>JAGPNQ010000020.1:0-1233612 GCA_020744155.1 Ilyonectria sp. MPI-CAGE-AT-0026
TAAAGCTTTGAAGTATAAAGCGAAAGTTCGAGGATACTGCGAGAGAACTGAATAAAAGCAGTTAATATGCTATAAGAGTAATAATAAAAGTAATAATAGTTAAAGGAGAAGTTAATTATATAATTAATTTAAAGAAGGAAAATAATAGTAATATTAATAAGGAAAGGGTAATATTTTAAAAGGCTTTAAAATTATTAGGTAAGTACTATATAAAGTTTTAAAAGCTAAGGGAAACTATTAAGAAGTAAAATAAGATTATTAATAATTAATAAAAGATAATTTATAATTTAAAAGAAATAGCTAAGAAATAGTAAAATATAATTTAACAGTTAAGCTAATAATTAGAAGATATTAAAAAGTAAATAGGTAATTAATTAAAGTATTATTTCAATTGGCATTTCCTCTTCTAGAAATTGCAGGTTTTACCCCCACTTTTAAAAATTACCTTATCTGGAAATTCTTTTACCCGGATTTACTTGCCGCTTTACCACCTCATTATACGCAGCACCTAACACCCCGCACCCAGTAATCCCCAGCACCCAGTAATCCCCAGCAACACTTAACACACTCATAACACTTGTGTCTTTATTACCTCTTTAGGCAACTCCATATCCTGTTCTAGTAATTTTGATTCTCCAGACACATGGCGTGTTATACAAGTTCTACGGCTGCATAAACACCCAGCGCACTCAGCACCCAGCATCCAGCACCCAGCACCCAGCACCCAGCACCCAGCACCCAGCACCCAGCACTCAGCACCCAAAATTTAGCACTTAGCAGTTGCCTTTTTAGGCAATCTAATGTCCAATTCTAGTAATTTCAATACCTAATACGCTTAATGCGTAGCACACACTCAGCAGCAAATACTCAGCAACACCTACAATATTCAGCACCTAGCAACCCCCAGTGCAGTCATATCACTTGTAACTCTATTACCTCTTTAGGCAGTCTAATATCCATTTCTAGTAATTCAGATTACAGCTCTTACCTCAAAATCAAGCCTACTGTCCTTTGACTGTAGCGTAGTCTACTCTTTACGGCATAAGTTGTTTCAAAGGCTCTTGAAGTCCCTGATTACGGGATTCGACGAGTCAAACTGTGTCGAATACAGCCCCTTGCCAGGTTTACTGTCTTCATGCAGTTTGTCTCTATGAATACGTAATAAGGTACTTTATGAGTCTCTATCTACGCCACGTCAGCTATAAGCCAAACGACAGTGGAGCTGATCTATCTGCAAGCTAATACTCTGTACAGCCTCAACTGAAATTTACGGCCCCCTCTTACAGGATTCGCCGAGATAAGCTGCGCCAAGCGAATCTGCTGTGCAGTTTACCTTTGTCAATACGTAATACGGTACTTTATGAGTCTCCGTCTTCGCCACGTCAGCTGTAAGCCATACGATGGTGGAGCTAATCTGCCTCTAAACCAATATACTGTACAGCCTCAACGGAAATTTACGGCCCCCCTGAGCACATGTTTGCAGACCTTCCTCATCTAACTTAGTTACACCTGCATGATGATATAAAATTAGCTTTTTCTGTTAGGATTGTGACACGGATGGACGGAGACTACCAGAACCATTACGACGCGTACAATTGCCGGGTTAACCGCATAGAGTAATGTAATACGAGACAACAAGGTAGCTGGGCGCTGAGGACATGGATCACCCTGGCATTATCAATGCAGATTTAGTGAGGTTGAGGTGAAGTAATTGGTCCACGTATCATGAGTCTATGCTCCATACAATTAAATATAGTTACTGGGGGTGTTTTCAGAGGGTGTGGAACCAGTGAGGCAGATGTGCAGGCCCCAATAATACTACAGGCTGAGCTCGACAGTATTCTAAATTCAGTGGGTATATAACCTGCCTTCAGGCCGCATCAAGCAACAGATTGCTCTACAGTCATCTTTTCTCTCCTCTTTTATGCTTCATGCAATGGATCTCATAAGAATCAGGCCATATAACCCGGCAATGGTAAAGGCCAACGCAAATAAGCCCAAACCAAAGCGAAAACAAGGACCGAATCATGCGGAACCGCCGAGTAAAAAGCACAATCAATGCCGTGGCAAAGGTAAGACCTCCATCTTTCTAAATTAATAGACAACTGATGTTAAGTAGATCTAGATGCCCCGTCTTCAGAAAGGGTGCCAACGCTTCGTGACCTAGTTTCAGGGTCGGAGTATGATGATCTTATAAAATCTACCTCTGCCCCTGGTTCTGAGAGATTATTAATTACACCTCCCGGATCAACAAGCAGTACAGATATGGAAACCAATCAGACAGGTAAGTACAACTTAAGTAAGAAAGGTCTAGCCTTAACTTATAATAGGCATTATAGCCTCCAACACAGACAAGAAGAGCAGATCTACCGAAGATATTATCTTGGATTCTTCTCAAGATACGTCCGTGTTAAGCACAGATGACTCGGCTGTGCCATGTGCTCTAGCTAAAGCTAGCCTTCCTGGAATCAGTATCATCGCCCCCACAGAAATCCGCACGGATAACTATACTCAAATCCTCTTTGAAAAGACGACTGTTGAGGGTTTGAAAGCACCTCAAGACTCCCATAGAGATGGTCTTGGACTAATTGAGTCGATACATCACCTATCTTCTGGTAGTTGTGGTGCAAAAGAGGATCCTGACGATATCCCAGAATGCGGCAGGGTGAGCGAAAAGCTCGGAATATTTGAGCTCAGCCCCAGTGGCGAGTCCCCTAGTGACGAGTCCCCCAGTGGCGAGTCGCTCAGTGGCGAGTCCCCCAGCTACTCAACTAAACAGTCAATGCAAGGCTTGGAAATGACATCCGACGACAAGACTACGGGCTCAGTATTGGGTTTAGCAACAGTTGAACCCGAGCCATCGTCCTCGCCAGAAAGGTTTACGGCGGTGGATGCGAACCGGCCACAGAGACAACACCTAGGCACAGCCAATCTTTCAGAAAATACACCTCATAAGCAAATCCAAAGTACCGACACTCACCACAGCACAAATAAACAGTGCCAAACCAGCCCTCTTGACGAAGTTACCCCCGACAGAAGTCTTCACTCACAAAGTCGGGTTCACCTTGGTTCTGAACGCAGAATTGGCAACACACGAAAAGAGCCAGCTACCTCTTTTTCCTCCATAAATCCTATGGAAGACAGCTCTCGCTCAAGATCTCAGTTAGACACTGAGGCCGGGGGAGATAAGCTACAAGGATCATACAGTGAATGTCTCCTGCAGCTAAGCCATACTATAGAAACTGTGGCATCAAAACGTGCCCAATTGTCGGATGTAGAATCGCGCTTGATGCTGGAGATTCTTCTTGTTCACATCCGCGGCTATGATACCCAGAGGCTCCCCTACGAACCTAGTATGAGCCTGAACGATCTTTACAGAGCAGGGCAGCAAACTCATTCATATGACAAATCGATTGAGTCACCGAATACCAGCCCCGTACTGGAAGATGAAGGAACCACTTCAAGCGATTCTGATGACAGCAGTGACAGCGAGAGTATGAGTGTCAACTCGGATTACATAGCTAGCAGACAAACTGTGGATAGGAAGAGATCTCAACGACCCCAACCACCCCGACGACCTCAACGAACTAAGGGTACGAAATGGACACCTGAGGATAATGAGAACCTCAACACATGGGTGAAGGAGGGGTGGTCTTGGTCAGACATAGCTACCCGCTTGGGTAATAGAACCGGCAGTGGCTGCAAACAACACTGGGAGATTAAAAATCCTAAGGGGAAGAGGGTTAAGAGGTAGCATAGCAATAGGCAACTTATTCAGGTATTAACTATGTACAAGGCATCCATCAACCAACTCATTGTATACTTTTTCTGCCGGACAGAATTCTGCTACACCTTGTGTGGATATGCGGCAGTTCTTGGTGGGTACTTTTTTCTGCCGGCAGAATTCTGCCACCGTTTCTGCGAGTGATCACACGTAATGTCTCACCGTATTGTGTCTACCGTAATGGTGTGACCGTATTCTACAGGGGGCACGGGGCCCAAGGAACGGAATTGGACTAAAAAGATAGCAAGGCGCTAGCGCCTGATAGCACGTTAGGCTCAGACATATCAGGACCTGCACTCATGTCCACAGGTCCATAGGTACCAGCTAGCACGAATCGAAGGACCGAAAAGTGGATGGAGGCCTGCTGTCCAATTCTGGTGTCAGCACGTCATCCAGCCGCTTGCTAAATTGTTTAGAAGTTGATTGAGGCATAAACAATCTACTGTAACACAGTGCGTAGATACATTTTAGCTCGCCGCAGACGTCCATTTTTTGATTCCGCCTCATCTTGTTGTAGGATACAGTTCCGGCTTCTTATGTAAAATTCGGGACGCGTGTGACTGTGCTTTTTTTCCTCCTTGCCCTCCTCCGTTTCCCTCCTGAAAACCTGATCTCCGCCCGGGACTGATTTGTGGCCACTGGAGCTACAGCGCTAAAGCAGCTTCAATGATATCGAGGACCAACCGGAAAGGGGACGGGACTGCCTTAATTCCTCATCACCTCTGTTTGTCTTGCCGTCTGTAAGCCTAAGAAGATCCACTTGACCAGTCTCTCGAAATCTGGCATGAGGTCATAGTTATGTTAGAGTCGGACTTTGGCATGCTAAAGGGCCTGCTAAAAGTGTAGCCGAGACGAGACGTGGTGAAGCACTGCTAGCCCTCTTGAGCCTAGAGTACGATAATCGTTGGGTTAGAGGAGAACTCTAGCCTTGAAAAGGGTCTCCTGAAAGGGTACTTGAGGCACATTGATGGTCAAACCATCCCCAGCCACGTCATCGTAATATCTACATTCTGGAGCAACACCCGGAGAAACTAATGAGCAGGACCTATCAGATTACGAGTAACCTCATGACCAGCGACGAGATAATGGTTATTAGTCATGGAGAGGGGAGACCCTCGGCAGGCGTACTAAGGCTGCATGCAGGCAGTTGCGGCGATCGAGGAGTACCAATACTTGCCCTTAGATTAGCCGAATGCTCGGGAGGAGAGGAGGTAAAGGACTATAAAAGGGGGCTTAATCGCGTAATTGCGTCCCGCGAACTTGCCTCTTTACTTCACCTCAACCTAAAGCCACTATGTCAGCTGTTGGACCTTCGACTTCTCGCCTCCCCGACTGCACAGTTATGAATTCAACCCAAGAAGTTATTACTGACTCGGGTTCTGTTATCACTCTCAAAAGACCCCGGAAGCAATCTCTGACTACGACTGACATAGCGGGATGTCCGAAGCGGCTACGGATAGATTCTCAGTATACACCACGCTCATTCCCGTATGAATGCTGTCCAGCCCTTAAGAGCGAATATTTTAAGGAGAGTGAGGATTGTGACGGTAGGGGCTTTGAAGACAGCGAGGAGTCTGACGGTAGGGATTCTGATGAAAGCGGGGATTCTGATAAAAGCGAGGATTCTGATGAAAGCGAGGGTTCTGAGGATACCGAGCACAGCGGGTGTTCCGAGGACTGCGAAACTTGCAGAGAAGCATCACAAAGTGAGTCTACTGTATTTCCACTTAACAGCTCGATGGCTAACCCCTGCAGGACACATAACGCAAGCACAACCCCAAGATATACATCAAGAATTATCGACGTTTGTGGCATATATCAGCCGTATGATGCAGTTGGACATCGCATTGATATTTGCATAACAGCTCTCGACCATAATTCCAAGTACCATTATATTGGAGTGCTATTAAGCTAGCGGTGTTACGTTTCTGATCCTCGATCCCTAATGTATCTCCCATCTTTGTTCTTCAATCCCTGCCAAATTCAAGTTTTGTCCCTTACGGATTCCAGGTCTCCTGGGACCTTGAGACCGGTATATGGGTCTTCCGAACCGGACCCCCGGCTCCGGAGACATCTAGAAGCTGCCCTCTTCATCATCTTCATCATCGTCTATACGACTGGCTTTTAGACCTCTATTAGATAGTAAGATATTGCGAGTTTCTCTCACTAGAATTCTCATTTCCATCTCTAGATGTAACAGACTTAGCAGAGAAGACTACAAGATAAGACAGCAGCCTTCAGCTTCAGATTGAAGCTGTCAGAGGATACGGGGCAGGTAAGTGGGGATCGTAAACCAACTTGCAATCATAGATTAGAGCATTTGTGAACCCGCGATGGATAGAAGGCATGTCAAAGCTGTCGCGATGTTATACGGCAGTACCCGGTAGAGTTTCAAGCAACTCATTATAGCGGCTCGTAAAAGTGTCAATGACATCTTTCAAAGGTTGTAAATTTCTAACTTTACCTCGTTAGGTCTATGAAATGCATTTAGACTTGCCACCAATAGCTTATTCACAGTCTTGCCATCCACATTGCCCTAGGGGCCACTTAACTTCGCTTTCACGATTCCGCGATCATCGGGCGTAAAACCGGATATTCGTTATCTGTCGTTTGAGGAGCAGCGAGGAGCGGGGGCAATAGTCAAGTGAACTAACATGACTTGGGACTTCGATGAGGCCGCCCGCGCAAAGGTGTAAGGGTGGATCGACCTGAAGGCAAGGGATCGTGGACAAGAGCAAACGAACATCGGGAATTTGTGCTGCCTTTCACTCACTGTGAAGTCTCCACTGTCTTGTAGGGCTGGTCAGTTGCAATCCGGCCCATGATGACTTAACATATTGCAATCAGTTTCTGTCTATGTAGCGTTTTCTCTCCCATCCCTGTGTTCCTGCCAGCCAATTATAGATGTAATCGTGAAGGATCTTCTGAGCACCCTGCGGCCACCACTCTCTCTCATTCGATCCCACCACCCTCCACCTCGTAATCCAACGATTTCCCTTCCCATCAACTGTTTGCATATTCATTACCTTGACCGTGATACCTTTTCGTATAAACACCTCATACGTACACCTTCCATCCCCAAGTTCCATTTTAATTGAGGCAATATCACGAACTGATTCATATGGTGACCGTCCCTCGATGCCCCCAATCATATCCGGATGAATCACCTGTAGTTTTGTGCTCCCCACATGCAGAGCATAAGTCCAGAGTTGTCCACCACTGAGCTTGAACAATCTAGTTGGGTCCTCTAATTCGATCCAATTATCATCTTGGTAGTACCTCCCAATACAACCGGCTATATTCAATATAATATTTGACTCATGAAATCGGACCTCTGTCTCATTAATTGGTTCATGCCGGCGTAATGATCTAAGTAGCTCCTGTCTTCGGTAGGCTGCATCCCCATTCCAGTCATGCACCAGTAGGACGAGGTATGCGGTGTTGAGGATTTCGTGGTTTTTGCACAAGGCCACAAGGTCCCCACTCAGAACTGTAATTAACTACTAGCTGCGGTTGGTTGGTTCTTTCTAGCTCAATACTCTTCAAGTAATCAGTGTTCTTAAAGAGCAGATTATTAATACGAGATAAAGCCTCAGGCGTAGGATTGAAAGACATTATTACTAGTTGGCGACTGAATAGTGTAAGCCTGCTATCAGTATGTCAGAGAATAAGTCCAGTCCAGTGTGGTCCAGGCCCAGCGTTATGTCAGGAACTTTACCTAATGTGACCAAATGTGGCTGACGCAGTGTGTGGTTGGTGCCAATGAGTCCATGTAAAGATGTGAGTCATAACAGTACTTGCCTCAGGCACAGACACTTTCGTCCTCGGTGAGTGAGGGAACGCGCGGCCAGTTCCTGACTTCCTCTCCTTTCAACTTTGAAGCCAGAAGTGGCATATTACAGTACGAACCGAAACGTGCTTCTGATTTTTAGTTGAATAATCTTTCTCCAGAGCAATTTTCTGATATTGTGATTGATGATACCGCCGTGCGAATACGGAGATTTACTATAACTAGCACAATGATAGCCTAACAACTAATTGATTCGGGGCAGAAATTACGTAATACACATGCGCGTCCGTTTGTCCTCGTCTAGCGCCTTGCTGCAGAAACACCCCACTAGCTGGAGGAGGTCACCATCCCGTGCATGGACCACTGAACGTTTCGGCTCTCCATTTCTCTTTAATACGGAATAATAGAAGCCGAAGACTGTTAAAATGTATCATTTTGGTAGAGGGTTTGATCTGCTGTTTAGTCGAATTTCTAATTGAGTTTATAAGGCGTGCATCGCCATGGTGGATTTATTATATATTTCTTTACTATTCTCGCCTTGCTGTGCCAAAACGCGCCCGTGACCTTTGCAAGCTTGAACCTCCTCTTTGGCCCCTACAATACCGGGGCATCGCCGGAACTACTATTAGCCGAGTGGCCGCCCCCTTTTATTACCCTTGCCATCTGGCCAGTTGCATGACCATGAAACCAACATCCGGCTGAATCGACAACACAAGCTTCAATGTTGGATCAACAATGCTGTCCGCTCTCATCCGTCTAGTACGCACGCGTTGGACAGTGGTAGTTCTCTACCTATCCAAGCTATGGGGCCAGCCACTTCAGTTCACTAGTGTCAGAGAGACCAAGACGCTTGAGACGAATGCCACCGAGATCAACACTCCAGAGATCAATGAACCAGAGACTGGAACTCTTGGATCTGATACTCAGGGATTCCCTGTTGCTACTGACGACCAATACAATCAAGTCAAAAAAACATTTATCGAATCGTTACACTCAGATGCGGTCTGCGATCTAGCATCACGGTACAACAATGGCAAACCATGCCGGGTTGTGAACAAGGACAACGGCAGTTTCAATGTTTGCTTCTTCGTCGAGTTTGACCAAGAAAGTCCCAAGTGGATTGTCAGGGTCCCAATCGAGCCCGCTCTCGACAATCCCTGGGACAAGTTGTTGAGCGAAGTGGCCACCATACAGTGAGTGCTGGTTATTTTCCCGCTTTCGACTACCGCTCATGTTGACACAGATACCTCGAGCGCAACACCCGGATTCCCGTCCCTCACGTTCGTGCTTATGGACGCGATGCCAAGTTGACCAAAACCAGCGCGGGAACGCAAATGTTTCTCATCGCAGACCTCATTCCAGGCGAACCACTGGATAAGAAACATCTGACTGAATCTAAAGAGGAGCACAGAAGAAACTTCTACTCTCAGCTAATCGATATTTTGGCTGAGCTTAGGAAACTCGAGTTCCCCTCAATAGGCTCCTTGATGCCAAATCCTCATGGCAGCTCGCACCCTGTTTTAGGACCCCTCATATCCATGTCTGCCGCCACGCTTCGGCTGCCGCCTCCGCCAGTCCTTGCTTCCGCCAAGGATTACATGATACACCAATTCAGCTTTATATCAAGGTTCCTTTCGCCACCAGTTCGTGATCATACTGTCGACGATATCGAACTAGAGGTTTTCGCGTTAGACGGCATGGAGCGTATTTTTCACAATATTATTGATCCTCAGCTGGATGAGGGCCCCTTTGTGTTGAACCATCTGGACTTACGGAGCCCCAATATCATTGTGGACAAAAACCTGCAGATTCAGGGCATAATTGATTGGGAGTTCACAAGTACTGTTCCACGCCAAGTCTTCACCCCACCATCATGGATTACTGGCCATGATTCGATCAAGACGAACAAGCAGATGCACGCCGAGTTCCGCAACGTTCTGGATGAGAAGAGCAAGACAAACAGCCTCTGCGACCAGCTCAGAAGGGAATGGTATGGCCAATTAGATGCCAGCAAGTCGGACATCGACCAAACGGAGATGGCATTTTGTGTTACTCATGTACTACGCCGTCCTACTGACGTCACCGACATATTCTGCGACTTTTTCGCCCAGAAGCTTTCCGACAAGCATATCGATGATATGGTATCTGAATTTTTCAATAAACACAAAGCACTTGCAGTGGAGGTGCAACGCCGAGCGGAACAATGTGAGCGCTACACCCAGCACTTGAAGAAGAACGGGCTGTACGAGACCGAGGAGGAAAAATTGCTTGCCGCATCCGAAGCGCTAAAGGCAAAATGGGGTTGGTCATAGAACTGATGCTCCTTTCGCTTAATAAACTAAATTTTCTTGGCTTCTTCCTGGAGTTGATTTATCTTCAACCACATAAGGCGGATTTTCTCTTGCTTTTCCGCTCGTCTCCTTTCGTAACCCTTCTTTTCTTCTTCTATGGACTTTCCTTCTTCCGTAGACGGAGACTTAGACTTCTTTCTTCTGTTCCTTGCGCTTGAGGCACTCCCTGACATCTGACGAAAACTTGCTTGCTCAATATTATCGATGAAGAGCGAGATAGCTTCCAGCTCTTCTTGCTCTTTTGCCATGTCTGTCATTATTTCGCTGATTCTCTTCGCGATATCAGGTGTGGGGGTCATGTTGACGATAGTTTGCTGTTGCTATTGCTGTTGCTGTTGTTGTTGCTGCTGTCGCTGTGGATTGAAGACGAGGTTGATTGAAGCCCGCGATGTGAAGCGACTCGTGCTCTTCTCGTAGTTCGAAAAGGAGAAAGTGAAGAATGAATCTGTCATTAAACCCCGTTATCTTAAGTATATACCGGTATGCCTGTTGTTCGAGGTAGGAAGGATGGACAAGCTTGTTGTGAAAATAACTGGGAGGCACATGAGGCGGGGTGGAGGCGGTGTCGATTGTCAAGCGCTTATGTAACGGTTGGTGGGTGTCACAGTGTGAGGTATATGAGTCACGATAACAGCCCTGCATGGTGGAGTACTCTACTTTTGCTTGGCCAAGCAAATCAACAGTAACATGTTGCGGGCGGCGTCCCACATAGGTAGCCTAGTATACGAAGGTAATGCGAGATGTAGGTGCAATGCTTAGGTGGTTGTCTTTATAACTTCTATATTTACCATTTGGGATGGTGGGATTAACGATGTAAGAAATCTCGCTATGTGCTCAGGTTGCTGGGCCGGCACTGTCAAGCATTTCCTGTACAGTAGGAACTGCAAATGTGGGGGGTTAAAGCAAGGTATGATACTTGAAAGAAGCTATAATCAGTTGCCAGGGTCCGTAAGGCAACTAGTGACTCTCAATGTTAATATGTGTGTAGCTGCTATTAGGTCATGACGTACTCTTTCAAGGTGCTTCGACCATCTTCCAATCGACATCCAATCCGTCCACTTGCTTATTCAAATTTCTTTCACTACGTTTCCCTACGGATACAACAATCTTCGTCTCGTCAGGTGTGGCTCCAGCCAGTTTAACTGCCGCCATATTGGCCAGTTCTTAATACAAAAATCGTTCCCAATAGGCGCCGGGCGCAAGGGTAAGATTCTCCTCTATTATTTCCGCATGTTTCACACCGTACAAGAGTTCGGCTTTCTCAAATCGCTTATAGAATTCGGATCATTTTGGATTGATGCAACTAAAGTTCAACCCTGAGCAATACCGCCTTTTTTATTCTGAGTTCACTTTATATACATATTATCTTTAATGCACAAAAAGTCCACACTGCGCTGGTGGCACCCTGATTTCATTTTTGGACAGGCAGAAAAGCTCCTAAGCAAGCAATATATAGGCCATTTTCAGCAGAACAGGTGCGCGATGACGCTGGTTAAAAGACGGGCTCGGCCACAATCCTCCTGGACTGGCTGTTCATAATCCCTAGTTCTCACCGATTATTATACAAGGGCGCTGGCACCGTTGGTGGTTGGACTATTTGTTTGCTTAATTGTGAGCCAAAATGATGAAAAAAGAGTTCCCTTCGCGAAGTCATCAGCCTCTCGCCCACCAGCGACTAGCCAAGAACCCCGATCTGGCACGTAAGCTGGAGCAGATGGCCCTACCTCTAGCTACCTTCGTCGAGTTAGATCACGGCACTGTACATCCGGCATTCCCAATGACCGTGCTCAATTTCTGGCTTCTGACGGACGAGCAACTAGAGTCTCTCGCTGAGTTCTACCACCAGAAGACGTTCAACAAGTATACCAACCTATACCCGTGTCGTATTATTTGGAGTCCCAAAATGTCGCTTGAGGAGAAGCGCCGCACGATGGGCAAGTTTATTGGCCTCCAGAGTTGCGATACAATTATCCCGGTTAAGACGGAAGAGGAAATTATGGCTGGTGCCCGGAGAGCGAGGCTGATTAAGGATGTATATTAGGTAGATAGAAGACAGATGAAATATTGCAACGGCAAAATTTCAACGCTCTCGTGCAAGTTTTCTATCAAACTCTGTTGTGCATTCACTTTAATCCTATTAAGTCAAGAACGTAGAGCGACCCATTTAAATACCACTATCGCGGTTGGGTAGCTTCTCAAGACCCTTGAAGAAAACCCCGTCCCAATGCGAAGTTAATCAGTTTTAGATATAGATATGAGCATCCATCTTCTTCACTAACATTGTTGTTTTCGACAAGACTTTACAGAAGGTCCTGTTCTTAATTTGAGCCTCGTCTCATCTAGGTAATATATAGTCCCTAATGGACTGTTAATTTTACATCGACGCGCAGCACCTTTCGTACTGAGGAAATTCGTACTGAGCAAGAGCAATGATATAGTCTATATCTATGCCCAAAATCCACTGAACGCTCCAAGGTCCCGTACTGGAGAATATTCGATCTTCTTTTCCACGGCCACAAACAATACCCCTGCTCCTGCAAAGTTTTCATATACGCCATAATCTCTGAATTTGCCGTTCTTGGCAGTCTGAATTGAGTCTATATAATTGACCTCGGTGCATTTTACATATACTAGGTTGTGGTACGTGGACAGCCTCTGGCTCAGCCAGATGATAATCCAACCTTGATCTGCACCCCATAAACCAAGGTGAAGCGCCTCTAGTGATCGAGGAAACGCAAGGGGATCTGTTGTCATTTTGGAAATGCTCTCATCCTTAGCTCTAAGTATGTCTCGTATCATAGTGTAAAGGCGAAGGTGTTTAAGATTTGTAAACTCGCAGAGTAAACCAAACTCGATCTCGACGCGCCAGGATTGGATAGAAATACTAGTTAGGTTTTCTCTCATTGGAAGGAGTAATGATAAAAGCTCTATTTCTCTCCGCAGCGAGTGAATGTCTTCGATGAATTCGAACGTATAGAGCTTTGGTAGATCTACAGCAAAGGCTACCCTGTCAACGTCAGAAACTTGGCTCAAGTCATTCTGGCTTTCGGGACTAATAGTGAGCTGGTGAATATTAGACACTAGATCCGAAATATTTCGGTGAGCAACGTCCGATATGCTCCACCTCTCTAACCACAATCGCTCGAGCTGTGGCGCTGCTTTCAGACCCCTTTGATCTTGGGGATGATTTGGTCCCTTAACTTTCCAATGCCAAATATCGGGGTCGAGCCGAATAAGATGCAGACGCTTCAAATGATGAAGATCGATAGCAGGGAGACGCCAGTTTTGCTCGATATGGACAGTTAAGTCTTGTAGGAGTCGTGCTTGCGATAATACTTTATCGAATAGAGAGCGATGGAGCCTAAAGGTGTCAACTTCGAAGGGGTTCGAGTATAATTCGGTACCCGGGCCCATAGACGAGCTAATATAGCCACTGCCGCCCCAAGGTTCCGGTCGGTAGTGAATACGCCGAATGTAATCCGCTAAGCGAGGTCTCTCACTTAGAGACCTCGAAAATAGACCCAAACAGTGTTCTGGTTGACCGTATTTGTACCAGAAGAAATGAAATAGAAGTGGCTGTGCGGCAGCTCTAAGGGATCGAGATGTGCGACATAGACTGGCGAGTGGTCTATAATCAGGCTTGGAGTCTGATCGCATGGGAACTGCACCAGTGCAATGGTCGCAGAAATACTGACAGATTTGTTGTCTCAGTTCAAGGGGTAATTCCGCAAATGGATCGGAATTCCCTTGCTTTTCTCTGTGGTTAGCGAACTAGTCTTCGTGAATACTAGCCCTCGGTATAGTAAGTGGACACACCTGGATTGAGACATCCATATCCGTCTGTTGGGCCACGGCGCGTAGTTGCGACAGCGGTCGAAATAATTAACAATGGGGTTGTGGGGATGATGATACTAGCGACAGTGTGAAGGTGGCTGGGAATGATATCAATCGGTAAGTTATGTTGCGATAAATGCTTAGGTGGCGTGGCTCTAAGTATCTGGTGAAGTATGCCTCAATATTTAGGAGAAGAGTGTGATTACTATGCCACGTAGTACAGTAGCGGCCGCGAAAAGTGTCCGCCAATTGAATGTTAAATGTTTTCCCGCACGGACCACATATATGTCGCGCTTTGTGGCTGGTACTGTGCGTAGTGGTAAGTAGTGCGTACCTTGGCAGTGAGGGGCATAACAAAGCCAGAAACGGCTTTACAGGCACTAGGCAGCAAGGCCAAAAATGAAACAGTAAACCCTAGATAATGGCAACTTCCTGCTTATCTCCCACAAAGCTACAACATGCCCTTACGAACAGCGACCATGGTATTACGGCTCAGTCTCTCTTAACATAATCAGATCGATGCTACAAGACCGACCGCTTTCTACATAAAGTCTTTAAGCATATATACGACATCTGATATCTATGACATACAGCACGCTCAACGTGGGAATCATGTCATGGGCGTTAGTTTGTTTTATCTTTAGAGTATTTTATCGTGAGAGTTTCGTTATTCCACTGGCGGAGATCCCAATAAAATAACCCTTCCTGAATGACAACCTATCGCAACGGTGTGTTTCCTGAGACGGCTGTTTTTCCACTACGACATTGTGCAGACGGCCAAAGCAAGTCCTTTCCTCCCATCGTGATCTAAGTATCGTCCCACAAGCCAATAGCCAAAGGTCTGGAAGACTGCGACGATGTAGCGAGCTCTATACATACACTACCTTTATAGGATGAATGCCAAATGGGTAATAAGAAAGAATAGCAAACCCTCACTACGCCGTCAAGCCCTCGGGTTAGTTGAGCTACCTAAAGTTTCATAGCAATATTGCAGTAGTTCCTCTGACACCAGCCGACTGGGATGGGTTTCCGCCATTATTTCCTTCTTCATCGCAACCACATGCTCCAGCAGTTCCACTGCCTTCTCGACCTGACCGTTGGCTTCATATGCTCCTGCAAGAGCGTGCTGTGATGCCAGTCGATCAGGGTGATTCTCTGCCAATATCTTCTCCTTAATCGCAACCACATACTCCAGCAGTTCTACTGCCTTCTCGACCTGACCGTTGGCTTCATATGCTCCTGCAAGAGCGTGCTGTGATGCCAGTCGATCAGGGTGATTCTCTGCTAATGTCTTCTCCTCAATCGCAACCACATACTCCAGCAGTTCCACTGCCTTCTCGACCTGACCGTTAGCTCGGTATGCTCCTGCAAGAGTGTGCTGTGATGCCAGTCGATCAGGGTGATTCTCTGCTAATGTCTTCTCCTCAATCGCAACCACATACTCCAGCAGTTCCACTGCCTTCTCGACCTGACCGTTAGCTTTATATGCTCCTGCAAGAGCGTGCTGTGATGCCAGTCGATCAGGGTGATTCTCTGCTAATGTCTTCTCCTCAATCGCAACCACATGCTCCAGTCTCTTGACTGCCTCTCTCGCCCGTCCATCTACAAGCAGGCATCGGCCAGTCCAGAATCCCAGTTCGCAAAACCCTTTATTCTCACCACTAACAGCCCTATCGAGAACTCTTAGGGCATGCGGGAGGTATTGTCGCCACAGCTCACGATTCTCCCAGGCATCCGTCGGAAACACCTCAGCGAGACGTATTGTTGCTGCCTGTCTCTGCTGTCTCTCAAGGCCGTGATTTGCATTCCACAGCTTTGTGGCCAAGTGCACCAGACTATGCATATCAACTGTCTCGCTGTCTTCTCGTGGGTTCAGGAAACTATACCCACAGAGTGTGCCAATTGCCTGTGTCATCTGTTGTTCAGAGCCCAAGCTAGGCAGCAGTGTTCGGGGTATGGCTTTCGGCTCAATATACGCTGCAAAAGACAGCAGCCTCGCGGCATCCTCATCCGTGTCGCGAATCTGGTTGAAAGACACGATCCAGGTGGTAGCGACCGCGCCCTGGGTGCTTCGGTAATGGCTGCCGTCGCGAAATCCTCGGCTCAACAGTTCCACCATATCCTGGTCTGTGGTCTGTAAAAGTCGTAGATATTCTTTAATAGGCACCTTGTTCGTGTTCATGTATGCCGATGCTTGCGAGATTGCAAGGGGTAGATGTGTGAGCTTCAGCAATAGCTCGCTGACAAGTTGATCATCCTGGGTTTGATCCTTCTTGATCAATGACTTTTGTAAGAGAGCTTTCGCCTCTTTCGAACCCATCTCGGATAGCTCAACCACGTAGCTTCCTGCAACGTTGACGGCTACTTCTTGAGATCTTGTTGTGAATAAAATGCGACCATCATCGCTATCTGGAAGGAAATTGGCAATTCCGCCTGGCTCTTGCGTTGACCCGTACAGAACGCTCATATCGTCAGCGTTGTCGATAATGAGTAACCACTTTCCCGCCTTATCCGAGCTAAGGAATTCTTTAACTGTTTCTTTAGAGTCTTCGTCGCCAGTGTGCATGATGCCAAATTTATTGACGATCGTAGTACATGCCTGCTCGAAACTCGCCTTGCTTAGGGCTGGAATCCAGATAACAGAATAGTTTTCATGTTCCTGGCTATTGCTCTTCACTAGATGCGCGAGTTGCAGAGCGATTTGGGTCTTGCCCATGCCGCCTAGTCCGACAAGAGCGACTCGCTGACTATCTGAGTCGGCGAGAAGGAGGCGTTCAAGGGTTTCGATGATGCCCTTGCGTTCTACGAAATTTCTGTTTCTTGGGAATGGAAGATAGTGCATAGTATGTTCTATCATGGCATTAGCTATGAAGTAGCAAGACACTTAATACATTGATTGTACTAACTCGCTGATACAACCCCTTCCTTCACGATAGCAGTATTTGTCTCGACACGGGCTTGCGGTGCGACGGCTTCCGGTGCGGAAATGCTTCGGCCTGATGAGATGCATTTAGTAAAATCTTCTTTTATGGAAATCTCTTATCTCTCTTACCAATCTCTGATTCCCATACCGTTAGCTCCCCGACGAGCCTTCTGAACCCATTCTCTTCGGCGGAGCTGAACTTGACCATGCCCCCATGATTTGCGTGGATAGTGATGGGATCATAGCCCTCGAAAGTGGCCGATTCCTTAGACACAACTTTCCCTACTACAGGAAGAGGGAGTTCCTCAAAAAAGCATGTGACCTCGAGTTGCCTCCCTGCCTCCCGCTGCTCTCGTATCAATGCTAAGAATCGGGCTTGAATAGACTCAAGCAGTTGATCATTAGTTTCCAAAATCGTAAGAAGTGATTTATTGGTCGATTTGACCAGGCCGAGAGCCGAAGCAGGCATCTTGGCCCAGTCGGCCATCCACGACCCCTTGTGAGGGGTACCCATGAAGACGATGCCTTTGAGGTGTGCGAATATGTCACGACGGCGATGGTCCGGGTTGTTTCGCGACAGCAGAATGGCTTCTTTGCAGACAAGACCGCCCAGACTGTGAGCGACGAAGATAAGAGGACGGGACGATGCATGGCAGCTTGCTCTATCAGTCGTCAAATCTATGAGGAGATTTGTGGCGTGGTCGATCAACCGGTTCGATGATGCCACAGCTTTCGAGACTATGTACGCATCGTAGCCGTATGTAAGTATGCGGGCTCTGGTGAGCTTTTCCGGAAGGAGGGTCTTCGGCCAAGGCGCGGTCTGTCCGTGAGCGGTCCAAGTGCTGATGCGATTCCCTGTCAAACCATGAACGAAGCAGATGTCGACGGTGGCATCGGGACAGTCGCGTAAGACTTCGACCCCATCAGGAAACATAAGCTTTGATAGCTGTTCAGGCGGGCTGCAGTCTGCGATGGGTTGTAAAGGGTCGGGTAGTGCAGGTTCACGGGTCGTTTCTTCCTGCTGGCCAACAAAAGCCGACGGTCGATTCCATGGTAGACGGCTGCGGAGTCTCCTCATAGTTCACACTAGGTTCGCGAAGTAAGCGGAAAAAAGCGAGCGCAGATAGCGGGTCGGTAAACACAATATCTCTGAAGGTGCTACGAGACCTTGTCGGTTTTAGGGTACTGATCTAACAGGGAAATGGAAAGAAGAGATGAGGGGGGGCGGGGAAAGATCAGCTTTAACCTCGCGAGGCATCCTTCTCGGGTTGGACCCATAAGCCATCCCTGCCGAACAGTGGGCCCACAGCCAATTATGCCTGGGATTTACCCGCCAAGGCAGAATCAGTTGCCCATGTCACCAATCGGAGCCCTTAGTTCTACTAACCGGAAAATCGAAAAACCCGGACCAGACGAGGGAAGATTTGAGATAAGTGAGCGTTTCTTCAAAGCTTCGTACATTTTCTAACTCATCTTTCCCAAGTCTGCCAGCTTGGTTAAGCAAGAAAAATAAGGTGAACGTTCGACGTGTGTGTACCAAAACCTAATTACACACTCGCTATAGAGCCCGCGGGGCCCCACGGCGTGCTACTAACTGGGGAAAAGTCAAGAGGGTTGCATTGTTGAGAAAAACGATACTACGTCAGCTCTACTCTGTACAAGCGCGAGACTCGCCAAAGGCAGCCGGGGAAAGAGCCCGGAGCGGCCCGTCCCTAGCGTCATTCTAGATAAGATTCGATGTGAAGGATCCTGGCAAAATTTGCTACAACGGTGACTGAAAGTTAGAAACCAACCGGCGGGACTAGGCGCCAAGGGTAAGCGAGGAAGCGCGACAGCCCGACAGCTGGCCGAAAGGGACCAGTTACTGGAGATACAACAGGCAGAGGGTCGGCCTTACGTCTGGAACAACGTGTATGGTCTCACGCGGTGCCAAAATAGTTGATATCCGGGCAGCTACTGTTTCATCGGCGAGCAGAGGAATTATACCGTGCTACATACAAGCATTTTGACCAAGATGGTCGAGTACGCTGAGGAGGGTAACGAGCTAGCAACTCAAAAGGATATGCTACCCTACATCCTCGACATGATCTACGAGAAGGACATGGTAGACTTAGAGTGGAGATTGAAATAAAAAGCGCCTGCTGTCAAAGGCCACATCAGCCACGACAGGGTCCATGCTCAAACATTTTGCGTAGAAAGCTGGGCGGCCTCTGAAAGTGGTCGGTACTGTATAATTAAGAGCGGTTTGGAGTGCCGTGCGTTATGCAAAAATGGATGGGCAAGAAATGTTAGTGTCACTTTGCAGGAGTACTCCGTGTCCAATAAACTTACATACTGTACAAAGCCACATAATCTCAGAAGTGGTCTGTGCGGGGAAACATTTAACATTCAATTGGCGGACACGTTTCGCGGCCCCTACTGTAGCATCTCGCGGATTTGCTCTCGCTTTTCAGGAGGCAGTCGCGGAGCCATTATACGCTGCGAGTAGTGACGAGCCACTTCTGGCTTCTAAGATGAAGGAAGAGAAAGTCAGGAACTTGCTGCGCCATCCCTCCCACAACACGAAAATATTGGCGCCTGATACTCAAGGCACCAAACAGGATATGACTCACAGCCGGCATGGACTCATTTACACTAGCCACACACTGTATCAGCTACACTTGGGCTACATTTAGTAAAGTTCTTTATACAAATCACTGACGCTGGGCTTGGACCGCACTGAAACTAGATTGCAAAACCCCACTTACTTTCTTACCAACCTACCCTACATCCACTAATCAAACACCTCGTGCCATGGACAGTAGGCACCGCTTCAGCCGCCGTAGATAGGACTCTGAATACTTGGAGAATAGCCTTCAAGTTCGCTTGCTAATAATACAAACCCCACGGGACCTGCGGAAAGATTGGAAACGAAGAAGCAAAGCAAAAATTGGACGCTATATGGGCTTTTACGAGATTATAACAAAGCTTAGGAAACGGATATAGACAATAGCAACTAGTGCCCTATTGGTTGTGAGCCACCGGGCGTAATAAATTGTGTGTGTGTGTACCCTTTGTTCAGCGCTGGTTAATTAGTGTACGGTAGCAAAGATTCCTCTAGATTGATCTATGTAGGATTACTTTCCGACTGCTCAGCCACTCGTATACACCACAACCTACAACATGAACTCTCGAGAGGACTAACAGTCAAACATCTTGATTTTATAGAGGTATCCCTGTATAATTCCCCTCAACTGTACCTAAAGATTGCCGTATTGCATCCTCAATATCTCCAGTATTGACCTGCAGCCTACAATCACCCTGGGCATTGGAGCCTTCCCATCCACCCTTTTGTTTAGATAAGATCATAAGAGGCCAGTCGAGACGAATTTGAATCTTGATAGACAGTAAACAGCGCTCCTTTAGTAAAGAATTGCCCTCAATCACTTTCCTTGTTGCTTGATCGAGCCAACAACGACCACGCGTACTCCAATGAATCTCTTGCTTCTTCCGGTCGTTCTGGTTTTGAAGTCTGATAGATTTGAGACTAAAATACCGTTTTTCAGGCGTCGCTTCAGGAGTCGCTTCAGGCGTCACATGCCTAGCCCTTTTCGGTCTATCATTGAATAAGGGTTGATGCGACTGCCGCTTTCGACATCCCTGGGGCTTCTCCAAGTCTCCGAATTCTTCATTTTCCAACTCCTGTGATTCAATCTCGGTCCAAGAGCCATCCCCATTGACATCAATGATGGCAAGTTTCTTGCGAGTAGTAGCATATGCTAAACTAAGCGCAGGGGAACTTTCCCATGTATCATCTTCGTCGTTCGGGTTATTGTGAGCAGGTGAGTCATTTGATGAATCATTTTCAAGTTGGCCGCTTGGCATCATCTTCCGGCTAATGTCGTTGAGCGTGCACATGGCGGGAGGGGAGTTGGTTGAATCTGGAGGCTCCTTTCCGTCTGGCAAAGCAATACCATCGTCCTCTTCTCTGCAGCTTTCCGCGACATCTAAACGGGTAGATTCTTCTTGTATGAGTGGCTGTAACCATAATCCAGAAGGCGATAGAGTCGAGAGGGAAGCGAAGGAGGCACCAGGGGAGCCGTAAAGAATGGGGGTTGTAGTAGATGAGGCACCAGAGAGCCTAGAACGAATAGGGAAGGCAGCGAAAGAAGGACAGCCACCGGGAGAGCCTGAACTAACACTAGTGGTAGCAGAGGAGGCACCAGTGGAGCTAGATCTAATAGTGGAATCAGTGAAGGAAGCAAAGCTATCGGTGGTTGCGGAAGAACTGATAGAGTAGCTAGTAGAGTGGCTACCTAGAGGATTGATGGACTGGGAGTTGGATATGGGGGACGCTGCTAGGGTTTCATCGACGGAGGAGTATATTGGCGCACTATCAGGAGCCGGATAGATTCTTGGTGCGCAATCCGCTAGTTCTAAATTGTTGGTAGTGGTAGTTTTGGTTCCCGTTGTGTTGATGTCCGCGCTTGAAGGGATAGGGTCTTCCATTATCTGCGCACCAAGGGGGGGAGAGGTGACTTTGGAAGCACGCTCCTCGCTCAAAGCGAGGAAGGTTAGAAGGTAGTTCTGGTCGGGATGCGCGGTGTTTTTCTCATCAGGAGGCAACTTATAGCTAGCAGCTTTTCCCGCTAGGTATAACACCTCACCATTTGAAGAGTCACCGGCGTATAGTAATTAGCGAAATTGGCTTCCTCTTCGGCACACACTCTTCTCAAAATGAGCACGGACCAAGTCCACTTAGATACTTTTAAATACCTAACAGTACATGATTTCGTCCAGAACTGGTCAAAACTTCATATCTAATTGATCTGACTAATGTACTATAAGGTATATATAGGTAGATAGAGACTCTTAAGATCCACGTGACTAACTCAACAGTGTGAGTCCGACACTGGTACAGATTACAAATTCCTCCTCCCCAGCTTATGTCTTACGTACTCCCTACTCCCTCCCCATTCGTCAGCCGTCATCCCTCTAATCGGCTTCCTGGCTTCAAAATAAAGAGCGCTTTGCGCAAGACAGTCAATACCAGCAATGTGGCCTAATCTCCACTTTTCTCTGTCCAATTATGTACAGATCGCGACTTGATGCATCGGACACTAGTGTATCTATTGAAAGCAAGGTCGTGTCAGGAAGCATAGGAATAATGTGGTATGATTGATCTAACGAGCTAGAAAGGGGAAGAAGCCGCTGTCGGCGCCGTGATCTGCGATGTCGGCTGTTGCCTTACAAATTAGGTGTAAACCGGGACGGCGGATAAACTCGGGCCCTACGGTCGGGTCCCTACCAACAGTATCTGTAGATTGCATTCTACTTTCTCCACTCTTCTACAGTAGATACAGATGAGATAGTATCCGGATGCATAGGGCCCAGAACCTGTTGCTGAGCTTCGGCACAACTCTTCATCAACACCAAGGCGTCCTTATATCGCCCTTGACTTTTCCAAGTGAAAGCGAGATTGGCCATGCTGGTCAGCGTATCCGGATGATCAGCTCCGAGTTTTGTCTCGCGAGTCTCCATCACTTGCACCTCTAGCTTCTCTGCCTCCTCCCATCGGCCCTGGTTCCTGTATGTTGATGCAAGATTGCCCATGCTGGTCAGCGTAGAAGGATGATCAGCTCCAAGTTTTGTCTCGCTTGTCTCCATCACTTGCACCTCTAGCTTCTCTGCCTCCTCCCATCGGCCCTGGTTCCAAAATGTTGATGCAAGATTGGCCATGCTGGTCAGCGTAGAAGGATGATCAGCTCCGAGTTTCGTCTTGCAAGTCTCCATCACTTGCACGTCTAGCTTCTCTGCCTCCTCCCATCGGCCCTGGTTCCTGTATGTTGATGCAAGATTGGCCATGCTGGTCAGCGTAGAAGGATGATCAGCTCCGAGTTTCGTCTTGCAAGTCTCCATCACTTGCACGTCTAGCTTCTCTGCCTCCTCCCATCGGCCCTGGTTCCTGTATGTTGATGCAAGATTGCCCATGCTGGTCAGCGTAGAAGGATGATCAGCTCCGAGTTTCGTCTTGCAAGTCTCCATCACTTGCACCTCTAGCTTCTCTGCCTCCTCCCATCGGCCCTGGTTCCTGTATGTTGATGCAAGATTGCCCATGCTGGTCAGCGTATCCGGATGATCAGCTCCAAGTTTTGTCTCGCGAGTCTCCATCACTTGCACCTCTAGCTTCTCTGCCTCCTCCCATCGGCCCTGGTTCCAAAATGTTGATGCAAGATTGCCCATGCTGGTCAGCGTAGAAGGATGATCAGCTCCGAGTTTCGTCTCGCTTGTCTCCATCACTTGCACGTCTAGCTTCTCTGCCTCCTCCCATCGGCCCTGGTTCCTGTATGTTGATGCAAGATTGCCCATGCTGGTCAGCGTAGAAGGATGATCAGCTCCGAGTTTCGTCTTGCAAGTCTCCATCACTTGCACCAACAGCTTCTCTGCCTCCTCCCATCGGCCCTGGTTCCTGTATATTGATGCAAGACCGGCCATGCTGCTCAGCGTATCCGGATCATCAGCTCCGAACAACTCTTCTCGTATCTTTACTGCCTCTATGCTGAGCTCTTCTGCCTCACTCCATTTGCCCTCAAAGTCAAGGTATCCAGCGATACAATGGAGAAGAGATGCCTTTGCTTCAGCCTGATCTTTCGATCGTAAACCGCCTAATCGCAGCACATTGTTTGCGTGCGCAAGATATGCGGCGCATAGCGTCCGGGTTTCGTATGTGCCGTAGGGATACATATGTGATACCGTCATAAGTGCTTCCCCACCGAATCGACCGACCGTGCCCCGGTTGGTAAGCCACTTACGCGTCACCAACTGTACAAGGCGATGCATGTCGAAGTTGCCGCTATTCTCCTCCGTCACGAACGAGAAAGCCTTCAGGATACCCAACGCTTCTGTAAGCTCCATATCGCTCCGCGGGCCCCCGTTCTGTTCTTGCTCGCCGTAATGTGACACAAACTGTCTCGGGATATCTTGACGATCGAGAATGCTCATGAAGGAGAGGAGCTCGCTAGCCAAGGGGTGCTGCTGCTCGATCTGCCGAAACGAGAGAATCCATGTTTGTGCCACTGCCTGGGGAGCCTCAGAGTCTCGCCCGACCGTCGCAAACTCCTTACTGAGCAGGTCCACGACGTCCTTGTCGCTATTGCTTAACAGTTGAAGGTACTTGGCTACTGTTATGCTAGTCTCCTGAATGAACGCAGCGCCCTGTGCTAGCGCTAGCGGCAGATGCTCTAATCGAGACGAGAGCGTTAATAAATCAGCAGAGGTCGTGCTGATGCCTTTGAGCCTCGCGCGAAGCAGCTGCTCCGACTCCTCCTCATTCATACGGAGCACTTCGATCGGCCACTGTCCTTTAGTCAACCTGACTCCTACTTGCTTATTTCTCGTTGTAATAAGAATAGCCCCGTGGGCGCATTCAGGCAAGTATCGTGCAAGATTCCTCTCGTCCTTCGGTTCAGCGGAGGTCGTAGTAATGCCCGCTGGCTGGCCAAAGAAGAGATGCGCATCATCTGCGTTGTCTATGACCATGAGCCACTCTCCGTGGTCCTTCTTCTCTAGCCAACCTTTCACTAATAACAGCACATCAACCTTAGGTTCTGCGTAGCCAGGGATTTGGTATTCTTGTGCGATAGAGGCAAACGCTTGGTGAAAGCGCTCGGCATTACTAGTATGCACCCAGAAAATGGACACTGCAGGGCATGTCTCTTGCAGCCAGAATACATATGCCAATGCAATTTGCGTTTTCCTATGATATGTCAACCTATTAGTGTAGACGAGAAGATCAGGTAACCTACCCAGTACCGCCTAAGCCATGTAGTGATGCTCTTGCCTGAGAAGTGTTCCTTGTCCGTTGTCTGTGTCCCAGTTGATCCTTTAACTCATTAAGGATCTTCTCTCGTCCCACAAAATCCGGATTACTGGTGTAGGGCACAAGATCTAGATCTTTATTTAGTCCTAGCGGTTATTGACTACTGGCGTTTTCTACTTACACTTTACAGCGGAAGACCCTGTTTGGTTTTGTTCGAGGATATAGCCTATTCCTAAGAAGATCAGTAAACTGCATTCATAACAATACTATGAGGTTACTACATACCAGTAATTGAAGGCACCCAATATTCCAAGAAAGCCTTAGTGCATGCAGCCGTTGTGGCAGCGGCATACCGCTGCCACACTTTCGTCTTGTGGCTGTCGGCATAATCGCAAGCGCCCTTGATCACTATACACGGGAAGGTATCCCACACCCCAGCACCTTCCATCTCAAACCCGATAACACTCTCTTGTCGTGCGATATTATCGCGCTCTTCTCCAGACTTCATCACTGTGTCGCCGGATGCGATGAAGCCGAAGTGGACCGCTGGCTGCGGTATGCCTTGATCGAAGCGACGACGCAAGACTAGGCCGCCGTTGCACCCACACTCTTCGCAAGTCTTTCCGTCGCTGATATGACGATATGTCGCATCAAATAGCCTATCATATGCGACACCTGGGTACCTTGCTTCTAGCTCGGGCTCGTTCTGGAGCCTATCAAGATGACTGGCCATCTTGCTTCTCAACATCTTTCGACCGCGGATGCCCTCCAGCTTCGCTAATAGCGTGCGGATCTCTGCGTTGGGTCTCCCCAATGACTCCAGAAGCGTATTTTTACACACGAATCGTTCGGGAAGCTGTCGGCCGAGGTCGTATTGGATGACACCACTGCTCATGATGATATCGCCAAGGACGATCTCAATATTACTGCTGGGCACAAAGGGTACCACACCACAAACACCAACGACAAGAGCTAGCTTGATATTGGGGAAGCTGGCACGGCAGTTGGCCGCGACGGCTGCGGAACTGGCCTTCCCCATACCTGGCATGTAGGCGAGCACGACGTTGTGCCGGCCAATGGACCCCGTAGAGTAAGCGTTGGGATCGCCCGGCGCTTTGTCGTAGCGGGGAACGTCATCGTCCCAATACTGGTCGAAGAGAGCCTCGACAGCATCTGCCTCAATAGTGAGGGCGCAGATAATGGCAATATTGAAGCCAAGACGGGTGGTTGGGCGTGTAGGCTCCATGCCGTCTTTAAGGGCTGGCACCGTTCAGCAAGCAGTATGAAATTCTGTACCTCATTTAGGATAGGCAGCAAGAAGAGAAGCTGAGCAAGACGAGTACAAGAGCGGGGTTACTCTCCTATCCAGCCTCGTGCGGCTGAAATTATTACTTCGGGCATATTTTTACCCGAGCATTCAACAAATCAAATTCCACTCTCACTCTTATCATAAGCGTTACAGGCATGCCGTAGTCAACTATGTTGAGTTGATCTTAATGCACACATTTATGCTAGGCGCACGCTAAATACTAAATATCGCGATCCTTGACGCTTGATGCTCTGACTCTGATAGGTAATTGCTGCTATTTTTAGTCGCATGGTTCATTGGTGCGGGGCGCAAGACGCCTTTGATGCCTGAGGCATTCAAGGTGGTTTTATGGCTGACAGCTCAGCGGGGGTGCATTGGTTGACTTCGACGATGTCTTTGTCTGTAAGCCCATTTTCGCCATCTAACTTACTCTGTATCGTGTGCTCAATAGACAAGCGGGTAGTAGGGTGGAGGTTTGGTGCCCACCGTAGTCCAGTTGTGGTGCGGAGGAGGGGCATTTCCAGCCGTAGAGGATCAGCGAGGGGTACTCGGAGCTCGGGTGGACGTAAAACCGAAAAGCACGGAGTCTGACTCAAGTATAAAGTGTGAAAATCTGCATATTCATACTGTGTATAGGTGGTCTGTGCGCCCAAAGTCATCTTTACTATTCCTTGAAGAGGAAGCCGATTTTGCATGTGACAATACGGTGGTGAGTGATGAGGAATCAGATTGATAGAATTGGAGGTGGCTGGTGAGTTTTGAGAGATCGGCTCAGCGTCAAGCGCTAGGGAGGGCTTCTGGCTGTCACTAAAGGACATGTCTCCGCCAAAGCCGAAATTCGACATCCCGAAACTGCCAGCAGTGCTGCCCGCCGGAATGAACATGGCTAAATCAGGAGGAATGTGCTGTGTTTCCAGAACCGGCCAGTGAAGTAGCGGCATATCCTGAGGCTCCATTTTTGAGTAATGGCCAAGGCCAACGGATTGGATTTCTGAAACCCCCGTGAAGCTGTCTCCACTGACTTGAGTACGTGCATCAGTGCCTTTGCGATACCCTTCGTCAAAGCCAGCGTTGAAGCCAGCCCTCCAGGCTTGTTCACGACGCTGTGAACAGGACAGAAATCCGAGCTGAGAAGTGAGAAGCGAGTGATTCAAACATGGTATGTCATCCCAAATTTGTGTTTGTAGAGAGCCGTTCATAGAGAAAGGTAAAGAATCCATGTTATTGTAGAAGTAAAAATGGAAGATGAAGTTGAAAGAGCGATGGAAAGCGGATTACTGTTCCTTTAAATACCGCCGTCCTCTCTGTCAGTCCGACTTGCCTACTGAAAAGGCCCTCTTCAATGTGAGCCTGTCGAAACCAGCAACTGGAAGCTCGAGGTGATCATTGGATAGGGAGATGCATCCTGGTCAGCGAAGAGGTCTAGGCCCTGGTTGTTGCTTCGGAACCACGTCATGCCATCCACTATTCTGATCCCGGTTGACAGCACATGGTTCCACTCCTTGAAGTGCCGTCTGTTGGCTCAGGGGAGGACTCAGCTAAGCTGGAGATCAGCGCTCCCGCTCCACCCGCTCACCTCATCTTTGAATCGGGAGAGGAGGCGATATACCTTAGGCCCCTCTACCGTCCGACCTACCCGTCGAGGGTTGACTCGGCCGATATGTGTAACTAACAACGTCGGGTCGGAGGGGCTAGAAAGAGGGCACAGTTACCAGAAAGAGATGAATAATCTTGGAGTAAAGAGAGGCATGGGCAAATAATAAATTAGTTTCTAGTTTCGTGCTAATCTATCACTATTATATCTTTAACTGCGACTGTCCCTCGGACTCGCCTCGTTCTCTTCCGTCGTGATAAACCCCCTCGATTGGTATATGTGGAAAACTCGGTGTTGGTAGGTTTCCTTTCCGTCCTGGTTAAAGACCCCATGCTTGATGGGTCGTCATCGACCAGGGTGAGATCAATGAACTCTTGATTCCTTATGATTGTCGTAGACGCTCTGTGTAATTGACCAGGAACTTGAGTCGAGGTAGACTCATGGGTAAGGAACTCGGAAGAATTTGCTGTGCTTCTATCCAGTTGGCTCTGATCTGGACTGAGGACACCAGGTGAAATCTCGTGATCACAACCACTGCGTCTACGAGTTTGGCCATGCCGAACAGGATCAGGGGTATCCAATGAAACCTGTTGATCGATATCGCTATTGCTGACGGTAGATTGACGGATACCTAGTAAGGCAGTAGCTCTTCGAAATGCGTTGATAAATTTGTTATCGTCAGGGGAAACTCCATGTTTCATTGTCAAGATCGGTGGCCCCTTTTTATAAAGAGGACAATATGCAGAGGCCCCATGCGTCTCTCGGTAAACCTTACGATACTTAACCCAGCACGTCGCACAAGAACCATGGCCTTAATCATGTCAGCTCCTGTTGACAAATGCCTCTTTCTCGCCTTACCGCAATCAAAAAATACGAGATCCTTAGTCTTCCAGCATATCATGCACTCATTCCAATGGTACTGTTGTATCATCGATCCGATATACTTCTTGCAATACAACTTCGGACTGGTTAGCTGAAACTTTGTAAAGAGAGCATTCCTAGCTTACAAGTTTCGAGTTTGGGAAGCGCCATTGTGGTAAATCAGGTTGAAGATGGTGAAAACAAGCCGTACAGTAAGCGTTATGACTAGGCATGGTAGAAGAGAGATGGTGATGAGTAGCAAGAGCCGTCGACGGAGTGGGTTCTTAAACTTGGCTGAGTGAGATTGGGCCGGGTCCGGGCAAATTGTCTGCCGATCCCAGACTTTAGGCAAAGCGTGAATAGGGATTAACAATGGCAAAGGACTAGAGGCACAGTGGAGAACAATACGCACGGGACGGCGGATTGCTAAAATATAAAAATCCAAACATTAATAATAGCACTTACTGTTATTGAGCTGTCCAATAAGATAGCGAACATGGACCTCGGATAACAAACTGCGTTACCCTGGCTAGTGGTCAATCCCAAACAGCCGGTCCCTCCAACCCTCTATCTTCCAAGTCTCCTATCCTTCGAGCTACCAAGCCGCCGCCTAACCAGTCCCGCCCCGCACCTACTGCTGGAATCCATCCGTCCCTTAATGGGACTGTGTGGTGGCAACTACAGCTTCACCAGCCCATGACAAGTGGATCGGTGGATCAAAAAATGCTAGGTACATCAGAGCGGACCATGTTCAGGACCAAGCCCAGGCCATCACAAGAGTTTGATCAGGAAATGGATAAATCTTTCACTGCCGTACAGCACTGTCAAGCAAATGTCTCAACTTCACGCCTTTGGCATGTGCGACCAATCATTACAATCATCGTTTAACGCTATCGTGACCACCGACTATCCGTAGTAACCTTGATACACACCAGTGAGTGAACAAGATATGAAAAATATAAAAGAAAAAAATCACTTATACATATGCATGGCCCTTCATATGTTTCATCGATGGTTTAGTGGAGACATCCACAGCAGGAGGCGTGTCCTCCATCCCGGCCAGATATTCCGCATGCGTATTGTGGACAGAGTACCCAGGCAGCTCCGCGCGAACTGTTGAGCTCTCACCCGGCAGCTCAGCAAAACCAGATGGCATGGCTGTCTGCGATCTTGTCTCAAGATAATGGTAATGGTTCTCTATAATAACCGGTCTGCCATGGAGCGAGGCAGCAAGGAGATTTTTGAACTCCATACATTGCTGTCTCGAGCAGATAAAATGATCTAGGATGCCACTAGATTCTTTATGTTGCTTCTTAGAACGGTGTCCTCCACACATAGCGCATTTTATGTCTGTGACCATTTTCTTGGGGTGGAAAGTTTCCATGTGCTGGCTTGTTCGGCTCCGTGCGTCCATCGACCTTCAAGACTGTTTGCGTCAGATGCATCTCAGAGACGGAGGAAACATACCTGACCTGGCGCGATGCAAAGCTACCCATTGTTAGTGGAGACGTAATGAAACGGTGATTGAGTTGAGAATGGAATGGTCGGCCTTGCGTCCCAGCTCTGTGCTCTAGTCTTAAGCGGGTTCCAGGAGGCCTTGTTTTAGGCCTTTGGAGCCCCCGTGGAGCCTCTGTACCCGATCGAGCTGGCCTTATTTTGGGCTCGGATGACTAGGATTAAGTTCTTATATCTTTCTCTCCCATGCATGGCCACCATTTCTCTGCTCCTTATCTAGCCATGAAATATTGTCATCACACATTTTGGCTTGGCCAGGGTGCTCAAGCGAACGACACTCAGCCTCTGGTATCAGATAAGGCTTCACAATGGTTGGGTCCAGGCTCAGCATCAGTTTTCAGTGCTATGAAATTCTCCAGACTAGGGCCATTTCCTAACCAGTGTGCCTGAGGCACAGTGTACACACTGTGCATAGCATGGCTGCCAGTGCCCACTAACAGCAGTTGGAAATGGTTAGACTTCTGACATTACTTAAGGACCAGGGTAACTTGTACTTTGTGGTACATACCAACGGCCAGAATTGGACTAGATTCAATGCACAGATCCTGCTGTCTGATTTTTGAGACGTCCTTCAAGGTACACATCAAGAACACACCGACGTTCACAAGTTACCATAAAGGCTTGATAATTGTGAGGTTGACACACGGTGCAACATCCTCCCACCACAAGCCAACAACCCCCAGACGGTCAGAACTGGCAGAATGATGCTACTCCATCTGACTAAGCCAGCGCCGCCGCTAAATAGCAGAGCATAGGGAGCGACCAACGCAATGTATGGTTGCCAGGACTTACTGTACACAAAATGTTTGCTCTATTCACTGCTCTTCTTGCTGCTATCGCCCCTCGCGACTGCGGCTCTGTTTCTATGACTCCCCACGAACAGTACGGCTCATCGATCGGAGTACTCGGGTGCAAGATCAATACAAACCACGTTGCCTACTGGCCTACCGCGGTCGGTTGCGATGATATCTGCGTAAAGGTCTCCTACGGCGGCCGCAAAGTCTACCTGCTAAAAATTGACCATTCCGGGAGCGCCTATGACATATCCTACGCCGCTTGGAACTGGCTTGGTTTTGGCAAGCATGCCACCCAAGAACCCCAGATGGGCGGTGGCATTACTATGGAGTATGAGACTGTCCACCCTAGCAAGTGCTACGACCTGCTCGACGATGGCAAGCTACCTCTTATGGCTGCCAACAGCATGAACTACCTGGCCTCGTGCCTTTCCCAGCCTAACAGCTGGGTCGCTAAGAACTATCGTCTTTTTAACATTGGTAATGACATCTGCACGTTGGGAGTGGATGAGGTCTGTACTGTCAACCTTGCCGTATCCAATCAGCCCGTATGCCCTAGCGGTCTTGGTTCCACGGCGGAGCTAAACCTAACGGTAATAAATATTGCCTACGGCACGGGTAAGCAGATCGAAGCCTTGTAGACCGGAATACGACGCTCTATTATGAAGCGCAGAGCTAGGATATGAAGTGCAACACTCGCCATGGATGGGATGAGATGAAATCTTACAAAAAAGACATTTTAGACAATGACGCTGCATGCAAAGTTTAGGATGCTGGTGTTGGCGGCTGTATGACTATTCCATCTTGGGGTCTCCACAAAAAGTGCAAATGACCAAAATCGATTATAGCCATAGGATATATTTACGGAGTACTCTCCCTCTTATTAGTCACAGCGTGATCCCTGTTATAGTAACAGAGACCCCTCTCCACTATAAGTCCAAAAAGCAATCCCTGTTGTTAGTAACAAACAAGCTATCTCCACTCTGGGTCCAAATATTGATCCCTGCTGTTAGTAACAAACAGCTATCTCCACTATATTTCCAAAAATTGATCCCTGTGAAGGGCTGGACATTAACAGGCTGTTGCCGTAGGATTGTCTATCTAAAGCTAAAGAGGAGAGAGAAAGGGGCAGCATAGCTGCTGGCTCGTAGCTACGTACATCAGGTCCCTGAAGGCGGTGGGCTGGCCATACCTCGGATAGTTGGGTCCGGCACAGCCGGAATCCTTGTATCAGGCCTCAGCCTGTGACAATCCCTGCTGTTAGTAACAGATTCAGCTATCTCCAATATAAATCCAAAAGTGATCCCTGTTGTCAGTAACAGACAGCCATCTCCACTTTAAGCAAAAATTCATTCCCGCTGTGAGTAATAGACAAGCTATCTCCACTATGAAAATCCCTGTTGTGACTAACAGCCAGCTATCTCCACTATGAAAATCCCTGTTGTGACTAACAGACAGCTATCCACAATGCAAATCCCTGCTGTGACTAACAGCCAGCCATCTCCACTATGAAAATCCCTGTTGTGACTAACAGCCAGCTATCTCCACTATGAAAATCCCTGTCGTGACTAACAGACAGCCATCTCCACTACAAGTCAAAGGTGATCTGTGTTGTTAGTAACAGAGAGCTATTTCCACTACAAGTCAAAGGTGATCCGTGTTGTTAGTAACAGACAGCTATCAGTTAAGGATAAAACGTTTCGCATCATAAAGAAATTGCGACACTTGGACACCGTTTTCAAGCTAGATAATCTGTTCTTAGATAAGCAGGCGTGTGCCTTCGGGATTCACTTACATCAGTCAAACTCTGCAACTCATCAATGAGCCCGATGCTCTCCGATATCCTCCCAATGAGACTTAACCCTTCAAGCCAGTGAAGGAAGTGTTTCTGAAGGAATTGGAACGCTTGGTGCCCATCAAAAAGTCTGACCTTGCTGCCTCTCATGTGGTACACCCAGTCCTGACAGGCGTACTGAACCTCTGATGGAAGGCATCTGTCAATTGTACACTGGTCGATTTGCCTCCGGGACTTTCCAGGTTGTCGCAGTTCACTGATGTCGTCCTTGAGATGGCCACTTTCAGAGAGCAGCCGGAGGCATCTGCCTGCAAGCATCTTGTGTGTATCCCTCTCATTAACGAAAAACTCATTTACGCCTCCCTTAGGATTGATGAGATAATCGCGGAATGACTGGTGAAAGAGTCTGATAGGAGACGATCTTTCAGATGGAACGTCGAGAACCTCCTCAGAATCGCGACCTTGAACAAAGCTCAGGAGCATCACGGCCGAAGAGAAAGCAAGCCCAATGGAGGCCCAGTACCGCGACACCCTCCCCAATGACGTCCGCTCTGTATTCGACAAGGCGATCGAGGCTCTTCCCCGAGAACATCTGCGCGCTCCTGTCACTGGTGACGAAGTGAACAGGCCTGAGGACGCACTTCGATGGTTCCAAGACTCTGCTTTCACCCAAGGTTTCGTTCTCGTCACTGCCAGCAAAGTACGCGACCGTCTCCGAGTAGGCTGTATCCACCATGGTAAAAAGACGCGAAACACTCGGAAGTTATCGGATACTGTCACAGAAGGAGGAGATCGAAAAAAGGAACTCACATATATCAAGGCGAAGGAGTGTCCCTACAGCCTTTACGTATCCTTCAAAACTATCCGGAGTGGTCATGGAGGGGTAGAAGAACGCAAAGGCTGGGTCGTCGGTATCACTTACAACTACCATATGCACCCGCCACTTCTCAATCCCTTTCATTACGCCTGCCACCGATCCCGTATCCCAGGGAGGGCTGATGCCGTCGAGCTGGCCCTGGCACACCGAGGTGCCGGCTTAGCAGCCTCCGAGTCGACCCGAATCCTTGACCAACATGGTCTAGGCAATTGCCTTTCCGCAAAAGAGTTCTACAATCTGAGTCGGTCTGAAGGGAGCCGCAGTAGCCAAGAGGCGCTTGATCTCTTGCTCACTTGCTTGGAGTTCGAGGACTTCCGCGTTCGTTGCTTCTTTAAATACCTTCTCGACGATCAAGGACGACGGACGGCGCGGATACTCGAGCACCTCTTTTTCTGTTCTTCGGAGCAGATCCGCCTTGGTAGAAGATTCGTTAGCGGATTCCTCATGCAAACCGATGCGACGTTCAATACGAATTGCCTCCACCTGCCCCTCTCTGTCATAGTTGGCATCACAAACACGGGCAAGACATTTCCCCTTGCTTTCGCCTTCATAACGTCCGAATCAGCCGAGGCGTTCGAATTTGCCAATGCACAATTGGCAGAACTCGTCTGGTATGATTGCCCACCGCCGCAGGTCGTCCTCGGAGATCAAAGTAAAGGGCTTACTGCTGCAATGGCAGCATATCAAGGGGGACCCGATCGAGGGCATCAGGACAGAAACGAGCAGATCTTGCAGCTCTGTGAATGGCATGTCGCACAGAACTTCAAGAAGCGTTTACTGGACTCAGGCAACTATACGAAGGAACGAAGGGAGGAACTCTCTAGGCTCGTTTGGGATTACATTCAATCCCGTGATGAAACTCAGCTCGAAGAACGCCGGGGGAAGCTGCTTGCAGAATTAAGGGAGCCAGAACGCCTCTATCTCAAGAATAATTGGCAATCCAAGGAGCACCAATTCGTTCGGGCTTACGCACGAAATTATCCGAACCTTGGATGTAACAGCACCCAGCGAAACGAGAGTTACCATGTCGTGGTAAAACAGTCCCTCAACAGGCAGCTCCCCCTGCAGACCTCTTGTCAAAAACTAGCCGAAATCCCGAAGAAGTTGGCTCAGAGAATCAATGGCGAGGAGGATCGGAGCAGGGCAGATGTCCCAAGGCTGTTAGATCGCGCTGCATTTCGCCCTCTGATTGGGAGAGTTCCGCACTATGTCCTCAGTATGCTTGCTCCCGAATGGGAGGCAGCAAAGGCCTTGAGATGGCGGCAAAACAGCGAACTGGAGAAAGAGCGTGAGGCTTTAAGCTCCCTCAACGAGCCAGGATGCCCTTTTGCCTGCGAACTTCCACTCAGATACAGCTTACCATGTCGACACTGGCTATACGAGGCTGTTGTCAAGTCTTGGCCTATCCCGCTCAATCTCCTTCATCCACGCTGGTTGCTCGACGGTCCTCCGGTCGTTCGAAATTGGGCCATGTCCTATGAAGAGCAGACCGCCACCGAAGACGCCGAGAACCTGGGGGACCGTTACCGAGATGGGGGCAGAAACATGATTCTTCGATCAGCATTAGAGATGGTCCAAGTACAGGAGGGCCTCACTGGACAACAAGCGGAGGAATTTTCGAGATTTTCCGTTTACAGAATGACCGTCTCATGGCAAATTTCTGGAAGCAGATAGAGTCAAGAACCCATCTACCTCCAAGACTGCCTGAAGAGTTGGGTCGGCCAGGTCTGAAGGAATACAAGTCCCATGGCAGCACAAAAAGACGTTCCATGACTGGCTATGAGGCCGCAGAGCAGGCTGCTGCTCGAGCGGATCGCGCGAAATCGGCACAAGCCGACAACCTTCCCGATCCGTCTCTGGCCCCTCGTTCTCCCATCACAACGCCGCTTATCTAGGAAACGAAACGGACACGAAAACCCACAGCGAAGGCCACAGAAATGGCGGAGGCTGCTGCTGAACGCATCAGGAAGAGAGTGAGAAAGGATAGTGACATGGAGACATCGAAGCCTCAAAGGAAAGGGAAGGCTTCCAAGGAGGATGAAACTCAGGTGGAATTACAGTCACAGCCAACCCAAGAATGTATATTAGTGGACCCCAACTCTCAGGTTATTCCTGATCAGACCTTAGTGGGGAGACGGCGTGTTTTAATCCTTGCTTAGTGTGTTAATCCCTGTCAGCTGTCTGTCCCGACCTGTCTGTCCGGAGCCATTCCGCGAAATATCGGACCTCGGCAGAATGTAATTCCTAGTCTAGTTCCGCATGGTAATCAATCGCAAATTATTCACACTATGTGGAGCTCGTCTGAGGACCAAGAGTAGACTGAGGCCCAAGAGTAGACTGAGGACCAAGAGCTCGGTCCAAGAGTAGACTGAGGCCCAAGAGTAGACTGAGGGCCAAGAGTAGACTGAGGACTAAGAGCTCGGTCCAAGAGTAGACTGAGGCCTAAAAGTAGACTGAGGGCCAAGAGTAGACTGAGGACTAAGAGCTCGGTCCAAGAGTAGACTGAGGCCCAAGAGTAGACTGAGGGCCAAGAGTAGACTGAGGACTAAGAGCTCGGTCCAAGAGTAGACTGAGGCCCAAGAGTAGACTGAGGGCCAAGAGTAAACTGAGGACCAAGAGCTCGGTCCAAGAGTAGACTGAGGCCTAAAAGTAGACTGAGGACCAAGAGTAGACTGAGGACTAAGAGCTCGGTCCAAGAGTAGACTGAGGCCCAAGAGTAGACTGAGGGCCAAGAGTAGACTGAGGACTAAGAGCTCGGTCCAAGAGTAGACTGAGGCCCAAGAGTAGACTGAGGGCCAAGAGTAGACTGAGGACTAAGAGCTCGGTCCAAGAGTAGACTGAGGCCCAAGAGTAGACTGAGGGCCAAGAGTAGACTGAGGACCAAGAGTAGACCGAGGACCAAGAGTATATTTATGCTCGTGACTGTAACAGACAGCTAGTTCCACTACAAGTTAAAGGTAATCCGTGTTGTTAGGTAATAGAGAGTATCTCCACTTTAAGTCCAAAAATTAATCCCTGTTGTGACTAACAGCCAGCTATCTCCACTATGAAAATCCCTGTTGTGACTAACAGACAGCTATCTCCACTATGAAAATCCCTGTTGTGACTAACAGACAGCTATATCCACTATGAAAATCCCTGTTGTGACTAATAGACAGCCATCTCCACTATAAGTCAAAGGTGATCCGTGTTGTTAGTAACAGACGGCTAGTTCCACTACAAGTTAAAGGTAATCTGTGTTGTTAGTAACAGAGAGCATCTCTACTTCAAGTCCGAAACACGGATACTTTAGTAACAGAGATCTGCAGGGCATTGTCTGCCTGCGGTCAGCCCCTAATCTTTAGTGCATTTACCACCTGGTTTTTAGTGCATTTGGCAGCCAATTTTCAGTGCACCCAGCCCCTAATCTTGAGTGTATTCAGCCTGTAGTTTCCACCGCATTACTGCTAATCTTTAGTGCATCCAGTCACTAATTCTCGGTGTGTTTAACGCCTAACATCAAGATATTCTATATAGACTATAGGGGGTTTATAGGTTTATTAAATCCTCCTCCGAAAAGTCAGGGGGGTTCTTTTTATATACCACGAGTCCTTTACTATCAAGTGCTGCACCCTTATTACTAATTAAAATGTGTTGACTAAAGTCCTGTGTCCGACGGATCTCATCGTCACTAATACCAAGGTCGTCGCGGGGGATCCAGACTGTGGGGCAGCGGGCACGCAGGGCCTCATGCTGAAATGCGTTATGAACAAGCGTGTCTCTCTTCTCAGGTGTTAAGTCTTCGATTTCGTCATTGATCCCTTTGTAAAGTGCGTCGCCAATGTAACGCTGGGCCTCATGACATTCATTATGTGTCGTGCATGGCTTGTCTTGCTTAGATAGTTTGCTCGCGCTGGAGACCTCCTTCTCCGACGCGATGTCGGTAGCTTGATCAACTTGATAATTGTGGGCGCGCCGGAATGCCTCGTCTCGGAGTACTGCGTCGTCTTCAAAGGTTATAGGGAGGTAGCGGAACAGAGGCGCGAATGACCAATTGAGGAGCATCTGATATATTGCTGTCGCAATAAGAACACATACCATAATTATCCCGTGTATTGTGCAGGTGTTCTTTCCATTCTGATCCTCAACAATAAACAACAAACCAGCGAGACAGAGCTCCATTGTATATATCCCAGTGAATGTTTGGTTAATAGCCCGAGGGTATAAGACTCCTCCAGTGTCATGCCCAAATTGAGTTACGTAAAGTATCATATATCGCTGAGAAAACCAAAGAAGGCTAAAGGTGATAATGGCAAAAATGGAGATTAGAGGAGCGATAATACAATAGACCAATGCAATACAGGCAAAGTTGGTATAAATTGGGAAGAAACCTCCCCATCGGACCTCACTAAGTTTAATATTCCTGTACCATTTTTCACGTGGTGTATTGTCAATGAATCGAGCAATTACATACCACGTAATAAGAGCCCCAGTCTGAAGGAGGGTGCTAGAGCTAGTTGAAAGAGCCTGGAGAATCATGTACGAAAAGAAGTAGTTGGATGCTTTCGGAAGATTGCTTGCTAGCAGATTTAAGATATCTCTGCCAGTTTGCAACCTTTGAATGTTTTCTAGTAGTTGTTCTAGAGACGCAGTGAAGAAAGATGCAATTGATACAACCAAAAACAGTTGGATAAATAAAAAGATAAAGTAAAAAGCCTGGACGAACTCAATCTTTTGAGACTTAGTTTTTGCTCCCTTCAATTGTGCAAGAGTATCGAATATAAGCGGGACCAGGTAGAGTAGGAGACTGATAGCAGCTGAAGGCAAAACACCTGAAATGGCTTTAATTGTAGTCTTAAGCGTCTCGCTCTGATGTAGGAATTGAAGTAACTGATTCGTCTGAATAAGTTGCTCTAGCTGACTTAATGCAGCTGTCCAAGCAATAGGGAGGGCCCAGAGGGAAACCATTATTAATAAAATGCCAGTGACAATTATCATCATGAGCCACTCTTGCCACCAGCTTAAAGCCATGTTCTCCCATATAATATCTCTAGGCGAGATCTCGATTATCCTTGGAGTCATGTACTTTGGCAGATGGTATATTTCGCTTTGACAGGCCATATGAGCCGCTGTTTGGCTATTGAATTGAATAAAGGCCGAATTTAGTAATGGGAAGCTTTCGGGATGCTTCTGATCCTCTTCAATCTCAAGATTTAAGCGAGCTAGCTCTTTCCGACACCAGAAAATGGTGTCGACTTTAGCATTGATAAGAGGGAGTCGAGGTAACCATGTCATCCCAAATAGGGGGAGACGGTGGGAGGGGCGATCTTCTTTTCTCAGATAATTCTTCCACAAGGCATCATGTTCGTCTTCTTGGTAATTGGAGTTATATGCGATAGGATAGCGATTCTCTTCTGGCTCTCTGAGAGATTTAACCCACCGCTGTAGACTGTGAGCAAAAGAGGACCATACGGACTGGCCCTGCCCTTTTTTAGGTCGACCTCCTCGAGGAACCGGGGAGGGAAATCTGGATGGTGGCTTCCAAAACTGCCACCACTTTGCATCTTGTATAATGTGTAGGCTACTCACTATATTCAGTCGCCGGGCAGTGGTACCTCCTTGCCATTGTGAAGGTTGCATTTGCTCCCTGTAATAAGATCGGTTTGACGTTAAGTTCTGAGCATCTTTTGCTGGACCCCTTTCGGACAAAAGTCCATTGTGACTTCCTCTCAGAAACTCGGGCAAGGGTTTATTGTACAAATCAAGGTGTCTTGCGTTTGTAGAACCAGGATAAATGTTCCTTGAATTGGCAATAACTGCTTTTCGCATCGTTTCTTCATCTCCCAGGCCCTGACGAACGGCCATTTCTTCCTTCGTGGAAGACTTTATTAAAGTCTTATGCTGTTTCGCGTGTATATTACTTCTTTTGTTGACCTGTGAATTACTTGCGGCTTTAATTAGATCTGTCTCAGCAGACTCGAGTCGGAGATGAGTCTTGTCCCGAAGAGAGGTCTTCTTGAGCAACTTTGATAGATCCCGGTTTAACCAGATATTTCTGACTCCTCCTGGAAAGACGTCAAAGAGACCTTGTAGCGCCTCTTGATTCAGCCACTTAGAGGGGATAGAATTAATGAGGACTGTTGTTGCTGAGGCCCTAAGACGGTGCTCTGCACTGGTAAGGTAGTCTTGTCGCACTTTGATATATGCTCGTAGTTCCAAAAAGAATACAGAGCATACCCATACAACCACCAGTATAGCTAGCATGAGGTGAGCGCTATAGCGACTTGTGTTTTGTGGCCTGACATTACCCCACGCCAGGGTATCCAGGCCAGAGACTTGAGAGGTATTCGTTCCGGCAGAATCTTTCGCATTTCCATTTAGTTGATATCCCCTCCCGTCGATAAAATTGAGGGATAGTAGGATCGGCATAAAGATGGAGGCGATGGGAATAAAGATAACCAAAAGAACTTTCAAATAGCGCAAGAAGAAGTATGCGTCAAGTCCGCACTTATAATCTCTTGATCCCTGACATTCCATAATGTTCTAATCATTCCTAGAAATGATGTTGGTGGAGGGTCGCTTCGCTGCCGTTCGGGTACCAGGTATGTCTTTGGCTTGCTACAAGTACGTTAGAGGTACAGTCACACCATATTGGTATCGCAAGCGTACAAGATGCGAGCCAACCTATTACGCAAAAGCATAAAGAGCAAAAGTTGGATTATAAATACTGTTGATGCGCTGGCGACAGCTGTGAGGAAGCTAATAGCCCCGATGCCCTGTCCTTTTTGGGCGGAGCCGGCCTCTTTACTATTAATTATCGTAGGAAAGGATGCGTCAGTTGATTCTGTCGCGGAGCTGGCAATAGACATAGCTAGAGCTGATGCGGCGTCATTGAATGTTTGAGTATGGATCGAGTTGCTCAATTTCATAACTGCCTGTAATGAACGATGTGCCTCTACACTTGTAAACAGAGCACTCTCCATGAGACAGATAGGTTGGGAGATTAAGAAACGAGCTTGGGGTCGGATGTTAAACGGCAAACTGGGTTTATTTTGAGGTACAATAGGAGTATACGGACTCTCATTTAAATGAATACATGACTTGTCAGCTTTTTGACACGCGTTCTAACCCACTTGTACCAAGCTTCATCCATATCAGTACATTACTGCTCTATTCTCAAGCATATCCCAAGTCGATTGTTCACCGCATTTATCAACAGCAATCTTCATTGCGGCGTAGAATAAAATTTTACTTCGGATAGCCTCCCAGTCGTTAATAGATGTGCCGAGGGCGAAAGGATCTTGCATAACTGCATCGAGAGCCTCCTTAGCCCACTTCATGCCATTCCTGCCTTTTACTTCAGGAAGAAAGAGTGGACGCTTGAAAATTGACTGGAGCTGACTTATGCTCTCAATCTTGCCGATGATAACACTAACCAGCAGCTTTGAGTTTGGTGTTAAGGGTGATGCTTCGTATGGCCATACTGGCTCTTCATCACTCGCCCACATCGGAAATTTGGCCCTCTTCGTCTTCGCCTTGATTTTGGGTCCGATAATAAAGCCCCAGCTGTACCTGAACTATGTCAGCTTTCTGGGATGTCAACTAATGGACGAGGTTCGACTAACTGATCTCCAGGCTCTGGTGTGCCAGCGCGATCGTATAAGGCAATGTGGAGACGAAGCTTATTAGAAGGCATCCTTGAAAACATTTAAGAAATTTCAATAGTGATATGTATTGTAGGCATTGTACATGTGCAAGTCTGAATACAAAGAACAGCATAGGCGAGAGATATAGCCTAGCTTTAAGTGGCCAGAAGTAGATGCGCCGAGTTCGAATAATGACAACCAGCCTTAACCCCACTCCATCCGTATCTGATTAGTCCAGGAGCACACTCGGAGAGTCGTTCGCCCAGAGTCCATAAAGTCCCGTATTTTTTACACAAGGACGTTATGGCCACATTTGTTACAGTCCTACATATCTGGCACTAGTTTCCTGTTTTGGTTGTTAGGTAATACCCAGAATGCGTGACCACGCCCCACACCCTACGCAGCCATCCTGGTCACAAAAACAATCATTTTCAGGCCCAGTTTTGAGACTAACAGATAAGATGCATAATGTCCCACATATCTTGCATAAAGATTTTATTCAATACACCTGGTACGTAATTGCGCTCGGCGCGTAATTGCGCTCTGTGCGTAATGACACAAGGCAGATAATTGTAGCTGACCTGGTCACAACCATCTTTTTCAGACTAACTGACCAATAGAATCTAAATCCGGCCCATTCCGCATAAGTGGGGCATGCAAGGGACGTTCTTTCGTCAGTCATCAACGCGTTGGTTTCACAGAGCTTGACCGTCTAGGTCAAATCGAAGTTACCTAGGCGCCGGCTTCACTGAGCTCCCTCACCCACACATCAACCATAGAACAACACACTCGCTCGTGTCTCTTCCTCTATGCACGTCTACTTCTGCCTTACCCTCCGCCTCCTTGTCTGGGCGCACATCATCCCTTTCACGTCCGTCCCTGCGCCTCACTCAGTTTTTTCTCTTAGCCCGCATCAATATATCTTTCATCCCTAAGTCTTGTTTCACTGATCAACAAGGGATTCTGCCTCATCATTTCTTGCCATCATGGATGCTTCGAAAGCCAGCTATGCCGTCCTAGACGAATGCGACACTTCTACAATATCAACTATTACCAACTCCAACAACCCTGATAAGCTCTGGGCTGTCAGGGAACTACTCGCTGAGTCTGAGGATAGACAACTCGTCCTTGTTCTTTGGCAGGGCTATCCTCTGAAAGAGGCGACATGGGAGCCGAAAGAGAATGTCATTGAAGAACTTCTCACCTCTTGGGAGGAGGAAAGGAGCCAGAACGGACACGGACGACAGTCCAAGCTCAAAATTGGAGCCTGGAAAAAGGCAGTAGTCGAATCACTTCTCATTGAAGTACCCCTCAACCTACGAAACTATAAACGCGCTCGAGGTAAAAGGCTGACATCTTACCGACGATATCTCAAAAGATCTCTCGCTTATCTAGACGAATGCCAGAAAGGAGAGGGAGAAGATGAAGAAATGGCCACTAAAGCTCTCCAGCTACTTGCTGCCGCTTTATCAGCAAGCAATTACAAGAACATGGAATGCTTGAAAACCTGGCCGACCGAAGTGGAGAGAGTTTGGAAAAGCTTTGACCAGGAGGGTGTTGATTTTCAACCCCAAATCATAAAGCATTTCATGGCGAATCCGAAAGCCTGGTTGCGGAAGCAGCGTGCTATCCTTAAGAATGATCGTGAAGTTACCTCTCAGAGGGCTAGGGAAATCGGACATTTTCATGTTGATAAAAGATATATCGTTGCTATGAACAGTTTGAACGATAGCCTGAGTAAATATTATTCCAGTAGCTAGAAATAATTATACCCATCACCCATGAACTGATTTAGTATACATTGAATTATTAAAGGGGAGCTTCTGGCTGTTGAAATGCACGATGGAAGCAGTCTCCTTTGGCCTCTCACCCCCGTTTTTGTTGTCGCAAGATCGATACCATGCCATAGAAAAGGTAGGCCGCACCGCACAGAAGGAGGGTTGTCCCAACTCTGACTACAGTGGCGATCGCGTTTGCATCTGAGATGAGCCCATTTGGCACAGGGATAAACTTTGTGACTGAGCTCGCCAGAAGGGACCTAATAATCTTAATGAATAAACAACACTGTGGCTAGGAGATACTTACAGAAGGATGCGAATGACCAGCCAAATAATGTTTTGCCTGCATAGCCACCAGAGCCATGATAGTATAGCTACCATAACGAAGAACATAAACGAGTCAGCTTGAGGGAGCGGCCAGTTCATTGCTATACTAATAATAGGCTGTGCGATGATTCCAGCTTGCTTGATGACATAGAAATTACGCATGTGTGTAAAAACGAAAGGGACCAGAGCCTTGGCCGCTATCAGGAGCCATGACAGTGTATTCGCAGCAAAAGAGCGGGCTCGGGTCAGACTTTGTGCATCCTCAAGAAGCATTCCCTGGTATTTTGCCATAAGTCGTTGAAATTGAGACTCTTCCCGATAGTCAGCAGTTTGCGCACTCTGTCTTTGGCTGTCAGACTTCATTATTAGTTGGTTGTGTATGTTCAATCGGGGGAATGAGGCTCTTAATTATACTCACCAAACAGATAGAAGTGGACAACAAAATATATCCCATACTGCCTCCTCGAATCCGTTATTGTATAGTAAATAGTCTATTTATGATCAATCGAGAAATTTGTGACTAATGATGTATCGATGATGAGAGTCGCTGACGAGTGAGACTTCATCCATCGACGACTATATTGTTCCACGCTGTCTATGGGTATTGTCACAATGGGAAACCGAGCCCGTCGTGTTTTCTTCTTGTTCCTGGCGGGTGTGTTTCCACTGGGCAGGACGCTGGCCAGCGACCTTGTGCCCACTGATGTCCACCAATAAGCATGCAGCGCTGAGAACAAGCCTGGTCATCACAATACCGATCGACTGGTTTTTTTTGGTACCAAAGTTAAAGCATTTATTGATACAACAGCTAATTATATAAGGTAGCTTGGGTTGATTAAATCTTGGTCCTGATCCTGATTCGCCACCCCCTCAAATTTTTCTTTCAGTCGCCTTATGCATTTGAAGAATCTAGAGTTAATTATATTAGATTGGATATCCTTAAATATTAATTAAAATCAACTTACGAATTCTGAAGCTTTCTTATTCTAATAGTACAGTATGTAAGAGAGAATTCCATCATAATCAGAATGAAAACTAACCTTTCTGCAATAGTTATGTACCTAAAATATTAATAAAATTAGTTAACTACTATATTGCATTGTTATTCATTTACTTACCAGTCACTTTCTTGTCTCAGATATTGAAGTAACCTGTTGAACCTTTATTAGGATAGTTTTAAATGATCAGAAGAACAACTCACAAACGTCGTTGAATTTCTGTAGGATTGGCTTGATGAATCGGATTCTGCCTGCGTCGTACTAGTTTCCGGCGTTTCTGATCGACCATATTTGCTGTTTGTAAGAATAAGGCCTGGAAATCTGTATCGTAACGTCTAATACTTATTTGACTTAACTAAAAGCGCCTGAGAAGCGGCATGATCAAAAATGGACACAGGAGCACGGATCATTTTGGGACTAAGAAGCAATGAGTAACGGACAGGGGTATGCCCGGGCCAGATTCCTAGCGTTTACGTACTAAGTGGCAATGACCAATGGACAGGGGTATGTCCCTGCTCAGATTCCCAGTGCTTGTTCTGTGAGTAATGCAAGATGTTATCCGTGCTCTCTTACGCACTGCCTGTCAAAAACTAACTCTCAACTCATTCAATTATGTACAAGTGTATAGCGTATATTATGATAAAGTATATAATAAGTTCTGGTCGGAGGCAATTTCCATTGAGAGCACTCGTCATTTTTAATTCTATTGACCTAATACAATGAATTACAATCGCAATCAGCTACACCAGGCTCGAGGGCCGCAAAACTTTCAGGCTTACAACCAGCCGAGGGGTATGCAGCCATCCAACTCGGTCCATCAACCAAGGCAACTTCCACTGCAGGAGGAATTCGGTCTTGACATAAACAGTCCAACGTACGCCAAGCTTTTATTCAAGTGAGCCAGAACCTGACTATGAGTAGTGCTACTAATGCAGATAAACATCCCCAACTTACTGCCACATGCAGCCATTGTGGTAGCACATGCAGCAATTGTGGCAGCCCTACCAGCCAGGGCCAGAGCGAGAGCCAGCTGATACAAGCGTCAGTCAATCGAAAATTCCAGCTACAGTGCGAGTTTAACTAATCCATAGAATGCAGATTACTCCGTGAACTAAAAAATAAGAACTCGAAGTGCGTGAAACCACGTGAAACCACCGCTGCATACAACAATTAGAAGCTAATCTTTTTATTTTGGCAACAGACAGCAAGTTGTGATGGAAAAGTAAGTTCCTATACTAGCTTAGATGGACGTGACTAACATGTGGATTCAGGCTTGACACGTTAGTCTTCGCCTATTTAGACAATCCATTATAAATGCTAATCCTAGTCGCTAGCTTGAATGCAGCTATCAACCAGCTTGAAAGGGATATAAATCTGGTTGCGGACGAAGAGGCGGAGCCTAACCTTGAGACCGAGCTATATAGTATCCCACAGTGATCATTCCACTTTGGAGTTACACCAGAAGACAAATGTTTACACAGAGGCTAGAAATGAAATCTAATGCAATAGCTTCCTCATGCATTACCGCTTGATGTCAACTATTTCTGCACCTCTTGGCATTGCTTCCGATGCTCCTCATCTAATGCAGGCCGAACAGCGGAAAAGCGTCGAGTGAACAGTGGCGGGTCGCGGTAAAATAAATTTGCCCACGTAGAAATGCGCGTGACTACACACTCTGGGAGAAACAGGTGGACAAGCGCACACCTCGTCACACCAGAGAGCGGGTAGATCACGTTCCTGTAACAGCATCAGGCCACAGTCCTACAATGAATATCCCAAAGAAATGGACAGCCCGCCAATGGGAGGAATGAGTGGAGCAGAGCAGGTCATCGGAAAAGCACGCTGCGTCGCCGAGAAGCGAAGACCGTGCCAGTTTTAAAGGGAGCGACCACCCCTCTTTATACCAGACGTGACTCAGCTGGAGGTTGGCTCGCCATATTCGATGCTTGACCCGCCTCAGTCCATGACAAGCATAGATAAAGAGTAGTCTGAGATGTTGCGAGCACATAATCTGGATGTAATTACGAAGTAATAAACTCCCGGAATTCGTCCCAATCGATCCATCTACATGTAGTTATGCCGGATCCTTAAAATCATAGTATCTGCGAGCTGTATACTGAGCAGTCACTATTAAATCCCATAGGATATCAACCTTCCAGCCATTATGCTCTTCCCAAATGGAATTTATAAAATCTTGCTGATATAAATTAGACAAAAACAACAGTCAGCAACCTGTAGTGAAACCAACTAACCTTCCGTAGTTCTATTGTTGATGTCGCCAAGGGAATATCCGACACAAATTGAATGACTGCTTGAGTATGGTCCCCCCAGCGACTTGGGTCAGCTACCCGGATTGCACCGTCCTCCGGATCGCACTTCTGCATTAATTGCATAGTTACCAGCCCAAAATCCCCTATATCCTTCTTTTTGATCGCTAGAGACGTGGTTCGATACTGTTCCTGCTGCCCTTATATCCTAATCAGTTATAAATACATATAGATACAACTTCTGTCACTCACCTAGTTTCACAACGCCTCTGTTATTAACAAGAATATTCTTGCAATGTAGAAGTCCGTGACTAAAGTTTTCGGTTTCTAGGTATACTAAACCATCCAGAATCTTCTAGTTTAAGCATACAGGTTTCATGTAGTTAATAAATTACTTACTTGTCCCAAAATTGTACCAAGCTGTCGGGAACTAGGGTACGCAAGTGATATCACAAGATGCTCTAGGGTAAGGTGCATCTCCTCGAATACCACATAAGTAGATTTATTAGCAACGAATGCTTCTAGGGCAAAGTAAATATTTGTATGCCGTAGTTTTTGTAAGTTGGTAAGTGTTGCCTTCGGCATCGTTCTTAATCCTACGAGCTTTTTGGGTGAGGTTTTTTCTTGAGCAATAATGACTTCTCCACTAAGATCAAGGAATGTAATCGGTGACTTTTCATAATAATTCCATGGAGACTCTGCCCGAACTTCTAGTGGGATATCAGAAGATTTAGACTTAGTAGGTGTTGCATTTCCAGTGCGGTCCCGCGGATTGTTATCTTTTTTTAATTTATTTGACTCTTTTGTGCTGGTATTCTCCTTTGGACTAATCCGAGCTGGTTTTGAGACTTCTCCTACCTTTAGTCCATGGAAACCTAACTGAGTTAATCGTCTAGGGCTGGAATCCATTTATATAGTTGTAAGAAAGAAAATGATAATTTGAAGGAAGGAATAACCCCGTGTTATAATATTACAGTCTGCACTAATCAGTTTTTGGATTAAATGCTAAATGCGGTGAAAATTAGGTTTTCTTGTGGACAAGGGAGCGATTGCCTGGATGGACAATTTTCCTGGGACTAGAATGATCCTGGGACTGAAGTGGTCCTGGGACTAGAGGTGTCCTGGGACTGAAGTGGTCCTGGGACTAGAGGTGTCCTGGGACTGAAGTGGTCCTGGGACTAGAGGTGTCCTGGGACTGAAGTGGTCCTGGGACTGAAGTGGTCCTGGGACTGACGTGGTCCTGGGACTGACGTGGTCCTGGGACTGAAGTGGTCCTGGGACTAGAGGTGTCCTGGGACTGAAGTGGTCCTGGGACTGACGTGGTCCTGGGACTACAGTGGTCCTGGGACTAGAGGTGTCCTGGGACTGAAGTGGTCCTGGGACTAGAGGTGTCCTGGGACTGAAGTGGTCCTGGGACTGAAGTGGTCCTGGGACTGACGTGGTCCTGGGACTACAGTGGTCCTGGGACTAGAGGTGTCCTGGGACTGAAGTGGTCCTGGGACTGAAGTGGTCCTGGGACTAGAGGTGTCCTGGGACTGAAGTAGTCCTGGGACTGAAGTGGTCCTGGGACTAGAGGTGTCCTGGGACTAGAGGTGTCCTGGGACTGACGTGGTCCTGGGACTACAGTGGTCCTGGGACTAGAGGTGTCCTGGGACTGAAGTGGTCCTGGGACTAGAGGTGTCCTGGGACTGCAGTGGTCCTGGGACTGAAGTGGTCCTGGGACTGACGTGGTCCTGGGACTACAGTGGTCCTGGGACTAGAGGTGTCCTGGGACTACAGTGGTCCTGGGACTTAGGACTGAATTGGTCTTCACTGGAACTGTCCTGACGGGGGTTTCTTTTGGGGATACACATGTTAAAAGGCACAAGGATGCCATCAGCGAGGTATAGTGTATTAAACATAGGCAGAATCAACATTGCGTAGTCTGCTTTGCGTCCGAGTCCTCCGGATTGACTTAATGAACAACATGATTAAACTTGGGTGAAGCTCCAATATGCACTCCTGCCGTTTCAGGCGGTCCCTTAGAGATCGGTGAAGATTAAGCTTATCAGCTTGCATTTTTGTTAGATAAGGTAAAGAAGAAATGTAAGGTGATGTAAGATGGCTCTCCCTTAAGCGCTATAGGTCCAATTAATACATACGAAATAGAAAAAGCAGAAAGTGAATATTATATTAATCCAAAAGTGGATTTGCAGACTTACTTTATAAGAAGGCTGAATCTAAAATTCATAACCGACTTGCCAAAGTTCCCAACTATGATTCTATGCTTCTTATTCTTCTATATTGCCCTAGTCGGTGCTTTCTGTACTGAGGTTGCTCTTTGGGTTCCATGGCGGGATGAGACTGTCTTTAGGGCAGCTGAAGCACTCGGACTTGAAACCTACAATAAAATTATAAATCTTAATAAGGGATTAAACCCTGAATCGATTACAGCTTGGAAGACTTACACCGTACCGTATACCGATGACCTTAAGCCACCTGCAACATGGGTGGAACTGAATGGCTGCACCCCCTTACTCCAGTTAAATGGAGAAGTCACAAGCACTTCGGTCCAGGAGACAACGCTTAAAACTAAGCCCATAAAGAAAACAATTAAAACTACCACGGCCTCGTTATCCAAGACCAAAACTCCATCTATAACATCATCAACGACTAAAACTACGTCGACAACATCATCGACAACCAAAACTCCATCTACAACCTCATCAACGACTAAAACCCCATCGGCAACATCATCGACGACTCAGACTCCATCGGCAACATCATCAACGACCAAAACTCCATCTACAACATCATCAACGGCTCAGACTCCATCTACAACATCATCAACTACCAAAACTCCATCCACAACATCATCGACGACTCAGACTCCATCGGCAACATCATCAACGACCAAAACTCCATCGGCAACATCATCAACTACCAAAACTCCATCCACAACATCATCGACGACCCAGACTCCATCGGCAACATCACCAACGACCACCATAACTATGGCATGTCCAAACAAGACAGATATGACTACGACTATGATCACCACAACTGTGATACCTACAGTGATACCTACAGTAGTTGCAACTAAGACAATTACGATTGGGGCTGAGGCTCCATCATTCGCATCATCACCAACATGTCATCCCCAAGGGACCTATAATACAAATGAGAAGAAATTAGAGAAATATACAAAAAAGTTTTGTAGTACAATCGATGGCAAATCCCTAAAAACAAACGAAAGCTTGCAGTATATTTATGGTAAAGACAAAGAGCTGCTGGAATTCACTGTGTCCTGGGTCCCCGGTTGCGAAGGTGAAGAGCAGGCTATCACAGGTGCAGGTAATTTGTGCTCTAATACAATGATAAACAATTGGAGCAGCTGTAACAATGGAGGCCAAGGTGGGTATACAATTCGGGGTTGTTTAATGTGGATCTATCGGCCGAATGCCCTGGTAGAGGACGATGATAGCTAAACATGATCGAAAAGTTCATAAAGAGTGAGTATTACATGTAAAGGATGCTGTAAAGCTTATTGCAACTCTTTAACCATAGCTACGTCACCTAAAATCCTGTGTGCACTGAACGTAGCGTAGTGCGCTAAAATTAGGTATTAGAATGCACTAAAGATTAAGGGACAAGTGTGCTGAAAATTAGGGCTAACAGCGCTGGAAATTAAGGCTAGTCTCACTGGAAATTTAGGGGCTGGGTGATAAAATAGTGGGGATAGATCTCTTGACTAATATCAAGGATTTACTCTTTAACTCAGAGTGGATAGGTCCCTGATTGGCTAATAACAGAGATCCATCTCCACGACAGGGTTAAAATGGGATCCCTGTTATTAGTAACAAAGATTCATCTCCACTTACGTATCAAAACTGATCCCGTTGTTAGTAACAACTGAATGTGGAGACTTTCGGTGACCAATACTGTCGCATTCTGTCACACTAACTCATCAGACCAAATGTGGAATGCACACTCCAACAGGAGGCGCTGATAGTTGTGTATATAAGAGATGCATATTATGTAACAAATACAGATATATACTTGGGATTATGCTTTGACGAAGAGTGGAATTCTGTCATTGACTAATTCCAGGGATTACGATGGATCTATTATTGATGCTTTAGGGAAGGCCTTAGAAACATTCAGAGAAGTCAAGCTCAAATTTGGTCCAAGTTGACATGGAAGTAAAGTACGGCCAGAAAAGATGGCAACACTGGTGAAGTTTAAAATTAGTAAATAAATACTAGAAACCCTTTACGAACTTGGTAGTTATGCTTGCGGACTGCTGCTCCTGCTCCTCTTTCATATTCTTCCGGTATATGTGAGTAACCAGTTTATGAGCCGAAAGTATGAGAGTCGCAGTAATTGGGGGAGGCTCATCCGGCCTTGTGACTTTGAAATACTTGGTCAAAGCACACCTAAACCAGGGATCATTCTTTTACTACATATCTCGTTGACTAATACCTTGGGCCACTACTTGACCAAGAGTGGAGATGGATCTCATTGACTAATACCAGGGATCGTGCCTTGACTACCGTAAAAATGGAGGTGCTTCTTTGACCAAATCAGGGACCACTTCTTGACCAAGAAAAATTGTGGATCTCATTGACTAACACCAAGGATCGCTCTATGACTAAGGGTAGAGAATATGTTATTAGGTATCTGTTCTTGACGAAGAGTGGAGATGAATCTGTCACCAGAGATTGCTCTTTAATGAAGAGTGGAGATAGATGTCTTATAAAGCCAGTATTAGATCATTGTCTCGGTTTGTATTCAGCTAAATTTCCATGTTGTATTTTCACAATGGATAACCCTACGCCCCCGTTGCCAACTGTCCGCCCGCCCGGCTTCGAAGGGACGAGGGAACAAACAATTATCCGAAAAGCCCTTCGTTCTCTTATACCTAAAATTCATAGGCTAAGCCAACGTGCAAATGTTGTGGTTGCGTTCGCTATTGAGAGAGCTCCCAACGACTGGGTCTGCGCAGTGAATACTCCACAAGGTGCCGCAGTTCCCGATTTCAATCTAATTGTATGCCTGATTGCATTTTTGAGTTTGAATATAGCTAAGGATAAACAGTTCGGAAATCATTTACGTCAGGAGGGGATGGCGGAACAGGGCGGGATGGCGGAACAGGGCGGGATGGCGGAACAGGGCGGGATGGCGGAACAGGGCGGGATGGCGGAACAGGGCGGGATGGCGGAACAGGGCGGGGTGACCGAACAAAGCCGGATGATAGAACAGGACTGGTTAACAGTGATAGACGGGATGACAGAACTGAACATGATGACAGAACAGGGCGGTATGATGGAAGAAGACCAAACAACTATGGTAGACGGCTGACACCTTTGGAAGTGCCCGCTTCTTGGGCTTCGTTCCTATGTTTGAACCGTTTATTATTCGTCATCGGGGCAGGTGTGTGGGTATGCAGTGTGGGCAAATGTGGAATCGCGCTCGCAAACCCTCTCCGTTCCCAAGGGCCTTCGTTCGCCGCACTGCACTAGTAATGACGGAGAAACATTAAGACCATCCCCTGTGGTGTGCTGGAATTCTCCTATTATGACCTGGTTCTTACTGTACTATGTGGTCTAGATATCTTGTGGATGCTGAATCGGAAAAGTTTGTGATCAATAGACAAAGATATACTGTAGTATTAATACACCACCAGCGTGTTGCGTCATTTGCTTGGGAGGAAACGGTCCAAGGGGACGGCGACTTTGCCCAGTGGATTCAAACAGGATCCTAGCACCAAGCTCCGCTGTGACAGGGCAAAGAAGTCCATAAGTGGTGGCGCTGCTTAATACTTTTATTTGAATGGGAACAAAGTTGGAATTTGACTCAGAATCTCGTCTCTACTTAATATCCTTTGCTGCTCTGTGTCGAGTCCCCAGTCATTCTCTTTCCCTTTAACATTTTCATGATGGTCATGGTCTCTACATCCGTGACACTCGCCTCGCTGGCGTCTTTAGCCCTCGCAACAATCCCAGGAGATGCCACAAAACGAACTACGGGTTATGTTAACTCAGTTTATTTTGTCAATTGGTTTGTGTATCCTCTCCATGCATTAAATTGTGTCTAATACTTCATAGGGGAATCTACCAACGAAACTTCCAGCCTCAGGATTTACCCGCTTCCGACTTAACCCACGTGTTTTATTCCTTCATGGACGTCCTAGCCGATGGAACTGTGTATACATATAATGGGATTCGGTTGTATACACGTCCAGCTGACTTTTCTCTAGTTACACAGAAGACATAAATGCTGACTTGGAAAACCATTATGATGGCGATTGTGAGTGCCGTAGCCTAGCAGAACTGAGTAAGGGCCTAACGTGCATAGCTTGGGACGAAACTGGTAATAATGCCTATGGATGCGTCAAACAGCTCTATTTATTTAAGAAGGCCAACCGCAAGCTTAAGATCATGCTCTCTATCGGCGGATGGACTCGGTCAACCAACTTCCCGTCTGCTGCGAGCACCGCAACCAATCGTGAGACATTTGCAAAATCTGCTGTCGCAATTATGAAAGATTGGGGCTTTGACGGGATCGATATAGACTGGGAATACCCCAGTGATGATACTGACTCTGCCAATATGATTCTACTTCTGCAGGCAGTTCGTGATGAATTGGATGCTTACGCCAGTCAATACGCGCCCAATCATCACTTTCAATTGTCAATCGCTGCCCCTGCTGGCTCAGACCACTACAAAAAGCTACGCCTATCCGAACTTGGCAGTGTAGCAGATTATATCAATTTGATGGCTTATGACTATGCTGGTTCTTGGAGTAGCTATTCTGGCCATAACGCTAATCTTTTCGCCAATACCGAGCAACCAAACAGGACTCCTTTTAATACTGACAGCGCTGTTCAGGCTTACCTTAATGGTGGTATTCCTGCAGAGAAGCTAATATTGGGTATGCCTATCTACGGCCACTCATTCCAGGGCACGACTGGCATCGGGCAAGAATTTACAGGTACAGGGTCGGGCAGTTGGGAGAACGGGGCATGGGACTATAAGGATCTGCCTAAAGCAGGTGCCACAGTTAAATATGATAGCATTGCTCAAGCATCTTATAGCTACGATTCAAGGACTCAGGAACTCATATCGTTTGACCCTCCAGACGCCATCAAGACGAAGATCTCATACTTACAGGATTTAGGGCTGGGTGGAAGCATGTTCTGGGAAGCGTCGGCTGATAAGAATGGCTCGGATTCACTTATTACTACCAGTGCAGCAAGTCTTGGTTCTCTTGATGGTACAAGGAATTGGTTGGACTATCCAAATTCTCAGTACCAGAATATAGTAGCAGGGATGCAATAACGCCCCCAGAGGCTTTTAACGAGGATATACCTGGTTTTCCATTTTATTTTCTGTCATATGTGGCCTCATATAGAGGAAGAAAAGAAAATGACGGAATGAACAGACCGTAGTCCACCAGCTCTGTGCCTAGATGGCCCTTCGCCCCACATTAAAATAAAGAAATTCTCTCCTGCAACAACTCTGAATACTACGGTTGAAGCACTTAAGTTAAATTATGGCCTTGGTCGCTAGCAGGGTGAAAGGTGTACTTTAGCGGATTCATAGTGCGCGCCCTTGGTGCACACGATCTCGAGATTGGTTGCACAAGCATTAAGTTCATTGCCGCCCTTTCAGCCGCGTCATATATAATGAAAAAAAAGGCTGGGTCTTTCTCTATGTAGCGTTGTTAAAGAACATGTCCCAGAAGAACTGGTCTTCAGGTACGCTCGACTTGTAGGCCACGTCTCCCTGCGTTGGACCTGCGGCGTCATGAGATTCTCTGTTGATTGCCTGCTCATGCTCTATGTTGGAATAATTTGTCATCTTGTACCGGTTGTTCAACGGTGTGTCAGCGAATACCCGCTGCTGGTCGTACAGCGCTGGATCGATGGGGTCGTTATAGCCATTATTGGTAGTGCCTGCCATCAAGATCTTTGCGTTGGGAGGTAGCCCAGCGGTGAATTCATATCTGTCAGACCTGAACTCCACAACTGAGCTAAAAGGCTTTCTGTCTGCAAAATCTGACGCCGTTTGCGACTGAGGCGTCTCCGTGTTTAATTTAGATTCGGGTGTGAGTAGCGACAGAGATAAGCCGCCGTCATCCAAGTCTAGCTCAGATGGTGACACCCCTAGGAGTGATAGGCTCCATCCGTCGACACGATGTCCTCGTCCATTATCGAACGGCTGGAGGTTTGGTCCAGATGACGCGTTGGAGGGGGTATGAAGCCGGCCACCCCGAGCTGGAGAGGAAATAGGGAAACCAAGGGTCGACCATCTTTGGGACAGGATCTGATTGGCGTGAGGGAAGGCCTGAGCAAAATCCTGGTTCACCTTATTCTCGCGCCAATCCCGTTCTATAGCTGTGGCTGATACCAACTTAGATATGGCCACCCGGTTCGTCGGATAAGCATCTACTCGCGAGATCACCTCAGCGGACGAAGTCTGCGTGTGCCGTCCTAGGAGTCGGTAAGGCTGAGGGAACCTATCTTCCTCTTCCTCGTATAACCCCTCATTCATGACAATCTCCGTAGATACGCACAGCGCTTTACCGGTGCGCTTCTTGTGGATCTCACTGGCCATCCGGGCTGACTGGAGGCGAGCTTCGATGCTACGGTCGGTTCGCCTCGAGGCGGCGATGTAAGCGCGTTCTCTATACTCGTCATGCGATTTCTTCGTCTATGAAATCCGGTTAGTTGGCTGTCTGTTACGTCTCAAGTGCATTGCAAATTGTTATCCTCCTGACCCGTGCGTTGACCGTCATGTCTATAACAGCGGGAACATTCAACAGGAGCGACCGCGAGGGTCTACTCTAGCAGAGCCAATAGAGAAGATGGACCATTGCCTACGAGGTGAATGGATAGCCAGAAAGCAAGGATGGTATTTTGTTGCATGAAAGGCGGTGGAAATTACCCTTGCCGCCCGAGGTTTGGAGACATCATTCATCGGAGCCATGGCTCAGAAATCGAGATATTTTCCAGGCACAGGGCACACGCCAGCGCGACAGGAATACTCTCCTATTTATGTATAAGCAAACTCCAAACAGGGGAGGTATTTGTTGAATGAGTTTGTGATAGGCGTATCGACTGTTTGCAGAAATCCCGTACCTTTATTCCTAACTTATTTGTGAAGTTACCCAGGTTAAATTCCCAAAACTGTAGGGCTTGGCAGGCAGTGGTTCGCAGTGTGGTCCGTTAGGCTGAAGTTTTAGTTTAGCGAGGCCATAGAGAAATCAGGAAGCTAGCCTCTGCAGATAAAGGGGAGAAATAAGATATACGGCTGCGATGACCGAGACAGACACGGGGATTGGGCCTTTGAGTAGCGCGACAATCAGGTACATATAGACCACGGGACCGACTCTTCCTACGCCTCTCATTGATTGGGGAAATTAGAATAGTGCGACAATGCGAGCGTCGGAAGCAAGTCCAGCGCGGGGAAGCAGTAGGATCAGCCAGATAATCAAAAAAGCCACCCACCTACAACGACGTCATTTATCCAGTTCTCCACCCAGCTCTTCCCTGGTTAACCTTTGCTATGCCGCTGCATGCACGGTGCATACTGATGCGGCATGTTAGGGTCACGATCAAGGTAGATACAGTAGTGACAGTAGTGGCAAGTAGTCTCCTGCTGAAACAGCATGCCTACCGTTCCCTTTCTTTCCGTACATTGCGAGTCGGTCAACTACAGTACAGTACAGTACATAAAAGTACAGTAGCAATGTCATTCCATTCAGTAGCTGGCGTCTGGCACGGCAGCCAGAAAAGGTTGGTTTTCTGTCGCCGTAAGAAACTTAGCAGCGGCCAGTAGTGGCTCCCGCCCTTATCCTTGTACGGTGGTGCAGCGGCGCACCGTGAATTTAGAAATCCACACTGTACAATAAGCCACAACTGTCCACTATGTACAACAACAAATGGACTATTGTCTGCCTGGATGTATTTCCAGCTAGTAAATCAATTTTAGATTTGCACCAGAATAAATAAACAATCAAAATTTAAACTATGTACAAGCTCTCTTATTATAAAATAAATTATCTCCAACTCCTTCTCCAGTTATACTAAGCTTGCATCAACATTACATATTAAAAATGGCGTCTCTTGAAAACAACTCACTTTGCAACAAAATCTTCAAGAAGGAAGATTGGATGGGGCGCTTTCAAAAACTCGAACTTGACGCACTGATCTTTGGCATTGGTCTTGATGCAAACAATTCTGACTCTGACAAGCAAGATGGAGAGACCTATGCAGTTTTGTGTGTGGCGAAAAAGGGAAGTAAATATCCCGTCGAGCACTATCCTTCTGAATTCCCAGAGAGACAGCTGTTCCTCGACTGCCTCAATCCATACACATGGATCAAGGACGAGTGCGCTATTCACATTACTGAACCAAACATTGTCTTAAACGTCAGTGATTATTTCAGGAGCAACCAAACCCTCTCTGGGGAACTGGCACCACATATGGATGGAGATAGGCTTAAGCCAAGTGATGAAGTCAAGGCTTATGCTCTCACCTTCAATGAGATTCCTCAGAGCGTTTCAGCCTTTTTCATTAATGGAAATCTTTATATTGAGATTGGAATCTGGGAGGAACGGGCTATGTGGCAATTTAAAAGTAAGACGGATATAAACTATTAGATTGAAGCGATACACTGGAGACAAATAGGCACGCAGAGTATAAATCAATAGTACTATTTGGGTTTTTCTTTCAGCCTGTTCAGTACAATCAGTAAATGCCCTATTGGCTGTAAGACACCGGGCGAAATAAATTGTGTGTGTGTGTGTGTATCAGTAAAGCAATGCGGCACATCCGACGCCAGGGTAACAGTGTCCTGAGTTATAGAATTACTGTAACTGAACTCTCATTATAGGGAATATACGCAACGAAAACACGATAGATTACACATTAAATTCTCTCATCAGTCTGAGTACAGATTGATTATTTCCCATTCCCTTTGAAATAGACACGCAATGCTTCAATATATTTAGCAGCTGTATTGCAATAATAGGAGTACTTAGTACAGGGGATAACGTATATGATAAGCGAGTCGGAAATACAAGCGAGTCGGAAAGCATACTGTACAGCTAAAATAAGTAATTTTAGATTTCTTAAAACTAGATATAAAATGTATTAAGATCTAAAAATGTATTTTAGAATAAATTAGAGAAAAAGTTATAAGATAGTATTTCTTTTTAGAATTTTAAAAATTTATTAAGCTTATTATAAGTAAAAATAGTAAAAAAAACAGTGCGAATTTTATATTGCTAGCGCTATAAGTATATATAGCTTAAAAAGATTCTTAAAAAATAATATATATTATAAATAACGTACTTGATAAGCAAGTGAGCCAGACAAGCAAGTGAGCCACTTTCCCTTACCCCTCTAGAGAGAAATCACAATAAAAATACCATAAACCATTTACTCAATTCAAACTACTCACTATACTCTTCCCCAGATATCTCAATCACTACCTGACAAGTCCTTGCATTATGCCCGGGCTTGCCGCATACACTACAGCGCCGAACACCCGGTCCGACCGACCTTCCTCGACCACCACTCCTCGACGATTCCGCCGCTACCTGCGCATCTACATCCATTTGATCAATTGCTTGCCTTCCCTCCTCTACCGTCATAACCCCTCTTTTCTGCAGTCTAGTCCTTTTTGCCCTCCGGCGCCGGCTTAGTATCTTATTCGCCTCTCGAAGATCTTTGACCTCAGCAGTCAATAAGGCAACCTTATGCATAACAGCCTTTGTTCCTTTTGCAAGGGACTGTAGAGCTTCAAGGATTGACTCTGGAGAGCTACTTTGATGCCTTCTAATTCGTCTTTCAAGGTATTCAGACTGAGATCCAGCCTCAAGTACAGTCTTTGGGGTCCTTGAGACCCAAGGGGTAGAGGGTTCAGCCCCCTCCTCAGCGGGCGTTGGAGTCCGTAGCTGCACATCAAGCTTCGAGACCACAGTTTCTGGGTCAAGAGGAATAAGGCCAGCTCCTTTAAAAGCCCCCCTGATATTTCTTTCCGTCATAGTGGCCTCATATGCTGTGTGGAAGGCCGGAAAGAACTCGGTCTTTAAAACGTGGGTTATAGAGCATCTGATCAATTGCTCTATTTCTCGACCATAAGCTCGCTTTAGCACGCTAAAGCACCCGACGTCAAGGGGCTGGAGTAGATGAGAGGAATGAGGTGGCATACAAAGCCGGATGATCTTCTTTTCCTCATAATATCTCTCAAAGTCGATGGACTGGTGACTTTCGTGGCCATCGAGGATCAAGAGACGATAGGAACCAATTGATCGATTGGTTGTGCACCGGTCAAAGTGCTTGAGCCACTCGAGACCGGTCTTGTTATCGGTCCAGCCATTTTGGGTCGTCGCAATAGCCCAATCGCCCGGGAGGTTGCTTTCTCGGTACCAGTTGGCGAGGTGATATTGGCCCGCACCGATAATAAACGGCTGGATCGCCCAGCCTTCCGCATTGATCGCTTGAATGACCGTAATCCATTCCCGGTTGCCAGGCTGCACTGATTTCGGCTTTGAACGCCTTTCTGCACCTGTAACAACCATTCCGCTTGCGATCATGCCCATAAGAAAGCCAGTCTCATCAAAGTTGTAGATATCATTTGATCGGATGCCATACTTCGCGATTGTGTTCGCCACAAGCCGAAACCAATCGCGGATAATAGTTGGATCTTCGCACTTGGCTCTCTGGTAGTCGTATTTACGAAAAAAACGCATCTTAAGGTCTGGGTGCCGCTTCACGAAGTTATGAGCCCAACGCTGGCCGACGGGTGGCGCGTCGCGGTCGGCAAGCAATTGATCAGCCATATCTTTCACACCACGTAGCCTAGGGGGGAATCCTCGCGAATCTAGGTCGAGAATAAAGTGAATGAGGATCTGTTCCTCTAGATCAGATAGCTTGCGTGATTTCTGGATGGTATCGCGTCGAGACTGGATGCCCTTTTGCCGGCGACCTAGAGTACAACGATTGACTGTATATATCTCTGCAGCGCGTCGGATACGTATGTTTGGGTTATTTTGAAGGGCCTGAAGGGCAAGGAGCATTCTAGCTTCATAATTAGACTGTGACATGCTGGGTGGTTAAGAATCAATTGATCAAATAGAGATGATGTAGGTTGAGGGATTTTTGGCTCACTTGCTTGTCTGGCTCACTTGCTTATCAAGTACGTTAAGCTAGATTTAAAATCTTAATTATTTTAGACCTAGTTTTAATTTTTAAGAATTTTTCTAAAATTGCATTTTAAGGTGTATTTTGTAATTTCCGACTCGCTTGTATTTCCGACTCGCTTATCATATACGTTATACCTACATGTGATAATATTAATACACCTAGGGAGTTTCAAGTAATATTGAAACCCTTGGATTAAGCACGTTAAACTTCCTTAACTTATTATAAATTGCAGACATAAATAACTATAGCCTCAATGCAGTCGGTCCAGCCGACATCCTATCTATAATAATAACAAAATTTCAAACAACTTATCCTTCCAACGCACTATATCACATCATAAGTCTTTCTCTAATTTAAAACTCACTGCTTTTGGTGCCTTTTGTCCCTTTTCATATTTAAGCTCGCGTGCAATCCTCACTTGGATAATGGCTAAGTCTGCCCAACTGATCTGGCAACCTTTTGGTACGATAACCTTACCCTGGTACTTCAGGTCACTTTGTAGGGTAGTTTTTCCTCGCTTAAACCACCTGTTTCTAACAGTAGTTCTTGTCTCAACCGTCAGACGTGTTTCATCACCAATTTTCCACTTAGCCACAATCCTCGTAATTGGCGAATCTCCGTTACAGTCCCCTTGTGGTCTATACTTCTTTGGAACCAAGGGACTGACGAAGTCTAGAGTACCGGAAAATGGGACCGTTATCGCGTCTTGCAGCCACATAATCGTCCCACCTTCTTGGTCACCACGTTGCTGCCCACAAAGGTTCTTTGTAGTTCTTTCGTCAACTTTCTGACCTAATTCGTTCTCGCTAACCAGTCTATGTCTGGAGGCTGTGCCGGGCCCCTGTTCAAACAATACATATTTGCGGCCGAATCGTCCCTTGAAAAATCCCATCATAGATCCATACTCCGATTCATATTCAAGATGGATTGGGCCAACAAGATCATATGGATCGGATGACTCAGGGGTCTGTTGCTTACTATTTGAACTCTCTGGGCTGTCTGAATCGTCTGAACTGTCCCAAGCGTCTGAAGCGTCTGAACCGTTTGGACCGTTTGAGCCGTTTGAACCGTTTGAGCCGTTTGAACCGTTTGAACCGTTTGAACCGTTTGAACCGTTTGAACCGTTTGAACCGTTTGAACCGTCTGGATCGTCTGAACCATCTGAATTCTGTGGGACAAACAAACTGTCCTCTGCCTCTGAAGATTTGGTTTCGGGGTTCTCAGGTTCGTCAAGGATTATACTCTCAGTATCGGTTTGGATTTGCGTTATTTCAGCTGCTATCCTAGTCATAGAATCTTTCAGTTTAGCGTCCCCTTCCTCAAACTGTTTAGTCCACTTGGCAAGTGTTTGCTTCATTCCCGTCATTTGATTGTCGAGTGCTGTTTTATGACCCTTTTTGATTATCGAATTGCTTGGGACTTTTGCGGAGCCTTTATTGCTCGATGAGGGTTTTTGGGTAGAGCCACTCGAACTAGCAACAGAGTTCTTTCTTTTACGCGTGGGTGGTTCAAGTCCCGCAAAGAGTTGGGTACCCTGTGACTTAATTGAATTTCTTGTGCCTGCCATACTGAATTAATTGATGATGTGGTATTTTTGTGGCAGAGAAGTTGATATTTATACGTAAATCCGCTTGGGGTCCACTTCCGTATCTTAGACGCCATCTCAGTCTACTCTTGGTCCTCAGTCTACTCTTGGTCCTCGGTCTACTCTTGGTCCTCAGTCTACTCTTGGTCCTCAGTCTACTCTTGGTCCTCAGTCTGCATCTATAACTCGGATTTCTCTTTAGTTGTGGCATCTCAAATGGAACACTTTTGGACGGCAGGAAAAAATAGTCTTGAATGAATTGAATTGTAAAAGACTGCAACTAGCCAGGCTGCGTTGAATATCCACGGTACACTTTGAAGGCATTCTATGTGCAGCTGATCGTACATATGAATATACGCCAAGATATTTAGTTGGCAATTGATAGGGACGCATGAAGAATTGATACGGACGCATGAGTCTTAGAGACGCATGATTTTTCTAACATCTAATTGGACCAAGTTTTCTAGACCCATAAATACCTTCTAGCGAAGGTGGTGAAGCCAGCACTCTTAATAAGCCCAGATCTCATCAGTGCAGAAGCAACCGAGTCAAGGCCAACCTTCTAGAACCGGTCGCATTCAGGCGTCAAAACAAAGTATTAATTTCGATATAGAATTGGGCCAATTCCATTAAGAGCAGCCATCTACGTCTCCTCTTACTACTGTAAAGGGAAGAATCTCCTCGTCGCAATTAAGCAGCTCCTATTATCTCCTTCGTCTCCGAATGTGGGTTGCATCTTCCGTTCGATGGCTCGTTTCTCCCCGCTCCAAGGATAGCCGACTGGCTGCGTGTCTGGCGCTGATTTGAGGTACTGGCCTGGCTACTGGCTTGTCGGCTCTGCTGCTGTCGTTTTCGGGAACGTAATTGGTCGTTAGGACTGGGGCTTCGGGTTCGACATCTTGAATTGCTCTCTGAGCCAGGAGGTGACCCAGACTGGAGGATGACAAAGGTCCTAATTGTCGACAGTTGAGAGACTGGTGGTGGATAAGTTGCTAATAGAGAGCTTAATCGCGTCGCGCCAGGTGTTTAGGTAAGATTAAGGAGAGCTAAGCTCCTGGTACTTTGGGAGCTTTGGCAGAATTCTGCCTGCACTAACAAAAACGTGATTGACGAATCAGAGGCTGTAAAATCCATGCGTCCCTAAGACTCATGCGTCCGTATCAATTCCACATGCGTCCCTATCAATTGCCTTTAGTTACGCAATCTGGGTTCTTATTGGTGAAGAGGAGAATAGACATCTCAGTAGGGTAAAGTTAGCCTCATGGTTACAGTACAGTACAGGGATTTTAATCAGTAAGAATATTCAATAAATACGGCCGAGACTTGAAAAGTTTAGTTGTCGTATACAGAGTACAATCAGGCTAGTAGGAAGAAAATGTTAGTGCAGATTTCTGTATGTAATTTAAGTCTAAATACATTCAATTACTTAACATCTCAACTCTCTTCGACGTCTTTGAGAGTATAAGAGCGGCTCTTCGGGTTGACGAGGTCTTTCAGAGAGACGAGCACCATTCTGTGAGACCCAATCCCGGTATTTATGAAGCACCCTATCTATTTCTCTACTTTGCTTTCTACCTCATCTAAACACACACCCCATGTGAACACCACAAGCTACTTAAGTAAGAAAGGGGCTGTATAACAGGCTACGCTTAGCGGTATAATTAGATGCGGTTAACTTGAAAACTTTGATAGACTCAATGAGCCAGTAGGCCTCCGAGAAGGCAGCTGGGTTAGCGGCAACGAATTCGTTACAGGTAGAGCCCATGGCCAAGCACTCTGCATTATTATTCCAGACGTCGGTAGAGCCAGCCCAATCACCGCAGAAAGTAGTGTCAAAAACAAGGTGGTTATTCTGAAAATGCGCGTCCATATTGCAACTGGGACCGCCAACAAAACGGGCAATAGGCAGACCCCAAGTAGATGGGTCTGGATTGTCGCCCTGGACGCTAGCAGGGATATAGTTGCGGGGAAAGAACCATACAGAGATATAGTTCGAGGTCCATTCCATAGCATACACGCCACCACCATTGTTATTAAAGCTATTGCCGTAGTTCTGGTTATCGGTGGTAATCTGACTGCAGCCCGTACTAGCCTCGCCGGCATTGCAGTCAGTCTCCGTAAGAGTAGTACTCTCAATAGTGCCCCCATTGGAAATACTACAGCCAGAGCTAGTGTGGAGAGTAATAGTATTGTAGGTCTGTGTGTTGACGCCCTCGATAATATCAATCTCTCCAGAGGCAGGCCAGTTGGGTCCAAAAAACCACATAGCGGGCCAAATTCCACAGATACTACCAGGCATATGGGCAATATCGGTGATAAAAAGGCCGTAAGTAAAGGCCTGTCGAGAAGTCACCCGGACGGACTTGCGGCCGCTGGCTGGGTTGACAGTGGTGGCATCAACACCCAGGTAAACGGCACCGTCGCGATAGCCAGCAAGACCGTTGGTGTTAGCCGTGTCAGCATCAACATACTCAACAAAGCCGTTCGTTGGGTCCTTCTGATTAAAAAAACTAAAAGAGGTGAAAAAATTAGAGGAATTGTAAGTCGTGTCGAGGGTGTATACAGTCGCATGGACAGCTCTGTTAAAGAGGGCTATAAGTCCGACGAGGACGGAGGTATGCATGTTTTATCGTTGCTAGAGAAAGTCTCCCCCTGAGTATTTTTGAAGAATTATTTAAAGGCAAAAGCTTTTAAATCGTTGTTTTCTAATATTCAGAAAGTCATATCGTCAAGGTACAATATGAATGCGCACTCAAGAGGCCGCAGGCTGTTCGTTTATAGAACCACACTCGGCGATAAGGTGACGTTCGCCAAGAGCGCCAAACTTGGGTAAGCGTCTTATCCGCCACTATCGATGTGGCACAGGACTGTCACAACCTATATTTGCCTTACAGATGGTCACTCAGAGGGGCTAGACCGAAGGTGCTAGATCGGGTGAGGCAGAAATGGGCCGAGCTGACGAAACACACCAAAGTGGGTGGAACATAACCAGATAAATTTAAGTACAGCCAGAAGAGGCTCTTTTAAAAAACCGTACCGCCAGAAATGGACGGAAGTTTTTTCTTACTCTAACGTAGGGCATTTTATTGTAAATCAGTATTACTAATCTTGCTAAGGGAAAGCATTTATGTAAATCAGATATAGGGTAGGTGCCAGATGTTCAATTTTGTCTGTGTTCGCGCAACTTAATATTCGAGGCTCCATATTAAGTTAGTATGTACATGGTTAGAGCTCTTCCTGGACCTAATTTGATTATGCAACTATCAATAAACATTTACTCTAGCATATCCGTATTAATATATAATTACGATTTCAAGATTAAATCTCATATTAAACTACACACCGAGATCCTCAACATTACAAAACGATGGCCGGAGACGACCCCGACGCGAGTTTTGATCGGGAAAGTCTCCCAGACTATTTCTCAGAGGATGATTCAAATGCCCCTTCAACCAAAATTCCTCCAAAACCACCAGCAAACGACATCGCATCGGATATCCCATCCGATGGGCATTCTGAGGAATGGGATGTCAGACGGATTATCGGGGAAAAGTGGGTCAATGGTATCAAGTACTATGCCTTCGACTGGAAGCCGACTTGGGTGCCTGAACATGACGCTGAGAATGCTGAAGAGTTGATTCAAGAATGGAAGGACTGGAAGGCTAAAGTTCAAACAAAGATGGATGAGAGCTCTCAAGGCAGAGCCAGGAAACGTAGCGCGCCTCAAAGAACCCGATCTCGAAACAAGCGGGCTGTGCTTGAGCATGGTGGGGGAGAGTCCATTAGAACCACTATCAAGTACAAAGATCGACAATCAGAGGTGTAGCAGAAGATCTCAGTATATCTAGACTTCAATATTACTCTAAACTTGGTCATTACGAAGGGGACGTGTACTATAGAAATTTATGCACTCTCTACACTCGATACAAGCTAAACCAAACGGTGACATTCCATTTTCGATAACTTCAAATTGCGTCGAAGACGGCCATTCTGAAACTGAATTGAGTTGATTCCTGGGTCAGAAAGATTCTGGCCTCGTGATAATCTAGGCATCATTAGCTATGTCATCGTGCTCCTTAGGAGACCAATAGTAGGACTGCAAATAGCTTGATCGCCAACGGCGAGATAACGACCGTTGCAGAGCTGGTAGGCCAACTGATGCCTCGGGTAATTGCTAACATTATGCTGGAATGGTGTGGGCAAGGCTGATCGCTAGTGTGAGGAGGGAGGTATATAAAGGGGACATGCCCCTCAGAGAGCGCGTGGTCAGCTTTGCTCTACCATCAGTTCACCCTCTATTTCTCAGTTCGCTCGGCAATTTCCGAAAAATCACCATACTAGCTCCATCTATAATAATACTCCTTGTTTCACAGATTAGTTGATAAATTAGCTGCAGGTGGGTTCCCGCTAGATATCAATGGTGTTCGCCAAATGCCGTATCAGATCCCCTTCAAGTTTGAAGATTAGTGGCTGCCAATTTGGAACTACTTAATCCACTATCCTAAGGACTTGAGACAGAAATGGTGAAAGAACTGGTCTTGTTAATTCCTAGAGAGTTGCTTTTCAATTATCATGAAATGACAGTCTTATCTGCATGTTGTTTTACCTAAACGTTTTGTCATCGTTTTGTTAACTTAGTACTGAAACTTTCTCTAGAAGCCCCACAGTAACCTTGAAAAATATGCACCAACTGTACTGATAGTAGCGTTGAAATATTATCATTGCACGAGCTAGACCTGATGAGCATCCTATACCTATTTCTAGTTTCTATTAGTGAAGTGTAGATATTCTAAACTGTATTGTCCTTCAGGTGCTTTGCCCTTGTTATCAACTGTGAGTTATTAGTACCGTTTGAAACAAAATGAAAGAAACAGTCGTGAATCCCGTGTCCATATATCCGAATCCATACAACGTAACTCTTTTCTGAGTTTAACGATAGTGTTTCTAACACAGCTTTCTGTGTTTCGGCTTAAGGGAGGTACCGGTATTGTCTTGGCGTCGCTTCCAGTGAGGTGAAGTGCCAAACCAAGGTTCTAGCTTCTGTTGTCTCATAAGCCGCTCAAGGGTAAAAGGTGAACCACTAATATTACAAGGATTTCCCGGTCCGTCTTGTAGCATTATTTCAAATGAGCCTTGTCGAGTGGGCACGTGGAACTTTACTTCCAAGTAAAAATTCCCGCAACTTGGGCTTTGGAAACCGGCGGACAGAACTCGCCTTCCGCATTGTAAGAATGCATTATTGTCGGTTAATTGCTGCATGAAAGCGGTAAACGAGGGGTCACCAGCCCGCAATCGACAAGAGATATAGCCGACACAGTCATAAACCCCATTAACAAACTGTGGTGGGCGACAATGATCCAACTCAAAGAGGAAATACTCTGCTCGCATTTCCCGAGCCAGGTCCCTGATCGCTGATGAGCCTAGCGCCGTCTCGTGAGCTATTCGTACAATTTCGTCTGTCTGATTTACATCATCTAAAGCTGGCTGTTTCCCATCAAACTCAATGTCAAGACGAAACAGGCTGGGGGAGCTGTCTTGTCTTTCAGTCTCGCGATGACCTGACATCTGTCTGCAAAATGCTCGGTACAAGCGAGCTGGAAATGAATTTTTAAGGGAACTTTGGTTTCCTGTATTTGTATCCTCACACTCACGAGCAGATCCAGTTCCGAGTGATACAGCAATGATCCGTTCTGCTGGGTTCGTATCGACGGCAACCACTTCCTGGAGGCCGATGGATACGGGGTTGTTATATGTGAGACCTCCATCTTGATACTCCCCAGCCCCTTTGATGTCGTAAGGAGTATAGTAGCTTGCAAAAGTTAGCAAATATTGATAACCCAAGTTGAAGGGGTACTCACTAAGGTGCTGCGGTAGCACAACGCAGACTATTACAGTTTAGCACACTCTCAACGTCGGGGTTGGGGTTACACACAACTCCCACAACGGGATTTTACGCAGCCCCATTTCCGGTTTTAGAACCTGGTAATCTTTGGTAATGTCAGTATCTGCTCACGTGAATAGTAAACCTACTTACTGCCATTACTACCGCGATCTCCGACACCATTGTAATTCGTGACAATCCTGGTCTTGGCATCACGTGTAGTTGTGAGTGTTATTGTTAGCATGACACCCATCTTATTCGCCTCCGGAGAATCCATAATACTGCGGCTTGGGCCATAGACATCGCGCAGTATCATCTCCAACCTTTCGGCAGAATACTTGCTGTCTACTACCAATGACACGAGAAACTCTAAAACATTTGGAAGTAGGGGAAATCCTCCAATAAAAAATAGGACTAATCGAAGAAACAAATGCCTTTGGAATGCCAAACACATCGAGATGTCAATATACTGGATGCATTTCTCAACAGACCAGCCGTTTAAGAATAGCGCACATGCAGTCATTGCACCTATAACGATTAGTCCTGACTCTGAAATATAGTAAGGGATGGAGTTACCGGAACTAGTTCCAATAACAAAATCAAAATTCTTTTGTACTGGATACGGTAGTCCAATTGCATCCTCTAATATACGAAGATTTTCAAGTGGAGCTCGTCCTCGCGCTCCTCCGCCATCGATGCTCAGCACGCGAGTCGTCGCAGTGACCGGTTTCATTCGAATCACTTGGCCAGGAGTCTGAGTACCGCACAGAAGACATGCGTCAACATAAAAGTCCCATGGGTCGTCTTCGCTCTGACGGTGAAAAGCCTTTACACAAAATTGACAAATGGAATGGATACATCCTTGCAAGGCATACTGAGGCCTACGCCGGAGACAGCTGAAACACGTATCGTCAGATTGTAAATCGCTCCATTCTGTCTGCGAACGAGCTAGCCGTTGACGATGCAGGGTTATTGACGACCCCTCTATTCGATATTCATCAACCTGTTGGATCATCTGTGCTTCTAGGAGATCAATAAAATTAGATGGAAGGATTTCTTGACCAGTCCATTCATCCACATAAGTCAACTGTTTATCAATCTGAACGCATGTGTCCCTAAAGAGGGTATGGAAGACATCCCGAGGATCAAAGGCTACGCGTGGTTAGCGATGTGCGACACTAGAAATTTGGCCAACTTACAGTGCACATTAGGGGAATACTGGTCCAATACAAAGCTGGAAGAGATTATGGGGATCGCGAAATTCTCAAGTATGCGTCGAGTGGAAATCTGCTTGAGAAAGTTCTGCAGGTGCGTCGCTAGCTTGGGGACAACGTCTTCCTTTTCTCGGGAGGTATGAATGAAGTCAAATGGTTCCCATGGTGAGACGGCGGCTCCTGCAGCACTAGCGCATAAAAACTTGGTCAAATGCCGTGCCGAGAACAAGTACCCAGACCGTAATCGAAATTCCCGAGCCGCTTTTAAACAGTGCAGCAACTCTTTTTGAAGCGCTTTCTGCTGCCCCACACGGTTCTTTTGATGGCTCGCAGCTGGGTGGTTACTCGGAAGTGTAACAATACGGATTTGATCTAAATATTCCTTCGCTATTGTTGTCGTTTCATTGCAAACTAGCTCGTCAATGGCAGCTTGCATATCTTTTCGTTGTCCCTTCTCCACTATAAGGATAAAGTGGGGGTGTACTGGACTTGTAGTGGATGGCCCTTTGCCAAGCCATGCTACCAAACGCTGCACCGCACGCTCAATTCCTCCCATATCAGAAACAAATAGGCAAACAACATCCAAATGCGGGGATAGAATTCTATGGTACACATCGTCGGCTACTTCTGAAACCTTCCCGCGGGGCTTAATTTCTGAAAATGGCTCCTCGAGTATCTCGTGACAGCGCTGTGGCTTGCATGTTATTGGTAGCCTGTTATGAGATGGGACATTCCCATCGGCTATAACAATTGGCCTCCCAGCGTGATCTCTTAGCGACGAGAGGAATAGATGAACCTCCCCATGACCTCTCCGGGGCCTTGCGTGGGCCGTCCTTGAAGTAAGGTTGGTAAGAGCTAGGTTTTTGTTAAGGTCACCAACAAGGAGCACTATTCCAGCTGGCTCATCTGGGTCTTCAATGTCTTGAAGAAGCTGCAATGGCCTGTCTGAAACCTCTAGGATTACCTCGGAGCTTTTTTTCCGGAGTCGGAGCCAACCCGTGTGATTGCAAGGGCTCATATTGTGTATGATTCAATAGTATTAGCTAAAGGCGGGCGGTTGGAGACTTTTATATCGATTTCCATGTATGTCCGATGGGGCCGGAAACGGTCTTTGCAGGAGCTTAGACAGGAATAGGACTTTTAAGAAACAAAACTGTACAAACTCTACGTTCGTGTTCTATGTACAATTGATTTGATTTGATAAAAGTGCCAATTGAAACGTACTGTATGTACTGTAATAAGCTTGAGAGCATCAATACGGTAGAATGAAAAGGCAAACTTTAATGTCTTTTTATGGACCTAACGAAGCCGTAATTTTCTCACAACCATTTCTATCCCCCAGATTGGCTGCCGCCATATTCAATAGCACTTATGAAGGCTTTGTAGCTTTGCCCGATCCACTTTCCTCCGCGCTCAGATCTATTGGCGACATGCATTCCACCCATTCTTCGGTCACATCTCTTCCGCACGTTTCTAGGCTCGATTCGGGCATCGTTGGGAGAAGCTGAGGTCGTTTTGGCTGTCGGGGCCGAATCGGGGGGCTAGAGCCTGATGTTGAGCGACGTTCTTGAGAAGGGTGGTGTACTTTTTGGTGCTGCATTGTGAATTACTGCAGTGAAGGTGCTGTATGTTGCTCTTACTGTAGCTTGATAATACCGTATGTACGTATGATTATCTTATACTTGTAGAGTCAGTTTAACCCTCTTTCATGACTGAAATCCATTTCTATCCATGCTTGAGAATACTTTCGGAGATTGCTCAATGACATCTACTTTTGGACCAACTCATAAAGATATAGATATAAGTACGCCATCCCGCACGAACTCATGCACTCATGAACTCATGCAGTCATGGACGATGCCAATGATCTCATCGTCTACTACGAGTTTAAAACGCTTTCTGAGCGTATACTTTCAGGGAGGGCTTTACTGCTGCTAGAAGCTGCCTTGTGTGTCATTCGAAATAGATACCCGAACTCGCCGCGGTCGACGGGAATGCAGCAAGGAATTGCATATCCTAGTCCCGAAGACCAGTCTCTCTTAAAGGAACCATGGCCTTGTGTTAAATCGACCTGGACTGAATATACAACCCGGATGTCACAATCCACTCCTCCTGCAGAAGGAGATGAGTTCACTCCATCAATGTGGCGTCTAGTCCGGGATAACCATCTAGACACAATAATTGTAGATGCATACTTAAATCTGCTAAGAAAGACGTCCCTCTGCGAGGAAGTTGCAAAAGTCCGTCGCTTAGAGTCCACCATCAATATCATATCGGAGGAAGGCCGTGATCGGCCAACTATCATTCCATTTTATGATGTTGAAAACTGGGCCTTTGTCATCGCGTACCCGGACTGTATTCACTGGTACGACAGTAACCCAAACAACCCAACCCCTCAATTCTCTGTGGAGGACTCCAGGCCGGTAGTTACAACTCCGTCCGGGCCAAAACTTTCGCGGCCTGAGGATTCGGGCGTACTAATGTTAATAAGCATTCGGGTTCTCCTTCAAAAGGAGGCACATCTGAGTCAAAAAATGACAGATCAGCTGGTTAAAACATTTCGGACTCGAATGGTGGTCGAGCTCCTTTCTGGGGCCATAGATCGTGAAAGTCACTTCGAAGAGATCTTACGGCGAGACGCTGCATCAAATCCTTGTTCCTTCTTTGACGAGGCTCTCTGGACCGAAGGCTCGACTTTTTTAAGCTCAGGTTCAGAGCTCACGCATCAGACAGCTCCTACAAGCCTAGATTCAGAGTCAGATGATCCTGCAAGCCAAGGTCAAGACTCGGACCCAGCTCCGACCAACACAGATTCAGATCCAACTCCAAGGCGAAGGCAGATGCGGATAGAGTCTGATGATCGTAAGATTATCCTTACATCTCTGAGTGATGCTGTCATTGCTAAGAGATCTGCAACATATTTTGGGGAAATTGGGTTACAGAGTCTATGGTTCCTGCTTCAACGGGGTCGGAGGAAGAATACATTCCCTTGGAGATATCACGCAGTACGCTTTTATGAGGCAAAAGAGCAGTTGGGTAGCGAATCATTCATCTTCAGCAGCATGCGCTTCAGGATCAAAGAGAAGACCAAAGGCATGGAATGGCTTCAGGATGAGGGTGAGTTCTGGAAGGAGCTGTGCGAGCTACTAATCGATTGGGGTGAGGACAAATACATCATCTTATGCGTTGTTCCGTCCCACGTTAATGTAAAAAGAATGTCAGCAGATGAGAAAAAAGGTTTTATCGAAGGCTTTCAGAGCCGTCTGGTAGACAACAGCGATCTGTTGCGTTCGTATCTGACCCTAGCTCTACCACTGTACAGATGTTTGGCCTATAACAATCTTCCTGGACCTTCACTGATGATTGAGTCTTACAATCGGCGCAGGAAGATGAAAGAAAATACATATAGAGAACATTTAAATGTGGACCCCAGCGAAAACTAAAATATATTATTCGAGTTTCAGGTCTCTCCTGGTGATGTGATTGCACTTGTTATGATTTTGTACTGTTCTGCGCCATCCCGCTCATATGAAACGATGCCTTCATTCTGCCTTAGGTATCCTTTTGTATTTGTAATAGACACCATTACGTCTTCGGAGTTCTTTATGTAGTACAGTTTTCCCTTGAGGCTTAGAAAGAAATGGATGCTGTGGTTTTGTTAGATTTGGGCAAGCGTACCTCTATCGACAACCTACTGCAAGTATCGGCAGGTCACCAGACCTAAGCTCGCTAAGAAAAGCCAAGGCATCGCGAGTCCAATTGTGAAAGTTGGGCTCCATTGCAGTCATTGTTTCACCCAAGTGCGCGGCCAGATATGCGACGTTGGCTTCTCGGATGCAGGAATCTGTGGTGGGTTCGAAATTCCAATCCAGAACTGGTATTCAGTAAGCAGGGTCACAAACAATCAAAACCAGAAGTTGTTCTCCATCGTACCCATCTTGACAACACCTTGGGGAGATATTCGAATTGCATCTATACGAAAGGCGAACAGGTGAACGAGGTAGTGGACTGCAGTCATCACTTGGGACATTACAGCAGCAATCTCGTTCTGAGCCAGGGGCAAAATTTCGAAGAGGTCGAGATCTACGTGTTCATACACAAGATGGATTTCCGACTCCATGTAGTAAATCTCGATCGGCCGTGCAATATTAACGTGCTTCATCCGTGCAAGGCGGCTGAATTCCGTGAGCGTAATGTGGCGAACCGGCTGCACCATGACTAGCTGGCTTAGACACGGCCGGAGCGCCCCTATCCAAGCCATACCGACATGTCCCACTGATTCATAATTTTCAGTTGGATGCCGGCCCATGTGGGCTAGAAGAGGCTGCCCGGTAGAGGTCACTTTGTGGTCGAAGGAAATGGGCGCCATGCGACTGATAATCATCTTATCAGCTTGCTCTGTGGCCAATATGAAGATGCAGTGGGGGCCAGATTTATATGTAGGACACCTCTATGGCTAATAATGGACTTTTTGTGAGACTACTTAATAATACTTACTGCCCACAAGAACTTATGACTTCAAATGGATCCAGAACCAAGGCCAACCTCGAGTGTCTACTCGGACTCATTCCCACTAGACGACCTCCTTGAACGAGTAACTGAGCAAACCAAGGATCAGGAACAGCGTACCATTCGCGCTCTTTTGGACGACCGTGAACGGCTTACCCGGGAGTTGCACTCCTTACGCCGGTGTTGGGACTCTCTCTACCAAATAATAGTTGCATCGGACAAAACCGCGAAAGTCTTCTCACTCAGATATGACGAGGCGCGAAGGCGAATCAAGCAAGAAAAGAATAAGTGGATTGCCAATTTGACTGCAATATAGAGGGCGTGAGAGTTTCTAGACACAGGATGTTAAATCGGACTTTCGTCCTATTGTGGACTATCCAATCCTGCGCTCTATAGCTACTACAGCTATGTAACTTAAGATATCATATACTGTACCAAACGGAATACCACTAAAAGAACCCATATAGCTACCTTAAGAGAAGCTTGATTAAGTTTAGTGGTCAAATGTTTAAGGGAATTATGAACTTCATCTGTGCTACTCTAGTTCTCTCATTTTTCTCACAGCAATGCCTATCCACGTCACTTGACCTATGGGTGTCGCTTCAGGGTCGTGCTGTTCCCCAATTCGAGCTTATAGATCCTGGAGAGCTCATGGCTCGCCTGGGAACTACACCCGCAGAGTATAATTCAAGTGAGCGCCATCCTGGGATGGTATGTACCCTTAGCTCGTACAACTCTGAATTTGTGCCTAACATCGAGGGCCTCCAGGTCTACTTTTGCCGCGAAGAGAACTGGGGACCTCCATGCTTTGTTTACTCTCCAGAACTCAAATATACGTGTACTGGACTAAGCCCTGAATTGTCTGACCATGTAGGCTCTATCTTTGTTGAGCCTGGTGTTATATGTCGGTTATCTGGGTATATCTATTTCCCTATCTCATTTATATGAATAATACTAAACCCCGATATAGCCAAATATCTAACAATAGGTGTATACCAAATAAGTTCTTTGCATGGCCGGAGATCCAAGGTGGATGGTCTAACCTTTTTCATCAAGAAATGCCTGGAGGAAAAGGAGTCCTTGGATATACGACGAAGTACTTTACATGTGCCAAGTGTACAGCATGCACTGGTTACCTGGGACGAGCATCGAGGAGATGTTGATGTATCCTTAGGGAGTTTTAGTTAGGCGCAATGAAAAGAGCAGCTTTTTATTATAAGACTGTGTTCGTTTGGTGAATCGACATAGCGGGTGCTACTACTCCTCGTTCAACAACACCTTTGCCAGCTTCCAGAGTTCTCTTGTCTTAGCCTGTGCGAGGGCGAATCCATAGCTATCCTTCGCATCGGGATCGGCACCACTTTCCACGAGCTTGATTGCAAGCCCCTCATAGCCCCCTCTTATAGCTTGTGTGAGGGCGAATCCATAGCTATCCTTCGCATCGGGATTGGCACCACTTTCCAAGAGCTTGATTGCAAGCATCTCATTTCCGTCTCTTATAGCCCGCTGTGGTGGGCTGCTTTGCTGTCTCAAAGGCCGCCGTGGATATCCTATTGATATCGCTGGTAGTGATACAGTTATGTCCAAAACGAGTTTCCCTATTTGACTCCTTTTTTTTTTTTTTTTTTTTATCAGGCCGAGTTGCGTCATTCATTTCGAGAAATTTCCTTCGTTTTAAATCGACGGGAGCAAAATTTTCCCCCAGTAGCGTGTAGTGTAACCTAGACCATCTGTCGAACTCGTCGTGTGTCAGGCTCTCAAGAAACTCAGCTAGCCTCGCGTCCCATTTTCCGGTCCCGTAGCCTTTCAAAACTTCTCTCGAGAATCCGGCTATTCCGGGCGCAATGGATATTGCGCATTGGCCCTCTGGAATATTATATTGGCGATCAAGAGCCGAGCCTAAATTTCCAACGTATTAAGAAGCAACAAATCCAACACTAAATAGCAAGAGAGAAAGCAGAGAAGTCTTTATAGTAAACGCACTAAAAGAAGGTATAACGAAAGATAGGTGGATTCACCTAGGTACAGTTATAACCACAGCCTGGGTATAAATATAACTATTGCAAACTGTAAATACACAGAATGACTTGGTAGGAGCAGAATTAAGCTAAAACTGGCCTAAAAAAGTAAGCAGTTCCAGTCCATGTCCACTTTAGAGTGCTCAAGTTGGCAAAGTGACTATGTGGGGGATGTTCTAAATTTGGAAGTATGTTGTAAAGAGGAATCTAGTTGTGCTCATAACTGTATAGATAAGACAACATAGGCCCTGATTCTATTTAATTGGATAGTTGGCGGTCGCAAAGCTCGGATGCCATAGAAAGAGTTACCCTGCACCACTTTGTGTCGTCCATTTATGTCTGTTCAGCTGGCCCTACTCTCCTAATGTCGTGTACAGCAGCATTGACCAAAACTGGCCGTCAATACAATTATGTAACCTACTACACCACTTGTGGCAATTCGGACACGGCCCATTCTAATGTCCTTGAAATTCTGGCATGACTCTCAGGGAGCAAGATAATGGTGCGGGAGCTTGAGTTTGTAGCAGCATCAAAACATTGATCTGGCATAAGCAAATGAAGATGAGGTGTTGAGAACGGTCTCAACCTATTTGTAATCATAAAACGTTTTGCTGCGTACTCGACGGCTTTTGGGCTGGCCTGTGCAATGACAAATTTGTTGGCTTTGTCAAGTTTATTATTGATAAATGGTATGAATGTCACTGCTTGAGATGGTCTTTGTGAGGTCTCAGAAATGTCATCAGGCACATTAGTGCGGGGCTCTAGCTCGGTGATGTCATCTGTATCCTGTGCCGGGCTTGTGTCTGATTCTGGGAGGCTGGGTTCTCTCTCAGGCGTTGACTCATCTTCATTGTCTGCCATCATTGTGCCGGTTGAGTAGCTACTACAGCGAGAGTGGGAATGCTGCCTCAAATACTGCGTAATCTGTTCGTTCAAGGGCATGTTTTCCACGTGCGAGTCTTCCATGGATCCATTGTCCGAGGGTATATCATCCACGGAGTCCATGGGAACATTGTCCATGGGTAAGCTATCTTGGTTGGTCAACGTGGGGGGATGTCCAAAAAAGGCGAAATATGTCGACTGAAGCACAAAGAACGATGTGATATCCCGGCCCCGAGGATTGAGTTCGCCGTAGTCAAAATGTAGAAATTCTACTGTGAGTAGTCTCCGGTCATGCTCATACGTGGCGTGGGTAGGGAGTCCACATCTCCTGAGTGTTGCATTGATCGAGTCTGATACTATGGCTGGGTTCAGATTATTGGTCTGGCTCCTCGTAAGCTTGTCGTTAGTAATACTTGACATTTTATAGAAGCTTACCAATTCTTCATCCTCTCCTAGAGTTAGTTGTTTCAAATAATCGATCTCTGGGGTGTGAAATCCACATTGGTCAGCGAGTTTGGCAAACCGGGCGAGCTTTGATTCATCTGCCTGCTCAGGTGGGACCTTTGCAAGAAGCTTGTCAATGCTTCGCCGTGGTTGTTGTGACAAATTTCGAAAGTTCCGCATGCTATATATCCATAGTTGCCGAATTGACAGATCTATCTGCGCCTCCTCGATTTCGGACTCCATCTGACCTTGGGTGAGGCTATCTCGCAAGGCCCTATCGAATGTCTTATCTATAGGCAATATAAGGTGCTTCATGGTTTCTGCACAAGATTGGAGAACCTTTATGTCCTCAAAAAAGGTAAACAGTGAGGGAATTATGCAGTCTATTGCGGTGAGTTCCGTCCAGATTGCCTGGCGCTCCTTGGGACTGAACTTGCTAAGGAGGCGTTTTTGATCGAGTTCCCGTTTTATCACTGTTTCATCATGAGTTGAGAACCGGGGACATCGAAGCTCTAGTGCCTTGACATCCGTTGTACTGAACTTTTGTAGTGCTTCTTCGTTGCCTCGTACTAATCTTAACCAAATGGCCCTGATGTGTCTCAGGTTGGATATCACTTGCTACTAAAGTTATACTGATGGGTACAGGGCTTGAGTAGAGGCAAGTTTGGGCTCATACCTCGTCACATTTCAAATTGATCAATTTGTGAAGCGTGCTGGTTCTCATCCCATCTCGAAGGGCCGATACTTCTAGTACTTGGTCGAAGGCTTTCCAGAGATCTTTATGCCTAAGCAACTGTCTGACACATCTCTGCGCATGAGGTGATAATAGGTTGCCCTTGTGACGCTTCCACGCTTTCATGGGTTCGACTCCATCCCGGACCTCATCGCGTATCTCCATGAGAACCTCAACATTTCGAATGCAACTGTCGCTTCTATGTTGCATTTTACATCAGAGTGGCGGTACATGCATTTTGTTAAGATCCACACTCGACCCGGGAGTGCGCTGCTTTATATTGTTGTGCCTCAAGGCAGGTTCTGTCCCAGCGCTAGATCTGTTTTGGTTGGAAAGGGTCATTTCCTGCCTCCCACCACGGTTATAGCTCGCTGTGGGGTGCGATAGCCAGTGTCCCTCTTCCACATTCTCTGATCGTTCTGCCTAAATGGACTCCATTACAATATATGCAATCTCATTATGTGGCGTTTTTGTTGCAGTCTTCCTCGTCGCTAACCTATTACCCATTTCCATTCGCCTTCTTAAGTGGTTCTGTCGGGTGGTATCTCGATCCTTACTGGTTATTTTTCACTACACACACTATCGCCATGTGATTAACCGCCATTCTGCTGTTGGTCCATGGGTCTTGTCTGCTGTTCTTGCCAACATCGCGTACATAGTGGGCAACATCATCTGCCTGAACCCTCAGGCGGAAAATGTTGTCACGCGAGCTGGATTATTATCCCTCATCAATATGGCGCCCCTCTTCCTAGGTTCTCACCTGAGCTTCCTTGCTGACCTCTTCGGTTTACCCCTGAGGACGTTTCGGCACATCCACCGGTCCTGTGGCCTCATGTCGGCGGCCCTGGTCCTTGTGCACGCCGTTCTGGTGGCCACCAAGCAGGGCTCGTTCTCGATGAACAATTTGCCGAATAAACTCGCTGTTACGGTATTGGATCTCTGAAAAGTCGAGCCGGCACGTATTAATTGTTCAATAGGGTGCCGTAGTTATTGTTGGGCTCGTCATTTTATCGGCGCCTCCACTGAGGAGACGTTGGTATGAATTCTTTCTTCGCACTCACCAAGCTCTAGCTATTGTCTTTGCAGTTTGTACTGTCGTACACCTTCGCTCAATTCCCAAATATCCTTGGCTCCCTATCTATATATTCGGAACCGTATGTGGTGCTTTGTCTCTCGTTCAACTTGGGCTGTTTACGTATCGAAATGTTCGACCGGGGAGCCTCAGACCGTACATCAAAACGCTCAGAGAGATTCAAGACAGTGGGGTCATTGAAGTAACACTGAGTTTTCCAAGGCCGCTACTCATTGACGCAGGCCATTACGTTAACATATGGGTTCCATCAGTAGGTTTCTGGTCGACCCATCCCTTTACTGTGGTCTCCTGGTCACCTGTGGCGCAGACAACTATCGGTCTGTTGATTGAGCCGCGAAGCGGTTTCACAAATAAACTGCTCCGTTGTGCTAAGCTGGAGTCTGGCCAGCATCTAGCTCGCCGGGTCCTCCTCAGTGGGCCCCATGGTAGATGTTTGCCCGTATGGGAGTTCAAGACTGTTATCATGTTCGCGACGGGGTTTGGTATAGCAACGATGATACCGCATGTGAAGAAGCTCATTTATGGCAATATCCTGGGCAAGGGCTTTATTAGACGAATCCGTCTAGTGTGGCAAGTTGAAAACAGCAGTGAGTGACGAGCTATCCTCAATCTACCGTAACTGAACAGGGAAGACTTGCGAAAGGGAATCGATACCTTCATCAACGACCTCCTCTTCGCTGATGCATCAGAGGACAGCTATGTAAGTCAAGACCCTGGCCGATGCTGTGTGCTGATATTCTTGAACAGGTCCTAAGTATCTCTATTTATGATCCAACTTGGAAGATAGAAGAGAGCCTTGGCGAGCACCAGCGTGTCACCATTTTGCCAGGCCCTCTAGACATTGACGAAGTCATTGGAAGTGAGGCTACGGCCAAGTTCATCACGGATTCAAAGCTGAAAAAGAAGTTGACTGGCGATGACTCGACAGAGGAAGAACTGACACGCAAGGCACACAGTTTCACCCAAGCCGGCGGCAGAACTCTAGTACTCAGTAAGACAAACTCAGCCGCCAACAAACTAGTCACTAACTGATATTGCAGTGTCCGGTAGTGGAGCGATGAGGGACAGCGTCCGTCGAGTCACTCGAAACTACCTAACGAAGGGGTTTGAGTTGAGGGAATTAGACTATCAACCAGAGACATGAGCACAGATCAATGTGTAGACAGAATTAGATGCCTCAAGATGAAGAGAATTTTATTGTCATTTTCGTTTACAATATTCGACGATTATTCTAAAAACAGTCTTCAGCAAGATCAGATTCCAACTCCCAGGTTGGGCACTCGTAATCCTGCCATTTAACCGCCACATAGTTATTGCCGGTGTCGCTCTGGTAGTATCCAATCACGGCCTCTACACTGCATTCTGAATCGCATTGCATCACATTGGGACACTGTCGAAAATCTTGCCACAGTCTAAGGCGTTGACCATCATCGACTACCCACAGAAGACCATCTGACGTCGGCCAATCCCACTGTTCCCAATCGTAGTTGGCTGCTCTGATACCATGAAAAGTCCAGTTGGGAGTTGTAAAGGTCATCAAAACTTCGACTACAATGACATCCGAAGACCACGCCGTTTGCACGGGACATTCCCGATACCAGTATTGCGGCGTCGGAGCTTCCATTTTAGCACTTAATACCAGTCTACGTCTAGCGCATCAAGAGGAGGAAGATAGAAGTGCAGTCCCGCTGCCAAACTGAAAAGCCAAACAAATTAAATGAAGGGAGAATATAGTTGGAATGGTGCACGCCTGCACGACTGCATTCTAGATGGGTATCTATAGTTTACGCGTTGTGCGCCACAACCGGCCATATTTTTTGGGCATGTCATGAGACTAATGACACATTTGGGACGCAGTGGGGACCTAGTTACAGGTGACAGTTCAGGACGAACCATTTGTGGACATATGATCTCTGCTGAGAACAGTGAAATACAAGGCCACCACTAACAAAACCACCGCCCAGGAGCTCCCGTTCCACAGCCTACAACCAACAGCCTCCAACCATCATGATGCAAGCAGCCCGGGTCCAAAAGCCAGGCCGCAGTGGTAAGAGACATCGGCGACGTGAAAAGAAATATGGCTGGAATCTTGAACTTCGTTGCCCTACGTATACCTCCAAGTTATCACAACTAGTCTCTTCGACCTCCGAGGTAGCGACTCCATCATCCACTGCAGAGGCAGCGATCATCCCGACCCCATCGTCCACTCCAGAGGCAGCGATCATCCCGACTCCATCGTCCACTCCAGAGACAGCGACTATCCCGACTTCATCGCCCACTCCCGGCTTGATGAGGAACACCTTTTTGTCTACCAGCGCAAACTCGTCTCTCACTTACCTATCGCCAACCATACCGGTACTAACAACCGCGGCGCCCACTGCACTATTCACCGCGGCGCCAACTGCAACATCTGCTAGCTCACCAGCCCATCATAACCAAGCATTTGTGTCAATTGTCATGTGCTTTGTCCTACTTACGCTTGTGCTTTGATAGATCGTGCGAGGCTAGGGGTCAGTCGTCGTCAGCGAAGGGGGAGGGGGCGAACTCGTGGGGCAAGCCGCCTCTCTGCGCCGAGAATATGGGCCCTGTATTTTTCTCCTCGGATGCCTTTTGGTCAATCCCCTTTTGGGATAGTGACAGGTTTAGAAGTATACGTGGTACGCATTTAGTCAAGTCTTCTTCTATCAATTTCCGGACGTGCCGGCTGATGATGTCATCTCGTCTCCCGATAGCTGGCAGGGGACTCCCCGGTTTGCCAACTCTATGTCGTGCTGCCGCGCGTCAAGTGGACATACAGGCGCCAATGACTTCAAAAACAAGAGGCATGATCCTGGCGAGTTATCCGCATCATCGGGGGACCGGAATTTGTCATTTCGCCGAACTTAGCTCCAGCCTCGCCCAACATGCCGCGCTAGAGGAGGAAAACCCTGTGCGGCTGTGTGACGGCCCAATCATATGCCGCTATTCTCAGTTGCCAAAGCTAGCGCTCCTTTAGTGTGCCTCGTATTCCTTCGCTTGCGCTCTAGGCAGCGCTCTTCATGATCCATGTCACCGCTTGTTGCACCTCTCCCAACAGACTGGGGGTGTGCACGCATGTCAATCTCTGTGCACCCGTAACTGAGGTCAGCCTAAAGCACGAACCAACCAGGCTAGGTACTCACGTCTTCTCCACGGTACAACTGGCGATTAGATCGCATTGTCAATAGACTGAAGAATCGCCCATTGGCGGCTACTGATCTACTCTCGAACGAAACTCACTCCATGATTATAATCCTCACGAGATTTCTTGCTTGGTCTTGCTCACGACAATGGGATACAATGCTTGCTAATATTTTCCCTGCGTAGTTCATGGGGCTAGCCCCGTGATGGGTAATAGATGCCGCTCGGTGGATTCATGTTGGTTGTGCTCTTTGCGAAGAAAGGAATCTTAGCCTCTACCAGATTGTCGGGTCTGCCCACGCAGAATAAAAACGTCAGGGTGAGCTCTCGTAAAATATGCTGGCAGTTCAATCAGTAGTATAATTATTCCTCAATTATTTAACATATTTGCAAGTTTATTGTCATCTTTGCAAGTTGTCACTATGTTTAGCAACACTTACGATTGGGATCCGTCTTCATCAGATGGAGTCGGTCGTCAGCAGGTCCCGCTGGCGCGCCGCACCCCACTGCGCCAGCACCCGCCACAGGCACTGCTGCGCCTGAAGAGAATGCTGCAACATGTGCCACGGGAGACACTGGAGGAAATGCTGCAGGCTCGCCCACCTCAGCTGCCGCAGCAGGTCCGACCGCCTCAGCTGCCGCAGCAGACTCGCCCACCTCAGCTGCCACAGCAGGCTCGCCCACCTCAGCTGCCACAGCAGGCTCGCCCACCCCAGCTACCACAGCAAGCTCGCCCACCTCCGCTGCCGCAGCAGACTCGACCGGCGCAGCAGGTGTGGCCCTTCCCAGAGCAGCTAGAGCAACTAGAGCAGCTAGAGCAGCTAGAGCAACCAGAGCAGCTAGAGCAACCAGAGCAGCTAGAGCAACCAGAGCAGCTAGAGCAACCAGAGCAGCTAGAGCAGCTCACGCAACAAGACAACCCCTTCTCCCATCAACTGGCATCGCCTTTTGAACCCGACACCTTTGACTTCCAACTTGAAACCTCAATTGGAGAAAGTCAAGATTGGCACATGGTCTCGGGGCCACAACTCCTCACAATTGAGAGACACTGGGATGAGTACTTCCACCAACACATTTTCTTAGACGGCAACCTTCTGATAAACCATGCCCAGATATATGCGAGAGCAAGATATGCGTTTTCAGAAGTAAGTACAATCGCTTCTCTTACGACTAGTGACATTGCTAAGGTATCTTAAGGGCTGAACAGATAAATAAGAGGTACGATTCGCACGTCAGTTCAGATTCAAGGCTAATATTATTAAAATAGATTGCAGGACCTGGAGGCGTAAGTAGTCATTCTCTCAATCCGAGCAGTAGAGTAGACTAACGTCATGTAGGACATTAGGGTTATTGCCGGACATCAAATCGGGGGTTGTCAGGCTGAAAAAGGATTTGTCGGACGGAACGATTACATTGTCTCCTTGACCGGGCAGTCAGTAGCTTTATCTAGCCACCCAAATTGAGCATACCAGTCCCTTGCCCTCAGAGCCCTGTAACACTCCACCCCAGCTCGCCCTGTTAAAATTCCAATCCAGTTTCGGCATACATTTTTATCCTCTGCTATATTAGATGTTCGTGCCGTGATAGTTCTTTCCCATTGAATTATTTCATTCCAGGAGAGGCAAATGGCATCACCCACGCCGTCCACGCATACCGGCGAAAGCCAAGAGCCTCTCCTTCCTTTCTTCCATCCAGATGGATCTACGGACGTGATCCCGCGAATTTCCAAAGAAACTCTTTTGGCTGTCCTGGAAGGACAGTATTCCAACAGATTTAACCAGCTAAAACTTATCGATTGCCGGTTCAACTACGAGTATACCGGCGGCCACATCGATGGAGCTATCAATTTCAGCGACAAGGTCTTGCTCACCGACAGTCTCGTCGATCCTCTTGTTGATGAAAGAGTACTTCTTGTCTTTTACTGCGAATATTCTCTCTGGCGTGCTCCCCAGATGGCTTGCCACGTTCGGTCTAGCGATAGAAAAAGGAATTATGAGGCATATCCTAGACTGACATATCCAGACGTATACGTGTTGGATGGAGGATATAATAACTTCTTCCCCGGGAATGAACATCGGTGCTCGCAACCGTATTACATCACTATGTCCAATAAGGAGCACTGGGAAGAGTGCGAACGAGAACTGAGTCGGTTGAGCAAACGCAAGCGGGGTTGGCGGTCTGTCAATATGTCTAGAAGCAAAAGACAACTAGTTTTCAAGTAAATATGACGAGTTGGTGATAATAATTGTCAGTATGGCACAGTAGAGTACTTGATGATTGAGATGAGACTTATTTCCATGATTGGGAATACCAATATTTACCATGCTCATAACCCGGCCAAAAGTAAGGCGACCTAGCAGTCAGCCTTCGGTCAGAACTGTCATTTCTGGACGGTACTGAATGAAAGGGAGTAATCCAGAACGTTCCTTTGGGGTTCCGTCAGTTCTGGGCTGATGCTATAAGAGGCCTCTGTCGCCTCTGACTTTTGATAAGCCGCGCAAAGATTTTAACTACAATGCCAGTCACTGATTTCCCCGAAACTTCGGCTGCGCATCGAGATCTCTACGAGACTTGCCGTCAACTCGCAAACGACCTCAAAGATGCACGGGTGCATCTGGATGAGCAACGCGAGAAGCTTGAAGAGGAGGTTATGAAGCGGCAAATACAAGACGTCAACCTTGACCAACACAAAGAAGCCCTCAGTCAAAAGGTTAGGGAAAGTTATATAAAAGATCGCATCATCCAAGATCAGGCCACGTACATATTTAGTCTCCATGAGCAGATTGAAGAGTTCAGCGCTTTACCGCGAAACTATGATGACGCTCAGTTGAGTAAAAAGAGAAAACTCTGGATGTAACAAGTCCTTTACTTGTGGAGGCTAGACAGCTTGGATTGTGGATGGTTCAGATCTAGCAGATACGCTTCGATGGCAACTGTCGAAGCTCAAGTCAAAAAAATAAATTGCAATACAGAACGAGTTGAGGGATCAAGTGACTTATCGATTATATGCCTCCGATGGTAGCCAGACTCCTTCTTAAAATGCCTTTAATTCGTACGCTCATCACGTACTGTACAGCGATTTCGCATTTCCCGTCAGTCTAGGGTAGCTATTTCAGTTCACGGGCAGACTCTGAGAGCGCATTAGTAATCGTTGTCTGGTCGCTAGCCCGCCCTTGGCGGTCTTTACCTCTGCTCGCCTGTGCCAGGGGACGTGAATGACTACGCGTCGGTCTCGCTCGCTGGCGGGCTACCCCCTGCTGTCAACCCAAGCCCTATTACGAGCCACACATACGTAACAGCCAGTTCAGTGGATACGCACTGACTATCACGCCAGTTCATTGGACAGACCTGTTAGTAATTGCACGGACACTTTTGGACTGCAGGACGTACGTACAGGCTATCCTCACCCTGAGCCAATTAGTAAAACCAGAAGTTGCTTCTGCACCCCATCGGGGTGCCTTCCACACGCCCAAAATTGTCCAGATCCTGCTAATAATTAACAAGACACTTGTGGACTATGGGGGAAGCACATTTGTCAATGTCCAAAAATGGCCTAAGTGGACCGTGAAGCTCGGCCAGAGTAGCTGTTCTCAATATTAAAGAACGAGGAGAGCAAAACGGCCGTTGTTGACGTAAAGAGACTAAGAAGAACGGGCCTATTGGCAAAAGTACATCAACATTTACTCCATCCGCGAAATCAATATGGATGTTCTACGGGGCACACGTGAATACACACAGAAACAGAAAACAAAGGTGAGGAAAAGTGGCCGCAGTATTCTAAGGAAGGTCGAAGAATTGGGGTTGGGGGGAGAAGTCTTGACTGCAGTGGTATTTCGGGACCCATTAAGTGGCGACTTTTGCGTCGGAGGTCATGTCCCTGAGGGTGAAACAGCTCCGGATCTGAATCTTCTCGTACGACTCATGAACTCCAATTTTAAATTTGTACCTACTGATGGCATCACAGTTCAAAGCCCATATGAACGAACCTCAAGAGTATTTAGCACCACGAAGGCGCTCGAACCGAAATGCACCACAAAGGCGCTCGAACCGAAAGGCAACGCAACGGATAACAAATTTATCAAACGCCAAACAAATCACTACCGAAGAGAACAGGTCACCAGAATCTACTAGTGACAGAAGGACTCCCCCTACAGACAATTATCAACTTGGGCCACAGCCAGATACTGGCGATGTGTCGAACCAAACTGGTACCCAATGCAGTGAGGCGCTATCTCCGATGTATCAATTAGACGTGATCCATGACGATTACGCAGAAAATGATATTTATCATCTTGAGGGAGATGTGACCGTGCTGCCAGCGGGCGAGCTAGCAGAGACTCATCAGGACGGCGCGCTTCATGAAGTGGACACGATTCACGTACGAGATCCGAACCAGGGTAGTTGCATATCAGAGATGCTTTGGGAGGATGTGCATATGGAAGCAACTGAGGTGACTAGACCAGCTCTCGTACCAGGCAATGCGAGGCGTACCCAAGCACGGGTTATGAGCCTGGTACTTAGCAACTATCTTGACAATGCGAGGCGGATTCGAGCACGGGCTGTGAGCCTGGTGCTTAGCAGGTATCTTGAAAATATGACCCTGAATGATTGATTCATCATCCAGTCTCAGAATACAAAGTCCCTCCTAGTGGTTAGGTTTTTGTAATGGTACCAAGCCCAGCCAAGACCTCGAGCCCGCCTCTCATCCTCCTTCAACATATTCGATGTGGTCGCCCTCAACATGTTCGATGTCTCGTTCCAAGAGGCGGCGTCCAATTATTTTCAGCTTGGGCCTTTTATTCAATTCCTCCTTGTTGACCACAAAATATCTGCTGTCTGTTTTGGGATCGCCTTCTGCCGGAATGTCAGTTCCTATGAGAGGAGGTGGGAGACATGGACAGACCTACGCATTTCTCTAAGCTCACAATCTAAAAAATCGATGATGTCGTAACACATCGAAAGTTTATGTTGAAGCAACTTGATTAACGTTTTCTTACGTAGTCGAAAATTACGCTGAGCAAGTCGATTCTTCTCCTTGGCCGTGGTGGTGGGTGACGACGTATGGGCCATGTTGTTGAGGTTGGGGCTCGGTAATTGAATAGAATTTACAGACCCGGGGTATGCAAAGACATCTTATGGAAGCAAGTTAATGCACGACCCTAGAGATTTTCATCAGTGGGGTCCTATGTAGAGCGAACTACGTGAAGCATCGTTCTGTTGTAATCTCCGATGGCCCCTGTCAAGACACTAGGGTGCGGAGCCCCCAAAATCGGTAGTTAGTCATGTTCATTTTCCCCAGAGTGTCAGGTCGTACTTTGTCAACCCATGCTAGTCTACCCCTTCCGGAGATTACGCCAAATACACGTAGTCCCTCCAACAATGTTGAACTGTCGCTGTATCCCGCCACATCCGTCAAGTCAGAGTCTCTCAAAATCGGTGTTTTTTCTAAGTAGGCCAGGGATTATCCCCATATAAACACAGTGTGCAGATTCCCTTCCTTCATCCAGGCCCTAGCAGTAGGGCCAGCTTATCGCCAAGGGCCCCATTTAATAGGCAAGAGCAGCTACCCTGGAGCGACATAACCATCCGCTGCTGGAAGGCTGGGTTCTACTGCTATGATAGCCGCGCCTGGTGATCCCGCTGACGGGTAACAGGCTCGACAGAATGCGCCTTTGAGCCGATGATATGCTGGATAGTGGTCTCTTCTGTATTTCACGAAAGTATTGCGTAGATTTTAGCATTAAAGACCCTAGCTCAGCACGTCCTGTGCCCCAATAGGGGACTTTATGGGCGCCACAGCCCTCCGGACGAAAAATATACAAACAAACAAACAAACTGGAAGGCTGGGTTGACTATCCATCCGCGTCGAATTATGAGATAGCTAAAAGATTATGCGCCCCGCAGAGATACAGTAGGTCTGCCCCGAATCACATAACGAATTCGCGCTGAGGATATCAGCAACACAGCACCGATTAAGCTTCTTCGAGCACAGATTTTATTAGTGTAGATCCACAAATGCCCATAGGCTCACGGCCTGTTTTAGATACTCAATGACATATTAAATGTCCTCGAAACTTCAAGTTTACAAACTTCGCTGCAAAATGAAGAAACCGGGCTTGAAAAATCGCATTTCACAACTTCTGAGAATAAATAGAAGGAGGTCCCTGGACCAAAACGACCTTTGCCCTTTGAAACCTCACGACAATCGATGCAATGAACCAGCAGACACGGAAGCAAAGGTTTCATCACAAAAGCTCATAGTGAATCTCAGTCGGGAGAGTGGCAGACTGCGATGGGATTTAGTTCATAAGAATCATGTGGCTCAAGAGGTTATAATTCCCTTTTTGCCATTGATAAAGCTTCATTGTGATGGACTCACGGCTGCTGTTCAGCAATGCGATATGAAAATCAAGCAATGCAATGCTGCATGGGAAGTAACAAACCGCCAACACCGGGACTCGATATCCACCACCGGACAGAAAAAAATCGAACTACGACTGTAGGGTAGATAAGTATCTTAAGGAAATACGAGAGCGACTGAATTGTACCATTGCATTACAGCAACTAGACTCACAACGGTTCGGGGCGGGAAACCAACTAAAGTGGACTTGACCAAAAAAAAAAAAGAAAACCCGTTTTCATCTTCATGTGCCGGTTATTTTATTTTTGTTTCCTTGCCTCTTAGCACCTTCAAGCAGTGAAACTAAAGAGGCTGCAGAAGGTCTCATGCATCATTCAAGACAGAAAACTATCCCTAGTTCCTCCAGCGACGACAGAATGTTGGCAGATGCATGGAGAGACCTAACCAAACCTCGCTATCCCAAGCGAAATCGATATCCAACTCAAAAGTCTCTATCCAACAGCTCTTTTTCGAGCGACCGTAAGCGGAAAAAGTCGAAAGGCGAGCCAGCTTCAGCACATCAGGCGCCAGCGAGGACCAATAGGGAGTATCGCTACTGGCTGCGTTCAAGTCACGGGGAACATCTGCATCCTGCGGCATATTCAAAAGATACCCATGGGAGTTTGCAGTACCCCAACCAACCAGCTTGTACAAGAGGTGCGCCAATTGAGGATGTCAAAGGTATCGGCGAGAACAACCAAACACAGCGAGAACAAGGACGCCCTCTGACGCAGCCGTGTACCAAGACTGCTCATAGAGACATCAAATGCCACAATGGAATGCGATACCAACGTAAAGATAGTGGACCATTTGCGGGCAACTTTATGTCTGATGGGACGGTTATTGATATTGACGGAGAGCCATTTATTGGATATCATCTGATTGCACCACTAGCCTTTTGTTGATATTTTTATTTGCGTTTCAATATTGAGTTCATGATCCAAGCAATCCACTTTTGTCGGATGCAACACCTTCGCTCGTCCAAATCCGTCTCTCTCCACCAGGAAGGTCAAAGCGCCAATAAACTTTCACACCTCGAGAGGTGAAGGATAGCCAGATAGTAATAATAAAAGCGATCTGTATTGCTGTAGCTCAATGCAACTTATAAAAGCTCATTAGGATGGGACTGAAAGATCGATAAAATCTCTACAATATGATGGATATCACTAAGATGATTGAATACGACATAAAACATCTGGAAACTGCCTCAGTTACTTTTTTTATGAATGGCGCCCAAGTGTGCAGGGTGATCCCCTTGACTTTCCACGGAGTAAGCCTCCTTGAAAATATGCCACCTGACACCGACTAAGCTGATATTTTCATAGCTGTTTGTGGTTAAAATCCATGTTTCTGGCTTTGGAACCAATATTGACCGGCGCTCAATCAAAGTTAAGCCAAGAGACCCGACTGCAGTGATACAAGTCAACCGCCCACCCATGAGCGCACATGGAAATCACCAGCCCCTCATATGTCCAGATTCGCGAAAAGCAGCAAAGATTGAACTCCAAAAGGATGAGCAACACTCGATATGCTTCACGATTAGTCGAGGACGAGATGACAAGTCAGATATGACAGAAACCCAAGTCTACTTGTCGTACGTCACCTCTGCGGCATTTTGGTCCCCAACTCATGAGCTTGATTTGCGTACAACCGATCGTCGTGCGACACTTATCACAAAAGCTCGGCTTTCGAATTCAAGCACTGAGAAATGGGAAAACTGCAATATGAGTCTTTGCTCTCGCCAAGTTGCAAGCGATATGGCCAGCCAACAGCAGTCAGTTACTTCAATGGCTGTCGATCGGGCCAAACTTCCCGACCAGGGGATAGTCTTTGAGGCGTATAGCCATCGATTAAGTCTCCTAGAAAGGCAAAACAAGGAGAAGATAACAAAGAAGAGGCCCTTGATACAGAACCCCAAGTGGAGCCAGAATCAAATGACCAGCCATTGCCAAGGGGCTTGCCGTCAGCAGTCAGGAACCTGCATCTACGAATGTCTTGACAAAGAAATCGGATTTGAAACGACGTGGCACATTCCGGGCCTCTGGAGTTTAAACGATGGATTCAACACTCTCCCGCAGCCAATATTTTGCACGGAGCTCAGAGATGTCTCTATCCAACACATATTCGACGCCAAACTGGACGCTGTATACCTGGTTGCTCATATAAAGAAAAATTCTGCACTTCCCTTTTTTCCGGGACCCGTATGGGTGACACTGGATAGCGGCTTCGTGGGTACAACCACACTGCCGGATTGTTTCCCGGAAGAGACTTTCAACCTAACTTTCATAGACCCCGGAATCCGTGTTACTAAAAGTCCCGGTACTGGTTCAGGACCTATGTGTAACACTCGCATGATTGAAGTTCACAATACCCGGCAGTTGAACGGGACTGGCACACTGTTTGTTCCACGACGCATCGAAATCTCCCACAATGAGTGGTTACATATCAATTTAGTTTCTCCAGAGCCTGCAGGCATAGCACACCGGAAACAAATGATGGCAAGCCCCGAGGGTCACGTCCTTTGCCAGACACAGGCTTGGATGGTCAATTTGCATGCAGGAAACAAAGTGATACTACGTGTAGATAGCATAGCTCCCTAAACACCAAAATGAATACGGGATCTACATGAGCATGAATTCCCCATATAAATTTGGGTCCCGGTCGTGAGAGTGGGTCAACTTATGGGCCAGCGATCCTCTTTGAAGTGTATAAATGACCCTCCATCCCTCTGAAAGCGAGTCCACCACATTTATGACTTTCTATCTCTTCTTTTAACCTGATACAGACGGCGTCATAATCATGAATTCGGACTCTCTGCAGCCATGGTGCGTGATGGTCCTCGCGTCCACGGCTTGTACCAACTTTGTAGCTGTGCTTCTGTGGTGGCTCGCTCGTCCACACAGATTGCGGGACCGCTGTATGGTTGTCTGGTTCTTACTCTGGAATTTCATTGCCATGGGTCTCATGGCTGCCATGGTTCAGAAAGGCGTGGGTTTGCATGTTGGCACTGAGGTACTCCCCGATGAGCTCGTCAAGATTGAAAAACTCCAACTAGGGGCTGAGATCCTCTATATTTTTACTCTTGTCTGGACTAAGATGAGCTTCTTGCTTTTACTCCACAACATCTTTAGCGGAGATGCAAATTTTAGGCTCGGGTTGTGTACCATTGGAGTCTTGATTATTGCTTGGTATGAATGACCCTCACCATTAGCAGATGGACATTATCTGACGAACACAGGCCTGTCTGTATGGCATGGTTGTGTGTCCTCCGTTGCATCCCGACGCAAAAGATTTGGCACCCTAGCCTCCCAGGGCATTGCATCGATAGAATGAGCATTTGGATTGCGAATGCTATAGTAAAAGCCATTAGCGACTTCGCTATACTGATACTACCCTTGCCATTCCTCTGGGGGTTGAGCATGGAGGTGTCTAGAAAAGTCTTCATTACTGGTGTATTTGGATTCGGCATTCTGTAGGTTCATTCGAGTCTTTTACAATCATACACTAACCTCATATCTAGGGGTATCGCTGTTTCTGCCTATCAATTCAAGACGCTCATCCAATATTCTACTGACGATCGTTCCTACACTCTCGCTCGCATTGTCGGGTGGAGTGCGATCGAGATGTCCATCTGGATCATCTCAGCTTGCTTACCAACATTAAGGCTCAAACTCTGTCTCCGCCAATTTGCCTTCTTTATCAATCGAATCTGTCCTTCAACTCCACATGTCAGATCCATTTATCAGCACGGAAATATTTATGATAAGATAAGTAATATGTGGGATCAAGAAGGAAGTACAGATGAGGTCGGGCATCTAGAATTAGCGCGTCTGGGGGATTCATCACTGGGTGATAGAGAGGTATAAAAGTCTACTTTAGAACTTTCTTAATTTGGACATTTGTACATTTCCCATTGAGCTAGATGGGAATGAAGTACTGATGACCTTAGGCCGTCCGGCCAGATGTTCACTTGAGACACAATATGCTCGAGGACAATGTCTATTCATTCAAATAACATGCAGTCCACCTAATGGCCTTGGATCTCTCTGTACCAACAAAATTTAGTCTATGCTCTAAAGCCGAACAATCAAGGTGAGGCCGTATACTCTGATTTGCGGGCTGCAGCAGACTAAAGTGCAGTTTGTCTGATTATCAAAGGCAATGCCTCAAACCCAGAAAGACTTGTATGAAAAAGGCCGTTTTCGTCGTCGACAAGGATCGCCCTCGGTCAAATGCAATCTAGGCTCAAATGAGTCAGGCCAGAACCGTAAATCTGGCTCAACGACCGCTTCCACAGTAACATCTATTCTACGAGGCCCTGGCCTTGTTCGAGAGGATGCCTTTTGGAAGTCGCCATCTTCGTAGAAATCTCATAGCTAGATAGTGAGTCGTTAGTCATTTAATTACAATCACCCTCAAATAGAAAACATAAAAGCCGAGCCGTGCGTATCTTTTGGGAACTGATATGGACTATATATTTTGACTATTGGATAGCTCATATCATCTGTACACTAATTGCGTTGCTCCCTCAGCGTTTACCGTAGTGACGGAACCTTGACCTCAGCAACGGAACGTCCGAATCAGAACCAATGGCAAGTGAGTCCGAAAATGGAGATGAATGTAAGTAGTCCGAATGCCTATCCGTTTGGGATGCCGCGCTCTGGTAGTCGTGCGTGGATCTCGCGGCTTGCCGACAGGCACAGACACCGCCGCAATCATTCCTTCCCATCGACAAACCTAGTTCTAAAGCCTCTTCAAGGAGTTTGATGGCGCAAAGAATACCGTCCTGGCAATCCGCAATATGACGTGGGCAAGCTCGCATAGCCGAGGTGTGGCCCCCATAACCACAGGCAACAGCCTTGGAGCGGCCAGAGCCCAGAGATCTTGATCGCCGCATATTGTGGCAAACATCTGTAGTTCGATCATCATTCTCACTCAGCGGCAACTCAACCTCCGAATCCGAAACGATAGATTCCTCCATGCTGTCGGTTTCGTCGTCTGTAGAGTTCCGAAAATCACTATCTAGATTCTGATGAGCGTTGTACATGGGAAAATGAGATGGGAATATAGATGGTCGTACCCGAGTCGTCCGTAACTGAAGCTTCCATGTTTAGCTTTGCTTTGTGGCCCTTCAGATCCATTCTTTCTAATTATTGCTTGTAGACAGGAATTTCAGAAGCCTGCAAGGTAGTGAAGGATCTTTATAAGCCAACTAGTCTCAGTTCACAGGTGTCTATGAGACTTTCACCTGTTGGCCAAATATGTACTTGTGGTCATTTTTTGATGTCTAGCGGGGAAAGGCACCGTTTGACAGCTTGAAGTTGATCACACGACTTCGCCCAAAAGCGAACAATAAACTAGTAGCTGGCAATTCAGAGCCTAGATCATTACTTTACGTGAGTCAGTTTTGCATTGGGTACCATCTCTCGCCCATTCAGGTGGTGTTTACGTATTTCCTGGAACGCTGCTTAGATAGACCAATAACCCCTGATGCACACATGCCAGTAAATTTCATTGCATTATCCGGTTGACATCCCCACCTAGACAGTCTAGATAGCACAAGTATGGAACTACTGAGGTTCATTATTTACGCGGTTCTCGGACCATTGGCCTTAGGCAGCAACTATTTTGCACTATCGAGCCCTTTTCTGAGGTTCTTTGCTAAAAGGCTTTCGTTGAAACCCAGTCGTTGAGCGTTGCACGCTCGTCGTACGATACATTTCCCAATCTTTCCATTCCCGCTGAAAGTTACGAAGCGTGGAGTTGAGCCCAGCAGTGTGCAATTCAATCAGCGGTATAATGGGCAAGACCTCTTTAATTAAGTTGTCCAAGTATTCCCGCTCGTTTCTTAGCCTTCGATTTTCTTCAGCTAGCCACGCTATATGCACCTGGGGCGAGTCGATTTCTTTTGATGACGGATCAGGAGGAGGCGGTGCTGCCCTGTCAAAACAATGAGAAATGCGTTTTATCCAGCCTCTTCCCTCCATAATAATTATATATTCAGACCACAGACATTGAGAGAGCAAGAAGGTATATGGAATCAGTTATCAAGTCGGCATGATCTAAATACGATGTTGCTATGTGCATGCTAGACGGGCCCCGTGGCGTTTTATAAGCTGCAAATGGACCTGAAGAAACCGCAAGTGTCCTCAAACAGCCATATATATGGGATTACATCAAAATGCATACTTTACGTTTATGGAACACTGGTATACTGAAGAATATTCGTCTATTGGCTTATTCCATCTGCAAACTGAGAAGATTGACACATTTAGTTCCTCGGCGTGTAGGACCCACCAACACTTGGTGCTTCGCCGTCTATGGATTCAGCCATGGCTGTCAAGATGTTGGCAGAAAACATCCCCGATGAGGGAGAATCTGGTACAAAGTCCTCGTGAAATGTTTCAACCGACTGTGGCAGAAACAAAGAGTCAAGATCAAGCTCCGTGAGTGAGACCCCTCGATGCTGGATGACCCGGTGTCTCAGCGATTCAATGAGCCTTGTCTGGGCGTGGATGATTTGTTGCTGGCAAGTGATTTGTTGATCATTCTGACGTTTCAGCGCAGTTTTCTCGTGTGTGAGCTTCTTAATCTCCCAGTCCTGGAGCTTCACACAGTCCTTATAGTGGGTTAATTCTCTGCTAATCGCCTGCACCCACCAGAGAGTTTGAGGGTCTAGGTTCGCGCCCCAGAAGCTAGAACTTGTCATCGTCGGAGTGGCGGTGTATTGCGATCTCTAAATCTCGATCGATACAAGTAGACATATTAATACAAGCTTCTCAAGCACTGTTGATCTCAGCTTAAGGCCAGATCTGTTTAGGTGTCGTGTTTGAATGGCCAGAACTTGGCTTCCACTAACTGATCTGTCAACTTTCAGCTCTGACTATGGTATTCTATGTACTGTGTGGCAAAATTGGATCTTTTAATACCAATCGTGGAGAAAAATCAAATTCAGTATTGTTCTGCTCCTGCTGGGTGGATGTACAAAAGAGGTTGGTAAGAATTAAGAATTGTGCAGCAACCGCTTCTCTACAAGGTTTTATTTGATACAAACATGAGTGAGAATATCGACCACGTCCCAATGAGTCACGATGACACGCGACAGAGCGTCGACGAAAGAAAGTTACTGAGAAGAAGTTGTAGGGAATTGCTGGCAGCTCATATCAGTAAGACAACCCGCCAATATATTAAAGTATCGCGGCTGACACTTCAAAGAGGATAGTGTTGGGCTGACAATCGAGCCCACAAAGGTTCGATTGGCGACCAAGAAAAGCGATGGGTATTCTTGGATTCTACGTTCATCAGACGATGACCACTTATTTTCTAAGAACCTAAGTGAGCATGGAATAAGTGTCTATCGAGAACTAATCTCTGGAGTTGGCCAAAGATTTTATGCAGTCCCTTTCATCGAAACAACAAGTATGCACCATCTTCCAGACGAATCCCAAAGTTCTGGCTCTTCGACACCACTGGACCTGGCGACTGGCCACGTTGAGTCCGACATTTCTGATCCTTACACCGACCAAAAATATTGGCAGTTGAACCAGAAATTACAATATGAAATTGTGGAGAGAGAACGCTTGGAAGGGGAGCTTATGTTGGCCAACCGCCAGTGCGAGTACCTTGCCCGAGCGCTCAATAAAGCAAAAGTGAATGATTCTATTATTTTCAGATGCCTTGCTGTTAATAACGAGGTCATATCGCTGGTAGAGGGCTTGGGTAAGGAGTGCGCCGAAGCTATGGAATTCAATACGCTTTCGGATTCTTACTCCCCATTTTAGAAAGTCTTTCACTTATTTTATTTATACAATCGGATTCCCTAACAACATTACGTAATTTACTACTTTTCTAGAAAAGCGGCAATATTATTAAGATGCTGTAGGTACTATCTGGAGACAAAAACTTCTCTATGGGCTGCAAAGTAAAAGCGGAAGCTTGAAGAGCTGTACGAGGACAATACAGACTGAAGAAACCAGTATATCAAGCTCGTTCTATACAGATGAGACTGATAATAGTATAGCAGCAACATCAGAAGACTCTGCCCAATAGGGTCAGAAACTATTTAAAGTGAATTAATAAAGTATTACCAGGTATATATATATGCCCTCTGTATAATAGACCGAAAAGACATAAATTAGATATACTCTTACAGCTGTATATAGGAATAACGGGGATTAACAGCTACCTGCAAAGAATTGGAGTAGCAGAATCGGATAATTATATGCAACTGTAGACAAACAGCAGAGACAATAGAATATTTTCTGTTCCAGTATACAAAGTGGGATATACAGCGGGAAGGTATGCAAAGGATCAGATGGCCAAAGATAGGAAACGTCTTGTTCTTTTTGGAAGGAAAGACAATACTGGATGGCCCAAAATAGGCACCTGATCAACAGGCGGTGCAGGCGGCAATTAAGTTCGCCATGGATACAAGGAGACTTGATGCAAACAGACTGGATAATATATTAACTAACTAGATTAGCGGCCAAACCTGGCAATACTAACGCCAAATAGCCTCAAGTTGGCAGACCAAGCTTCGGCTGCTGAGAATAGGATGCCGAACACTTGGAGAAAATTGGCCTTCAAGCCGGACTGTCACACAGAGTCAAGCGAGGCGGGACGGGTCAGCGGATGAGGAAGAATGTGGGGCTTCTGGGAGACGTTAGAGCTGTAAATAGCCTAGCGCACTGGCCCTATGAGGTTAGTCCTCCCGGGCGGAATAAATTTCTCCCTGTATTACGAAACCTCTGATAGATCGATATCCTGACCTTAGTCAGAAGGGGGGTATGATACCCCCTCTTCTGATCAATCCGGATGACCGGAACAAGCAACAATCAACATCATCATCACTGTATTGATCCCTATCCATTTGATCGAATTGACCGTGACGGATCCGACAGGGGGCGTGAGATGTCATAAAACCCCTCTCGAGAAAAGAGGGGGCCAGAGGATCCTAGATCAAGACAATCATCATCTTTGGTCTCCACACCCGATTGAACACTTATCCCCTGATCGACTGTGCCGTACGCTATCCAACAATTTCTTTCATTCATTCATTCATTCATGTGACCGTATTCAAAAGCTCCGATGACCGGATGGTCTAACCTCGTTTAGTAGTTAACATGCAGGCCCATATATAATAGCGCCATTCCTGGTCTTGTCCGAACGCCCTCGTCTGGGCACAGATCTAGAGGACCAACAAATCACTCAGCGTGTCAAGATCCGGCTACGCCGAGCGCCCTTTTGCGACACAATCAGGTCCGATGAGCACGTACGCAGGCGCATGCCCCAGCCCCAGCGCTAAACCAAGTAGAGAGATGTCAAGATCCGGCCGTGCCGAGTAGTGGTTTCGGAGTTACGTGGTCCACACATTGGGTTTGAGCCGATACCGAACCTCTCAGTGCCAATGTGGGAAAAGGGATGAACCTTGGAAGACACACGGGTCTTTCTATCCTACGCTATACGTGCATGGCTTGGGATCGTACCAATTGCATAAAAGGTTCAAAGCGGCTCGCAAGAGGCTTTCCTCCACATTTTGTCATCACATTGATCCCCTGTCGAGAATTAATCATGTCCCATATCAACCGAAACCCCGACAATGGCCTGATATCAGGTACAAGGCAGACGGTAACGTCGCCGACGCTCAGGAACGACCACGAGTACCAGTTTCGATCAGCCCAGCAAGATATGTCCAACGTAGCCGGTCAATCTAACACCATGGCGTGAGTGCGTGTCAGCACACTCACTTCGGCGACTAATCGAAGAATAGGGGTACTCCAAACTTTTTCAGCTTCTTGAAAAAGATGGACAAGTCAGTACTTGCCGATCTGTTTTCAACGCAAGTATTTTTATCACTGACTAAGAAAAAATTGCTAGCGACCAAAAAAAGAACCGAGAACGTTGGGAGAAGAATTCCTCTGAGTGGGACGCTAGGTAAAAGTTGCCCTAGACCACAGAGTAAAAAGTGTTCTAACAAAAATAGAATGACGCGGCTAGAAAAAGCGTGAGTGGCATAAGTCCATTGACGAATGACTTGTGCAGAAGTTAACTTTCACGCATAGGGCCGAAAATGTCCCGACAATGCATGCGGCAATTTATACTATGGTGGACAAAGCTCCATTCCAGAACCAATACCGGCGATCGGCGTAAATTGGGAGAGGCACTTTCATCTAGGAGTAGGAAACGGGAGTTGTGGACTGGGGCATGATTGAATATTGAGGGGGAAAGATCACGGCGGGGGAGGGGGTTGGTGTAGCTACAAGATATTAGGATCACCCAAAGTAATTCTAGATCATTAAGTCTTACTGTACAGTATAGCTCACCAATTTCGGAGTTTCTCTTTTCTTTTTCGCATAGTTCTGGCCTAAGGCAGCTCAAATTAACTGTTCTTGATATAAAACGCCGTCATCAACACCATCCGGTGGATGAGTTATCAACAACATGGACAAAGTTCAAGCGATGGTTATTAAAATTAGATGCTTACGATGCCGAATATCAATTGAGACAATGTCAACCGACGACATAGAAACTCGGATGGTTAAAATTGCATACAATCTGTTTTATTGTTTCAAGTGCGCCAAAGTCACTGGTCATCCAAACAGACGAGAGGGATAAGATTACTAGAGTGATCTTCAATTTCTACAACGCTCTAGACTCTGATTCAAACAGCTCAGGGAGGTGCTTCCTAATTGAAGGGAGTGTTGTGCGAGTCTTCAATGCAACTGAAACTCCACCACACCCCAAGCCATTCATTCTCCAGACTTTTGGACCACCGTGGTATTCCCTGGACGTGGTGTTCCGAGCACGATGTTGATCTAGATTGGCATTCTAACACGGTATGTCAGAACTTCCTAAGAAATTTCATGGTAGTCACCTAAAGACTCACCGCAGTAGCCTTTTCCAGGACTTCTCGAGTTGATTCATAGGGAACCCGCGTCACACCGGTTGCGTATCCGCCTGGCCATTTCGCTTGGTGACATTGGTCTTGGACCAGATATGATCTGTCACCACACCTTCCACAAAGGAAAAATGGGTATCCATTCTTCCTGGTGGCGGCCAAGAAACGTCCACCGATAGGGTTATCCTGGGGGGCTTGAAATTCCGGGTTTTGATCAACGACACCAGGGCCTGGCACGAGGGTCGACATTTCTCGCTTTCGTATGAGTAAGGCACGGCTTTGAGAGGGTTTGTGGATCATTTTCTTGCACTGAGGTGTAGGGACCTTTTTTAATATCTTAGGGGATGGTCCATTTCCTGATTACCCCTTTTCCCTGCTGTAGGAGCGTGAGACATCTTTCACGAGACACCTAAGACACTTATGGACCACAATTTTATTTTCAAAGAGTAGATAATTGATTTATGTGTTTGATTAACTGTTTGGGCCTTTCTCTTATCTAATCCAGCACATCTCGGCAATTTCTATGACTGAGGAAATACATCGAGTCAGCCTCAGGGTACATATGGCGAACCGATCGCACACGAGGGGCGTCTGCATTACATGCTTTGATTGTTGCATTCCTGTATTTCGGTTTCATAGCCCCTAGCACCGGTGATGTAGAGGAAGGACTGAGTACACAAGCTACCAATGGATATTTCAAATCGTGTTTATTATTCTACTCAGCTATCCTCAACCAGTTGATTGGTTGGCTCCCTTGATAGAGTACGTTTCTTCAAATCGATTCTGTTTCGATGGTCCTTCCAAGCCCAGCCCTCTCTTTCTTTTGGTTGGCTTAGTAGATCCATCTCCTAATACCGGGTGTTCTTCGCCCGAGAGTAGTTCTTGGGAGGCTGGCAGCAAAGGAAGTAAATTCTGTGGATCTGCAGGCAGTGCTACCTCCGAACCGTCCATTTCGTTCAAGTCCTTCAATTCACTCTCCAGCCTGTCGATGAGCGTTCTCTGTACGCTTACAAGGCGATTGCCAGTTTCTCGGAGATTCACCTCCTCGGTCAATCGAAGTTGAGCCATCCGCCACCCACTCATGGCCTCGGCTAATTTTGCTTGTTCCATTCTGATCGCATACTGCGCGTCGTCCCGTTCTCGTGCGAGTCGGTTTGCACGCCCCTGCCATTCGCTAAGAGAGCGACATAGATAGTCAAAAAGAAATTGCTGGTTTTGCGAATTGGATTCTGCCATTGAGAAACTTGGGTCCGCCATGACGCGGGTCGTGTCTTTCGCATTGGACCATACACCAACGGGATGACAGCTCTTTTATACATTATTTTCAGTTAAATTTAAAATAGCTATGTGTAGAGCCGTTTTCAGTGCAAACTATTGTTGCCTGTAATAGTTCGTCAACTTTTGGAAATGACGTATCGGACGAGCATGATGGTATAGGGTAGGAAGCTCCTCAAATTTCCTACTCTCAATAGACAATTGTGAGCATAAGCAGCACCTGGTGGGAACAAGAATACTAAAGAGCTGAAAGTGACTTGGGAATCCATTTTCTCCCTTAGTGATTCCTCCACTGCTTATGCTTTGCCCCATCAAGTGAGTGTATCTTGAATGAGAGGTCCGCTCTTGGTTTGAGAAAAACTTGATGCTTGGCCGAAAATGCTTAGGCTTTCCATTTCTAACTCCGTGCAGAGTGACTTTGTCTTAAATAATAATGCGGCTGCATAACTATCTATCTGAGGGGTGTTGTGCATATCCGCTAAGAGTGCTCAGATCCACTTTATATCGCAATATAAATCAGAGCCCCATGGAGAAGGGTTGAGCTTGAATTCCAAGCTGACACCAAAACTACACTGTCATATTCACAGAATACCAATGTAAGGACTTTTATGACATCACTAGTCTTATCAAAGATTTACATACTGATGGTGATAGTTGACAAGATGGAAGGCCATGTGTTGGGCTTAGCCTGGCATATTCGTAAACTGGCTGGTAAACCGGACCCGGCATTCCAATACTTGCAACGGTGGATGGATTCCTGTCAAGGGATCTGTGACCGAGTATCTTGGATAGGAGGCGAGACTTATGACGAGGATAACGAGGTTCTCTCTTACCGGTATTTTATCTTTTTTGAGGATAAGCAGGTTGGGTTAAGTGAGTTGGCGAAGAAGCTGCAGCGGATGATGGATGAGACCGGTATGGTCTATGGTGATGCGTGCGACGAGCTGTGGCCGCCTTTGGTGCAAACATCTCTACTCACTCATACAGATACATGGCCGAGCTTCTTTAAGCGTTGGGCGCCTCCAGTGTATCCCAGAGCTGCAGACCGGTATGTGATCAGACGTTGTCGAGAAGTAGAGTCAGTGATGGAGAGTCACTTTCCCCAATACAAAGGGCAATTCAAGAGAGACCCTCATGCGGTGGATCTGGATCCTTGCAGTTGGAGAGGGCAGCATGACGTGGATCACCGCCTCGTCTTTCTTCGAGAGGTCTCAAGTCTAACTTTTGCACACGTTTCTTCTTTTTGTATGGTATGCAGACAACAATCAAAGTGGTGATCGAGATTTACCAGAAGAGAATTTTCATTGTTTATTCCGCCAATGTTAGGTCCATTGTACCGTAGACCAAGTCGAGTATCAGAGCCCAGCCTACGTCAACCTTCTCGAACTAGCCGTGCAATGCCCTCCATAACAAAGCAGAGGAGCCATCATGGAAATACAAGAACAGTTCCTCGTCATGAGAGCCTCGATGCATCATCTGGCCTGGTTCTCTCCAATGTCTCTCCGCCCATTAACAGCCATCAGACTGTACGGGAAGATTCATTTCTCCATCTCAAAATACGTTCGAACCCAGATTCCTCATTGTCTTGGGCTACGTTTGGAAGTCTGGGTTGTGTATCTAGTATGTCTTGTGCCATTCTTGAGCCATTGGGGTCGGTTAGGCGGCGAAGGGTTTGGGAATCCCGGTCAGAGCTACTGGGGCAACCTTCCATGGCTCCGAGCTCTATCCATCTAACAGTTCGCTCCTCCCGAGCTTCCTTGACTTGTTGGACCTGGCTTCGGCTAATTCTAAGAGGTTTTAACGTTGTATATAGTATATCTTGTGCCATTCTAGTTCCATTAGGGTTGGTTAGACGGCAGAGGGTTTGGAAATCCCGGTCAGAGCTAATAGAACGTCCTTAGTTTCGGCAACACGACAAACCAGTCAGTGACTTACCACATGGAGGGAGGCGTTCTTGTCGGGCATTCAACCACAGCCACACTATTATCCTATTTGTCCATCAGTCTCTATAACAATGGTGAAGTCAAAGCCTCTTACATCAAAGCCGCGGGGCATGATAATTGGTTTGTGTATCGGTCTCAAGGTAGTGTATTGCAACTAGCTAGGCCACTCTACAGAGTATACCAAACTTAAGGAAAGAAGAAGAAGAGAAAGAGAGTAGAGGAGGTCCATCCATAAATATACTCGTCATGGTGGCTTAAAGGTAAAAGTGGGCCACGAAAGGCCGAGGGTTCCCGAGGCCACCTACGGGCACAGCCCGTTACAGTTTGGCAGGGAGAGAGTAGGACAACCTGGCAGCCTAGGGAGGATAATTAAGGAGAGAGGCTTGGTTTATATATTACAATGACCTCATAAGGAGCTGCTAACCATTTGAAAAGCTACTGACAGAGAGCCTTGGCCCTCGGCCAACACAAACAAAGGCTACAAGGGTGAGGTGGACCAGTAGTTCTACCAGGATACTCAATGACCAAAATTAGCCTCGAGGCAGCCGGCAGACTCCGTAGAAAGGACGAGAAAAGAGGGAATAGAAACGAGAACAGCTAATTGGTTATACTGTACATATTCGGTAGCTGTATTCCCGCCACTGTTCCATCCCGCCTCTGATGAGGAAGTGCATCATCAGCTTAAGTCAATATTGATCTGTAATTGACCACAAGTATCTAAAACGGCCACTTGTGGTTTTGATTTGATGGAAGGGGATCTGGTGAATCAAATATACCAAAAAATGATAAACTGCACTGCAAAATAAAGGACCAAATCCAGCTTTGCTGGTCTTCTCCCAGCAGCATAGAGCTGGAGAAGTTGATTGCGTCAGGTTGTCAAGTGGTGATCGACCGTGCGTTTACAATGCGCTCACTGTGCAGGAACCGGGCACAACTGGTGACTAGTTCCTACACAGTGTATATGTAGATTTCACACCGTCGCAGATGCACTGTCTGGCAGGCGATAACACTCGTTACTCCCAGGTGGTCGCTAGGGTACCTCCGTATTTGTGCTGGGAAGGCCTTGGCCTGTGTCATCTCGTACCGCAAGAGCAATACATTCTAATTCGCGGTTACGCTGAAGTAATTGTGCCGTCTATGATCACAGCATGGCAGTGTGCCCCAACTCGTCGTTGATGCTTAATCAGCAACCACTCCAACCCGGCGCCCAATAACGTAATCTACCACCTTCCCGGGGCGACTGATACACTGGCGCCTGGGCGCCATTTTAAATTTGGCGCCCGGGCGCGTTTTCTGACTAATCACCTAAAAATGCGCATTCCCATTGGCTGGCTCTGCGGGGCTTGTCACAGGCTTTGCCTTTTATTTCTGTGCGACAAGCAAATATCAAGCGCTGTATCGTTTCAATAATATTAAGAGGACAGACAAAGGAAAAGATGGTGTCGTACGTGAAATGCATGGAAAAGGATTAAAGTGCTAGGACCTATTTCCGCTGGAGAGATGGACAATAATCCATTGGCAAATAAGTCTCAGGACTGAATGAGATCTCAATAACGTTCAATAGGATAGTAAGTTGAAAGGTAAAAGAGCAGCGGTAAACCTCACACTTGAGAACACGATATTATAGTCGAATATGAGCTTTGTTTCTTCTTTCTTCTTTTTAGTTTTATTATTATTTTTCAATCAAAGTTAACCCTCGAATTCAGTTACAGAATAAACAATTAGAAAGTAGTCTGTCTGTACAGAAGGAGCTTTGTTCCAGATCCACCCACAAGAGCCAATGGAATGCGCATTTTTAGGTGATTAGTCAGAAAACGCGCCCGGGCGCCAAATTTAAAATGGCGCCCAGGCGCCAGTGTATCAGTCGCCCCTTCCCGGTCAGACCCCCTACTCGGTCAAAAATTCCCCGCCGACGCGACCCGCACCTCACGGCAACACAAACTGAGCACAATGACGACAATTTATTGCAAGGGACCGTTAAATCAATTCAGGACTAACCATTACACGTACGGGCAGTGTGTTCAAAGGACCTGCATTTACTACACCTTGGTGGCGCACGCTGTCTTGGGGCACTTAGCTCCTGCTCCTCTTCTATCCGTCGTTTGACCCGCTCCTCTTCTTCTCGCCGTCCCTTGGTCTGCTCATCTTCCTTCACTCGCCGTCGCTTGACTCGCTCCTCTTCCTTTTCTCGCCGTAGCCTGAGACACTCTTCGTCCTCTTGTCGCCGTCGCTCGGCCCGCTCCTCTTCTTCTTGCCGTCGCTTGGCCCGCTCCTCTTCCTTCACTCGCCGTCGCTTGACTCGCTCCTCTTCCTCTTCTCGACGTCGCTTAACCCGCTCTTCTTCTTCTTCTCGCCGTCGCTTTATCCTAGCCGTACCTTCTGCAACCGACAGAGTCCCGCCTTCGCTAATGTATTCACGGCGTTGTTCTTTTTTCTGCTTTTGCCGTAGGTTTCCTGACCGTAGTTGTCGGTTTTCGTCGGCAAGGAGGGCGGCGCTATACATGGCTATTTGACAGCCTTTAATAAGCTGGTTAATAGCTTGTGAGACTGGCGAGTCTGGGATTTGTGGCCGGCGTTCAAGAAGCCTTTCGGCGTGAGTGTTAAGCTGGTTAACGTTACACGGGGTCTTGTAAGATTCCAGCCTCTTATGGGGGCTTGGAGTGTTCTTATCACCGTGATCGTTACCCACTTTATCAACCTGAACTTGTAACCGCGATAATACCCTGTTTGGATCCAATAGAAAGAGGCCTGTCGCCATAAATCCGCTTCGGATATTTGACGGCGAGAGTGCTTGTCGGCGAGCTTCTAAGTATATAGGAAGGAACTCCTGTTTATCGATATGATGGATCCCAGCGAGCATTTTCTCTTGAACCTTCCGGCCGTATATTATTTTTAATAGCGAAAAGCACCCAACATCAAGAGGCTGCAAGAGATGTGAGGAATTTGCTGGCATTTGGAGTACTACGATGGAATTTGCTGTACAGTACTTGTCAAATTCCGGCGTAACGTGGCTGCCGTGCCCATCGAGAATAAGAAGTCGATGTGTACCAACCGTACGGCGCCGCGTATTTGGATCAAAAACTTCCTTTAACTAATATAAGGTAAGGTCGTCGGAAGTCCAGCCTTTCTTACTAACGGCGATATGCCAGTCGTCGGGTACGCCCGATTCATACCAGCTTGCTTAGTGTAACTTGCCCTAGAAGATAACCTTCGCCGGTAAAGCCCAACCTTGGCAATTAACAGCCTCGATCACAGTAACCCATTCGCGATTTCCAGGCTGCATAAGCATAGGCCGACCTCGTCGGTCAGACCTAGTAAGGACTCTTGCCGTTGCAATGACTCCCATTTGAAAGCCCGTCTCGTCAAAGTTATAGACATCCTTATCAAGAATCCCCCATTTCTGCTTCGTCGCTGCGACTCGATCATACCATTCTTGGATCTTTTGCGGGTCTTCGCATTTAGCACGTTGGTAATCATATCGGCGAGAGTACTTTGCCTTGATTTCGTCGTGGCGGCTAACAAACCTCCGCACCCAGTTTTCGCCAACAGGATCTTTGCCTCGCTCAGAAAGCAATAAATTAGCCATCCGGCGAGTGTAAGCCACTGTCGGCGGCATCCCTCGCTCGTCCATCGATAAGATCCATTGTATGAGGGCCGTCTCTTCCGTCGCCGTTAGCTTCTGGTTCTTCATCTGCGCGTCGCGTCGGGGACGAACACCGCGGAGTCGATCAGATACTGTCGATGGAGGGACGTCGTATGCAATCGCAGCCTTGCGAGCACTTTCGAATTGGCCTTGTTGATAGGCCCTGGCGGCGAGCAGGACCCGTTCTTCGCGCGGAACTGATTGGTCTTGCGTCGCCATCTTGGTGTCCACTTTGTCTTGCCGTGAGGTGCGGGTCGCGTCGGTGGAGAATTTTTGACCGAGTAGGGGGTCTGACCGGGAAGGTGATAGATTACGTTAGAGCCACGGGTCCGTACAACCACGGGTCCGTACGCTTAGTCAGCAACACCCACTGTAAAATTTCCCCCTCACCGCTAGCCGCCTGTAACTCTTCCACCACTATCAAGGGCTGCTTCTGTATTTTAATGGGCAAGATTTTGCACCTCCTCTATGGCCGACTATGTGACACTTGCTGCATGTAGGTGGCGTTTTACTCGTAAAGGTTCGTCTTGAGGCTCGTCTTGAGGCTGGTCTTGACTTGATTTATGCTGATATAGCTTGTGATTGTGTTGAGAAAATCGGGCTTCCGTACGGTGCTTAAGAAGCCAATTTTCACTCCATTCTTCCTTCGCTAGTATTGAAAATTGGCAGCCAGAACGGAATCGATTGCATGAGTATGTAACTGTAGGCCGCCAAGACTTGCCAATAGTCGACCTTCTTATAATAAATGTAAAGCCTTGAGTTGCCGCCCATATATTGATATCTGTAAATAAAACTTCTTGCGATATATACCACCGCTGAATAGGAAGGTTATTGTGAGGGAAAGAAGCTGGATTAGAATCCATTGTATTAGTAGTGGTGATAATGAAGTTATGGAAGAGTTACAGGCGGCCAGCGGTGAGGGGGAAATTTTACAGTGGGTGTTGCTGACTAAGCGTACGGACCCGTGGTTGTACGGACCCGTGGCTCTATTGGGCGCCCTCCAACCCAGTTGCCAACTACCCACTGTTGCACGCGTCGAAGCCACGCAATCAGGAATTTTTCCACTCTTGTTAAGCCCAAGGACGAACCGTCCCAACACGCCCGCACAATCTACGAACACAACCGCGATGGGCAGCAGAGCCCCCGGTGTTGCTCAAAAACGAAACTGCACGACGAGCAGCCAAAGAGGGACCTTGCTATGGAACAGAGCGATGCCCTAGATCCAGACGAAGACACCAGCCGACCTATCGACCGACGAAGCGAGCAATCCCCCCCCGATAGCGATGCGGCGCAAAGAGGAAAAATTCCACCGCTCGATCTGGTCACACATTCTCCCAAAGCGAGATCAGAGCCCGAAGCAGAACCCGAGTCCGATCACGACACCAAGGACCCCAAGAAGCGCGTTTATGATCATGGTCGCAGGGTAGATTCGGGCATGCAGAAGATCGCCACGTCTTGGAAGATCAGCAAAGAGGAGGTCAAAGAGAAATTTGGCCGGTCTCCCTCCCGCGAGATCATTGACCTCGCTTGCAAATTTTCCAATTGCGTCCCATTCGACGTGGCTTGGCCCCGACTAAAGACGGCACAAGCTCAGCGCCGCGACCGAAACCCGAAGGCATTAAACGAAGCCGCGGTCAAGCATACGAGGAGACGCGCCACGTGGGTTCCAATGGATTTTAAACGTGCCATGGAAGAATCGGGTGTATTTCACTACAATGGGTCTAGCGATACCGCCGTCCAAGGCGACCATTCCCAGCATGAGCAGCGCAAGACTCGCATCAAGCTTCCTCGCACTGCGACCAGGTCTGCCAAGTCAAGGCTTCAGAACACGGATTCCAAGAATACCCAAACATGCATATCGGCTGAGCTGCCTGAAAAAGCTTCATCAAGCCAACCACCGCACAGCGCAGCTCCCAAGGTTGGTTCTCCAAGTTCGTTCGCGTACGCCGTTCACCACTAATATGATATGCTTTAACAAGACCAAAACCCCTCGAAAGAGAACCTTCTCCCACTCTTCTCTCGCATCCTCAACCCCCGAATCCCCCTCCATCTATGTCAAACAACGTTTCACCCCTGCTCCAGGCGTCGTCACGACCGACGCTCTGTTCTCTGACGGTGAGAGCCCATCCCAACGCCTAGAGACGCCGAGCCTCTCACAGAGTGATGCGAAAGACGGCCTGGAACCCTGCCAATCACTCCACGAGGCTGCCAAACACTCAGATACAGGCCAGACGATCGATGTCAACGAGGGTGCAGCAGACACACAGACGAGTGAGGTCATTATTATTGGTGATGATGAGGACAATTGCTCGGATACCCATGAACGGCAAGAAATACCACCAGATGCTCTATGCACGCTCGCCCCAGACACCTGGCTGAACGACAAAGCCGTATTCTTCACATTATTGCTCATTGTGAGAGCGGTGGCAGACACATACATCGTCATTGACCCTATATTGTCTAAGCCCGAGTCAACCAGCCCTATTCCCACTAAGCCACACATGACCGTCTTGGCCCCCATCAACCTGCCCAACACGGCCCCCGTTGGCATGCCCCGGAACGACCACTGGATCCTCGCTGTCCTGTACGGAGCCGAAAACCGTGTTGGTGTATACGATTCGCTTATAAATCCGGACAATACTAAAACGGTTCGCCTCGCAATCGAGGGCTTGATTCATCGGCTTTTCCCCACAGCAGTATTATCGAACTGGAACATCGCAAACCAACCAACGCCTTCACAGTCCAACTCCGATGACTGTGGTGTCGTCGTTCTTGTTGTCGCGCTACATCTTGTGTCCGGTCGGTCTCCACCAGCTTTACCTATCAACGGGCAACTCTGGCGTCGCCTCTTCTCCGCCTTGCGCGATAAAGGGGGTAACCCAGCCGCTTGGGTACAAGAAGAAATCCGGCGTAGCTCATTAGCATTTTCTCTCACAGCTCCCACAACATCACAACCGGATTCAGTTTTGGAGTTCCTAGGCAAATACCAAGCCCACCTTCAGAACACTTCACAGCAATCAAGCCAACTAAAAAACATACAAGAGACAACTTCCCAGGCAGCTTCTATAGCTAACGAGCTCCATATCTCTGCACTTCGCAGTAGGGAAATACTAACAAGCCAAATTGCCAAAGTCGAAGAAAATATCTCAATGCAAAAGGAAGAGCCGCTTCACTTTGCCAAGCTTCTCTCCCTGGACAATCTCACTGATCACATAGGCCAGCAGATACTAGATCTCTCTCAACAACAGTTAACCAAGCTCCGCTGCTCTCGAAATCAGTGTGAGGAGAGTGTTAACGCGCTATCTTGCATGATGAATTACGCCACTCACATGAATAAGGCGATTCAAGTGCATCTCAAACGGCTTGACGAAATGAGGAGAATAGGCGATGGGCTGGAGGGACTGTTAGCAGGGGCTTCAGGACTTCCTCTTAGTTGAGTTATCGCTAGTAAACTGTAATAGAAAAACCTCACACGGGCTCTTCCGCTTCTGCATCCCCAAGTATTTTATCAGTATAATCAGTGCCTCGTGTGGAATCTAAATCTCGAGCCCCTATCTATCTTGCTCATCCTAGGTGTCGTCAGGAGGAGACTGTTTCATGTGACTCGATCGCTAAGCATGTTACGTCCACTCCGTAGTCACTGAGACCGGGAATTGGGGCAATTGGACAAACGGTGAACCGGAGAACCACCCCAAGACTAGCGGCTCTCGGCGACTGCCGGCAACCACGTGCAGCAAAATTGGCTGCCATTCTGCACGGCGCGGAGGCGTAATGAAAACGGGTTCGATGAATCAACTCCGCCGGATACGAACAGAAACAAGGGCCCACGACCGATCGCTCTGTCTGTCCATCATCAGGAAGCAATATCGGCCTAGCATCCAGAAACAGGTGAATAATCCACCCGGATGGTATTGAAGAGGATGCTTTGGTGTGAAGAAAATGATACCCAGGAGACGAAACTGGAAAGCCGTGCGACTTGCGTAGAGGCGGTATTTTGCTGAAGGGAAATACTGTCATATTCGATGACCGATGGCATACAAATACAATCACACCAAACGCAGTCCCCACTATTCATAAATCGCCCGAACTACACGGCAGCGTTGAATAAGTCTCCGCTACTGACCGGCGACACCGCCCCAAGCTATATATAAAGCAGCCCGGTTCCCGCCACGTCCATTCTCAGCAGACAATACACTTCCACACAACGCCCTTCAAAGATTATCCAGGCCAATGTGCACTATCTATGTATAACGCATCTACGACAAGAGATCCTGCGGCATTGCTGGGTTTCAATGAACATGGGATACAGTTCGTGGAGAACCTGATATGCCAACGTGTTGATGCTAGACTGCGAGCAGGAGTTGTGGGAGCCACAGCCCCTTTGACCTTGCATAGTGGTTGTGTTGTGTGTCACCAAGGGGGGGTGGGGAGTCGGCAGGGGCAGACCAGCCACCCAGAGCCCGCAGTTGATGTCGGCGAGTCGCTGTAGGTCGAGCTCCTTCTCGACGCAGGCACATGCTTTCCTGCAGGGCCAAGTCACCAGATAATTTGCGGTATGACGAGGGCAAGGGCGACAGGAGCTCGGACGCGGTTGGCATTTTAAAAGGGCGATGGGGTGCGACACTGTGTGATGTGTGATACTGAAGCGCCGTGGCGCATTTCGTCAAGGATTCATTGGACCACTGAAGCTGTGCCGACAGCTCAGCACTGCATCAAGACTAGAAAGGAAAAAATCAATTTTTCTTTTTTCTTGATCACCATTCGCTGCCCAAAATCAAAATGGAGCCCAACTGGCGCTTGACTCTGCGTTTCACTCTCCTCACCTTTCGTGGCCAACTTCCGCCAAGTAGTTCACTATTTGCTTCTCCTGCCCGATCCAACCTGGCTACATCCGGCAGAACGCATCCCATACGGCTTGCTCTTTTGACCACAGAGCAAGGCAGCCTCTTACACCTTTGTGTTTTCGCGAGCAAGCAGGTAATCGGACATTCCTTGCTCCCATCCAGCACTGCAGGCCACCACACGTCGAAAACTGACGACGGCACGGCTCGGCTCGCAATTGACGACCATATGCCAGTGCTCGAACACTTGGCGTTGCGATGTCTTCATTCGCACTCTCGCGGATTCTCGCCGGTGATTTTGCCTGGTCGCACAGTGTAGCGTGGAATATTTTGATCTGCGCGGTTCTGCTTGCACCCACGTATTTCCTCTGGTCAAAATGGACTTCAAGTGTCCGGCGCCAACCGGGCAGCCCGGTCACCGGCGCCGTGGAACCTGGAGCCAGCACTTCGAGGAACGAAGATGACAATACCTCGGGTACTAAGGACACGATTTCGGAAGACCGGGACGGGAACACTTCAGATGCAACTTCGAGTCAACGGAAGAAGAGGAAGCCACACTATTATGATGCTCGGACGCTGGCGACCAACGCTCCCAAGCGAAAGCTGGACCGTACGGACTACACTGTGGGCTGGATCTGCGCCATAAGCACAGAGCATGTTGCCGCGCAGGCATTTCTTGACGAAGAGCACGAAGGGCCAGATGATGTGCCCGACAATGACGATAACGATTATACCTTAGGCAGAGTTGGGAAACATAACGTTGTTATTGTCGTCTTGCCTGTCGGGGAGTACGGTATAGCCGCTGCAGCAAGCGTCGCTAAGATCTCTCACACAGCTTTCCTAACGTCAGGATCGGTCTGATGGTCGGCATCGGCGGCGGGGCGCCAAGGTCCAAAAGCATGACATACGCCTCGGCGACAGTGTGAGTAGCGCTCCTGGGGATGGGAATGGTTGGTGTGTCCAGTACGACTTTGGCAAGGCGATCAGGTAGAACCTTCCACACAACCAGGGTGTTTCCAGTTACGGACTTTGGCAAGGCGCATACAATGCGTGAACCTTCTTCACACAAACTGCTTTTCAATGGTATCGGCCGACAACCTTGCTCTATCCCAGGAAATTGTACGCCTTGCGCAAGAAAACACCCTCTCCGGATCGTCCGACATCGCCGGAACACTTAGTATGTCAACAGCCATCTGGTGCAAGCGTGGATACTCCATCCTCTGTTCTTCCCGGCACCACCATTCGAGCGGAGTCTTCGCCATCATATGTCTCGGAGGAGACTTGATGAATTTTTCGAATTCATCCTCGTCGCCGGGCTCATCCAATACACTCATTGATTGCTTGATTCGCTCGTACGGCGATATCTCTCGTCGCTCATCATCCGGCTGCGTCGCAGATATCGGCGCAAGCGGCCGGTCCTTGTAGTTGTGCTCATGGGACGTGTTGCTGATAGAGTGAAGATTGGGTGCTACAGCAGGCAAAGCTGGGTTGACTGGGCTACCTAGTGGACCCCCAAATAGCGGGGCGTATTAAGAATTATTGATAATATAATGTTATGGCCCAAGGGTATATTAACAGGCTCTCTAAATCAGCCGCCAATGCTTCTACGAACTGCGGTGAACGGACTCAAGGCCCAGTATAAAAGGAAAGGCCATCGGCTTGAAGAGGCCATCAACAGCGTTCTTGAGAGAAACCCAAGACTGCAGGAGTATGAGCGACCGCACTCTAGTACCGACAGGCTATATCAAACTAAAGTCGCCCATCCTCCAAATAATGGAGCAAGCTGCGCGATGTGCTGCGGTAACGATCCATTAAAACTAGTACCGCGATGTGAACGGACTAAACATGAGGACAACCCGGCCATTCATTACGGCTTGATTGCCTCGGCGAACCAGGTGATGAAGGACGCTTTAATTCGGGATAAACTTATAGCAGAGAAGGATGTTCTGTGTTTTGAAATGGAGGCAGCTGGGTTGATGAACCACTTTCCATGCTTGGTAATTCGCGGCATATGCGACTACTCTGATTCCCACAAGAACAAGGAGTGGCAGGGCTATGCAGCAATGGTGGCTGCTGCATACGCGAAAGATCTTCTCTGTCGAATCGCTCCAAGTAAAGTTGAAGCTGAGAAGAAGATCAGCGTTATTCTATCCGGTAATTCAAAGGTTTAGAATCTCGTATGAATAAATATTAACCCATAGAAGAGCAGCTAGAACTCCAACAGAAGGTGCTTCAGTCACACGAAGCGCACCTGGGCGTCTCGCAGAAACAGCTTGAGATCCTGGAAGACGCAGCCAAGCGGACACGGTCTGATGAGCAAGAACGGTGTCTTCAATTATTCCGTCTCACTGACACCAACAAGGACACCACATACGAGTGGTACAAAGAACGAGTGGAAGACCGAGTGGAAGGCACCTGCCAGTGGTTCCTCCAACATGAAAATTTCCAAGAGTGGTTGAAACAGGACTCTGGCCCCCTGCTAGTCACAGCGGATCCTGGCTGTGGAAAGTCGGTGTTGGCGAAGTACCTGATTGACCGCGGCCTTGTCGACTTCGGCCTGCCACAGTCGACAACCATCTGCTACTTCTTTTTCAAAGACCAAGACCAGAACACCGTCCGGCAAGCGCTTTGTGCACTGCTTCACCAACTCTTTTCTCAGAAGCCGTCTCTGATTGAACACGCCATGCCACAATACCGCAAGGATGGACAAGGTTTGATCCATTCTACGGAATCGCTCTGGAAGATCCTACGAAGTGCCGTAAAAGATCCCCGGGCAGGACCTGTAATCATCATCTTTGACGCACTGGACGAATGTGCCGAATCAGAGTTTGCGGACCTGATCCAGAATGTGAAGAGCCAACTTGGCAGCGACCAGATGGGCCATAGCCAGTTGAAGTGTCTTCTGACAAGCCGCCCATACGAGCAGATCGTGTCCAAGTTCAACCACCTGTTGCGTGCCTTTCCAAATATTCATATACCAGGAGAGGGAGAGTCTGAAACTATCAGTCAAGAAGTCAGCCGCGTCATTAGATACCGAGTCAACCAGCTGGCGGAGGAGAAAAGACTCCCAGACAAAGTCAAGGGTCGCCTGATAGATCGATTACTCAAAATCTCACACCGCACCTACCTCTGGGTGTATCTTGTGTTCAAGTACTTGGAGACAAAAGGATTCACAAAGACTGCAACAGGGGTTGATTCGGCCATTGTATCTCTGCCAGAGACTGTCAACGATGCTTATAAACAGATTCTAAGCAAGTCTACGGAACCATCGTTGGCCCGGAAGGCCTTGTGTATTATCTTGGCAGCAAGCCGGCCGCTAACAGTCTCGGAGATGAACGTTGCCGTGAATATATACCAAACATCAGAGTCTATTCACGACCTCGATCTGGAAGCTGCAAACGACTTCGAGCGAAGTCTCAGACGTTGGTGTGGATTGTTCATCTCCATCCATCATGACAAGATTTATTTCCTTCACCAAACAGCTCGCGAGTTTCTCCTCGCAGATTCGGCATCGCCTACAACTGTCCCGTCGGAGCTACGCTGGCATCACTCGATCACTACTAACCACGCACACGCCGTTCTTGCAAAGGTCTGCGTGCGCTATCTGAACTTCTTTAACTCTGACACTAGTCTTCCGACAAGTGCAAAGGGAGAAGCCGGCCACTCCGTCGGTAGCCACGCCTTCTTAGATTACTCAGCCAAATCTTGGGGCGCTCATTTCCGGGAGGCCAGTATCATGGATGATGATGCCATTATACCTTTCGCTCTGAGAATTTGTGATCCGGATTCCAAGAGCTACTCGGCATGGTTTAGAATGTATTGGCAGACTACGGGTATGAGGACTACCGAGTTTTTTACGAATCTTATGGTAGCGTCGTACTATGGCCATCGTGCCGTTGTCAAACTGCTGCTCGAGCAAGGCGCTGACATCGAGGCAAAGCATACCGGCTATGGTCGGACGCCGCTTTCGTGGGCTGCCGAGAGGGGGCACGAAGCCGTCGTCAGGGTGCTGCTCGAGCAGGGCGCCGACGTCGAGGCGAAGGATACCGGCTATGGTCGGACGCCGCTTTCGTGGGCTGCCGAGAGGGGGCACAAGGCTGTCGTCAGGCTGCTGCTCAAACAGGGCGCTAACGTCGAGGCGAAGGATACCGGCTATGGTCGGACACCGCTTTCGTGGGCTGCCGAGAGGGGGCACGAGGCTGTCGTTAGGCTGCTGCTCAAACAGGGCGCTAACATCGAGGTGGAGGATGACGGTGGTCGGGCGCCGCTTTCGCGGGCTGCCGAGAAGGGGCACGAGGCTGTCGTCAGGCTGCTGTTCGAGCAGGGCGCTGACATCGAGGCAAAGGATACCAGCGGTCGGGCGCCGCTTTCGTGCGCCGCCGCGGGGGGGCACGAGGCTGTCGTCAGGCTGCTGCTCGAGCAGGGCGCTGACATCGAGGCAAAGGATACCAGCGATGGTGGGACGCCGCTTTGGCGGGCTGCCAAAGTCTTGCACGAGGCCGTCGTCAGGCTGCTGCTCAAGCAGGGCGCTGACATCGAGGCGAAGGATACCGGCGGTCGGACGCCGCTTTCGTGGGCTGCCAAGAAGGGACGCGAAGCTGTCGTCAGGCTTCTGCTCGAGCAGGGCGCCGCCATCGAGGCGAAGGATAAGGATGGTCGGACGCCGCTTTGGCGGGCTGCCAAGAAGGGACACGAAGCCGTCGTCAGGCTGCTGCTCGAGCAGGGCGCCGACGTCGAGGTGAAGGATACCGGCGATGGTGGGACGCCGCTTTCGTGGGCTGCCGCGAGGGGGCACGAGGCCGTCGTCAGGCTGCTGCTCGAGCAGGGCGCTGACGTCGAGGCGAAGGATACCAGGGATGGTTGGACGCCGCTTTCGTGGGCTGCCGCGGGGGGGCGCGAGGCCGTCGTCAGGCTGCTGCTCGAGCAGGGCGCTGACATCGAGGCGAAGGATACCGGCGGTCGGGCGCCGCTTTCGTGGGCTGCCGCGGGGGGGCGCGTGGCCGTCGTCAGGCTGCTGCGCGAGCAGGGCGCCGACATCGAGGCGAAGGATGACGGCGGTCGGACGCCGCTTTCGTGGGCTGCCGAGAACGGGCACGAGGCCGTCGTCCGGCGGCTGCTCGAGCAGGGCGCCGCCATCGGCGCGAAGGATAACGATGGTCGGACGCCGCTTTCGTGGGCTGCCGAGAAGGGGCACGAGGCCGTCGTCCGGCTGCTCCAATAAAAGTCTCGATAACTACGAGACCATACCCTTTCTTCCTTAACATGCAGTACGAATGCCCATTCGAGACTCTTCTTCTTCCTACTATATACATTAGAAACTTACACAGCACTTTTCAGCTCACTTAGCATAAATGAAGGCGATAATGTGAACCGGTGGTTAGATGGCTCGCAGTTAGCTTCCTTGTTAGAAACCGGAGATGGCGAACGGCACAAGGGGGCGCTTCGCTATGTACTTGCTTCTATAGCTTTCTGTTGATGGCATGCATCTCAAGTAGGACAATTAAAAGAAAAATCGCCTAAGAAAGCTGCACAAGAAGTATCAGGAAGGATTCTCGGCCCGAAACCACTAAAAGATACAGCAAGTGGACAGTGTTGGGAATGACACCGCAAGAGGATCAATACACACCTGACCCGTCTCAGAGATTAATATCTGGTCTCCTGACCTCCCGCTTCCCGTCTCGTCACATGATTGTTGACAACGAATCATTTTCTGCTCGGCTTCGATCCAACGATACGAACAGCAAACCACGAAAGATTTATCGAGATCAAGCGAAACGGATCCAAGCAGCGGGTCATTATCGACGGGGTAATGTTGCGGGCTGGCCGGGCGACGACTTATTGGAGAGCCCACCCCGAAGGGCATCCGGAGACGCTGCTAGTGATCAAAGACTCATAGCAATACCCCGAACACGACGAGGAAGGCAAGCTGTTGCGTAAGATGACGGATAAAGACGTCATCAACGTGGCCCGCTACTATTATCACGAAACAGTCCGAGTTCACAGGATGGACGACGATATACGAAATAACATTCAACAAGGACTCAACATAGCGACAGCGTTAAACTATCAACCTCATCGCCCGGCACAATTCAGCAATATAACAGCAGAAGGGAAAGACCCACTCCTGCCCAACCTCCTCCCTGCTGTCATTAATTTCTGTATCAACAGCTAATTTCCCGAAATAATGCCATGCAGTCCAAGCCCAAACGTTAGGGCTACTATTGTCATCCCTGTTATTGAGATAAGCTGTAGTGTATGTTCTCGGCCATAAGTCGTGTCTACCCTGCTTTGCGCAGCTGTGGCCAAAGACGATGAAGTCTGACCTCTTCTTGTTTCTAAGCAAAGCCCAGTCTGCAGATTTCTTAAACGTCCTATCCCAACCCTCCATTGTTCCAAAGAAGCGTTTTGCGGCATCTGGATAATCGGACTCTCACTAGGATGTACCTTTCATTGTGAGACGTTTCATCTTTAAGGCTTGGGAGTGCTACATCAAGCCAGCCCGCAATGGCGAACTTGATTTTGCCCTCAACTTCGCCGCTTTCCGGGTCGTCAGGGTCCTCCTCGAATATGATAGTGTCCCATCCATCATACGGTTCCCTCTTGCTCCGGATTTTCGCTAAATAGGCGGGACCTGGAGCTTGAATCCCTTTCGACCCGGAGAGGCACCTTGCGGGGGTTTTGCAACCGGTACGCTGTGATGAGTGCTTTTAGGGCGTTGTCGCCATGGCAATCGCCATTCAGAAGGTCGAGCGCTTCAGGGCATATTCGAATCCAGTCAGAAGCGAAAGCTAGCAGACGAGCCGCGTCATCGTTGACGTCGTGCTCCCCGTAAATACTTCCAAATTGATGCTGCTGAGGTGGAGCATAGAATGTAACTGCAATAACCGCAGCAAAAGATATGACGAAAAAACTCCCCCAAGCATAACATCTAAGTCTAGGTCAACTACCAATGTGAAGGGTTCTAATAGTGTAAATTACAGCTATATAGTCCTCATGCGTTTTATATTCAAGCTGAAGAAGGAAGGAAGAAAGAAAGATAAAAGGACAGAGAATCCTTCGACAAAATACACCAAGTCGTCACCAGAGCAACAGTGCTCAGACCAGCAAGAGGACAAGGCACTGCCTTGTCCATCAGGGCCTAGCCCGTTACAACCAACGCAAGACCTCCTCTCTGAGGAAGCATTTGCCTAACACAGTTGTGGGCCAGTGATAGTAGCGAGTGGAGAGGAGGAACTATCCGTGGATGGGGTCAGGAAGCAGCTGAGGGATTCCATTTTCTTTAAGGGACGCTAGGTATACAATACTTTTGACCTATATGAGTCTTGGTAGGATGCTATCTCCTTGACCTCGAAATTATTACGTTTTTAGCGGACCCACTTTTGACTTTCGGTACATGACCCCTTCAGTGTCATGCCTAGGATAAACTAACTACGAGTCAGAATAGATTTCGAAAGTGCCTGTATTTCGAGATCTTCGAGGGGTTCGGTCGGCAGGTTCGAAACAGCGGGCTGGCAGGTCCTGGAGAATCTACCCCTTCACAGAACTCAATCCACTTGAAGGTACATCTCACGAAAACGTGGCTTTTATGCCTTCTGCTCTTCAAAACGACAAAACATGTTACTAAATCAACCACAACTAGTAAAACGACCATCTCAGAAACACTTTGTTATTACGGGGTGCCAAGAATGCGGCGTCGCGTTGTGTAGTAGTAATTCGAGGAGGAACTGTTAGAATCAACGGCATCCGGAAGGTTGACTTCCACTCGTGTTCGGCTTGCGGTCGTATGTACCTTTTTGTACAGGTGGGTCTATGACAAGGATTATGGCCCATCTGATTGGCCCCAAGCCTTGTGGCTGAAAAACGTAATAATTTCGAGGTCAAGGAGATAGGCAGGGCATGATTAGGGAGCGCAAGTGGGGTAAGGTCTGTTTCTCCTGCTGGCCGGCATTATCGATAATACTATCAATAGCCTGTGCTATATCCCTTTGACGAAGGTGCCGAGTTCGGAGATGAGGGGGTCAAGGGGCCCCTGTTCCTGGGGCCCCTTTTCCTTCTGCTGGGACCTACCCGGGGCAGCTAGAGCCGGCTGCTTGGGATATTCGGGCTGCGCTGTACGTCTTCGCTTTGCAGGCGAAGAGGGCATTGGTTCTTCGAAACAGGTCTGAGGGCTGCTATCCAGTATCATCTGGTATGCTAGATTGTTCCTATGTGGGGTGCCCGGCAGGGCGGCCGGCGCTGCGGCCATAGCGGGCCCGGGAGCGGTCGGGTGGGCAGCCGGGTCTCTCAGAAACCTTGTTAGGGAAATTGCAGTAAATTTCGTGAGGGCACTAACACTAGGTGCCAAGAAAAATTAAATCAAGGGGAAGGTGAGAGATAAAGAAGAGAGAGAGATAGAGAGAGATATGATTAACGCCAAAGGGAGCGCGAGGCGCTCCAGCCTCCCTAGGGGCATGTGGCGTGCAAGAGACTATCTAGCTATTCCAGCTATCAGTATGTATAAGGCAGCTGCACTTTCAGAGAGGCTGGTTCAGCAGCAGCCTACATTCCTCCACCCCAGCTGTGCTATAGTCCACCAATTGCCTTTAAACACTGGATATCTTGCACATCAAGCCTTCTACTGGAAAAACCTGTTGCCAGGAGAAAAACCAGTAGATGGTAACGTGTCTTGTATTTTTCCCTCCTTCATTCAAGGGATCCATACTCCCTAGCCTGTATTCACTTCTAGAGACCCCTTCTTAATCCCAGGTCCCTAATCCCACGGTGTTGCAGTTCGCCATAAGGTTTCCCGTCATTGACTTTGGAGCACTCTTAAGACTCTTAATTAAGGGTTCTAGCTTGGCGCAGGCCAAGAGCTAGGTCGCCGTCGAAGATCGTTCGTTCGAAAGATCGTTCGTTCGTAGGTTCGCGGTCGGCGCGTCGTACGAGCCCGTAGGGTCCGCCAGGCTCTACAGCGATACGGGCACGGCTTGTCGAGGTTCGCGTACGGCTGCCAACGCCTTCCCGAGCCTTCCAAAGAGGACTCCGTTGGTGCGCATTGCGATATTGTCGGGTGGTTGAGGTCGTGGTCGTGCGGCCAAAGGTCGGTCTGACCGCCTGTTAGAGCCTCAGTAGTCGTTTGGCCGGTTTTGTAGGTGTTAGGTATGTGACAGGGCCCCCTGTCTACCACAACACTAACAGTCTGCGCCAAGAAAGAATTTTTTGAGGGGAAGGTGAGATAAAGAAGAGGGTACTAGAAGAAGAGCATCCCAATACACTAACCAGCATAAACAACCTGGCATAAACAACCTGGCATTTACCTAAAAAGGCCAAGGCCGCTCTAGAAATACTTTAGCTCTAATACGAAACTATATTACCTTACAAAAGCAAGTACTTAATATAGACCATGCAGCCGCAGCATCCTCATCAGCAACTCTGGCTAAATAGGAGGGAAGGAGCGACCTATTATAAAGAAGGAGCAATCTAGAATGACGAACATAAAGGGGCGCTTACTAGATGAATCCTATATGCTAATTCATAATCAAAATCACTTCTCAGTCACTGCCAGCACATATACCACATATCCTAAGCTACTTAGTAAGCTTATAACTTTTTACGAGGGAAAGGAGATTAAGAGCTGGAAAGATGACATACTAAGCACTCGGCTGACACTATCGGACATTCGAGGAGCAAGGGAAAGACATCGTATATTAAAGTACTGCATTCCAGTCGCAGCCACACTCAGCCATCCAGGGTCAGCGGCCTGGCTTGATTGTTCCTACTTCCTCATTAACTTACTATGAAAGCGCACATGAAGGACTCCATCACTCCGTCCCGGAAACAACTGCGTAAACCAGCCCCCGTTCCTCCTTCAGCCCAAAAGCCATCATCCGCGGCCTTGAACTCCATCAAGACGCAAGGCCACAGTTCAAGCGGGCTCTGGACATATTTGATATCCACCGCCAAAGGCGTGTTAAGGACCAGCCTCTTAGGGCGGCAGCTGAGTAGAGAAGATTCAGTAGGCAGAGAGTTAATCAGTACAAAGACTCCATCTATATAGACATCACCGAAGCGAAATCGTCACAATCTCCGAGATACTCAAAGCTAATGAGAGACTGGAAGCCCTCTCCAAGCGTTGGTGACTCCTTGCTCACCCATACGACCAGACTGTCCGGATTGTTTGCCTTTACCACCTTACAGAGACGCTCAGTAAAATTCGCTAGCGAAGGAATCGACAGCCTTGTCCCAACGATTAGGACGGCATCGATGGGCTGCGCCAGGTCGCGGTTGAATGCGGCCGTGATCTCGGCTTCGCCAGGACAATTTTCCCCGTAAAGAAGAATATTTGGTCGGAGAAACCCCACAGCTCGCCTTCGCTTGCATGCCATGGCCCGCTTCCTCTGCTCTTTCTTACACAAGGGGCAGGGAGCCATGACCCATCGTGGGAAGGACTGTGGAGTGACCTGTATGGTGTGTGAGGGTCTTATGTGGCAGACTAATGTGTCTGCCCGGCCATGGAGCCACATTGTTCTCTGGGAGAGATAAGGGAGCCTGGTTTGGCGACAGTCGATGTTTTGGGTGTAATGGTATCAATATTACTAACAGTACTGTAGTCTAAAATGCAGAGAGAAGCTGCCCAACCCACCATTATCTGGCCAACTCAGTCAGGCCCGCATGCCCCCAATTTTGATTCCAAGGTGCCAACAAGACAAAGAAAAACCGACAAGGAGTTTGTTTTAGAGCTGCTGTGTATTTTCCTTTTTGCTATAGTGGCCAATAAGACTGGCGAGAACAAAGTCTTCTGGCGATCAGAGGAAGCAGAGTGTATACAGCAGGCTCCAAGCGACACCACTACTCCCGCCAGCAGAGACTATAAGTACTACTGTTCTACGTGTAATACCTGCTTGAAAATAAAATCAGAGCTTAAGTAAGTTGTTCAGTTCACAATCTATAAAAAGACTTAGACTTACATGAATTAGCAAGCACGAAGTCTGGCATAGCAAGCCCTTCTACTGCGATGCCAAAGGCTGTAATCGTACGGAAGGCTTCAGCAGCAAAAATGACCTCGATAGACACAAGCGGAGCGTTCATTCTGACCTAGAAGTATCTGGACCTAGATACATTTGTCGCTTAGGGCAATGTGCTGCTGTTAAAGAGGATGAGCCCAAGACCTGGCCGAGAGCTGATAACTTTCGTTCCCATCTTCGCCATATTCATCAGAAGGAGCATAGTCGCAATGATGACCTTGAAGAATATATCTATCGGTATGTATACATTATTTCTCCTATTCTCCGATTCATGTTAGCCTATTCGTTCCTGATGAACCTCATAGGCATAAAGACCTCCAAAAGAGTAAAGGGACCACCCTTTCAAACACAAGTACCGATTCTGAGAGCAATTTGACACCACGTTCACCTCCTACAAAACCCGCCTACACCACTAGAGCAATCCAATCTGGCGAAAATAAGATACTGGATACCGACATAGTGGACGGTATTGACAACTGGTACCCAACTACCTCGGTTGATCAGCCGAGTGTGATAATTCCCCGAGGTGGGCCAGCTATTCTCAGTGAACAGAAGATTGCATCAATTTCCCCTATCCCCAGAGCAAAAAGACGGCCTTTACGAACATCTGCGCCAAAGACGGAACCCGCTAGGAAGAGGCACAAGACATCCGCCCAAATAGAACAACAGAAGGACTGTGTCGCTAATATTATCCGTACCCGTGGCTCGAAGTGATGGGGACAACAAAATGGGCAATGGAAGCAAAGGATTCGATGTATTCCATGACAATATTTTAGTATAACATCTATTCAACTCAAACAACATATTCTTTATGCCATTACCCTCAAACCGCCTCCCCTCGAATCTGTTCTCATCGAGCAGCTAGAGCCAGAGGTTTTGGGCATTTCTTCAAGGAATAGAACGCTCAAAGTTCTTACTAAAATGGTGGTGGATCAACCTCTCCTTAGCAGACTTTGGGACTAATTCAGTACAGGCTGTCAAAAGGGATTCTAGTCAGTGCCAAGGGCAAAACATTACGTTCGTACTCACGTCGAGACCACTAAAGGAGATTGACTTTGAGATCATAGATTGAAGATTGGTATTGTATGGAGGGAATGGGAAGTATGACGAACAAGGTAATGAAATCTGGTGTACAGATGTGCCCTACAACTCAGGATCAGTTATCAAGTCAGAATAGTTTGTGTTGACAGTTAAGGCTCTTACTTGATCGAGCGCCTGCGAGGCCAAGACAGTTGCCTGTTCATTATTACCGCTATCTCCCTGGGTAGGGTTGATCGGGATACGTGCTGGCTGGCCGGTGCCACAGCCGCTACATCTCATGAACCACAAGTGGGTGTGGGTGGCCAACAGATAAAGAACCCAATAATTCAATTGACATATCTAGCTTTAGAAAAACAGTTTGAAACTAAAACCTCAAGGGCCCTGTTTCCACCCTCTGGAAATAGCCTTCTATAGTTAGGGGAAACTGCCGGCGCTGCATCCCGTTAATGAATCGAATGAATGACTTTGATATGCGCTGTTGATCCCGAACCCATAGGAAGGGAAATGTGACATGATAGATCTGCATCAGCATGGGGTATGACAGCAAGGTTTGTTCCGGAGATACCACCAGTATGTTCAGCTGGTCAACGAGCTCTGCTGCAGTATAGGATGGTACTGGAAGCCCGGCATGAAGCAATAATGATACTATGTCAGGCTCGCCATTGAAGACTGATGCGGCACTATCCATATATCTCTAGAGCGCCGTTGTAGATGTAATCCATAAGCAGTCATTCTGAATTGTTGATTATCATCGAGCGTGAACCTGAAACCCCTACGTTGTGATACTCACCAATCCCTTGCTGTCAGTAACTTGATGAATCTAGCCTGGATAGCTGATGTTGTGCTGTCGACTAGAGCGTGGCGATATATTGCGATGAACTCCTCCCTTGTCATCTCACCGCAGCCTACACGAGCTTCGTCCTTCACTACCTTGTCCCTTTCTTTGTCGTAATTCTCCAGCTGGGGTATCTTCTGTGCCGCAAATTCTTCTGCCTCCTGGCGGTCAAATGCCCACTTGCGTTTTTTCCACTCATCAACACCCACATGCTGTTCTAAACAAGCGAATGGAAACCTTTCCTCGTCATTGAAACCAGAGGAGAGTACCATGTGAAACCACATATATGAATGGGAGTATATCGATGAGAAACTTGGCAAAGAAGAAACGGATTGGCCATCTGTTGATCATTTATATTATACCGGTAGTGCAGTTGAGCCCTATCGGGCTTTATTTGGTTTTCTATATTTCTTCCTCATTTATTGAACCCATGAAGTAATCAAGCTAGCTATCCATTGTTTCCTTTATTCATGGGCAAGCCATCCATCATTGCCACTGTAGGCTCAGTACTATTTGGATTAGTGTGATTTGAATGTCAGGTTCAAAGATTGATCTCACAAAAGTTCATCGTTGCCATTGTTAATAGTTTCTTCCTCGTCCTCCAACGGTGAATCGCCGAATTCTGGATCGTCAAGGAATTCTTTCAATCGAACGTAGACCCAAAATTGAAAAGGCATGGTTCGCAATGTAGAAGGGTAGTTTGTATAAGATAGGAGATGTTTACTGCAAGAAGAAGGCAACTGGCTTACTCCTCGGACTGAGAGGGTAGCCACAAATTGCGGCTACCCCTGCACCTTCGTACTCTTGACCCTCTAGCACATACGGTGCTAATCATGATTCCCCGCTCAAGTTAATGATACATTGTTTAATCTCAATCACACCAGAGGCGCAAGGGCGACGGAAGAAGGTCAGCACGGTGGAAACGGCGGCGTCTAAGTGGGGCTATCTAAAATTCGCTGCCATCTCATTGGCCGTTACTCCGCATTTGCGGATTTTCCCGGCGGTTTCTGAAAGGGGCTGTGCTATGCCGCACGGATCATATCTTCCCACTCAGGGCCTGGCCTATCATGGCGGGGTTTGATCTGCTCCGGAATCAATCAATCACACCACTCACCAGCGCTACTCCACATGAGGGTTTGACTTGTCATAGCGTGGCTTAATATGTTCCGGTCAATCAACCACATCAAGTACTAAAGTGGTACTTGGCCAATAATAACTCGATTTGATCTGTTCCGGAATCAATCAACCACACCAGATATTAGCGCCAATTCTATCCACTGCAGCTCGTTGAATCAGCACTAGCGTTATACATACTCTACGGTAAGCGTCAAGGCCGATGACGTTAGGGCCGAAGACGTCAGGACCGAAGACGTCTGCAGCGCTCAGGGGTAAAAGCAACGTCCGAGTGGCGCCTGGTCCTAGTGATGCTGACCATCAGCAGGGAGTCGTACTTGATGACGACCATTCTTCGTGGAGTCGACATTCATCGTGGCAGTTCTACTGTTACCTATACACATATCATTGACTCCCCCCGAATTTCATAACAGCGCAAGTTGAAAGTATGGAATTTACAATTTTTGACTTTAACATTCGCCGTGGCGCAGATAATTTCTTCTCCATGGGATTAAAAGGTGTCTGCTTCGTCACAGGGGAGGGGAAGCATTCGTCCACCATGAATGAACTTTCAACCGAAACCCTTTCGGCCCTCAGACAACACTGGCACAGTTTTGATCAACGGAAATTGAACTGGCAAAAAGGCCACTACGACGGCTCCGACCAGGACGTGTAAGAACCCTCTGATGGCCCAGTGTACGACGCCTCGTCATCTCCCTTCACCACGTCGCCACTAGTTCTGACTACAGTATAGCTATGTGAAATTTAAATCTTCCCAGAAACACTTTTGGCCGATACGCTACTTAAATGAGGATTATTATATTGCTGAAGCCGAGCTTGGATGCGTTCCATGTACAGTGAGCGTCGAACTTCATAAAGGTGGACAAAAGGAGGTTACAACTTGCCTTCCATGGACCAAGGCCACCCGGGGGCCCTGCTGTATCCGGATTCCGACGAAAGATATTAATGAGCCCTGGTATGTTCTTTTCTACGCTCGAGACCAGAACGGCAACGTCATCGACGTTGAGATATCAATGCACTCCCCATGGCAGCATCCCAGGCATATTGCGGTCGAGCAGGCGAGGGCTGAGTGTATTTCATTTCAGATCTAAGTAGAATCATACAAGCGAGGAGAATTAATTACTTATATATTCTCGATTACTGTTCGTCAATATATTCATACCCCCAGCACACTGAATGGGGACTGTCGTTCAATTTTAAAACCCTAAACAGATGTCAGTGCTACTCGTCTTGCCTTAAGCCTCCTGCGCGACTCTCCCCAAAGCATGGTGCTCTCGGAGGCTCAGGTACTAGAACTCTCTCGTTTGAAACAGCACGGCATAACAAGCAACCTAGTGTGGGTAGTGGGGAACTCGGCAACTGACGTGGGTCGTATTGACTGCGTTCACTCAGGCTGAGAGCACTAAGACTAGCGTAATGTGGCCACCCCAGTAGGCCTGGACGATGACCCCGCCGCCACAGTCATGGCCCCCTGAAGCTCGGGAAAAGGTACGTCACAGCCACTGATGAATAGGGGCGGATTGGGACAATACTGCCCGCCAAGTGCAGGTGAAGTATAAACTCGACTGAGCAGCCGTACAATGCGTTTCAGGCAGTCATAAATTGCATTGATAATCGACAGATAGAATCTAACATGTTAGTCTCTTGACGTCCGACTGGAACAGACGCTCACGTACTTCTCGGACCATGCTACCAATGACAAAATCGCCCAGTAAACAGAGGAGCTAATCGTTCACTTTCTTCCCCAGTGGCCAGGCCGAAAGCGACTTGAGCAATCGCTATATCCAAACTTAGGATTGTTTTAACTCCCATGTTGATGCCTTGTCGGTGGGGAATTCACCAAGTTGTGTTAATCCATCGACCCGATATTGAACTTCCTTATAGTATGCATACCACATAACGGCATCACACACTGTCCCCCAGTCAGTGACAGAAGCTCCTACTGTCCTCGTATCCCTTTTCAATGTCTCTAATGCTTCTTCCACCCATAGAACACAGTTCCACCCTGGTACCCCATGTCGTATGGGAACAACTCGGAGGTAGCTGCTAGCCTATCCCTACCATTCACCCTGGCGACTTGGACACGAACAAGAACAATAAAAGTGGGCACCATCGCGATCGAAGGCTCTTCAAATGACCATTCCCACGCGGAGTTCATTCAATTCTCATTCACTTACTGGTCTTCACCTCCGGGAATTGTAGATGAGCCTTGCCTCACGTACAGTGCAAAATGTAGACGGTCCTTGGAAGAGGGCATGGTCGCACCATGATGGTAATACAACGGCGGCGATCGGGAGACACTCGGAAATCATATGGAAATGTGGAAATTTTTAAAGGGCGTCTTGGCCAAGAGGACTTTTCCGAAGGCGTACATACACACAATTTATTTCGCCCGGTGGCTTACAGCCAATAGGGCACTAGTCGCTATTGTACATATCCGTTTCCCAAGCTTTGCCATGATCTCGTAAAAGCCCATACAGCGTCATAGCATAAGTCGCGAGCTGTGTTGGCCTCGTGACTCGCCGCCCACGCTAACCAATCACGATGAATCTTAACACGATTGATGAGCGTTGCCGCATGAGCGCGAAGTAAGACGTCACCAACCTAGGGAGGCATCTGCTGTGCGCATTAAAGCTTAATGAGAGCGATGAGAGCGAATCATCTCCTTTGGTCGTGTCTGCCACCCGTGGGTTGCATGTGCTAGTCCTTGAGGCATTACGTTAGCTTGCATGGAACAAGGGTGACGGGTGGGGTTGGTAATTAGGCGACAAAAACAATCGATCTCTTACCGTGTCCGTGTCGGTGGAGTCAATTTCGTCGCGTAGACTACAGGGTGTCATGTGATAGTTGCCTAATAAATAAGGCAGAAGCTTGCGGCTCTGCTCTACAGAAGTATTGCTGCCCAAATATCGTGCGGTGGTCGGACACTGTGCTTCCTCCACGCAACTCCCCCAAGCGCCACTACAAAGTCTTATGATGCCTCGTCTCTAGGCCAAATGTCTACTTTCAGCTTACTCTTACCGTCAACGGAATCTGGACGCAAACAGAGAGCATACCGCTGAAAGGCAACACTCGATACGTGTGATTACCCCTCACCATGATCCAACCCATCATTCTGACTCTTCGGGGCGACTTAGATACCTCTTCACAGCATCGCAACCGGGCTGGCATGAAAAAGGAGGACGAGACTACGGAGCAGGCAGCCGAGCCTGCCATTGCCATTGCCAAAACGACCGATCTCGATCGAGTACAGGATGGACCCGATAAATCTCATCTAAATACATCCGAACTTGGGAAGCTTAGCGCAGCAAAATACTCCCCCCACATCAACTTGCCGAAATCAAACTCCGATAGAACGATCGTGTTTGTCTGTCATAAAGCGTGGTGCATCAGTAATGACGATATATTACTCTGGGAGGTCTCTGGGTCAGGTCGGGAGCTGGTCCCAGCATTCGCCAAAGTCACTCTCAATAAAGGCAAACACTACTTTCAAGAGGACTAAATGATGTTCAGGGAAAGCAACGGCCACCTGACCCGGTCTGGGCCTGTATCAGCCCTCGCCTTAGCTAGCTAGTTACGCACCAAAAGAACCAAACCCAAGATGATTCGGGTTGAATAACATCTGGAAGTCATCTTCTGGTACATGTAGGTCGTCGGTGATTTCGCTCGTGTTTCCAATCCGAATCTTTAGCGCGTAGGCCAACTGTACACAGTTTGTCCGTTCTTCCCAGCCTTGCTCAATCTCCCATTGCCGAAGCTGACTGTGATGAACCGCTTTCGCAATGCCAGGACCCAAAATACGATTAATTTCGTCGACATTGACGCCTTGTCCAGACCCAGTGAAGAGGCTATGCAGCCAGGCAGCCTCACGAGCAAGTTGTATTGTCATCAACCCATCCATGTTGCTCTTCGGATACTGGGTATCGACCGCGGTGGTAATAGCTGTGTCCGGAAAATCCTCCTCGGGCATAACACTTGCAATATAGTCCCCGAGGCACGCAGTGACAGTCTCCCTGGTTACTTTGCCGCAATTCTCACAATCGCTTATTTTAGTAGTTGTTTCTGGCTCTATTACCTGTCAGTATGGGACGAGAAAGCGTTTTTCGTGGACACATTACCAGCGGTCGTTGCTTTCCCCTGCGAAGATTCATAAAGACTTTGATATGGGCTTGGCGTTAGAACATGCGCCCTTAGTTTTTTAATGACTTGGTCGCGATCCCAAGGTATCTTTTGTGACTCCATGTAGTCCCGGGTTTGTTTCGCTTCCCAGACATCGAGGAGGCGGATAGTTTTTTGATTAAAGCATATCGAAGTGAAAACCAATTCACTATATGTCAGTTTCTGCAACTCTGCATTCAAGCGCTCATCTGTAGGGCTGGTATTCACTTTCTCAACGAACCCCTCAATCCTGTTAATGATGTTTGTATCCACAACCTTTTTGCGCAGAACTCGTACTACATGCTCAAAGGCATCAAGCAGTTCCAATTGCGCCCTTAAATTTTTCACCAGTTCCTTAACAGGCTTGGCAAACTCGGGACGTCGGAATAGACGAATGTTGCTGGCCATTTTCCAGGTAGGACAGACGTCAGGAGCGAAGACGTCAGAAGCGAAGACGTCAGGAGCGAAGACGTCAGGAGCAAAGACATCAGCGGAGAAGATGTCGGGAGTGCAAACGTCGGAAGCAAAGACGGCAGTGGAGAAAGACGTGTGAAGACGTCAGAGGAGAAGACGTCAGGGGCAGAGGATGTCAGGATCGGATAGGCAAAGACGTCGGCAGCAAAGACGTCGGGCGTGAAGGCGTTAGTGGAGAAGACGTCGGGCGTGAAGACAGCAGCGGAGAAGATATCGGAAGTGCAGACGTCAGAAGCAAAGACGGCAGCGGAGAAGACGTCGGGTGTGAAGACGTCAGAGGTGAAGACGTCGGATGTGAAAACGTCAGAGAAGAAGACGTCAGAAATGAAGACGTCAGGAGCAAAGACGTCAGCAGCGAAGGCGTCAGCAGCGAATAAGGTCCGGCCAAAAATCACTTTTGTGGGGAGCGGCCAAGTGGCTTGCGCCAATGGTCCCTGCGCTCAGACCCCACTACCTAGTAATGCAATAGCCTGCCTCCAATGTAAATAATCAGGATTGAACTGATAGAATTGAGTCGTTGATAGCGAACAAACGCCCCTAAAATAGTATATTATTATACATAGGAAGAAACAAAACAGATTCTGCTATTTGCTCAAATCCCTAAATGCAAAGCGCAGCCAAGGGCTGACAGCAAAGATCCACGCACCCCTTGTCATCGTGTGGATGATGTTGGCCGCTCGAGTCTTCTTAGACCAAGTTGAGATAATACTCAATTTATCTGGCCGCATAATTGGCTTCCCCAGGCCAACCACAGTTCATCGCAGGGCTATGGGCTGCATAATCCATTCTCACCTGCAACGTGCATGTAACGCCGGTAGATTGTCGGTCGACAGGCTTGAGGGATTGCTCAGTGGCATATAAGATCAGGCTCGTACAAATAGAGGAAAACATCATCCTGTTAAATGACAGTTCGGAGCTTCCAACGTGAACATCGCCGAAAGCCTGACCATTGCCCTTTAAGCTAAGAGTATGTCACTGATACAACTGTTGATACCAACCATGCTTATCGTTCACAGGTTTCCAGTACTCACAACATGTCCGATCAACCGCCGGCCGTCCTTCCACCGACAGACCCTACAACGAAGAGTGCAGGAGTAAACATCAATGACCTCCCCGTGGATGTAATCATCACCCCAGATGACAAAGCAAAGGAGGCCAAGAAGGAGTAAAGCGCTTCTACATTCGGTAGATGCATTTTGGAGGGGTCTTAAGAAGCTACTTGTTCTTCCCCTGGAAGTACCCTAGGATGCGATAAGACCAATGTCTGTGTCAGTTGAGGTTGGCTAGGGATTGGATGGTGGCCAAATAATATAGGGGAGGAGACACCCCTTATGTCTGGGAGATCCATCGAGTGATATGATACAAGAGTACCGCATCACAACTCTGTAACGTATAAGCTATTAGATCTATCACATCTTGGATTCATTTTCACCTCGCATTTCCAAGCGTATATTTTGTTAGTGGGAGACGCACGTAGTGCAGACCAAATCCAACAGACAACAGAGGTTATTGTGAGCGAGATAGAGTATAAGACGAGCCGGACCAAAGATAAGATACAGAAACACTAGCACATTAAAGCACTTAATCAAATACTCCTCAAAGAAAGATGATGAAAATAATGACAACAGCTTCTGCGACACCTCGGCAGAGAAAACGAGGCAAGACAAAAAGCGTACTTGAAGTTATTGACCTCCAAGGATTGGGCAGACCTACCACCTCAAAACCCAGCTAGACAGTGATCCTCGCCGTATTAAAATCCCCTGTATGCCGTCCATCGCTTTCATAGCATGAAGTCAATTGGTAGATCGTTAATGTTCGGTCCCGACCCTAATCCCCGAATTTCGGTGCCTAACAGGTTGCTCATGTCAATTTCACCAGTGCCACAACCTACCCATGATTCACCATCAATTACAGTCGGAAGTTGGGTGATCTGTGTGGGTGATTGTCCTGTGGTTGATTGGTAGTAAGGCTCTGAGGTGTGAGGTTGGGCCTGTTGTCCTTGACATATCCGTTGCATTGGTGGAAACGAACCACCAATATTCCCGAACGGAGAGTGTGCTGTAACTGGAAAATCCACTCGTGAAAGATGCCCTGGTGGAAGTGTAGACCGCAACGGGGCAGTGTCTGGAGGGTGGGGTATCACTGGGAAATCCCCCCATGAAAGATTCCCTGGTGGAAGTGTAGACCGCGACGGGTCGGAGTCAGGCGGTCGACGCAGCGGTATATTAAAAGGAACCTTGAGGTCAGGTCTCTCGGGGCGCTGCATGTCTGCGCGAAGAAATGAACGAGGGAAGATCGACGATACGTCGACTCGAGATGGTGTACCGGATTTCTTTCTCTTTCCGTGATGCTCCAGTACAGGTACCGGCACCCGTAGATGTTCCAGCCATTGATCTAAAGCATGTTGGAAGTGTCGATTGATACTCTTGGCGGCGATATCGTATGTCTCGTTCTTGTTGATAAGAGTATCGATTTCGCCTAGGGCGTCTTGTAGACGGAGCTTCATAGTTGTCAATTGCAGTGATGCTACTTCTCTATGTCGCGTCAGTATACATAATCATGAACTACGTTGTATAGACCGACTTACTCCCTGTTACTCAGACTGGTCACCAGTAAAAACATGCCTGGGTGGGCTTTGCTGAGAGTTTCTATTCCTTTCCCCCTTTTCTTCCATCGGTTGCAGTTTTTTGCTAAGTCCTCATCCTTGATGCCACAGGCGCATAGATACGCTGGCAGCGGATCAGCATTGCCGGTGGTGTGGAAGAGCGCTTTGAAACGACTCCGGAGAAGATTGAATAGATAGACATATCCTCGGGAGTTAATATGTTCGAGGGGAGAACAATTCTTCTGCGATAGTCTCTGAATACCGTGGTAGAGCTGACAGGCGAGATCATCATTGTCCGGGAGGCTCTGGAAGAATGTTGACGGTCGCTCTATCCACTCTGTCGTTTTGGCCGTAATGGACGCATCTAGAGTGTACTTCGGAAAGGGCAGGAATGAAACATAATTTTTTATTGTAAAGTCGCATTCGGGTGGAAGCTCTGTGACAACGAGCTCTCGAAGAAACTCCCTGAGGAGATACTGAAACTGTCACAGAGTCAGCGCATGCTACTACCAACGCAACGGAAAATGCTTACCAACGGCGCCTCTAGCAGGGTGTCAAAGATACGGGCCCCGGTACTGGCCTTACAGGCGGACAAGAACTGGTCCGCCAGCTGTCGACTGATCGTTAAACCCATCGTGTTGGGTGATGGTGTAAAGTGCAAAAGTATGCCACGTAAGCGCATGCAGGCGATCTGGTATATTAGCGTGGTTTGATTTGCTCCGGAATCAATCAACCCTCTACACGATACTTAGCTACGCTAGCGTGCCGGCTGTCTCAAGTCAAACCCCTGAGGTCGCGCCACCTCGGCAAGCGATGGTTAAATTACACCGCACACTTTTAGCACCGTTCCTCATAGTGAAACCAGAAAAGCGTGCGGTGTATTTCAGCCGTCGCTCAATCCCCGGAGGAGCGGGGCAACGTGCTTCGCGACTCGCGACCCCCCTGTGGCGCATCCGTGCGGTTCAAGCAACACCGAGACACGATCCAAGAGGCATACTGCAGGATACAAAAGGGCGCGGCAAGGCAACTGGACAGAGAATAGCTAGTGCGACCACCTCGCTAATTGAACACACTCTTATCAGATCCTTCAATGTAAAAATAACGCAGATGTTATCCTTGTTGCCAGGAAAAAGAGGGGTTCGGAACCCCGAGTCCGAATTAAAAAGCTAGTGTCAGCTGGTCGCAGACTTTTAGGCACAAACTGCACAACCGCGGATTATCCGAGATACAACATCAAGCAGCCCTCACTAGCAAATATTACCGCACAGTAGAGCGTCATCTGATTTTATCGCCGAACAAACCACGACACAGCCATCTCGATCCCGAGCCACTCTGACCGCATAAAGAGGACACGACACCATATATGCCCACATCAAGGAATCGACATGCGGCTTCAAGACATGTTGAACCCGCAGGAGCCTGACTGCGAAGATGTGAACGAGGCCGAGCTTCAGACTGAGAGCAATTTCGGATTGGATGCGCTTTGCGTCGCTCCTGCGATAGCACAAGTCAAGCAGCTATCGAAGCAAGCTAGTGACGAGCTTCATCAACAAGCATGTCAGGAGACGAATGAAAGCGGAAACATGCAATTCTTTATTAGAACTGATACGCATGATAAAATATTCTCTTATTTCAATCGTGGACAAGTAAGTAAAAAGACTCCTCTTATTCAGATAATGATTGACAGACATTTAGGGATCATGCATTATGAGAGTCATCCAGAGGTTGTGTAACGTCAATGCTACGAGGAGGGAATTTAAACCTGCAGTGCTTACGTCCGGGGCGATCTTAAAAACAAACCAGAATCAGGTCATGGTATTAATACCCCTAGGTCAATGTGAAACTTCCGGCGGTCCCTTGAAGCAGACAGTTAGTCCAGCGACTGGGGAAATTTCACAGAGCCCCTCGATAGCTCTGGCTACTGGAGAGCCCGAACAAACCAGACGTCATCTCCAAAAGATACAGAGCAAACCCGTTCTTTCCTATTTCCTCAGTGAATACAAATGTCTGCCTCTCACGTGGGAGATTGGGACATACGTTATAATCCCGCGCAATAGCGGTATTACAGTGCAATCAGGTACCGCCTGCACCCTACTAGTTAGCTATACTTGGGATGAATAAATTTTCTGTGTTTTTTAACCGACCAGCAATAAGTGCAGCGGCCCTCTACATAGTTCCGGTTTAAATGAACACGGACCGTACTATTGAAAGTGTATTTATCGGAGGTTAGTTTGTCGCATCGCTATGGTCACTTTCCACGGTGGAGTAGACTCCATCATGTTGACATGAGTTTGATAATTCGCCGTATCTGAGACCTGATCGGCTCGCAATATTCACTGACCCATGGGCCCTTATCAGTGCACTCCAGCACTCTGGGGATGCGGTGGAAGACCAGACGACCTCACCAGCCAAATCGATCAGCTGTATCTGCAACTGAGGGGAAGATGCTCAAGACTAAGTCACCATAAAAAAGTCTCAACGTAGTGTCCAGGGTGGCATCCTGGCTCCCAACGTCGTTCCAACACCCGACAATCTAATGAACTTACTTACCCTGGATTGACTGATCGAAATCAGTACACAGAACCGAAAGTTGAGCCTGATTTAGCCACTAACTAAGACCAAACAAGATTCGGGCTTATTTCTTTTTTAGTTGGTAGCACACTCAGCAATGCTAGTGAGTGGGTTGATAAACTGCAGGGGATGTTGTCTGGTGTGGTTGATTGATTCCGGAGCAGATCAATTGGCGCTAGTGTCTGGTGTGGTTGATTGATTCCGGAGAAGATCAAACAACTCTATGATAGGTTAGGTTCTCTGGAGTGGATCCCAAGTGGAGAAATGTGATCAAAAGTACGACCCGCCCGGAAACCTACCCTCCCTGTCGCATATCTGTTGGCCCTTGAGCTGAGGCGCTCCGAGCTCGCATGACCAGGGACACCACACCCTGGTCTAATGCTTGCATTGTGAGGAATTACGCCAGCGTGCTACCCAGCTCATCTCCATCGCACCCTTGTGAGGTGGCGACCGACAAAACCCGGCAGCCACAACGAGAGTGATGCATGGTCTCGGAGAGGACTGGATTCGCATATGCCTCAATTGCCAAGTCAAGAGTTTTCCCTTCTCTGCTAATGCATGTGACAAATGGAGTGGATCAGGGGGCCTGGAGTGCGCTTTGACTCTAAGGCCGAAATGCCTCGCATGGTTTGAACGATTGAGAGCGATTGCCGATCACGCCAAAGCAGTCTCTCGATGTACTTGGCAAACCCCCCTGGAACAGCTTGTGGTATTGGGGGTCAGCAAGGATGGCCCCGATGAATTTAGGCGAGATGTGGGGGTTCGGCAACCGCGGCCTCTCCGGGGATGTATCCCTGCCACAATTCATCACCCAAATCGGCACCGACAACCTCACATGACGAAGTGAGCGCCGTACGATTTCACCCAGAAAGGCAGTGAAGGCCGGAGTGCGGTGCAGGTGGAGGTGGTAACGCGATCAGATATCCCAATTCTGTATTCAAGTGAACTGAGATGGACCTACTGGCGAACTAATACCGATGGTCGACTCGGAGCCGAGGTTCAATACTCCGTAGATGCAATAGAGATGCTTGTGTATTTAACTCGTCCCGGTGGCGGGAGATAGTAACACAGAGTTCGTCATCACATCAGATCAGCACATCATGAGAAATTCACATTTGTTTTCCGCGCTTGCTGCGCTTGCTGCTCTTGTTGCGCGTTTTGTGCCTTTTGCAACTTTCGCAAATTTTCCTCTCCTCTGGCCTCAAAGGGATGTCAGTCTACCAAACGTCCTGTTTATTCTGGTCGGAGGAACAATTGCAGGCGTTGGCCGCTCTGCCACAGAATACGACTCTGGTGTGCTTAACGTTAAGGAGTTGATTAAGACGGCCCCTGAACTCCCTCGTATCTGCAACGTGTATACTAAGCAGCTCGCCAACGTGGACAGTGTCAACCAGAACTCTTCTATCAACATAGATTTAAGCTTGACGATCAGCGAGGAATTTGCTACAGGCGGCATCAATGGCGCGGTGTTCATGATGGGGACGGCCACAATCGACCAAACAGCCTTATTCCTGGACTTGACGATCAACAGTACGAATCCAGTTGTTGGCACTGGATCCATACGCCCATCCACAGATGTGAGCGCTGATGGGCCGGGGAATTTGATGTCTGCTGCCATTGTAGCCAGCAGTACAAAGGCCAGGAACCGTGGGGTTATGGTTGTGTTTAACAACAAAATCTTCTCCGCGCACCTATTTACGAAGATAGATGCCAATAGCCTTGACGCCTTCCACTCTGAGTCTTCTCTAGGGACGGTTTACAAGCACGTCGCCCAGTTCTTCTTCAATCCGGCACGGCCTTCGCCCCATCATTACTTCAAAATCGACCGCAACACCTCCATACCACAAGCGCAAATACTGTATGGACATCAGGAGATCAGCCCTGAATTTATCTCCAACGTCATACAAAGCGGCATCAAGATTCTCATATTAGCGAGTATGGGGGGGCACTGGACGACAGATGGTGTTGAATCCATGGCGTCACTGACCTCCAAGATCTTCATCTTCATTAGCGGGCTCGAAATGTCCGGATTTGTCGGTGGCAATCACGGCTTTCTGGGATCAGGATATCTAAATCCAGCGCAGATGCGGATCATGGCGCAATTAGTGGTCGCTACGGGGCAGGATCCTCGGGAATTCTTTCACGAACAAGCCCCCGAACCGGAACGGCCAGTGTCGGTGTTATCGGATTTGTACGGAGCAGTTGCCTGGTTTATGGACATGTTAGCGCAGATGCTGCGTTGGTGTGGGAGGGTTTACACTGGAGGGATACCATTGCCAGGGATTCCCTGTGCTAAGACGTCGCAAGAAGCCGATCCGATTGTACGTAACACGGCCTTTGCAGCAGAGAGCTAGCATCCCTGACGACGCCAAGCGTTTGCAAGGGGCATGGATTGCAGTAGCATGTCGCTTCAGTACTGGAGCGGCCCACTCATTCAATACTCAATTTCCCGACAACTTATCCTCAGGTGACTCGCACTAGCGTCAACGTGGCGCTCTTATCACATAGCCGAGCCCCGGCATACGAATACACCATGTCCGCCATCCTCCTCCTGCAGTCTCCTGCATGAAGTTTCTGTTGTCACACCTCGACCCTTGCAGTACTCCCGTTCAGCAACATGGAACAGATGCCCGCGAACCACAAGGCAGCCATTGCTGCATCCGGCCCAGACGGCCTCGGAAATTCACGTCCAGTATACGACGAGCAAAGTATTGCGTCTGACACCGACTCTGGGCTTGGAGTTTGTAGCGATGACAGCGATAACGGTAGGAATTCTAGGCATCTGCGTCGTAACTTTAACTGACAATTGCGCAGAGGGCTCTCGATATACTGCGCCATCTTCAGTCTCTCGTGGAGAATCTCCTAATGAGTCGGGACTTGTTGGTGAACCGACCGATTCCGACACAGAAGAAGAGGAAAAGCGAGAAAGGGAGCTGAGGGAAACGTTACAAGACATACACTACTTGTTCGCCATCGTGGATTTCTCCAAGCCAGCTTCGTGCTGTTGGGTTCACATATACGGCGATGACTTTACAAGCGGAATTCTTGCTCTTGCATATGGTCTGTTAGCAATTGTGGCTGTATCATCGCTCTTAACTGACTGAATCAGCGAAACGTTACCCCAGGGTAAACGTAGCTTGCTCTGAAGACGTGTTCTTCATGCTGGGGGAGGCTGAGTCTGTCCTTTCTTATCTCCAGCTTGCTGCATAATTGTGCTAATTGGATTAGCCGACCCGTCAACTGGATCTTGATCGATATCTTACCCGAATCTATGCTCTTCAGCGTTATCCTTACAACCTCACTTGGTGCCGACGAGATTGTCGAGCAGGAAATAGATTCTCTTATCGGGTAATCGACTTTTAGGTATAACTGTATCTTAGCACTGACATTACCACAGGCAACTCAACGCTCGAGGACGAATAGAAGTGTGCGAGTTCGAGTTCGGCGACAATGCGACTGGATGGGTGACAGAACGAGAAAGGGGTCGGAGAGAGAAATTGGATCTCACGTTCCAGAGCCACGGCTTTAGCCTTGCATACGACGAGGAAATGGGGAAAGTGCCATATATCAACCATGCCTACTCGCCACGACAGCGGGCTTCCTTGTTTACCGACTCGGACTCCATGAAGAACGAGGTGTGCATCCAGCTGGGGCTTCAAGGGGATGGATTCTTCAAACTGTGGGTTTATAATATAAAGCACCGTTCAGTGCTAACATGTCCACTAGGGGCCGTCGACTGTACACAAAGCAGTCTATCGCTAAAAGAGATTCTGGGGAATCGAATGATCCAGTCGGAAAGCGTCTAAGATGTGCGGAACAGGATGATCTTGGTGATCTTTCATCGGGACCTTTAAAGAAGAAGATAAGAGCCATAAGCTCGTAGTACGACTTCTAATATGCTATCGCTACTTGTGGTGTTGGGTTGGAAGTTGTCCATCCAGGGACTGGGTCTGGTTGAGATATGCTATTAGGTCCGATGGTTGTCGACGTAGGGGTCGCGGTTCATTACTTGATATTGGGGATTGGCAGTTTGAGTTTCTTGGGTCTTGGAACTGTGGGCAGCAATTGGTGCGGTGTTAATAAACTTGGGTCAAGGTGGACTCACATTGTGTTACTTCTTCTTTCATCTATTTGGGCCGTAATAACTTATTTACTACAGAAATAGTGTGCCTGTCCAGAACGATTGTAGTGATGGCGGCATTCCAGGCTGTAGAGACTTGGAGATGATGCGTGGAAAATGGCTGTCCATCCTGGAGCGACATGGCGGGCAGGGAGAGCATTGGTGTATGGTGCATGGGGCACCATGACTCACACAGTCTTGGAACCGTATGTCCATGTGCCTCGCCGGCTCGCAACTTAGTCCCATTCATCCCCCAAGAGCCGCCTTCTTCTAAATCATGTTGCTCTAACAGGGATTGCGTCTTAAAGCCAAGACTGATAGGGTCTCGGTGTCATCGATTGACCGCACTAATGCAATACACAATCAGCACGGGCTGAGGTGGCGCGCCTAATATCCTCGGAGAGAAGAAGGCTAACGAACGACCGGATCTCGGCCGGTCCGGGTGGCCTTGATTGCCACGTATGCATCCTGATACCAGCCCGCATATAAATAAATAGCACCTACCACAGCCTCTGCGTCTGCTTTCCACACCCTTCAAACAGCCATTCTTGAAAATCTCGAATGCTGTATGATTTGCTCCACAGAAGCTGTAAGATTACTACTCAGTCGTCGCATTGACAGCCGCAGCCCAGGCTAACTTCATAAATCAGGCAACGGTTCCCCTTTCCCCGCCTCAAGCATACCGACTCGGTTCGATTTGAAGAAAAACCCGACCAAACTCTGATCAGACAACACAAACGTTTTGCTCGTGGGGCACTTGCGAAACGACAGCAGCCGCACTCTCCTTCGTCGTGCCGCGAGACTGGACACAATGGCTTATATACACGAGACGCTCGTATCTGACTGCGAGGGTATCGTCAAGGAGGCCATTACTGCAATGGGTCCTTTGGTCTTCGCCTTGTTCTTCGTGGACGATCTAGAACTTAAAGAAGTCGAGGTGCCACGCTTACGTCGCGCCTTGGACCAGGTTGAGGGGGGACTGAGACTTATAAAAGCTGGAAAGTATACCATGCCCCTTGGCCTTGGGGCCGGGGTGATGGGAGAGGAGGCACCTGCTGAAGATACCAATCTTATAGACGATGTACTCTGGGTTTTAGAGGATTATTTGGAGGTGCTCAAGAGCTCGGAACAGACTGAGAGATCTGATGAGGAGGAGGGATCTGATGAGGAGGAGGGTTCTGATGAGGAGGAGGGATCTGCTTGGGAGAAGACACTTGATGCAATTTCCAAGTCAGTACTGATATTGAAGAAAATCAGATGTGCGAAAAGTACGGAAGAGTGGGCGGAATTTGACAAAATTCTGCCCAAGATAGGGATCAAGAGAATGGAGGCTTAGGTAGCAGGTGGCGATGGGTGAATGCACCAACCTGGTAATTGATTTCCACGCAATATCGGGGAGGATGCAAAGTTCAGAGCCTTTGTTAGTGAGGATTCAATTCCTGGGCGCAGAGGCTTGGAGCCGAAGCGTGGGGGATTGTTATCCGGCCGGAAGCAACAGGATGCATGAGGCAAGTCGGGGCGCAAGACTGCTCAAGTGTACAGTGAGCACAATGCCATGTATAACTTGTTTGGAGCGTCATGCATGCGACCAACGGTTCAAGAACAAGTGTGGAAAATGTTTGCTCGGGAAGGATAGCGTAGCGAGGTGTAATTTACCTTGTATCAAACTGGTCACCAATGTAATGGACTGTTTGCTTGGAATGTGTTAGTGTTCGGCAGGTCTCGCTGTGGGGTGGTTGGGTCTCCCTGTGATCTAGGCTGATATGGGGTGGTGCGTCGGAGGCTGGTGAGGTACAGATCACTACGCTTACAGTTCCGAGACTGTGTGGGCCATGCGTACCCTGGACGTCGGATTGCCATCAGCCCCAGATCCACCCACAGCACTACCACATTAGCTCCGTCCCTGCCTTCAGGCTGGTTTAAGTGGTTCGCATTGTGGTCGCATGTTTGTACCAAAAAAATCTCCCACGTTCTTCCTCTTGGCAACTCCGACTTGCCTTTATTAGACACGCTCGCATTTATTCAGGCAGCTCAACAACCGTCTCCTACAACAGCCACCACATTGCACTCTGCGTCACGACGAACGTCGCATTCTTCTCCCAGTCGAGCACCTTAGAGTGATGAGCAGTCGAAATGTTGTCAATTCGAGCACTGCTGAACGAAGGGGAGTCTTCGATTCCAGCTCCAGAGCGACGAACACCATGTGCGATAGGCACCAAGTCCAATACAAATGAACTCGGGCTACGCCAGGCAGCGCAGCTTGCGACAATACTTTGTTCAAACCCACTCCAAGAACACGCAGAGCTCAGTTTCCGGTCACACAATGCGGAGCCCCAGTCGCAGAGCGCAAGGTACTTCGCTACGTCAACACACCCCGAGCCAGCTGCCACCAATGTTACGATGGTCACTCCCCCTGGTCCTCAAATAGCCCCCACAGCGAGATCGAGCCAATTGCCAATCACGAGACACCAGCAACCGATGCTCGCTCCCGAGACGGCGACCGCTATCGCTTCGATACGAGGTGCTACGGACGATAATCGAGTTTCAGAATCCCCCAGTTCGCCAGAGAACCAGGATGGTGGTGGTTTGGAATTCGAGCTTGACAATCAAACCGACGATAAGGAGCCTAACTTGGAGCCACTCACTATCTGTACTACGCTATGTGACCGATCTTCCCCGAGTACAACATCGTTCTTGACCTCTGTGGGACAAGACGTTGAATAATCGGATAGCAGTGGAGAGCTAGAGTGCATCACATCATCAAAGAGCCAAGATAGTGTTGGTTCGGAAGTCGGTCTCGACGATGAATCACACAACGCCGGACAGCATGCTGTACCGCAACCTCAATGTACGCCATCAATCGGTCCAGATATTGCGAAATCTACCAAAAAAATTGGGCAGGTCCATTGCGCGTGGTCACAAGACGAGGACAAGTACTTACTCAATCTTGTGAGCGAGCATACTCATTGTAAGAGCCTGGCGTTTTGGCGAAGGCTAAAGAACAACTTGCCGCCTGGGAGATCACCGGTGGAGTGTCGAGAGCGTTTTTTACTCATTGATGCGGTAGAGAACTTCACTTCACTGAAATTCAAGATCAGAGAGTCTCGAGTGGTACTGAAGGCATACATGGCGATTCTATATACTCTTGATCGACTTGACGTCCGAAAGGTAGCGGCGGTGTTTGTCAATACAGTTGACACTATGAGGACGGAAACACACCCTTTCTGTGGAGAGATTCCTACCAACTGGTGGCACAGTCATGTGCCATATAAAACACCATACAGCATGGCTTTGAATGGTAAGCAATTAATTTCAAGCTGGCTAGAAGTTACTAAGAGTCTCTTATAGATGTTATTACACTTATCGTCCATATATTGGCCGTTGCGATTGACCGTAGGAGAATATGTGGCTCGATTATCAACGTATCTATGCTTTTTGAAGCTCTTCAAGAAACAAGTCGGCATTTTGTCAGCTTAGACGCTCTGAAGATGCTAAGAGAGTTGGTGGATCATGAGGAGAAATTCAAGAGTGAAAATGATCCAAAACAGAAGGAAGAATGTACGTACTCTTCGAGGTTTTTAGCTGTTCACAAGTTACTCATATTTTGGATAGATGGGGATAAGGAAATCGAGACAGAAGTCGGAACGGCCCGCCAACATAAGTGGTTTCTATCAGATACGCTAGCTGGTCATATTCTTGACAAAATTGGCGACATTTCCGACAAAAATGAATCCTCGGATCAGCTAGAGAGTCGTAGGGTTACCAGGCGCTCAGGACGACCACAAAAACAGAAACAAGGGGACACTCTGGCGGTACCCCATTCTAACTCTCAGCCAAACAAAAGGCCCCCTTTCTCTCTATTATTCCATCCAGTCAAGCGACAGCGGCGTTATGCATCCGAGGAATTAGATGTCATGGAGGTCCAATGGAGAAGAGATGAAGCAAAAGTCAGTGCTGAATTGGATGTCACGATTTCCCGGCTCTCGGTGGACATGGATTTAAAAGACAAGTTATCGAAGGTAGAAGGATATGATCTGATCCAGAGATTGGAAGCTGTGATTGACGTGTTTGGCGAAGTCACCCAGCGGCACTTGGATTTGAAGGAAGAAGTCCAACGGCGACGTGATGAATGTAGCAGGTCTGAGAGTTAGAGCTTGCCCTGTGGTGAGATGAGCGTGGAATAGATCAGTATGTGTCTGTTATCTAATAAACCTAATCAGAAATATTCCGTTGCTAATATACAAGAAGAGGCACGCTATAATGGATTTATCGTTGTTACGACGCAGAAGCCAGCGCTATAGAGACCTAAGTAGGTGCATGAGATCTATGTTATAGAAATTAGAATTATACTTTGTTAATACCCTAATAAACACAAGATAGTTCAACGTGTCTCATCAGGGCCGGCTGGTTCTAATGTCCTGTGTGCGGAAAATCGATTTACTACTCTTGCTCACTGCATGTATCAGAGAGGTTTCTTGTGATCTATATCCAATGCTCAACCAGACCCAAAGATATCAGCTACTCACTTTGGCGTACTCCAGTGAATCCTCGTCTTACATCAATCTGGATAATATGAACCGCTGTAAGCGGCAAGCGTTTAGTATAGGGTAGGCCATTTCAGTTGGGGTAGGCAGCATACTCTGGGGTCGATGTGTTGACATTTTTGGTGCTAGCATCCTTGGATAATTGGCTTGTCGATCACTGAGTGCAGTAATATCACACTTCAATAGTTCCAATACGAGTTCTAAGCATCAGATTGATCGACGACCACGATGAATACGGCCTATCCTAACTCGAAGGTCAATAAAATGGTCAATAAAGTGTTAATCGTCCTAGCTGGAAGGGCTGTCCCAGCAGAGATTGTGGATATCCCTTTACACCTTAGGCTTACACCGGGCCGGTCCAACATATGTCCGACCCACGGATCCCGTCAAAATAAAGCCGCACGCCACCCTCGTCAGCTTTCATCCTTATGGACTTCCTCCCAATTTGATTCAACTTCTTCACTCATAACGAGCAACAATGTCAACTGCCGACGACGATGACTCGACATATGGCGGTGGTTATGCATCCTCCGAGTTCGTACCTAGTGTCGACTTGGTATTCCCTATAAAACATGGGCGGAGCTACCACAAGCACAAAGAAGGGGTGTATAGCTTCCCCAACGACGACAAGGAGCAAGCCCGTCTGGATCTGGTCGACGAAATATGGTACCAGGTCCTTAATGGAAAGCTTTTCCTCGCGCCTATCGAACTTGACAGACGTGACATTTTCGACATTGGGACCGGCACTGGGGCATGGCCTGTTCGGCTTGCGAACGATTATCCCGAAGCTAATATTCGTGGCAACGATCTCAGCCCCATCTGGCCCGCGATTCTCGGTTCGAATATCAAATTTGTTGTCGATGATGTAGAAGAAGAATGGATTGAGTCAGGACTCTATGATTATATCCACTGCCGATGTATGGCCGGATCTATCAAGAACTGGCCACAGCTATTGAGTCAGATCTATCTCAAACTTAAGCCCGGTGGGTGGGTAGAGTTTCAAGAGACTGCAACTACACTCTACTCCGAGGATGGCACCTTGAAGGGTGATAATCCTATGGTTGAAATGATGAGCGGTCTTAAACGGGCTTGCAACGAAATTGGTCGTACTCTTGACCCCGCGCCATTGTTTCAGGAATGGGCCATGGAAGCTGGCTTTTCTTGCATCCAAGAAGAGAAATTCAAGGTCCCTATCGGCGACTGGCAGACAGGTAAACGCCTTAAATGGGTGGGCAGTGGTATGGTCCTAAATTTTCAAGAGGGAGTTGAGGGTTTTACTGCTGTCTTATTCCAGGAAGTCCTAGGTTGGGGACCAGAGAAGGTTGCCGAATTGAATCAAAGGGTCATTGAGGCATCACGATGCAAGAACACTCACGCTCTGTTGGATTTTGTGGTTGTTACCGCGCAGAAGCCGGTGTCGAAGGACCATTCCAGCCCTTTTCCCGAATCCGTTGTTTCGCACGAGTAGAAATAGATGAGGAAGACATAAAAATATTCAAACACTTGATTGATGCCAGAAGATGATTTAGAAGTTGCCAGTGTCACCCAATGACAGATATTCACGAGATATATCTCTCCGTCTCTGCGTATATTCTATCAGAAAATTCCATCTGCGGTAATTAAGTCAGCGCCGAAGTACCATGGTCTACGAGTCCGACTAGTTTGTATGAGTGTTCTATATCGTTGGAGTGAAACATTGTATGGAGGATGGGGTGGAGCCATTTGCACCTCAAGCTGGAGTTGCTCTGGAGTTCCTTCTTTCGCTCAGGCTACTGCCCTTAGTATCAATCCAAATGACCCCTTCGCGGACAGTAAGCTCGCGGATGAGGTTTGGGATGAGTATAACGACCTGTTTGCTGAGGGCCACATCAATGGTCTAAAGTTAGCGTCATCCGTGGAAGGTGCCCCCTTCTACCAGCCGAACTTGGTGAGGGTAAAATCTCTAGAATCGCCGATAATTGTTTCGGACGACCGCAAATCCTCTGCAGATGCTAAGGTTGATCAAAGCTTAGGCGTAAGAGGTCTAGGGGAGGCGGTTGGAGTTGGTAGTGTCCGGGCCGTGCGCCTGGAACACGAGAAATAGTGCTGCAAATTCTTTGATTCCTTCCTTAGATATTAAATGACATGTGTTTACTAGAGTAAGGTTTGCTCTGTGAAGGACGCGCCCAAGCTAATTGCAAATTAAAAAATTATAGCTTATTATAGCAGGGACTCTTGCAGGTGAATATGAAGGAGATCGCTAATATTGGTTTATTCGATATGTTCTTGAGTCTATTTGCAGCATTAGTGCCACGTCCGCTGGCTGCTTGTCTTCCACGCTGCGGGATGCTTCGTCTCGAAGTATGGGGGATTAAAGATCGGTTTGAATACCGTGAGGAATGGGCCGCTCAGTAAACGTTCGCGAGTTTTCAGTTCGCTGGCGATTGTATGCGTAGCGAATGTAGATGTCAACTTGGGGTGCTCGTCCATCGCGGAGGGGTAAAAACTGAACGTGGAGTATAGGGCAGTGGGGGAGAGAGGGAGCTCATGCTCGAACAAAGAGGTATTATAAATTAATTTATGAAAAGAAATGGTGGAGTCAAATACTTTGATCAGAATTATTACCGAATGGTAATTATTTATCACTGTCCTACTCATGTATTGAAAGTTTTATAGCTATCCTTGCGGTGATCACAAGCGAATGGATTACGGAAGTGGCCATATTACTTGCGGCTAAGCTCGGATATTAATAATCTTTGCCGCAGCCATCTTTACGATCTGGTAAGAAGAAGTCTCTATAGGTGAACAAAACTGTGGGTTGGTATTTAATAAATAGAAGCCGATGGACTTACTCAGGACTAATCGACTCTAGGTTATCCCTCACACCTTAATCAAGAGCAGATGGGCAGAGTAAGCTTCTTGAGCCTGTGATGCTTTCCATTTCTACGCCACCTAAAGTCATTGGTAACATAGTTTCCAGCATTATGGACACTTAGCCCTGGAAACTATATCGTAAAGGTCACTGTAATCCTTATATGTATGTTACCTAGTCCTGTGATCGGTTCGCTTATAAGTGGCATGTGCTATCGGATTATAGGCTGAGCGTATTTACTGTTGATTCTTTCTGATTTGTTGAGAAAACTCCTTACTTGGTAATACCTGTCCGCAATCTCCTTGGTAATATCACCTAATACAGGTGAAGTTGAAATAGGGAAAGCTTCGCTTCTTGCAACATGATTTTCGAGTTTGTTGATGTAGAAAAAAGAAGTAGAAATATACAGTGTGATGGATTTCCTTAAATAAGGCACACCTGCAGAATTTAGTCCACTTCTATCCTTTAGTCCAATTCTTTCTATTTCCATCCTTCAGTCCAAATCTGGAACAGAATCACAATGAGAGCCGAAGCATGTTGCAGTCAATTTACGGCTGCCCTTTCATTTAGTAAATCAATTGGAAACTTTAAATAAACACTTCATCTGGGTTAAAGCTTAGTGTCACGAATTCCCCGACGTAGTACAAGTAGAGGATTGCCTCCCTGTGCTATATTCATCGATAATGACCCGATCAAAGTGCAAAGCAATAAACATTTCCATTCACTCAACATTATTTCGCCTTAAAAATTAGGTCATGGAGTACTCTGATCAGCGTAAGTTGCACTCTAAGTCGATTTATGGCAAAGCTAATATAACGGTAGACTATCAAGTAATTACGCGTACGGCCGTAGTCGACTCCGAGGAGATACCTCAGCGTTTCAAGTGTTCATAGTCTTGAATTACGTTGGTGGCCAGCCCCTACTAAGATAGACAACTTGAAGCCATATAATTCCGGCAGTTCTGCACGACATTTACGTGTCTTGTTGGATCCGTTACGATCAATTTGTTCAGGCTGATGGCAAGGCTTGCAAGGGACTAGCACGGGCACGCAAAATTGTAGTCACTAACCCGAGCTGCTCCGCTCCTCAATCCATCCGGGTATACCCCTACTCTTGTATATTGATTTTAACTCATGAGCTTCACCCGCCAACAGTCTGATAGATCGATTACTGCGCTTTTAATACGTAGCGGTGTCCAGAATTGGATGGAATCCATTTAAATTCCAGGGGCTGTAGCTTAATAGAGCAGTTTACCTTGCTATTGAATCTCCCACCGCTTTCACCCCCTCTTCACGCCTTGGTTAGTGTGGTGGACCACGTCGGTGCTTTTATGACACGACTATCCCATGTGTCGTCTCTTAATTTAAAGCACCATTACCCCCTCTTTGATCCCTCTCCTTGACCATTCAACCACAACTCGGTTTCAAGGGAAGTTTAGCGCTCTCACTCTCGAAGGTCTCTTTATTTCTAAATGACCACTTACCTATTTATTACCATATCTTGGTTTAAACCTTCTATGGGATTTTGTTGAGAAGTTCTACTGACCTAGATCCTTCACCGTTGGAGATATTCTAGATGACGATTCCCGACATCAAGGACATTGTTGGGGCAAATAAGACGTCGGCGGCCGAGGTCAATCAACTCGCTACTATTCATGGCTCCAATGAACGCCATGTCCGCCCCCATACGGATGAGAAACCGTACGCCTGCGAAGATGTTGGTTGTGGCAAACTGTTTTATACTCAAAAACAACTTAAGGAACACAAGACGGTCCGCCCGAAGAAGCACGCCTGCTCTGATTGTTCCAAGAAGTTTGATCGCCCCTATAAACTCACTCGCCACGCCCGCACCCACACGGGTTATAAGGCGTACGCCTGCAAAGCCGCTGGTTGTTCTAAAGCGTACTATAGCCGAGACGAACTCATTCGCCATACCCGCCACTTCTGCAAGTCCAACCCTGAAAGATTCAATGACGACAGGCGCACCCACACAGAAGAGAAACTGGACGCCTGTGAGACCACTGGTTGTAGTTCTCGCCCAGATAGACCCGTTGGCTCCAACCCTCATAACTCAGATGTTAAGATGTATGGATCAACCAAGTATGAGAGAATGGTCAAAGGTCCTTTTCTAGGCAAGGTGGCCTCGCGCAGAATCATCACCATCAACGGCGAGAAGTACATTGAGCATAGTGTTCTCCTCAAGCCATCATTCTACTGATATTCATCATGTATAAAAGACGGGCTCTGGGCCCGCCCCTTAGCTAGAAATCAAGAGATTTTATCCCTGTGACTTTCATCTGATAGTAACTGAGCCACATGTTTGTCTGCGGCAGGTCAGTTCCACTCGCACCGCCGTTATGCGGTTGTCGTTTGCGCACATGATGCAAAACAAGTTAGAAGGTGGCGAAGGGATTAGCAGGCACAGATATTGGGACTGTTGGGTATCGACGCAGTAAACGCAAGTGTAAAACATTTCTAGGTTTGAAGAGAATCGACAACTGATGATACAGTATTTATAGACCAGTAAGGTATCTGTTGGTGGACAAGCAACATGAGAGATATACCACAATAACTGCCGAGCATGGTGGAGATCTTCAGTTTTGCTAAGTCAAGCAAATCAGAGTATCGTTACAGTAGTGCCAGAACACTTGCTAAATGTGAGCCAATTGTAGCCTACACAGCTGTAGCGGAAGGCAAAAAGCCTTCTCTATCGTCAATTGTCGATTACGCTGGGGCAGCTAATTTGGGATGACTGGTCGTGAGCATACCGATTTCGGATTGAAACAACGCCTGTTTTGGACCGAGGCGAGGATGGGCCAATTGTGGCTAATAAAGCAGCATAGTCAAAAACCGGACGCATTGGCCTTGCAAATTAGTCATCAAATGCTGGTGCCTGGTGCCTGAGGCAGTAAAGACCATAGCTCGAAAGTTCTATCTGGCTTCAGCCATATATAGCTTAGAATAACAACACAATGCTCTATATTAATTACGCTAAATTAATACAGTATCCTCCATATTGCACTAATGTTGAAAATATGGAACAGGACTGGCCAGGCCTACTCTAGCAAAGAAACAATTCTCCATGCTAAGAACAACCGTGACAATCAATTCAAGGCTAGAAATATTAAAAGAGGAGATAACCGGCATTTGATAGTGGAATTCGAGAGAGCAGAAGCCTTGATGAAGCTAACGGATTCTTTCCTGGGGACCCTCGCTAGGCAGGAGAACTCCATATTGGAGCTGGATCAACAAAGCTCTGGGACGAGAAGAGAAGCACAGCAGAAGTTAGACATACAAAAGAAGGAGACAATAGAAGCACTGGCAACATTCTGGTAGAATATATTGAGACTCTCCAATCACGAGGTTCAATATATCCACCCTTCGAAGCTGCTCTCTGACACATCATATCCAATCCAGAGCCTTCCTGTGATATCCCCCACGTCCACTTGAAGTGGCTGCCTTATGTGAATTACAAGCCCTTACGTTGGCAGAAGGAACTCCACCATCTGTGGAAACCCTCTGATCGGAGTCCACTGCGTATAAAGGCATCCTATTTCTTGATCAAACTCTAGGCTATTCCATACATCTCCATTATCCACTGACTTGATCACCAGAATCATGGAACCGTCCCTGAAAAAATTCAAAAAGTATATCCACATTGAAGAGGAGGTTACCCTACCTATTGGTACTTTTATTCTCGACTCTTTTAAGTACCATCCACACTACCCCATTTACTGCCAACAAACGGAGACCAAGATATTTCTTTCTCCATTAATTTGGCTGCTGGATATAGTCTTCCGGACATCGTATCCATGATTTTGGATGCCGCAAAGGTTGACGGGGACTTACAATCTGATGCGGTGCCAGACCATGGAACTTTACTGCTTTCTTTTTAGCTCTGTTGTGGAAATGCCAAAATAGCCAAGGTGCTTTTAGGAATGTGGGCTAAGCCAGACGCATATTTAAGTGTCAATACCCTCTACGCTGCTGCAAGGGGAGGAGTAAGATCAACAATAATACGATTTGTGGAGGTTTTTGGTGTTGGACCGAATGTGGAGGATCTGGAGCTACACCAGTTTTTTCACGCTCTTCTGTTACCCGAGAAGGAGGCTTTTGAAACTATGTCCCTGTTGCACGGGCTTGGCGCCAGAACAGATATGTTGATCTGTGATCACCACTGAGATTTAACTGCGATGGCCAAAGCAATGGGGAAGGACTCTCTGGTATTAGAGTTGGAGCGGAATGGACTAGTTCCCAGCGTAGAGCAACTACAATGTGGCATAATCATTATGGGACTGCTATATAGAATCACCCTCGACAAGATGATATGGCAATACACTACCCAGATGACTAAGTTTCGCATTCACCCCAATTTGGGAAGTTAACGTGGCCCTCTTCGTTGGAAGGTTCATGCAGATCTGTCAGGACCGCACTCGGCCGCATCAGACGTCTTTAGCGTCACTCATGACAACTAACCCGGTCATTTTGCTGGTTAGGTATCATTATTCAGCCGAAGGCTGACTCTACATTAATCCATAAGTTTTCCCAATAATGAGGGTTTGGTGCAGACAGGGATTAATAAGTTTCTCGGTCTCTGATTGGTTTAAATTTTGTATGGACGGCCACAAAACGAGGAGCAACTGGACGACGGCTCATAAAAAGTGGGTCTAGCTTGCCAGCTAGCAGTCCCCCTGGCTTGTTTACTCGGAATTTCGCTTGGCATGGAAACTTCGTTCACGCAACGCATCTTCATGTCTTGCGTCATTGAGTAATGCATCCGAAGTCTACTCCTCAAGGGCTTCAAGATGACTTAATGTCCATTGTCTGTGCCCGCTGTGGCGAGAAGAAACCGGCGGCTGGCTTCGTCAGCAAACGGAAATCTGCTGGGAACACCAAGAACTGCCTGGAATGTCGTAGTCGGTGCAATTCTCATGTCAGCTCTGTCTCCCCACTCCGCAAGACATTCAACACTAACTAAGTGAAGCGTTCCAGATCCAAAGGCGCGATCCTGACATTAAGAAACCTCGCCGTCGGTCCTTCTTCAACTGAGAGTCCCGCTCCGAAGAGAACTGAAGAAGATGCTGGCCTATCGCCCCTTAGCGACAGATTCGGAACCCAGCCTACGTCGCCAGAGAGGCTACGGCAATGTCATACAGCGAAGACGTTATCCGGGGCGTCGATTAGCCAGCCGCGTGTAGTGTTGGGTACGCCAATTCCACCAACCCAACAAAGCTCGCGGCTCTTCCGTACAATAGCTCCCTCACCTCCTGTGCAGCCGACGACACTACTAACCGCCTCACATTCTGATCCATCTACTATCCGAAGCAGCACGTCTCATATAGGTCACCCTGACTTGGCTCCTAGATTCCTCAAGTGCGGGAGAGACTCACAGGACGATTCCTCCTTGGCCGGCGCAAGGGCCAAGCGGGCTGCTATCCAGCGCGGCCATCGTTCACGACGCCGTGCAGGGGAGACTGTGTCACTGACTCCCTCAATATCTCAACTCGGCGCGTTTAAAGGTTCGGAGGGGCCTGGGGCAGATATTCTTACTTAATGGTCGCAGTACTTCGGGCTAACCACAGAATGTAGATGCCAGCCAAGATCGACCGCGGCCGAGTGGGCTTCCGGGTGGGGATGGGATAATCAAGGAAGGAGATGACTGGGGCCAGTTCTCGGAGTCCGATATTGACGCCGAGGACTATTTCAACCTGTTGCTTTCGCCCGTTCGGCCACGCAGGTACCTGGAGCAAATAGGGGTAGAGTGTGACTCCGACCCAGGGGACGAAGACGAGAGCGACGGTAACGACTCCGTGGACGAAAGCCCTGTTCGTCGTCGCTCGCGGCCGCCTTCTGCACGGCCGAGGACTGGTCGCCGTGGTCCGGCTCCTGGTACAGGAGGGCGGCCGAGACGATCTCGAAGGCAAACTCGATCGTTGAGGCCATCACGACGTATTCGGAGTCCGGTGAGGATTCCACCTGAAGAGTCGGCGGTATTCCACGCACAAGACCCGGTGTGGAATGGAGATCTGGAAGCTTGCGCCTTGACTGGTCGCGACAAGGCCATCCTCCGCGAGTTCTGGACAGAGCTGGACAATGACCAAATGCAGTTTTGCAGTCGATACCAAGAGAGTTGGTTCCAGATGAAGATCGATTGCGATGGCATTTGTGCGCGTTGTTATCGGAGGGATGAGAAGCGCCAGCCCGACGAGCCATATTTCTTCTCTGCGGACAATCAGCTCGACTTTGGCCCTGTGCCGGGCCGGTTGCCCCAGCTCACGCCTACCGAAGAGTCGTTGATTGCTCGTGTTCACGTCCACGTGAACATTATGCTTGTGCGAGGGCAGCAATACAAGTATCGAGGGCACGTAATTCACTTTCTCCGGGAGGTTGGCTTAGTGTACAACCAGCTCCCGCTTTTGCCGCAGGAGTTGAACACCGTGTTACTACGTCCTGCGAATACGTCGTCCCACGCAAATCTTAGCCGGCAATTCACCCGCCAGTTCCGCGTGCGCCGCCAGCCGGTTGTCATATGGCTAGACTACCTCCGCCGCCATCATCCTGGCTATCGATGCGTCGCCATCGACGAAGAGCGGCTGAATCAATTGCCCCAAGATGGTAATGTCCTGGATGCTATCCCCCAGAGTCAGGTGGAGGCTGCCGATGTTGGACCCGACTCACCCGAGGAAGATCAGGAGGCAGAGCCTGACCTGGAGGACGAGGCTGCGGTGCCGGACCTGTTGGCTAAGGACACGGAGCTCGATGCTCTGCGGTCTATTCTCTCCGGAGAATCAGGCGCTGATTCAGGGCTTTCCACAAGCTTCCAGGCGCAGGCACAACACGAGCTGCAGCTCCCGAATATACGACACACACCCATTAATGAGTTCAATCGCTCTCATGCCCTACTCTCCTTGGCATTTCCCTGCCTCTTTCCTGACGGTAGAGCCGACTTTGTTGAACCCCGATTGCGCTCCATTGATTACAAGGATTACGTCGAGCACGCGATGCGCTGGCACGACGGGCGTTTTGCACGCCACCCGACCTTCCGCTTCGTCGCCTTCAACACGCTAATGCGGTCACAAGCACGTTCACGGTCCAGATTCTTCGTGAAGCAACATGATGGGAGACAGCAGCCGCTGACGCGAGAGCAACTTATTCAGGCGCTCGAACACAGCGAGGACCCCGAGGCGCAGGCGCTGATCAACTCGATCACAAGGCATGCGGTGTCTATTCGCGGTACGCGTCCATTCTGGAACAAAAAGAGGCACGACCTCGAGGCCTACGCCTATAACCTTGGTTGTCCTGGCGCATTCATCACGTTTAGCCCGGCAGATTTACACTGGCGGAGTCTCTACCAGCACATGCCCCAGTATGACGACTGGCTAGCCGCCACCGAGCCGGAGAGGATGGCTCTATCGCGCCGCCTATTGCGGCAGAACCCTCACATTGCTGCTTTCCACTTCTACCGCCGATACTGCCTCTTTCGGGATATCGTGCTAAGCAAGAAGTTCAGCATCACGGATTACTGGGATCGTTATGAATGGCAAGGGCGTGGGAGTCCACACAACCACGGCCTGTACTGGATGGAAAATTGCCCCGGAGCCGACATGGAGGACGAAGCCGCTCGTGATGTTTTTGCACGCACGTGGGGATTCCACGTCACTGCCATTAACCCCGAGCCGAGTAGGACTATGCCTCAGGGTGAGGGTAATCCGCTGAGCGTAGATCCCCTAAGCATAGAGATGACATTCCTGCGGCTCTCGCAAATTGTCAACCGTTGCTAGCGCCACAAGTGCAACACCACGTACTGCTTGCGTGTGAGGAAGAGAACCGGTGACATCGCGAGGGATATGGAGGGCGCTGCTGCAGACATCGAGGCGGCCAACGCGGCCAATCCGGAGAGGGAGTGTCGTTTTGACTTCCCTCGTGCCTTGCGGGAGCTGGCTGCAGTTATCAGGAAGGAAGGAAGGTCGTACCACATCTTCGAGGCGGCGCGGAACGACAGCCTCATGAACCACTTCAATCCTGCTATCATCCTAGGCTGGCTAGCCAATATCGACATATCTCCTTGCACCAGCTTACAGGCGGTTATTACGTACGCTGCGAAGTATTGCAGCAAATCTGAGAAGAAGACTGAGCCTTACTGCAAACTTTCAGATCAGGTCTTGCCGCATACGGCACACCTCCAGCCCTTATTATCCTTCTCCTCTCGCCTTATGAATAAGCTGATTGCCGAGAGGGATTACTCGGCGCAGGAGATTTCCCATCTGCTACTTAACATCCCTCTGCAGGAAGGCACTCGGATGGTTGTCTCCGTCGACTGCCGTCCGTTGGAGCAACATGCACGTTCGTATCGCGTCGACGAAGATGTCAATGAGACTATCGGCAGCTACAGAAAATATCTGGAGCGAAATGACCAGCATGAGGATGTAACCTACCTCGAGTACCTGCAATCGTACAATCTCAAGACGTGGAGGAGACTCGCTGCTAACGCGAAGCAAAGGGTCCTAGCTTACTTCCCTCGATACAAGTCCATGGAGGCTTCTCCCCAGTTTAACGACTTCTGCCGTGTTAAATTGATGATGGTTCATCCACATCGCTCTCCACAAGAGTTGCTCGTGGTGGGCGGGCAGCGGTTCGATTCCTTCGTGACTGCGTACAAGTGCTGCACAGAGCACCACGATACCCACGCGGACGATCATTATGGGGAGCCAGATAACAAAGAATTGAGGGCAGAGGACGATGAATTTGAGCTTGAGCTCCATGAGGAGCCCATTGTGGAGGAGGACTGGCATGAACTCGCCCGCATGCTGCCTGACCGCCCGCTGGAGGAAGAGGACATCGACATCCTCGGCCGCCGAGATATCGACATCGATTATGATTAGGCCTCCCACGTTGGACGGTATACCGACGACGGCATTCTCAGCGGCGACTACTGGAAGCAACGCAAAGCGGAAAACCCCTGGAATCTCGACGTGGACCATCAGCCCTTGGAAGCTCGCGATTCCCTAAATCGAGATCAGCGCCTAGTGTACGACACGGTGATGGGCCACTTCCTGACAGGGGATCCTTCCCAGTTGTTACTCCATGTAGATGGGGGAGGCGGCACTGGCAAGTCATACGTCATCAACCTGCTCTCCGCGCACCTTCAAGCCGCGACGGGCGGGAGAGGGACACCCGTCTGGCGTGCCGCGCCCACGGGCGTCGCGGGAAATCAGATTTCGGGCACTACCTTGCATTCCCTGTTGCACCTGCCAATTAATAAGGACTTCAAGCCTCTCTCAGCCATTGATAAGGCCCAGCTCCAGAAGAAGCTTAAAGATATCAAGTATCTGATCATTGACGAGAAGAGCATGCTGGGACTGCGTCAGCTATCTTGGATCGATGACCGTCTCCGAGAGGCGTTCCCGAATAAGAACGAAGAGTTCTTTGGCGGCCTGAACATCCTGTTGGTTGGTGACTTCTTTCAGCTTCCCCCTGTGCTGCAGAAGCCGCTTTATTACGATAAAGAGGTTCAGGGAGTAGAGATCAAGGGCAGAAACGCATATAGGCGATTCGATAAATCGGTCTTCTTGAAAGTTGTCCAGCGGCAGCGTGGCGACGACCAGGAGGCATTCCGCCTAGCTCTCGGGGAATTGCGGCTGCTCCAACTATCTGTGGAGTCCTGGAAGCTCCTTTCCAGCCGCGTACAGGCAAAACTAGACGATCAAGAGGTCGCAAGGTTTGTCAACGCCTTACGAGTATACGCCACTAAAGATAGGGTGAACGAATATAACCACTATCACCTCGACCGCCTCAGCCGGCCAGTCATCCAGGTTATGGCTAAGAACGTCGGCCCCGGCGCAGCTACTGCGCCTGATGACAAGGCGGGCAACCTTGCGAAGCAGATCCCCATATGCATTGGCTCCCGTCTGATGCTGACGTCCAACCTTTGGCAGCCAGTTGGCCTCTGCAACGGCGCTCGCGGCACAGTTTACGATATCGGCTGGGCACCTGGGGCCGACCCCATCCAAGACCCTCCCTGTATTATCATGATGGAGTTTGACAAATACAGCGGACCGGTATTCCTGACCACCCCTGATGGCAGGGAGATTGTGCCGATTCTCCCAGTGGAGAGGGACTTCCTCATCGGAGGCACTCTCTGCGCTCGCACCCAGTTTCCCCTGATCGTATGCTACGCAATTACCGTGCACAAGTCACAAAGCATCACCGAAGACATGATAGTTACAGATCTGTCCTGCCGGGACTTTCAGACTGGTTTAAGCTACGTGGCTGTCTCTCGCGTGAAAACGCTCGAGGGTCTGATGTTGGATGCACCATTTGATCGTAATCACCTGGTCTACGGGTCTCCCCCGGATGGCATGAAGATGAAGATGAGGGATCAGGAGCTTAGGAAACGACAGGTGCTCACACGGAATCCGTACATGTCACATAATACCAAGAATGGCCATGGCAATGGATCAGTACGTAGATAATGCAGTAGTAGTAATAGCTTCCCGGCCCGCGGACACACAGCCTTCGGCTGAGGCTACCCCATGCACCCCATCGCCGCTCCAATGTGCATGGGGTGACGTAGTATTTTTTAGCAAGTCACTCAATTGATTCTTTCCTAGAGTGTCAGCAGATGCGGTGTACATTTATCGTAAACTAGTAGTATAACCTACCAATATTGTACCTCATTAACTTCCTATATTTAGTAAGCTATCTTGGTGTACGTCAAGGGTACTCCTATCAACAAGCTGGACTGGGATTAAGCTGAGCCAGTCGGAGAATTAATTCGTAGGTCGGTGAGTTCAATCAGTAAAGGCAGTAAACTCCATTGAGTCAATACATTCTTGTTGCACTTGTTCTATCAATGATGCCGCCTGATTAAATACTTCAAGGCATTTGTATAGGAGAGTCTCGGTCGTTGTCGCTTTTTCTGAACTTTCTTCTAGCTGTTGCGCCAGTCGTTCACATTTATCTCTCGTCATTTCGAGCTCTCTCTGTAGGTGCTCACACTCAGTGGTATCCTTTGACTTCTGGCTTATCGGTGTATTCCAGATTGACCCTACACCAAAAATGCTGCCAGGCAGATCTTTCAGTGCCAGAGACGGGGAATTTCCCAAATCATTTTTCGTCCCTATAAAAGAGACTGTATGAAAGCTCTGCCCGACTCCATCGTAGAGTTCCTTGTACGCTGCTATTCCATGATCACTCAGATTTTTGGAAAAAAGATGTGCAACTTCTGATATATAGCACCAAGAATAACAGTCGCTTTGTTTGGTAACTAATCGGACTTTCGTTGGTTCGATCGTTAATCCGGTTACTTCTTCTTCCAACTGTTAGCTCCCTTAAGTCCTTAAGCATAATGGGAGGGTGATCTCACTGATATGAGCTGCAAGCCTTTTCCGACACCTTATCTTGAGTGCTTTATTCTCATAGATATATTTCCCTTCAGCATTGGGCCTGCAATGGTCGATATCTTCGCTCATGTTTGAGCTCTTTCCAGTTCGTAAATAGGAACAGACAGATATATAGTCTCGGACTCCAAGCGCAAGTTTTGCTCTTCTGTAACACTTCCCCCTTCGAGTACAGTACATCGAACTTTACTTATGGGACGTGTGGAAGCCACTGGCAGCAGAAGTGGACTCAAGAGGAGTGGACCAAGAACAAAAGTGGACGAAGGAACCGAACGGAGGGTTTAGACTATGCGGGCGGCTAAGTATAAAGTGGACCGAGCAGTAGCGTTTGCTTATAAGTCAACTTGTACAGTAGTGGCCGAAACCAAGTTCCGATTTTTAGTTATGAAATCTGATGGATCCGTCACTGCCAAATTGATCAGGGCAATAGTATTCAAAGCGAGGATGATCATGTTGATGATTGCTTGGACCGGGCCATCCGGTCCGGCCGGAAGAGGGGTTTTCTGACCCCCCCTTCTAAGGTCAGGATATCAATCTATCAGAGGTTTCGTAATATAGGGTCTCATTTCAAGACTGTGTATTGATGCAATAATTACCTAGCGAAATTAGCTGATGGTTGTCAGCCATTACTTAACGGCGACTTTTGTCTGTTTTTAGCCCGTATGGTAATCGCATTAGATCCTCGTCCTTACTGCAGAAGGATGTAAACATCGACTCTCATCTTACCACTACTTTTACTGTATAAAATTAATATATAAAGTAATAAATTAGATTAGTAAAGTCTGAAAATTGTAGGTTTAGGGTTCCTAGGTACTTGAATTACATCCCCTCCTACACCCAAGAGAATCTAACCGCGCTAGTAAGTTTACGTGACGCTATGGGACATTCTATAATCAATAGCACGTGTCCCCGTCGCGCGCTGTGAGCCATGTCCGCTGTGAGCCATGTCCAGCTGCGTTGTGGCAACCACAGTCCGCCTCCTACGCTATTTGCCAGTCAAGCTCGCCACTACGGATTACCCATAGATTAATAATATTGATACTTCATATCACTGAACTCCAGACTTATTGAGTGTCGGTGACTGCAGCGCGAGTCCTCCTGTCCATATCTTCCAAGCCAGAGCCATTGTTCCAACCAAAAGTGCAAGAGCCTCCAGTCCAATCAATAGAGCAACCCAGATAGAATACCTATCCACGATCCATAAAACAAGACCAGCGAGAACCTCAATAATACTGATATCAACTAAGATAGTTGGAACCCATAGAGTTGCTGATTCTCTCTCAATCGAGTATTGATGGTCCTCGAATCTGAAAAGGAGCATCTTAGCGAGTGTCATAGCGATTATGCTTTTCACCACAGAGCTAGCAAGTAATGCTACTGCTATTTGGATTATAGTAGTCTTCTGAGAGTCCTGAAATCCGCCGAATATCATAACCATTGAGGCAATAATAGCAGGTAAAGCCGCGATAATATCAAATGTTCGATAGAAACGCAGGACGCGGCCAAACACAGTGATCCCTGGCCTGCCTACTGTTTGATCATCTTTGTGATAGAACATTAGTGAGCGTTTTGAGTTATAAATTAATTCGGAATGAAGCTTACGCTGAGTAAAGGACTCCATGCTCTGGCGTTTAAGGTGAAAGGATATTTAGGGGTCCGGTGCTTGAAAGGTCTGTTGCTTTGCACTTTGAGCTGGGTTAGGTGCTGATCAGGTTATTAGTCTAATAACAAGCAAAGTGAACAGAGTATATGGACAGAATTATCTACTTATACAATAATATCAGATCGGGGATCTTATTACTAAGCTTTAACTCACAAAGAACCTATCGTACAGCAAGTAGGGCAGATCAGAAGCTGGACCGGAATCATACGATAAAGCATAATCTACCACAATCGGCCATAATCGGCTATAATTAGCCGTAGCCAGCCTTATTCGATCGGCCGTAATCAGCCATAGTCAATCTGCATGCCTTCCGTGCACAATATGCTGACGGCGTGTGACTCTTAGGGATACTTGTGATGTTTGGCCCAGCTCGCCGGACATCCAAAGCTGCACACTGTACAAGTTACAGGGTTGCCACACAAATGTGATCCGTGCCCAGGGAGTTTGTGAGCAAAGGCCGGACTTTATTTCGGTCACTCAGTACTTCCATTGTATGTACTCAGAAATATGGCTCGCTGATTCGCCGGGCCGGCACACACGTATGAGTAATTGACTTAAGTTACTGACCTAAGGGAAAGGTTGAGCAAGCTGGATTGACACCTCCATATACAGGACACACACACACACACACACACACATACAATTTATTTCGCCCGGTGGCTTTCAACCAATAGGGCACTAATTGCTATTGTACATATCCGTTTCCCAAACTTTTGCCATAATCTCGTACAAAGCCCATACAGCGTCCAATTTCTGCTTTTGCCTCTTCATTTTCCATCACTCCGCCGATCTCGTGGGGTTATTGATGGGCTACGCACCGTATACGCTCATGTCTCCGGAATAGGTATTGTTTCGCTGCCATCCAGATCAGGCTCGCTAGGGAGCAACACGCCCCACCCCCACCCGCACTCTCCCTGGCATCACTGCAATCCAAGGCCATGTACTCCGTAGTATTGGCTGTGTCCGTGTGGGGTTTGAGTCGTAATATGATATCTTAGATGCCTTAGGTATTAGGCATCAAATTTTCACTTATCGAATCTTGATTCATTCCACACTTCATCAACCCTTACAGATGGATATGTTATCAGTCGAGTGCCTGCTCACTAATTACTAGGCCGCCCTAACTTAAGTGACAGAACTAATACCTCGTCCTCTATGATACATACGCCAACTCTATCGTCCCATATCGAGGGTATATCGCCGGAACTATTCCCCACGAATCGTGTGACTAGCCTTATCTAAGTTGATAGCGAATAACATTCGCGACTGCTAAATTTATCTGCAGAGGATCCCCTCCTAACTGATGCTATCGTGTTCACCGACAAAATCGCTGTCCCTTCCTTCCCTTGTGATGCACCTTGAACCTTCTACCGGCGGCCGGCAGGAGACAGCCCAGGCAGCATGCATCCCTAGCGTCCCACCTGCTTCGTTGCGCTCCACTGTTAATGGTGCATCTTGACATTGGGCGGCTGCAACCCAGCGCCAACGTCATTCCTAAACATCGATAATAAGAGACGTCCCAAGCTTCCAGTCCTATAGCATATAACACCTCCACCGCCAGTATGTGCAGTTTTAATCCCCGAGTGCCATTGTGTAGTGGAACGCAAAGGCCCACACAAAATCAAGTATTGTTTATTTCTCTATTTTACTCTATCTTAACAGTACAGCCTCCTTCAGGCTCTGTTAGTGGGTTCCCTATGAATGCTGCGCCTTCTTGACCAGTTTCCCGCTGCTGCTCTTATTTCCACGCTGGATCTTAACTACTCCTCTGAAGTACAACATCTGCAGCCGTCACTAGCATAAGTAACAGAAAGCTTTCATCCTACCGTACTCTATTAGTTACAGCTTGGCCATAACATCTCGATGGAATCCTGACTTTTTCCTCATCCGATAGCAGGAATACTTTTTCGGTAGACTTAAACTTATACTTTTCGCCCTTGCGGCGAATACATACATATACTTCAGCGCCATAAACCTGGTGAATACCGAGACTGTTGTTCTTGAGTGTACTCCATTTCTTCTTGAAGTTCTCATTACTTCGGTCCCTCTTAGTCACTCGGGTGTTCTTACCGACTGCTATTGTAAGGGCGTAGAGAAAAGGTCGGTAAAGTAAAGCTTGTGTTCTGGTCGGGTACAGGATATGTATAGCAAGCCATCTCTGTGTTCACCATTTTGTGTATTCAGGAAGCTGTTTTCGGAGACCTTCTGGCGAGAAAACTGGTTCACTCTTGGGTAAGACTATCGGCATCAGCTCGGAGAAACATATTTAGACTAGTGTCCTCAGTTTCGGATTTGAGATTTTCCGGGAATACTGGGGTTTTATTCGGCAATCCAGGCATCCAGGCATCTATCCATCATTCTTCTTCGATCGCTGCATTCCGCTCACCATGTTAGCTGAATTTTCGCTGGAGCGCGCGACCGCTCTCTTCTTCACAGCAGGAATTTTTGCACTTGAATGTCCAGCATATCTTCACGTATGAGTGAAATTGTTCTCCTCTCTTACGCTCTGTTGGAGGCTGTAGGTCCATTTGTGGATTCTGTGTACATGTGGGCACATTGAAGTACTTTCTACTTGCTGATGGTCAATAAGCTAAGCCGTAGACGTCAGCTTTTTCGTCCACTTTTGGCTTCTGGTATGTATCTCTATGTACCCCAAGTACTGTACCACTTGTACACGAGTCCGGCATTGGTCCGTTTGTAGAGTCATCGTCATTGCCTCAGGCCAGTACTTGCCCCGCTTCAGCACAAATTACTGAGTAGCTTACGGTGGACTTGGGCTTACTAGGGGGGTCTCGTCATTTCACTACAGCTCAACCCCCCGTGAGGGACGAACGGGGGGGTCATTGACTTGACAAATAGCTAGCGACTTGACAAGCTAAGAATAGTACCTAGAAAATAGGTGTGTGCACTAGTAAAAATTAGGTATCTATGTTTAAAAAATAACTCCCTTAGATACAACAGCATATGCCCTTCTTGGCGTTATGACGCATCTGCAACAGCAACCCCGCATCGCCACATCCTTTAATTGATAGCATCACCAAAACACTACAACTTCAAACCACCACAACATTATGAGTTCTTCATCAATTCGTGATCGGAATAGTGCATCTAGTAGCCTAGAACCAGAGCTATCAGCAATCCAAAAATGGATTTGCCCTCGTACCGGAAAGCCCAATTTTTCGCGTCACCACGAAGGGAACCTTGAGGCTCGAACTCTTGCTGCAGCAGACCTCTTCCGCGCCGGCTTTTATCCTTCCGTAGCTAAGGCAGCACGAGAGCTGAAGGTCCCGTATCAGAAGCTTCGGTCTCGTCTTAACGGAGGGAAGCCTATTGCGCAAAATGGCGGCAACAACACTCTTTTGACCGACATCCAAGAGCAGGCACTGCTATGCTGGGCATATCGCCGCATTACACAAGGGCACCACATTCAACTTCGATCTCTTCAACACAATGCGAACGCCATTTTGAAGGCGTATGACCGACCTGATACAGCATCACATGGCTGGGCTAAGCATTTTATGAAGCGTTGGAAAAATGTCTTTTATGTGAAGAAGTCAGCTACTCGAGATGTAAAGAGAAAAGCGATGCAAGATCGTGCCCACATCGAGGCTTTCTACTGCGGCTTTGAGCAATTTATCCGTGAAAATAACATCAAACCCGAGAATGCGTGGAATTTTGATGAAACTGGCTTTATGATCGGATATCTTCAAAAAGGCACATTTGTGTGGACTTTTCGAGAAGTTGAACAACCCGTCTTAACTGATGCACACACTACGGTCTCTGTGACTGCCGTTGAGTCGATTTCGGCCGCTGGTCACTCTATTCCTTCATTTCTTATATTGCCCGGTGTCAATATTCCTGTCAAATGGGTCACAAATCGGCTTCATGACGATATCACGATCACAACTAGCAGTAAGGGCTACGTTAATGACATTATTGCTCTGGAGTGGGCTGTTCATTTTGAGCGACTTACACGACCTTCCAACCCGGAAGAAAAGCGGCTTCTTCTTATGGATGGCTGTGAGAGTCACTTTACGAATGAAATCTTCTATTTTTGCAGTCAACATAACATCGAGCTTTTCCCCATGCCTCCACATCTCACACATCATCTTCAGCCTCTTGACGTTGGTGTTTTTAACGCATATAAGCAGTGGCATCAGCATATCCTTTATCGAGAAATTGCTGACGGTGCTACGGAATTCAATAAGACCGACTTCTTATTCCACCTCCAAGAGATACGAGAACGCACCTTTAAAAAGAAGACGATTTTATCTGCTTGGGAAAAATGTGGATTATTTCCTCATGATCCAGCTAAAGTCCTAAACAACCTGACTGATCCATTATCATCATTAACAGCAGATATCTCTGCTGAGAGCCTCCCAGGTCATGTGGAAGTTGGCTCTTCGTCAATAATTACATCACCACATCAGGGCAGCTGTGACAGCTTCACAACCCCCAAAACGCCCCGAAGGAAGCCGTTATCAGCATATAATTGGGCAACAGCAAGTCCGCCGGCATTACGAATGAAGGCCATTGAGAGATATCAGGACTATGTGATGCTTCGAATACACACATCAATTACATCAGGGGTGCCGCTGACCCCCTCAGTAATGCGTGTATTTGAACATGCAGTCAGTGCTAGCAACACCCTCGCTATCAATGGTATCACGGCAACTGAGGAAATGCACCGTCTTAAAGAGAAAGCTACGAGACGATCAGCCCTTCAAGCTCGGACGGGAGTCATAGCAAAATACGGGCCAATTACTGTCGGCGATGCTAGGCTCCGTGTATCAAATGATGAATACAACAGACTGGCTGCACAGAGTGATGAGCGGAAGCGAATTTTGAAGAAAGACGGCCAGGATGAGGTTATCTATTTACGCCGCTGGATACGTGATGTCAGGTCATATGTCAGGTATAGTATCACAGCTGTGAAGCTAGAAGTCATCTATTCACACCACAGAACAGCCTGGAAGCCACTGTCACAGCTGCAGCTAAAATGCGGTGACTGGTGGTGTAAGTCAGACCGGCGTGCCCACCTTGCTTCAAGTCAGTGGCTTGCACACAGATACGCTCTTCATCGCCAGCTTCAGCAGTTAGGAATAGCTGATGGAAGATGGCAAGGAACAGTCACTTGGCCAAGAGATTACGACCCGGAAGTGGTCCAAGAAGCTGTCAACTTTATCACTTTAAATGCACAACAACAGGCTGTTGGAAAGGAACTGTTGACTTTGGAAGCAGATGGAATTGAGGTCATTGAAGAGGGAATTATTTGTGCTAGTCAGGGCGAATTTTTGGTCCCTAAAGATGAAATAGATGACTAGAAATGATCAATTTGGTGTTGTGGTCGGTCACTTACACCGACCTCAACTTACTGTTTGGAACATACTGATGCAACTTGGCCCATGAAATCGCTATAATGAAGGTACATTGTGCACACCCAAATTTTAGTGCAGACTAAGGTACCTAGATTTTGTTGAGTCGCTAGCTATTTGTCTAGTCACTGCCCCCCCCGTGAGGGACGAACGGGGGGTTGAGCTGTAGTGAAATGACGAGACCCCCTTAGTAGCAATATGATGGGTAAAGCAATGGACCGATTCTGGACCACCTGTCTGGGATTTGCCTACAGTCGAGTGATGCTGAACTGGACTCGCTTTCTGGACACCACCGGAAGGACGTAGCGGTTTCACAGACCACAAATGAATCCGCTCAACCTTCATACCGATAATCGGAAAAACGTACCCCATACAATACTGTACTACGGCATTAACCAGATTTTCAAGCTCCTTATCTGCCAAAATGAACTTCCGCACATTCTTTGGAAGGTTGGGGCATAAACCCAACCAGCGTCAGCTCTTCAAGGATCTGGATAACAATGAGCCTCCAAAGGAGGTTTGCAGTAACAGCAGATCATCTGCGCTTTGGCACTTCATCCTCTTCATTTCCAGCAGCACTATTACCGATTCTGGCACAGTGCATATGACCCATCACACAATCCCACTACCTAAACTCAATATCGCCCAAATCAATCACTTGTCCTTGTGTAAAATGTCTCAGCAAATTATTCCCCTGCGCCTTCTAACAATGTCTTTGGCTTCTTATACATCCATGCATGAACTTGTCATGTTCCATACGAGTAAACCCCGCGTCATCCTGTTGATATCGTCTAGCCCCTTGCAAAGTGTTGAAGCCTGACAGTATCGGGCAGCTGGTGCTGTAGTGCGCGTAGAGCCAAATCACATTGTCCAATTGCACAGCATGTGTATATTATTCTCGCGAAACGCTCCTCCGAATACCATCGCTGCATCATTGGAAGCATGACCGAAAATATCTCTCCACCTACACTCTGGCGGTTCCCTTACCAAGTTCTGCAGTCTGTTGCAGTGCTGGCCGTTGCAAATCCGGTATGGGTGGTTTGGGATTGGGACCCAAAAATGGTTCGGCGAAAGCTTGACTGGATCATTCCCGTGTATCCTGGTAAGCTGGTTCAAGCAGTACTTCGTCGTGATGAGGTAGTCGAGCCCTGGGGGCAGCCGTTCCCAAGTTGTGCAAAATCCAGCTTCTGGAGATATTGGCTGGGGGCCTAAATGATCGCAAAAGATCCGGACGATCTTGCAGTTGTTGGACTCCCCTGGCGCCAGCCAGTTGTCTTTGAGCATGTCTAGCCATCCACCATGGGATTTACTGATATTGGTCCACCTACAATGGTAATTGTCGGGAAGTGTGGCCAACTCAGCAAAGTCAACCCCTGTCAGGATATTTCTAGACGGGAAGAGCCTTGATCGGCAATGCGGCACAGGGAGATCCTGTTTCATCTGGTCGAATGCTTTTGCGAACTGCGTGAAATAGTCGGTGATATCAGTAGTTCCCTGAAGGAATACCCTGCAAGTGCCTTCCATGTTGGCTGATGCCATTTCCGCGGGAGTCGGAAATGCGATCGTCAAGTAATTCTCCCTCGCATAGAACTTCATCATGTGAAGTATGACGCAGACTTCCGGGAGAAGCCAGGCCGTATGGGTTTGAACATTGTATAGCAGAGCAAGGTTCCGGCAAGATTGCCTGATGAGTTGGTTGAGATTCCTGTTGTGGTCTAGTCTCATTCGCGAGCTGCGTGGTAGCTGGAAAGTTGTTGAGATGCCAAAACTGATAAAAGGTGCAGGAAAGCTAATTGAAGGGCTAATCATTCTGAGCCATGTGAACGGCTTGCCCCTAGCTATGCTGACACCAGGAAGTTGTGCGGTACTTCTGATATTATCGACATCAGAATCACGCGTACCGACATGAATTCCGGCACGCTGATATAGGCCGAGAAAATGACGGTCGGCACCTGTAACGAATCGTACAGACCGAACAAGAGATTCTCTGTTCCGGAGAAGTTTTCGGGCTCCAGCTGCCCTATCTAACTCGTTCATGGTGAGATCGCCGTCTGTCTGGCTCTCGATGAAATGCCACTGGATGGAGGAAATAGCATTTGACTCATCCGAGAATACAGGGAGCAAAGCTGATTTTTTACCTTTCAAGACGAATGTGTCCCGATATTGCAGAGGATAGTCCACTTCGGCCAAAGTTTGCAACAAGGAAAAAGGGAGCTGAATGCCGCTAAAACCCTTGGGTCGTGGCGGCGTAGGGAAGCCGTAAGCAACCACGAAACCTCGAAAAGTCGACTTCCAGCACGATGCAACTGACGATGCAACTGACGAGGCCATTTTCTTATGGCTCCGCAGCCGTATATCGAAGCAAGAATGATTTTCCACCTCACCAAGGCGAGTCGGAATCTGCTGAATGCCGCGATGCATCGCCTCGGCCTCGGAAACCGACAGATGTTCCAAGGGCCTCCGAAACGAAGCAGTCATCCAACAAAGTTGTAACGCGATGACCGCAATCTCACCGGCGGTTCCAGAAACGAGTATCTTGACAGAACTCTCATTGTTGACCCAGGCTTCCATAGTCGTCGTGGCGTTTCGGAGCACCGGTACTGTTACGTGTCAGTCGCTACTAAAAGTTTGCGGCCGCTGTGTATGGATAGACTGACAGTAGTTCAGCTTGCGATTGCGCAACTTTGACAACCAAATGAGGATCTTCCATCCAAAGTCCTGCCACTGCCACTTCGTGTAGCATACAGCCCTGTCCGCAAAAGCCTCCACTATTGACCCGGTGACTGTCAACACAGATCCTACTGGCGCATCTGGATATTCAGCTTCAAGAAAGCTCAAGAATTCTTGCATGTCCAGTGTGAACACAACAGTGTATTGAGGATTGGAAGTTGACTGCATTTTTGTTGCTTCCTTGTCGTTTTTCAGAGACGATGCAATCCAATTTCGAAATGAATCTGGGTTCATATCGTGCCAGATCTGCGGATAGGTAGCCCCCTTCTCCAGGAGCAACTCGACTGTCGCTCTGTGTCCAGCTTCAGCGGCTAGATGAAGAGGGGTGTTGCCGTCATTGTCGACCAAGTTGACTAGCTCCTCATAGCAATAGTCAAGGAGCAACCGAATTATTGATTCGTATCCGGCCGCTGCGGCCAGGTGCAACCGGTTCCGTCCGATCTTGTCGACTGAGTTAAGTGACTCTTGGGTCTCCTCTTCTAGGAGGCACTCAACTGTTGGTACATGTCCAGCTGCAACGGCCAGGTGCAGCGGGGTCGCTCCATCATTGTCAACTGAGCTTACCGACTCTGTGCCTCCCTTGTCTAGGAGCAAGGCCACTGTCGGTTGGTGTCTAGCTGTGGCGGCCAGATGCAATGGGGTCTTGCCGTCTTTATCGGCCAAGTTGACTGACTCTGCAGCCCCGTTCCGTAGGAGCAACCCGACTATCGAATCGTGTCTAGCCTCAGCGGCGAGGTGCAATGGGGTCTTGCCATCATTATCGACTGAGCTGACCGACTCTATGCCTCCCTTGTCTAGGAGCAAGGCCACTGTCGGTGTGTGTCCAGCTGTGGCGGCCAGGTGCAATGGGGTCTTGCAGTCCATATCGACGAAGTTGACTGACTTTGCAGCCCCGTTCTTCAGAAGCAACCCAACTATCCGCCTTCCTCTCCATTCATATCTGCTTATTGCAGCCAGGTGCAACGGGATCTTGCCGTCCTTATCAGCCAAGTTGACTGACTCTGCAGCCCCGTTCTGTAGGAGCGACATGACTATCGAATCGTGTCCAGACTCAGTGGCGAGGTGCAATGGGGTCTTGCCATCATTATCGACTGAGCTGACCGACTTTGTGCCTCCCTTGTCTAGGAGCAAGGCCACTGTTGATTCATGTCCAGTTGCAGCGGCAAGGTGCAACGGGGTCTTGCCATCTTTGTCGACTGAGTTGACTGACTTTGCAGCCCCATTCTTTAGAAGCAACTCAACTATCCGTCTTGTCCATTCATATCTGCCCATAGCAGCCAGGTGCAACGGGGTCTTGCCGTCCTCATCAGCCGAGTTGACTGACTCTGCAGCCCCGTTCTCCAGGAGTGACACGACTTCCCATGCGCGTCCAGCCTCAACGGCGAGGTGCAATGGGGTCTTGCCATCATTGTCGACTGAGCTGACCGACTCTATGCCTCCCTTGTCTAGGAGCAAGGCCACTGTTGATTCGTGTCCAGTTGCAGCGGCAAGGTGCAACGGGGTCTTGCCATCTTTGTCGACTGAGTTGACTGACTTTGCAGCCCCATTCTTTAGAAGCAACTCAACTATCCGTCTTGTCCATTCATATCTGCCCATAGCAGCCAGGTGCAGCGGGGTCTTGTCGTCTTTATCGGCCAAGTTGACTGACTCTGCAGCCCCGTTCTGTAGGAGCGACACGACTGTCGAATCGTGTCCAGCCTCAACGGCGAGGTGCAATGGGGTCTTGCCATCATTGTCGACTGAGCTGACCGACTCTATGCCTCCCTTGTCTAGGAGCAAGGCCACTGTTGATTCATGTCCAGTTGCAGCGGCAAGGTGCAACGGGGTCTTGCTGTCCATATCGACGAAGTTGACCGACTCTGCAGCCCCGTTCTCTAGGAGCGATACGACTGTCGAATCGTGTCCAGCCTCAGCGGCAAGGTGCAACGGGGTCTTGTCCATATCGACAAAGTTGACTGACTCTGCAGCCCCGTTCTGTAGGAGCAACCCGATTGTCGAATCGTGTCCAGCCTCAGCGGCAAGGTGCAACGGGGTCTTGTCGTCCAGATCGACAAAGTTGACTAACTCTGCAGCCCCGTTCTGTAGGAGCAACCCGACTATCGAATCGTGTCCAGACTCAGCGGCAAGGTGCAATGGGGTCTTGCCATCATTATCGACTGAGCTGACCGACTCTATGCCTCCCTTGTCTAGGAGCAAGGCCACTGTCGGTGTGTGTCCAGCTGTGGCGGCCAGGTGCAATGGGGTCTTGTCATCCTTGTCTTTTGCTATGACATTAGCAAACGGTGTGTAAAGAAGCAGTCTCGTCAACGACGTGCCCTGTTGCTTCGAAGCCGTCATATGCAGTAACGTTTGGCCATCTCTCCAGGCGGTTAGTATGTTTTGGTCTGAGCCTCTTTGCAGCCACTTTTCCAGGAATTCCTGTCCGAATATCCTCTTGGCGGCTAGGTGCACCGGAGTATTACCGTGGTTGTCGACCAAGTTGACTGACTCTGCAGCTCCATTCTCCAGGAGCAACCCGATTGTCGAATCGTGTCCAGTTTCAGCGGCAAGGTGTAACGGGGTCTTTCCGTCTTTATCGGCCAAGTTCACTGACTCCACAGCCCCGTTCTCTAGGAGCGACATGGCTGTCGATTCGTGTCTGGACTCAGCGGCAAGGTGCAATGGGGTCTTGCCATCTTTGTCGACTGAGTTGACTGACTTTGCAGCCCCATTCTTTAGAAGCAACTCAACTATCCGTCTTGTCCATTCATATCTGCCCATAGCAGCCAGGTGCAGCGGGGTCTTGTCGTCTTTATCGGCCAAGTTGACTGACTCTGCAGCCCCGTTCTGTAGGAGCGACACGACTGTCGAATCGTGTCCAGCCTCAACGGCGAGGTGCAATGGGGTCTTGCCATCATTGTCGACTGAGTTGACTGACTTTGCAGCCCCGTTCTGTAGGAGCGACACGACTGTCGAATCGTGTCCAGCCTCAACGGCGAGGTGCAATGGGGTCTTGCCATCATTGTCGACTGAGCTGACCGACTCTATGCCTCCCTTGTCTAGGAGCAAGGCCACTGTTGATTCGTGTCCAGTTGCAGCGGCAAGGTGCAACGGGGTCTTGCCATCTTTGTCGACTGAGTTGACTGACTTTGCAGCCCCATTCTTTAGAAGCAACTCAACTATCCGTCTTGTCCATTCATATCTGCCCATAGCAGCCAGGTGCAACGGGGTCTTGCCGTCCTCATCAGCCGAGTTGACTGACTCTGCAGCCCCGTTCTCCAGGAGCGACACGACTTCCCATGCGCGTCCAGCCTTCGCGGCAAGGTGCAACGGGGTCTTGTCGTTGTCGGCCAAATCGATTGACTCCATGCTGCGTAGCGTAGGGTCAGTGGGATCTAGGTTACGGCCACTGTTACTAAATGTATTATTATTGCTGAAGATTCCCTAGGGAAGGAGGAATTTGGAAAGGCAAAGAGAGCAAAGAATTCTTCGAATTTGCCGTCATGACGAGCGATTTAAAGTCGAAATTCCGGGATCGCCTTGCATGTGGCCTTGCGTCATTGTATCGTAGCAAGGCTACAGTGGCGGCAATAAGTTTGAACCCCCTCTCAGGTACCTTTTAGTGGCGTTGGTAAAAACGGAGTTATAGTTTCATGACTTTCGAACTTCATCAGGCTTAGCGTTTACGGGAGTACTTGGGTGCGTGTTCAAACTTATTGGCACCCACTGTGTTTGCCGCCGTAGCTGCGATAGCAATCACATGCAGCTACCATTCAAGCACATGCAACTATACTGCCATAGTTTAAGCCATGCAGCCCAAATGGCACCTCTCGTAAAGAGACTGTTTTAGCTTTATTTCCAATTAGCACAAGAGGCAATACCCCTAATAACCCACCGTGTGACTGTGGTACCCCTAGCAAAGCCCAAGTAGCAGGTCGAGAGAGTGGCGTAAGGAAGTTACCGCTCTTCCCCCCCCCCCCCCCCTTGGGGGGGGGGGGGGAGATGCTTGAGAAACTTCAGCTGCACGGCGGTACTGCACGTCCACAAACTTTACTACGCACTTATGATCTTGGAGCTAGGAGGTAAGATTTCTGGGATGGAAGTGGGTACTGCCGGCAGCTGTGTTATCTGCAGCTTTGAGCTTGACAAGGGGCTTGTAGATGCCACAAGTTCCTGCGGGCTGTGCCTGTGGCTCCGTGGCCACACTGCCGGAGTCGGCGAAAGAGGTCACAGGAAGAGAATAGGTTATCTAAAAATACGTGGTATATGGATTCCGGCAGTAGATTTACTAGGGCAACAACCACAGCTTGGGTCGGGTTCAGATGGATCGTATTCCTCTCTCGTCGCTGCCGGTCCTGCTGCGCCCGCCGTATCTGTGACGGCAGGCGCTGGTAGGTCGGCCGGACCCCAACGGGCCCGAACTTCCGGCCCGGCCTGTGCCAAATTCACCGCAGGAAATAGCCTCGTTGGGCTACAGCCCAGACTTTGAAGCCGGTGGGGGTAGGTTTAGAAGGGACTGTTGTTGTCTCAAGGGATCGTCCGAGAAAGCGTACCATGCACTCATCTACAGCGATAAAATGGCGCTGGTAACCAAAGCAATCTCTTTTTCTGCCACATAACCCAGCACTTATCTCCACTAATCCCAATGCCAGAGAGGCAGTTAGTAAAAGGTATAGTGATGTTTTCAGGTGATAAAACAGGACTCTTAATAGAGATAGTGCCAGCATCAGTCAAGAGGCATGAATTCTTAGGGTCAAATTGCAGTTGAGAGGAGGAAATGCCAGCTACTTCTTGGATGCATGTGCCATCATCAATGCGCCAGAGCCGGATGGTCCGATCGCAAGAGGCTGAGGCCACAAGGGTCGAGTCGTGCGAGAAGGCTACTGACGTTACGTAGCCCGAATGGAGCCGGTTGCAGTGACAATCCTTGTCCCAGGCAGCCCGGTGGTTGGGAACGAGTTGTCAACACCCGAGCCAAGATGCTGAGCCAATCCTCAATGTTCAGCTAATTTCCGTGGTAGGCGCTTGCTTCGGAAAGTGCCGTTGCAAAGCCGTATGAGTGACAGCTTGCTGACCAAATCGTGCATATGGAAAGTTCCGTGCACCCCGACTCATGCTTGGGCTCACGGAGTTCAAATGCCAAATCCATGCACTCTAGCCCAGCAGAAGCAGTTTTGTGTGGGATGGATGCATCAGCTGGTGGGTTGCCCCTCAGCAATGGCGGCTGCTGCTGCGCGTCTTCTGGCTCGGAATCGGTGTCTATGTTGTCCCATTTTGAATAATCAATAGGCGCCATAGAGAGGAGTATCTATTGCGAGCTCAAAGAGATCAGTTTCATAGATACGTTCTCAGGATTGATGTGATTCTTCTTCGATGTTGAATGAAGGCAACTGATCCGGGAGACGAGAAGTGCCCCGCAAAGTCCAAGGGTCCGTGCGCTGCATCCGAAACATCTCAGGTCGATCGTCCAATCGCTCCGTTCGCATGTGCCACCGCCAACCACGATACCCGTGAGGCCTGTCACAATTCTATCACGACCATTTTTTCACAATATGAAAGTCTCGTTCCGAAAGGTCTGATGGCGGACCCGTAGGGGCCGGTCTCCTGTTCCGAAAGGTTCTTACTTCCGCGCTCCCTGACCCAACGCTCGGGCCGCATGGCGCCCTGATCTAAAAGTGGGGTTCCAAAAGTCCTGCAACACACCCCTTTTTACACCAAAACCTACCCTAAACACTCCTCAATAAATATATCAGATAAGCTATTAAAATACACACAGTAAGAAATATATATAATTTAATGCTTAGTTATATAATATACGCTTTTTTTAATTAAGTATTTTAATATTTAAAAGTACTATAATAGTTTAAAGGTAGCTATTATTTAAATCTTCTACTACAGAAGGCTTTAGTATATTGAGTGCGGGCAGGAACAGAGGACACTAAGAATACACAACCCACCCAGAGGCAAAGCTGTGATGACTGCAATAGTGTTGTGACGGAAAGGGCGGATAGAGTCGAGATCAAAATCTGGATAAATAGCTTGATTGAGCAAAAATGACGACCTTCTCAGCTGATACCATTTGATCAAATGGATCTCTGAGAGGTCTCCAAAGAATAGGCCAAAAGACTGTCAATTGAAAATAAGATGCTAAAAAGGATGATGCCTGCTAATAGACCTTGCACGAGGTCTCCCCATTTATGGCCCCAATGGGTTAAGCCACTGGTCCCTACCCAATACGGTATTTCCTGTTGAAGGAAGCCGTCAATTTTAGCCCTAGTCACGGCAAGGATCTGATCAAATGACCTAAATTCCCAAAAGACTGGAAATCCCCGACTCAATATTTTATAGTGGAGTAAGATTTCTAAAATATTATTATTTTATTTAAAAGTAAGTATATAAATAAGAGACTTAATATAAAATATTTGGAGATGTTTACATAAATATTTAAGTAAAATATAATATATCTTTATTTTATTTAGAATTTTAGAAGCTGTGTTTGAATATTTATAGCTGTATGCAGTTAGTGTGTTTTGGTGTAAAAAGGGGTGTGTTGCAGGACTTTTGGAACCCCACTTTTAGCTTCGCCACATTCAGGTTCTTTTCCAGCCACTTGCCATCCCTAGGTTGTGGTTTCGAAAAGGAGTTTCGCCCGGCTCAGCCCTCGTTTTCTGCGGGTAGGGGCAGTTCCGGGAGCTCCTCTACCGTACGTCCACCACTGGCCGAGCTCTTCATCCGATCAATACGACTCCGCTGGTAGCTCTGACTTCTCCGACCTTGATGTATTCACCGGAATACCATGGCCGGCAGGCGAGACAGTATACGAGTTGCCCGTCTTGGGATTTGGAGGTGGTTCCATGCCATCATCAGGTGGCATAAAGCAACTGTCTTTCGGAAATGGAGATAACAAATAGTGTCCATTCGACGGCCCAGCTGAGCGGATTTTCTTGCCCTCATCGGATACGATGGAAAGATTACTAGCGTGCGTTGAGAAGTAGGGTAGATCCATTGATTCGGCGTCAATATTTCAAGATAGAGAAGGAGCCGAAGTTGGTGCGGGTCATTCCTCGGTCCGCTCCAGACAGATATGTCGTCGACCTGCCCACAAGTTGAGAATGGGATCGCGGTATTGTCGATGAAGCGAAATGGCTGTTTTCTTCAGAGGACGACACGACCACTCTGACACACGGTTCGGTCCACACATCACACCTCATCATTCAACGCGCCAAGGGTAAGCAACGATGAGCTCATAGGCTCCCAGGTAGTACGACAGATTGCCTCTTTTGTTCTCGTGCATTGGAGCATCCCTCTGTAGCACCTAACAATGTGACCTAAGCCAATCATTCCTCCATCCCGCTCCATCGGCACTCATCTTCGACGCACACCCTTGCAGCTTGTCGCCTCCACAGACTACTTGTGGGCACTACGGCAGATGCCTGACAGTTAGCGGCGACTGCTACCGCGTTTTCTTTTCCTATACCCGGCATATGCGTGAGCACACCCTTGTAGCGGCCGATGTCTAACCAATGCATGCATAGATAAGTCGGCGGAGTTTGCCGAGCAGCCCAGAGATACGCATAGTTACATTATTTCGTATCAGAGCGCGGAATAACGTTTGCCGATGTTACTCTGATCTTGTCAATGTGTTCGTTCCTGATTTGTTCTACGGCTCTGTCTACGTGGGCTTTTAGCGCCTGTGGGTTCAGGGCTCTGACGTTCTCAATTGTAGAGGGATCAGTGATCGTCAAAATCATCTCACGCACTGCTTGTGATGGGGTTGCTACGGATTCACACGCTCCTTACAAGCTACTGTTTAAACTATGCAGAGATTGGGAAATATTGTGTCGGTGTTTTAGTCCTTTCATTGAGGGTTATTTTGATTTATCGATCATCGCCGTCTCGGACATGTGCTGATGGGATCCGAATCAGCTGTTAATTGAGACGGAAAATACCTAGTTTGATTGGAAGCTTTGAATTTGGACATTATTCTGAATTTGAACATTATTCTTCAAGCAAGCAAGCAAGAGTCAGGTCAGCGTGTCACTCCATGATGGATTGGCATTTTGTTGCCAATAGACTCGTGTAGATCTTGTCCTACGCGCCTGCCGAAAATTGGCCGGTCTTTGCGTCTGGACTAGTATCAACCTCCATCCACTAGGACGCGGAAGGCAGGGTGTAGTCGACATGACATGTCCACAAAGGGAAGCGATTGTCGTAGGCCAAACTAAGCGGCAGTTGGGAACACTCTTTAATTCCACAGTTACAATAATTACGAATGCATTACGCCCAGCAACAGATGAAACGGCAACACAACAGGTGATAGACACCTAACTATGGCTTCTAAGAAGGAGGCGTTGACAGGTCAGATGAATCTGATTCTCAATAACTGTTATGTGGTGTACAGATTTGAAGGTCGGATACAAATGCTTGCTCCCAACTTCACAAGTAGAGAGCAACAAGCCCTTCACCAAAAGAAAAGGGCCATAAAGCAAAACGTGGCTGGCAGAGGACCGTAGCATGGCCGCTAAGTGGAAGTATCTTCCACCTTGCATGAGATGTACCATGACCAAGGCCCATTGCGTGTTGCACAGATGGATTTCTATTAGTCCAGCGAATTTGAGATGAATGACAGAATCGGCAATTTCCGTTGAAATTGGGGGACACCCGGCACAGTCAACCTGGAACCTAATAATTAAGAAGTAAAATAGCACTAATGGAGCGGTACACCATATGAGCAAGAAGCTGTCGAACATGTAGCATGTCGGAACTTTCCGGTCATGTCAGATTATTTACTTGTCTGTAAGCCTTTGATAAGGATTATTAGCCGAGTTCATCTTCAGTTCTGGTAGCTGAGGTGGCCAGCGGCATTTGCCGCGGGCAATTTAAACAGCGATAAGTCAGCTACCCCATAGGGCCATTGCGCTAAGCTATTTACGTTTCGTACAGTGTTTCCATAATCACCCGAAGCCCCACAATTTCACTTTTTACTGACTGGTCCAATCTGGTGTAGTAGTAGTAGTAGTAGTAGATTTATTACGCCCGGGAGAACGGATCTCATAGGGCCATGGAATACGCTGTGCTATTTACATTTCTGCCACCTTCAATCCTGACCACAAAGTAAAGCCCCACTTTCTCTCCCTGGATCGCTTTCGTTTGGCCTCGCTTGACTCTCTCTGACAGGCCTGCTTGAAGGCCAATTTCTCCAAGTGTTCAGCATCCTATCCTCAGCAGCTGAAGCGTGGTCTGTCAAAATGAGGCTGTGTTGTGTTAGTATTTTCTAGTTCTGGTTGTTAGTATGTTCAATTCTCCTCCCTTGGCCCTAGTCTTCCTGTCTCCATCGCGAATTTGATTGTTGCTCGCACCGCCTGTAGGTTAGGTGACCATCTCGGTCCGTCCAACGCCGACTTTCCTCCCAGAAAGAATGAGAGGTTTCCCATCTCGCTTTGTCCGATTCGCCGCATGCCTTCGCGTTGTGCATCCCACTTGCTGCAGCGAAAGAGAAAATGTTCCATCGTCTCGGTTGCCCGTCCACAATCACACAAGTCTGATTCCACCGCGCCGATCCTCGACAGGTAGCTGTTGATCCTCGCCATTCCCGTGCGTAACTGTGAAAGCGTGTCTGCTTCGCGCCTCTTCAGTCCGTCGTATAGCACCTTTGTGTGTTTTCCTGGTAGCGCTTTGTCAACCCTCTTGGAGAAGCCGCCCACTCTGTCCGGTAGCGCCTGATGCTGTTGTAGCTGCGCTCTCGCCAGTCTTGTCCGCGTCGATCGAGCTTGGTATGGCGGTGTCTCTGCCGTACGTCCTGCTTCGGTTGCTCTCTGCGCCTGTCTCTTCGCCTTGGGTCCCAAGGGGAACGCGTGGTCCCGGGACGTTACCCAGATCATTTTAACACTGTTGTTGCCTTTTCCCAGCCGTCGGATGTGGTTGTAGATTTCCCGGATGGCGCACTGTCCCGATTGTTGTCGCGGTCGCGCGATCGCCTTCAGAGCTGACTGGCCGCTTGACAGTATGGTGAGTCTTCGGTCCCGTAGTCCGTCAGGCATGCATCGCAATGCCATCGCTATCGCCCCCAACTCGGCCGTGTAGGGGTTCTGGTCGTCTCGAGAGCCGAGGGTGACCGAGTACCTGGCCACGACTCTGTTCGCTTGCCCTGCTGCTCTGTGGCTGATGATGCCTCCCATGCCCACCATTCCTCCTTTGTCCGAAGCGCTAGTCGTGATGGTGATGTCTTCGGCACTATTGGCTGCCGCTATCGCCACCTTCCGCTCTACCTCGCACACCAACGACACGCGGGCGTGCCACGGCGGTGCTGCATAGGCTTCAATTGTTTCCATCCGCCCGATTCCGCTCTCGCCGAGGGCAAGCGCCAGTCTCTTCATCGGCGAGATGTACCTTCGACTCACTGATACTTTGAGTGTCGCTAGCGGGTGCTTCTTTGGCAGCGTGTGCATATTGATGTACAACTTCATTCCAGCCAGAGCATGTCGCTCGTGTACTGTTTGGAGGTTGGCTTCCGCTTCAGCTACTGCCCTCGCCACCGTCTGGAAGGCTCCCGTGATGGCCCGCGCTCCTATTTTCTGTGCCCTGTTGAACTCTTTCAATTCCCTTTCGCCGCGCGCATGCGCCCATACGACAGACGCGTAGTCCATGGTTGGGGCAACGGTTGCGACGAAGAGTTGTCTGGCAGCTTGTGGTGGCAGCATCCTGAGTCTTCTTAGACACATGGCTGCCGAGAGACCTTTAGTGGCGGCCTTGGCCATGTGTTCCTTGAACCTGAGCCCCGTGTCCATGATTACCCCTAAGAGTTTGGCCTTCGCCTTCGGCTTGACTTCCTCTCCATTGATCGTAAACGGCGCCTCGCTGGTGCGTTCAGCTACGCGCGTGAAGTGGACAATTGCTGTCTTGTCATGCTCAAACGTCGCTCCACTGCGTTTCCCCCACACCAGTGCCCGGTCGATGATGGCTTGTATGCTGTCCCTGTTCGCCTCCGCCGTCGGCCCCGTGACCCAGGCTGAGTAGTCGTCGACAAAGGCTATCGATCCACCTTTCGAGTCAATCTTACTTTGCACAAGGTCTGCGTTGAAGAACAGGAAAAGCACAGGCGAAAGCGGCGATCCTTGGGGAAGGCCGGCTTGCGGCAGGTCCCGTTGCTCTGACGTGTAGTCGTTCACCACGATGCTGGCCGTACGATTGGAGCAGAACGCGCTTATCCATTGCACCAGCTTCTCGGGGATGCCTCTTGCTTTCAACCTCTGTAGCAGTCTGTCCTTGAACACGCCGTTGTACGCGCCCTTGATGTCGAAGCTGACTAGGCTGACCACCCTGCGGTTCCGCCACGCTTTGTACACATGTTCTTGGAAGAGCAGCAAGGCCTGCTCTGCCGACCGCCGCTTCCTTGCCCCAAAGTGGTTTGTGGGCAGGAGCCCAAACATCTCGACGACGTACGAGATCCTGTCCGCTACCACTGCTTCGAGCACCTTGCCCAGCGTCGACAACAGCGAGATCGGTCTCCAGGCCTTTGCGACCGCGTAGTCGGCCTTGTCCGGCTTCTTGAGCGGGATGATCTTGGCGCTCCTCCACTGGTCTGGTAGCTGTCCTTCATTCAGTGAGGTGCGGAACAGATGCATCACGCGTTCTTTGACCACCGGCCACAGTTGCTTCCACACCATCGCCGGCACACCGTCTTCTCCGGGTGCTTTCCACGCCTTGGCTGCCATGACTTTCTCCTCCACCTCCTCCAACGTCAAGTCTGGCATGGCCACTTCTCTCCGCCGCGGTCGTGGACCTTCGTCTTCGATGGTTGCTGGCAGCGGCGGGAAGAATGCCGTCAGCAGTTCTTCTGCCTGTTCCGCCTTGTCCTGCGTTGTCGTCCCGTCCGCCCTTTTCAGCCGGGGGATTTTGTCGCCGACCATGTCGCCACCGGGTTTGAGGTATTTGGCTGCTTGCCAGATATTGGCGCCGTCTGCGAGGAAGTCGTCCCAGTGGGCCTTCTTCTGTCTTCTGATACTGTCGTGGTACTCTTTGGATGCTACCTTTGCCCGGCTCTCTAGGTTGTCCTGTCTATGGCCTGCCCGCCGCTGCGCCCTCGCCAGGTTTCTCCAGTACGTGTAGGTTTTCCGGAGTCGAGTAAGGTCAGTTGTCCACCATCTCTTTGCGTATGGCGATGGCTTCGCTCGCGGGACCAGGGCGTGGATTGCGCCGAGGACCGCCTCCATCAGCCTGTCCGTCTGTGTCTGAACCCCGCCGTCCCATGGGAGGAGTGCCAGCCGATCTTTCACTCTCTCCTTGATCGCATTCCACGGTGCATTCTTGAAGAGCAGTCTCGGACTCGCCGTCCTTTCCGGTGTCGTGAGGTCAAACTCTGTCTGGATTGCCCTATGGTCCGACCCGTGTTCGGTCTGGTGAATGCCGCAGTGAACCATCTCTTCGGCCAGTTCGGACGACGCAAGCACCAGGTCGATCGTGCTCTCCGCACTACCCCTCTCCCAGGTTTTCGTTCCCCTGGGAAGGAGGCTGAGGAGGCCATGCTCGTCCATGAGGTCGATGATTGCATCTGCCTCCCCTTGGCGTCTGCCTGTCACCTCGTCACCTCCCCATAGTTGGTCGTGGCGGTTGAAGTCGCCTGCCAAGATCACGTCCGTTCTTTTCCCTGTGCCGTTGCGGAAGCCCGTCATCACCCTGTGCAGTTGCTCCATTGCCGTGCGTAGAGCATTCTCATTACTCCCTTCCACATACACCGATACCACTAGGATGTCCCGGTCGGGCAGTCGTATTATTGCTCCCGTCAGGTCGGCTGACGGTATCGGCACCTGCTCCGCCTCCAGGTCCCTGCGGATCCAGAGCATGCTGCGGATCGGCCATCGCATCTCGTGTCTCTTTGTCGGTATAAATCTCGTCCAGTTTCTGTGGTTGTTTGGTGCTGTCATCACCGCACCGTCAATGTTCAGCGCGTATGGTTCGGCTATTGCCAGCACCGCGTAGTCCCGCAAGTCTCCGTCATTCATCATGCTCAATTGCACCGCATCCCTCTTCCCCACGTTGAGCTGGAGGATTTGGAGGTTAGTGCACCTTGCTGCCATGTAGATGTCGTACTCGGCAGTTGCGGCTGAGCGATTCGTGTGGCCCTCCGCAGAGAGCGCACTTCGGTTCGATCGCCTGGCACTGTGTGTGCCGGTGTCCGGTCTCTGCACATTTGCTGCATCGCTGGGGCCTAGTGCAGGTGAAAGCTTTGTGACCAAGCTCCCAACAGTTGTAGCATTGGACTGGGCCTTGGCGTCGCTCGAAAACGTTGGTGCTGGCCGACTCCCCAGCGAGGTGAAAGTATCTCTCTTCCAGCAGGCGTTGCGCATCGCTCGCCTTCGTGACGTAGATCACCATCGAGCCGTAGGATTTCCCACTCTCCTTGTCGCTGAGCCAGTGCATCTTGGCAATCGTCACTCCGTTCTCCTTTCCCAGCGCCTCCGCTGTGCCTGGCAGCACGTTGCCAGCTGAGTCCAGAACCGCTGCCCTGTTTGCGCCGTCAACTTTGACCGGATACAGCTGGTCCCTGAGGACTCTTGCGCCCTGGACTGCTGTCTTCTCTGCCGCTTCCTTGACGAGCTTCATCTCCGATTCGTCTCGGCAGATCACCTTAATACGGTCTGCGTTCTTTGCGTTCCTCACTACGGCTGCACACCTCCAGTCCTGTTGGCCCTCCTTCTTTCGCATCTCCTCCTCAATGGCCTGTTGAATTCCTCCCACTTGCGCTTTGCCCTTCTCCTCCTCGTTGACACGCGATGTGTCGATAGTGCAGAAGAGAGTATCGGTAAGCGTGGACGGTGTTGTTTGTATCGACGAGAGCGTGTGAACGTTGCTTGGCTGGCTTGACGGCGGGGTACGGGCTACGTCTGCATACGATGGGTGTGGGCTCGTCTGGGCGCTGTTGGCCTGAATACTTTTGGCCATCGCGTCTAGTTGCTCTCGCAACTGCTTTGTTTCTTCTGCCGCTTGTTCCCTCACCTGCCTGAGCTGTTCAATCAGCTGCTCGCGCATTTGTTTCATCTCACGTGCTGTCTGTTCCTGCATGCTTCTAGTTTCCTCGGCCTTTTTCCGGTCGTCGGCCGCTTCGGCCCTGACCGTCCGTATCTCCTGCTGCAGTTGTCGGATCATCTCCAGCTGATCGCTAATCACCTTTGTCGCTTTCTGCTGGTTCTCCACCAAAGCATCCCAGAGTCTCTCCAGCATCTGTTTCTGCTTGCTCATGAGATGGCTCGACGTTTCCTGGAGCATCGTCTGGAGCGTCGTCTGGAGCATCATCTGCATTGGCGATGAATCGCTGCGGGCCGCGCCATCCATGGCTTGCAATCCCTCGTCCGCATTGTCCCAGTCGTTGTCGCCTGCTGCCACTTGCCTTGTGCCGGCATTCTTCGATGTTCCGGCCTGGCTTGAGGCTACTTGCCAAAATTTTTGGGCTTTCGCGGTTGGTTTCACGGATCTCGTCGAGCGACGCGTCGCAATCACCGAATCCCCACCCGCAACCATGATCTCCTCGGCGGTCGCGTCCATCTCCCGGTGCCACGCTCACGGCAGCGCCAACCCGTTCTTTCGCCTAGAAGAGTTAGAAGAGTTAGAAGAGTTAGAAGAGTTAGAAGAGTTAGAAGAGTTAGAAGAGTTAGAAGAGTTAGAAGAGTTAGAAGAGTTAGAAGAGTTAGAAGAGTGTAAAGAGTGTCTGTGCCGTCTATGATCACAGCATGGCAGTGTGTCCCAACTCGTCGGTGATGCTTAATCAGCAACCACTCTAACCCAGTTGCCAACTACCCTCTGTTGCACGCGTCGAAGCCACGCAATCAGGAATTTTTCCACTCTTGTTAAGCCCAAGGACGAACCGTCCGAACACGCCCGCACAATCCACGGACACAACCGCGATGGGCAGCAGAACCCCCGTTGTTTCTCAAAAACGAAGCCGCACGACGAGCAGCCGAAGAGGGACCTTGCTATGGAACAGAGCGATGCCCTAGATCCAGACGAAGACACCAGCCCACCTATCGACCGACGAAGCGAGCAATCCCCCCCCGATAGCGATGCGGCGCAAAGAGGAAAAATTCCACCGCTCGATCTAGTCACGCATTCTCCCAAAGCGAGATCAGAGCTGGAAGCAGAACCCAAGTCCGATCACGACACCAAGGACCCCAGGAAGCGCGTTTATGATCATGGTCGCAGGGTAGATTCCGGCATGCAGAAGATCGCCACGTCTTGGAACATCAGCAAAGAGGAGGTCGAAGAGAAATTTGGCCGGTCTCCCTCCCGCCAGATCATTGAACTCGCTTGCAAATTTTCCGATTGCGTCCCATTCGACGTGGCTTGGCCCCGACTAAAGACGGCACAAGCTCAGCGTCGCGACCGAAACCCGAAGGCATTAAACGAAGCCGCCGTCAAGCATACGAGGAGACGCGCCAAGTGGGTTCCAAGAGATTTTGAACGTGCCATGGAAGAATCGGGTGTGCTTCACTGCGATGGGTCTAGCGACACCGCCGTCCAAGGCGACCATTCCAAGGATGAGCAGCGCAAGACTCGCATCAAGCATCCTCGCACGACCAGGTCTACCGAGTCAAAGCTTCAGAACACACACTCCAAGAACGCCCAAACATGCATATCGGCTGAGCTGCTTGAACAAGCTTCATCAAGCCAGCCACTGCACAGGGCAGCTTCCAAGGTTGGTTCTCCAAGTTCGTTCGCGTACGCCGTTCACCACTAATATGATATGCTTTAACAAGACCAAATCCTCTCGAAAGAGAACCTTCTCCCACTCTTCTCTCGCATCCTCAACCCCCGAATCCCCCTCCATCTATGTCAAACAACGTTTCACCCCTGCTCCAGGCGTCGTCACGACCGACGCTCTGTTCTCTGACGGCGAGAGCCCATCCCAACGCCTAGAGACGCCGACCCTCTCACAGAGTGATGCGAAAGACGGCCTGGAACCCTGCCAATCACTCCAGGAAACTGCCAAACACTCAGATACAGGCCAGACGATCGATGTCGACGAGGGTGCAGCAGACACACAGATGAATGAGGTCATTATTATTGGTGATGATGATGAGGACAATTGCTCGGATACCCATGAACGGCAAGAAATACCACCAGATGCTCTATGCACGCTCGCCCCAGACACCTGGTTGAACGACAAAGCCGTATTCTTCACATTATTGCTCATTGTGCGAGCGGTGGCAGACACATACATCGTCATTGACCCTATACTGTCTAAGCCCGAGTCAACCAGCCCTATTCCCACTAAGCCACACATGACCGTCTTGGCCCCCATCAACCTGCCCAACACGGCCCCCGTTGGCATGCCCCGGAACGACCACTGGATCCTCGCTGTCCTGTACGGAGCCGAAAACCGTGTTGATGTATACGATTCGCTCATAAATCCGGACAATACTAAAACGGTTCGCCTCTCAATCGAGGGCTTGATTCATCGGCTTTTCCCCACAGCAGTATTATCGAACTGGAACACCGAAAACCAACCAACGCCTTCACAGTCCAACTTCGATGACTGTGGTGTCGTCGTTCTTGTTGTTGCGCTACATCTCGTGTCCGGTCGGTCTCCACCAGCTCTACCTATCAACGGGCAACTCTGGCGTCGCCTCTTCTCCGCCTTGCGCGATGAAGGGGGTGACCCAGCCGCTTGGGTACAAGAAGAAATCCGGCGTAGCTCATTAGCATTTTCTCTCTCAGTTCCCACAACATCGCAACCGGATTCAGTTTTGGAGTTCCTGGGCAAATACCAGGCCCACCTTCAGAACACTTCACAGCAATCAAGTCAACTAAAAGACATACAAGAGACAACTTCCCAGGCAGCTTCTATAGCCAACGAGCTCCATATCTCTGCACTTCGCAGTAGAGAAGTACTAACAAGCCAAATTGCCAAAGTCGAAGAGAATATCTCCATGCAAAAGGAAGAGCCGCTTCACTTTGCCAAGCTTCTCTCCCTGGACAATCTCACTGATCACATAGGCCAGCAGATACTAGATCTCTCTCAACAACAATTAACCAAGATCCGCTGCTCTCAAAATCAGTATGAGGAGAGTGTTAACGGGCTATCTTATATGATGAATTACGCCACTCACATGAATAAGGCGATTCAAGTGCATCTCAAACGGCTTGACGAGATGAGGAGAATAGGCGATGGGCTGGAGGGACTGTTAGCAGGGGCTTCAGAACTTCCTCGTAGTTGAGGTATCGCTAGTAAATTGTAATAGAAAAACCTCACACGGGTTCTTCTGCTTCTGCATCCCCAAGTATTTTATCGGTATAAACAGTGCCCCGTGTGGAGTCTAAATCTCGAGCCTATCTATCTTGCTCATCCTGGGTGTCGTCAGTATGAGGCTTGACTCGATCGCTAAGTAAGTTACGTCCACTCCGTAGTCACTGAGACTGGGAATTGGGGCAACTGGACAAACGGTGAACCGGAGAACAACCCCAAGACTAGCAGCTCTCAGCGACTGACGGCAACCCATGTGCAGCAAAATTGGCTGCCATTCTGCACGGCGCGGAGGCGTAATGAAAACGGGGTCGATAGATCGACTCCGTCGGATACGAACAGAAACAAGGGCCCACGACTGATCTCTCTGTCTATCTATCATTAGGAAGCAACATCGGCCTAGCATCCAGAAACAGGTGAATAATCCACCCAGATGATATTGAAGAGGATGCTTTGGTGTGAAGAAAATGATACCCAGGAGACAAAACTGAAAAGCCATGCGACTTGCGTAGAGGCGGTATTTTGCTGAAGGGAAATACTGTCATATTCGATGACCGATGGCATACAAATACAATCACACCAAACGCAGTCTCCACTATTCATAAATCGCCCGAACTGTCAGCGTTGAATAAGTCTCCGCTACTGGCTGGCGACACCGCCCCAATCGACATATAAAGCAGCCCGGTTCCCGCCACGTCCATTCTCAGCAGACAATACACTTCCACACAGCGCCCTTCAAAGATTATCCAGGCCAATGTTCACTATCTATGTATAACGCATCTACGACAAGAGATCCTGCGACATTGCTGGGTTTCAATGAACATGGGATACAGTTTGTCGAGAACTTTATATGCCAACGTGTTGATGCTAGACTGCGAGCAGGAGTTGTTTGGTACGTCATTATCAATGAACTACGAAATTTACTAACAGTCCTGTAGTCTCAAATGCAGAGAGAAGCTGCCCAACCCACCATTATCTGGCCAACTCAGTCAGGGCCCGCATGCCCCCAATTTTAAATCCAAGGTGCCAACAAGACAAAGAAAAACCGACAAGGAGTTTGTTTTAGAGCTGCTGTGTATTTTCCTTTTTGCTATAGTGGCCAATAAGACTGGCGAGAGCAAAGTCTTCTGGCCATCAGAGGAAGCAGAGTGTATACAGCAGGCTCCAAGCGACACCACTACTCCCGCCAGCAGAGACTATAAGTACTACTGTTCTACGTGTAGTACCTGCTTGAAAACAAAATCAGAGCTTAAGTAAGTTGTTCAGTTCACAATCAATAAAAAGACTTAGACTTACATGAATTAGCAAGCACGAAGTCCGGCATAGCAAGCCCTTCCACTGCGATGCCAAAAGCTGTAATCGTACGGAAGGCTTCAGCAGCAAAAATGACCTCGATAGACACAACCGGAGCGTTCATTCTGACCTAGAAGTATCTGGACCTAGATACATTTGTCGCTTAGGGCAATGTGCTGCTGTCAAAGAGGATGAGCCCAAGACCTGGCCGAGAGCTGATAACTTTCGTTCCCATCTTCGCCTTATTCATCACAAGGAGCATAGCCGCAATGATGATCTTGAAGAATATATCTATCGGTGTGTATACCTGATTTCTCCTATTCTTCAATTCATGTTAGCCCATTCGTTCCTGATCAACCTCATAGGCATAAAGACCTCCAAAACAGTAAAGGGACTACCATTTCAAATATACGTACCGATTCAGAGAGCACTTTGACGGCACGTTCACCTCCTACAAAAACCGCAGTCAGGACTAAAGCAATCCAATCGGGCGAAAATAAGATACTGGATACCGACATAGTGGACGGTATTGACAACTGGGACCTAACTGCCTCGGTTGATCAGCCGAGTGTGATAATTCCCCGAGGAGGGCCAGCTATTCTCAGTGAACAGAAGATTGCATCAATTTCCCCTATCCCCAGAGCAAAAAGACGGCCTTTACCAACATCTGCGCCAAAGACGGAACCCGCTAGGAAGAGGCACAAGACATCCGCCCAAACAGAACAACAGAAAGACCGTGTCGCTACTATTATCCGTACCCGTGGCTCGAAGTGATGGGGACAACAAAGTGGGCAATGGAAGCAAAGGATTCGATGTATCCCAAGACAATTAGAACTCATGATTCCATTGAATTGATCTCGGCTAAGATTGCAAGTTCCTTCTGTGCCGTGCGTATCTAAGCCTCTAGCTCAAGTTCGAACGGAATGCTTGTCTCCTCGGTGTCTCAGCATTTTGGGAATTCGCCAGCTCCTCGGCCCGTTCCTTAAAGAATACCCTGGGAAGAAAACCACAATCTCCTTTAAATCGATTAGAGTCTGTTATTCTCCGGGGTGAACGGCGTTCCTGGCTGAGGTGCTGGGGAGGATATCTCACCACCCTTGGGCTTTAACACGTTGTAGTATCGTGCCTGCAATATCCTTAAATAGGGATCCTGGAAGAAACCCGCAATACCCTCTCAAGGTAATTTCACAATCTCCCTTAACTCCATCAAGATTTCATCATCCTTCGGGGTGCATGCCGGCGCCGGCTTACGCGTTTTCGGTCAACGCTCTGCCGGGCCCAACAATTTTGGTGTACTCGAGTGTGTATTACTTGTTGGTGGTGACTCTATAAATTCATGAGATGTTGAGTTATTTGCGTGCCGATGATGGTCGCTTTCGATTGAGCACTGAGACTATTCTACATCCGACCAAATATTTACATGACAGCTAGATCAAAAGCTATCCGAAAGCTATCCCGATACTAATAGAGGCAAGCTCTCCGGGTTGGGAGCAGCCAACCAGGTGTCATCAGCCGTTGTTCCGTACCAGACCAAAGTCAGCCCCCCTCGCTGGGAAATGATCCGGGATGAGACGAACGAGCGAGCATGGCGCCCTGCACGCCTACGGACTACTCTAGCCTCAAAAAAAAAGTATGCATATCAGCTCAGCCCTTGGTGATATTGAAGGTGGTAATGTGGCTTCCTATCGCGATTATAAGTAGCATTTAATCCGAGGTGTGGCCGTCCCCTAGCAGCTGCAACGGTGTACTAAACCGAATGCCTGCATAGACTGACATGGGTCTTGGTTGCGAGTCTGCTCTGGGGCGCTCAAAGGGGGGAAGATCATTTCCCAATAATATAAAGGAGGTGACATATGATATGCATCTTGTATCTTTGCATCATTGGCCCCCGGACCCCAGGACTGTGGTCCAACCTGTCACAAATAGGTGTGATTCCCCTTTGATCTAACCTATCTATCCACCAAGTCCACGCCTCAACGTGAGTGATGGTATGTCTACTAAGGCATGTTCCCGTTCGCTGCATGAAAACGGACTTCCGCTTAGGCACAGTTGTCATTTCCCATAGTCTGTGTGTGGTTCCTTGTTGATCCAGCGTTGAGTCTGACATAAATGGTACAGGGTAGACTACGTTGTGCATCCCAGGTTGTGCCCGCGATGATCCATGCCACCGTTTCGGAGGTAAAGACACTAGCATGGTGGCTGGCAGTTACATGTGTGGCCACATCATGTTCAGGAGCTTCTCCTTTTCTCCGCTCTGTCTCCACTCATGGCCAAAGGCTGGGTCCTTCTCAGACGTCCTGTGAGCTTATATCTAGGGAGACCATCCATCGGACTGGATTAACGGACAGACATTGCGTCTTTATCCAAATCCAAGACGTCTGTGTTTAATAAAGAACTTCAGTATGTCGTTTATTCAACTCCAAAAGAACCATCTTTATTTCATTACCCTTCCTCCTCCTGTGTCTGCAGCCCAAAAGCTCCCGCAAGGAGAAGTTTTCGCCAGTTCTTCCCAGAACATGGTGCTTGAATTACCTACCAAAATGGTAACAGCTTAAAGACTCCCTCTCGGCAGACTTGGAGCTAATTGAGTAAAGACCTTCAAAAATGGTTGTCACCTCTGCTTAGGGCAAGATAATGTATTCTACCTCGACCTCAGCTTAGCAGAGGAGACCGAACTTGAGATCACAGATTACTGAGGATCAATCCCACAGAGGCAGAGGATCAGACTAGCTCACAGAAGGTGTTGGGCACAAGTCAGTCAACTGTCCCCTCCAGCCTGGCGGCTAGGTCTTCCTGGTCGAGGTTATTCCATTGCTATAGCCGAGGTCAGGCTCGTAGGGCGATCAGCTTGTCAAAGCGATATCGTCCTCGTAGCTGTTGCTGCGGCCGTGGCTGTTGCAATACAGATGAGGTCAACTCTCTTAACCCCTCATCTGCTTCCTGTTAGTGCCCTGATAGGCTCTAGCAGCTATGCTATTGCTAGCCTTGGTGGCCTGTGAGACTTTTCCTCTATCGTAGCGCTAACAGCAGCTGCGGGGGAAAACTATTTACAGGAGAGAGTTGTATAGTTGGTTGAGGCGGCCGTCGGATAATATGTATAGGGTAGGTCCCTATCGGTGGCCGGCAGAAAGACAAACGCCTCAAGTCGCGGGAAAGTATATAGCCTGCAGCTTTCAAGAGGGAGTTGAGGGTTTTACTGCCGTCTTATTCCAGAATATCCTAGGCTGGGGAGCAAGGCTGGGCGAGTGCTCGAGGCCGACGTGACCAACGGAGCGGAGATATCTGTTTGGGGACTTTCAACTGTAACACCTTGACCTTGACGGCGTTCCACTCGAGGTACTAAATAGTCGTGGGTTTGAAGGGGTCGATTGTGGTCGGATCGAAGGCTGAGATCGGAAGGTTGTGGTACTCTACCATCAAGGGATCGCTGACGGGGACGCGAGAAACCCATCTTGCATTAGTTCGATTGAGATGAAATCATTTGTTACGATTGAAATAACGCTAAAAAACACACTCCATTAGCCAGTTTTTCCCCCTTAGTCTTGACCTCTGAACGCGGGCTCATCACTGGATCGCGGTGTCCTGAATCCCCCCCCTAAATCGTTTCCCCTTGGGTCGCTGATGTAAATGTCTTAGCCTAGTGCGATAATTTGACTTGTGGAGAGGATTCGAATTGTTTCAACCGAGGAACCAAGTCCGAGTGCAGTCGCGACACTGGTCTTGTGCTCAAGGTTGCCAGAACCAGCGATTCCAGCGCCAAGAGCACGCCAAGGTTTCGGTCATCAATACACAGAATAAGGGATACGAAGTCCGTGCAGATGAGAGTTTGCAGGCCGGTGAAATGTCAGTCGCTTCGTCAATCATTCATGCAAGCCGAATTGCTGCATCGACATATGGCTCGTTGGTAGCAAGCATTGCATAGGGATCTTTGCCTCGAGCCGGAGAAGAACCGACCTTCAACTACAAGGCAGACGGTGCCGACCAAAGAAAGCGCGCTGAGGATCCACTTGATGCCCTTCCATCTAAGAGAAGTAAATCGACGAAGGAGAAAGCGCCCCGGAGGAAGAAACTGCCGCAGAAACTACCCGAGACGAAAAGACAACCCGAGATGAAGAAACCTTGAGAGTAAGTATTAGTTGATCCACTCGCGCAGACCATCTTCTTTGCAATGTTCGTCGAAGGCTTTGGCTGCACTTGTCAATAGCTGTAGAGCAATCGTTTGCCCTATTCTTCCTTTTAGTCCTTGTTAAATGAGCATATAATCGATCAGTTAATGTAATTTCCTACAAACTCAAGAGGGCTTGCATGTGAAGCAGAAAACAAGAAGAGATATGGAGGTAAAATGGGGGACCCGGTCGATGCAAATGATTGGCAGTATTCAAGCACCTCGGCTCAGGGGCGTCCTATATTATAACAATCCGAGGGTCTTGTTGATTTTTGTGGCGACGCCGTATGCCATCCCACTCTCGCACGTGGCCCGAGCCCCATTCATAAATATTTAAGACTCAGCCGTCATCCTTCTTCCATATTATATCCAAGTTGTGCTTCTAACGAACCTCGTCAATTTAACTCTGATCAGTATGAGACTCCCTGGAATTATCGCATTGGCCATCTTGACCCTCGTCCCTATCATTATATTTACTGTCCCCTATCTGCGGCGATCTGTGATGGGGAGAATCAACGCATGTTGCTCTAGGCTCAATCCCCGGATTTATCGTTGGAAGGTAGGTGCCAGCACCCTTCTTATCACCCAGAGGTTGATCGGTCTAGGATCCCCGTCGGGACTTTATCTCGAGACTTTTACTCACTCGAAACGCTTCACGAGATGTTGAGCTGGGGCCCTCCCAGCATCTCCACGATCCTTCCGGCGCCCCACGAAGCAAGCCGAACAATACTCAACCAGACTTTGAAGAGTTTGCGGAGCATGTCCTCACTGGTCCTCGATGTATCTCTCCTCCAGCACCAGGTGGCAGAACCAATGTTTCGTCTTGTGGTTCGAACGCAGGCACATCGCCGGAGCTAAGCCGCCTGGACTCACATGAAATCATTGGCACCTCAAGCTTGCGCTACTCTATAGTTCCTTCTTTCCCTGAGAGTGCTGCCGTTATTCACAACCCCAAAAACCCCCCCGTGGATGATGAGGTTTGGGATGAGTACAATGACCTGTTTGGTGAGGGCCACGCCAGTGACATTGAATCAGTGTCATCTCCGATGGGTACCCCCTTCCATCTGGAGACATACCATTCGAGCACCTACCCAAGTCCCCGGCCCCCAGCCCCTACTCATGCCAGCTTGGCAAAACCCCGGCCCGAGAGTGGGATTTTCACGGTCTTTCCGGCTGAAAACGCTGACGGGAGATTGAGGCCCACGTATGATGGGAACCGAGTTCGATTTGCTGATCTTGGGAAGGTCTTGGAGACAGGATAGAATATGAGACAGCTTCCATGGTTATCAACATTGAGTCTGCGGCCGCGGTTGACGTTCCTTTCGGTGTTGGAACCGTGGGCAGCCTATGTATGGTGACCAGACATCCCAGTAATAAATGAATACATAATTTTGGTCTATTCTTATCTATTCTTAACCATACCCCAATATTGTTATGCATTGTTAAGCTTAAGCATAATTATGAATATAAGACCGAAAGGTGGTGCAACTCATCGTCATCACCAGAAACGTCCATAATCTCATCGCCGACTGACACGTAGACTTTCCTAATTAAGTCATTCTTCACCCAGCTACTCAAACATTGCAGCTTTTCAATGGTATCGGCCGACAACCTTGCTCTATCCCAGGAAATTGTACGCCTTGCGCAAGAAAACACCCTCTCCGGATCGTCCGACATCGCCGGAACACTTAGTATGTCAACAGCCATCTGGTGCAAGCGTGGATACTCCATCCTCTGTTCTTCCCGGCACCACCATTCGAGCGGAGTCTTCGCCATCATATGTCTCGGAGGAGACTTGATGAATTTTTCGAATTCATCCTCGTCGCCGGGCTCATCCAATACACTCATTGATTGCTTGATTCGCTCGTACGGCGATATCTCTCGTCGCTCATCATCCGGCTGCGTCGCAGATATCGGCGCAAGCGGCCGGTCCTTGTAGTTGTGCTCATGGGACGTGTTGCTGATAGAGTGAAGATTGGGTGCTACAGCAGGCAAAGCTGGGTTGACTGGGCTACCTAGTGGACCCCCAAATAGCGGGGCGTATTAAGAATTATTGATAATATAATGTTATGGCCCAAGGGTATATTCTTATCCATATGGCTAAGCTTAACAATAATTATGCATTAAGCCTTAAAAATATATTTATTACTGGGATGTCTGATGGTGACAATGAACTTAGGTAAAGGTAGACATCCGATTCGGGTGTAATATCTTTCTAGATGTTAGCTTTGGCAGTAACAAGTAATTGCTTGAGAACCACGGTGATACTTGTCTTATTCGCGTCCTCATTGTGCGTGTTGCGGCCTGGTAGCACCGTCGTATGCTATGGAGGGAGACGACGAGTTATATTACCACCAAGCATTCTTGGGGAGGGTTACCAATATCATACTCTGGGATATCCTATGTTGGCGACCAGAGGAGGTGGATACGTTAAATGAATATGTGCGCGTGGTATTACAGTGCGAGGACACTCACGTATTGTTGATATTGTTGTCGCTACCGCACAGAAGTCAATATCGAGAGACCGTTCATGCGACCACCCCGACAATCTGAGCACACCCTGACATCCTTGAGGTTAAATAACACAAAGGATGGTTCCTGGGAAAGGGAGAGAGGGGAGCCTGTGTATGATTACCTAGATGGAGGAGTGGTCTCGGGGTCATATTAACCGCGCCTAAGATCCCACCAAGAGAGATAAAACATTAAAAGCTCAGCATAATTGAGGCCGAGAGCTGTGCTCGAGTGAGTCGTTTGTGCAGAAGGCCGTGTGCGAGTTAAAACACTATAGCTTGATGTCTAATAATAAGATAGAGAGAGGAGGGAGCTGTAAGAGCACTGTAGACATCATTCAGACCTAGAAAATACTTACCAATCAATTTGAAGATTACTTCCATTTGTTTCGTAGGGAACTCAAGTCTGCTTCTAGTGTTAGTAAGAATTGTCTGAAACTCTGAAATAGCGCCTTTTTATGCTTAACAATGCAATTTCGCGGTTTACAAATGATTTTCTAGCAGGTATTCCTCCATAGCCGCGATATACCGTTTCGTCTCTCTGTAACTTGAATTGTCGTCTCCCATTTTCCAACTTGGCACCTCCATCGTTTCGATTACTTAATGGTAGAAATTCCGATAATCAATGTCCTTCATGCTTTTACAATACAGGTCGGCAGGGGAATCTAAATGAGGTTTAACAGCAACATTTTGACCTGGAGGGTTACTAGTATCGTTCGATTAGCCGTTTAGAAGATAAGTTCTCCTTGGTAGCCCATAATCATACCTCGTAATTGAGTCACTGTCAATTAAAACTAAATTCTTTTTATAATTTCTGCGACGAGTACGTAATCTTGGAGTAAATTGAGTAATTCAGGACCACGCACCGGGATGAAGTCATAAAATTGACTCATTGAGCCCCTCTTTGATTGAACTCTATCTCATTCGTAGGCTGTTGCTATGTTGTATTGAGTGCCACCAGGAATGGTTCTTTAAGTAATCGTTCATAAGTTTTGATTCGTGAACATTGTTATATGGTGCCAATACAGTTGTCAACTTAGAGTCCTCATTCATCCTGGACATAGAAGATGATGCTATAGGGTAGCACGGGGACAAATATAAGCAACATAATTGCTTATTCGCAAAGGAAAACGGGAGTTTATCCTTTAGTCATCGTTACTGTACCCACAACAGGTATCAATGCAAGCTTTATCTTGCTTTATCTGGTGTGTTTTGGTGAAATGCTAAGAGCTCACATGTGGCTCGCTAGAAAGCCAATCACACCTATGCATGATGAGTTACTAGTTAGGACTCCGCCGAGCAGGGTAAGGTTGACCTCCCCTCTTAATTCTCTAATAAATCTTGTTGTTGAGACGGTTGCCTGTTTATTATTACCGCCATCTCCCTGGTAATAATACACCCAGCATACTATACACACAAATGATGTCAGGTGTGGATGAAGATATGGGGTAAATAGAAGAATGTGGGAATGTGTATTAGAAGCTTACGGTACGGTGGCTTTATTTAAATATGAGATAATCCACCACGATTCCCCTTCAATCCACTTCTGTTCTTCAGTCCACTTCTGTCCTTCAGTCCACTTCTGTCCTTCAGTCCACTTCTGTCCCTCCAGTCCACTTCTGTCCGTCAATCCACTTCTGTCCTTAAGCTTGGGTGACTCAGCGCCTGTTTTGGACCAAGGCGAGTACTTATGGGCCAATTGTGGCTAAAACAGTATAGGCAAAAACCGGATGAGTATCTTGCAGATTAGTAATCAAATGCTGGTGCCTGGTGTCTGAGGCAGTAAAGACTATAGCTCGAAAGTTCTATTTGGCTTCAGCCATATATAGCTTTGAATAAAATAGTGCTCTACTTTTCAGGATATATCTGTATGTGCAATATTAATTACGCTAAATTAGTATCCTCCATATTGCACCAATGTTGAAAATATGGAACAGGACCGGCCAGGTCTACTCCAGTAAAGAAACAATTCTCCAGGCCAAGAACAACCGTGACAATCAATTCAAGGCTAGAAATATTAAAAGAGGAGATAACCAGCATTTGATAGTGGAAGTCGAGAGAGCAGAAGCCTTGATGAGGCTAACGGATTCTTTCCTGGGGACCCTCGCTAGGCAGGAGAACTCCATATTGGAGATGGATCAACAAAGCCCTGGGACGAAAAGAGAAGCACAGCAGAAGTTAGACAGACAAAAGAAGGAGACAATAGAAGCACTGGCAACATTCTGGTAGAATATATTGAGACTCTCCCATTACCAGGTTCAATACATCCAACACTCGAGGGCTGCTCTCTGACACATCATATCCAATCCAGAGCCTTCCTGTGATAGATTTATGATCCCCCAGGTCCACTTGAAGTGGCTGCCTTATGTGAATTACAAGCCCTTACGTTGGCGGAAGGAACTCCACCATCTGTGGAAACCCTCTGATGGGAGTCCACTACGTATAAAGGTATCCTATTTCTTTATCAAACTCTAGGCTATTCCATATATCTCCATTATTCGCCAGCTTGATCGTCAGAATCATGGAACCGTTCCTGACCAATTTCGAAAAGTACATCCACATTGAACAGGAGGTTACCCTACCTATTGATATTTTTATTCTCGACTCTTTTAAATACCATCCACACTACCCCATTTACTGCCAACAAACAGAGACCAAGATATTTCTTTCTCCGTTAATTTTGGCTGCTGGATACGGTCTTGAGGACATCGTATCCACGATTTTGGATGCCACAAAGGTTGATGGGGACTCACAGCCTGATGCCGTACCAGATCATGGGACCATTACCGCTCTCTTTTTAGCTCTTTGTTATGGAAATGCCAAAGTAGCCAAGATGCTCTTGGAAATGGGAGCTAAACCAGACGCATCTTTAAGTGTCAATGCCCTCCACGCTGCTGCAAGGGGAGGAGTAAGATCAACCATAATACAACTTGTGGAGGTTTTTGGTGTTGACCCGAATGTGGAGGATCATGATGGAGCTACACCAGTTTTTTATGCTCTTCTGTTACCTGAGAAGGAGGCATTTGAAACTATTTCCCTGTTGCATAAGCTTGGCGCCAGAACAGATATGTTGATTGGTGATCACCATTGGGGTTTAACTGCGATGGCTAAAGCAATGGGGAAGGACTCTCTGGTATTAGAGTTAGAGTGGAATGGACTAGTTCCCAGCGTGGAGCAGCTACAATGTGGCATAATCATTGTGGGACTGCTATATAGAATCATCCTCGACAAGATATAGTAATATACTACCTAGATGACTAAGTTTCGCATTCACTTCAATTTGGGAAGTTGACGTGGCTCTCTTCGTTGGAGGGTTCATGCAGATCTGCCAGGGCCGCCCTCGGCAGCATCAGACATATTTAGCATCCCTCATGAGAACTAACACGGTCATTCTGCTGGTTAGGTATCATTATTTAGCGAGCCATCCAGTTGATTCTTTCTTAGTGTGTCAGCAGATGCGGTGTACATTTGTCGTATTATAACCTACCAATATTGTACCTCATTAGCTTCCTGTATTTAATCAGCCATCTTGGTGTACGTCAAGGGTACTCCTATCAACAAGCCGGAATGAAATTAAGCTGAACCAGTTGGACAATTCATGAATAGGTCGGTGAGTTCAATCAGTAAAGGCAGTAAACTCCATTGAGTCAATACATTCTTGTTGCACTTGTTCTATCAATGATGCCGCCTGATTAAATGCTGCGAGACATTTGTATAGGAGAGTTTCGGTCGTTGTCGCTCTTTCTGACCTTTCTTCTAGCTGTTGCGCCAGTTGTTCACATTTATCTCTCGTCATTTCGAGCTCTCTTTGTAAGTGCTCACACTCAGTGGTCTCCTTTGACTTCTGGCTTATCGGTGTGTTCCAGATTGACCCTACACCAAAAATGCTGCCAGGCAGATCTTTCAATGTCAGAGACGGGGAAGTTCCTAACCGATTTTTCGTCCCTATAAAAGAGACTGTATGAAAGCTCTGCCCGACTCCATCGTAGAGTTCCTTGTACGCTGCTATTCCATGATCACTCAGATTTTTGGAAAAAAGATGTGCAACTTCCGATATATAGCACCAAGAATAACAGTCGCTTTGTTTGGTAACTAATCGGACTTTCGTTGGTTCGACCGTTAATCCGGTTACTTCTTCTACCAGCTGTTAGCTCCCTTAAGTCCTTAAGCATAATGGGAGGGAGATCTCACTGATATGAGCTGCAAGCCTTTTCCGACACCTTATCTTGAGTGCTTTATTCTCATGGATATATTTCCCTTCAGCATTGGGCCTGCAGTGGTCAATATCTTCGCTCATGTTTGAGCTCTTTCCAGTTCGTAAATAGGAACAGACAGATATATAATCTCGGACTCCAAGCGCAAGTTTTTCTCTTCTGTAACACTTCCCCCTTCGAGCACATCGAACTTTACTTATGGGACGCGTGGAAGCTACTGGCAGCAGAAGTGGGCTCAAGAGGAGTGGACCAAGAACAAAAGTGGACGAAGGAACCGAACGGGGGATTTAGACCATGTCGGGGGCCAAGTATAAAATGGACCGAGCAATAGCATATGCCTATAAGTCAACTCGTACAATCAATCAATCAATTTATTAACGCCCGGTGGCTATTTGGGCACCAGATGTCATCAATTCAGCTCTTGACATCTTGAAAGACTTTCTCAATCTCCCATTTGGGCACATTGAGTGTTCAAAGATTTCTCCACTTCCTGGGACCGACTCCTAGGTCAGTTCAATACTGACCCAGACCTGCTCGATTCTCTTACCAACACCCTCAAAAAGGTATACTCTTGGAGTTCAACTTGGGCATAGTGACCCGTCGAGAATATTCACTATCCGAGATCACCATAAGTACCGTGACCAAATGCGCACAATCCCCGACATGGAAGGCCCAGATCTTTGGCAAAACCCTCCGCATGCTTGAAATTGTGGATGGACAGCTTGGAATTGACCTACATCATGTCTTCAACAACGAGCAGCCCGAAATAATCAATATATTCAACGAACAAACTCAACTAGAAAACACTTAAAGGATAGATATCAGAGCTTAGTTCAGGTTGAGAAGACTCGAGGTACGTTTGGCTTCAGTTGCATAGCGGGCTAGTTTACTGAAGTGCTGACTCTTTAGACCCGAAACCGCCTTCACTCTCGACTTGGTAATTTGAGCCCGATATGTTTGATAGACGGGCTTTGCTAATTGACTGGATAGGACTCGAGCAATACCAAGCGGTCTGGGCCCGACAATCTGTCTCAAGCAAAGCGTTCTCAAATGTCTTGAGGAAACGGCTTTGATGAGAGATAATGGGTGGGGTGGATGATGGGCAATGGCTGGAATGGCGACGTCCTGTTTCTATCTCTACTGCAGCTACCAAGCTCTAAAATATAGTGGAGGCAAAACACATATAGTATCTGGGTAGCAAATTCGTTGGTGGTATCACCTCTTGTCTCCAGCCCAAAATGCCGCTCAAAATGGTTATAGTGATTTCACGAGCTCTAGCAGCTGCAGAAGGTTTATCCAGCTGACATAATGGAGGTAGTGAGGTGCTAGAAGTAGATTTGGGGTAAGAATAACGGTGTCCCATGCAGTGTGGAACGGCTATGATCCAAAATGTTGTCGGTGGCTTGAAACACGGTGTCTGCAGGAGAGCCAAAAGTGGCTTTCTAAGTTGGTTTAGTCAACATGGAGCCTTGCGCCTTCTCGAATTCCACGCCACATACCATTCGTCTTCTCACTCGCGCTAACAGCTTCTCAAATACTGGTAAGATGTAAGCCGTAGGCTTGACATGACGACTGTTAAGGAGGAATGTTGTATAAGGAACTGTTACCTCACGTGGCCATCTGAGAAAGGGTATATCGCCTGAATTATTCCCCACGAATCATTTGACTAGCCTCATGTAAAACTACATGCGAAATTCTTGGGTATTATCCGGATGTCACTACAGTACTCTCCGCTATCTTGGTTAGGGTTTAATGGCATTGTTGTAATTGGCTAGACCCTTAACTGAGCCATTTTCTCAGAGAAAGCTGGTGATCTATGCCGCCTTTGGCAAACAGCACGTAGCTATTTCCCTTAGTGAGGCTGTTCGCTGCAAATCTAACTGGCCTTTTATTTTCCTCTAGCTTCACCTAGAGCCTTACCCTAAACAGAGACACGGTGTCGCGATTTAGTGGGCTGATGTGACCACAATGCTCAAGGGAAACTTGCTTCCTTGCAGGATGCTAGTGAGGGATTGATACACTGCGCCGTCCCGCTGCAGCTAGCTAGTGGGTTGCCTTGAAGAATGCTTCTATGAGATTGGCTCGCATAGTTTCAGTATACATCATCAGTCACTTGCATGGAGCGAATGACCCGGCCAGTGTACTAAAGGGAAACTCGCCTGTTTGTATATAAGTGTAACGGGTCAGGCCCACTTGGCTGGCGGCTCTGCCGCCAAGCCCGAATTCTTCTCCACGGCGCCATCGAGTTGATTCTCGAATCTTCTATATTAAAGCAAGATATAACGCGTCTTCACGCACCCAGTTTGTATTTAGATCCTTTCTATTCTTCATCTTGAAAGTAAACAGCATAGGGACTAGTTAGTTGAATCAACTCGCTAGAGGCCTTTCACAATAAGTGAGGTTATCTACACTGTAGCCTTCTTTACCAGCAATCCCATTAACAACTCTTCAAATTGCAAATCAAACATGGAGCCCACCGGATGCCAAGTCAACAAAGGCAGTCTCTATCAATTTCTCATCCACTACCGGAACGCCGAAAACAAAACCATAAAAGAATGGGTAATGTTCATCCCTCAAACAAGCGGCTACCTGTCATATTCATCACAGGTATATTAATCCAAACTCTACATTCGAGTTCTACTGACTGGAGGCAGGTCCGGATTATAGAACTTCAGGGGCTTATCGTGGATTTCTTGATGGAGATTTGAAAATTGACTCTATTAACTTGGATATTCAGTTGCCGAATTACATCGCGGTTTCCAAGTGCTTGCATATGCTTGACGGATAAAATAGAGAAGAAGTTGAGTAATAAGGTGTAGAGAGTAATAAATTAAATATTGCATAATCTTATGCTCTTTAAATGTACACGTATAGAAATAATACAATCAATATCCTCTATCAAACTAACTTTAGCTTGTATGTTAATACACTCAGGGATTTCGGTCTAGAATCACCTATCTTTAAGTAGCTTCACTCTATGATGTGCAGAACTTAGCCAGTTCTCCCCCTCATATTCAACTTTACTCACCAACTGTAAGAGTAAGGCGGACCTCACCGGGGGGAAGGTTCAGGCCCACACCATCCTCAGCCTCCATTCCCTTGACGTAAGCGTTCTCACCACTGCCGTCGCTGTTTATGGTGGAGCAAATACCGGAGCCGCAGACCTTCAGGGCGGGAGTTTCGAGGCCGTTCTTGGCAGCGACAAGGCAGGAGGCATCAGCACCAGACCAGTTGTCGTTGGATACGTTGCCAAAGTCGAACTCGAGCCAAGTGCCCGCGAACTGGCCAATGGCGGTAGTGACGACCTCAGTGCCAACACTACAAGCACACCCACCCTGAGAGTTGTCATCGAATGCAATAACTTCCGTACCACTGGCGGTGAGGGTGAAGGAGATGGCCTGATTGCCCTTCCAAGAGCCATTGATACCACCATTGGGGCCGATCTTGTTGAAGCAAACGCAAGCCTGGTCCCGGTCGACGGCGTTGTTGAATCTGGCGGTGTACTTGTACTGAGAGGCTGCGTTAATATTGCTGAGCATCATAATGTTGCAGCCGTAGTCGTCACTGGTTCCCGTATTGCCCTTGTAGGCGATCTGCTCAGCGGAGGCACGCTTGGGTTTACTGTTGGTGCAGAAGTCGTGGTAAGTGACGGCGACATTGGAAGAGCTAGCGTCAGCAATGGCAGCCTCGGTCACGTATTTGGTGAAAGTAGTAGTGGCAGTGATGATGGGGTCTTTGGTGACGGCGAACCGTCGTTGGTGGACAGCCCTATGGGCATAGCCGCCGAGTTGAGCGGAGACACCAAGGACGGCGCTGAGGATAATAATAATGGAGGTAATCATGTGTACCGTACCGCCGGATGAGAGGATAGGACTTGCTTCACTTCAACTACTTTATTTAATTTGCAACCTACTAGACGTTCAATTTTGGCTAATGCCACAATTTGCCTTGCGACAAGAATCGGAAAGGTGGAGCCCGCTAGACAGACACAAATGCACGAAACAGCAGTTACTTCGTGACGGCTGACCTATTACACACACAATTTATTTCGCCCGGTGGCTTACAGCCAATAGGGCACTAGTTGCTATTGTACATATCCGTTTCCCAAGCTTTGTCATGATCTCGTAAAAGCCCATACAACGTCCAATTTCTGCTTTTGCCTCTTCGTTTTCCATCTCTCCGCAGGGTTTCGTGGGGTTTGTATTATTGGCAAGCTAACTTGAAGGCTATTCTCCAGGTGTTCAGAGTCCCATCTACGGCGGCTGAAGCGGTGCCTGCTGTCCATGGCATGAGGTGTTTGATGTAAGGTAGGTTAGTAAGAAAGAATAGGTAAGATTTCGCAATCTGTCTTCAACGTTGCGTGTTGTCGAGTCGACCTGTGGCTATCGCAAATCGTATAGTCGCGCGGACTGCTTCCATATTTGGCGTCCATTTTGCGTCGTCTGATGGTGACTTTCCTCCCAGGAAGAACGAGATATTTCCTCTTTGTGTATCGATGCACTGCAACATTTCGGCTCGGTGTGCCGTCCATTTTCTGCATCGGAAGAGAAAATGCTCAACCGTCTCTGTCGCTTGTCCACATGCGCATTGCTGTGATGGCACTACTGTGATCCGAAAGAGGTATCCATTTAGTCTGGCCATGCCTGTCCTGAGCTGCGCCAGCACGCTGGCTTCTCTCCATGACAAGCCGTCGTATAGTTGTCGAGTGTGCTTGCCTGGTAGTGCAGCATCGACTCTCTTCGAAAACCTTCCGACATTGTCCGGTAGGTGCTTGCTATGCTGGTTCAATCGAGCCATGTTGAGGGTCGTCGATCGCATTCTGGGAAATTTCAGGGCCGGAATGGCACCATCTCGGGTTGCATCCCGCGCCTCTTCTTTAGCAGTCTTCAGGAGCTTGTGCTCAGCACTGGTGGGCATCCATATGACAGGCTAAAGTTTATAGTAATAGTTATAACGTATTGCTTTATATTATGATGTTATAATAAGGTCCTTAATAGCGGGATTATAGGCTAGCATAATATCCTACATCTCATCCTATGTAACTAACGAAAAGGGTAGTCGACGACATATGAGAAGGGCAACCATACTCTCAGTATAGCGCTAGGGATTAAACACTTTGCGGAAGGCTGATTCTGATGGGTTTGTTATATAATAATGGCCGAGCCTAGCTTGCTTTAATAGAGGACCGATGTCTGATAACCGTTCGAATATCGTATTATCTGAAGAGTTAATAATATCGCTATATTTGCGCTTTATATGATATATGGCGTTATCTTATTTCAGATTTAACTAAGTCTGATTAAAGGAATAGAAGAGACATTTATAGACTACTTCTCCCTTCGTTCTGCGCTTCCTTAATGGCCCTAACTGGCCCATATGCGGATATATCACGCAGAATATGTAATTAAAGTTCAGGACCTCAGATGGTGCTGATTCTGTATTAATAGCAGGATCAATACTTATCTGGGACTGTGAGGTGCAGTCCGCAGGTTACTGTAATAAAGAGGCCATAATTAAGGATAGTAGAGGCTCAAATAAGAGAATATGTTCTTTCTACGTACTTCAGTCAGGCGGTAAAGTTTGAGAGATTTAAAGACTGCAAATACGGAAAGATTAGATCTTATCAGCCGGTAATATGAAATCTGGCCAATCAGAGCCGCCAGTTTATCCTAATATCTATCCTGATATCTATCCTGATATCTGGCTAAGTAAGCCTAGCTCCCAACTTCAAACTCACTTGTTGTGTGCTATCGGGAGCCAGTCACTGATGGAGGGGCTAGGAAGCTCTTGCAGCTTTGCCACGGCGACCATCGTACATCACCCTGGTTGGTGGCGGGGCATTCTTCTGATCAGTACACAGATGGATCGCCAGCTTCCCAATCGCGTGGTCCGCTCTTCATTCGTACAACAGGTCACAATATCATCCTATATGTCTTGGAAATAATCATCTTTATTAGGACATTTTGTCGAATAGATCAATTATTGAAACCTTAAGACTTGGAACCCCCCCGGCTTCTTCATATTAAATAGCCCGTCGGCATTTGGCTGGCTGCGTTTCTAGAGGATGAATGATTCTAGAGAATGAAAACTACCCCAATAATGTGGCCGACAAACTGAGCAAACCCATGGCAACAGCACAGAAAACTCCACCTTGCTTGGACAAAGCCGCACCGGACTGCAGATTGATGGCAGCAGGAGCTCCGCTGTCAGGGGCACAAGTCAGGTTGAACCTGGCCGTCGTGCTGAGATCCTCGGTGATGCCAAACTTTTCCGTAATGGCCGGATTCGAGTCCCTGAGATTGTACCACCAGGTGTTCACTCGCCCAAACAGCCTATCACACCCAACAATCTGCCAGTATTCCGCGGCATTCGACACGTTGGCTACAGCCTCTCCAGAATCGGGCCCAGACACAGGGTATCCGGTTTCGGTGACCCAGACGGGTTTGTCACCGGCAAAGGCAAAGGATGAGTTGTATATGTAGTCAAAAAGATTCGTGGTGTTGCTGAACGAGTTGCCCCTATCTTGCATGTAGTAGGTGTACAGGTCGGTGCCAAGCCAATCAAGTTCGTCAACGACATCGCTGTTGCTTTCATTCGCGAATGCGCTCCAGGCGTCAACATGTCCAACGGGCTTGTTGCCCAGGATTGTACCGTTGATGGCGGAACGAACCTCGCGTATGAACCGCACCATGATGTCCAGTCCCTGTCCTAGTCCGGCGTCGTTCTCCACGCCCGACTCGGAGCTGCGGTACAGGTCCTCGCTGCCGACGGAAATACCCACAACGAGGTCGGCGAATCGCTGACCATACGTGTCGATTGCGTTATTCATCGCGGTGAGCTCGTTTTCGATAGTCTCAGTGCCAGAACACCATATTCCAAGTAACATTGAGGTGTTTGTTTCAAGAGCGGCGGGAAACGCTGAGATTGGATCGTTCGTGGTGCCCGCCTGGATCATGGTGTAGAGTCGCACGCTGTTGAAAAGTCCAGGAGATCCCCGAAGCCCCTGCGCAGTCTTGAATTCTTCCTCAAAATCGGATTGATCTTTCGGGTCTGTATCGGATTTGGTCGCTCCCGAGTTGAAGCCCAAGATGCCTTCGGGCATCCCCTGCCCGGTAACGCCCAGGGCCAGCCATGATAAAAGCGAGAGACTAATCGGATGCATGGAAGCGTTTAAGGAGTGACAATGGTAGGAAATAATAATGAAGCACGGAAGCAAGAGGCTGGCTAAAGGCAAAGGGGTAGCTGGCACATTTATGTAGTTTATTAAGCAATCGAACAGGTATCTGGTCCGAGATAAACTTTACTTCCAAAAAGCCCAGTCATGCCGCAATACCGATTTAGTGTGACATGCATGAGGATGATTCTCATAATCGTTAATTTCCATGCGCCACTTTGGAGGCCACTTGGTGCGATTTGAGAAGAGATCTTACAATTATGCTCAAACTTAAAATCGTAGACGGTCTCGGGTTCCTCATATGGCCCGCGTTATAGGAGCGTCCGACGCCCGCATGGTCGATCAAGAGCCAAGGCGATTCTGAAACTACTTGCTTTGTCCCATTCTCGAAGTTAATATGTGAGTGAAATTAAAATGATACTAACCTCAAATGTCGATTTATATAAGCGGCGTGATTACTATTCCATCGGAAATGATTACCATTCTTACAGTAAGGTCAGCCGGTGCAACCTCGCGGGTATTTAGTTATGACTAGTACGAACTTGTCTTCCTAGGCAGGATTATTATACTATGTCCCAAATTTGGTTAGCAGTTTGGCTAGGACGTGTCACGGCACTAGGACGTCGTTAAGGGGTGTCACATGCGTTAGCACGTAACTGGTGATATTTACCCCTGAATCGCAAGGAGTCCCTGATCTTGTCCCCCTTCTGCTCCTCGCGTTATGTTTTGTATCTAGATCTGACCCTACGGGTCATCTCAATCTATCTACAGATTATTACCTTTGAACTTCTGTTCCCCAGGTCTTTAATACTTGGGTTGGAGATGCATCATCCGCGCCTGTAGACATTATTTTGTCTATATTTCTCGTGTTATAGCCCTGTTTCCTACTATCTCCGTGTCTCTTAGTCCCAGAACGCCCGCATCCCCTGCCCGCTCCTGCATGATATATTTGTCGGGAACTTAAACTGAGAAAGTATCATACCTGACAAGTTTTTGCCTTTCGTCATAGCGTTAGAGTTGGACCTAGTTGCGGACTTTGTAAGCTGGCTGACAGTTTTCGCCTTTTTAAGCTTAACCTTCATATGGGCCTAGCGGTGACGACGGAACTTCCCGGTTTTGATGTTACTCGGATTGATTTGTCATGAAGCACTCGGTCGTTTTATTCGGCCGTCGCCGAGGAAGACGTACCGTGGACTTGATGGTACACGCTGTCGGTGCAAATCGACCGGTATGGTGACCTCTGGCTGTACCGACCCGCTGGCCGGCCCGATTGGGCCGGCTTTTTCGATGTTGCTTTTATGACTAAAGAGAAATCCAAGGGGTTCTTTTGTGGGGCTCTAGATTTACGAAGTAATGTCTATCCCCCCGAACTTGCTTTTTGCTATTTTCCCGGCTTTGTCTGTCTTTAACAACGACCACCGCTCACAAGTATTCGTTCGACTCCGGGTCCTTCTGCAGCCCCGTCGGTGCTCGGCGCCAGTTGTCGAGGTAGAGACCAACATGAAGAAACTGGCCCTTTTGCTCAACCCAGCAGCAACCATGGCCAGGTCGTGGCGGACGAAAGTTTCAACTGCGGCCTTGCCAGCTGACAGTCTCGTCACCTCCGGGAGACTGCAGTACAGGAACCGCTAAGATCGCGCACACTTTTATGATCATGAAGCATACGAGAATGATAGTTCCTGCTGATGTTAGGAAACTCACGCTTGGGAAACAATGAGAGTGGAGTGGCCTCAAATGGCAGGACTAGCAAAATCTTCCTGTGGGACACGTCGTTTGTAATGGTCTTCTGGATAAACGTTAACCCCTCGATTTATCAGCTCTGCTGTAGGGAAATTACTAATCGGCCCAATGGCCGGTAGCTCGTCTACTTGGATAAATAGCAGAATACCATCCCCTTGGACGGAATATGTTTTGAGTCAGGCTATTTTATTCCTACAACTGGTTTGTCTGCGTTGTACCAATTCCAACTATGGCCCCTACCATCCTTGTCGCCGGCGCCACTGGCAATACCGGACAAGGCGTTGTTAAAACCTTGTCAGAACTTCTGAAAACCACCACCAACTTTTCCGGACACAGAATCCTTGCTCTTACACGTTCCCCGCTCGGAGCTACAGCACAAAAGCTCGCCGCATTGCCCCACGTCGAAGTAGCAGATACGAATTGGGCTGAGATCACCCCGGACTGGCTCCGTCACAACAATGTTGTGAGAGCCTTCATTGCTTCACACGTGAACCCGAATCAATTCGCCGAAGAATCGACATTTCACCTGGCTGCTCTCACAGCAGGCGTTCAGTATGTCGTACGAATCTCAACAACGGCTGCGAATGTGCGGCCGGATTGCGCTGCCTACTATCCGAGGACGCACTGGGCAATTGAGGCCATGCTGAGCTCGCCGGAATTTGAGGGTCTGCGATGGACTTCGCTGCAGGCCAATGTCTTTTCGCAATTTTACCTTGGTCCTGCCGCCACGTTGATCAAGAACTTCCGCAAGACCGGGGAGCAGGATACCCTAAGGCTTATGGCTTCAGAGGATGCGCCTGTTGGCATCATCGACTCGAATGAAGTCGGAGTTTTCGCAGCTCACCTCTTGACCGCGGATGATGTTATGCCGCACAACAAGGCTAAATACGTCTTGAACGGACCAGAGGATATGACTGGGCGGCAGACTGTATCAATGGTTGAGCAGTATATTGGAACGAAAGTTGAAGATGTTCGCTTTCAGGACCTATCATTTCTCGACCACCAGGCAGCCCAAGCTCCGGAGTCAAAAACCCTCATTCTATCGATCAAGCATGCTCTGGACACAGCGTGGGAAGGGAAGTGTACAGCTTCCACGACAAGCAAAGAGGTCTTTCAGCTTGCTGCACCGAAAAATGCGCCTGCTGAAGTTTTTAAGATGATGCTGGAGGAATAGGAAAATGCTCTTACTGAGTCCTACTTTATATACTTGGGTACAAACGTTATGGAGATGGGAAAATAGGCGTGAGAGTGCCTAATAAAACCAATCTCTTAAAACACTCGGCCGGATCTGCTTCATATCTATCTTTGCTCCGCAGAAGCCTGCCTTTATGTTTTTGCCTGTGAAAGTCGCATGATAGGCTTCGTTAAACGCGATGGAAACTCGACCTTGGTGATGTGGTTAACTTGTGACTTGATGATGAAGTGCTCGATCTGGCGACTATACTCCTTCAAGAACCTAAAGTACCTAACATCAAGCGGCTGGGTTAACTGCGATGAATGCGGCGGCAATGCTAGTACAATAATCTTTCTCGCCTTGCAATACTCGCCAAAGGCAGGGGAGTACTTGATGGCTCTTGTGCCCGTTGAGTACTAACAACCGACAGGCACCTCTTGCACGCGACGCAGTGTGATTGTTGAAGTGCTTGAGCCATTTTAAGCCTGTCTCTTTATCTCTCCACTAATTTCTGGTGGGTTTTATGGCCCAGTCTGCAGTAGGCCGGTCTCTCAGTTCCAGCTGGCCTTCAACGACCAAAAACGGAGGTATACTCCAACCCTCCCAATTGGTGCATATAATGACCGTCGCCCATTCCAAATTGTCATCAGACCGCATGCCCGCCAGGCCATGGCAGATAACACCCATCATAAATCCGGTCTCGTCGAAATTGTATAGGTTGGCGTCCTGGATACCGTACTTTGTCCTCATATTTGCCACGTGCCGTAACCAATCCTCGATAAGCTTTGTATCTTCGCAGAGGGCCCTCTAGAAGTCGTATACGCAATAAAAGCGCGTCTTGAGCTCTTGTCGCCGTTGGACGAACCGGTATGCCCACTGCTTGTCGACGCGACGTGTCCAACGCTTCGTGAGGATGTAGTTCGCTATATCTTCCACGTCAGCAATAAGGGACAGGAATCGTCGCCCGTCTTGGTCCAAAATGTATTGACAATAATATCCTCCTCTATTGCTGTCAAAATCTGAGCCGCGGGCCGGCGATTGGGAAGTGCATTTACGCCGTTCGTTATGCTACGCAAGGTCGATTCGGAGACGTGATATAGTCTTACAGTGATGCGACGGCTGAGTTTTCTTTAGATGTTCGGATAGCGTCAATGGCTCAAATGGTTCTTGCTTCTTGTGTTTGAGCAGACATTGTCATTTGGGGAACAAACGCATGTTAAAGTTAAAGAGGTGGTGGGTATGGGGGGAAGTGCGCAGAATTCCAGTAAAACCATAGCATGATATAACCATATCAATTGTATTAACTTTATTGAGTGCGGGCGGGGACAGAGGACACTAAGAACACACAACCCACCCAGAGGCAGAGCTGTGATAACCGCAATAGTGTTGTGACGGAAAGGGTATATAGGGTCGGGATCAAAATCTGGATAAATAGCCCAAATGAGCAAAAATAACGAACCTCTCAGCTGATACCATTTGATCAAACGGATCTCTGAGGGGTCTCAAAAGAATAGGCCAAAAGACTGTCAATTGAATGAGATGCTATGGTGATGTATGTGTGTCGATGATGATGATGCCCGCTAATAGACCTTGCGCGAGGTCTCCCATTTTATGGCCCCAATAGGTCAAGCCATTGGTCCCTATCCCGTACTGTATTTCCTGTTGAAGGAAGCCGTCAATCTTAGCCCTGATCGCGGCAAGGATCTGATCAAATGACCCAAAACCCCAAAAGACCGGAAATCCCCAACTCATTATGCTCCAACATGTGTAACCTGTCGGCCTTCTTGTCTCTCTAGAGGCAACTCCTGCCGTCGTCTTCGTCGCGAGACATTCCGTATCAGCCGAAACTAGTTGTTTGCAAAAGTCTTAAACCGAAGCTTGTCCCAAGGTTTCCTCCACCGAAGCTTGTCCCTCGATTTGCACCATATTCTCTATATCCTTGATCCAATCCACTCTGTGCTTTACATACTGCTCGATCGTTGGCCTCAACGCAGTCTCCCCAAGCTTGAAATCATCCACTGTGCCGATCCTAAGTATACTCGTCCCTGGCGCAGTTGCAGCTCTCCGGTACATCAACGACCCACAAGTACTGCAAAAGAAGTTGGTCATGAGGTTCCCCTTTTGCTCGATTGTTTGTGATTGGCTGAATTGCTTAAGATTTTCTTCCCCACGAACATGTTTTAAGTGAGTGTCGAGGATGACAAAACCGGAGGTAAACATCGAAGCCGTGATTTTGCGGCAGTCACTGCAGTGGCAGACAAAGGCGACAACGAAGCCTGGTTTAGATAGAGGCTGGCAACGATGAGATACGTGCGTCTTTGGGAAATTTTGACGAACTCACAAAAGAAAGTTGCACAGTACCGCAATAGCATGTCGCTGTTGCGTCTTCTTTTGTTGACCAGCCATCTTGCGCAAGGCCGGCCCGGGGGAAGAATGACCCTGTCCTATCGATTACTTCATCAGCCATGCTTATAGAATGATCGAGGTGATAGGTTGAAGAGAGAGACAATCTCCTTTGCACCTTCGTTAACAAAGTGTGAAACCTTTACTCCGATAGGTCGTGGTTTCCTGAAGGCTATGGGAATTCAATTTCACTCTTTTCTCAGCTGTGAGGCCATTCTATATATTTTTATACCTACTGACGGCAATGAGCAATTCGTTTCGCTCCTACTTAGGCCCTTACGGCCGCAACTCCGCAACTCCGCAACTCCACACACCCATTACCTGGTATAAACCCAAATCTTCTCGTGTTACATAGGCAAGAAGTGTCACTTGTGGTATGCCACGCAGGCACTATTACATAAGTAACTCGAGATCGTACGAGAAGCTCTTGTCATCTTAGCATTACATTGTTCCTACGGAGTAGATCCGTAATGGTAGCTCATTCCGTATTTCCAATAGAGTAACATTCACTCTGACCGAAATCAGCCAATACTAAGGTCTGGCCTCCCAGACCTCTCTGGACTTCAGGTCCTGGACCTCAGCTGCGGCTTTAGGTGGTTTTCTCGCTACGCACGAAGTGCGAGCGCTTCGTCTGTTTAGGCCCTGATCGGGGACAGTAATCTGATATTTTTCCCGACCCAAAAGATACATCTGCAGCATAAAATTAGCGTGAATTTATATTATGTACCGTCCTGCAGTGACGATACAGCAGAAATCTGGTACAAGTTTATATATGCTGTACGTAAACTTGCAGACGGCAGAATCTACAATAGAAATACCCTTTTTCTTAGCAACTAAATAGCTTTCGGTAAGTCCGACGGCCCCTACTAGCCCGGTACCTCCCATCGAGGGTTTATAAAAGCGGGATATAGGTGGGATACTGTATTCGCTTTTGTGCACGGAAGTAGCTGACAAAAGAGGGAAGGCGGCGTTCTAGTGCTGTCTTGGTGCGATTTGGGTTGGGATTTGGGCTTAAAAATATCAGATTACTGTCCCCGATCAGGGCCTTACGCAATTGATCTGTCGCAAAACATGCTCGACCGAGCGCAAGCCATAACGGAAGATCCCAGCATTACATACGAGCGGGCAGACTTGGACAGTCTGAGACTCCCAAATTCTGACGAGGGGACATACGACACGGTGTTCAGCTCGCTTGCAATTCACTACCTCGTCCACTTCCCAGAACTAGTTAAAGTGAACTGAGTGCTCAAACCCTGAGGTCCTTTCGTATTCTCCATCGAGCACCCGATTTTCACTGCACCATCTCGCCCTGAGTTCATAACAAACCCAAACCCTGGGCACGAATGATAGCCGTTGGACGATTACCAGAAGGAGGGCTTGCGACCGACAGAGTGGCGAGTCGAGGGAGTACAGAAGCAGCATCACACTGTTGTCATGTCCATCAACATATATGGGGATGAAGTATTCGAGATAAGGGGGTTCGCTAAGTGGGACCCAACTCCAAAAGAACTAGAGAAGAATTCCTAGCATCGGGTGTTGCATCGGCCTATATTTCTGCTGATTTCAGTCGTCAAGAAATAAGCGGGAGGATACGAACTTGGTGGTACTTGAAATGACAATCTGCACTCGCAATGAAAGACTAGGCAATAAAAATGCCTCAATGGACGGCTTGGATGCTGCCACTTTCTACAGAATTATCATGGTAGTCATGGAGATCTGTATTGAGTCGTGGTCTCCATTTGTGCTGTCTCTAATACCTGAGATAGAAACGTGATTCGGAGATACGGTATGGAAAGGGTGTACTTGAGATGGCCTAAGCACTAGTCACTAACGCTAGTTCAGCCAAGTACCATGTAAGATATGATACAAAGCCTGTTATTGCCCGCTTTGAGGACGTATCTGGAGAGAATATTCGCCCCTTGTGGTTCTCCATTTGTTCGAGATGTCGACAAGTTCACGGCATCCCTCGACAGCCCATGACCACTTTGTCAAAAAACGATCAGTAGCTTCCCAATTCTCTTTCAAATGCGGCTCTCCCCATAGGATAAGTCCCTTCCCATGTTGTGCAGATTGGCTGTCATCTTGCTGCCGATACTGCTGTGAACTTGGTGTTGACACCGGGCCTCTCTGACTCTGTGCAGGCAGTGGATGCAAGTATACCACATCGCCAACAAGATCCTCTAAAAAGTGCCTGTGATTGAACAGATACTGCCGCCTGATGAGATTGTCCCTGATTTCAGGGAACGGAAGCGCGTCCATCCAGGTAGGATGTGGGCTGTTCATTTGAACCTGTGTTGGCAAAAGGTCGATTGGCATTGTTCGGTGAGTAGGTCGAAGCACCACGGTTTCGCATCCTATTGCGAAGTCGGGGAGTAGGGGCGGATCGTGAACGGCGCTGATGTAACTTGCCACGGCTTTCACTACACTTCTGTTATGCATGAGCCCTCGGCATGCGTTGTGGGTGATGAGATGGATCAGAATGTGGTCAGCAGGTAGAGAAGGCCCGGGATCATGGACTACTTCGGGCTCTAGAGAAATCAGTGCTCTGCTTGGTATTCTGCGGACCTTGGCTTTCTGAGGCTGGAGTGGTTGGGTGGTTCCATGGTCAAGAGCCTGTCGGTCGTTGGCAGCGGTGTCCGAAGTGAGAACAAGGGGCCGAGAAGTCTGCATTGAGAGGCCAAGACCATTATCCAATCGCCAGCGTTCAATCCGAAAAGGGTTCTTTTGAGTCTTGGTATCCGTGTCCTCTTGGTCCTTGATCCGCTGCCCTGATCATTCCATCAGCTAGGAAGACAGCTTACAGTTACAGGCATCTGGCAATCTTACTGCGAGCTCTCTGGTTCAGTCGGTTCTGCAATTTCTTGCGCTCTCTCCGCTCCTCCACAGTGGGCTTTTGGCTAGTGGGCACCATCTTCGCAACGAGCCGATATGAGAGGAACATCAGTCCGAGTAACATCAGGACCGGGACTCGACATTTGGGAATTTCCATCATCGCCGCTAGGCGTCATGTGAAGGGCTAAGCCTAAAAAGGCGAAAACTGTCAGCCAGCTTAACTAGGTCAACTCCGACGCTATGATGGAAAGGGCAAATACGGTCAGTCAGCTTACAAAGCCTGTAACCATGGTCAACTTTAGCGCTATAACGGAGAGGGCAAATACGATCAGCTAGCCTACAAAGCCTGTAACCATGTCAACTCCAGCGCTATGATGGAGAGGGTAAATACGGTCAGCCAGCTTATAAAGCCTGTAACCATGTCAACTCCAGCGCTATAACGGAAAGGGCAAATACGGTCAGCCAGCTTACAAAGCCTATAACCATGTCAACTCTGGCGCTATGACGGAAAGGGCAAAGACGGTCAGCCACGATGCTTCAAGAGTTTAAGTTCCGACGGAGACAGCAACTGTGCAGGAGCGGGCAGAGAACGCGGGGCGCTCGGGGACTAAGAGACACGGAGATACGGAGATAGGGATATAACACTACATAGACAGTATAATGTTTATAGGCGGAGGATGTATCTCCAAACCAAGTATAAAAGACCTGGGGAACATCCGCTTCCAAAGTTCATCTCATACTGATATACTTGTTCCTTACCTACATCACCTCTCAGCCCCAATTCTCAATCGACAGAATCACCAAGAATGTCTCGCTACGCAGCAGCCCACGCCGATCCTCAGGGTCCCGGCGACGCCAGACCCACCGCGCTGCAGATCATCAAAGATGAAGGTGTGGAGGGTAAACTGGACGACAAGGTCATTGTCATCACTGGCACCTCGTCAGGAATTGGAATCGAGACAGTTCGTGCTCTCTCGGCTACTGGAGCTAAGCTCTTCTTGACGGCCCGAAATCTCGCCAAAGCTAAGGAAGCCCTGGCTGGCATTTTCGACCCCAGTCGCATGGAGCTTGTCGAGATGGACCAAGAATCTATAGAGAGTGTCCGTCTCGCAGCCAACAGCATTCTAGCCAAGACGGATAAGATCAACATCCTAGTCAACAATGCCGGAATTATGGCCATCCAGACCCTTCAGTTCACTAAGGACGGTCACGAGCTGCAGTTCGGCACCAATCACTTGTCTCACTTCTTGTTCTTCGAGCTGCTAAAGCCGGCACTGCTGGCAGCTACTACGCCAGACTTTCACAGCCGTGTTGTCGTTGTGTCTTCTACCGCACACCTGAGGGGTGGTATCAATGCCTCGGACGACTACAACTACCAAAAGAGCGAATATAATCCTTGGGCAGCCTATGCACAGTCCAAAACTGCCAACATCTATATGGCCAACGAAATCGAGCGGCGATATGGCTCTCAGGGCCTTCACGCGCTAAGCCTACACCCTGGTGGGATTATGACCCCTCTCGCAAAGCATCTCTCACAAGCTGAGTTGGAGAGCGCCGGCAACGACGGGGAGCTCTTTAAGCAATTCAAGAGCACTGAGCAAGGAGCTGCCACTACTGTTTGGGCGGCGATTGGGAAGCAGTGGGAGGGCAAGGGAGGGAAATATCTTGCTGAGTGCGCTGAGGCGGAACCCTCAGTGGACGAGAGTAACGAATTTGGTTCGGGGTACGCCAAGCACGCATTCAATCCGGAGGCCGAGGGTCGACTATGGAGGGACTCACTTAAGCTTGTTGGGTTGGCTTGAAATTATTGCAATTAGATAATTGTGATCCGACACTCAGTTCTAGGTAGCTTCGTACATACAAGGAGGAAGACCATCAATTTGTCATCGACACCAAACGATCGTATGACAGCTGTTCGGCAGTAAACTCGCCGACCAACAGTGATCCAAGTGAGGAACAGGAACGTGACGGCGACGTTAAGCACTTGCGGACCTTTATTTTCCATCCTGCCAGTCGAACTCGTGTGCTAGCTCGGCGGAACAGGCACTTCTGCTTTTGCAGGAACAGATCTACATCGCTTGGCGACGTCGACTTGTTGTAAGCCTCGTCAGTTTCGATGTTAAAGGAGCCTACAATGGAGTATGTAAGGAAAGACTGCTCCAGAGGATGAAAGCACGCGGTATCCCGGAGAAGCTGCTTCGATGGGTAGGGGCATTTTGCTCAAATCGCACGGCAACAATTCAAATCAACGGCGAGTCATCAGCGGTTCGAGAATTACCGCAAGCTGGCCTTCCACAAGGCTCTCCACTGTCTCCGATCCTGTTTCTTTTCTTCAATGCGGATTTGGTACAGCGGCGAATCGACAGCAACAGAGGGGCGATCGCATTCGTGGACGATTTCACAGCCTGGGTCTCAGGTCCAACAGCACAGAGTAATCGCAAGAAAGTCGAATCAATCATCAAGGACGCGTTGGACTGGGAGAGGAGGAGCGGTGCGACGTTTGAGGCGAACAAGACGGCAATCATACACTTCACCCGGAAGGACTACAAGTCCGACTCCGAGGCATTCACAATCAAAGGACGGATAGTCCAACCGAAACACCATGTCAAGATTCTGGGAGTCATTATGGATGCTGGGCTTAAGTATAAGGAACATATCGCCAGGGCAGCTTCTAAGGGATTAGTAGCAGCAATGGAACTGAAGAGGTTGAGGGGCCTGTCGCCAGCAACAGCAAGACAACTGTTTACATCCACTGTAGCCCCGGTGGTGGACTACACTTCAAATGTGTGGATGCACAGGTTCGTAGGCAGACTCATGGGACCGATCAATAGGGTTCAGAAAGCAGGAGCACAGGCAATCGTTGGGACGTTTAGTACTGTGGCGACAAGCGTGGCAGAAGCAGAGGCCCATATTGCTCCAGCACAGCAACGGCTTTGGAAAAGGGCGATCAAGATGTGGACGGATATCCACACATTGCCCGACACCAACCCCCTTCGCAGGTTGACCTCTCACATACGAAGATTCAGAACGTCATACCGATCACCACTCTACCAGGTGGCGACAACACTCAGGGATGTCCCAATGGAGCAGCTGGAAACCATCCAACCACTCACGCTGGCACCGTGGGAAGAACGAGTAAAAGTCATCACCGACGAAGTAGCAACAAGAGAGGCGGAAGTAGGCTGGGCCATACGCATCGCGGTGAGCAGCTCCGCTCGAAACGGTGTGGTAGGGGTTGGTGGATCAGTCCAGATGTCAGCGTCGGTGCAAGGTGGGCCAAAACTCGAGACTTTCTCGTTTCCTCTTGGTATGAGAACAGAACAGAACCCGTATAGTGGAGAGCTTGCAGCAATGGCGTATGCCCTGAGGCGAACCATACCGAAGTTTCGATACCGCAGCGTCGCAATGATCACGAGCAATAAAGCTGCTGCGCTCGCAGTCAAACAACCCGTCAGCAGTCGGGTCAAGAGTATATGCGCTGCATCTACGATTCGTTGAAAGAGCTCCGGGAGGATGGAAACGTGCTTAGGGTCCTGTGGCTACCCTGTAGCGGCGAGAACAAGCTCCTAAGATTGCCAAGAATGAGGCTCGGAAGGCAACACAGCGGGGAGCTATCCTTCAGAAGCAGTTCCCTAGCATGCAATCAACAACACTTAGCGTTGCGCGATCGAAAGTTGACGTCAATAGAACGCTGCCGGAAAAAGTTGGAAGGCACTCTAAGCGAGTCGATACAGCACTGCCAGCCAAACACACGAAACAACTATGACCAGCTATCATGGAAGGAAGCAAGTGTGCTTGCTCAGCTGAGAACAGGTATAGCGAGGTTGAATGCATACCTCTTTCATATCAAAGCGGTACCATCGGACAGATGCGATTGTGGGCAAGCAAGAGAGACAGTTGAGCACTTCCTCTTCCGATGCCGGAAATGGACAGCATACCGTACGGAGATGCTTCAATGCACGGATACCCGGAGAGGTAACATCTCTTTCTATCTTAGAGGGAAATCGTCTTCTGACGACCAAAAATGGACACCAAACTTGGAAGCTGTTCGAGCGACGATCCGGTTTGCATTGGCCACGGGCCGCCTGGATGCAAGCTAACTTGGGAGATGAGCTTGAACGCAGATTCTCCCCCCCTCCCTGCCCCCACTAACTCCCTATTTCCAACCTAACTCTAACTTTCACCCTGTGCCATAAGCAGCGGACGCCGCTTCAGTCGCCGTAGATAGGACACTGAACACTTGAGGAATAGCCTTCAAGCTAGTTCGCCAATAACACTACTAAACCACGGGAACCCACAGCCAGAGACAGAACAGGCAAGAAAGCATAAGCAAGAAGCAGATGCAGAATGGGCTTAAGGGGACAAGGGCTCAATTTGAGCAACGCATGACACAGTATGGGCTTAGGTAAATAAGGACACAGGTTAGGCAAGGTAGGACACAGTATTGGCTTAAGGAGACCAGGACACAATTTGAGCAATGCATATGTATATTAGTATCAGTGCCCTTTCGGTTTAAGCCGCCGGGCGTTAATAAATTGAATGAATGAATGTACCTCTGGCTCAGACACACCGCCTTCGTCTCTTTCTGTCAGCTCTGCCAACACTGTTTACTCAAACCAGGGAGACGATATGTCTTTACGTTTTCGGTCGTTAGAACGTTCGACGGTTGGCTCCTGGGACGATATGGAAGTAGAGAAGCGAAGGCATGGACTCTTGACAGCTCCGGAAGGGAACGACGATCCAGCATTTTCGCCTGTTTCGCCATCAGATGGGCTCAATCCAACGCTCCAAGAGCACGACCCGTCGAATTCCCCCTCATCGTCCCCGCGTAACAATTCAAACCTCGCCCGCTTTGAGGATCACATCTCCGCAAGGAATCCAGATCTCCTACAACCTGACTTGGTGATTAGAACGGAGAAGCCAGAGGCTTCGGCAATGAGAAGCCACGAAGATGTCTACAGTGAAGGACGTCGAGCCAGCGAAAAGCTGCAAGCCATTTTGTTGCTGTCTGAGAACCTAGACATGATCGATCCACAGCTATCCATGGACCACCACTCTCAGGAACATATGAAGAGTACAGAGGCGGATACATCGCCTCCAACCCAAAGCTACCTCGAAGGGGCTCAAGCCACCCAGCCCATAGCACTTGACGCAGATGAAGATATCTGGGAAGTGGATCGATTGTTGGCCAAATGGAAGCAGGGAAGGCAGGTTCTATATCTCGTGAAGTGGAAAGGCTTCTCCGACGACGCGAATTCGTGGCAGAGGCAGAACGACATCAGCGACGAGCTCGTCAGCGAATTTTACGCAACCTTCTCGGACGACGGGGGAAACTATAAAGGTGTGGAGCTCCTCGAAAAAAGGACGAGACGGGGAAAGGCTGAATATCTAGTTAGATGGAAGGGCCGCCCTACTTGCGACAACTCATGGAAAAGGGAGTCGACGATCAGTTGTCGACGAGTACAAGAGTTTGCCGAAACCTGGAGTTCCTGAAATTTATAGTGTGGTTGTGATCTTAGGCCTTGGATTAATATATCTCAACATTTAAGTTTCCATTGTCTATATTCCTCTTAAGCCTGGTTGTTATGATTCATTTTAGTCTCTGAGTCGCTGTATTGAATAATACTGCATAATCAATTCTAAAGATAAATAGAAATCCATTGGTGCTATATAGTGAAGATAAGATCGATATCCTGCCTAAGACATCGAGTCAAGTCGACAAATACTCGTGTTGATATTATCTCAGCCAAGTCATGGTCGACCACCTCGATCCAGCCACCTGCTTACTGCAATCCTGATGCAAGAAATAGCATACTTTGAATGTACCCTAGAGGTATAATAGAGTCAATATGCCATATCTAAATAAATGGTATTGCATACAATCTGCTATCTATACTAGAATACCTTGTTTACTAAAAAAACATTCAAGATCCATTCACCTTTGCACGCAACTATTAACAATCAAACTGCACAACAGCCGCGATAGCGCGGAATCCATCTATTGCCGTGCCAAGAGCTCCTTTGCCTGCCGCAATTGTCCTGCAAGCTCTTCAATTATCTTCGCCTGCGAGAAAACAATAAAGTCGGGGCGCACCAGTACATAGCGCGTCGAGGAAAGGAATCGTCTTCGGAAGCCGCCGGATCGTAGCCTCTGAGCAACGAGACGCCCATCTTCTCCAGGTCATCAGACTTGCAAGGGAACAATTCAGAGATCCACGGAGCCGTCACTGAGTTGCAGGATAATTCGTCACCGCGCAAAATAACAACGTTGTCGGCTACGACGTGCGGAGGGAAGTCTCCGGAGTCGATGACCTGCTTTAATTCCGATGCCTCCTGTGCTGTAACCGAACCAAGAACTAGGACGGTGAGGATAGAGGCTGACTTCCAGAAGATGTGGTCTGAGAGCAGGACCGGGCCGTCGGCCGTCTTGACCCACATCTGGGCAGTCTTGCCGGCGCCGTGCTGGCCTGTCAGAAAGAAGCCGCGGTCAAGGCCAGCGTACCCGTCATTATCCATCAAGGCTCTCCGAGCGATACCGTCTCGTACTCGAGGCAGGTGTCTTAGGATGCTTCCCAGAACACCCAAAACTGCTGCGACAAGCCCCGACTTGTTGGAGAGCAAGACGCCGTTTCGCATGGTCATGGTAATGGCATCGTCGACTCCCTTTCGCCGTTCAAGCGCCCAGTCATCGAGCAGCTTGTGGGATTGTAGCGATAATCTGGTGCACAAACTCTCATCGCACAGCAGCGCAAGTCGCCACGAAAGCGCGAGGGAATCCCGGACGCCGTTGGCGATTCCTTGGGCCCCAAAAGGGGGGGAAACATGCGCAGCGTCCCCTATCAAGATCGTCCGATTGTGAGACCATTGGTTGACTACCCTATGACTGAAGCTATAATTTAACACGCTCTATTAGACCTCAGGCTCACTTCGGCATAAGTATAGGGGGAGAGGGAGCATGAGGTCAGTTCTTACTACGCGGGAGCACATCGCAACACCTCAACGCAATCCCATGGGAATCGGACGGGACCTTCGGGGTTTACTCCCTGACGTCTTTATATCTGTTAATACAGGTCCTGGTCCGGATTTCAGGTGTAGCCATTTCAAAACATACCTAAGTCGAGTGGTGGGGATCGTTAGGTGCGGTGCCATCTTCGCCTCCAGCTGCTTCAACACATCTCGTTCTACTTCCTCCAAAGGGGTTTCTGAAGTCAGTTCATATTCGAACCTGGGCCGCGTTAGTCTCACCCATATCCAAGGGGGAATAGGGGGTGGATGGATTCTCCAGACCTCCAGAATCTTTCATCAGAATCGAAATGATCGCAACCGCCGTATCACGGCAAATTCAAGGAACGTACTGGAAACCTTCCGGCCAGAATATATCCCAAACTTCCTCGGGCTTGTATCCCAGTTTCCACAGCGGGAAGTATGGATGGGATTCAGGGGTGGGCATGGTGATGCACAGGTTTGCTGCGACCCATTTCGCGGCGTAGTGGATCCTGGCCTGCTGTAAGATCCGATGGATGTCGCATAGATGGTGGGCGTGTACTTACTTTCCTTCTGCCTGTTCGACCCCCCGTGGCTCAAGGAATGTTTTGCGTACAATTCCTCGCTTACCATCAGCGCCCACGAGATATCTCCCTCTCAAGTCGGTTGAAGCTCCGTCACTGGCAGTGAAGGATACCTCTATAGAATCCACGCCCTCGCGGCACGACGTCACGGTGCACTCGGTTCTGAGCTGGGCATACTCCGAAGACTGGAGGAGGCCCCGCAGTTCTTCCTCTATTGAATGATTGGTTTAATAACGAGGGCATCCGACACTGTAGCTGTTATGCAATGGTATTCGCCTACCTAAGCGTGGCTGCAGGATCAATGTGGCACCCGGCAGGCTTTGGTCGTGGTAGTCGGAGTAACTGTCCACGCTGAGGAAGGGTTTGTTGTTGAACGAATCCCGATGGAAGTGAATCGCCTTCAGGGCTGAAGCGAAGTAAGGCAGGTCATCTTAGCAGTTTGGACAATGGAGATAGGCACATGGTACTCGACTCACTTTGTCCAAACTCAGACAACTTGCTCGAGCTGATCCCGAGCAACTCCATAATGCGGTGGCTATCGCCAGCAAGGGCAATTGCGCGAGGGTCCTGACATATGTCGCGGTTCTTCTCGAGGACGACAGACTGGTGATGGTGCAAATATTGTCAGTGCCTGGCCGTGTGGATTACAGAATAGCATAGAATAGAGTAATGGGAGTGACCGACTCTGACTTTGTAGCAGGAGAGCGCGAGCGCAAGGGCAAGGCCGCTTGGGCCAGCACCGACGATGATTACGTCTGTCGTCTCCATGTCTGCACGTGGTAACTAATCTCGTGCGTACCCAACAAAAACAACGGAGCCGTTCCCTCGTTGGTGTTTTAACTCCACAAAAACACTCACCGCCAGAGGCGCTCGACGGCCCATCGTATGATGCCTCGACCCATGGTCCTTTCCGGGTAACATCCAAGGCAAGTAAGTCCGGGGTCAAACTGCGGAGGCATACTGCAAGGAATATATTCCACGGAAGAACTTCTTAGTGCGCATTGCGAAGTCTTTCCGGTCGTCGGAGGAACTAAAGAGTTACACCTACCCCATCAAAAATTCTTCCATGGCCGGCGTTGTCTTTTCTCGATAGCATCTTATTTTCTACTCAAAAATTCTGGTCCCAGTCGAGAATCCTTGAGTCGGGATACGCCGTCGTGGCACCCAGGCTTAGGGTGGCCGCGTTGCTAGCGTTGTGTCACGATGATTCTCCAGCGCCTCCAGAGGCCCCCCAGGGGACCCACCTTGCTAACCAATTAACTCTACCAGCTACCCTATGTAAGAGCTATTTTTCTTCTAAATACATAGTATATAGGAAAGACCTAAATACTCTAATCACTTGAATGCTGTTCTAGGTATATATAAAGTGAAATTGACTTAGCTTAAACCTGAAATCTTGAGTTGTTCAGTGCATCAGTAACGTGTTTTACAAGCAAGCGATGCACTTGAGTTACTTTTAGTTGGGTATGGCGGGGAAAGGTGCCTAAGAATTATTAAGGCTCCTTGACAATTTTTAAGTAGTGTGTACGTTCTGCTAAAAAAAAATCCAAAGTGCGTAGCTCACTTATATTAGCCGCTTGCTTATAAAACAACCAACTACCTCTTGCGAGGTGACTTTGACAGTTAACTACTCTGCCACGGGGGCTTTTATTATAGTTAGTTATATTTGAAAGTCAAAGATGGTTATAACTGAAGTTGAAGTGGGGCCCAGCAAAAGGGGGTGCAGTGTAAAGTCAGGTGGATGACTTGGTGTCACACTGAGTGGATAGGATCAGGATGATGATGATGAAAGCTCTTGATTTCCTATCTAACGAAGGGCTAGGGATCGGTCTTATAGATGAAGATGAGGGCGGCCTCCGGCAGCCTCCGGGCCCGAGGTCCGGAGGTCTGAGACAGGAGGACCCACCTGCCGGGGGTCTGAGACCCGGTCCGGACCGGATTCCTAGCAGCCGGTCTGGAAGCTGTTCCAGGCATCTTACGACGATCCCAAAATTTGACACTTGGGTTCAAAACCCAGTAGTTCTGGCCTTTCCTGGTTGTGCATCTTGCGATCCGTTATATCTATCTACTGTACCTAGGATTCCAAAGCCCTAAATAAAAACATAGCATTACACTGTAAGCAAGTCTTTCACAAGTCAAGGGGGGGGAATTGTCTAATCCATACGCTGATTCTTTCATATCCCGATTTTATATCTGTGACGAGCCAGAAGTGAGGTAGCGACCCACCCGCGCGTGAGCCGCCAGTCCTCAGCTCAGAAGCATCTGTCAGGGCGCTCTCTCTATCCTAGCTATATATTGCATCGCTCGACCAGTGCATCTATTGCTACCTAGCAGCTTCCTTCACTCTTCCCAGATCGGCTCATTACCGTATCCTAATTTCACGTCCCAATTCATGTCCACGCGGTACTCGCGTCTCACCCTCTCGTTCCTCTTCCCCTTTTGCTTTGGAAATCGCGCAATTACCCAGCCGTATCAACTCTGCTATAAAATCATCCACCATCTTGAGGTGTTCAATTTCGTATCGCGTTAGCCTCCGTATCGGCATGCTTCTGATGAGATCCGCTGCGGAGCTAAGAAGCCCCAGATCGAGATTTGCTTGCGTATCAAGCGGGTTCAGGAGAACGTTGAAGAATAAAGTCATTATTGCGGCTGTGGGATAGAAGACAATGATCCTGGGGATTGGCTGTTAGAAGGTTCTCGTCGACCATTGGTTTAACTGTCTCATCCTGTTCGGTTCAAAGAAGAGAAATGAAGGACGGAGGAGGGAACAGGACGAGAGATGCGTTTCACTTACCAAAAGGCTTCACCCGCAAGTCCATCAATCGCTGCTTGAAGATAATACAGAGTCGATCGACTCGCCTCCAAAGCCAGCGCTAGGCTTGAGTCAATAGCGCTGCTTCTCTCTCCTTCATGAAAGCTCGCGTCTGGACTAATGGGGTAGCACCTGCCACTTGCTCGGTGAATGGTGGCCATGAGATGATGGTACTCCAGCCGCAAAGCGATGTGTTGCATGCTCTGTGGTAACTTGATTTCTGGTACTAAACGCGGATGTTGAGAAATTGAGAGCGCAGGGCGAAATTTGAGTGGAATAGATAACCGCCAAGTCTCAATCTCATTGTCCAGCTCACGGATATCACGGAGTAGTTCAGCGTCAGACTTCCCGAGGGCCTGAACCGAGTAGAGTAGTCGAAAAGCCTTTCCCTTCAATTGACCAAGACGTAAGTCTCCAGGAAGATATGGAAACAGGCTCTCGTCCGCAAATGAAGGGGACACTATGTCGTTGCTCAAGGCTGGAAGACAAAAGCAATTTTCCAGGTATCCGTCCGGCAGCGTGAGGTCGCAGTGTTCTTGGCACATGATGGGGGGTTGGCCAGTCCGTAACGCAGTGTCCTGATCGAAGATGTAACAGAGCCAGAAGATCATGCGGAGATGACGGATCTCTCGCTGCTTGCGAGTGATTTCTGCTCCGTAGGGCTTGAAATTCGTCTGCGTATGTCCGCCGAGCATGAAGATGATGCGGCAGGCAACCGCATGTAGCATAGCGGCAGATTGTAAGCGGCCAGAAAATATTTGATGCATGTGCTGTTATTAAAGCCGGAAACGAAGGTCCAGACCTTCTGTTTGCATGGGTTTTTTAGTGCAGCCGCGTGGGGCCGGATAACAGAGCAGTTAGGTGTGGAGTTGGCGCCTGGTGGAGATATCAAAGTAACACCACCATTTGGAGCCACCAGCGTCAAGGGAGTTTATGCGGCAGGAGATTGCGCGACCCCGATGAAGAATGTCATGCAGGCGATGCATATGGGGACGTTCGCGGCGGTGGGGATGGCGCGTGACTTGCAGGCTGAGGGGCCTAAAATGTAGATGCGAGGGCAAAGGCCTCTATGTTGCACATGCACTCCAGAGACATGACTTGCGATGGATTCACATTCGATAGCTGAGAGAAAATATTCCAACAAATATGCTCCCCACACGCCTTTCTTACGAGAAACTAATCGAGACTTGGCTGTGTGGCGGTAATCTCCGACTGGTTGCGTCTACTTCGGGAGCAGTCTCCTGTGAGTTTCGTGATCAGCCCAAGCGGATGCAACTCGAAACGCCTATGGGCGTGCTCGGATATTTTGCGAACTAATCGTCAAGCTCAAGGTCACATGCCATCATCTAGCTCCTCGATCAGGGTACGCATTGTGCACTGTATGAGAGTATGAGTAATCATCGGCTCGCAATAGTTAGAACAAACTCTAAATGCGACGACAGGGGAGAAGCCGGGACATTCATTTGTCCGGGAAAAGAACTTCCCACCCCGCACAGCCGGCTGTGCGAATAAAATTCGGTATCGCAGGGGAGCTCTGCAAACGGGCCGTTAAGCTTCGTAGGCGGCTTGTGCGCAAGGAACGCCTCCTGAACCGAGCTTCCATCTGCAAAGGTAATAGTAATTCCGCTACCTTCGGCGCCAAGAGCGAGAGAAGCGATCTCCCGGTCGTCTGTTGTGATGGCGGTATTATTTTGGCCGAGGAGGTCTGCGATTGCGGTCTGCACGGCAGGGTTGTTTGAGGTGTAGATCACAACCTTAGAGGTTATTTGCTTGGCACTGCGCGCGAGGGCAATGGCTGCTGCGGGGACGGAGATCTCGCCGAGGGCAAGGATTCCAGCGGAGGGTTTTCCGGCATCTTCATAACCGTGGCAGAAGAGGCAGTGGTAGCTGGAGGAGTTAGTGTTATTCACTATGGCAGAATGGGGAAAAACGCACATGGATCGACCCCAGCACTCATCATATCCCTTGATATCAAGCGGCAAATCAGTGACACCACTAGCAAGTAAGACTCTCCTGCCAGTGAATGTTGTCCCATCTGCAGCCGTGGCCGCAAAGTCGCCCGCACTGGTCTTCTCAACCTTGGCAACTTCGCAATCCTCAAATGAGATCGTGTTGTACCGCTCCAAGATCTCCTTGCGCGTCGCGCCCCTAAAGGCAGCGGCGTCTTTGTGATCCCATGTGGGTATGGTATGCATATGCTCCGAACGCGCGTTGCGGAAGAGCGAGCTGTTAAAGACGACGGCAGTGTGCAGCTGGCGGGCAAGGGCAAGAGCTGCAGACAGGCCGGCAGGACCTGCGCCGATGATGAGGGCGTCAACAAGAGGCATGTTTGCTGTGGTGGTTGTCAAATTTCTGGCTATGGATGTGAAGTAGTTGGGTACGATGTTGGTGGTGAGGCCGTGGAGGAAAGATATGGGGGGGAGAGAAAGAAGAGAGCTCTATGTGCTATATACTCTATTCTGGAGGGAATGCTACGAGAATTAACCGATTCATTATTATCATATCGGGCATAGTATAAGGATCTAGGTAACTTTCTTTTTAAACCCTCCATGGAGGGTTTTTAAAATGCAGGGTTAGTAATCTTTACTATACTAAGGGCGACTGATACATGGGCCGCCCCGTACATGCACCCCTGGTTTGATGAGTCAGCAACAGCCCCTATAAATCCCCCCCTAAATGCCCTAAGAGCCCTATAACAGTAATTATTTTACGGGCTATCTTGACCACGCAAAATACAGCATTTTGCACCTCTTCTATGGCCTTCTTTGTGACATTTGCTACAGGTAGGCAATTTCTTCTCTAGCGGCTCAATTGACGGCTCGGGCCCCTGTGGCTCGGGCTCTCGGGGCTGCTGGGGCTGCTGAGACTGCTGAAGTTGTCGGGGCCCGTGGTTGTGGCGAGAAAATCGGGCTTCAGTGCGATGTTTGAGATGCCACAGCTCGTAAGAGTCTTCTTTGGCTAGGATTGAAAATTGACAGCCTTGACGCCAGCGATTGCAAGCAAATAAAATAGAAGGTCGCTCAGAGCCACCCCAAAAAGAACGTGAGCGTCGAATAATAAATCTATAGCCACCAATTGCTGCGTAAATCGCAAGATCTAATGAAAGATCGTCAAGTGAATCGTAGAGCTGTTGAGGTGGGAGGTCCATTGAGGTAGATGCTAGAGGCAGCCGTTATAGGGCTCTTAGGGCATTTAGGGGGGGGATTTATAGGGGCTGTTGCTGACTCATCAAACCAGGGGTGCATGTACGGGGCGGCCCATGTATCAGTCGCCTATACTAAGATCTACTGCAAGCCCGGGCCGGGAGTACAATAGCCCGATAGTGCTACTAGCGAGCAGAGTTTTCACTGTCACTTCTCTGTAAAGTCTCTTCTCTCTCTTTCTTTTCTTTTTTTAAGCTTTAGATATCTTTAAATATAAGAATTTTATTATTAGATATATTTAAAGCTTGCCTTTTACTATTTATAATTAACATTATTAGCTGCCTCTAGCAAGCTATTAACAACCTTGCCAGGGGGGGGGGGTGGGCGTACAGTTTAAAAGCAGCTGTATTTGCAAAGAGGCCCGAGTGTCTCGACTAGGCTAATAAAGACTCGCTAATTTATGTGATTAAGCCGCCGGCATTTTATTAGCCCGAATCTCGAATTACTAGCCGGCATTATTCATAATGGACTGTTAAATTTGCTGTCGGTTCAATTAACAGCCCGTTATGTTCTCCACTACGGTTGTCCATTTCAAAAGTTTTGTCCAACGCTAAAGACGCCATATCCCTTTATCCTTGTCAGTTACCTAAGGTACAATGAGGGTAAGCTACTGTTCTCAAATCATCCGCTACGCCCCCTATTGCTTTAGGGGGTAATAGGTACTAGCTGCTAAGGATAGTGATTGATGGCGTTCTATAACCCTTGAGCTTCCAGGGCTTGTGTGAGGCGAGAAGTACTTAATGTACTTAGCTTTGCATTGATTGGTTGCCTTCATATCGTAGCGTCTTGGCAGGACGAAACTTTTGAAATGGTCCTCCGTAGTAACGAAAAAGCTCCAGAAACCATGCCATACCGCGCGCCGCTGCCTCGCGTCGGGAATGGTCGACTGATTACTGATAATGTTACTACCATCAATTTATAAATCAGGGGCAGGAATGGTAAGTGAATAGTTATTCCTCGGACTTCTGAATATAATTATCACCGCGACAAACCCGTCTGTGTGATTTTTTCCCCCTAGGCTGCGTACCTTTTGCCAACAGATAACCTTATCTTCCGAACAGAGCCCAAAACGACGCAACCTGTAGCTGCACTAACCGACATATTCCCATCAGCCAGTAAGTAATAGTAGTGCTTTGCTACGAGTGTAGCGTTCGTTGTCTCCTCCGATGCGCCATATAAATCTGCGGAATTGTCACAGTACGCTGATGATGCTATCTCAAAGTCGTGCTTTAGCCATTTGCTCCGCCGCCATGTCGTCCGCTCCCAACTTGACCGCCACCCAGCACTTCAACAAGACTGCGGAACAGTACGAGGCCTCCACTGGCGGAGGCACCCGCGAACTCGGGCAGCATGCCATCTCCCTCATCGCGGGCCTGAAGCCCCTGACGTCCGAGTCCAAGATCCTCGACAACGCATGCGGCACCGGCATCGTGACCGACATCATCCTTCAGTCCGGCATCCAGCCCGAGATCCACGCCGTCGACGTCGCGGAGAACATGATCAGAATCGCCAGGGACCGGTTCTCCTCCCACCCCAACGTCCACGCGGCCGTCATGACCGGTGAGGAACTCTCCTTCCCCGACGACACCTTCACCCACTCCATCACAAACCTCGGGATCATGTTCTTCACCGACGCCGACAAGGGCGCCCGAGAGATCGCGCGCACACTTCACCCCGATGGAGTGGCCGTCGTCACCGGCTGGGCGATGATGGGACAAGTCAAGATCATTCAAGAGGTCCAGGCGCAGATCCGCCCCGACGTTACGCCGTTCAAGCCGCCCGTCCCCGACATCTGGCTCGACCCCGAGCATACCAAGGCCGTGCTGTCGGGTGCCGGGCTCGACGTGCAATCCACCACTGCGATTGACGTGCACCTGGGCGGCGATACGGCCGACGGGATCGCTGATCTTCTGATAAAGGCGTTCGGCCCGAAGGCCTTTGGGTCTTGGAGCGAGGAGGAAGAGCATAAGGCCGCTGGGTTGATGAAGAAGATTGTGCGGGAGCGGGCCGTTCCGTTCACCAGACCCTCGGGCTCTGGCGTCGGTATCAAGCTGACGGGGCTTATCTTTGTTGCGCGTAGGGGATCTGGGCGTGCACTAGCTATATGAGTTCCTGATTAGAGAGGTTCTCGAGACCGCCACAACTCGATATGATAGTTCGTATGACGTATTACAAGCTTGGCCGTCGTCTATGTTGATACGTGGTGCTCAGAAACTCATTTAGGCTTGAGAAGAGATGATCCCTGATGAATCCAAGTTTCAGGGGAAAGCTTTCTGACGGGGTAATTTTTCTGAATATCCTCAGGTATCCGCGGGAATCTCAAGATGCAAAATGATGGCTCGCAAGACTCACCACGAGCGGGGCCGACATAGCGAAGAAGTTTTACAATCGCGACACGCTAGCACCCGCCCTCCGGATGGTTCTTGAAGCTGTTTAAGAAAACAACTGCCGGAAACTCTTGAACTACTCATCATCGGGCTCTCCGGGAAAGCCCCACGAGGTACAGAATGTTTCACCAACCATGTGTAGTTACGTACAACGACTACGCTGAGGGAATGGGTAAAGGGTGGGACTGATCATATCACGAAATAGTTGCTTGATAGTGAATTCACGACTTTGGCTCGAGGCAATAAGTATTGTAGCAGAGGCGCATCAACCCTCTCGCAAGTGTCAGCCATGTGCGGTCCTCTGCGGCAAGCTGAGCTTAGTTTTGGTCCGGATGGCCCGCTCTCGTTGGAACTGCTCACATAGTACAGCGCCCTCTTTTCATCTTTTAGTGACTGGAGTTACGCGAACGTTCACTAGTAGAAAACCGAAGCGACGTGCTTCCCCTTGCCCCCAGACATCATGTCCATCATTACTGAATCATTTCTTCTTTTCAACTGCAGGGCCATGCCAGCGGCAACGTTTCCAGTCTGTTCCCAACGCGGGTACTTCTGTCGGAGACGGAGCCCGTCTTGCCTGTTTGCTGCAGCTACTAATAGTTAATTAGCCTAGCTGGTCTCCCGCCAGGGTTTCCAAGACCGCCTGCTATTCGCTGAGTTGCGCCCTGTAAACCCCTGTAACTTCTACTTGTAATAAATAACCTTATGAACTCTGGACTGTTGCGCCCTCTCTTGGCCTACCTCAACTACTACCTATTACCACCAACTAAACTCATCATCTACCGCCCTGCTACTGCGCCGCTCGCCAGCGGCCCGGTGACAAGGCTGAGAGGTGTCAAAGAGGTTCGAGAGCGATCTCGCGATTATCGTCACTCGAGACTCGCTTTGCTTTGCAGATACGCAATGCAGCGGGACTTGTAGGGTCGGCCGGGCCGACCACGGTTCTTGTTGATGGCATGATTTCGGTTGTGAGATTGATGGGAAGATGATGTGTGAAGGAGGGAAAGAATCAGGGCTCAGCTTCTTGAGCCGACTACTTATATGTTCATACAGGTTTAACTTTTCCAAGCTGAAAAGCTTGATATTTGGTCATCGTGGCAGCATTGGGTAAACAAATGCTTGAATTGTGGATAAAACTGTGTTTTTTGACCTTGTGCCGGCAACTTGCTCACCTTGAGGGAGCAGACAGAAGTTAGTTTAGCTTTGCAGATACGAGCAGTCCTTCAAAGGCCGGAGCCAACCCCACCCGCCCGTTGGAAGGATCGTCGATAACCTCCTCCAGGTTCGGTTCCCTCCTCCCCCCCCCAGCCCGCTGCATCGAGTCTCGTCGGAGAGCGACTCCGGTTCTTCCAGAATCCAGCGGTTCACCGACGCCGAGACAAGCGTCCGATCGCGCTAATGCTCTCTCTAATCAAAACCTATCACGACACGTGGTCGCGTGCGCTGACGGTCTCTTTTGATCTTGTATCGGCTCGTAGAACCAGTTTCGCCTAAGAGGTTGAATGGGTTTCGTTTGCAAGTCGATAACTCAAGGTCAGTAGTTAGCCAGGTACTTCATCTAACGTGCATATACCCTGACAGTTCTGCGTGTCTCTCTCCGCAACTAGATTCCAACTAGGAGTGATCATCATGTAATTACTCTACTGTATGGATACGGATACAGTATGTACTCTACTTCCCGCAAGCTAGGACGAGGAGCGGACATAAGCGAGATGGGATTGTCTCCCCTCCCCTTGCTTCCCCATTTCTCACCGGAAACTGCTCATCTCTCTTCTCAACTCGTTATTGTTACAGGTGAGAAGCCACACGTTCAAGCCACGCCACACCGCATGGTACTTTCTGTCTGGTCCGTGGAATGCGGCAGCGATGCCCAGTCCCTCGATGCCCAGTCCTCCCACGGCCAACCCTCTCTCGGCATCCAGTTCCGTGCCCAGGCCGCCCCGCCCACGGGCTGGACACGCCGCACAGTGGCGCTCCAGGACGTGGTCTCGATCCCGTCTCATCATTGACGACTTGACAGAGTCCGCAGATCAATCAGCTCATACGTCTCAGCGACACGGTCCGAGATGCCCTCCTCCGCCCCCATCCCCAGGGCGTGCCGGAGTCCGGAGCGAGCCAATCAACTACTGAGTTGCTACTGCTAGGATTCTGTGAGCTGTGAACTATTGGCCGTGCTTGGCCCCCAAGTTGCGTGCCGCCGGCTCTGTTTGCCCGTGTTGATTAATTAACAAACGGTCCTATTCCATCCGAAGCGCGCGCTTATGGTCCGTGCCTTCCGCGACTATCGACTTTTGTGCAGTTTATTGAGGCGCACTCAAGAGGTATTTTCATTTCTTTATTTGATTCTTGTCTTGGTATCGTTATTCCTTTGTCTATTGTACATAATTCAGCCGAAGGCTGACTCTACATTAATCCATAAGTTTTCCCGAATAATGAGGGTTTGGTGCAGACAAGGGTCAATAAGTTTCCCGGGTTCTGATTGGCCAACAATTTGTATGGATGGCCGCAAAACGTGCAACAACTGGACAATGGCTGCTAAAAGTGGGCCTAGCTTTCTGCGGCTCGTTATGTGCCAGAGTGATTGCCACAACAACGATCATGGACCAATCTTTTGCCCCCTGGTACAACGGTCTAGCACAACCGTTACACGTAGCACCCCTGGTTTGTTTACTTGCGCTTCGCTTGACATGGAAATTTCATTGAAGCAACGCGTCTTGATGCGTGCTTCATTAAGTAATGAGTCCTAAGTCTACTCCTCAAGGGCTTCAAGATGACTTGATTTCCATCGTCTGTGCCCGCTGTGGCGAGGAGAAACCGGCGGGTGACTTCGTCAGCAAACGGAAATCCGCTGGGAACACCAAGAACTGCCTCGACTGTCGTAGTCAGTACAATTCTCATGTCAGCTCTGTCTCCCCACTCCGTAAGACCATAAGAGCATTCAACACTAACTGGATGAAGAATTCTAGATCCAGAAGCGCGATCCAAACATTGAGGAAGCTCGCCGTCCGTTCTTCCTCTGCTGAGAGACCTGCTCGGAAGCGAACTGACGGAGAAGCTGGCTTATCCCCTGCTAAGGACTGGTCTGGAACCCAGCCCACGTCGCCAGAGAAGCTACAACAACTTCATGCAGCTGAGAGGTTATTTAGAGAGTCAATCAGCCAGCCTCACGTAGTGCTAGGGACGCCAATTCCACCAACCCAACAAAGCTCGCGGCTCTTCCGGGAACTGGCTCCCTCACCTCCCGCGCAGCCAACGACCCGTCCAACCGCCTCACATTCTGATCCATCTACTGTCCGAAGCAGCACAACTAGTGTAGATTACTCTTACTTGGCTGCTAGGTTCCACAGGGTCGGGAAGGACTCGACCGCCTCAGCCGGCCAGTCATCCAGGTCATGGCTAAGAACGTCGGCCCCGGCGCGGCTGCTGTGCCTGATGACAAGGCGGGCAACCTTGCGAAGCAGATCCCAATATGCATTGGCTCCCGTCTGATGCTGACGTCCAACCTTTGGCAGCCAGTTGGCCTCTGCAACGGCGCTCGCGGCACAGTTTACGATATCGGCTGGGCACCTGGGGCCGACCCCATCCAAGATCCTCCCTGTGTTATCATGATGGAGTTTGACAAATACAGCGGACCGGTATTCCTGACCACCGCTGATGGCAGGAAGATTGTGCCGATTCTCCCAGTGGAGAGGGACTTCCTCATCGGAGCCACTCTCTGCGCTCGCACCCAGTTTCCCCTGATCGTATGCTACGCAATTACCGTGCACAAGTCACAAAGCATCACCGAAGACATGATAGTTACAGATCTGTCCTGCCGGGACTTTCAGACTGGTTTAAGCTACGTGGCTGTCTCTCGCGTGAAAACGCTCGAGGGTCTGATGTTGGATGCACCATTTGATCGTAATCACCTGGTCTACGGGTCTCCCCCGGATGGCATGAAGATGAAGATGAGGGATCAGGAGCTTAGGAAACGACAGGTTCTTATACGGAGTCCTTACATGATATATAATACCAAGAATGGCCATGGCAATGGATCAGTACGTAGATAATGCAGTAGTAGTAATAGCTTTCCGGCCCGCGGACACACAGCCTTCGGCTGAGGCTACCCCATGCACCCCATCGCCGCTCCAATGTGCATGGGGTGACGTAGTATTTTATGTATTACAATGGCTTTCGTCTCATCTCGCCTACCGGAGCCACTTACCGGGGCATGACTCGACTCAGGACCGACGATGCCTTCCGGAGCGACTTCTTCACATACGCCGGCCGCATGAAGCCTTGGCCCGGAGCGATGCCCTCGCCGCCGTCCAGCACGCTCCAGAGCAGATCGATCTGCCGCATGGACAGCAGGCCCGGCCCTGCCCACTCGGGCCGCCCGGTGAGGCCGAGGATCTGCTCGATTCTCTCCAGCAAGTTGAGGGAGGCGTTGGAAAAGCGGATTCCCTGCGCGCAGAGATCCTGTGGCCACGCCTCGCCGATCCGGAGTCCCGGGATGAGCCTGAGGGGTTCGGCGGCGATGTTCTCGAGCCAGAGGATCATGTGCTTGAGGAAAACCTCGTAGAGGGATATGAGCTGGGTGAAGACGACCGTGATGGTCAAGGCAAGAGGAGCCAGCAACGGCTGCAGAGAGGCGGATGGGAAGGGGGAGACAAGGTTGGGCCTTGGGCCTTGGCCGTGGCCATTGTGTCCACCTCCGTAGGGATGTGGCGACGAAGACTGGCCGTCCAGCCCTGGCCGGTTCACGATATCGAGCTTGTGCGCACCGTCGAGTGGCGCATGGCACTGTCGGTTGTTGAGGAGCCGCGCCAGCACCTGGAAGAGCTCCTGTGTTGACCTCATTGTGAACTGTCCGAGCGTGGAGTTGTCGATGAATAGCGGGCCCTCGCGGAAGAGGATGCCGTTCAGGGTCATGTCGGACCGATGTGATTCGATGGCGGCCATGCGGATGTGTAAGTCGTTGTTGAGCTTGGATAGCTTGGATAAGGCGTCGGATAGATCGATACTGCCCATGGGGGCACCCAGCTCCGGGATCACCAGGCTTGCCGGGTCTGAGCATGTGACTGTGAGGTCGGACTGACTTGACTTCGTCTTTCATACGTCGTTCTCGTTCACGTTCCAGTCGTAGTCGACAAAGGCGGAGCTATGCTTGAAGCAACTCGAGACGTTCCACGGCATTGGCCGAGGGAGTGACGAAGTCTGCAGTTCAGCTGTCCTAGCAGCGGGCCGCGATGACTCAAGGGCAAAGACAACGTCTGTGGTGGTTCCAACAACCGGCGGCGCCGCTGTATAGGTTGTGGTTGTTGGTATAGTTGTTGGTATAGGTGTTGTTGAGAAGATCATGCTCTCAATTCCATGTTGGTCGTTCATCTCCAGGCAGATGCCCCAGTCTGGTGACACGCTCGAAGGGCTTGGGTCGCTCTGCTGGTTCCTTGCGGTCATCTGTTTCTTCTGCGAGTGAACTGGCGTCGCTCGGGGTTCCTCAGTCGACTCCTTGCCTGCGCGCTGGCCAGGAGCCGAGTCTAACTTCCTCGGTCTCCCGACCTTCTTCTGCCCGCCAATATTGCATTCCTCGCCGAGCATAGTGCACCGTGCACACTTTGGATCGTTTTGGCTGATGCGTAGACATCTTGTCTTTTGCCGCCGGCAGACATCGCAGGACAGCCGCCGTTGCGACGGATGGATCGTGGAGGTGCCCATGGTTGTACAGGGTGACACAAAACCCGATCGGGCAGCACGGCGAGTAGAGCGAGCAACCGGGCGCCGAGGAGGAGAGTAGAGTTGACTGAGGCTCACATCAATTAGTCCGAGTACGAGAATGAGCACGTCAATAGTTCGTAAACTAATGAGGCACTGCTTACCTATCCTAATCTTTTTAAGAAACCGCCCGCGGAGGGTTTACAGATAGATGATGGAAGGATTTTATTTCGTCTCGGGGGACATACTCCAGAAGGCCTTTACGCTAAGCTATTTTCGGTTCGCACGGTTCAGTAATCACGGAGGGTTTATTGGATAAATGGATTTAAATTTGTCCGGAGGGACGTATCTTAGAGGGCTTTTACGCCAAGCTATTTTCGGTTCGCACAGTTCTTCCATAAGTAATCACGGAGGGTTTATAGATGAGTAGCTTAAGCTGTGTCAAAACTTGAATAGCTAAATAATATATTATATTCTAAGATAAGATACAGTATAAAACGAAAATAGTTGAATATAAAAACCCTCTAGGGTATATCCTTCCGGACGAAATAAAATCCATCTATCTATTTATAAACCCTCCATGGACGGTTTCCTTAAGGGATCGAGATAGGTAAGCAGTATTTTATCAGTTTACGGACTAGTAACGCGCTTATTCTTGCACTCGGACTGATTGATGTAAACGCCTTCACATTGCCTTGCACGAGATCCATATTTCCTTTACCAGACAGGGCTAGCCAATCGCCCGAAGGTTGTTATGCTTTTGGAGCCGCCCAGATGCCGACAGAGCCAACACACACACCCTCGTCAGCATAACACGGAGGCTTTGGCAACCAACAAAGGTCTAGCCGACTCCGAGAAGACGCAAGCGGTCATCAAACCGACTGCGCTCCCTCTCGATTTGGAATCAGACATTATTTTACCAAGCATGGAACAATCTAGTCCGGCACGTCATCCCTTTACCTGCTAAAACTTACCCTGCACTGGCCACTCCCCCCGTTCGTTGTTATTTATCTCTGTTATTTAGACCTGCTCTTGTCCTATCCAGACTGCAATCAAAACTCTCATCACACCACTTTTACATCCACGACTGGCTTGCTTTGGGGTCCTCCAACTTTCACAATGTCTGCCGAGTCAGGCAACATGTCGACCAAGTCGACCCTGGCAGAGAACATACCCTCTCCAACAGAAGTCAAGACCAGCAACGGAACAGACCTGGCATCGGGCACTACGCAAGAATGGCACATGGCACAGGAGGTTCGACAGCTCCAGCAATGGGACGCTGAAGTCGGCTCAAAGCCCAAGAAGCTCGGCGTGAGCTGGCAGAACCTCACCGTCACCGGTGTCGGCGCCGAGGCAACATTCAACGAGAACATTCTTTCGCAGCTGTACCCCTTCCACAAGACCAGCAAGTTCGAACAGAAGAAGACCATCATCGACAACTCCTTTGGATCCGTCAAGCCCGGCGAGATGCTCCTGGTGCTCGGCCGTCCCGGCGCCGGATCCACGACGCTGCTCAGTATCCTCGCTAACAACCGACTTGGCTACGAAGAGGTCACCGGAGATGTTACATATGGCAACTTATCCGCTAAGGAGGCCAAGCAGTACCAAGGCGAGATTATTATGAATACCGAGGAGGAGATCTTCTTCCCTACGCTCACCGTAGAGCAGACTATCGACTTCGCTACGCGCATGAAGGTGCCCTACTACCTCCCCGCCGGTATTAAAACCCACCAGGAATATATTGAATTCTACAAGAGCTTCCTGCTGCGGTCTGTTGGTATTTTACATACTGCAGAAACCAGGGTTGGAGATACATATATCCGTGGGGTTTCCGGAGGCGAGCGGAAGCGTGTGTCTATTCTCGAAGTTCTTGCTACCCGCGGCAGTATCTTCTGCTGGGATAACTCAACGAGAGGTCTTGATGCTAGCACGGCCTTGGAATGGGTTAAGGCTATTCGCGTCTTAACCGATGTCCTTGGCCTGACTACTATTGTTACCCTCTACCAGGCTGGTAACGGTATATACGAGCAGTTCGATAAGGTACTCGTCCTTGATGAGGGCAAGCAGATCTACTATGGCCCCCAGAAGGAAGCTGTTCCCTTTATAGAGAGCCTCGGCTTCGCTCGCGACTCCGGGTCTAACTGCGGCGACTTCCTCACGGGAGTGACGGTGCCCCATGAGCGTATTATTGCCCCTGGATACGAGAACAACTTCCCGAGGACCGCACAGGAGATCCGCAACGCCTATGACCACTCCAAGATCAAACCTCTAATGCTTGAGGAGTGCCAGAACTACCCTAACAGCGACGAGGCGGCCCAGAATACGGCCGTCTTCAAGGAGATGGCCTCCCGCCAGAAGCATAAGGGCGTGCCGGATGGGGCTATAACTACGGCCGGTTTTGCAACCCAGGTGCACGCTGCGACCATCCGGCAGTACCAGCTTATGTGGGGTGATAAGGCCACGCTCTTCATGAAGCAGGGCGCTACTCTCGTACAGGCTCTGCTTGGTGGCTCGCTTTTCTACAACGCGCCTGACAACTCCTTCGGTCTCTTCCTCAAGGGCGGTGCCCTTTTCTTCTCCCTTCTGTATAACTCTCTTCTGGCTATGGGAGAAGTCACCGACTCCTTTACCGGTAGGCCTGTCCTGGCCAAGCACCGCTCTTTTGCTCTGTACCATCCCGCGGCTGTCTGTATTGCTCAAATTGTGGTTGATATCCCTATCCTGGCATTCCAGGTCACTCAATTTGGCCTTGTTGTCTACTGGATGACTGGTCTTAAGGCCACAGCGGGCGCTTTCTTCACATACCTGGCTACTACCTTTATTACTGCTCTGTCTATGACCTCCTACTTCCGCTTCGTCGGTGCCGCCTTTCCTACATTCGATGCTGCCACTAAAGCCTCTGGTCTCTCCGTCGTTGCTCTCTTTGTCTATATGGGCTATATGATTAATAAACCTGAGATGCACCCGTGGCTGGTTTGGGTTTTCTGGATTAACCCTATGGCGTACGGCTTCGAGGCCCTCTTTGGTAATGAGTTTCACAATACGGAGATCCCCTGCTACGGACCCAACCTCATCCCCAACGGAGCCGAGTATGCGATGGGTGGCGGCGGCCAAGCTTGTGCCGGAGTCATCGGCGCGCCCCCCGGCGCCTCGATGCTTACCGGTGATCAGTATCTCGACGGCATGTCCTACTCCCACAGCAACCTCTGGCGCAATTTTGGTATTAACGTCGCCTGGTGGATCTTCTTTGCCGGTCTCACTATCTTCTTCACCTCCCGGTGGAAGCAGATGGGCGAGGGCGGCCGCCAGCTTCTTATACCCCGCGAGCTCCTTCACAGGTCCAAGCATCTTCTGCAGCCCCGTGACGAAGAGGCGCAGCCGACGGAGAAGGCCCTGGCTGACTCTGGCCCCGACTCTGGCGGCGAGGGAGCCGATACCAACCTTCTCCAGAACAAGAGCATCTTTACGTGGAAGAACCTGACCTATACCGTCAGCACCCCTAGTGGCAACCGGGTCCTCCTTGACAACGTCCATGGCTATGTCAAGCCAGGTATGCTCGGAGCTCTGATGGGCTCTTCCGGTGCCGGTAAGACCACGCTCCTGGATGTTCTCGCACAGCGTAAGACTGCCGGTACTATCCACGGCTCCGTCCAGGTGGACGGAAGACCTCTATCCGTCTCGTTCCAACGTTCTACTGGCTACGTCGAGCAGCTTGATGTCCATGAGCCTCTGGCTACGGTTCGCGAGGCTCTTGAGTTTTCGGCTCTTCTCCGTCAGTCAAGAGATACCCCTGATAAAGAGAAGCTTCGTTATGTGGACACTATTGTCGACCTTCTGGAGCTTAACGATCTCGAGCATACACTTATTGGCCGCCCGGGCGCTGGTCTTTCTATTGAGCAACGGAAACGTGTTACAATTGGTGTCGAACTGGTTGCAAAGCCCAGCGTCCTTATCTTTCTTGACGAGCCAACCTCTGGTCTAGATGGTCAGGCTGCTTTTAATACTATTCGCTTCCTCCGTAAACTTACTGCAGCTGGTCAAGCTGTACTAGTTACTATTCATCAGCCTTCAGCACAGCTATTTGCACAATTCGATAAGCTGCTGTTGCTAACCTCGGGTGGCAAGACGGTATATTTTGGCGATATTGGCACGGATGCAAAGACAGTTAAGGAGTACTTTGGACGGAATGGGGCTCCCTGCCCCCCTGAGGCCAATCCCGCCGAGCATATGATTGACGTTGTGTCCGGGCAGGGGAGACAGGGAATGGACTGGAGTCGCGTCTGGCTCGAGTCGCGAGAGTATATCCAGTTCACCGAGGAGCTGGATGGCATAATCGAGGACGCGGCCGCTCGCCCAGCGTCCGTCACCGACGACGGATACGAGTTCGCGGCCTCCGTTTGGACGCAGACGAAGCTGGTTACGCACCGCATGAACGTGTCTCTCTTCCGCAATACCGACTACCTCGACAACAAGTTCGCCATGCATATTCTCCTCGCCCTTCTCAACAGCCTGACGTTCCTTATGATCGGCGACTCTTTGACGGATCTGCAGCAGAACCTCTTCACCGTCTTCAACTTCATCTTCGTTGCCCCGGGTGTCATTAGCCAACTGCAGCCGCTCTTCATCGACCGCCGCGACATCTTCGAGGCCAGAGAGAAGAAGAGCAAGATGTATCATTGGGGCCCCTTCGTCACGGGCCTTATTGTCTCCGAGTTCCCTTACCTGCTCGTCTGCGCTGTGCTCTACTTTGTTTGTTGGTACTTCATCGCTGGCCTTCCCACGGGACCGAAGCACGCCGGCAGCGTCTTCTTCGCCACGGTAAGTACACACACAAACACACATACTTCTAAACTTCCATGTATGACGTGAAGCTATTGATAGGGGCTAATATCTGTACAGGTCCTCTATGAACTGCTTTACACCGGTATTGGGCAGTCTATTGCCGCTTACACGCCCAATGCTGTCTTTGCATCTCTTGTCAACCCACTCGTCATCACCACTCTGGTCTCCTTCTGCGGTGTCTTGATCCCCTATAACCAGATGGTTAATTTCTGGAAATACTCGTACGCTCCAAACCCCCTCATGGCAATAATAGCTTGAACCGTCTGCTAACCTTCCCCTCACAGGCTCTACTATGTTGATCCATTCAACTATCTCATGGGAGCCCTTCTCTCCTTCACTACTTGGGACAAGAAGGTGGACTGTAAGGACAGCGAGCTCGCCGTCTTCGACCCAGCGCCAAATCAGACCTGCGGCGACTACCTGGAGATCTACCAGCAGGGCATGGGGGCGGCCACGAACCTCCTCAACCCCAATGACACCTCTAGCTGTCAAGTCTGCCAGTACTCACAGGGCAGCGACTACCTCAAGACGCTAAACATGAAGGAGGAGTACTACGCCTGGCGGAACCTGGGCATCGTCTTCGTCTTTGTGCTCGCCTTCTACGGACTCGTCTACCTCATGATGAAGCTCCGGACCAAGGCCACGAAGAAGGCCGAGGACTGATCAAAAGCAATCGCTCTTATATTCCAGGCGGCTTTGGTCCGCGATGGTGTTTCTTATGTATTAGGAGGCATACAGATAGATTTCCTTTTGTACCGGCCTGAGCTATTGTCACAGTACCGCGCTCAGCCCTCTAAGGCTTAGGCCTTGTCTTGTTTAGATTACTTTCTTACTCCCCATATATACCTGATTTAATTGCTGTGCAACTCGTTGACTATTCTTTCCACCGCACCCCCCAGTCACCCTTTACGAAGCTTCGCTCTACCACGCAATAGCGCAGCTGCGGGCACACTTTCTCTACGCGGCGGACCGACTGGCAGAGAATGCGGCGCCGACTATCGAGCACGAACTGTTCTCGAGCGTCAAGGACGCCTTCTCGGGTGAGGCCCTGTGGCAGAGTATGAAGGACGCCGTGAAGTCGCACAGGCACCGGACGCTGGCTTGGCTCATGGAGGAGAAGCCGGACCTCGTCGAGCGGCGTGCTGCGTATAATTCGAGGGAGGCCTCAAGGCGCCTGGTGCGCATCCTCGAGACAATGAAGCCTGGCGAGGAACCGATGCCGTAGTTATTCGGGCAAAGAGGATAGGAAACAGATACACCTGAGGGTGAATCCCAGCCGCCTATTGCCATTTGTCTCGGAAAAAACGCTCGATCCACAAGACAGCCGTGGTGTGCGTGAAGTGTTAGGCTGAACTGGAGGTCTCGAACAAGGTAGCCCTTTCTGGCCACGACGCCGCCCCCAGAACATCATGGATTGATCATACCCCCTTCCCTGGGCCGCGAGCTCCTACCTAAGTCCCGTTGCGGGGGCTATGCAGTATGGTTCGTCGGCACATACCACACACTGGTGAGGCAGGTCAGCAAGAGGTCTAAATGGAGATGAAACACCAGCATTGAACAACCTCCAACCCATCGTTACAACGGTCTAGAAAGAAGCAATGCTCGGCACGTCCTGAAAGATCAACCATCGCTGGACAGCTCCCTCGAACATCTGTGGGACTCTCAGGGTGACGGAAAAGACGAACGAGTCACCTGCCCACGCTGCATGTCTTTAGAACATATGACCCAAGCTACTGGTCTGACACTGCGATCAAACTGGTCGCGTCGATGGCAGAAGAGCGACCGACTATATCTGCCATAGATCATCACCAACATGGCCCAACTACAGGAATCATGCACCAGGGGGCCGCAGCACACTAGTCGCGGGACAGTCTACCCATCATACGGAGATCTGATCTAGAAGGTCACCAGACAGGAGATGAGTGACGGGGCCAACGGCGGTGTGACCGCCACCGCGTACGGCTGCAGAATGGTCGTAGTCAACGAGTCAACATGGAACTTGTTTCTGGATCCTCTCGCCACACAGGCAGACGCCGCCAAGCCGTAGAGGGTAGTAGACGAGGTTGAGCCCACGCTTGTGCTCGAGGCTCCTGCGCGAGGGATCCTCAGCCCGGTCATCTCCCACCCGCTCAGTTCTACCCAAGGGGAGCCTTGGCGGCCTTGCAGTGCGACTAGCACAGCTTCCACGGGGCAGCTGGAACGTCGCGTCACTGCTAATGCCTTTGACAGTGAGGTTTTGCCATGTTACACTGGGCTTCCTGGGCTTCATTCCACCTTGTTCGTCTCGGTCCCTCATTTGTTGCATTTCTGAGGCCATGTGCTAAGCAGATCTTGTAGCCGACGCATTCTTGTCGACTTTTGCGGTAATAGTTGTGTTGTCTAGCGTAATGGAAATCATCTTCCATACCTGACGCCTCAAGCGCCATTTTGAAGTTGGGAAGCTAGTACTCGAGTATTGGAAGAAACATTAGATCTTCAGGCTGAAGAACGAGGTCGTACAATGTTGCGAAAGAAGTGGAAGGTTACTAGTCGCGTAGACGAGAGTATATAAGAATCGGAAGAGATGAGATGACATAAAGCGAGGGGCAATACTACAGCCATCCTACCGGAAGGCACTACTCGACTTGCTATTCAAAGCATTATCGATCCATGTAGGGGGAAACTGAAGCCTCCCGAAAAAGCCTCCGGAAAGGTAAGATACTACGTCACCCCATGCACATTGGAGCGGCGATGTGCAAGAAAATGCGAGTCTATCCTTAGCAGGTCACAACCCTTCTCAGTGCCGTGGATACTTGCGATGAGCTGAAGGAAGTCGCCAGTAGGGAACTCGAGCCGCAGGCTGGGATAATGACTGCGCGTGCGGCCTATGAAAAAGCAAGGAGCATCAGGCACTGCTGCCAATTGGCTGGGCCGAGACGGATGAGCGTGGAGAGGAAGTACGATGGAGAATACTGTCAAATCCATATCGACCTGAACAAATCCGGAGCCGACATCAAGATCTTTTCCAAGAGCGGGAGAGACTCAACCAGCGACCGCATGGGAATTCATCGGACACTGCGAGACAGCCTTGAGCTTGATACAGCAGGCTGCAAAATCAAGAAGCGGTGCATCTTGGAGGGCGAGCTGCTGGTATGGAACGACGACGGGAGAATCGAGCCTTTCCACAAAATCCGCAGACATGTGAAACGATCGGGCCGGTTTCTTGGAGCTGCTAGAGATTCACCTGTCAAATCGAGCGAGCATCTCATGATCATGTTCTACGATATTATATTACTGGACGACGTTGTCTGCGGCTTAGAAACTCATGATGAACGGCGACGACGGCTTCAATCTCTGGTCCGCCGCATTCCGGGCCGGATCGACATCGGGTCCCGCGAAGTAATTGAATTCTCGTCTTTCGACGCAGCGGAACGGCTTAGTGAAGCATTCGCTCAAGCCATCACACAACGGTGGGAAGGATTTGTGCTCAAAGGCTGCGACGGCCCCTACTTCTCATTCAACAGAAGCAGGCCATTCATCAAGCTTAAGAAAGATTACATCCCAGGCCTTGGTGACACCGCAGACTTCGTCATTATTGGGGGACGCCGTGACGCGGGAGATGAGCATGAACTTGGTATTGGTAGCCTATGGTGGACGTCATTCTATATCGGGTGCATCGAAAATAAGGACGAGGTCTGCCGCTTTAACGCCAAGCCGAGATTTCGCATAATCGATACGATCGACAGACATGGCATCTCGAAAGAAAACATCACGTACCTCAACCGCCATGGATACTTCACACGAGCACCATTCGCCAAGTCTATGGCTGAGTTCGATGTCTTATTGGAGCCCACACGGAGGCTTCAGCCAGTGGAGCTATTCAAGCACCCGTTTATAGTAGAGGTGGTCGGTGCTGGCTTCGACAAGCCCGCGAATGTTAGCTACTTTGCTCTGCGATTTCCACGAGTGTTGAAAGTTCATGAGGATCGCTCGTTCAGCGATACAATCAGCTTTGAGGAGTTGCAGGAGATGGCCCAGAGATGCCTAGAGATACCGGATGATGGAGAACAGGAAGAGAAAAGTTGGCTTCGGAGACTGCGAGGCTACGAGCACCTGGTTGACAGATCGAGAACTAGCTCACCCAGCGACGACGCAGTTTCTGTCGCAGATATTTGTGTAAGCAGGCAAAGCAACCGACAACAGGAGAAGTTGGTGGCAGCTGTTGAGTCCCAGTGCCTTGATAATATTTCCCTCGGGGCATCAAAGCGGAAGATATCTCCAGAGGTTGCCTTGTATGGTAACTCAACCGTCAAGCGAGCAAAGCAGGAGTAAACGAAAGAACGCCCTCAAATGGCCGCCTCTGGCGACATTGACATTATACAGACTTACCGGCGAGGATCTAGAGATTGATTTGGGATATGGGACAGATTATGAGATATGAAAATGACTTTGGGATTTGAGAGAAGATGTGGGACAAGATTTGGGGTTGTCTGCGCGTAGTTTTAGGCACGTACTGACTGTTATACCATGTAACATCTTTGTTCGAAGGTAGAAGCAGCTGCAGCGATTCATTGTATATTGAGAACGTCAGGCCCGTGGCCTTTCGTAACTTAAATAATAAATCTCGGTGAGGAATGTCGACCAGCTCCCATGCTCCCCCGAATTCTGAATCTCCAACAGGGTCGGTCCCTCCTCGAGCTTGAGCTTCGCTGCTAAAAGTATTTAAGTCTAGCCATTCCTTTACATAAAAACACCCTTCTCTTTCTTATAAATAAATTAAAATACTAAGCCATGCTGAAAATTCCAAACTCACCTAAGGACTCCTCCAGCGCCTATCCCGAAGTACCCCAGAGACTAGGCAGGTGGCTACACCAGGGCCTACCCCAGTTGCCAAAAAGGAGAATTGCAGCTAATAAGGCGAGAACGCCCGCAGAACTTCTCGAAACATCCTTAATGGTCATGGCTCCATTCTATCCAAGCTTCGCCATGCTCATGAGCTTCTCACCTAGTCACAGCCAGTCACAAACACATATCATACCTCTCTCCCCTTTCATCGCAGGTCACAACATTTCCTTCCGGACAATGTACAACGCCTCCGGCCTCGTCACGACCGTCCCGTCCCCATCCTCGATCGTCCCCTGCAGGAAATACTTACGCCCCTCGACCTTGTTCGCCCACGCCCGGCACAGGTAGCTCGCCGGAACCTTGACCGGCCGAGCCTTCACGTTAAGGGATAGGCCAAGCTTTCCTTGAAAGGTGAGTAGGTTGTACTGCAGGCCTGTGCCCCTCCCTATTAACCATTGCCACATATGCCTCCCCCTCGTACCCGCAGAGTCTTGATTGAGACGCCTGTTTTTACCCTCGCCGTTGGGGTTGATATTCTGTGTAAAATGACCCATGACATGAGGACATGACGATCCGTTACAGGGATCGTACTCACCCCTGCAGCTATGGCATAATAGCTCCTGCTAAATTCTTCTAGAATTGTACCAAGCTCGACCGAAGGAATGTCAGGCCGGCTAGTGACAAGGCTAACGAGGGCGGGCCGTAAGGCGGACGTAGCTATGGAAGAAGAGCGATTCATGTATTGACTCGCTAGGTGCCACGACTCTTTGTTTTACCTGTACGCTCGAAGTTTCTCATCCCGGGCCGTTGTTCCCCCAGGTATTCTACGCGCATAGGAATATCACAGCCGACCAAGAGGACCTGCTCATCGATGAACGGCAAATTCCGTTCTGTTCCCCTACTCCAGCCATCCATGTCGCGTGGCACGGAACTCATGCCGATCTGATTACTTGGTGACAACCACGGACGTTAGGGAACGGTCATGTTGAGCTGCTGTTAGCTGTGAGCAACTATTGATTGGCTATATTACATACAAAGTGTGGTAAACTAGGCGCTAAGTAGAACCGTGACGCGGCCGGCGACACCAGTACGTTTCTCGCAGACGGATGCGTGCCAAACTTGAGGTTCTTCATATTGATTGGGGTGGGGGCGTTTCCGAGTATTCGAGGTCTATTGCGAATCAGCTCCCAATCGATAGAAATGTGATCAATTCAAACTGACAAAAGGTTCTGGCTCTGGCCTGTTGCAGGTATTGGTTGGCGCCTGCCCTGAGGTCGGACTCAAGTTATTACCAGTTTGACATGGAGATGGTATTGGCGTTTGGGTCACACGTGCACCATCGTCCCTACTTGGTCATTAGAGAGTGAACTAAATAATGATACTAGATATTCACCGACCCAGTGGAAATATCGTGAGAACCTCTCAACGAGAATCGATTGATATGAGCCTGTTCCTCAATTCCATGACTTCCATGACCCTGATTGTTTTCTTCAATCTGCAGCGGGGAGTGCATGACGCGTGGGATTGTTGAGTTTTCCTGAATCATCAGATTGGATTGAATCATTCGAAAGAATAGCAGGACGAGAAGATCTCTAATCCTAACCCTGAAATCAGCCTCACCCTTGCTCCAAATATGCTCAGTACTACTTACTTCTCGCGGTCCTTTGGATACTGTAGCTTCTGAGACGAGGTTTCACTCAACCAGAAGGATACGCCTTTCTGACGTAAAAACGTGTTTGCTATTACCTCCCGACATTCTCTATCATCAAGGTGAGCCCATCTTGAGGGGATGATCTCTAAATTTATAAAAAGCGGTCGTATGGCTTCGAAGAGCTTTTCTTTGTCAAGATCATTACCATAGCCGAGTTGCCGCAAGATCTCAGGGATCTCAGGGGCATCTTTCATAGCGGTATATTTCGGGGCACCAGTCATAGCGCGAAAAGAAGGAGAGCGAAATATTGAGAAGCTCGTTGAATGCTTTATTGACTGCTTTGAAGAATGCGATGTCCAGTAAAGGTTGTGGAAGGTATGTATATATATACGCAGTAGAACATCCTCAAAAGGTTTGTAAAAATAGAAGTGGATTCTGGCACCCTCTTTAGATTGAGGACATGTAAAAATCTAAGCCACAGAGACCACCAGATTCAGCAACGTTTACTTGCCTGGGGGGATTGGTCTGGCAGGATTGGGTCCGTGACAGAATGGGTCTATGACAAAACTGGTCTGTGACAAAACTGGGTCTATGACATGACAAAACTAGGTCTATGGACCGACCCGAAGGATTCCCTAGTCTACTAAAAACCGCTATAGCCAAACACACCCTCAGACGCCCCGGCGAGCTAAATTTCATCGCCTCCTCAAGAGCATCTAACGATATCTGACGAACTTTGTTGTCTTACCTGGATCTGCACGCTTGCTCTACTCTACGTATGTTTCCAGCACCCAGTGACAGCCATAGATTACGACACTGATGGTGGTCGCGGATCCAAGAGTCCTTGGAGAGCGGTTGCGTCCGACGTATAGGCTGGCATTTATTCAAAAGAGTGTTGAACATGGTAGGGATGTATACTAGGTTACCCTTGGGGACGTATTGCCCTACATTTTGGGCGCCAGGCTTGACCACGAAAAGTCATTGAGCTACGGTATATATTATTTCTAGAGAAAAAATTGACCAGTCATAGATCCAGCGTACCGCAGTCCTTAGCCCACAAGCGCAATCTTCAGCTCAGCATCTAATACTCACGCCTAATCAAAAATCAGAATAAGCATAACAAGCAAGTCAAGACCCTGTTTTTCATAGATTGCGGCGGGCCGCTTTGCCTTCAGCGCTCCATCATGTTTTTATGCCCGCTATAATCCGCGATTGTAGTTCTACTCTATTCCTCCTCCTCCTCCCGTTTTATTTCCTCTCTCCTCCGAGCTGCCTCTACTTTTAGGGTTGGCTTGTGCCAAAACCGCCCGAGATCATAAAAATACTGTTGCTTCGATCGGTGCTGTTGTCTCCAGACTGTTAGCTTTCGAGTCGAGAAGTGTCTTAACCTAGACGGCAGTTTGACACCATTTTTAGCCATTTTTCGAAGATCAGAGCCTGACCATGATGATACCTCCTTCCCTACATATGTTCTATAAGGAAGATTTCCCCATTTCACACCTGGACGCACAAATACCGGGGTCTCCAATTCTAGCTTATTGTTATTACATGATTGCTCTGCGCGGTACATATCTTTCCTTGGGCCGTAAATGTTCAGACCGAAACGCTCAGTGTTCTCTTCGACTATACAGTATTCAAGGCCTTTTATTGGCAGGAGAGGTTGAAGCTGGCGAATCGTTTTAGGCATTAACTTAAAGCCCTCTTTAGCCTTGGTAGGACGAATTGGGCTGACCTATTAAATAGTTAGATAAAGGCAAACTATCGTGGGTAACAGCACTTACATATCCGTAACAAGCTGTTTCTAGTCCTTCTTGTTTACGCTTGGCTCGTTCTGCTTCCCGCCTGGCATTATCTTCAGCCATCTCTTCTTTCCACGTTTTTGTTGCTTGGCCCATGTCTAAGTGATCAATTCAAAAGGTTTTAATAGAAGCATGAAGCAGTAAGAAGAATGTCTTTTCGGAGAGGTGTATTGAATATATATACTGTACTCTCGCAAGGTGACAATAATGTTCGTACCCTTCCAGTTTTGGCTGTTGATTAGCCTGTAATTCTGAAGCCACTTATGGCAACTGAAAATAGAAGAAGGCTAAATTAGGAAGTCGGGTTAGTTGAAACAGATACTAGAGTCTGTTAGGAATGGAACTCGTCCAGCTGTAGTAGCATCAAGGTATTTGCCGGGTAGAGGCGTGATTTGGTGAACAGTGGCGGAATCGGCCACTAAACAGCCACCAAACGTCTAACCGGGTATTTTTAGCATAAATAAACCATTTTGAAACCCTAGCACTCCCGCAATTTTTATAAATCCTAACTCCTTTTGAAAGTCACCAGATTCAAGACCTCAATAGTTATAAGCAACACAGGCGTTCAGCATTAGAGACACACCAAATAGCTCCCATAGAGCCAGTATGCAAAGATACAAGTAGAAACTGGCTTAATGCGACTTTCTAACCGAATCCTGCCTAGGAGAGCTTCGTATCAAATAACCTCGACCGTGAACTTTGGACTGCAGAGTTGGCACTCGCGGCCTCCCGCCGAGAGTTTTTAAAACACCGGGGTGTTTTTGACAAGTCCTACGAGCTGTAGCTCAATTTGATAAAAAAGAATGGTAACTTAGAAAGAGCTTATAGATAAGAGCTATATAAGCTTTAATAAGGCTTAGAAAGAGAAGGGTAGGGTAGAGTTTATATAAGGAATCATTTTGTAATAATATGCTCTAATTCTAACTTAACTAGAGCTACTTCTAAGCTAAAGAGTATAAGATAGTATTAAAGTTATAATTAAGAATCCATAGTGCAATATTAAAGGGGGGCTGAGAAAATGGGGCTGGAAAAGCCAAAAGGAGAGCAAGTCGGAATTCAGGACGACTCCTTTTGGACCAATACTTGTTACAAAGACACCAACCAGGCGGTATTCGACATTGGTGTCACAGGAAATCGACAAGGCCGCCGAAGCGAATCAAGAGTTCCGTCAATGTGATTACTAAGCTACAAAAAATGAGAAGGAGCCTACTCGCCGACAGTAACTGTAAGTTCGACCTTGCCAGGGGGGAGATTTAAGCCGACACCATCCAGAACCTCTGTGCCCTTGACATATGCGTTCTCGCCTGTGCCATCGGTGTTGATAGTGGAGCATATCCCAGAGCTGCAAACTTTGAGGGCAGGAGTTTCGAGCCCATGAGTAGCAGCAACGAGGCAGGATGCATCCGCACCAGACCAATTGTCATTAGACTTGTTGCCGAAGTCGAACTCGAGCCAAGTGCCGGCGAACTGGCCGTTGGCGGTGGGGACCTTACCGATACTGCAAACGCAGCCGCCCTGCGAATCGGCGTCAAACGCAACGATCTTGGTACCTCCGGCAGGGAGGGTGAAGGAGATGGCCTCGTTGCCGCTCCAGGAGCCGTCAATTTGACCATCGGGGCCAATCTTATTGAAGCATACGCATGCCTGGTCCTCGCTGACGGCATTATTAAAGGTAGCGGTGTATTCGTACTGGGAGGCGATCGTTTTGGCGACAGTCATTATATTGCAACCATAGTCTTCCTCAGTACCAGTGTTGCCCTTGTAGGCGTTCTGCTCGGCGGTGGCACGCTTAGACTCGCTACCAGAGCAAAAGTGGACGTAGGTGCTGGAAGAGTCTCTGGTGTCTCGGCCGACGAGGTGAGCGGAGGCACCAAGGGCGGTGAAGGAGAGTGCGAAAAAAGAGGTCTTCATACTGGAAGTATCAAATTTTTTTTTTTCGTTTTCTAAGTTGAAAATAAGTAGCGGTATTTGTAGAATACACTGATTTGCAATAAGGTAGCGTGGCTTTGCACTCAGTTTTGGGATCAGATTCAATGGGTCCAACATGGTAAATGTTAGGGCTGGGAATGTGGTCACAAAAAGAGGGAGCCAAAAATTGACAGGATGCGATGAGGGGAGCAAGTATTAGTAAGGCCGATGAGGAACGGCTGAATGCTGCGGATCTAGACCGACCGTTGCATCTCGCTATCCTAGATTACATGTGGATACGTGAAACTATCTGTGATGGCAACGCTGGATATTAAACAACCTTCGAAGTCAATGGTAGATGAAACTTTACTTTCTCAAGAGAATCAAGAGAGTCAAGAGAATCAATCGAAGACTCGAGATAACCAAAGTCTACACCCGAGATCTGAGAGTGGGAGACTAGCGGAAATCGAGAGAGCAGAAGTGTCGATAAGACTTACAGCCTCTTTCTTGGGGTCCCTTGCGAGGCAGGAGAACTCCATACTAGAGGCGGAACAACAGAGCATTGGTACGATGCAAGGGGCACAAAAGGATCTAGCGAGAAAAAAGGAAGAGACAATGGAAGCCTTGAAAACATTGTGGTAGGTCACAGTGAGCTATTGCTATTTAGAGTCTCGCTACATGTAGGTAGTCTAAGGTTGATCAAGTCGTCGTGTGCGTTCATTGGTTACCATAGGTGCCATAGATCCCAGAGAGCCCGGCATAGTTCCGTCCAGGGGACTATCACTGCTCTCTTTTTGTGACAAGCCTGGTGATAAAAGTGAGGGACGCAGGTAACTCTCGCTACCGCATGCCCCGTTTATACATACTCCTCTCGCCTGTGTCTTCCACTTCATTCGCCGGTGCACGTGACTCTTTTAGCTCTCTGTGGTGGGCATGCCAGCACAGACAGAATTCTTATGGAAAGGGGAGCTAAACCAGGCGAGAGATTCTTAGGATGTCCTTTTGCAAACAGATGGATTGAATTTGAGGCTTTCTATTGGTTCTCCAGTTACTGCAAACATCGCTCTATACAATATCCATTTGTGGTTTCATATCCAAAACGGTGTTCAGACGCAATGTGAATTTTAAGGGTTAGATAAAACTTACCCTATCGTTAATATTACCCACATACCCCAGGAGCCAATTTTGATCTCTCTCGTTAAATAAAACTATTATCTATGTGAGGAATTTCGTAGGGATTCACTTAAACTGAAGAGACTTAAACAAATAAATATGAACCAAAACACCGCCCACTCCGGCTGCAAGGAAGAGGAGTGTATGAACGAAATAAAAGTGCTCAGGAGAAAGTGCCGAAAAAGGCTAGCAACTCATATTAGTGAGATTCTTTCTATTCCGCCCGAGATATTAAGGGATCTAACAGTTAGAAGAAGAAACAACTGGAATAACGGTTGAGCCAGCAAAAGTCCGATTGATCACCAAACAGAGTGATTGCTATACCTGGTGCTATATGAGGGAAGTTGCACACTTATTTTCCAAGAACTTCAGTGATCATGGGATGGCAGCTTATAAAGAACTTTACGATGGAGTTGGGAAGTGTTTTCATACAGTATCCTTTGCAGGGACGAACAGTATTCGATCGGCCGAGCCCGCCGGCCGCTGTTCACCCCTCTCCTTGGAGGATTGCCATCGGAATGAACCGCTGAAGAAACAGGTGATGGAAAAAGTCACTGAAAATGAATGCCTACAGATAGAGCTTCAAAAGAAGAACGAAGAGTGCGATCGACTTACTCAACAACTAACCGAGGAGTCTAAGAGAGCGGCGCTAAATGAATCTCTTCTCTTCAAATGCCTTACGACACTTACTCAGGTGGAATCATCAATAGAGCGAGTGCAACAGGAATGCAGTGATATAATGGATTTTACTGCCTTTACTGATTGAATTTGCCAATATAGCGGCCCAGATATGCTATTACCAGGATGTGGTGCACTGTTACGGCTCAATGGGTAAGAACTGGAATCCGGGCGAGGGTTGTGAGATAAATCTTTAGATTTCACTCATACCCATGAAAAGGAGCAATGTGATGGATACTTTAGATATTATTCCAGCATCTACATCTTAAGTATGTGAATAGCTTTATGCCAAGCCTATGGCTATTAACTAGATGAATCTTATCAGTATTGACAGGCAAGATCGTGGTAGGCAAGATAATCTAGATTACTTCGATTACTTAAAAGTATCCAAGAGTAGTACCCTTGCTTCTGTATCTTGATTTTGATTTGAAGGCAACTGATAGCCTCACTGGTTGACCACTGCACGTCCAATCTGTAGCTGTATCTAGACTTGGCCAGAGCTAATTTAAAATTCAGGGGTTTCAGCTTAGTAGAATGTAAAGGCAGGCGGCGAAGAAGGAGGGGCCTCTTTTTATTCGTAGAGAGCAGTATACTTCGCTCCAATGCATCCACGTGTACCCCTGTCTTCACCCTCTTCGCACATCGCTCCCCGTGATGGACCACGTCAGGGCTTTTTATCACATGATCTGTCTTTCACCTCCGACCTATTTTGTCACACTGAGTGGATAGGATCAGGATGATGATGATGAAAGCTCTTCATTTTCTATCTAACGAAGGGCTAGGGATCGGTCTTATAGACGAAGATGAGGGCGGCCTCCGGCAGCCTCCGGCAGCCTCCGGGCCCGAGGTCCGGAGGTCTGAGACCGGAGGACCCACCTGCCGGGGGTCTGAGACCCGGTCCGGATCGGATTCCTAGCAGCCGGTCTGGAAGCTGTTCCAGGCATCATACGATGATCCCAAAATGTGACATACCCCCCCAGCTTGAAGGTATTCAAGCTGATAACCTAGAAATAGCAGATAGTAGCAAAAGGTCCCTGTTGGAGGGATGACTGTTGTGCCGGCCCTGTTGAGAGGGATGTCTTTGGAAAGGTCTGATAGCTAGGAAATAATACTAGAAAATAAGAAAAAAAAGATTGGGAATAGGGAAATAGGGCTAGTCTTCGCTATCTGACTCAATCTGTAAGTCGATCACAGCCCTGATGTCAACGAGACCTAGCTGCCGGACGAAGTCTTCGAATTTCTGGCCCGGCAGGGCCTTGGTCAGCCCGTCAGCTAGCATTTGAGCTGTTGGTGTGTATTTGACCTTGAAAAGCTTCCTTAGATATCCCTGTCTAGCCCAGCAGCTGTGAATGTCAACATGCTTGAGGGCAGTCTTGATCCTAGGGGTCTCGAGGGTTATGAGCCGGATAGTCTGTTGGTTATCGCACTCGATTTCCAACTGCTGGTCTAGCTGAAGTCCTAGCTGTTGGAACAGCCGTTGTGTAGCTAGGGCTTCCTTAGCTGTGTGAGTGAAGGCAAGGAGCTCGGCTTCCGTTGACGAGGTTGTAACGGTATCCTGTTTCCCGGCTTTCCAGCTGATAGGTCCTCCGTAGAGGCATGAGATCGATCCCTGGGATGATTTACGGCTGATCTGATCGTCCGCGAAGCTAGCGTCTGATGCAATTCGAAGATCGCTGCTGTATTGGGCCGTGACCGTTGCCTTAGGGGGGTCAGGAAGATCAGGGTTGCTAGGAAGGTCAGGATCCCTAGGGCTAGGGTCCCTGCCGTCAAATTGGATAGCTAGAAAACGCGTTGCGTAGAGGTAGCCGATGACGCCGGCTGCGACCCGTTGGTGATGGTCTGAGGGGTTGTTGAGATACTCAGCCAGCTTTGAGGCAGCCTTTGCTATGTCGGGCCTTGTGATGACTGCGATGTAGTTGATAGAGCCGACCTTTTGCTGGAAAAAGAGGATCTGGGCTAGTGTAGCTTGAATAGGGCTTGCAGACAGGTTGTTAGTCGGCAGAGGATTTCCCTTGAAGCTTTCCTTGAGGACGATATTGAATTTGGCTGCTATTTTCTCGATGAAAGAGTCCTGACAGAGCCACAGCTTCCTAGCCGGTCGGTCCCTTAGGACCCGGATCCCTAGGAACCAGGTCAGGTTGCCCAAATCCTGCATTCGATACCGTGTTTTCAGCTGTTGGATCAGCTGCTCGGCGGCTAGCTGGTCCGCGGTCCGATACAGCAAGACGATGTCATCTACAAAGAAGAAGACTGTGATCCAGCTGTTGTTGCAGATACAAGGGTCTTCATTAACCTGGGTCAGACCTAGCTGCTGGAAGGTCTGCAAGAGGTCTCGTTGCCAAAGTAAGGGAGATCTGCGGAGCCCGTACAGGGCTTTCTTTAGCAATAGCAGCCAACCGGGACGATAAAATCCATCAGGATAGCGGATATAGACGATTTCGTCAAGGCGGCTGTTGGTAAAGGCGTTGATGGCGTCTAGCTGCCGAGCCTCAAGGTCGAATTTGGCGGCAATGGCCATCAGGACCCTGAATGACTTCCCTGCTAAGGTTGCTGCATAGGTCTCTTTATCGTCATACGGCTGAAGATCCCCTCTAACAACTAGCCGGGCTTTGCATTTGATGAGGAATCCGTGCTTGTTGAATTTATATTTGAAGACCCAGGCCACGGGCAGGGCTTTCCCTTCGGCTTCTTCCTTAGGAACAGGCTCGAAGGTCCCTTGGGCTTGAAGGTTGTCAATTTCTGTGTGACAAGACTGCTTGAATTGGGGCCCTAGGGGATGATTTTCCAGGTCCTTGAAGGTCCTAGGCTCCGGAGGAAGGGTCCGTCTGTGGACCTTTTCCTCTCTTCCGGTATAAAATGCAGTGGAAAAGCTAGCCGGCTGCCGGCCCTGTTGCCGTTGGGAGCTTCGAGAAGCTGGTCCGTAAATTTCATCAGGTCTGCGGCGGCGGCGGCGTTGTCGGGGCTGTGGGCTAGGCTCCCTACTGACTGCTGGGCTAGCTGCCGGACTAGCTGTCAGACTGACCGGACTAGCTTCCGGGCTGGCTGGAGAGCTGGTTGCCCTCGGTGTCAGGTAGGGGCCTTCGTCATCGAAGTCATCAAGGTCAGAGGTCTCTTGGTCCTTGGATTGAGTGGGCTCGAGGCCGCGGTCTTCATAGAAGTCAGGATCTTCGTCATCGTCAGGGTCGTCAAAGTCAGAGTCATCTGGGCTCTGGTGTTCAAGTGAGACTTCAATCGTTGATCTGACCTCTTCGTCATCTAGGTCTTGGGCCCGGGTCCCGGCTGCTAGGAAAATGGTCTCTTCCTCTGAGTCGGATTCAATATGGTCAGGAAGCTGCTGCTGCTCCCGACTAGGCTGCCGGATAAGGCCGGGATCGTCCTTTGGATCATAGAAGACATGTTCGTTGAAGGTCACATCCCTGATCCTTCGGACCTCTAGTCTGCTAGGGACCCAGATCCTGTAGATGTTGCTGGAATCGTATCCAACAAGGTAGCCGATTTCTGCGTGGGCTGCTGTCTTGAGAGCCCGTTTTTGGGTGCCCTGCAGAGCTTCCTTGGTCAAGGGATAAGCTCTGCATCCATAGGCCTTGAGATGGGTAAGATCTGGCTGCGTTTTGCCTGCGTAGCCGGTATCCCTTTCGTGGGCTTCCAGCCAGTTGTGGAGCTGCTCAAAGGGGGTTTTCCAGCTGCTGGACTGCTGGGGCGATCTGTTATGCAAATAGACAGCTGTCTTCCAAGTCTCGGGCCAGAGGTTGTCTGGAAGGTGGGCTCCAAGACCTATAGTCCTAGCCTTGGTCCCTATTACCCCCCCAGATCGTTCGGCAGGGCCATTTTGAGCAGGAGTGTAGATTGAAGTGGGCTCATCCTCTATGCCTTTAAGAGCTATCCAGCTGTCGTATTGAGACCGCAGAGCCCTATCGTTGTCTCTGTGGATCCCGCAGATCCCTAGACTGTACTGCCTTTGGATGGAAGCTTCGAAGGATTTCAGGGCTGCTAGGGCTGCTTCTTGGGTCGCCTCTGATAACAGATACAGGAAGATCATGCCTGTGTATTCGTCCTTGATCAGAAGGGCGGCTGTTTTCCCGTTATAGCTGGTGGTCAGGGAGAAAATGTCGATGTAGATACGCCAGAAGGGTCTTGGGGCCCTAGCTTGAGGGCTCCGTCTCGAGACCTTCCTTTCTGCCTTGCCAAGGGAGCAACTTTCGCAGTCAATTTGAATAGGGCCCTTGATCTGGGTCCCTGTAGTCTGAAAGACTAGATGCTCGAGGGCAGGGGCGTTCAAATGACCTAGCCTAAGATGCCAAAGGGCAGCCTCGGCTGCTTGAGTTGGCTTTGGGTCCTTAGACGATTGAAATGATGATGCCGGCTGGTCTGACTGTATGACCTCGTTGAATTCGATGACCCACTGACGATGCAGTCGTCTAGTTGAACAGATCGTCTCTGTTCCTTTAAAAACGGTCCCTGTGGCCGGGTTCCAATTATATCCCTTCCTGACTAGAAGGTCTAGGGAGACGATGTTCGTGTGGAAAGCTGGGATATAGGCTACTTCATTCAGCTGGAATAGCCCGTCTTGGACTTGAAGATAAACCTGACCGTAGCCTAGTATTTCCATCTGGAAGCCGCCTGCGTAGAGGACTTCAGGCTCCCTAGAGGGCTGATATCTTAGGAAACGGGATAGGTTGTTGCAGATGTGGGTGTCTGACCCAGAATCTAGGATAAAGGAATCCTTCAATGGATACACCTTCATCGCTGAAAAGGATGACTGCCCGGGCTGCGAACCGGGCTGTTGTGTGGGCTGCTGTCCCGGCCGATGACCGGGCTGCTGAGCCGTCTGCGGGGCCGTCTGCTGAGCCGTCTGCTGAGCCGTCTGCTGACCGGACTGCTGGACGGGTTGTTGCTGTGGCCCTAGGCCAAGGGAAATGCCGGCAAACGCAGATCCTCTGATCTGCCGGTCTTCGGGGGTTCCTGCCTTTTCCTCGGGCCTAGCTTCCTTCCTCTGGGCTTTCTCGATAGCCCTGTCAATCTTTTCCTTCATCTTGGGCTCCTCGAGCCGCTTGTTGATCTTGGCTTTGATGTCTTCTTTTGCAGTCCATCCGGCCGGTCTGATCCATGTAATCAGATAGAAGCATTCCCAATAGAAATGCCGTTGTCCGCAGAGACAGACTGGCTTGTTTGAAGATCCTGATTTTGGCTTGGAAGCTGGGGTTGGGGCTGCAGCTGGGGCTGGGGCTGCAGCTGGAGCCGGTATCCCTTGGAACGAGGAAAAAGCAGCTTTAGCAGCTTGCTGTGAGGTATGCCTTTCAAACATATTGCTGATCTTGATGCCGTCAGGGATTTCCTTCTTCCAGTCCGTTCCGTCATTAGAGGCAAGATCCTCTATCCTCGCAAGCCAATAGTCCGTAAAGGCGGGATTGATATCAGATACAGCTTTAAGGAAAAGTCGGGTTGGTCTGATGCCTTGAACGTCCGGAAGGCTGATTTTCTGGGCTTCCATAAGGACCTTCTGCCATCTGATAACCCATTGGGATAGATTGGTCCTTTCAGGGCTGTTCAGGATGCCCTGGAATTGGGTTAGGACTGTGTCTTCTTTGTTCCAGTCCGTGGAATGAGTCTTATTTTTAAGAAGCAGCAGCTGCTTAGCAATATCGTCCTCATCCTCATCTTCGATCGTAGATTCGTAGTTGCCGACGGTCTTCGAGATCAGCCGCTGGATAGCCCCTAGGGCCTTGACCCTATCCCGATAGAGCTTGAATTCCGTTGAGTGTTGCTTTAAGAGGGCATCTAGGATCTTGACCTTTTCTGGGCTTAGATCCTTGGTTGCATTGACAGATGGGTCGGCATCCTTTGCAGTGGGATTGGGAGGGGCTTTTAGGGGCTCCTTATCTGTCTTGGAAGGGTCAATGAATTCCCAGACGTCTGCAGCTTTGGCTTGCTTTCGAATGACAGAAATCCATCTATTCCAATCACCGGGGCTTTGTAAGGTGACCCGGGAAGAGCTTTGTGGATCCATTGGGTCCAACAGGTGGGAGGGGGCGGCAGCGGAAGCTTTTAATCTGACCTAAAGAGAGATAGAAAATCGGTCTCAGAAGGTAGGAAAAGGAGGGCTAAAAATAGAGCCAAAAAGAGGGCCAAAATGGAGGGCTAAAGGGAAGGTTAAAAAGAGGGCTCAAAAGATCGAGCTAGAAGGAGGGCTCATGAGAGGGCTAATTCAATAGCGAGTGCAAACCGGGTTCGTAACTGTCACACTGAGTGGATAGGATCAGGATGATGATGATGAAAGCTCTTCATTTTCTATCTAACGAAGGGCTAGGGATCGGTCTTATAGACGAAGATGAGGGCGGCCTCCGGCAGCCTCCGGCAGCCTCCGGGCCCGAGGTCCGGAGGTCTGAGACCGGAGGACCCACCTGCCGGGGGTCTGAGACCCGGTCCGGATCGGATTCCTAGCAGCCGGTCTGGAAGCTGTTCCAGGCATCATACGATGATCCCAAAATGTGACATATTTCAATGCGATTTCCCCCCTCTTTGATCCCACTCCTTGATCATTCAAACACACCTGATTTCCACGCAACGATCTTACTCTTGGAGACCCTTTGCTCCTAATCCATCACTTGTCCATACGCCGCTACAACCTGATCAATGTCTTTTATCAATCCCCCAACGCTGGAGACTTTCCAGATGATCCCTGGCACTAAGGAGCTTCGACAATGCCTCGGCTACGGACATAGTAACCAACAAGGGGATGAAGAGTTCTCTATGGCCTTGCGAGCACATATCTGGACCTTTACATCCACTAAGGGGTTGACCTTTTACTCAGATCTCAGCAGATGGACGGATGAATCTTACCAAACTGCTTTGCTGGAGATTGTATCCGAATTTCTAGACCAGAAAGGAAAACTCTTTTGGCCCAATGAGCCTAATTATCTCACCCATGGGCCACTCAAATACCCTACACATTCTATCCTGTAAGTTGATCAGTCTATCAGTATTTAAGCTAAGGCAGATGCTAATGTGAGCAATTGCCAGGATAACAGGGGCCCTCGTCCAACTCTTCTTGAGTATTAACAACCACTTTTCGAACAGCAAAAGGAATTCAGATGTTTTTCGTCAGTCCAAGGTAGCGGTGGATTGTCAATACGGAAGTCTACAAAGATCTGTTGCGACCCAGCGGCAGAGTCTTGTCCAGAGCGGCAATAGTGCCGAGGGTCCCATTGATAGCGACAACCTTCATGATGTTTCTCAAGGGACAGTGGCGCGTATTTCGTAAGTGGAATCCGAACCATTTATTGAATCGAATGATAACAATCTTGTAGCAATGATGCTACATCTTCCGGCGAAGCCGTGTGGGTTGCCCAAACTCTTCAAAGTCTTTCTGCTAGCGTCGTCATACTGGGTGACGAGAACTCAGGAATAACTACAAGCTATCCCCCCGCAGCCTCTCTGACAGGAAGAAATCCAGAGCCAGGCGTTCCTGTCAACATTGAACATGTTTGTTGATTCATTGATTTAGTGATATGCATGCTAATGAAAGGACAGGTCACCGGTGCCAAAAAGCATGGTGCTCCAACCGAATTTACTGGGAACCCTACGGCGAAGAGGGCTAGGCAGCGACGTACTGGCGCCGTTAATGCCGCCGACGGCAGTGCCCTTGCCGAGGCCCGAGAACCGCGATGTTATCCAGCACTTGTTGGATCTACGTCTGGTTTACATTCCAGTCATGGCCAAGATGAAAATGAATCGGCGCAGCCCAGGCACGCAACTCAGAGTACTCCCATAGAGGACCAGCAGAACCCTACGGCTGGTGGAAGAGAGCGGCTTGCAGATGCGACCCGAGGGAACGTTTCGCCAGCTCCTACATCAATGAGCGACGTTGGGATTCGAACGCTCACGCGAAAGCAAGTGATGGAAAAGGGCCTCCCATTGCTTTGGTTCGATGTAGAAATATCGCGCAGGACTATACTCGGTTGGGTACCCAAGGGCAAGTTTTTCCAGAAGACAATGAAGGAGCTCATTGACGAGCTTTCCCTGCCTGGACATCCAACAGGCTTAAGGCTTGTCCTCAAGGCGCCCCAATGGGGTTCTGGAATGAAAGCCGTATGGACAGATGCGAAGGAGGGCTTACAACTTGCTCGGAAGACGCCCAGTAAGACTTTTATCTCGACGGATATCCCAGTGGGAGACGAAGAGTCGTTCAAAAATGGAATGTTCTGGATTAGCGACAAAATCAGGAAGGCGCTAATATACCACCCTCTCTCAACTAAATACGTTATGTTTGAGATAACACTTATTGTCCTCGGCCTCGAGAGTAATGATGCGGAGGACGATATTGGATTCAACGATCAACTCATAGATTTATGACATCCTACTTTGACGAGTATTATATAATACATTTCTACTCTACCATGAAATACGTGACTCAATTCCTATATCACCTTACACAGAGGGCGTGGGCAAGATAGAGTAGCCGTCTCTTTTTGGCAAGATGAGTCATAGAGGACCGTGTCCTTTAAGTTCAATCATGTGATGTGATAACTAAGAACCGTCTTCATTTCCTCCGGGCCGTTGATACCTGATTACCTGAGGCACTATGCCGGAGGCACCATGCCGGTTTAAGCCAGGGAGCTATTCCGTAGTGCTCAAGAAATCATTTTCGGTTCTTGTCGGACACTGTGCACATCCACAACTGGACCAAGTTATGCGAGGCCGGGATGTCGGACCTTAATGTAAGGTATCATGATCAAGCGTGATCCACGCAAGGGGCATGTCAAGCCTATGACGAGGTCTTGGGTCCCTTTTCTTGCTAGATTAGATGAACCAATTGAAGTTTTAGAATATGTACAAGAGAAGAGTTGGCCGAAACCTGCTATGGCCGTGAAATTCGGTCTTCAAAGTTCCTGTGATGGTAGAACGTTTGTGGCTCACTCACTGTACATACATTTTCTATGAATAAAAGTGGATACAGACCTAACAGAGTTATAAAGCTGGAGGCATCGCCGAGAGACTATGGGGGTTTCTTTCTCGTCCCTATTTCACAGCGTTTACTGAAAACGCAGGAAATATTTAGCGTCTTTCTCTTCTCATCCCTGAAGGGGCTTTCAAAGGTGAGTGAACATGAACAACAAGTGATTGAACACGCAGACGAAAATATTGTATGGCTAACAGATTGCGTCTAGATGGAAACCTCACTAAAATTGGACAAGAGGGGAGCCTGTGAAAATGCAGTGCAACCCTGTTATATTAAGCCTGAGAAGCTCAGACGGCTTGTGCTAGCCATGCTAGACGCCCTAGAAGGGCTATCTGATGATGTCATCGTCCAGCCTAATTCTATTATTCTGGGTCGAGAGGGTCATTTTATTACTCCCGTCATTAACAAGAAGTCAGTACGAGGATGTGTATTGAGAAGCGTGCTTTGGCTTATTGCCCCTCTTACCAGGGGTATTCATAGTCTCAATGACCCCCGAAAATGGGCTAGGCGCCAATTGCTCTACTCCCTAGCAGCCTATGCATACGCTTGGTCAGAACAGGGCGTCGTCGATGAGTCTGGAAAGCCTGTGTCTTTAGAGGAGAGGGTTGTTTTGGATCCCGAGGTTATTATCTCCGTGGGCATTAAGGGCGAGAATGCGGTGGCTTCTAGTGCGTTGTTTCGGAAATTCTTGCAGGACTTGAAGGTTGTAAAAGCTTCGCAGGTTAGCAGGGAACATCCCTCTTATATTGGAGGGTGGATAAACGCTTGGCGCGTTCAGTACGAGAAGAAGCTTGTATATACAGGTTAACCAACGAGATAAATTGCTATCAAATAAATAAAATAATAAAGACAAAGTGACTGGGTTTATTCAAGATCGCGAAATAACTACCAACTGATCATGATGCTAGAGGCATAATGATGGTCATGGACATCTGGTCTATCTGCTAACTTGGGTGTTCTAACGGATATAGATTCTGCTTTTGAAAAGCTATGTCTTATTCTTCCTCCTGTATCAATCTGAATTGCAGATTTTCCCATCCCACCGTACCTAGAAGGTCATATTTTCGAATTGTTACACTACTTCTCGTCCTCCGGGGATTACATTACCGAAGAGGTGAAAGGACGCGGATATCCCCTTACGGCGTTTGATTTGACAATTGATCATTCTTGGGTCTCTCCGACGCTGCAGGTTCAGATCTTCAACTCCGAAGCCTTGGAATTCTGAATGGACAACTTGCCATGGGGTTACGAAGGATTTTCAACGATAAGCAGCACGAGATAACATTTGACGAAAGTGGGAGGGCAACTAGAGCCACTTTTGTGAAGGAATACTGAAAGATAATTCAGGCAGCTCAACCTCACGGCCACATGTGATGTCACGAAACTGGAGAGCTTAGGTGCAAAGCCTTATGTGGACACAATAGCAATAAGCTCCTCCTTTGGGATGATACCGTAATAGGATAAGAGTTGGACTACCGTACAGTACAGTACAGTATAATACCTATCCTAATGGGGACTTGATAGGGCTGGGAAAAGCACTATGCCTTTCTCTTCAAGCTATAGTCGATCAATAGTGGACATGGGTCTATTTACGCGGCCTGGGCTCCTCAATGTTAGGTATACATTGGCCAAATATATATTTAAAGCATATATCAACCCACTAGCTAATATCCAGTGAAATTGTCAGATGGCGCAAATCGCAAAGTATATTCAGCTAACTAAGGACCCCAACCTGGCAAGCAAACTTGAGCAGATGGCACAGCGTTTATTTCCCCTAGTCGACTTGGATCAAGGCCTCGTCCACCCCGCATTCCCACAGACAGTGCTTAGCTTCTGGCTTTTGACGGACGAGCAGCTTGAGTCTCTCGCACAATTCTATCACCAGAAAATTCTCAATCAGTATACTGACTTATACCCGTGCAAAATCACATGGAGATGTAATATGTCGCGTGAGGAGAAGCGCTGCGAAATGGGCAAGTTTATTGGCCTCCCGGCTCGCGACCTGTACATCCAACAGAAAAGCGACGAGGAAATTCGGGCTGAGGCTCGAAGAGCAAGACTCGCTGCGGAGTATGATAAACAGCGACGGAAGCTGTACTACTGTGGTCCCTGAGCTGCCCTAAAGTCATGTTTCGGGATGATAGTTAGCTATGTTTGTCTAAACGACCATCAATGAAAATAAACGCGGCAGCATTACCTAAAGATGTCCTCCCACCTAAAGGCATACAGTACGATACATTTACTAGACTGGAAATTTTAGTTACCTTTGTTTCAGAACATATATACTTAAATTAAAGGAAGGCTTAAAGTATGCCCAGCTTGAGATCTAGTTAAGCTATTACTTCAAGGAGCAGCCCTACTGCTGGCCAGTATCCTCTCATAGTTTCTGAGTCTATAAGGCACTCTCATACTATTTATATTATCTGGCTTTTGAATGCTCCTGCTATTTGAGCCTACTACTGTCTATAATATCGAAATAAGAGGCTTCTTACCCTAGCGGAACTTGCTGTTGAAGGCAGACCGCACTGCTTCACCTACAGTCTAGGATAACAGAGTCCCGGCGTCAATGTCGCCACATTTCGAAAGAGGCTACTGACATTTCGCCGGCGAAATTTCCAAAGCTGTATCATTTTTCATTATGACAAGATTTGTACTTGGTGTCAATGTTCTCAATATCCACGATTTGTGCCACATTAGGAGTCCAACACCATTTCAATCAGCAACTGTCATTCAATCCTCTACATAGGCAGGATTTGGATTGGCTATTGGGACCATGAAGTCTATAACCCCCTACGTATTATTAAACATACCACGCTCTATAGAGAAAAGCCCATTTACGGCCGGTGAAGGTTCAATCTTGCTATCCCCCAATAAATAATAACATTAAATATCGCAATGACTCTGAACGCCGATCCAATAGCGAAGTAAATCTATCAAGCCATCCACGGAGAAGTGAATCTATCGCAACAGTAAGGAATGAATTAGGGATGGCGACATCCACGTTCCCTCTTCTCACATATAGAGTACCGAGGTAATTAGGTCGTTGACTTGCTCCGACAGGGGCACCCGCTCAAGTCAGGCCGAGGAACAGGGGAAGGGTGAATGAACAGGCCACCTGCACAGCGAGCGGAACGATGGCGTAGGTACCAGTCGAAAACTGACCAGGGGCAATGGTCCAGCCCCACGGCGCGCCGACGGCCATGTAAATCATGCCTCCGGCGATAACAAAGCAGATGAAGAATGTGTACTTAAATCGGTGCATCATCTTGTTCAGGCCAATGTAGATACCCGTGGGGCCAAGCTCCTTGGAGGTGGAGGCCCACTCAATGTTGACGGAGAAGGCGTGGCACAACAGCGCCTTGGCACAGTTGATGCTGATGCCACCAAAGAATAGGAGCAGGAACGGTAGCCACTTGATGGTCTCGAGGATGGTGACCCAAAACGACTTCTCCTTGAGCCGGTGACGCGTCATACTGAAGGACACGGAGGCGACGCCATTGAAGACGACCAGAAGAGAAACCCAGATACCCCACGACGGAGCGTAGAAGTGGTCGAGATCGGAGAAAAACAAGCCAATGAGGATATAGTTAACGACGGTGAGCAGCATACCGGCAGCGATAGCGTAGTCTGCAAGTGGTCAGGTTCGCGAACCAGCAAGAACTTATAGGGGGAGAAATGCACTCACAGGTAAATATGTAAGCAATAATGGAAACCTTGCTAGAAACGGGCATGTTGCTCCAGAGGAAGCGGAGGAACAGCCTCGTGACCGGGCCCTTGTAGATCCATTGGTAACTGTGAATTACTCAGTTAGTCATGTGTCAGGGCTCTCAGATATCGGCTCACTTACAAGGGATGGAACACAAGCTCGTTGCATCCGTAGGCGTACTTCTCCCAACGGTTCAGCTCGTCGTAGACGGTCAGCGAAACACCCTCCTCGAAGCCGCCGTTATGGTAGGTGGCTAGACGACAATCCATGCCGGCCACCTGGATGCGCAGACTGATGTCGAAGTCCTCGGACACATGCGAGTCAGACCACCACTTGGTGATGCCGTCGGAGGGATCGACAAAGGCGACGCTCTGGATGGCTTTCCAGCGCAGGAATGCGTTGTGGCCAACGAAGGGGGCGACGTCACCGGTGCCGACGCCGTACTTGATGGCCGTGTAGATAATATTGGTAAAGTAGGTGATGCCGTTCTCGAAGATATTGTGGGCGACCTGCATGACGCCTGAACCATGCTGCAGAATGGCGACCTCTGGACTCTCGTGCATCTCAAGAGCGCCGTAGAGCAGACTGTCAATGGGGACGCGGGTGTCGCAGTCGATGATCAGGATGATCTCGCCCATGCGGATGTTACCCTCGGCCCAAGTCTTGCCCTCGTCGGCGTCGAGCATATTCTGCAGGGCCACCTCGTAGAGTGCATCGTCGTCTTCGGCAGATAGTTCTTCGTAGTTGCAGTTGCGGTTGCGGCACTCGAGCTCCGTCAGGCGGTGCAGCTCGTCCTCGACGCGGTTGGAGAAGGCTAGGCAATAGTTCATGTTGCTAGCTTTCTTGAACTTGCCCTTACGCACGAAGCCGAGCTTGTTGGCGCGGCCCTGGGGGCTGAGCTCGCTCTCATCCTGGTTGTCCACCTCAGGGTCGACTGGGGGCGTTCGCTTGAACCACGAGAGGAAGCCGCCGCTCTTGGGCGTCTTCATCGTGGGCATGCGTGCGCAGTAACCAATGCCGTTCTCGCGGTAGTACTGCTTGCGGGCTGCGGCCAGCTCCGGCTGGATACACTGCATGCCGTCATCGTTGATAAAGACAGACGCCGTGCCACCCTGGTTCTCGTAGTACTGGATAGCAGCCATGACGGAGACCATGGTTGGGACAACGACACTATTTGATGCGAGTTAGAAAGACTTCAAATGATATGCAATGCCACGATATCTACTTACCCTCGAAGACCCTCCTTGTACACGGGCATCTGCACGGTAATGTGCGGCAGCTCATAGTCGACGTAGCGCTTGCGGTTGGGTTTGATGGCTGTGGCGCACGTTAGATCAGCTCCAAGTTCCTAGCGAGAGCCTGTCCTACTCACCAGAATGGTATCTCGAGTTTCTCAGGCACATGCCAGCCGGGAGAAGCAGTTGGAAGACACTACTAACGACGACAATGAAGAAGAACTAAATAACCAGTCAGATCATTGCAAATTGTAGGTCTAGAGCCCAAGAAACACGTACCAATGACAGGAGGCAGAGGGGCGGGATAACGACAACCTATATCTGGTCAGTTTCGCCAAAGAGCGTCGCAACACGAATACAACTCACCAAGATGAATCGCTTCCAATCGCCGTCCCAAGACCACTCCCGGAGAAGCTATAAAGTTGTCGGTTAGCGCAGCTCTATTCTGAGAGGGTTTCTCATCGGGTGTGATGATAATCAACTCACTTTGGAAACACCTATGCTCTGTGTTAGAATGACCAAGATCATGACAATACCAATTCGGACCGAGTGCACCCTCAGGGCAGGCCTCACGGGCGGCCTGCCCTCGAGGTCCTCATCTCCCTCGCCTTCACCCTCCTCGACCTTGATGGCGAGTTGGTAGACCTCATTCTTCTCGTCGATGGCGCCACGGACAGGTGTGGGGAGGCCCTCAATTGACTGCTCCTCGGTTTGGACAAGCAATCCGCGGGGCATTGAAGGGCCAACAATCTGCCCCAGCACAATTCGAGTCAGCCCCGTCATTGTGACGTTTTTCTTGAAAATCTTGGCCCCCAAAGAGACCTTGCCAAATGCGGTTGGCTTGGCTTGCTAGTGAGATGGAGGGACGGGTTCAGCCGCTACTTACAAAACCTAGTAGCTGCTTCTCAACATTGTGTGCTACATTGATAACGGTGTTGGGGACATTGGACCAAATGAGCACGCAGCGCTCCTGGACGACGATGCATGAGCTGGTCGAGTGCACAAGCGACTGGTGGACGTCGGCCAGGCTGGGGACGATGGGAATGCGGGCGCCGGTGCTTTCCACAAGCAGGCTCGCCTGTTCAGGCGTAATGGTGTCAATGACCGTGTTAGTCACCTCCGAGGCCATGGAAACGAAGGCATTCTCTTCCAGGCGGGCCACAGCAGCCACCAGGTCGGGGCTTGGGTCATCCGGCGCATAGGCGTAGTTGCCGTCAGGCTTCTTCAGCGCAACACAGGTAGAAGACCAGCCGCTGGTAATGGCGGCCGCGGCTGGCTCCTCGAACCACCCAAGCAGGGTCGCACGGCGGGCGAGGTATTTGGCAACCTAGGTCCCGTTAGGCTTTTCTGGTCATGAGGGAAGCCGCAGGTTGGTTACTGTTGCGGACAGATGCATAGGCAGGGGTGAAGGAGTATAATGTCGGGGCACGTTCATGAAAAGATTGGTGGTCCCAACAAGAAGGAAGACAAGATTGGCAGGGTAACCCTCAACGTGGCGACCCTGTGTGGGCAGTGCATGGGGTGAATAAGACGAGAGATGGACATGTGTCGACGGACTCACTAGTGCCGGCTCCTTGGCATCCGGGGGACTCATCACAGGCGTCCCCGAAAAGGAGCTATGGCCGGACCGTGATGGAGGGTATCCTCTCAATGGCCGCTCCGGAGACTGATGAGAAACGACTGAGGGAAAATCACCTCCTTCGAGCTTCTTCAGCGTCTGCGGATCGGCGGAAGGACTGGGAGGCGTAGGCGCAATCGACTCGCGGAAGCGAGAGCGCATCTTCTCGGAGGCCATTGTTGGATAAGGGCTTGAGGGCAGGAATCCTTTTCCCAATAAACCTGACGATCTGCCTCGCGGGAGGAAAGCGGGAAGACTTGGGAAGAAGACGGAAAATAAGTCAAGTTAATCTAGCCAAGAGGCAAGCCGAAGGCGAACAGCCCTAGGTCATGTTATGAAAGTTACCCTTCGGACCGTGTTCCAGACTCGTGAGCCTGAGGGGGATTAAGCCTTGTTCGGGAGTCGAAGGAGCTCGTGTCCGGGTCGGCGGCCTGCATTGCAGAGAGGTTGCAGAGAGGTTGCAGAGAGCGTCAACTCAGTACCGTATACGAGAGGGCCAATCACGCGGTGTTCCTCTTTTCTTTTCCGGCTCGAGAAACAGCCACCAACCAGATGATCGATACGTAGCTATTTTTCTCCGGTTTCTTTTTTTGCCGAGTGGATGGTGTTCATGACGTTGACTGTACGGCAGACTCAGCATTGATCCGTATTAATCATCCCATGTTAATAGCAGCCTGTTCCTGAGTTAAGACAAGGCTTAGGCTTCGCTGCCCGCTGTGGATCTACCCGACACCCCACGCTGGCAGTTAACGACTGCAGAACCTTGTCCAGGACCCATTCCATTCCGCCAGATCAATAAGGTCAAGGCCGCCTTGGGAGGGCAATTACCAACTGCCGGGCCCCTTAATGAGCCTGTGCCGAGATCCGCGTCGTATGTACTATGTCTAGGGGGAAGGCTTTATTGACCTTGGCACGCTCGGCAAGCTGACTCTGCATTAGTGAACCAATGATAGCCAGGGGCAGAGAAGCGTTGGCCTCGGCGGCTTGAGACAATGGGACTGTGTGAGTACTCAACCACCGGTCGATTGCTCTATCTCAGCTCCGAATAACGAATATCTCTACCCCCGGCAGTCGATGACGGGCGCTTTATTAGCTCACATGCGAAACGCGCCCGCTAAAACGGACCCTAGCAGCTACACATCCAATCGGATGCCATCCTAAACCATTTCTTCGGAGTTTTCGTCGTAGTCGCCCATCTCGAGAGGCGTCGCCAACAGCCTCAACAACCGGGCCACTATCAGGTCAACTTCCACCAACAACATGGCACGCAGTTGTGGCGTACGTGTTAAAACAAGATGGTGGCGATTCGGTCGCCACATGCTTAGGCGCATGAACCTGGAGAGCTAAATGCAACCCTGCACACTCCAATTCGAGCTGTTGAGTTGACTAACGCCCACTGACCCTGGAGCCAACGGAGTATTACGTCGTACATACGAAGTACAGGATCCACTCAGATGGCTTTTGAGTTGCTCTGCACGCTAAGGTGCTTATGCTGACCGGGGAGGAGCTCTTTTGACTCCATTATCAGAGCCTCAGCGCTTCCAGCAGTCCCCTGCAGTTCCCTGCATGCAAACCACCATGTATGCACAGATAGGCATGGCTCTCGGCTGGACGCATGTGCTGTATCCGTATCCCGATGACAGATCAGGATCCTCACCTTCCGGACCCGGTCTGGACGCCTAGAGGCTGTCGTAGTGCTATCGAAACCTGATACCTCGTCGTCTTGTACACACTGCCTCGTGGCCAGGGCATCCATTCGCCCCTACCCCTGTCCCTAGTCGACCAGGGTTTCGGCGAGGCGGCATCTCGGTCCAGGACTCCTCCAGGACTCCAGTCGGCATTGAAGTCACGGTAACGAGGCAATAGCATTCTATAGATCCATTGCCATGTCATACTTGGGTGCATTTCACCTGACGTCTCGAGCGCCATGTCAAGGTCTCGGCCACCTGGGTATCTTCAACCCCGGCTGGTGTTATTGCCCTTCAGTGTTCGGAGGCCCAAGCCTAGCTCCAACCTTGTTTGGATTCCAAGAACAAGGCCTCGAGAGCGGAGCACTGTTTCCATATCGTCACGACTTCCTGGGACTAAATCAAGAGTCTTCTCTCTTGGCATCCGGCTCTTGGGCACTTCGAGTATTCACACATTGGCTGCTCCCGATTTGACAATGGAATCCTCAAGGCCGGTCAACTATACCGTCGAGGAACCCGCCTCGACATCGGTAAATCCCACTGGAACACCTGGCAATGAGTCGCCCGAAAACCTATTCGCAACTCCCATTGCCGCGACACCAGTTGCGCCCTCTCTGACGTCCCGACGAGCGACGTATGTCCGAACTGCCTCGACATATGAGGGTGCGTTGAATCCGCACGAGGTAGCTCTCGCTTGTGTTGAGTTTGAACTGACCCAAACCAGTCGCAGGGCCGCGTCGGCGCTTCAAGAGCAGCCGACTCATTGGCGATTTCGAGAAGCCATGGCTCAACAAGTCGAAGAGGGAGATCAACTGGGACAGCATCATCTTCTATACCTCCGTTTTCATCGGTCTCGGTCAGTTACCACCGTTTCTTTAACGCCTCTGTGGTCACTCCTTGCCCACATCTTTGCCCATCTATTCGAAGCGTACGCTGACCATTGTCCTCTACTCAGCCATCGGCGCATACCTTTGCTGGCATGCCACCCGTGGAGTGCCCAACCAAGATGTGAGTGCAATCCAAGGCGACGAGGCGACTTACACCCGAGACCCAGGCTGACGGAGAGGCGCAGTACTGCCTGGTTATGGACGATCACTTCGAGACCATGGACAATTGGAACTACGAGGTGCAGATGAATGGATTCGGGTATGTTGCATCGCCTCCCCCTTGATCGAGTATTGACGGGGATCATTCCTTGGAACTTATCTCGGGTACTCTAACCCCCGGGTCGCGAACAGCAGGGCTGACGATGCTGCAGTACCGGGTCCTTCGACTGGACCACCAAGGACAAGGCCAATTCGTACATCGACGCCGAGGGGCTGCACATTGTGCCAACCATGACGCTCGAGAGCACCGACATCACGTACGAGCAGCTAGTCAACGGCCACACAGTCAACCTGACGACGGATGGCCGCGCCGACGGCAAATGCACCGCGGACCAGACGCAGGCCGACGACCTGGAAGCGCGATACCCCTGTGCGGCCGTCAGCAACGCGACCAAGGGCCAGATCATCAACCCGGTGCGGTCGGCGCGGCTCAACACGCGAGGCAAGAAGACGATCCGGTACGGCCGCGTCGAGGTGACGGCGCGCATGCCGCGGGGCGACTGGCTGTGGCCGGCCATCTGGATGATGCCGCAGGACAACGTCTACGGCGAGTGGCCCAAGTCGGGCGAGATCGACATCATCGAGAGCCGGGGCAACGACGCGCAGACGTACGACATGGGCGACAACCTCGTCTCGTCGGCCCTGCACTGGGGCACCGCCTCAGTCAACGATCGCTGGCGGAGGAGCTACGGCGAATGGGGCGGCAAGCGAGTCCGCTACAGCGACAAGTTCCACACGTACGGGCTGGAGTGGAGCGAGAAGTATCTCTTTACCTGGCTCGACGGCCGGCTTCGGGTGAGTTGCAGCGTGTTGTGATAGTTCTTGTGGTGGAGTTGCAAGCTCTGTTTCTGCTTCTAGCGCAGCGCGGCGACTCCTCTTCCCCCCAGACCTCTTCCATTGCCCCCACGACAAGTTCCCGTCCGCGGCGTCTGTGCTTTGCGCGATTCTATAAGGCTACGCTACGAGCGGGCTGGTGGCTGGCGATTAGCTACACTACGCAATTGAATCGAGAGAGGACTCTGCTAACCCCAGCTGTCAATCTGCAGCAAGTCATCTTCTTCGACTTTACAAAGAACAAGAACCTGTGGACGTACGGCGAGTTTGCCGGGTCGTCCGTCAACGGTTCCGTGCCTGTCGATCCCTGGAGCAGCACGGGACGCGCCAACACGCCCTTCGACCAGTCCTTTTTCCTCATCCTCAACGTTGCCGTCGGTTCCACGAATGGCTGGTTCCCGTAAGTCTAAATAGATGCTTCTTGACCACCGCGGCCCACACACACACTCACACCCACACACTCACACACCCGCTCCCCCACCCTCGCGTTTTCCCCTGGCCCCTGGCAGCCTTGTCCCCCCCAACCTCACCATTTTAATTATTTCCTCCTGTTTCCTTCTAGTGCCCGTTTGACTAACTCTGATCTTTTACTGCAGCGACGCCGTTGGCGGCAAACCCTGGGCCGACAACAGCGAGACCCCCATGCGCGACTTTTGGAAGTCCAACTCGACTTGGTTGCCGAGCTGGGGTCCCAAGGAGGAGCGTGGCATGGTCATCAAGTCGGTCAAGATGTGGCAGGAGGGAAAGTGCTAAGCGACCTGCTTTTGCTTCTTTTCTCTTTCTTGTTCTCTGCTTCTGCTTCCTGTTCTCTCTGCTTCTTGTTCTTCTTCCGCTTCCTTTTACTTTGGGGTGCGCGCGCACGAATGCATCGCGCCGAATTAGAAACGCCCCCCCCAACAGAACCTTAGTACCGGGGAACTGTTATCACGCGCACCGAGTGGGGTGTAAGAGGGGAGATTGGAAAGTACCGACGTTGCAGTTTATATTGAAAGGTTTGCGGTAGATGCTGTTTCTGTCCAGAAGCTTCTGATGTACACTCTTTCCCCTAATGGCGACCACGTCAAACAATTGCAAAAAAGCTGCTCTCAACGTAAAATAGCACGTGGGGTTCGCGTCACTTTGCGTCATCAGGCTGTCAAGACCCTGTAAGCCTTGGCGCGAGGGAAGAGTGTCTCAACCTGGAACCGCCATGGCCCGTTTGGGCGATACTTGTGGTTCTGGTACCACAGCGGCCTGGATGCGCTCTCAGCTAAAAGCTACACGCTGACAGCCATGGGCTCGGGCGGTCAATCCTTCAAACCCCTGTCCTGTGCTGTGCGCCACCCGGCATGGCGTTCAGGGGTTGAACCCAACGCTCACTGAGTTACTCCGTCATGGTTGGTCGTTTCGTTATCTCGGAGAGCTGCATGGCAAGCTAGACTCTCTGCTGCCGTTCCCGACTCCTGGCTACCCTCCCAGGCCGGCAGGGTGCGCCAGGCTCTGACAACACGGCAGCACCGTGGGATTGCAAGGCTTGCTCGAAATACGACTATTGTTTTTGCAATTCCCCAACTGTTCAGCTTCACCCCCAGCTTGGCCGGGCCCCCCTCGGATGGCACGATGGCAACCATGGTTCGGCTTTGGTCCTCTCCTCGATCAGCCTAGGTTGGTTTTCAGCGCTGAGTCGACTGGAACTATTGGAGAACGACGGGCCGTGGTCGGGGGAAGGGAAGCTGGGGGTCTGGGCGCCTGGGCGTAACTAAGAGATATAAGGTGCAGGTCTCGAACCACCAGGGTTTCCCTCCTTTACTCCTTGTAGGAATCGCACAAAGGTCTTTAGCCTCTCGCAGTACATTCGTTCCGGTCATTTGCCAACACTTCTTGGCGTTTGGTTTCAGATGGGCGTCACTCGGTGTGTTGCACTCGTTGCAGCGTTCCTTCACTTGACTTCGGTCAGTGCCATTCTCCGCAGGGACCTGACACCGCCGACAACTCCCCAGGATGGCTGGACCTACATCGGATGCTTCGTTGATAGCACTGCCCAGCGCGCCCTCAACGGTGCCGTCCACTATGACACGGCCGGCTTGACAGCGGAGACGTGTGTCGCCTTCTGCGACGGTGCCGGCTTCTCCTACGCCGGCATGGAGTACACGGCCGAGTGCTGTAAGTGACGTCCCACCAACCCCAACGCTTATGAGACCGACAGCTGACTATCACGCCTTGCAGGGTGTGGTAACACGGTGCCCACCACCGAGGTGAACGACTCGGACTGCAGCATGCCTTGTCCTGGCGACGCCAATCAGCCCTGTGGTGCTGGAAACAGGTTGACTGTCTTTAAGGGCCCCGCTACTACTGGCCCCGGGGCGCCTCCTACTATTCCGGGATGGTCCTATCACGGCTGCATCGAGTAAGTGATGCTCCTACCAACCGCCGCGGGATCCGTCATATTCGGACACGAACTAATCTGTCATGCAGGGAGGGATCTACTGGCCGCGTTCTGACCACGCAGGTCTGGTTGTCGGGAGGTGCCAGTTCCATGACCAACGAGCTCTGTGTCGCCGCCTGTGAGGCAGATGGCTTCAGTCTCGCCGGCACCGAGTACTCTGGCGAGTGCTTCTGCGGCAACGAGTATGCCAACGGCGGTGGCGACCTTGCCGACGGCTGTACCATGGCGTGCCATGGCGACGGGACCCAGTTCTGCGGTGGCCCCAACCGCCTCAGTGCCTGGACTTTTGGTGATGCACCCGTGTCCTCGGACAGCTCCTCTTCGGTGGCATCCACGACCACGGCCATCCCGAGTTCCGTGGCTTCGTCCTTGACCACAGTCGTCTCAAGCTCCGTGACTTCATCCTCTTCAAATGAGACGTCCACTTCCAGTGCCATGTCCTCAACCTCGTCGGATCTTCCCACCGTCTCCGGCCTGCCTACCGGCTGGGAGTACAAGGGCTGCTACATTGACCCTCCTGGACGTGCCATGGACGGCGCTCCGGGAAGCCCCTCTTCAAGCAACACTCCCGAGGGGTGCATTGCCACGTGCATTTCCAATGGCTTCAACATCGCCGGCATGGAGTACTCGAAGGAGTGCTACTGCGGCAACTCGTTGAACAACGGCGCCTCCAAGACGGACGAGGCGGACTGCAACATGGCCTGCTCTGGCGACGACACCCAGATGTGCGGTGGCGGCAACCGCCTGTCCCTCTACTCCAAGGGCGACTTCACCATCTGGCCGGTGCCCGTGGTCAAGGAGACCGACCTGCCTGGCTCGTGGGAATACAAGGGCTGCGTCTTCGACAACGACAACCCCTACATCCTTGAGTGGCTCTGGGAGGACGCCGTCAACTACGCCAGCAGCGAGATGACGATTGACCTCTGCCTCAAGCGCTGCCAGAAGTTCGGTTACTCCGCCGGCGGTGTCGAGTATGGCCGCCAGTGCGTCTGCGGCGATCTTGGCGCCGTCGAGTCCCGCGATGATGTCTTCAAGGCGGACTCTTTCTGCAGCATGCCTTGCCCTGGCGACCGCAACTACACGTGCGGTGCCGGCAACCACATCAACTACTACGAATGGACTGGCGATTCACTCAACACGTTCCATTACGCGTCTGGTTATGCCGCGGGCGAGTACGACTTTTTCTCCACGTCGCCCATCGTGCCCCTGATCTCCTCTGTTGGCATCAACAACAAGGTCGTCTTTGTTGAGAAGCACGGAACGTCTCTGGACAACACTGAGGGCTCGTTCGAGTTTGACTACTCCACCAACACGTACCGTGAGCTCGCCCTCAAGACGGACGTTTTCTGCTCAGCCTCTTTCACTCTCCCCGACAAGGCTGGCCGCATGATTAACATTGGCGGCTGGTCGGCCGAGTCTGTCTACGGCGTCCGCTTCTTTACTCCCGACTCGCCGCAGGGCGTGGACAACGGCACCAACAACTGGGAAGAGGACTACACGATATTGCACCTCTTTGATCCCCGCTGGTATCCCACGGCCATCATCCTGAGCAACGGCTCGCTGCTCGCCATGGGCGGCGAGTCTGGCTCTGACGCGCCCATCGTGCCGACCTGCGAGGTTCTGCCTCACCCCGACGGCGTCACCGAGTCCACGTACCTCGACTACCTTGCTCGTGCCGACGAGATCAACCGCCGCAACTCGTATCCCTTTTTGGCCATCCTGCCTACCGGCGACATCTTTTTTGCCCAGTTCAACGAGTCGCGTATCATCTCCCAGACCGACTTCCAGTCCATCCGGAAGCTGCCTGACATGCCCGGCGCCGTCGACAATCCCCTAACTGGCCGCAACTACCCCTTGCAAGGCACCATGATGATTATGCCCCAGAAGGCCCCCTACACCGACCCTCTGACAGTTCTGGTATGCGGTGGCACTACCGCTGAGCCCGGCAATGAGGCTCTTGACAACTGCGTCATCATGCAACCCGAAGTCCCAGGCGCCGAGTGGACAATTGAGAGAATGGTAAGACAAGTTTCCCCAGGTGCTTAGAACCACATTCTGTCTTGCGCATGCTAACGTTTAAACAGCCCTCGAAGCGTGTCATGCCCACAATGGTGGCTCTTCCTGACGGCCGCTACCTCATGATCAACGGTGCCAAGGTTGGCCGTGGTGGCTTCGGTCTGGCTGACGACTCCAACTTCAACGCCGTCATGTACGACCCTGAGCAGCCCCTCGGCCACCGCATGACGGTCCTGGCCAACACCACCATTGCCCGCATGTACCACTCCGAGGGCATTCTCCTCAGCGACGGCAAGGTGCTCATCTCGGGCTCTGACCCACAGGACCAGGGCAAGCACCCCCAGGAGTACCGCCTCGAGTACTTCTGGCCCGACTACCTGCTGTCGGGTGCCACGCAGCCCGAGTTTTCCATCACCGATCGTGACTGGGAATACGGCGGCACCTACAGCTTCAGGCTCGACTCGACACTGGCCGAGGGCGCTTCCAACATGCGCGTCTCCCTCATGGCCTCTATCGGCTCCACGCACGGCGTCACCATGGGCCAGCGCACCCTGTTCCCCGACTTCTCTTGCGCTGGCAATACCTGTACCGTCACGGCGCCACCGAATTCCTTCGTAACCCCCCCCTCGTGGTACCAGATGTTCGTCCTCGACGGTCCCACGCCCTCGCACGCCATCTGGGTCCGCATTGGTGGCGACCCGGCTGAGTTGGGCAACTGGCCTCAGTTGCCGGGCTTCACTACTCCTGGTGTATAGAGTCGTAAATGGAGAGAGTCGACGCATAATAGTTGGAGAGTGGAGCAGATCTTTTCCCCTGAGATTTTACAGATGACCGGATAGCCGGGTCATATTACCTTCTTATCTCAGACACCAGACTAATCCGTAATATTCTATTTCTTTGTAATCCGCACCGCTTATTGCATTTCCTTGTGTTCGTGACTTGGAAGGGTTTCCATTTCGATGTCTACTACTTGCCACAGCAAAATCAATGTCATACAATTTCAATTACAGAGGCGTGTAGACTACTGTCGCGCTGTAGCAGCATCTACTGAGCGGGGACACCTCATCGCGATTTAAACCTGGCATGTCGGCGTTGCTAAGTAGTTCACACTGCCTATGCATTGTTACCGTGGCATTTGAAAGTGTTTATGTGCGTCGTCAAGGCCAAGTCGCATACCAACTCACAAGCCAAGTGTGTCCTGGTGATATATGAGGACAGTAAAGATGATGAAGATGGGGATAATTCCAAAAAGAACCTTTTTTAATAAAAAAAAACGAACCAAAATTCGCTCATTTGTGAGCCAGGTAATATTCACCTTGGTTCCTTTTATATCAACCAGTAGACGTTGGCGATCTTCTCGTCTCCCCCACCGATCACAGAAGCAAAGAAAACAGGACTTGCGCTATCAATTTCTGACCATTATATAAATTCTTTATGCAACGCTACCCGTGAAGCTCTAGGGTAGATTGGAGACTTCCACACCCGAATCGGTCCGTGAAGTCGTCGAAGAGGTATAACGGTTCAGTCGATTGGGATAGATGTCCTCTCAATCAACTAGCATCATGGCCGGGGGCGATGGCAGATCAATAACATCTACATCTGTAACTCGACAAATGGTCCTGTGCTCTTCTTGGACTTCTGCAGTTCGACATACCATTCTATAGTACAGTATCTTCCGCTCTTGTAGTGATGTTCATTATCGGCTTCCTCTTTCGTTCTCTCTGCTTTCTCTAATAACTAGGCAGACCAGCTCCCTCATCCCATGTTAGAGACCGGAACCATATCGCTTACAGTAGAAAAACATAGTAATCGACCCTCAGACACCGCAAAACCTAGTTTTGCAGTTCACGATATTTAAAGTTATTACAAAACCATGTGGGTACATTAACAGATCAAACGTGTGTAAGTAAAAGAGGAAGCTGGTACTGAACACCACTGTCCTCGTTCATATTGACTCCATGTGTTGTATGCACCGAGAGAGTGGCTCCTCTACCCTTATCACAGCTGTAATTAGGATTTATAGAGATTCCTGGTTATGAAATTTCGTTCCTAGATTTATACGGCATTGTGTAGAGGAATGTGGTGTATATGTCTCTGAAGCCCCCCCCCCTTTTTTCTACCAATGTAAAACGTCGTTCGCCGTTGGTTAAGATAAAGAAAGGACTCTTAACTTCTTCAACATTCATCATCGTTAGCTAGGGAGAAGGTGTGCTGTACAGTACAGTACAGTAAGATCAATAGAGCTTGTCGTGTCTTACAAGACGCGTATGCCAGAGACAGGGTAAAGTTGGCCACAAGCCGCAAGCTAAAATATCCAAAAGCGATTGTGCAATGATTTGCTCAGAAATTTGCCAATAATGTCCGATGGATATTCCTACAGCCCGGAGTCCACTAGTTACTGTAGTTCTTAAGCCCACCCCAACTCTAAGCTTGCCTCCTCCGTGTCCAGCCTGACATGTATCACAAAATGGATTCCCTAGGCCAGGGCCCAAAGGAAAGAAGTGGATCAGGACCCAGAGAGATAAAACTACCGCCCCCATCTATCGCTATTCAAATACATTTGCTTATAATTTATTTCCTCTACATCAATTCAACCCTCACCCTACGTCTCTATAAAATGTCAAGCCCCGCGAGTCCGGACCAAAAGATTACCCAAAAAGCCATCATCATTTCTGCTTTCCCCTGTGCCGGGAAGTCGTGGCTACAGCACCATAGTCATACTGGGTATCCAGTACTTGATCTGGATTCATCACGGATTTCTTTCTTGGGGGACGGAAAACCCCGTAATCCTCAATTCAAAGAGAACTATCTTGATGAAATACAGAAGTTCATAGGCCAACGAACTGTAATCTTAGTTTCAACACACGAAGAACTTCGGAACGGTCTCAAAGATCGAGGCTTGAAATATTCTCTGGTATTTCCAGAACGAGGGCTGAAGAATCAGTGGCTGACTCGTTTGAAAAAACGAGGCGATTATGGCCTGGCTGATCTCCTCCAAGAGGATTGGGACAAATTCATCACTGGGTGTATGAACCAAAAAGGATGTGAAATACATCCTCTAGGATCAGGCCAGTATTTGTCAACGATCATAGAAGATATCGAGCGGCAATATTGGACGAAGTTGGACCGCTTTCTTATCAAGTCGAAGGGACGATGGTTATTATGTCTGAGAATCTTGAAGAGAAAGATGTCTTAGCTTAAACTATGGACCTGGGATGCATCGTTGTGGTACGAAAATCGTTTCATAGAGACTGTATTGTCCCTGCCTGGCCCCTAGCTTATATAGTTAAGCTGAGGAGAACCTGGTACGCCATCTTGCGTCACGCACACGAGTCAATACAAACGGAACTTGATTGTATTCTACTGCATTGCACATCGACCCCTGTTCATTTACGCCCAATCATGGGCTGGACTGAGCTACTGGCCTGCTAGACGCCGCCGCGCTGTGGGGGAATTACGAAACCGCCGATTCCGCGTGCAAGCTAAGGGCTGAGCAGCCATCTTATTATCCTAAGGGGTTCTCCTGTGGTTACTGCGCACTCCGACCCACTGGCTATCAAGATTCATGAGCTGCAGCCATAACGATCATTCGGGGGCTCGCTTAATCTACCGCCTCAATATAGCGATAGAGAAACACTCCAACGTCCTGAGATAATTCACAGTAAATAAGGCTATATCATTCTTTCTATCCTCTTCTACGTATTGTTGACAATATGCCTTATATTATTTCAAGGGTTTGATCCCGTCCATGCACACCTCATCCGCATCAATCCAATCTGTGTCGGGCTCGCTGCTAGACTTGACATCAGTCTCGCTGCTAGACTTGATATTAGTCTCGCTGCCAGGCTCGCTGTCAGTCTCACCCAAGTTGTCAGGCGCATCTAAGTTTTCAAAATAGAAAGGGATGCAACATAGTAAGCGCTGCGCACCCCCGTAATCTAGGACCTACTCGAGACTAGTTCGTCTATCAACCTTATCAGTGAACGGGGTAGGCGATTGCGTACCCATCGCTCACGCACTTGTCTTGCAATTTGGAGAATAGAACTGTAAGAATGACATGCAAAAAAGAACGCATGAGGGCTATTCCGTTAGGGCTTAGTATTAAAGCAGATCGTGCTGATGCCACCATGCCAAGCCCCCTGTGATCGTTTCGCCTTATCCCACTATCCGGATGATGGCCCTTGTAGTTAAAACTATAGCCGAGAACAGACTTCGTACTCTACCGCTATTAGATAGAAATAATCCACTTTCCTCCATGTATGAATCACCTACTTTGAGTGACCGATACAAACCAATCGTATCACACAGTCTCACATTACTCAGGACTTTTCTCCTAATCCAATCAGTTCCAAGGTGAAACCGTTTACTCACTATACACACACACACACAATTTATTACGCCCGGTGGCTTATAACCAATAGGGCACTAGTTGCTATTGTACATTTCCGTTTCCCAAGCTTTGCAGGCTTCGAAATCGATCGTATGATCGATTTGATCGATTCGATTAATCGATTCGATTTCGATTTCGATCATATCGATCGGTCCTGTCAATCGATCGATATCGATCGATTAGACGCACCGCTCGATCGATATCGTATCGATCCAGCCCTCAATCGATCGATTTGATCGTCGATCGCCTCATATATTGAAGGAGTCCCGGGTAGGCTGCGAAGCGCAGTTCAAACGCGACGATTTTGTCGCCTGACGCGTCCGCCAAACATCCTTGTAAGCCACTAAGCAGCCAGTAAGCAACGCGCAACGCACGGCAGTGGAGAAAAGGGTCGGCCAGTTACTTTGAATGGGGAAAAGGGGTAGAGGACTCCATACTCTGTATACTGACTGCATCACGGTGCCTTTTTTTCTTAACGCTTTCAGGTCCGCCACTACGCGGTCGTTGCTCTGTCCGAAGGCGAGCACCAGTTCTAGCCTGCCCGAGTAGGCCTATATAAGTGACCCTTCCGGCCTCGCAGTATTCGATTCGACCTTTATGCTGTTTGTGGATGCTTCTTATCACTATGGACTCGTTTGATGAAGAGTTAGAGGATGTCTCCTCAACGCCGCCGCCTTCCGAGCCGTCCACCAGCTCGGCCTCAACTAAATATATACCCAGCAGGGTTCCAGATTATGAAGCTTGGACGACAGACAAATTCAAGCGGTTCCCCGGCTTCACGGCATGCCACGACCCTTCTCGAGAGCGGACATGGTGGTGGCAATTCGGATTCAGAATGAAGGACAATACCTCCAAGTCCCACAAGATCGTATGGGTCTGCGAGAGCTGCTTCCTCCGTGGCAAGCTGAAGGCCACACATTACACCTTCATCGCTTCAACTGCTGGAAGCATTGTCCGACATCTGAAAAAAGAGCACAAGATCATGGTTGGTGCCATCTCTCCCTGCCCTGTCTCCACGTCGTCCAAAATGCCTGCTAACTTGTCAGCCGCCTTCTGGACGAGATTCCAGCCCGGTTGCCGGGAGTAGAGGTACAGAACGGAACCTGCTTGATATGCTTCGCGCCGATCCGACGAACCCTCGAGACCAAAGCCTTCTTAGCAATTTGCATACGTTATTCGATCCCGCGATGAATCAGCTACTCCTCCTCGACTGGCTTACATACCATAACCTTCCCTTCAATCTCGTAAACTCCGAGCGCTTCAGACGACTCCTGCTCTATAATAACCCCTCTCTTCGCGAAGGGCAGATACCAAGCGACAGGACCCTCGTCAACCTCCTAACAAACGAGTATAATCGAGCTCTTGGTCCTGTTCACGAGCTTCTTCAAAGAGCGAGAAGCATGATCCATTTTACTTTCGACGGCTGGACTTCCCGACAAAACGCATCATTCCTTGGCATCAACGCCCGCTTTATCGACCGAGATTGGAAACAATGGAGAATCCTTTTGGCGCTACCAGCTCTCAGGAAGCGCCATACTGGAGCGGCACTTGCAGATGAAGTTGCTGATACGATTTGCGCTTTTGGCCTTCAAGAAAGGTACAAAACCATGCCTAACAGTTTCATGGGTCAGCAAACTGAGTATGCTAACTATTATTCGGCTTCAGAATCGGGTACTATACGCTTGATAATGCTACGAATAATGATACAGCTATAGAAGCACTTGCCAGTGAGTTCGATTTCGACAAGGACGAACGTCGCATTCGCTGCGCCCCTCATTTTCTGAATCTGGCAGTCAAGGCCATGATGTACGGCAGCAAAAGGGATAATTTCAACGAGCTGCTTGCGCATTGGGGCGATACGGACTTTATGACTGAAGAGGACGAGCAGCGCCAGTTGTCCGACGCTATCAATGAGCTACGGACCGACGACGACTTTGGCGCGCCGAGCATGGAAGAAGATTTCGAGCTTGATATAGCCCCAGAAGAGAGCCGAGATCGGTGCCCAGTCCCTGAGATCATCACCGCCGAGAAATTAGACAAGTACCGCAAGTTTGGACCATTTGGCAAGCTGCACAATATTGGCGTCGCTCTTCGAATGAGCAGTCAACTTCTCGAGGACTTTCATGAAGCTCAACGGCAAACCGCCCCTGCTGAACCCGTCCTCGCGTGGGCACAAAATGTCTGTACTCGCTGGCAATCCGATGAGGCAATGGCGTCGCGCGCTTTGCTTAAACGTTCAGCGTTAAGCAGGATGCTTTCCATCATCGAGGATCGATGGGTTAGCCAAGGCGGCAAAGAACAAGACAGACCGGCGGTATTGAAGGAAAGGCTTTCCCTTGAGGAGTGGAAGGTTGTTGCTGCGGTCCAGAAGATCCTCCAGCCGTTCAAGGTCGCCTCGAAGCAACTCCAGGGCGAGGGAATTGCCGGTAAACGCTCAACCTCAGGAGGGTTCGATGAGTATTTCCAAGTAGTGGAGATGCTTCTTGACCACCTCGAGCTGGCCGTTCAAGGTGTGATAATAGAAGAGAATGACGACCAGACCATGGAAGAGGTTCATCTGTTCGATGATATGGATGCGAAGACCCGGAGGCTTTTGAAGATTTACATCAAGCTCGGATGGAAGAAGCTGAACGACTACTATGGCAAGCTGACCTCTACCGCCTACATAGCGGCAGTTGTATTCCACCCGTGCAAGAAATGGCGAGCTCTAGAGCAGCTTTGGAACCAGCTGCCGTCTCGTCAGACCTCGGAATGGAAGAAGACTTATGAGGGAAACTTGACGAGACTCTGGACAGAGAAGTACAAGAACATGGCTCACGAGGAAGCCTGCAATGCCGTTTCGGCGTCTGGGAGCAGTAGTGCCTTGGACTATATTGAGCGACGGTTGGCATTTAGTCGATCACTTGTCCGTCCTAACTCTCGAGGGCGACAAAGCACACAGCCAACGCAGTCAGCCGCGATGCCAGCACAGGACGAGCTTGATCAGTATCTATCAGAACCACCGGTAGACAACATCGCATACAAATCTGACCCGATTGCTTGGTGGAGGGATGTCGGCGTTGTGCGTTTTCCTCGGCTGTCTTATATGGCTGTTGACTTCCTCACTATCGCGTCGTCTTCCGCCGAAACGGAGAGAGATTTCAGCAGTTGTGGGAGGATGGTAACGCCACTTAGGTCTCGCCTGCGGCGCCATATAGTGGCTATGGCTCAGTGCCTTCGTTCATGGAGCAAGGCTGGCATTTATCAGCCATCCCTTCCTCTGAGTCTCCTTGAAGGGGACAATTGGAGGCAGGTACTTCAATTAGTAGGCAGGATCAGCGTAGATAGGGATAATGGAGACCAGCCCTGAATCCCCTGATCGATTTGATCGTCGATCGATTCGATTTCAATTTGTGATCGATCGATATCGATCGATTGAAGGTCATGATCGATATAAATCGATCGATCAGGGCTCGATAATCGATCGATTCGATCGATTTCGAAGCCTGAAGCTTTGTCATAATCTCGTAAAAACCCATACAGCGTCCAATTTCTGCTTTTGCTTCTTCCTTTTCAATCTTTCCGCGGGTCTCGTGGGGTATATATTATTAGCAAGCAAACTTGAAGGCTATTCTCCAAGTGTTCAGAGTCCTATCTACGGCGGCTGAAGCGGTGCCTGCTGTCCATGGCACGAGGTTTTTGATGGAGGGGTGTAAGGTAGGTTAGTAAGAAAGTAAGTAGGGGATTTTGCCATCTGGTTTTACCGTTGTGTATTGTCAAGTCGACCTGTGGCTATTGCAAATCGTATTGTTGCGTGGACTGCTTGCATATTTGGCATCCATTTTGCGTCGTCTGCTGGTGCCTTTCCTCCCAGGAAAAATGAGAGATTTCCTCTTTGTGTCTCGGTGCACTGCAACATTTGAGCCCGCTGTGCTATCCATTTTCTGCATCGGAAAAGGAAATGCTCGACCGTCTCTGTCGCTTGTCCACATGCGCATTGTGCTGATGCTACTGCTGTAATCCGGAAGAGATATCCATTCAATCTGGCCATACCTGTCCTGAGCTGTGCCAGTACGCTGGCCTCTCTCCATGACAAGCCGTCGTATAGTTGTCGAGTGTGCTTACCTGGTAACGCAGCATCGACTCTCTTTGAAAACCTTCCGACGTTGTCTGGCAGGCGTTGGTTAGTGCCCTGGTTCCTTAGAGCCAAGTTAAGGGTTGTTGATCTCATTCTAGGAAACTTCAGGGCCGGGATAGCACCATCTCGGGTTGCATCTCGCGCCTCTTCTTTAGCAGTCTTCAAGAGTTTATGTTCAGCACTGATGGGTATCCATATGGCGGTTACCACATTTCCGTTACCCTTTAATGCTTCAATGGAGTCGTATATACATCCAACATACTCTTGACCAGATTGCTGGCGAGGATTTCGCAGCGTAAGCACAGCAGCTTTGTTGCTCGTTAACAGTGCTACGCTTCGGTACCTGAGGTCAGGTAAGTGCCTGACTGCATATGCCATCGCCGCCAATTCCCCAGAAAACGGATTTTGTTCTGTTCTCACGCCAAGCGTGAAGGAAAATCGCTCACGCCTCGGTCCTCCTCGCACCGATATAGGGATCTCGATGATCCCACCGACGCCTACTACTCCGTTCCGTGCTGAACAGCTCACTGAGCTTAGTGTTAGTGTTTTTGTGTCAGCAACGTTACCAAATGTGGATGAGATGTGGCTTATGCCAGTCAACCCAGCCATTCTGAGTTAGACCGCCTTAGCCACACAGTGCATACACTGTAATTTTTTCTTAAGCTGAAAATGGACTAGCCTGGATGGTTCTAGTGCGGAGGTTGACGCTTTGTGGCTGAGAGCAAGAATCCTTTTTGACTAAGGGCAAGGATCCGTTTTTGACAGATCCAGCCCCCTATAGTGGGACCGCTTTTGACTAAAAGCAAGGACCTCTTTTTGACTACAAGCACAGTTCTCTTTTTTGACTCCTCTGTACGGAGGGCCCTCCGTAAGGACAAGGTGATTTGACTAAGAGCAGGGATCTCTTGACTAAAAGTAAGGACCTTTTTTTGACTACTGTAAAAGCATCTCTTTGACTAAGAGCAGAGAGACGCCTACTTGGAAAGCAGGGAATATCCATGCAACTGAATCAAGGTTACAGCGAAAACCGAAATAAAAGTCCGCTTTTAAGTCTAGAAATTTTGTTTTTCTTGGGCCATTTATAGACTAGCGTGGCCGACATACAGTGCATATATTTCAGACACGGTGTAATGGGACCATAGTATTGCGTCGCCACTACCCATTACCTCAGCAAGCTCAGGCCATTGTGGCTCGTGCCTACGGCAGCGGAGCACGCTACTCACGTGCACTCCTCGAGCAAATGGCCTGAGTGCCATGTCCAATACGCCCACTGCTCTGCGGAAATTTTGTACCTTATTTTCGTGATTCTGGAGACCTGTGACGGGAACGTCCGGAGTGCTTGACCCAGGGTGGGGCCGATACGTAACTAGGGCGCACGGGGCAGGCCACAGGGACTATCAACGCGTCTACGCGTCTACGCGCCTGCCCGCTTTCTCTCTTTCCTCTCCATCGTAGTATTCTCGCAATACAGTGGCATTACCTCTTGAGTTGATCTCATCTGGCCCGTGACAAGACCACGTTCTTACGTATCCATCAATAACCGCATCAAAACACGTCGCAAGTATCTTAAAATTCAATCAATTGTGCATCAAGGCATGTTCTATCTAAAAACTAAGTTTTTCCTCCTATTCCATCCTTGTGGCCTGTGGAAAACGCTGATGTGTCGTGGCCTCGACCACATCGAAATCCTCATCCATTAGTAGCTGTGTACTTACAATCTGGACGAGTTCGGTGAGATGAAGAGACAGCCTGGTTAAACCGCGTACTCTCACAACGCAGGCCTTAGGCTCATATGGCCCAAAATTCAATCAATTATGGAATAAAAGCAGATGAATCGAATTATTCTATTCAATTTACTGGACGCCTTGTGGTTGTGGATGAAAATGAGTTTTAACATGGAGTCTATTTCGTTGAAAAAAATTCCGCACGCGCCCAAAAACCTGGACAGGATCCTCAGGCCATTTGCTCGAGGAGTGCACGTGAGTAGCGTGCTCCGCTGCCGTAGGCACGAGCCACAATGGCCTGAGCTTGCTGAGGTAACCGCTGCCGTAGGCACGAGCCACAATGGCCTGAGCTTGCTGAGGTAATCACTCCCTCATTTTAATTAGCAAATAGGCCTCGACCATTTGATCCAAACACTCTCGGGCCTGCACCATCAGTATGTCGGGATACATGCCCCCTGTCGACAACAGGACTGTCCAGCATGAGGGCACTGAGGGCTTGGCCATCAACAACACGTTTCTAAACCGGGTCTTAGTCCTCCTGGCACTCAAGACTGTCGCGCGGTTCTATCAGTGGGATGGTCCCTGCATTCCCATCTCCGATAGTCTCATCGTCAAAACGGGACCATTTGTTCATCTCACTGAAGCCACTACAATGAGTTTCATTGCTGCCAACACCTCTCTTCCTGTACCGCGTGTACACTGTTCTTTCGTGCACAATAACAGAGCCTATATCGTTATGGAGCGTATCCATGGAGACTCTATCGCAAAGGCCTGGGCGACGCTGCCTACTATGGCCCGCGATAGTATCCTTGCTCAACTTCGCACTATGTTCCAGGAATTGAGAAGCCTTCAGCCTCCTCCAGGAACAGGGGTTGAGAGTTGCTGTAGAGGTTCCTTGCGTGACTCTCGCATCCCTCGCTCACGACCTAGGTTCGGACCTTACAAGACAATTCAGAGCTTCCACCTCTGGCTACGCCATGAACTCCGGCCGGAGGAGCACCCGACCAAAAAAAACACCGAGGACTGGAAGGACATCGAAGACATGGCAGTCAAGCAGGACGGGCCGTGGCGACCTCCCGTATTTACACATGGCGACTTGAATCCATTCAATATCCTGATCCGAGGCGAACAGGTTATTGGAGTTATCGACTGGGAGTTTGCCGGGTGGTACCCTGATTATTGGGAATACACTTCTGCGTGGTTTGGGAACCTTACTCGGCAAGAGTGGCAGAAAAAAACTGCTGAGTTTCTTGATCCATACCCAGAGGAGTTGAAAATGGAAACCACGCGGAATAAATGGTGGGGAGAATTCTAAGCAGCACACCTATCGAGTATTATAACATAATCTCGCGGGGTACCTTTAAGACCTGGCTGAATTTAGAAGTAGGTTCTTAGCTCGATATATCTACTTCCTGCAGTCTAGGGTACTGTCTCCCTTCCCTCAATTGTATCCCATGTTGGTTTCGGCAGCGACATGGCCGCAGAACCTGAGTATCTTCCAGCTGCAGTTTTCTCAGCTACATAATTGCGAGCAAGTGGTTCAATTATACCCCAGTCTAGCTGCGCAGTCCCAACCGCCCTACCGTCATTTTCAATCCTGGTCAGGGCATCAGAAACCCACGTGCGACAACGCCAGTTAGGGTCACCCTGGACGATTGGTGTCTCTCGAAAGATTTCAACTAGTCGCTTATCATCCTCGACCTTGGCAATCAAAATGCGGGCGAGGAGACTGTTGGTGCTTCTTACGTTGGGCAAGTCGATTTCCTCGTATACCCAGCCCTGGATGGGATTATTCTTGACGTGGTAACGCATGCCAGAAACTTCAGGCTTGTTCTCGATCTTTGGTCCAACGAGAAAGCCCCAATGGTATCTGTGGATTGCTATGAGTCCAGGTCAATTGGAGAGAATAAGGGTCTTACTACCTCCGTTCTTCGTTACCGACGACTCCGCTAGGGTACAGAGCAATGTACAGTCGATTTTTTTTAGAAACCATCGCGTGCTCTTTTTTCCAGGATGGGAGACGGGATGTCGTTTGGGCAGAGGAGAGTAAAATAGGGCGGCTTACCAAACAGTTGTTGAGCGGCATCAGTCATTCGTTATATACTTTTTTTTTCTTCTGCATTGGGGTTCTCGAAGGGCTAAAAATATATCCTGATAGATTGGACGTTGAAATATTATTGGCTCTACCAAGTGAGCCTGAAACGGTGGGTCTGATCGATGGCCGCCTTTTAGCGCGCGCGAAACAGCAGCAGTGAGGGTGCACCCAACGACGAAATTCGTAATCGATGGAATTTTGTTTGTGAGATCCAAAGTTCTTACAATGTGAAGGGTTAGACGTGTGGAGGAAAGGATAATGGCTCAATAAACGATTTAATCGGACCTCACGAGGGTCCCAGCTGGTTCATGAACGGTACGTCAGTCTTAGCGGGATGCGTGTGTGTTCGTTCGTATTTGTCTCTCTAGCTAAGGGGTGGCGAAACGTGTTTGGTGGGGCTCAGCTGTATCGCTAGTTGCCTCACACTTTAGGCGTAAACCTGGTCGCTGCTTGATCTTGGGTCTGACATCACGATCGTACTAATAATCAGACCAGGCTTCACCGCGTATCCCGCTAAAGCACAAAAATATAACTCTCCTGATTCTGCCGCAGACCCTCTATTGTAACCATTAACGCTCCTTTTATCATTTTGCTCGGGTGTTGGCTTAGTCAGACGTAATATTGTTATTCTGCTGGTCCTGACTGCCTAGTCAACTTTTGGCCGTATCTAAGTACGTGTACTGAATGCCATCCACGCTAGTCCATAAATGGCCCGGGAGAAACAAAATTTCTAGACTGGAAAACGGACTTTTATTTCGGTTTCCACTGTACTAAACATTTTTTGATCCACCGATCCACTTGTCATGGACTGGTGAAGCTGTAGTTGCCACCACACAGTCCCATTAAGGGACGAATGGATTCCAGCAGTAGGTGCGGGGCGGGACTGGATAGGCGGCGGCTTGGTAGCTCGAAGGATAGGAGACTTGGAAGATGGAGGGTTGGAGGGACCGGCTGATTGGGATTAACCACTAGCCAGGGTAACGCAGTTTGTTATCTGAGGTCCATCTTCGCCATCTTATTGGACCGCTCAATAACAGGGAAGCGGTGTCATTGTTTAGGGTAAGTGCTATTATTAATGTTTAGATTTTATATTTTAGCAGTCCGCCGTCCCGTGTGTACTGTTCACCACTGTGCCTCTATTCCTTTGCCATTATTAATCCCTATTCACGCTTTACTTGAAGTCTCGGATCGGTAGACAATCTGCCCGGACCCGGCCCAATCTCATTCATCCAAGTCCAAGAACTCACTCTGTCGACGGCTCTTCCTACTCGTCACCATCTCTCTTCTACCATGCCCAGTCATAACGCCTACTGTACGGCTTGTTTTCATCATCTTCAACCTGATTTGCCACAATGGCGCTTCCCACACTCGAAACTTGTAAGCTAGGAGTGCTCTCTTTTATAAAAGTTTTAGCTAACTAGTCCGAAGTTATATTGCAAGAAGTATATCGAATCGATGATACAACAGTACCATTGGAATGAGTGCATGATATGCTGGAAGACTAAGGATCTCGCATTTTTTGATTGCGGTAAGACAAAAAAGAGGCATTTGTCAACAGGAGCTGACATGATTAAGGCCATGGTTCTTGTGTGACGTGCTGGGTCAAGTATCATAAGGCTTGCCGAGAGACGCATGGGGCCTCTGCACATTGTCCTCTTTGTAAAAAGGGGCCACCGATTTTGACAATGAAACATGGAGTTTCCCCTGACGATAACAAATTTATCAGCGCATTTCGAGGGGCTACTGCCTTACTAGGTATCTGTCAATCTACCGTCAGCAATGGCGATATCGATCAACAGGTTTCATTGGATACCCCTGATCCAGTTCAGCATAGCCAAACTCATAGACGCAGTGGTTGTGATCACAAGATTTCACCCGGCGTCCTCAGCCCAGATCAGAGCCAACCGGATAGAAGCACAGCAAATTCTTCCGAGTTCCTTACACATGAGTCTACCTCAACTCAAGTTCCTGGTCAATTACACAGAGCGTCTACGACAATCATAAGGAATCAAGTGTTCATTGATCTCACCCTGGTCGATGACGACCCATCAAGCATGGGGTCTTTAACCAGGAAGGAAAGGAAACCTACCGACACCGAGTTTTCCGCATATACCAATCGAAGGGGTTTATTACGACGGAAGAGGACGAGGCGAGTCCGAGGGACGGTAGCAGTCAAAGACATAATAGTGATAGATTAGCACGAAACCAGAACCTATTTTATTATTTGCCCATACCTCTCTTTACTCCAAGATTATTCATCTCTTTCTAGTAACTGTACCCTCCTTCTAGCCCCTCTGATCCGACGTTGTTAGTTACATATATCGGTCGAGTCAACCCTCGACGGGTAGGTCGGACGGTAGAGGGGCCTAAGGTACATCACCTCCTTTCCCAATTCAAAGATGAGGTGAGCGGGTGGAGCGGGAGCGCTGATCTCCAGCTGAGCTGAGTCCTCCCCTGAGCCAACAGACGACACTTCAAGGAGTGGGACCATGTGCCGTCAACCGGGATCAGAATAGTGGGTGGCATGACGTGGTTCCGAAGCAACAACCGGGGCCTGGACCTTTTCGTTGACCAGAATGCATCTCCCTATCCAATGATCACCTCAAGCTTCCAGTTACTGGTTTCAACAGGCTCGCATTGAAGTGGGCCTTTCAGTAGGCAGGTCAGACTGATAGAGCGGACGGCGGTATTTAAAGGAACAATAATCTGCTTTCCATCGTTATTTCAACTTCATCCTCCATTTTTACTTTTGCAAAAACATGGATTCTTTACCCTTCTCTATGAGCGGCTCTCCACAAACACAAATTTGGGATGACATGCTGTGTTCGAATCACTCGCTTCTCACTCCTCAGCTCGGATTTCTGTCCTGTTCACAACGCTGTGAACAAGCCTGGAGGGCTGGCTTCAACGCTGGCTTTGACGACGGGTATCGCAAAGGCACCGACGCACGCACTCAAGTCAGTGGAGACGGCTTCACGGGGGTTTTGGACATCCAACCCGTTGGCCTTGGTCATTACTCAAACATTGAGCCTAAGGATATGCCGCTACCTCACTGGCCGATTCTGGAAACAACACAGCACATCCCTCCTGATTTAGCCATGCTCATTCCGGCGGACAGCACTGCTGGCAGTTTCGGGATGCCGAATTTCGGCTTTGGCGAAGACATGTCCTTTAGTGGCGGCCAGGAGCCCTCCCTAGCGCCTGACGCCGAGCCGATCTCTCAAAACTCAACAGCCACCTCCACTTCTATCAATCTGATTCCTCATCACTCACCACTGTACGCCGGTGACTCTTCAAATAGTGAGGTGTTATACCTAGCGGGCAAAGCTGCTAGCTATAACTTGCCTGCTGATGAGAAAAGCACCGTGCATCCCGACCAGAACTACCTTCTGACCTTCCTCGCTTTGAGCGAAGAGGGTGCTTTCAAAGTTACCTCTCCCCCCCTTGGTGCGCAGATAATGGAAGAGCCTATCCCTTCAAGCGTGGACATCAACACAATGGGAACCAAAACTACCACTATCAACAATTTGGAACTGGCCGATTGCACACCAAGAATCTATCCGGCTCCTGATAGTACGCCAATATGCTCCTCCATCGATGAAACCCTAGAACCAGACGAGAGAGCCGGGTCAGGTCAAAATCATTGCGATACAGCACTAGCAGCGTCCCCCGTATCCAACTTCCGGTCTATCAATCCTCTGGGTAGCCACTCTGCCTACTCCTCTACCGGTTCTCCCGCAACCACTGATGGCTTTGCTTCCTTTACTGATTCCGCTATTGGATCTGGCTCCACTGATGCCTCCTCTGCTGCCACCAGTGTTAGTTCAGGCTCTCCCGGTGGCTGTCCTTCTTTCGCTGCCTTCCCTATTCGTTCTGGGCTCTCTGGTGCCTCATCTACTACAACCCCCATCCTTTACGACTCCCTTGGTGCCTCCTTCGCTTCTCTCTCGACTCTATCGCCTTCCGGATTATGGTTACAGCCAATCATACAGGCAGAACCTACCTGTTTAGATGTCGCGGAAAGCTGCAAAGAGGACGATGGTATAGCTTTGCCAGACGGAAAGGAGCCTCCAGATCCAGCCAACTCCCAACCCGCCATGTGCACGCTCAACGACATTAGCCGGAAGATGACGCCAAGCGGCCAACTTGAAAATGATTCATCAAATGACTCACCTGCCCACAATAACCCGAACGACGAAGATGATACATGGGAAAGTTCCCCTGAGCTTAGTTTAGCATGTGCTACTACTCGCAAGAAACTTGCCATCATTGATGTCAATGGGGATAGCTCTTGGACCGAGATTGAATCAGAGGAGTTGGAAAATGAAGAATTCGGAGACTTGGAGAAGCCCCAGGGATGTCGAAAGCGGCGGTCGCATCAACCCTTATCCAATGATAGACCGAAAAGGGCTAGGCATGTGACGCCTGAAGCGATTCCTGAAGCGACTCCTGAAGCGACGCCTGAAAAACGGTATTTCAATCTCAAATCTATCAGACTTCAAAACCAGAACGACCGGAAGAAGCACGAGATTCATTGGAGTACGCGTGGTCGTTGTTGGCTCGATCAAGCAACAAGGAAAGAAATTGAGGGCAGTTCCTTACTAATGGAGTGCTGTTTACTGTCTATCCAGATTCAGATTCGTCTCGACTGGCCTCTTATGATCTTAACTAAACAAAAGGGTGGATGGAAAGGCTCTAACGCCCAGGGTGATTGCAGGCTGCAGGTCAATACTGGAGATATTGAGGATGCAATACGGCAATCTTTAGGTACAGTTGAAGGGGATTATACAGGGATACCTCTATAGAGTTAAGATATTTGCCTCTTAGTCCTCGAGAGTTCATGTTGTATGTTGTGGTCTGTACAAGTGGCTGAGCAGTTGGAAAGTAATTCCACATGAATCAATCTAGAGGAATCTTTGCTACCGTACACTAATTAACCAGTGCTCAACAAAGGGGATATAAAGTGTGCTTAGAATTAAGAAAAATAGTATCGCCTCAGGGTAGACCTCTAGTTGCGTCAAACCGAAACGATCTGAATTCTGTAAGCGATTTGTGAAAGCTAACTCTTGCGGAATATTTGATGCTAGGCTGAAATTGGCAATCCTTTAATTTGCTTTCACCCAGCCTCAAATCAATTCCTTCGAAGTCGGACTTGTCATATCCGGTTTTATTCCAGGCTGGTGAGCTAGAACCAAGACAAGCCCTTCTCCAGGGCTCTCAATAGTCTTTTTGGGAAGCGGGTCCTTGTTGTCGAAGTTGTATTGCTTCCTCTCCGCACTGCTCCAGGTGGAAATGTCCAATCCATCACCTCCAATCTTCCTCCTATGTGTCCCTCGGAATGCGTAGCCAGGTGCCACACAAGTTCGTTTGTACTCTGCAAAGGACCTCGCCCAACCCCACGGGTCCTTTCCGTTTCCCTTTGGCATCATGGGGTCAATGTTCTCATTTGAGGCATTCTCAGTGTCGGGAATGGCGATGTTTAGTCGGTGCGCGATCGCCCGAAGGTAGAGATCAAAGTTGCCAGCCCAGAATTTGAACAGCTTGGACTTTAAATGACGGTTCCCCTGGATTAGGGATATATCCCGGAACATGGCGGCCATGGCAATGTACATTGCGATCATCCAGCCAGCGTTGTTGCTGTGCGAGTTGCCACTGAGCATCCCATCGCTCTCTAGAGCCGCCAGCGCTGCGAGCACCATTCTGGCAATCTGAGACGCGGTCTCGCTTATCATCTGGCCGTCGTCGGCATTAAACATGAGGCTACCGTCGCCCGCCCTCACGAAAATAGCCATGGCCTCGACAACTGACCAAGCCTCTTGCCACTTCTTGTTCTTGAATGCCTCGTCAAAGTCCAGTAGCAGGTTCTGCACCACTTCGAGCGCCCCATAGGCCGCGTGGTCGTTGAATGTATACATGGCAAACAAGTCGGGCGTGCGCAAGTTCATCATATTTGCTGCGCAATGGTTACGCGCAAGTCCCGCCTTGGAAATTGTGTATGGATGGGATGGAAGCTCGGAGAATTGCTTATTGCATGGGCACGTCCTGCCCTTGTCGCACCATACCTTGTTTTCAGCATCCGCGTTGTCGTCATCCTCTTCTTCGTCCACGTCTCGGATAGGGTTACAAATGCACACAAATGCATATACCCCCTCGAGGTTCCTAGTCGCTTTCATGTATTCGACGTCCAAATTCTTGGAGCCTGAGACCTTGGCCCAGCGCGTACTCCTATTTTTGAAGGCAGCCTCAAACTGCTCGTTGTTGTCGTTGCATGGTTCGTCGCCAGACTTAGCCTTCTTCGCATTGTTTGGCCTGCCAACATGGGGGTTGGCAGGTTCGAGGGCTTTGCGTTTGGGAGGCATTCTGTAGATCTAATCAAGCGATGCTGAGTTGAAATTTCAAGTTGACAGGACAGGAAACGCGTCTGTAGCATAACTATAGCTTTAAACGCGGGTCGACTCCATGTGACGTGGGGAAACTTTCGAAACAACAGCCATTTCTACAATCACATGCAAAACCATTTTCCTATTTAACTTAGCATGAAAAGAAGAAGTGGGCGCATGGACCACGTGACACAGTATCAATATGGCGAATGGGGACTGTAGATACACGGAATGACTTAGTAGGAGCAGAAATAAGCCAAAACTGGCCTAAAAAGGTAAGCACGTCCGGCCCACGTCCACTTTAGAAATGTACTGTAATATGTATACAGTGCACGTATACTAAACCCATGTAACGTCATTTTATTACGTTCGGTCCACAGTGTCAGGCCGAAACTGAGGACAAAATTGACTGACATTATCAATCACCCGCAATACAGTCACAACACTGGAGAGATCGAGGACGGCAAGTACGATTGGGATGAGTGGGCTGCCGAACGAGGGTCGGCTTTTCTTTTGGTTCCAAATGATGCTGGGTTGCATGAGCAGGGAGCAGTTCCATGTCATACGGCTTCCGCACATCGACCCCAACTTCGCCATGGATAGGAGAGGGACCTCAAATCCACACCCCATACTAATCTAAATATACTAAAGAAAATGCTCCGCTAAGAAGGTGGAGCGCCAACGAAAATAGTCAAGTTGTCAACGTTTCCAGACGAAACAATGCCTGAGGCATTCTCATTGCCGTCTGGGTTGACGTCGTCGTAGGAGAATGCATATCCCCTGCCGTCTACCTCGTACTTATGAATGATGCGGCTGTAGTGGTTAGTAGGATCGACCGTGTAGTACGAATCGCTGCCAAGGTTCGGCTGCACATTGCCTCCATCGAGAAGAAGAGTGGAGCGGACAAATGCAGCGCATAGACGTGGCACTACTGCCTTGTGAATGTCATTGTCGCCATCTATAATAACAAACGACCCGGTGTTGCAGCCCCAAATGTCGTTGGCGTTGGGCTTTGTGTAGCCTCGATTGTCGCCATTGCAGATCAATTCATCTCCCGAAACTTGGCAGCTAACGTCTCCGAAATCTGTCTGCGTATTAATCATCAACGTCGAAATGGTATATTGGCTCCAAACTTGGTCAACATAACTAGACCAGTATTTTACAAACGCATCGGTGTTGAGATCATGGAAGTTTCCGGGTGACAATACTCGGATAGGGGTTCCTGCAGCATTGGCAATGCACATGGAACTCCACGGGTATCCGTCAGCATCCATCTGCGTCACTAAGTCATTGCAGATGTTGGTGACACTGTCAGCCTGGAGTCCCGCCGCGCTTTGCATGGTGCCCTCGGCGACCGTTAGTGACATACCCAGAATCATGCCAACAAAGTCCACGTAGCTAATGTTTGCATATATAACCCCGCCAGTGTAAGTAAACTCAACGAAGCCCCATTTGAGGCCAGCGTTTGCATCCTGAAGGTTGGTAATGGACGGCTGAACCAAGCCATCCCCTGTTCCAGTGTTCACCATGTAAAACGACAAGCCACCGTCGGAAAAATAGATGCGTCCAGAGCTCATATAAATTGGCAGAGTGAGTTCAAACGTGTCTCCAGTTATGGGAATGGCAATGCTCTCGGTGATTTTAACAGGAACCGTGGAGCCACCTGAGGAAGGATAAATCAAGGATCCATTCCTAGCAACGAAGACAACCGCACCATTAGAGTCTAGCCCGGATATGTAGACGTTGATTGCACCGCCACTGTAGTTGTTGACAAATTTCAGAGGCAGAGTGGCGACAACTGGGTCCCGCCGGGTAATAGTGCTGGTGCTGTTGAGGGTATTTTCTTTGGTGACTTTGACATCATCGATACCCCCAGGTTGGATTTTGGTAAATCCTTCTGAGGTTAGAATGTTTCTGACAAACTTCAGGGTGGGATGGCAACTTGCTAAGCCGAGAGGGGAGGCAATGAGAAAGAATGGGCGCATTTGAGCCTAATGAATGGGTGGACTAGATAAATAAAGAGTAACCTAATAAGCAATATATAAGTTCCGTAAGCCAATGTTCGCACACCCATCATCAGCTGTTCAGTCTCGTTTGGTACGCTGCCACCGTCAATCAACAATCGGATCTTCCTACGGCTCTCGATGTGCCTCTTTCAACAAGGATACAGCTCCAATAAAATAATAGTCGAATCATTTCATGTCAGCGGGGATGTTGCGAGCTTGGCAAGTTGCGAACAATCTTGTCACGCATGCATTTTACGTGTCGTGTCCTGGGGATAACCGTTTAAATGGAATCTCTCTCTTACTCCGTGGGGCACAAAAATTAAATGCTCTGTCACTAATAAGGATATTGATGATTGGAAGATAGTCTAATAATTCAATGATCCCCGCAAGAAACTGTATTCACCGCTCTGTGCGTTGACATCGGCTCCCTTGTCTAGCAGCTGTTGAACAATCTAGTAGTAGCCTCCCTATGAGGCAGCCTGGAGAGCATTGCCGTAGAGCGTATGGACCTGGATCTTGTCTGGCCAATGGGCAGATGTTCCTCAAGTCCTTCTTACGCTTTCTGCCCTAGCCTCGCTTTGGACCTGATATTGCCCGCGCAGGGGACAATCGTTTTGGCTATGTCCTTGCCTTTAATAAATTCCTCACCTTGTAACCTACTTATGATGACGTTCTGGAGCTCGGATCGCTGGATCTTAGAGAACTTAGGTGCCATTTGTGGACGATGCCCATTGCTACATCGCCTTATCGATATTAGATGACGGCAAATCATTATTCCGGAGGTCACTAAGAAATGGTACACTGTCTCAGGAGTTATAGGGTGCAACGTAGGATGTGACCAGAAGACATTGAATTGAGCTACTTCCCATATCTAAGAGAGCGACGAAGGTCGGTCTCTTATACCTATGTTCAATCTGTCAATATCATAGGCAGCAGGCTGCTGCCTGATACTAGTTGTGGTCGTTCACTCTCATCGTGAACTTGTTCACGATGATCGTGATCCTTGCCTCATTTCTATCCTCAGTCCAACACACTGTACACAGACCGGAAGTGGACGCTAAATAATCAATCAAGCCACTTGTTAACTAATTCACGTTGACCACGCTAATTGTTACTGTAGTAGATTAAACATTCACTTGATGCCCGATTGATGTGGTTAAATTTTAATCGACAAGATGCGATGAACCAACTCGGCAACGCGATCAGTCTCCCGGGGCTGTGCAGCACGATGAGGTAATGGGAGAATTAGATCCGAGTGATCCCCAATTCATTCATCTTATTAGGGAAGTCCCTCTCCTGCCCGTTCCATGCCAAACCAACGTGTCTTGATGCTTTCATACCATCCCATCTCCTATCAACTCAAACAATCTAGTATGTCCTTATTCTACCTGGAAACTTCAAAGACTCGATTCGAAAATACCCTCCCTTCAAACAATCATGCATCCCTTAAACCCTGCCCTCAGCCTTGTGGTCCTCAGTAAAATCGCCCACGCCACCATATACACTCTCAGCATCACCTATGATACTACAAACTTCTTTACCTCATTCGACTTCTTCAACGAGGGGGACCCAACCAATGGCTTCGTTGAGTATGTTGACTTTGAGACTGCTGTTAGCGAAGGTCTCGCTGGTGACCGTAACGGCGCCATCTATATGGGTGTTGATACCACTACAGTCAGCCCTGCCAGTGGCCGCAAATCGATCCGTGTAACTTCTCAAACGTCTTTCACCCACGGCCTCTTTATTGCTGATATCATCCATATGCCCGGTAGCATCTGTGGAGTCTGGCCTGCTATGTGGCTCTTCGGACCCAACTGGCCCGCCTCTGGAGAGATTGATATTATTGAGGGTGTTAATACTCAAGTCCACAATATTATCACTCTTCACACCGGTTCCGGCTGCTATATTACAAACGAAGGGACTCTGGAAAGTACCACTTTATTACAGTCTAACTGCAACGCTGGTTATGCTCACACCGGCTGCGGCCAAAGCACTGCCGATTATCAGAATTACGGTAATAGCTTTAATGCTAATGGTGGCGGCGTGTATGCAAGGCTCGAACCCACTACACTGTAAATCCACGTGGACCACATATAAGTGGCCCATCTCTATTACATCCACTTGTCGGCGCTCAGATTACGTAATAATCCACTACACTTGGACACGAAAGTGGATGTAATGGAGTGGATTTAGGTGGATTTAGGTACAGTGGGATATTCCCTGACCCTGTATGGTTCATAGTACTTATTTTTGTATATGACTGCCTATTAAATCGAGGTACCTGGACCCAAGCTAGCCGAGGTCGATCACCCCTACAGCTAATCTAATAATATTAGACGAGAAACTACCCCTATTGAGTGAGTTTTCTACAGATTTCCTGCTTTGTTTTTGCCAAAAAAAAAAATTTGATGTCAGCCAACCAGCCAGGCCAACCAGGCCAACAGCAGCAGCTCGAAGACCGTCTTTTTCGCCATTTCAGAGGCTGGAATTGGTCAGAACGCGCTCGTGATACTAGCTCTTGGCTGTGGGACTTTGGCTATGATATTCAACGTCATGGCTTACGCAAATGGGCTTGCAAGGACTGTATCCTCGGAAATCGTCCCATTATCGCGAGTTTTACCTCTTCAGGTCTCCAGAACGCGGCAAATCATTTATGGCGTGAGCACAAAACACCAGCACCAGAGGGAGAGAAAAAGAGCACAGCACAGCTCAAATCCGAAGGCGCACTGAAATCGAACCAGCCGACTATTGCCTCTGTTTTGAAACTGGACGTCAACAAGCCTACGGAACAGAATATCGCGAATAGCTTCATCTCACGCTTTGATAAGCAACATTTTCAGCGTATGCTAGTCGAGTTAATCGCCAGTAGCAACCAGTCATTTTCCTTCGCCGAGAACCCCATCCTCCGAGAAATCTTCGACTATTTGAGTCCCTCCGTTTCCATCCAACACGCCAACTTGACTGCCACGGCTGTCCGATATAAGATCATTCACGAGTATAACCGCCACAAGCAGACGGTTATCGAGGTGCTGAGGAACTCCCCTGGAGCCCTTCATATTTCATTTGATGGCTGGACGTCTCGAAATAAGCTTGCCCTCTACGGTATTGCTTGTTTTTTCAGAGACGAGAAGAATCGGCCATGCAAAATCATGATTGGAGTTCCAGAGGCTCATCGTCACTTCGGCTCAACGATCGGTGGGGAGGTTCTCGACGTCCTACACACTCTTGGCGTGGGTCCAGAGAAGGTTGGCTATTTCACGCTCGACAATGCAGAAAACAACGATACTGCCATGGAGGTCATTGGTGCTGAACTTGGGTTCGATGGCCGACTGCGCCGAGGACGCTGTATTGGCCACACAATTAACTTGTCAGCCAAGGCGCTCTTATTTGGCAAAAACCCCGACGCGTTCGAGAAGCAATTGTCAGGCGCAGAAGCGTTATCTGATACTGAATACGCTCAATGGCGCAAAAAAGGACCAGTTGGCAAGTTACACAATATCGTAGTTGATGTGCGTATTAGCCACCGGCTGATTTACTTGTTCAAGGAGGTCCAGAGGGTAAGCGGTTTAACTAAATCCTATTCGTCTCATATTAACTCGGTATATCTAACAGGACGAAATTAATCGCGCCACCACCCTTAAACTCCGATCGAAGAAACCACTCAAGCTAATTATCGACAACGACACGCGTTGGCTGTCACAACTCTACATGATCCGCAGGGCTCTACGGTTGAAAACCTCTATCGAACTCCTACTGATCAAGTATAAGGCGCAATGGGAGGACGAAAATCGGTCTAAAAAGACTGGCCAAGTGACACAAGCCAAGTTGGCGAAAAAACCACGCATCCTCCGAGACGAGAATCAGCTAACGGACAAAGACTGGGAGGTTCTTTACCATTTGGAGGCTATTCTGACTGTTTTTGAGACCGTGGTAAAGACACTTGAGGGTGATGGACACATCCGCAGGCGTAAGCAAGGCTGGACTGGCTCCTATGGCAATATCTGGGACGTGGTGCTTGGCTATGAGTTGCTGCTTAACACACTGGAAGAATATAAGCAGCTTGCTGCTGATTTTCCTGATCCAGAGCACTTCCGCATCGGAATCAACCTTGCTTGGGATAAGCTGGATGAATACTATCGGCGGCTGGACGAGACGCCCATCTACTATACGGCTATGGCGCTCCATCCAGCTTATCGTTGGGACTGGTTTGATGAAACGTGGGCTCATAAGCCTAGCTGGGTTGAAAAGGCAAAAGAGATGGTTGCCGACGTCTGGCTGTCCGATTACGCTCATCTCGAGGTTAGAACCAGCAGCAGTAGAGGCGACGACGAGCCACCAGCAAAAAGACCTCGGTTTTTCAATCCCTTCGAGAAGAACAGTCGTCTGCCAAGCTCAATACCAGCCTACGCAGCAGCTATTGTGGGTGACGAGTACCAAGCGTGGCAGACGGATCGTGACGCCAGCGACGGCAACGTTCGTGATCCAATTGGTTACTGGATCACTAAGCAAGGCAGATATCCTCGGTTATCCAGGATGGCCTTGGACTTCCTGACGATCCAGCCGATGTCAGCCGAGTGTGAGAGGTTATTTTCAGCTGCTGGCAAGATGGTCTCGGGGTTGCGTATGAACCTAGATGCTGAGATTATCGCCATTTGTCAGGTCTTACGCTCATGGTACCGTGCTGGCCTTATCAAGGACCTGGATCCATTGCTTAAGTCACACCTCGAAAGTAAGCTGGATGCCGGCTGTGGGACTCTAAGCGACGACGAGCTGGCTCTTGCTGAGTCAAAATGGCTATTCGAGGGCGAGGACAGCGCCAGCGAGGTTGACGATTCACCACAGCAGCAAGAGGCTGAAGAGTTAGTGTCAACCTCTGAAAGTGAGGCTGAATAGGCACCGACGAGGTTGTGAATAGCCTCAAAAATCCACTTATAAATCCACTTATAAATCCACGTGTGTACATCCATTCCACTCCGGTCGAATATGTGTTACATCCACTATGTAATTGCCTAAAAAATCGTACATCCACTCTACATGGTCCAAAGTGGAGTGGATGTAGTGGTTTCGAGCCTTGCGTGTATGCTATGGAGTGGACCTCAGATCACATTTCTATCTGGTTTTTCGCCCGCAATCAGATCCCTGACAACATCAAGACCGAATTCCTTGATCCGTCTGTGTGGGGCCTGCCGACTGCGCGCTTCACCGGCGGCTCTGGCTGTAACATAGATACCTATTTTATGAACAACAACCTAGTCTTCGACACCACCTTCTGTGGAGACTGGGCCGGCTCCGCTGAGATCTGGAGTACTAATCTTGAGTGCTCTGCACTCTCATCCAACTGTAATGATTACGTCGCCGCCAACCCAGCTACCTTCACTGAGGCCTACTGGCTCATCAATTCCATAAAGATCTTCGACCAATCTGCTTCCAGTTACAATGATAAGTAATGAGCCTATGCTGGGGCGGGTATGAGGTGTCTGAACCTAAGGCAGTTGCGATGAGGGTTTCCAAGGAGAGAACGTCAGCTAATTGGAGAGAAAGGAACGGTGTTCTCTTTTCTTCAGATATGCGGATATGACTATAGCGATAAATAAAAAATTTTAACCTTGTCATTTAGAGCATTCTGTGATGTTTTGAATAGTATGATGTGTAGTAACTGTTTAGTACCTAGCGACTTGTGTCCGTTTAAGGTATCTAAATTGCGTTCTCACCTGGGGCAAACTGATCACATTGGTAAATTGACATGACGCCATAGAACATTTGTGCCTCTATCGTGGTGTGAGTCATGCCCAGCCGCATCGTGGTAACCACATTCCGCCTCCTACGCTGTCCAGTCAACCTCGCCACTATGTACTACACAGAGGTTTATACTACGTCTTCAGATCATGAAAATGGTTTCTATTGTTAAGCCCCAGATATATTGAGGTCAGATGGCCGCAGTGTGAGCCCTTCCATCCACATCTTCCGAGCCAGAGTCATGGTGCCGACCATGAATGCGAATGCCTCGACTCCAATCAACAGAGAAACCCAAATGGGATAACTATTAGCAATCCAGAGGACAAGGCCAGCAAGAACCTCGATAATACTAATATCGACCAATATAGTTGGAAGCCATAGAATTATTCTTTTTCTTTCGGTCGAACTCTGCTGGCCCTCGAACTTGAAAAGGAGCATTTTAGCAAGAGTTAAAGCGATGATACTTTTTACCACAGAGCTGGTGAGTAATAATACTACTATCTGGCCCACAGCTGTCTTCTGATGATCCTGAAACCCGCCGAATGCCATCAAGACTGAGGCGACGATAGCAGGAAAAGCTGCGATAATATCAAATGTTCGATAGAAAAGCAGGAGGCGGTCAAACACAGTAATCCCTCGCCCGCCTACCACTTTTTGGGCTTTGTGATAGGACACTAATTAGCGCGATGGGTCGTGAATCAATTAATAATGAAACTTACGCTGGTCACAGGACTCCATTATGGATGCGTAACTTTAAAAGGTCGATTTTTAAACACTTCAGGCTGAGCCAGGTGTCGACGAAATCATTAGTCTAAGAACGAGCAAAATAAACGCAGTATAGGATCATCTACTTATACAGCACCATAATGTCAGTCGGGGATCTCACTATCAAGCCTCAGCCCCTTTGAACCAAAATCAAGTAAAGTCAATAAGAGCGCAGCCCCAAACTGACCTTACAATCCTATCCAGCGTCCGCTTGTAGATTCTTACTACAGCCAGATGTTTCAGACTCTTGGCACTGGCACCAGTGGAGTGATAGAGTGCGAGGTTGCATAGATGAGTGACATAAGCAAAATCGGGATTCTATACGTGCTTACCCAGACAGGAGATACATAGAATACTTCTCCATTATTTTTAGCAGCCACTTATGGACACTACTCACAGCCCCAGGTTATCAGGCAAAGTTCGCTAATTGATTGTCTTAGACTCATCTGCCATAAGGAGTTCTAAGACAAGTGTAGCTGTTGGTTACTAAATCCTTGATCCAATAATTGAAGCCTACGGCTACTACGGACCAATTTCTTCATCTCACCCTAAATCCACTTCTGGCCCTTGCGTCAACACCCCTAAACAGTTTAGCAGCCACGTGACAGGATCATGACAGAAAGGAGGTTTATCTACTTGCCTTCCATGCTATTTCTTTTTCTAAAGAACTGGCTACAGTATGATGATTGGCTAGTTGGTTCTATGAATATTTAGGTTTAAGAGGCTGAGGCTGTGACAAGCAGTGGTGGATTTGGTGGACTTAGTAAATCATGTGGACTGACTTTTCTCTGACACTTTAGCGCATCGCCACTCCTGCTATTCACAACACCACCCACCGTCATCTGGTGCGTAAGAGAAGTCTTAGTAACTATCGCCCTATTGGACTTTCCTTGTTCATAGTAGATAGATTGGGCTGGAGAAGTGATAATATAGACAGGGTTATACCTGAAATTAGGACTTAGTATGCTGAAAATTAAAGGCTGGGCGCTCTAAGATTAGGCGCTCGAAAGTAGGCGCTAAGTGCACTGAAAATTAGGGTAGAGGTGCTAAAATTTAGGGCAAGGTGCGCTAAGGATTAACGCCCGACCCTGCCTAACCGCCACCCCCTCATTCGGCCACGACCCACACCGCGGATTTGCCCTCACCATCACCATCTTGTAAATTGAACACCTCGCGTTTTCTTGCGATACAACCAACCAATCTAAATTTCAATTGAAGATTTGGAATCAACGATGCCGAGATATGCAGAAGATCAAATTTAATGTGCCATTGACAGGGCCACGACGACTGGAAACGTCAAACTCGAGCAGGAAAACCACATCTTGAAGGGCCAAGTTGAGCATTTTCGCCCAGTCAGAAGGAAGAAAGTCATCCTAGCCTCAGGAACGCTTTATGAACATTGAGAACGTGTGGAAAATACGGGAACAGCTGCTGAGACTCGGCCAGAGACTTGTCAAAGAAATTGAAGATAAGAAATTCAAGTACGAGGATATGTTATTCGAATTTTAACTTTATCTAGACTATTATTCCGATAATTGATGTTGTGTAATCGCGATGTTGAGTGCATTGGTGACCAGATTCAGTGACGGTTAGGCGGGGTCGGGCGTTAGGGGCTAACTGTATCAAGGTCTGAGCTGGATTGGTCATGAGATTAAGCTGTGTTTGGACTGATAAAGTGGCAGCTCAATCGTAAGTCTCCTTGAGATCTATGCACAGTTGATTGGGTGTGGTCTCAACCCTTTTTCAAGGTGATTCGAGTTTGTTATATCAAGGGATAGAAATAAGGACCTGAGAGATGAAAAGCTTTTGATATTTCCCTATCTAATGATGAAGATGAGTGCGGCTTCCGGCGACCGTCAGGGCCCTCCGGGGTCAGATGGAGGTCCGGTCTGAATGTCTAGAGTAATGTGGTTCGGATTTAGACTGGTGAGCTTCTGTAAGCCCTCCAATATAGGGAGCGTTGTATCTAACGCTGTATAACATTGAGATATTATATTTTGAAAGTAGTCTGCTGTTGTAGAGTAAATTTGTACTTGCTCTTCAAGGTTCTTCAACTTCTCTTGCAGCTGTTTGGCTTCTGTTTCTGCAAGCTCTCTATGATGTAATTCCATTTCTAGAGACTTGTTTAAATTAAAAGCCTGCTGGGATAAACTGCAGTTGGTGTCTTGAAGTTTTTCAATCTCGGAGGTAAAGCTGAATTGCGGAGTTGATAACTATAGAGATATTCGGTTAATTGTAACTGTACAGTTAATATTTAACGGGTAGGTTTACTGAGATAAGGCTGCCTGGTATAAGATCCGATGCTTCAGCAGAAATAGCTTCAAATGTAATGCCTACTTTCTTTGACAGCATTCGAAATATACTAATAGAATGTTCGCTTAGATTTTTCTCAAATATCTTAGAGAGTTCATGTTCCTGGCCGGGTAAGATTCTCCACGAGTATAAATCATTAGGTCGCGGATTCAGCCGAACGTTAAACGGCTTTACTGATATACCCAGCCTGTCATCTTGGCAAAATTAGCAGGGTTTGAATCCTATTATGCACTTCCTACTTACTAATATGTCGTGACAATTTCATGCGGCACTCATCTCTTTCCCTCCGACGCTCTGCGTTGCTATGCCGAGTAGAGGCTGACATAGTACTTAGATAACCGAAATAATAAAGTGTATATTACAGTCCAGCTTATGTTCCTCGGTCGTGTTTTAATGTCTGCAGGTTCGTAAATATGGGACTGGATGTGGCTAATTCAGGGTGTAGCTGAAGCCATAATAATTCTTCTGAGCTGTGGCCATAACAAGCTTAACGTTGCCTCAGGCACCAAGCGTCTAGCGACAAGGCAGCAGCCCTGAGTTGTCGCAGGCGATTCTTGACCTTCCACCCCACCACAAACTGGCTGCTCCATGAGCCAGAAGAGGCTCGTCAACACAGCACCTAATGGCTCCTCGACTGTCTCCCGGAACGCTTGAGCAGATCCGTGTCATGCAATGTACATACCTAGTGTTTGGCGTCATGGATGAAGTGGATGATCGCTGACGCCGGAAGAGGACAGTGGGGCTCCGACCACTCTTCGGTCATCCAATTCTTGCCAGTTGGCACCTGCGGATGTGGGCGCTCCTGTCTGAGCCTCGCTATCTATGTACCAGGTGGCAGCGTATCGCCTATCTTTTGGTTCAGTTCTATTCACTAGTCCAATTATACTCTTTGGACCTAGCGCTTAGCCTAAGATACGGTCATGCCAGACAATACGGTAAGAGCAGTACGTGCAATCACTCACACAAACGGTTGAAGAATTCTGCCGGCAGAAAAAGGTATGGCTTGATTGAAAGACCGCTGTAGATATGTAACTGAGTAAGTTACTCGTTGCTATGTTACCTCCTACCCCTGCTCTTCCTAGGATTCATATCGTTACGCCTACCCTTGTTTGTCTTCCTGAAGGAGGTAGCTTCCTTGTTCTTCTCCCACTCCTTAATCAAATGCATACTTATTTTAGAATCTCCAATCCATAAGTCCTCCGTGTGGGGACGTCCGGTCCAACTCACAAGATATTCTAACTTTCCACGACGAGATCGTTTCTTAAGTAGCGTGATTCCAGTGTAATTTCCACCATGGCGTTTGTACGCGGCATCGAAATCATTAACTGTGTCAACTGCAATATCGTCCCTCTTAACCCATGAATTGTCGTCATCTGAATAGCCTGTCCACTTCACGAGATAATAACTTGTTCTACCCCTCTGAGACTTGGCCAGCAGTGCTTCAACGTCATATATACCATCGTCGTTGGCTTTCAAATGAAGGGTGCCCATAGTCTGAGGAGAGGAAACAGCCGCCGGACTCGATACTTTTTGTCGAGGGGTAGGATGAGGTGATGCCATCTCGTTGCCAATCTCGGTGGATATTTGTCCTTCATAACTGGCGCAACTTGGTGCAGTTTCTGGCAGGATGGGTTGAGCGTCGCTTGAGAGTTGACCAGCTTCCACTGACAACTGTGTCCGGTGACCCTGGGGTTCTTCACTGATCGGCAGCACAATAGCAGCGCATGAATCTTGATTCACTCTCGGCCGCTTGGAGCGTGGTGGTGATACATGATCGTCTCCTGCTACACTCTGGTCGCTGGCAGAGCTGTGTTCATCAATAATGCCAGGCTTATCACAGCCGGTTGTGCCATTGATTTGGTTTTGCTCTTCAGCCACTGCCTCAGCTCTTCCATCAATAGACCTTTTTCTTTTGAATGGTACCTTCGAAAAAAACCCGTTGGCCGGGGCCGGTGCTTCAGAACCGTAAGAGTGCGGGTGACTGACTCTGGGGTTGGTTGGTATTTCATCTCGCAGTTGGCCTACGAGGAGTCCAGGTACTTCTGCCAGTATATGGCCAATGGCCATTGTGTCTTCGAGGAGCTGAGAGCACAGAGGGTGTCCTGTAGGAACGAGGCTATCATCTGCCCGAATACCCTCTTTCGTAGCAGGATAGACCTTTGAAAGAACCGCATCAATGAAGCTGGTAGTCTTTTTGTCGGTGTCTTGGTAAACGATTAACGCCAAGCTGTTGTCAACATTGTCGTCGTCGTCATCGTTCTCCTTATCTTCACGGCCAACTTCCTCATCATCGTCATCGTCGCTATTTTCGTCATCTGATATTTCGATTGGGTTCCCTAGGCTGAGTTAGAAGACTTTTCTCAGGCTTGTTGAAATAGCGAATTCATATCCTCCAGGACTGATACTACGTACTCTTGGTTTCGCCAAATGCACATCTCTGTTCCATGTTGGATTCTTCATGGCGCCCGGGGACCCCACAGCCGGTCAAATTTTCATCCTCGGGAGGATCAGTGGCGTCTCTGTTGCCAACTATTTGACTCTGACTGAGATCTATGGGATCTGGGGGCGAGGAGTGAAGTAGGAGCTCGGAGGCAGGAGGAAATTCGTCGGAGTCACTGCTGTCATCACAGATATAGAGAGACGCAGCACGGCTATTCTTTCGAACAACTGCATGCTTGATACTACTGTCTGAGGCATCTGGAAGGTTGGAAGCCCTGCGTTGAGGTGGATTGAATGTGGAATTGTGTGGTTGAAAAACTTCCATATTGACGTCCATGGTTGTAGAATAAAGGGTAGAGTGAAAATGATACTGGCTTGGAATAATCCGTGGGAGATTGAAAAAGGCAACGTCTAGATTCCAATTTATAGAGAAATCGCAGACATGCCTTCCGTTTCTAGTTCCGCATCTAAATCCGTATATAAGTCCGTCCACTCCGCTCTGACTCAGATGACGCCCGCAGAAAGCCCAGCTCACAGAGATAGTAGCCCAACTAGAGCTCGTATTCCGGCCACGGCATGCGCCACACTCAGTCCTTTGTTATTAGTCCTGCAGCAGGTATGCATGTGAGCCTGAAACGAGGTTATCCAGTCAAGGGCAAACGGCAGTTGTGACGCGATTTAATGCGTTAGTTAGGTTGTTGATATCCGAGGTAGGCACAACGTTGAGCAATTCATGTCCAAGATGGCGAATCTTCCTGAAATCTCAGTAGTAATTTACTCCCTCATCCTGTGTTTGAAGAAGGCCTTGATCGCTTGGAGTGATGTACCATCTACTATTTACATTCAGTGGGGCTGCGTAGGGCAACTGCGGCCTAGAAAGCAGGGCTCTTTAGGTTTTAGAGGCCCTAGGCTCTAGAGAGGTTTGGGCAGCTATGGGCGCTGTCGATCGCATCCGCCAAGGGCTGCAGAGGGCTCTTGGCGCTGAAGGCTCTAAAGATCTCGGTGCTGTAGGGCTCTGGCAGGTAGGTCCGGTACTTTGATGATAGGTTCTACTTTGTTAGGTAGTCTAGAGGCGATGTGATTGGTTCACGTTGGTAGAGCGTTAGGGGGGCGTTAGGGGGTAAGCAAGCAGCCAAGCAATGGAGGTTACGTCTAGGAAATTCGAGCGCTAACGCGTAATTTGATTGGTCGCATTCTCAAGTATCATTGGTCCTTTATCACCGAACATCATGAGACCTTATGATTTTCACTAGCCCGCCATTTTCCAGCTGGCGCACCCGCGCATCTTGCGGTGCAGCAGATAGCGGTTATGTATTGTAATGCGATGTAACTGCCTTTGTATAGATTCGGCAGCCTTATCGACTTCTTGTCCCCGTGGCAGTGACTAGTAGCTCATTAGCCGTGTCTGCACAATCCTCTGTGCTGCTGACGCCTATTAGCATAAAGGTCAACCGGGTAAAGAAGAGACAGTACCAGTAGCATGCGAAAAGGGGCTGCTCATCGCAGTCAGAGCGGTCAGAGCAGTTAGAATCAGTCAGCGGCAGGCTGCTGAACCCTTACACCCAACAGCACTGGTCCAGGAGGCGACATAAAAACTTACCACTAAAGCAGCAGCGAAATATATCCTAATAGAGTTAGAATGTAGTCTGTGCGTAGGCAGCACTCCGATTAATCCTGCCCTCGTTGTGTGGACTTCCTCAGGCTCGCTCACGGGATGCTCAGGCTCGCTCAGGGGATGCTCAGGCTCGCTCACGGGATGCTCAGGCTCGCTCAGGGGATGCTCAGGCTCGCTCAGGTTCGCTCAGGGGATGCTTAGGGGATGCTCAGGAGATCTCACGCGCTAAGCAGGAGGCCATCCTAGCGAGGAAATTTTGCACCGCAAGTTTGGGAATGCACTATATGCTGTTATCGCAGAATGAGCTATCAGCTTGTCGACCTATACTTGACGGGGATCAGACACTTACCAGCATGAAAACGGTCTGGAGGGTCACTATACTGGCGTCCTCGACCATATCGGATAGTAAATAGTGCGCTTTGATAGCACATGCATCGCTATCCACAATGGGGCGCCATGTCGAATCCCCATTGAAAACGCACATGATGGCGAGAAAGGCCAACACACAGCCTTTAGCGCTAATGCGTTCTAGTGACAGCGGTCCCTCCCAGGGCTCATAGGCCAAGTTGACGCTGTCCTGGAAGAGAATAGTGTCAATTGCAGGAAACACCAGTCTAAACGCAGAATTTTGGAACCAATATATCCCCTGTTCAACGATGCTCCTGTCTGGTAACTCATAACGCTGCTCGAGAGAGCCGCGGAGGTGCAAGAGTGACAAGGTGGGTGGTTGGACTTGCTGATGCTTGTTGAAGGCTTTCAGTTTCTGAAATGTTGTCGCCTCGCCAGTTCGGGAGAAAATCCACGCCTGGCCTTCCTCGGAGAACAGCGGCATCCCATTGTGACAGGTGATGTGACCCAGGGGACATCCTGCAAGGTGAATCTGTCCATTTGAGATGTTGCTGGTGCTCAGCGCGCTAGGGGATTCAATATACAAAGGATGGTTTGATTCGTAAGCGGCAAACTGTTCCCCAAGGCTCGCGAAGCATTCATCCGGTGCTTGGGCTGTCATCGATGGGGGTGTCATTGTGGAACCAGCAGCAGAAGGCGAGGAGGGGTCTATGCTGTTTCCGAGGGCGATGGCCCTTGCCAGGGCGTTCTCGAGGCGTTCAAGGCGCTCAACCAACTTCTTCTCTGACCCGAGGCTTGGCCTAGGGCGAAGACGGAAACAGACGTGTTAGAGAGAATATAGGCCGTGTTTACACTAAGAGAGCCTTACTTGCCAGAGGCCTGACTTACTTGGCTTTCTGGATCTTCTTCTTCCCTCTTACCCGATTGAAGGTACATATTAGGCTGTGATGGTCGCACCAGTTGCATTGCGCGTCTGCTGTAGGAGCATCACAATGAATCTATTCTCACCATACAATGAGACAATGGCTTTGATTGTGGTATCGGTGCGGACGTTCCGTCTCCAGGGTAAGAGAAGGTAAAGGGGGGCAATTTAGGAGAGGGTACCTTTCTTTTATGGCAGGCATCGCAGGCCCGTTTTTGCCCCATGTTGGGTAATCTGGATTTAGCAACCAGCTGTCGGTAAAGCGGCGAAACCTCCCAATTGAGGACACGGAAGACACGTTGTGGAGGGGCCTCCAGGATTGATCCGTTAGCGATAACAGCAGGACAAAAGCGGAAGAAAGGATTCAAAGCCCAGCTGTGAGGATTAATTAACTTGAGAAAGCGACTGCCATGAACAAATAGCCAGATATTGGGTGGCAGGTTAGACCGTGTCAGCCCGGAAATCAACGATGGAGATTGAGCTGGGAACTTCCGTTGTAAGATACGCTGAAACAGGAATAGCCCAGTGTACGGAGGACGATAGGGGTCACTGTTGCAAAACCCCGTTTTGGGTTTAGGTGCTCTTCTCCTTAGTCATCGGGGTACTTTGAGTCGCCATGGAATATGTACCGCGGACTGGCTGCGGGCCCGCGCGGTGACCTTTGCCAGTCTAATATCCTGCTTCAAGCTTCAGGTGCAAAATGGGTTCCGATCGAGCTGTTTGGTGTCACATAGATACAGTACGCACAACGCGATATTAGGAACTTTGTTCCGATAATATGAATTAATTCTTTCTAATTCATTCACTAAACACCTTCACTATGCTATTATCACGATCGCAACGCACCTGCACCGCAATGAAAGCCCAGTTGCCCAACCCATCTGCAACTCGCGATGACGAGCAGCGTCGTGAGCCTAGAGAGGATTACCGCAGTAATCCCGCTCCCGGTCACCAGCGACCTAGCGCAGTAACCTCCCTCTTAAATGAGTCTAGTGAAGCCATCCACCATAGCCAAGGACGATGTTGTTTTTGTTCTTCTTAAACTAAAATCTCGCTTCAACCCGGATTCCAACCCCTTCCGGACCCAGGATCAAGCCAGGTCCAAAACTCTGGCACTTCCGGGCTCATACAATGAGTTGGTGGACGTTGAGGACTCTCCGCCACGGTCAGTGAGTCCATAAGGGTAACCCTGGAGTCGATGTCTCAGCGCTTTGGGAATGATCAGGCTCGACTCTCCGACACTGATGTTGCTGGGACACTCCCACCCGCACACTCCAACCGCTTCAAAGGGACAGAAATCCCCACGACATTTGCTGTCCGACGTATGAAACGGAAGGATTAACTACTCGGGCTCCCCATTCGAAATATCGCTATCCTCCCCATCATCACTTATTCCCTCCACGTCGTTTCCTTCTTCGTCCTCGTATCCTAGTTCAACAAGCGGTTGCTCTGCTGGTTCCCCATCTCCAAGTTCATCCTGGCAGGCTTGATTTGCTCGCTCATATAATGCTTGCTATATGCGTTTAGATTGAGCAATTCGGGACGAAAGGGAACGCCTTACATATTCAACAACGCCACCGGTTGGCGCTTTACGATATGCCAGTACAGGCTGCCGGCCGCTTTCGATGTGTTGAATGATTCTGTCTCGAAGACCAAGGTAGAAACGCTTGAAAGGCCGCAACTTGTCCGGCTCCTGGGGAGTCCCAAGGGCTACGTTGTCGTAGCCCATTTCGTTGAGAACTTGGCGACACCAATCCTTTGTCTCTGGCTCCAAACAGGTGCTAATGTCGATCTCAGCCAATGGCCCCTCCATTTCAGCTAGAACGGAACGGTCAATGGGGATGCCCCAGTTGCATGCCTTGTCTGGGTCCGGGTAGTGGTAATTCATCCAGGGCTGGCCGTGGACCACATGGGGGCGGTTCTTCTGAAGACGAATTCGATGAAGATTCCACGCCTCCACAAAGTCGAAAAGTTCTTGGCGTAATAAATCTTCAAACACGGCGTAGATTGCGATCTGATCCTCCAACATGTCGCCGTCGAAGTCCCCGTCCCTGGCGAGCTCTCCAAAGTAGTCCACCCACTGCCGGGATGAGACATGCAGCATGCTCTCCCACCATTTCTCAATCTTGATATTCTTCGTACTCGGCGCCGCCTTGTAGGAATCCTTTAGACGCTTCCCTTGCTGGAAGACCTGCCCATTCCACTCCACCCGCCCATCTGCGGCCAAAGCAAAGTTCCAATGGGCTGCTGCCACTAGGGGCGTTTCGCTACCCCTGTCTGCCTGCAGATACCATGGCCGGAAGCCGTATGCGTCGCATGCAGCCAAGTACTGCTTCAAGACGCTCAAAGCAGTTGTAGAAGAGTGGCCAACATAGAACCAGATAATGTTGCGCGAGTAAGCGTCGATTGCGGCATAGATCTCGAATCCATACGCCTTGAGCTTGTCATGGCCGTCAATGCACCACTGGTAATTTGGTCCTGGCACAAGGAACTGTCCCTTCTTCCTCCGAAACATCCTTTTCCGGAGCTCGACCTCATTTGGGAACATGATTTTGTACATCTCAAAGAGAGGGTCTCTTGGTACCCAGAGCTGCTTTTGCTGACGAAGATACGGCTGGAGAAGGTTTCTGCCATAACCCGAAATGGCATTAGAACGTCGCGTCATTTCGATGATGGCCTGCTCTGTCTTCTCCAGCAAGGCGAGTCGCTCCTCATCGCTGTTGAGCCTGCGTAGCCAGCGGCGATCCGGGTGTAGCCTGATGCACTTCAGACCTCGTTTCGTGATCGGCCAGCCCTGTCTCTGTAGAACGCTCAGCGTCTGCTTCTCGGTAAGCCCAACGCGAAATATCAGGTCGCGAGTGGCCTCTATGAGCTCTGGACTTTCTTTGGTGCGGGCTTGCTGGCGCGGGAGACCCCAGCTTGCGATTCGGCGAGAGATTGTGCTGAGATTGACGGCGACATGGTAATGCTTCCGAAGCTTATACTGAATCTTGCTTCGAGAGACACCGTTAAGGTAGAGGTGGGTGACATAGTCACGGTATTGATCGATTGGATTGGGCGGGCGTGCCATTGCTGGCGGTGAGTTTGGGGAAATTTTCTTGGTTCCAACAAGAAAAGGGGGGGACGGCAAGGGCGTGGCCTCACTATAAGTTTGACTTACCGTGATGATACTGGCCACAGCGGCCTAACGTCAGGGGTTTTGTTGGTGGTACCTTCCCAACTTGGAACAGGATGATGCCGCTATCCGGAATTACAGACCCCAGATCCCTTCCAATCTGGATCACCACGGCCGTGGAAAAGCCAGTGGTCAACAGCGTTACTGTATCATGCCCACATCCAATCCCGTCACCGTAAGTGAAATTACAATCGCTGGCACGGCGGTTGGAGACTCGCCCAGCAGGAACCCCAGAGTCAAGAAGGGCCGAGGATTGATTCGACCCAGTGCCCGCTGATTCATGGCCATCGCCGGGGCTGCTCGGCTCTGGATTGTGAGCGTAATTAAATCTTCAGATGCAATTCAACTACTAACTCAATGCTCAGCAGCTCAGTCAGCCGGACGAGGAAGAGGAAGAGGAGAATGAGGATAATTGAGCAGTGGCAATTTCCACTCTGACCGCCACGCCGATGCCTGATGTCGCTTTGGATGGAATAGAAATGCAGCCTGCTGGTCCGCAGCTGACTCGTTGCTGTGACTATAAACTCTGTAGCGCCCAAAAAATCAAGAAACGTGGGCTGAGGTACAAAGGGCAATGTACTGCGGGGCCTTGGGGATATTCCGCTAACCCAATTTGGTCCCTTCGCGGCGAATTTCGGGGTTTTGCAACAGCGACCCCTATAGGCTGCCATACCAGTGGCTAGCTCCGCTCATGAAGCTAAAGGCCGCCAGTAAGCACACTGGATGCGGCTCAAGAGACTAGTAGACGGAAGCAGCTCACCCTCACGTGCTGTCCGGTGTCAGGTAGATGCAGTGCGGCGCCCGTTGCATCGTGGTTGAGTCGTGGCTGCGAGTCAAAATCAGGTTAGAGGCTGCCGTGAAATATTTTTCACATGCTTGGACCAGGCAACCACCACAAACGAGTGTCGAAGCCCGCCATCAATCAAACATCCATAATGACATAGCGCACCGCGAACGAGTCATATATGATAGAAGCTAGTTCCATAGATGGCATAGATAGAGTGCAGGCGGCTAGGTCGGCATAGTAGCCACTGACATAGTCGGCCGCATTTTGGGGAAGCCGGTCCTGGGGTCGTACCCGGAGTGACCGGTGGACCGTGGCGCTCTAGTAGTTAACACTAGAGGGAAGTCTAAGAGGTAGAGCCGGTACGGATCCGCATACTGTGGTGTCGCCGCTACACCGAGACCACGCGAGACTCGCAGAGATACTACGGTGGCCGGTGGACCGTAGCGCTCTAGTGACACTAGAGGGAAGTCTAAGAGGTAGAGCCGATGCGGATCCGGATACGTGGTTTCGCCGCTACAACGTGACCACGCGAGACTGGCAGAGACACTACGGTGGCCGGAGAGGACTAATGCGCATATCGGTCAGTTTAAGAGACGTGGGGCTCACCGCCTGTTGCAGCTGGCTTGAGATGCAATTTGGATTACACGACCGCATGGGCCATACTGGATATGGGGCGGCATCGCTATAGTCCTTGGCCGGGGCGGTAAGAGGAACGAATAATCTTGAAGTCTCTGTTGACCGTAAATCACCTTTACGATTCACGGCGTGTGGAGCTTGAAGAGAACAGTTGGTAATGCAGGGGGGCTATGAACGATACGTCAATCCAAGCGCTCACGGCGTGTTAATTATCGTGGCTCTAGCTTTGAGTCATCCAAGTTTGTTCGGTCTTCTGAAAAGCAGAGGAGCCTAAAGCCTCATGCTCGGGGTCAAGAAACCTAAGCCAGTCGTGATGCAAGGGGGCTTGAAAGTGCCTCAACAAGTTTTCCACGTCCTTTAGCGTGACAGCATTATGGGAAACCTGCGAAAACTTGTCAAACGACTCTATGTTTCTCCAATTAGGTCTAGTGACGACAAGCCAAAGTTGTGGATTACTTACTGATCAGAAATCTTGGTAGGTTCCAGAAGAATGCGAACTGTTCCAAAAAGAGTCGAAGGATATTCTTTTGCGTTCCGAGCGTGGCTTGTCGCTCTGGCTTCGAGCTTGCTAAGGTGGTGTAGTGGAGGTGGAGGATAACTAGCGCCGAGTAGACAATGAAACACACAGCTGGGTCGACGCTGGGTGAGTGTTGACTATCCCATTGCTTGACGACGTCGACTATGTCCTGGCAGTACTCGAGGGTCTTATGCCACAGACACAATCGTTGTTCCTCTGATTTCTGCGGGTGGAAAGGCAGACAGACCAGAAGACGAGAGACGTGCAGATGAAGGAGACAGATTAGGCGAGCGTGATAGGCAGAGCAGGGTTCGTCGTGCAAAACGTCGCGCGCTACGTTCATATATCGCGGTGGTAGCGCTAGCCGCACCGCCGTGAGGTGATTTTCGAGGGCTCCTAGACGCCGATGCAAACGTTCCAATGGATTCTGCCAACATAGTTGGTAGAGTGTGGCAGCCTCCCTGAGAATTAGGGTTGTCACCATGTGAAGATTGAAGTTGAGATGCTTGCCGTGCGAGGTGATCTCCTCAACGATCTGCCAGAGCGTATCTGTTTCGTCAGGCAGGAATATCTGAGTCTTGCGTCCCCCTTCCTCGCCTGGATCAGTGAGAAGAGATGTCCTGATGCTTTCGACATGCACAATGAAAGGACTTGCTGTCGTGATGTTCGAGTATGAGTCGAGGCAGAAGATGCACCACCAGACATATCTCCACTTATCAACCTCATCGCCGACAAGGGGGCCGCAGGCGAGCATTGCGGACTGATTGTCGCTGTCAAGTTGATGAAGCCCGTAGCGGTAAGCTTTGCGCGTGAGTTGGCCAATTTGCAACCACGCTGTCTCCCCCGGAAGTTGATGGAACTCATAAAAGGCGAGCAAGCAAGCCTGTCGGAAGTTATCGAGTGATGGTTGCCTGGCAGACGTTTCGGAGTCTAGGACGGTTCTCGCTTGGAGGTGACTCAAACAGTCGTTGAGGCCTTGCTCAGTCCAGTAACTGGGCCGACCTAGAATCTTAGCCGTTAGGGCAAGGACTGTGATCAGCAACTCCCTGTTCACAGTGCCAAACTCGAATTGCCGGATGAATTCGTCTCTGCGGAAGAGCGGTATGGATGAATGGATTTGCTCGAAGAAACTTTCTAGCCTGGATGTGGTGGTACAGTCCGTCAGACAAAGGCATACCCAGGAGGAGGAAACTTACAGTTCGCGTTCTTGGTCAAAGGTCAAGCAAGGCTCCATAGCGCACAGCTGGTCCAACGATGGAGTTGGCCAGGACGCGGCTGGTAAGAAGTCGCCTAGTACTTCTTCGGGTACCGGATTGAGGATAGAAATGGCATCAAGGAATGCGAAGTCCGAACCCGGAAAGGAGACTTGCTCGCCTTGCGAAAGTAATGGAGCCACTGCTTTTCCTGATTGTGCGGAGGATTCGGAGGACGGCGAGGCGATGCCCCTTTGAGCATTGTGGGCACGTTTGCGAACTCCCCTTCCTGGACCTGGCTTCTTCTTCAATGAAGAGTAAAGACAGACCCATCCGCTTTCTAGGCAGCGGGAACACGTAGGTCGCTTCATGTCGCCTACATACCATCAGGTAAGTGACGGCGGGCAAGACAAAACATGGTACATACACTTGACTTTTTTCCTAGGGCAAGTCAGCGAACGCTCTTAATACAATGCAATGAGGCTCTAGGGGACGGACAAGATGCATCGGTCGCATACACGGGTCCTCAAAGGCTGTTCAAGCGCAACCCGGCCATCCCGGGAGAAGCTGTCCCAAGCCGCCAGGGTGGGATGATTGAGACTCATTGCGCCCTGTCAGTCTCTCTGAAGTATTCACGGGGCCAAAAGACGGAAGTGAGTAAGCGGGTCTGTTTCTTTAAAACGGTCGCGCAGTTGCGTTGGAAAGGGATGAAAGGATATCTTAGAAACGAAAAACTCCACGAGGTTGCTTCGCACCGAGCCTGGGCTTCCCCGTGTTTCCCCCAGGTCCGCTAATGCGACCTGGGACTGGTGCTTACAACATGCAGGGCCGAAGTATGGACTCTAGTGGCCAAGCCACGGGATTCTCCGGCTTTTGTGCAATACTACGTAGTACGAAGCACGCATCTTCGCTAAGACTGAACAGGAATCGTCAATGTAGAGCTAAAATCTTAGGTTACAACTTTGCAAGTACAAGGCATACTACAATAACCGCTTATCTAACCAATTACATGCAACTCATGCCGTGTGGCCTTTACCCCATCCTCAGTCATCTCAGGGGGCATCTCGGGGCCACAGACGGATAGCGGACCAGCAATACCCCGCTTCGTGCCTGCGTGAACATTGACCAGATCTCCATCGGTGTAGTGTTCAATGATGAACCCACTGGGATCTCTCCAGTAGTCGAAAATCTGCGATCCTAGAATATGCCTTCCCACACCCCACACAGCTTTGTGACCCTTGCTTGCCAGCCAGTCATGTCCAAGGAGCTGAGTATCGAAATCCTCCACTTCATAAGACGTATGATGCAGGCGATCATGCTCTCCGGGGGCCGCACGGCTGAGAAAAAGACTGTGGTGGTCTGAGAATCGCTCTCCTAGGTCTAGGTGCATGAAGGCGATGACGTCTATGTCATTATTCGTGGGTAGCGAGAGCACGTCAGATGGAACAATGTTGAAATTGCTCGTGTACCACTTGATTTCCTCATCCCACTTGGCGACAATGAATCCGTAGTTGTTGAGACCGTATGACTAAGGTGGTCCGATCTGCTGGTGGCTGGGATGTGGATACTATGTAGTAAGCTGTGCTCCTCACCCAGATGTGTAACTCACACCTTTCAATATGACCTGTAACCTTTTCGTTTCATCAGTAGTGGCCCAGTTTATGGATCATTGCCGGCCCAGGGTGAAACCGCTGGAACTTACCTGAATCCAAGAGTCAGTCCGTTCCACATACTCGAACACACGATGCAGGCAAAGAAAGACGAACTTACCGAGTCTGTGCTTGCTGATGCTCCCGTTGAAGGGTCCCAGGTTGTCAACCACTGCAGACGGGGCGGACTCGCACGCCGGTCTTTCAACCTGCCCAGACAACACGTGGATTAAGAACCCGGAGGGCGTCTTGAGCGTTACCCTGCGACCGCCTCCGGGATACGGAGCGAGATTTGAGACCTCGGCTCCCTCCATGGCTGCAACCTTGTCGAAGTCCTCTTGGGTCTGGGCAATCCAGGCCCCACCACCAAACGCCGCAGTGCCCGCTGGAGCCTTGCGGGCGACGTAACAGTACGGATCTTTGCTGTAGCCGCGATAGAGGACTACGTCGTCAGAGCGCCACGCCTCAACTAGACCGAAGTCTAGGGCAAATTTGCCGAAATCATCAAGATCTGGATGCTCGAAATATACATGGGAAATCCGTTCGAGCTGGATCTTGGAAGGATGGTTTTGAACCACGCCAAGTCGGAGGGAAGCCATGATGAACAGTCGGTTGTGCTTGGAAATTCGGGTAGAACAGGTGTGCGGCAATAAGAGTCTTTGGTGGCTTAGACCTTATCTATTGATAATATCCAAAGCCCTACGACGACAGTAGCTACCGGTATTAATACTGATGGCCTCAGAATGGCGCACTGGATTGACCGTCGTAGGAGTTTGAAACGGAGTAATTTGCCGCGGTTTGAAAGTAGCCAGAATACGTCTATGTCCTCCGTTGGGAGGTGATGCTCGCTGACTCGAGGACAGTGGTGCCGTCTCCGCTGAACGAGTTCCGCGGAAGATCTCCATGTGGAATGTCGACTAGTGAGCCACTAATTGCTCTAATGCGTTCTAGAACACAGCGATTGCGTTGGTTTTAATTGATATTCAATAGAAGAAATGGAAAAAAAAAAAAAAAAAAAAAGGGTCCTGTCACAGCGTCCCACAGCGAGGCTGGGCTTTTTAGGTACAGGGTGGTTCCGCCGCGGAGTAATTTACTATGTTGGGAATCCACGCGCTGCCTTTGCGCGTTCTATCACCCCATGGGCCAATGACGAACAAGCACGAGGCCGTTACCCTGGACAGTAGCCTGCCTCTACAAGTCGGACACTTCTCCTCGATACAGTCGTTACGAAACAGCGTATGGTTGTTGATCGTGGAAAATACGCCAGTTATATTCACGCCATCTAGATTGTTCAGGACATCTCATTCCTTAACATCCTCAAGCTATCGCCGAAGCCCCTACGCAGCACTGATGTCGGCATCATCAGCAGTAGCACCAAAGGGTCCATGGATGCATCCCAGCCCTCACCTGACGCATCTAGACGCATTCCGAAGATGTATCAACCGCAAGTACGGCCTGAACTTGACCAACTACACCCAGCTCCACAAGTGGTCCGTTGATGAGATCGAGTCCTTCTGCCGCGAGATCTGGACATTTTGCGGCCTGGTCTACACTAAACCCCCATCAGCCGTCGCCGTTGGCATCGAATCTATGTGGCCGCGGCCGCGATGGTTCCCGGGCGCCCGGCTTAACTACACAGAGAACGTACTGATCAAAGGGTTAGCCGCTCACCCGGACGCGGTCGCTGTGTCGGCGTGTCGCGAGGGGGGAACGCGATGGCGCCATCTAACGTGGATGGATCTCCGGGGCCAAGTCGCCTTGTACACCAGTGCCTTGAGATATGCGGGAGTGAAGCAAGGGGATCGCGTGGCGAGCAAGTTGGGCAACGGTCGTCACATGATAGTAGTTCAAGCTGAAGCTGACGTCGAATTGTGCAGCCGTGGCGACAAATTCGATCGAATCGCTCCTCATTCTACTTGCGGCCGGCACCGTCGGGGCCATCTTCTCGTCCACGGCTCCAGGACGGCAGGAACATTGAGAATTCGGGCCAGAAAGGAGACCTCGTCATTACGAAGCCGTTCTTCAGCATGCCCGTCACATTTTGGGGTGAAGGGGGTCACGAGAAATATCGCAAGGCGTATTTCGATGTCTTCCCGGGCACCTGGTGTCACGGCGACTCCATCTCCAAGGATCTTGAGACTCAGAGTTATGTCATCCACGGTCGGAGTGATGGAGTGCTGAACCCGGGAGGTATGGCATCTGATGCAGTACAAATCCTTCGAGCAAAGTGTAGATTGACCATGATGAGTATTTCCAGGTGTCCGATTCGGCACGGCCGATCTCTACAACGTCATCTCCAAGTTCTCCCAAGTCGAGGATTGCATTGCTGTCGGGCAGCGCCGGCCGAAGGACAACGACGAGCGCGTGCTTCTCTTCCTTAAGATGAGTGACAATGCCCGGCCAGAGGACTCCCTGCGTGCAGATATCGCAAAGGCCATCAGGAAGGACTTGAGTGGGCGGCATGTTCCAGCATACATGTTTCAGGTTCGGGACATCCCATACACGTCGAATGGGAAGAAGATCGAGAATCTCGTCAGAGACATAGTGTGCAGGGAGACGGTCAGGGTCGGCGGCACGGCGACAAACCCGGAGTGCCTGAAGGAGTATGAGCAATATCTTCATCTGCCGTTGTTGGAAGAGAAGGCCAAGCTCTAAGCTGCCGTTGCAAGAGAACCATGCGCAGAGATTTCATAGAGCGGAATGCTACAAGAAGACCCAGGTAGATGTAATTGGACGAATACACCATGGGAAATTAGAGCACGGCATAGCACGCATAAGCTCAGTATCTTCATCATTGACCATTTTGTCCATGTCTAAATATTTGTGAGAACAAGCATCCTCTTGAGGGCAAAAGTAGCCAGGAACTCGCAGCCACTTCAATCCTCATGTGCTCGATACTAGGAAGGTTTCTCTTGTCGGCGAAGACTTGCTTGATTCGTCGATACTCACAACGGCTTCTGGCTCTTAGACAACTTCTCGCTGAGATCCAGTTCGATCACCCCGATCGTCCATTTAGCGGGCGACAAGTTGGGGGGGGGGCGGAGCGTCGTGGACGTGTCATTCATGATCGCCATGGCGCCGGAGTAACTGGCGCTTAGACTATCCCCAACGCGGGGAACTCTTTACTAGTTCCTCCGGTGCTATTCCTATGGAATGATTGATGATAGGCTACATCGCGGTTGGTTGGGGTCGCGTAGCCATACAGGGCAATATTGTATCTTCGACTCCAGATGTAAGACCATCCAATGCGACGGGGTTAAAAGGGGGTGGCCTGACTCCATTGACAACGATGCTTACCACTGCATCGGGTCGCATCAATCACCATAAACATATCGGCTGAGATTCGCGGTTCAGACTTGATTGCTGTATAATCCGCCTGCTGACTGCTTGAATATTGTAACCAAGTCTTATCAGTCTCTTCATTATGGCTTTGCCTCCTTGGGTATGTAAAATAAAGCTCGAGTTCCGTCAAGCCGACATACTGAAACTCGCAGTCGTGGCCACTCTGGTGGCGCTTCCTAATCCTCTTCAACGTTAGCTTCTACAATATGCTCGGAAACGTCTTTGCTGCCGGCATATCGCCTCTCTTCGGGCTCATTATGCAGGAGTTTCACTGTACTGAGAATGAAGCATCGCAGCTCGGCACGTACGTCTTGCTTACCTTGGGTCTCTCGGTACGTGAAACATTCCACGTGTTGCATGGGCGACGGCAAACCTCCATCATTCTCTCTCGATTCGCACTAACACGGATGTCGCCCAGAACTTCATTGCTCTCCCCTTGGCCTTCCTTATTGGCAAGCGCTACACGATCGTCGTCTCTCTCGTCGTCTTCCTTGCCGCCAACATCTGGAGCGGCGAGGCGCAGTCCTACCAATCCCTTCGGAGCGCCCGCATCCTAGGTGGGATGGCCGGCGGCCTGATCGAGGCTCTCGCTCCTGCCATAGTCACCGAGACGTTCCCGGAACGCCAGCTAGCCAGGGCCATGGTGGTCTACGTCGGGTTCCTTGCCACTGGAGCAGCGCTTGGTCCCATCATTTCCGGTGCTGTGGCCCAGGGCTTAGGAGAATGGAGATGGTTCCAAAGAATCATGTCTATCGCCGTGGCTATGAATCTCGTCTTCAGCATCATCATGCTCCCGGAGACGACGCACGACGAAATGAACCTCAGCGAAGGAGTGGTCTTGGGGGGGCAGGGAGAAGAGGCGGAGACAAGGAACACGGAGTGCAAAGCTGAGGAGAGCATGATCGAGAACGCCACGAGCACCGCACAGACCTCATCGCCGGTTGAACAACCGACGCTGAAGATGGAATACGTGCGGCGATCCTTCTCCCTGCACTTCGTCGAGTTGAACTGGAAAGCCTCCCTCATCTCCTTCTTCCAGCCCCTTGAGCTCATCGTCCTGCCCCAAGTCCTCGCCACTGTTGTCATATTCGGCCTGACCATCGGCTGGACTGCCATCACTTCCATCCTCATCTCCATCATCTACTCCCAGCCGCCCTTCCTCTGGGGCCCGTTGCCTATCGGTCTACTAAACACCGGGCCGCTGGTTGGTATTACCCTTGGGTTCCCCATCGGCGGTGCCCTCGCCGACATGCTCTTCAACCGCGCAACCCGACGATCTAACGGCGTGACCAACCCAGCAACCCGCCTCCCGGCCCTGTTGCCTGGTGCCTTGCTCAGCCCTGCTGGCTGCGTAGTCATGGGCTTCGCGCTACGAGACCCGGGCAATTACATTGTGGTATGCGTGGGCTGGGGCATGCTATGTCTCGGACTTACGAGCTCGGCCAACGTTCTTCTCACGTATGCTGTCGACTGTCTGCCGACGCGGGCCGGACATATCGGCGCCCTGGCCAACGTGACGAAGAACAGCATCGGGTTTGCTGTGTCGTATGGTGCTGTGGACTGGTTGTGGAGGGTGGGCACGGTGAATCAGTTTTCCACCATGGCGGGCATACTGTGGGGGTCGTACCTCCTCGCGATTCCTCTTTGGATGTTTAGCAAGACGTTGGTGAGAAAGACGACGGCCTTTGCGTAAGTGGCGAAGGACGTAAAGGGGTTCTATGTTACAGCAGATAGCTGGGGTCAACTCTAAGCTGCCCATGGAGATCCGGATCCAGATGAGCTGTCGATTTATGAAAGACCGACCTTCAGTCACTCCTTGAATAGAAATTAAGAGTCTCTCATTATCGCGATCTATCTGCAGTTGTGATATTACATCTAGATGCTGATCTTGGTGGCTTGGCTATTGTAATGTGTGGAATGCGTCTCAGACGTAAGTAAGTGGTATATGTAAATGGCTATTTAAGCTGTAATATTGTCTAATGGGATAGCATGGAAATGGGTAGCACAGGACTCTCATCAGGCTTATGTCAATACGGACACAACCCACCATCACCCTCGCTCAGACGTCAAACCTGTAGAGTATCTAATTGCCCTACGCTCCCCTCCATCAGCTTCCCCCGCCGATAATATCGACATCGTGGGAAGCTCTTGGAGGTTGAGAATGCCCCACACCCGTTCGTCTGAGACTTGAAGCCTATTCTTGAATAATACTTCCATATGACACTATGGCTATATTCTTGGGCTGTCTAGTCTACCTTGGGGTTTGTTAAGATCTGAGTTGGAATATGTAGGGCTTATATGAATACCATTTCAAAGTCTAGCCAGCACTCCCTATGTGTTTTTGCTGATTGGAGGCTAGTGCATGCACCGTTGTTATTCAAAGACAATCTTGTTTCTCAACACGCCCACATTCGGGATCTCCACCTCGACAGCGTCGTTGTCCGGCAAGGGACGGCGAGGGTTCTTGAAAACCCCAACACCTGCCGGTGACGAGTCACGATTACTGTCCCAGCAGGGATAGTCGTGCCTTTAACCACGGGTACCAATTAGTCGAGTGCTGATGCAGGGGAGAACAAGGAAAAGGCATGAATTGGCGACGAATACCCTGGCTCATCCAACTCAATATCTCGGCAGGCTTCCATATGAGGGCTTTAATAACCTCCGCCTCTTGTACAGTTTCTCCATTCAGACTTGTGATGAGTTTGAGGCCTTCTCCTTGCTCAATGACCTCTGGGTATACAAGCGTTGGCCTAATGGGGGCAAACTTGTCGAAGGCTTTGGCCAAGGATGTCGGCAACCTTGGAGCGCATCTCTTAGCTCTCGAGGACACGATGTCACATTTCGGGGCCATCCTGAGACGCATGATAACCTCATTTCCGGCTTTTCTAAACAACGCGACTTTCCTTTCTTTCTCAGACCACATCGCCGGCCCTGTAACCACGATCCCGGCCCCTGTGCGGCGGCGACGGACTGCCGCCTCCGGCAGCAGCCGTCTTCATCATGGATAAAAGACGGGCTCTAGGCCCGTCCCTTAGCTAGAAACAAAGAGCTTTCATCATCATCATTGTGATCCTATCCATTCAGTGTGACACCCGACGCCACACAATCATGCTAGGTACGTCCTCAGTGGCCCTGAAGACGTTACCGGGAAACGCATCGTCGAGCCGGTCGAGGAATACACAGGTGTCAAAGTTGAAAGGGCGGAATTCAAGGTTACCAGCTGGCTCGAAGACTTGGTTGAGGCTGGTGTATATCCGGAGAAGTTGCCATCGATACTGGCTGGGTTCGAGCCGCTGTGGCAGGGCAAATGCACGCTCGCTGGGACACTGTCACATAATAACTACATGTCAGCTATCTTTCCTAAAGACGATTTTCCTTCCTTTTCCTGTATCTGAGACAGCAGGCCCGGCTGTACGGCCAAGACCCCGGCCCCGAGGCCCACAGAGGCCCCGGCCGTCTCCTGACGCCTCTGACCACCGCCGGCCGAGGCAGCCGGCGGCTGCCGTCATAGCCGTCCTCATCATGTATTAAAGACCATCCTTAGATCGTCAGTTAGCTAGAAATCAAGAGCTTCAATCATCGAGATCCTCGTCATAAATGTGATAGACACCAACTAGCAAGGAACTTATGGAATTGGCAGCCCCGAGTTCCACGCCTACGGACGCGTTGAAGGATATGGTAGAAGTGTAACTGCTCTAGAGCCCACAGATACACAAATTGCCTTGACTATTTTCCGCTTCCCGGGAACTTCTAGGCTCTAAAAGAGTAAATCAACTACTTGATCCCTGCCCTTAAACACTGGAGAATGAAATTGGCACAGATTTTGTTTATAGTGGCTCTGACTTTGTTTGTAATATGTATTAGCTGCCCCTTCGCTAAGCTTTAGCTATGTTCTAGGTTGTAGCTAATTTGAAGCTTATAGTAAAGTGAGACTACATACAAACAAAAGTAAATCTCGTATCCTACCACAAAGGTGAGATCACTCCCGGTGAGTCTCGAGAAGAGAGAAATGTAAAGAAGTGAAAGAAGGAGCGGCAAACCAAGAGTCCACAGTTCAGATCTATAATATCGCCTGCGTATTGATCGCTAAACTTACAAGCCGCCAGAAGCCATGGCCGTCGGTGCATTGGCAAATCAATTCAATGCATGTGACCAAGGCCTTTGAAGTCGCGAGCATGGCGCGCAAGCTTACGGCTGCTGCAGCCAGACCCAGTGGATTCGGCCTCGTCCGAGACCTGCTCGAGAGTCGTGTTGTTCGTACCGGTAGTGCTGTCGTCGCCGGTCCACACGGCCGGGCCGGGAGTCGGGTACTCCTTGAAGCCGCTGTAGATGCTGAAGTTGAAGGACGAGTCGTCTTTCTTGTACGCACCAGGGAACTTGACCGTTGGACCGGGCACACCACTGCCACCACCAGTGACTTTGACTTGGGCGCAGCTAGAAAGAGTTCGCCTGTGAGTTTCTACGGACGAGCTGGAGGGGATGAAAAGGAACGGAGAGAATGAGACTTACGTGTAGTAAAACTCGGCCTGACCGACGTGGGCACCGTGGATACCTAAGAACGGAATCAATATACATGTCCTGAGATGAGCCCGCAGGTGGGACGAGGTAGATCATACCGGTGGTGTGCTCGGGACGAATGAGATACTCTCCATGGAATAAGAAAAGAAAGAGTGAATGAGGGGTACAGAAAACAAATACAAGTCTTGGGGACTTGAAGTTAACGAACCACGGAGGTTATCCCCTAAGACTCGGGCTAGACCGCGGGACGGCTCTGATAAGTCAGGATATACCCTGACGCTTCAGCTACATACCAATTAGGGTGAGTCGAGATTAAAGTAAAATACTCAGTAGTGGTGTGGCGTTCAAGTGTCAGGTTAAAGGCAAGAGAACGGCAGGGTTTACTTCGCACCTTGTCATACGAAAATGGCGAGATAGGGCACCAGTACTGACGGACAACTGGTATCTTGGAGGACGAAATTAGATGGTTACGGTGGGAGTACGAAGAGGCAAGCGGGGAGTTTCACACCCCAGGGCTAGGAAGCTCATTTTTAAAGTTTCCATTGAAATGTCAAGGATTTCGTCTTGATCACTCGCTTGCATCGGATCCTCGGGCTTTTCGTATTAGTCTCGCACATCTCCAGAATATCTGAGATGCAATATCCTAGATTGGCGTGATGGCTGCGTTTTGCCCCACAAACAATCCATGTCATCGCTTATTGAATCCTAGTAACTCGCCGAGCAGCCCCTGAAACGAATCCACAGTCTTGTTCTTTTGTTTTCAACCAATCACAATGCGTATAGTAAGCCGCTAAGAGTATCGGCAAGGACCACTGAGAACCAGGGTCCATATGGGGGCTGTCCTTTTGTTCTTCACCAATCCTCGACTCGAGATCTTCTAAACACTTCCCGTGTCAACGTCTTGAGCCACTTTCTTCTTCCTCACAACGAGCCGGTTAATTGGCCCTGATCTCCTGGGGACCAGATCCCTGGTTTGCCGGCACAGACTGTTGCTCACTCGTTCCCCGCCCAAATTCAACACCACAGCCAGTACCAGACCATGTCTACTAATGCGTACACGGATCAGGAGTGGGCTTGTATGCGGCCCCATATCACGAGGCTCTACTCAGATGACGCGAGGCCGCTTAAGGAGGTGGTAGAAACAATGCGGCTGAGACATGATTTCCATGCAACGTGAGTAGTCACTCAGACATAGTCTCAACATGCGAGGCACGCGGATGCTAAACTATGAACAGACCAAGAATGTATAAGTATCGCTTTAAAAAATGGAGCTTGGATAAGAAATACAAAGAGAAAGAAGTCATCCAGATGTCTCTACTTAAACAACAACGAAGTGTTGTCGGAAAACAGTCCATCTTCCTTGTGCGAGGTAGACAAGTCGAATGGGAACAGGTCGAAAAGTATCTACGCCGCAGACCAGACCTCGAGACGAAGATCAAAGCGGGCATGCTCAAGATGAGTAGCTCCAACTTTGATATCGTCTGTCGCTCACCATCGCCAGAGCCTGTTCTGCATGTTTCCAGTGTTCTTCAATACACGGACGAGCTACTTCGACTGCTCCACGGCTACTATCGCTCATGCTACCACGGATCTGCAAGAAGATCTCACGTTGATCAAGTTATCGACAGTTCCGTCACTGTTCGATGCTACAGGAGACTAGATCAAGCCCGCACCATGATCATGGTTAACATGATGAAGCCCGGCTTTCAAGCTCTCAATAAGTCGCTTGATGACCTTGGGTCTATAGTGGAGGAACAACATCCCACTCTTATCTTCTATCTATCCGATTTCGTGTCCGCTTTTGACCAGCGACACGAAGCCCTGACATTCGAATTACTCCGGCACACACATGACACACTGTTGGTTGTTTTTGGGGAAGGCCATCCCCTGGTTTGGCTACTCCGTCGGCTTGTTCGTCTGTCACACAAAGACCGAAATGAGTTCATCGCCATAATCCTAGAGGCAGCTGTGGACTGTTTCAAACGTCTTCGTGTTAGCGACCGCATGATTGAAAGGCTCAGCTGTCACTATATCGTGTTGTTGGGCTACATGGGAATCAGGAAGGAAATTGCAAAAGACTTGTTCCCGGAGATGGACGTGGCTTCTATGGACTCGGCCAGTGTTTCCTATCTTGGCAGGTTTGCTGACATGTTGATAGTCAGTTGTGACTTTGAAGAAGCAGGGCGCAAGACGGACATCATGCTCGCGTGGCTCCAGAGTGCCCCGAATCAAGAGAATCCGGCATGGGCAGATCTTCAACTTTTTTACTACTACCTCAAAGCACATGGCGGGTTTTCAAGTGGTGATCATGTGGCAGGCGATGCTTGGCTTCACCGAGTCAGGCAATTCGCCGCTCAGTATTTCCCAAACATGTAACCAGTTTTCTACTTCACTCGATCAACCTAAGAACAAACACATGCTCACGATGCAATTCATTACACCGATCAGGTGGGGGAAAGTGAGGATCAAGAAATGAGTTGATAGGATAGACTAGTATGAACTGATGAAAGAGAAAAGTAAGTTGGTCCCCCTGCTGACCAGTGGAGCCCTGCTCCCTGTTCTTTACGTCCGCCGACAAAACATGGATCACCTGTGATGACAGCTTTAGCAGAGTCGCTAAAGCTGAGGTAAACCAAGTTATAACCAGATTCCTTAGCTGTACTGGCGAAGACATGATAAACACCATCGGCCTGAACAATGGTAGGATCTTTGATGCCCGCAAGGTTGTGACCGTCACTCTTAGGCCCGACCAGAGCATCGGTTGAATTCCATTTGAAGCTGCTGGGGAGACTAGCTGCCCGGCTGACAACGTTGGAGGAGAGTTCCTCGGGTTGGTGGCCCGGTGCAAGGCTGCGTGCAGCAACAGTGCTGACGGTGAGTGCAAGCTGCACGATGAGCGAAAACATGTTGAAACTGAATGACGAAGAAAGGTTGCTGGTTCCTCATCTTGACTCTTCTAAGCCGCTAGTATACATTGATTTATTGAAAATGGTTTGCGATCAACAGTACGAGACCAAAGGAGAGTTTATTAGTGGAAATACAATGGTTCACGAAAGAATCGATTATATGTTTCGGAATGAGATTTTTATCTACATGGAGTCGGACCTTCCGCTCGATCACCCTTTTCTGCCATCCTTGGGGGAGGGCCGGAATAGCTGGTTAAGTTAGTTACCTTTTTTTTATCCGGTTTGGTGCATCTTCCTTATGACCCAAGTTTCAGAATCGGGTGGAATGGTCCAAGGGATGAATATAGAACAGTCGATCCCTGCGCCCATAGCGTGCTGGGAATGGTTCCAAAATTACAAATATAGGCCAGGGAGAATGGGGGCGAACTGTTAAGGCTAAATACTCTATGTGAACGAATTATGCAATAACAGGCTAAACGGATGAATCTTTGGTGCCCTATTCAAGTCTGGAACTCAGGAATTGTTGTGTTGGGTGCTTGCATCGAAATGCAAATGGTGGTAATAGTCTACGATAGGACCAAAATTTGTTGACCTTGATACTGTTTCTCTTCGAAAATTCATTGCGCAAGTTGCTCCATTGTATACAAATAGCTGATTCGTCGGTTCATGCCACAAAAACAAGATTATCCTCGGTTCGATTTGCCGGCACCCCTGCACACATGGGACGGTTCACCGGTGGCATCCCCTGTAAGAGTGCCAAGAGGTGAAACACACAACAGCCTACCTATTTCGGTAATGGGTACTTATGGGGAAGCATGAAGTGGTTGTCGTTTTCAAGATCGAATTTGGTAGTCGTTGAAGCACAACCTAGCAAGTAATAAAAAGGTCATATGTATTGTGAGCGATGCAAGGTACATTTCTCGTCACTAATTGAAAGTATAACAGGGTCGTATTCGTTCAACAAGACATCGTATCATCATTACAATTCCCCGCTCTCCTCCTCTCTTTGGACTTGGGAAAATAGCCATTACCAGCGGCTGCGCGGTACGTTGAGCCAACCATTGACTGACAAGGAAGTTTAAGCCTGGATTTTTCGGTGCTTTTTGACTCCAGCTGAGGTTGTTGAGAGACGTGAATGATTGTTGTTGTCTTTAGTCCGCGTCTGACGCCTGGCTGCATAGATTTCGAAGAGCATCATTGATGGACACGCTCTGCTGAGATTATTGTGCCATTCAGTAAGGCTGACGGGAATAGACGGGCAAGAGAATGGACCGCCAATGCGGGCGTGGGGCTCGAATGGACTTCCGGATTCGAGGCGGAAGGTAGCTCCTCCACACATGTCCGTGCTGTGTTGCTCGCGCAGTCTCAAAATTTCATCTTTGAGGGAAGCCACCTCTTCTTCACATCTTTCAACGCTGGCGAAATGCTTCCATTCACGAAGCCGAGCCATTCTTTCGGTCGTCCTTTCAATCCGGTTTTCCTTCTTCGTCACTTGATCGCATACTTTGCATTTTTTTGCTTCGTCTTGCCGCCCATACACGAGCTTCAATCCGCAGGTCTCTCCAATGCGGTGCTCTTTGTTGCATTGCTGGCGAAACTTGCCCCACTTCCAATTGCCGCAAGCCCAGACAACCTGGTCGAAGTAACACATCATGAAACTGAGTGAGGTAAAGTGAAAGCAGAAGAAGATTTTAGCCTGGAATGGGGGTTTTTGAGGCTGGTTGCTGGGGCTCTCTGCTTATGTACTCAACCAAGCTATTGATTAACACCGCTCGGTGGACATGAAAGTCAATTTCGCCCTCTTTAGTCGATCAACGGGGGATGGTGTTACTGGCTGCCTGTCCTATGTTTCTAGGGAGGACGTAGTACAGTCACACAGATCCACCAATCACCAACGATGCCTGAGCCAACCAACGAGCAGGGGGGAGCCAACGAGCAGGGGGGAACCAACAGAACGTAGTGGCAACATCATCGCACGTAATCGCTGAGTCGGACGAAAGGAAACTGTGCCCCCGCTCTTATCACGTCGGTGCCTTCTTGCCTCATCTTTGGCCATAGCGCACTCGTCAACCTACAATTTGTCAAGTTCGTACGTGTTCCGTTCTGCCTTGCTCGGCAATTGGTGCCCTGAACCTTGCTAAGCCAAGTGAAGGTTCTTCAACACCAGAATTGCACTCTGTCCACTTCCGACGCTCCCTGCTTGGCAAGTGAGGTAGGCCCGACGAGTCAGTGTTGGCTTGATGATTGGGGGAGGAGGTGATCCGGAGCATTGGCGGATCAGGAAGGAATTCGCATACAGCTAGCCACAGATCGGGATATTAGACCCGATGCACTCTGCCGATTATCACGTCTCAGATGCGGAACCTTTTGCAAAAACTTGGCCAGGCCCATATAAGCTGTCTATGCTACTGGACAGCGGCTACCACACCAATCCCGACATAACGGTACGCTAGCCGCGTTGCCAATTGTGCGCCAGATCAGCCATGCACTACTGTAACTAGCTTCAAAGACTGCTAGAGCCAACAGATACGAGAGACCTAACCCAGAACTACCTGAAACATTGATTAACTCTGGGTGACATCAGTTCCCACTTTATGACGAGGCATCACTATTCCATTACCCAGTACAAACACCTAAAAAGGAGGGCCCTCAGGTGTGCTCGAAGCAACATCCGGCGAGCATTCGTGACAAGTATTGGTGTTTGTAGCTAATACAAGGTTATCCACACCTAACCTTCAAAAAGCCGTTGTGTGGGTGGGTTTGTTCAAGCGCTGACGAAGGGCGCTGTGGATCCGGTTCCCGGGGAGAAGTTCCGAGTCACAGCCGAGACGTTGGACTGGTCACGGACCAGGGGCTGGGGGCTAGATGTGCCGCGTCTCCCTCCCTCGTCCTCTCTTTCCTCTTTCCCTCCCCCCCTGGTTTAGCGGATGGCTCTCGTTATTGTCAAAGCGCGCTTGTCGACAGTGATTCATTCGAAGGCCTCTTGAGACGCGCTCGATACCCGTTTCGCGTTGTCAGTGGGGCTTCAGCCTGCTCGCGATCGCGTGCCCCTCCCCCCCGCTCCCTCTCACGCTACGAAGTACCTACCTCCAGCACCACATCCCCGTGGCATACCTCGCTTGTTTTTTGGGCAAATATCGCGATAGACCCTGGTAGGCAACAGAGTCTCCACTAAACACACTTCGCCAATACCGTTTCCCGCCGCATCTTTCCAAGGATTTGGATTTGCACCCAGGAAGTGAGTGCACACATTGATTTCTGCCTCCAGTCTCGGGTGGCTGATTTGCCAGGAAACCGTCGCCGCTTTAAGGACCGCCATCCCAGCGGACCCAGAACAGGGCGTCAGGTGCCTGGTGCGTCACTGCTCGGCCCCACCAAAGACGCCAGTTTGCCGACGGCGACTGATAGATAGGCCGCCCCGTACACGCACGCCTGGTCTGATTAGTCAGCAACAGCACTATAAATCTCCCCCCTAAGTGCCCTAAGGGCCCTGTATTTATGGGCTATCTCCGACCACGCAAAATACAGCATTTTGCACCCCTTCTATGGCCTTCTATATGACATTTGCTACAGGTAGGTAATTTCTTTTCTAGCGCCTCCTGCGGCTCAGGCTCTTGGGGCTCTTGGAGTTGCTGGGGCTCTCGGGGCTGCTGGGGCTCTCGGGGCTGCTGGGGCCCGTGGTTGTGGTGAGAAAATCGGGCTTCAGTGCGATGTTTGAGGTGCCATAACTCATAAGAGTCTTCTTTAGCTAGGATTGAAAATTGGCAGCCTTGACGCCAGCGATTGCAAGCATATAAAATAGTAGGTCGCTCAGAGCCTTGCCAAAATGAACGTGAGCGGCGAATAATAAATTTATAGCCACCAATTGCTGCATAAATTGCAAGATCTAATTCAAGATCTTCTCGTGAGGTATAAAGCTGTTGAGGTGGGAGGTCCATTGTTGTTATAGAGCCATTAGGGCACTTAGGGGGGAGATTTATAGTGCTGTTGCTGACTAATCAGACCAGGCGTGCGTGTACGGGGCGGCCTATCTATCAGTCGCCGTTGCCGACCCCTCGGTCCTCAACTTACTTGTTCTTCATTCCCGTTTTCTGTCAACAGTTATGGATGGGCCAAAAATGGCCCTGCGACGCACAATGGCACTCAGCGGCCTATTTAAGGGACCTGCATCCCCGTGCTTGTCGCCCTTCATTATCCCTCCCATCTTCCTCTCACTCCCTCTCTCACTCTACCCTCGCCCGACGTTCCACGGCATCACTCGCGCGATCTGGCACTCAAGCCACCAGCATGACCTTCCGTCCCCACGAGCCTGACGATCGGTACGACTCAGATGCATCCTTCACACCGCAGAGCGATGACGACCTATTTGACGTCGATAATGGCGAGCCCTCCGACTGCGGGATCGATCCGACCGACATAGAAGACCTGTCCATAGACGATGTGGACCCCGACGCCGATGCTGACATTGAAGACCGCGAGAGCGCTTACGACAGCCAAGACTATAGCCCTAGCAGCACGCTACTCTTGGATGCGACGGAGGAGCGGTGGCACGAGTACGTAATTTGTCACAACTTGGGTTGTTCTTACTGATTAGTTTTCTCGGCAGGTACTGCAAGGCCCTCTCTCGCGAGCCGGCGGAATGTTACAGATGCCTCTCCATCCCGCTGTTGTACTACTTCTTCGACTGGCGCCTCAACCAAAAAGTCGGCAAAGACGGCAGGAAGATTCGAGGAACCAAGAAGAAAAGTTCTTTGGGCACCTACTGGAAAGTATTCCGACTCGTCTTCGAGAGAGCCACGGGGGATAAGGTCGACTCGAAAATGGATCGGAGCATGCACAAGGTAACTTGGTTTGAATACGGAGCTCGCCTCCCTGTGCTAACCCCCTCGGCAGGTTCTCAGGGATCTGGCGAAGAAGCACGGATTAAGCGATGAGAGGCGCGCCAACCGATGCATGACGATCGATGACCTCAAGGGGTAAATTGAGACGACCATCAGCACGACAAAGAAGTCATTCAAGCTGGGAGAGCGCACGAACACTGCATCGACCGTGCCAAGCCGACATGCAACGACCAGCGATCCTCAAGTCGAAAGCCCTCTGCATATCGCTATAAGGTCCATTTTCGTTAAGACAGAGAGGGAGCGGCCAAGACGGTGTTTTGTCTGCGTCGGAAAGGTTCTCTCCTTGGCGCCAGATGATGTACAGGGTTGGACATCTTACGAACGGGAATCGAATCGATAGATTCATTCGATGCCAAGTCTTACGAATGTCGAATCGAATTTCTTGGCGTTCGATTCGCATCGAATCAAATGGGCGCACCCCATTCGACATGCGAATCGAACATGCCACATTTCATTCGACATCGAATCGACGGCGCTAAGCATTCGATCGATTTTCGATCGATTCGGTCGAACAGTGCTCCCGATTGCAGAAATTTTAGCGTAATTGATCGACGCGTTAAGAATCTACTGGCGCGATCTTACGTGACGACCCCAGTACGCTGCATCGTTCGCCACGAATCTGTCTTGTTGCTAAGATGGGTTAGTGAGTACGTCCATCCTCCCCGAGAGTTCTATGGCGCCATAGGTACCTTGCAACTTCACTCATCATCCCGACAACAACCCATAATTGAATGTGTCATAAAAGTTCGAAGACAATCCATTTTGTGGCGTAGAATGAGGCATCTAGTCGATTTCCATGAAGAATATACGATTTGGGGGAGATGTTGAAGTGCGAGTTATCTTGGCTGCAAATTCCAACTTGCAAAGTTAGGAGGTACTGGCACTACCATTATTACGGAGGCCAGAGCTGCAGTAGTCTCTAACGCATTTGTATAGGGTAGGTCGACACCAGTAACATAGCGGCGCACGCAAGGCCGAAATATCCCAAACATACGCCGATTTTTCAGCAGAATCAAATGAATGCAACTAAAAATTAGTGCCTCTAGATTCTCTCACCGAGAGCTTTCTATTATTGCCAATCTTGGCATGATCAGATGAATATTTCAGACTTGGACTTCATATATTGACATATATGGGACTCATGGTCTTCCTTTGTTTATCCAATCGTCCCTCTTTTGTCTCGGAGACCTGCAAACAAACCAAGCCGTACCCGTGAACTGAAGTACCAGCGACTTCGCAGGACCCTCGCAGTGCTTTCACTTAGAACATCAACTTCAAGTGTCCACCGTTCTGCCTCACGTGTTCCAGTTTACGAAGAGCTCAAGAATCCGTTCTCAATTGACGCCAAATTAAAATGAGACCAAACGTGAAAGCCGATACGGGCAGAGACTGAACAACGAGGGGATGAGACTCTTTGAGGCGTATGCGCAGTGGCATAAGCCAATAGGGGCCTTGGAACCAAGAGGGACAGGGAATATATGGAACCTGGCCACCGGAAGCTTGCCTTTAGCCTGGGGTCTGTGGACCTGACCAACGAGACCTGTAAATTGGTTGGTTGCGAAGCGCGGGGAGGTTTAGTAGATCAACACTTGGCAGAACCCCCCTCCGCCAATGGCTGGAACGAAGGTTGACTCCTTCGCTACGCTGGCGTCTTCACGCGCGATTGCTTCGGATTGGGACGCGCCATGTCGTCACTCGCACTGGTGGTCAATGGCTCATTCATTCTTACAAGACTCGGCAAGTTCAACGGCACTGGCGACTCGCGAATTTCGCGTTGACGACAAAATGCGCGTGATACACGCGTGTAATTGGCCTTACACACCTGTGCAGCGATGGATGGATATTACTTGACCCTCCGCACGCAGCCTCAATGGCTTCCAACAACATCATTCAGCTCACTCGACCCGTACGACCGACCTTCACGTCTAGCTAACTGTGTCACGATGTCCTCCGAAACATTCTCTTCAAACAGCCCATTCTCCGATCAGCCAGGGGCTATAGAGCGCATTGAGTTCTTTTCGTCTTCGCCGGCTGTCTCGTCGCCAGCAACGTCGTTGCCAGCGACACCATCGCCTCGTCCTCGCGGGACCGCCGCCGACTTTATCAAGGTCGATTGGACACTTTGGGGCCGCCAAGAGTGGATGAAATGGCCAGGATTCGAGCGCTATACTGGCGGCCAAGACACCAGGGCGTGGTGGCAGGAATATGGGTACCGCGTTGAAGACCATTCCACCTGTCGACAGGGCAATAAGTTGAAGTGGATCTGCGCAGACTGCTTCGCACGTGGTTTCAAGAAGAAGTCGGATTTCTGCTTCGTCTGCTCGACAGGGGCCTCTGTCAAGAAACACCTTCGCGCAGCCCACGGGATTTTGGTATGTCCCCTGGTCCGTGGCCGGTTGACATGCTGATTTAAAAGGGCCCGAACGAAGCTACCCATCGCGGGGGAGGCTCATTGTTGCATAACCAGACTATCACTCATTTCCTCAACGCCGACTTCAATAACCCTAACGATCAGTTCCTCCTCAGCAACCTACGTGGACAATTCAACGCCAAGGGTCTCCGAGTTCTTCTTCTCGACTGGATTACGTACCACAACTTGCCGTTCGAGATAGTCAATACTGAGCGGTTCGAGCGGATCCTGCTTTACGGCAACCCACTCCTTGATAAGGCCCATATTCCCTCTGCGAAGACTCTTCTTCGCATGCTCGAATCTGAGTATAGAGGCGCCGTTGGGCCGGTCACTGAAGTATTGCGCAGTGCTCGATCCCAAATCCATTTCTCCTTCGACGGCTGGACGTCAAAATCATTCGTCTCGTTCCTTGGAATCAATGCTCAATTCGTCGATCGCGACTTCGTCCAGCACCGAATCCTCCTTGGGCTTCGACCTCTCACCGGGCGACACACCGGCGCATCGCTTGCCGACGAGGTGGCGGATACTCTTGCATTCTGGCAAATCAATGATCCTGACAAGGTTGGGTACTTCACTCTCGACAATGCAGCCAACAACAACACGTGTATTAGGGACCTTGCATTCGAATACAGCTTCTCTCCTGAAGAGCGACGGATTCGCTGCGCCTGCCACATCGTCAACCTCTGCGTGCGGGCACTGCTGTACGGTTCCAAGCGGGACAACCTGGCTGCAATTGTCGCAGCCGATGGCGACGATCAGGACGACGATGAGGAACGGGTTGATCAAGCTATCAACGAGACACTGGATGGAGAGATGGAAGACGACGAGGACGAAGAGATACAGCCTGACGTTGCTGTCAGTAGCCCTGATGAAAACTTCACGTCGTCCCACCCGGCTCCGGAAGAGATCAACAGCACCACGTTCAGGGAGTACAGCCAGAACGGCGCCCCGGGAATGCTTCACAACATCGGCCTTCAGCTACGAGCGAGTCCACAACTGTATGAGCAGTTTCTTCAGTCTCAACGCAAGGAATCTGGCAAGGAATTAACACTCCACTGGGTCTTTAACAACGCCACTCGATGGGACTCGGACATGCGTATGATGGAAAGGGCCCTTCGCCTCCGCCCAGCACTTAACACATTCTTCAATGACGTTCAGAACCGCTGGGAAGCAAAGGGCGCCTGTGAGAATGCCAAGCCCGCAGTTCTACAGTATCGGCTAAGTGGGTACGACTGGAAGATTATCGAGATGCTGGTCAAGCTTCTGAAGCCTTTCGAGGTCGCCACTAAGCAGCTTCAGGGCAGCGGTGTTCCCGGCGTGAGATCGACTTGTGGTAGCTTCGACGAGTACTTCCCTGTCTTCGAGATGCTCCTTGACCACCTCGAAAGTGCTATCGAAGGTACAATCTACGAAGAAGTTGAGGATCCGGTGAGCAAGAGGAGGAAAGACGTCGAGGTTGCCATTTACGCGGGACTTGATAACAGAACTCGTAAATTGTTCAAGGTTTTCATCAAGCTCGGGTGGAAGAAGCTTCATTCAGCCCGAAGGGCGTTATTCAGCCCGAAGGGCGTTATACTCAGTCAGAAAGAAGACCATAAAACCTCTTCTGATTGGCCAATTAGTCTGGCCTGTGCTCAACTCGTGCACGAATTGGTCGGCCACCAAAATGAAGGCCCACAAACCCCTGAGCGTTGACTAGGTAACTAGCTTGGCAAGCTCTCCAAGAGCTTTCAGGTTCTTCTTTTCTTCAATGCAATCAATATGTTGAGTTTCTAAGCACGATTCTGACTGAATAAGCCCCGTGCCCCTTGCTCCTTACACTAACCAACGTGGCGGCTGCTTCCCTTTCTGTCAAATCTATCAAATCAAACCCATCAGGTTGCTAACGGTATCTAGGTTCACATATTACCTCCGCAACCGGCCTACCTGTCAAGATTCCTCGGTTACCCTGCCTCCGGGAAGCAGTGCAGTTTCCTCCCTGATCATTCAGACCTGATCTAACTACCTCAAAGACAACCTCTCTATCGAGATATATCATGGTATTGGACGTAAGCCGTCGCAAAGCCTCCCTGCCCGAGTGATATCTAGCAGTCTAGGTGGGTATGAGGTGGATATATATACGGTCAGATGGAGGACGATATACCCCAGGCGGTTCGGAACTGCCGTACCTGCAAGCAAGACCTGCTCGAAGTCGAATTTCGAAGCGTCAAGGACCCTGCGAAGCTTACAGGAGAGTGTGCTAGCTGTAGGGCACGCCGAAGGGAACGGGAAGCCGGATCCCGAGCCGCCGTTGCCGCCATGCGGAATATCGCCTTGAGGCTATCGCCACGCCGAGCCACGAAAAGGACCGATTCACTAGCTAACCTGACGCCTCCAAGGCGGGCTGCGCCAACGCCTGCGTCTGTGCAAGGCTTACAACCTCCTGCCACACCTGCCTTATTCCGTGGTCTGGCGCCCGCACTCCAGGGACTGCCTAGACCTCTGCTGGGGCCATCGACCCCAAGCGCGGTAGAGGGACCTTCCCCTATCCCTCCTACCCTTAGCCTGCCAACAGTAGTTCTGGGCACGCCGATTCCTCAAACGCCAATTCCTCAAGGCACTCTTCCAACGGCTCCTGTTGTGCTAGGCACGCTTATACCACAGGAATCATTCCCTACCACTCCTTCATTACTGTCACAGAGTCATCGTCGCGGCCGCTATACACGTCAAGGCGCACATTCTCAAGAGCGACAGTTTGATCAGATCGTTGATCCACCTTTTACAGGGGACCTTAACTTGCCTGCCCTTAGTGAGGAGGATCAGGCCCTTGTGCGGGAGTTCTATACTGCCCTGAACGACGACAAGATGCATAGTTGCATTCGCTGCCGGGAGCATTGGTTCGATATGAAGCGAAATAGCTTGCAAATCTGCAGCCGCTGCATTAGTCGAGACAAGGAAAGAGCCCCTGACGAGCCCTACTTCTTTAGCGCTACGAATAACCTTGACTTTGGGGACGTCCCCGGTAATCTACCTGATCTAACGATGGTTGAGGAGATGCTTATTGCTAGGATTCACGTACACGTGAAGGTCCTACAGGTACGTGGCGCTCAATATAAATACCGCGGCCACGTTGTCCACTTTCTTCGCAACGTTGGTAGGCTATTTGAAGAGCTCCCGGTCCTACCTGAAGAGCTAGATATCGTACTCCTGCGGCCTCCTAATATGGAGGGCGACCCTCACTTCCAGCAGCAGTTTGCTCGCGATTTCCGGGTACGCCGCTCATACCTGTTGACCTGGCTCCATTACCTACAGCGCCACCACCCGGGCTATCGCGATATCGTTGTGAGGCAGGATCGCTTGCAACGGCTTCCTCTTGACGGCAGCATAGTTGCTTCCATTGCTTGCCAAGTGGCTGACATACCTGACGGCGAGGTCCCCCAAGGCCCTGTTGAGGAGGTAGTAGAAGAGGATCCTTGCGATGCCGACGCATCAGCGATCCCGAATTTGCAGGTTACCGATACCGAATTAAACGCCCTGCAGTCCCGATTCCTTAATGGTACCCCTGACCCTGAGCGTATGGCTGATCTTGAGCATATGCCACCTAGCGCGCAGGCTCAACACCACATGCCACTACCTTCCATTCGCAGGACTCCTATCAACGAATTCAACCGTTCCCAGCCGCTGTTAACGCTCGCGTTCCCTACTCTCTACCCTGACGGCAAGGCGGACTTCGTGGAGCCTCGCCTACGGAGCATCACGTACCAGGACTACCTTGCCCATGCGATGAGATGGCAAGACGGACGTTTTGCCCGCCATAAGACGTGGCCTTTCGTCGCCCTCAACACGCTGTTACGTGCGCAGGTCAGAAAGCGAAGCAACTACTTAGTCAAGCAACAAGAAGGCCGCCGTCAACCTCTTACGCGCGCTGACATAGAGGAAGCGATGGCTAAGCCTGACGAGCCAGAGGCTCAGGCCCTGATCCAGTCGATCACGCGCCAAGCCGCCGTAATCAGGGGCACCCGTCCATATTGGTATAAGCAAAGAAAGGAATTGGAAGCATATGCCTACAATCTAGGCAAGCCTGGCCTTTTCGTTACTGCAAGTGCGGCTGATTACCACTGGGAGTCCCTATATCGTCATATGCCTCGATTCCAAGAGTGGAAAGCAGCTCCTGAGGCGGCGCGGATGGCCCTGTCCCGGCAATTACTGAGAGACAACGCCCACATTGCAGCTTATCACTTCCATAAGCGTTATATGCTCTTTAGGACTATTGTCCTGAAGCAGAAGTTTAACCTAACGGACTTTTGGGGTCGCTACGAGTGGCAGGGCAGGGGTTCCAGTCACCACCATGGCCTATATTGGTTAAATGGCCACCCAAACTTAGATCCTGATAATGGTCAGTCCCGAGAGCAATTCGCTCGAATCTGGGGATATCACGTATCTGCTGTTAACCCAGAGCCTCAGCGGATACAGGCGCCTGGGGAAGGGAATCCCCTGATCAGTAATCTATTGGAGCATCCCCTTACCGTTCAGTTCCTATCAATGGTAGTCAACCGCGTGCAACGCCACCGATGCAACAACTACTGTATGCAGCTCAATAAGCATACCAAGCAGTTAGAGTGCCGCTTTGGATTTCCTCACGGGCAGCGCCTCCTAGCCTCTCTTGACAAGGTTCCTCATTCTAAGCACTGGAGCTTCAGGGGCGAGCGGAACGATGGCCAGATTAACCACTACAACCGCTTGCTTACCGTTGCATGGCTAGCCAATACAGATGTGTCGCCCTGCACGAGCCTACAGCAGGTAATCGATTACGCAGCCAAATACTGCTCCAAGTCGGAAAAGAGGAGCGAGTCTTTTGCCCAGATTGGGAAGACCCTGATGCCCCGGGTCAAGGACCACAACCCCCTGATTTCCTTCACATCAAAGCTCCTAAATCAGCTAGTTGCTGAGCGAGACTACTCAAAGCAGGAGGTTAGCCACTTGCTCCTCGGTCTGCCGTTACAAGAGGGCTCACGAACCTGCCTATACGTTGATTGCCGTAATCCCGACAGGCATTCCCGCTCCCTACGGATTGACGGCGATGAGGTTGACGAGGCCCCCAACGTCTACGAAAAGTACTGTCAACGCCCAGAAGCCCTAGAGGACCTGACCTATGTTTCCTTTCTCAAATACTGGAATTTCCGCTCTAGGAACCCTTCCATGTGGAAGCAATGGCAGCCAGGCAACGTTAACGGCAGGCCTCGTGTATTGGTCTACTTTCCTCGCTACCAGGCTGATCCGGAAGGCCAACAGTGGCCAGATTACTGCCGCGTTAAGCTAACGTTAAACCACCCACATCGCCGCCTTGATGAGCTCCTCACATTTGGCGGCCGGCGTTTTAATTCTCACGCTAAGGCCTTCTCCTATTGTTGGCAGCACCACAGTCATGGTGATGACCATTACGGCCGGCCAAAAGAGGCTCGATTACAACCTCAAGAGGATCAGTACGAGACTCTGCCTGTGGAGGAAGAATTTGATGACGAAGACTGGATCCGCCTCGCCGCCCTTTTACCTGACAACCCCCTTACTCAGGAAGATCTTGACCTACTTGGCCGCCGCGATATCGACGTCAATTACGACTGGACACGGCATGTGGGCACGTATCCGGAATTTCGAGATAGCTACTGGAAAGACCTTATCGCTAGCCACCCTATAGCCAACGATGTGGAGGTCCTTGGCCCTCACTGGCGTGACCAGCTTAACCCACAACAACGGCTCGTGTACGACACCTTCATGGGCCACTTCCAGGCGCAAAATCCTGTTCAAATCCTTCTCCACGTTGACGGTGGTGGTGGTACAGGCAAGTCCTTCCTTATCAAGGTGCTTTCCTCCCATCTTCAGGCGGCTGCCGTACCGAATCCTAGCCCTATTTGCCGCGTAGCACCAACAGGCGTTGCGAGTAACCAGATACAGGGCAGCACCATACATTCGTTGCTACGTCTCCCAGTAGGTGGTGCTTTTACCGACCTTCCTCCAACCGACGCAGCCGCCCTTCAGTCTCGCCTACGGCACGTCAAATACCTCGTTATCGATGAAAAGAGCATGCTAGGGCTTGAGCAGCTGGCGCGGATCGATTCCCGACTGCGGCAGGCCTTTCCACAACGTAGATTCGAGTTCTTTGGTGGTGTGAGTGTCTTGCTTGTAGGCGATTTCTTCCAGTTACCACCAGTCCGGCAAAAGCCCCTGTATTCGACTAGCACCAGCCTGTCTTCGTTGGAAAGGAGAGGGCAAGTGGCCTACCGGTTATTTGACCGCACCGTCTTCCTGACCACGGTACAGCGCCAGGCTGGGGACGATCAGGCCCGGTTCCGTCAGGCCTTGCAAGAACTGCGTGAAGTTAAGTTATCTATACCGTCCTGGAACCTCCTTAGCAATCGGATACAGGCCAAGCTAACACAGAGCGAGGTTGACAGATTCAGGGCCGCTTTGCGGGTGTATTCTACAAAAGCCCGCGTCAACGAATACAATTACGAGCATATGGTACACCTCAACGCCCCGACAATACAAGTAGAGGCAAAGAATCAGGGCAACGGCGCGGGGCAGGCGGCAAGCGACCATGCTGGCAATCTATCCAACAAGTTTCCTGTTGCTAAGGGCGCCAGGGTAATGCTCACCACTAATTTATGGCAGCCAGCTGGCCTAGTTAACGGCGCCCAGGGTACTGTATACGATATCGCCTGGAATGCAGGCGCCAAACCATGGGAAGACCCCCCAGCCGTTATTATGGTGGATTTCGATAGCTACGATGGACCGCCGTATCTAACAACTAACGAGGGCAGGAAAATCGTACCCATCCTTCCAGTCACGCGTGATTTCCTAGTGGGCAACGAGACCTGCGCTCGCACGCAGTTTCCCCTGATCGTGGCATTTGCTATCACTGTTCACAAATGCCAGAGCCTAACGAAGGATCAGATAGTTACTGACCTCGCTACACGCGACTTCCAGGCCGGTATTAGTTATGTTGCCGTCTCACGAGTTACCTCGCTGCAAGGCCTACTCCTTGAGGCGCCTTTCGATCGTCAGAGCCTGTATAATCACACGCCCACGGAAGGTTTATACGCCTGCGTTTCATACGTGCTGCCTTTGTGGCTAACTATAAGGCAGGGATGAAGATGCGCCTTGCTGACCAACAACACCGTCAGGCTCAACAGCTGACCGATCCGCCGTATCCACCACGCTACATTGACTAAACGATGTGTTGCTATAAGCTACAGGGAAAGGGGAGGTTTGACACCCGGTATATAGTTAGATTGGGCCTGTCAGGAAGCGTGAGAGGAAACAAACTCTCTTACTACAGGTTTGGAGCGGTTTAACAGCTTGTTACCCGCCGCAAGATAAAGGGGGGTTCTAGGGGGTCCTCCCAGGAGAGTTGAATTGCAGATATACGATATTTACCCTTCGGGCTGGATATTCAGCCGTTAAGTCTTTTGCCTTGGCAACTTAACGGGTGTTCGAAGTATTTTAAGTACTATGCCCTTCTGACCAGTGCCGCATATATAGGCGCCGTTGTCTTTAACCCCGCGAAGAAGTGGCGTCTCCTCGACCAATTGTGGTCTCGAGTTCCTACTCGCAAGGCGCAGGGTTGGCGAGCCGACTACGAAGAGAAGCTATTGCAGATCTGGGAGAACAGCTACAGTCAACGCGACGTTGATAACGAGGTCCTCGCTACAACTGATGAGGCCTCAATGGATTACATCGAGCGCAGGCTTGCCAGGAGTGCCGCCAGCTCGGCATTTGCCACGACTTCACCTGCCACCGCTCCCAACCTCCGCAAGACCACACGCAAGGCGAAACAGACGACCACGGCGGCAGCGATTGATGATGAATATTCCAGGTACTGCGCCGAGGATATTGTCAACAGTCAGTACTACAGGAGCAGACCAATTGACTGGTGGAAGACCAATGCCTATCGGTACCCGCGGCTGTCTACCATGGCTGTTGATATGCTCAGTATCCCATCGTCGTCTGCAGAGAGTGAGAGGACGTTTAGCAGCGCAGGGCTTATGATGGCGCCGTTGAGAAATCGGTTGGGGAGGGAGATAGTGGCTATGGGTCAGTGCATTCGATCGTGGAGCAAGGCTGGGATCTACACGCCTTCGCTGCCGCTGCTTAGCCTAAGTGATGACCAATGGGTTGATGTACTTGCGTCGCTGAAGGACACGAGCGACTTCTGATCTGCCTAGTAACACCTGTTTTCCACAAATTGACTCTGTTCTGCGACGTCTCTTCCCAAATCACGATCATAATGATGATGTTTATTCCGCCCGGAGGGACATTTCCTATAGGGCCCTACCGCTATGTTACATACTCCCTCCATATGCTTCCTCGTGTTGCCTATTGCCCTTACACAAACCAGATTTGGATCACTCCATGTCAGACGGTCCTCTTATTGGCATGTCACCATTTCCTCTAACGTTCTCTACCTTCACGGGGATTAGTCATCTATTCGATCGAATTCGAATCGAAATCGATCGAATCTTGGCATCGAATCGAACGACAGGTGCTTGATTCGATATCGAATCTATGGGAGACGTGCTGGACTCGAATCGAATCATATGTGGCCACGCCCGAATCGAATGCCAAGCCATCGAATCGAATGGCAAGGCCGGGCATTCGATTCGATAGATTCGATAGATGTCTAACCCTGGCTTGAGCTCTCTCAATAAACTCCTGAGGATTGGCTGGTGACTTCAGCCGCTGCCTTGTGGCCTGTGCAGCGGTATATCGTTCCACGAAACGAGCCGAAAATGGTACCAAAGATCGCAAGCGACGCGATCGTAGTTTTTGGCGGCTGGAATTTGGATGTCGATGCATCGTGCTATCTCAGGTAGATGGTCGTTGCGAAGTCAAGAGAGGGGAGTTGTAGGAACAGGAAGACTTGAGCAGTTAGGAGGAGCGACCTCTATTTCAGGCTTGCCTTTTTCCCAATGATTACGTGAGCTTATATAGCAAACGTTGATTGCTCCTCCCAGGCAGATACAGGAAGGAATGTGGGCCTTTAAGTTGGGAAACGTCGCTGTCCAAGGGTGATGCCCCGCCCATCCCCACCGTGCAGCCTCTGGTCAACCGTGAAGTAATCTATTGGCTTGAATACTCTTGATCAGGAAAAGAGGGCCTTATATGGACGTTTGTAGGCTGATACGCATCATTTGGCGAAAACTACTGGGAATCGATCGGATCGGATCTGCAACGCCAACCAACACGATGCACATACTAGCAGCGCAAAGGACCACAATCTAAAGTCGAATAAGATTGGGTGAATGTAGAAAGAAAAAAATTTGTAGCCATCCCTCACTCAATTGTGTACGCTATCTAGGAATTTTCTTTTTTCTCCATTGTCTCATCTTAACAATCGTTGATCTCCAAAGGGATACTCATTCACGTTTCCCCTCCGACGACTTTCGGGAAGGTGACTGTGGCCCTGTCCCAGTTGAGTTAACCCACTGGATTACAGCATATGAAGTTCGAATGAAAGTGAGAAATGGTGACAGCTTGCAACTTGACTACATGGTCCAAAGCCTTCCGAGTTGCCTCCTAGCGTCGGGCACGAGGAAAATTCTTGTAGAACACATGCTTGGAGGTCGTTCAATCATCTGATAAACATTAGGATCAATTCACTTTATATAAATATGAAATATCTTAGATGTCGGCTTGTATTATTATACAACACATCGTTCTAGAGGTTAGATAACTATACATAATCCATATATCTCATGACCGGTTACAGAGGACCATTTCAAAAGTTTTGTCCAAGGAAAAAGCAACGATATCAAGGCAACCAATCAAGTTCAGGATAAATACATAGAGTACTTTTCTGCTCCCATAAGCCCTAAAAGCCCAGATATTATGGCACACCATCAATCACTAACCCTTGGCCTCTAGTACCTACATCCCCTGAACCGATAGGGGATGTAGTGGATGTCTCCAGGATACTAGCTTGTCCAGTATGTACCTCAGGTAACTGACAAGGATGAAGGGATGTGGCGCCTCTAGCTTAGGACAAAACTTTTGAAATGGACAACCGTACTGTCAGGTTTAGATATGGATCCGAAAAGGAGCACGGACCATCATCCTAGCGGGACACTAGGGTACATACGTAGAACCAGGATTGGACTAATTGCTCCGGTAAGTTTGCGGAGTGTCAACTTCTGACAAGTACTTGAAGGTACCTAAAATATAACGAGAAGTCCATAATCGACCAATAGCCTCCACAGTGCAATGATTTGGGTCTGGTGAAGAGAAAGGCGGTTTCGCACTTAGTTGTAACCTATGCACTGGACGCGACTGTCTAGGAACCAATGCATCCGATTGGTGAATCAAAGCCTCGGAGATCGACTCCTGGGTTATCTTACATTTTGTAAATCTCAGCCTTTCATGTTGCAATTGACCTACCCTACACGGGTATACCATAATACCCAGAGACGACGCTCAAGCTCGTCAAATTGCACTTTTGTTCCGAGAGCTGAGCTCATATTGCCTTACGTTGAGCTTGTGTTAAGCAACGACGCATTTGGGCCGAGGTGGGCTAGTTGAGACACAAGTTATACAGTACTAGGGCTTGGGCTCAAAGTGAGTAGGATCTTGTGCAACAGCCCGATGTGATCATGGCAAAGGCTTCGTATTGCATATAGTAGAACCGGCCACTTCCTAAATAGGGGCTACTCCATGTATAGCAGGGGTTGTGGGAATTGAGTAGGGGACGGACATGTATTAGTCCAGCTGCAAAGCCAATGCCCTTTCTTTACAAAGTATATATTAACCAGACCTACCCGGAAGAGCAAGTATTCCTTTCTATTTTTTTAACCACTGCTGCTTCGATCTCTACCACTTAGCAAAAGTATAATCGACCCCCCATTTTTAACTTGCAACTGTCAATTCTTTATTTACACCCAGGAATCCTTACACGCAAGTCAGTCCGGCACTCACGGTCACTATGGCGGATAGAAAAACGCAACTCAGCACACAAGTGCAGTCACTACCACTTCAATTGTCATCTGAACCTCAACCACGAGTCGCATCCTGGTTTCTTAGATCATCTCTTCTATTCCGCCTGGGAGAATTGGTGTGGTATCAGAACGCTACTACCTGGCGTCTTGGCATAGTGTCTGCCTCTGTCAATGACAAGCATGAGATTGTGCCCATAGGACATAGCTCAGTTAAAAAACAGACTGTTTTTAGGCTGAACATCGATATACGACCATTCTATGCTTTGTCCGTACCGCCAGTGGATACTGCCTACCTGAAAGGAGAGATCTTCGATGATGTTCCCTGGAATATAATATTTCAAGCAGAACAACTTAATAGGAATAAGCAGGAGTCAATAATCCTCGATGCCTCAAAGATGGCTGCTGCTAAGATTGATTACTCCTATTCGTTCTGGAGCCAAATATCCGACGACGCCCAGACTGTTACCTACTACGGATGTTTCTTCGGAGCAGAACGAATCGAGATTGGCGATGCTCTCCGTTTACAATCTATTTCCTCCAAGTCCAATACTCCAATTACTCCAACTGCGGCGAGGTTCTTAGGCCTACGATACATCTTTACAACCAAGAGATTCCCTGGTAGAATGTTCTTCAATGGAGATGTCTATCAGCTCGTAAAGAGCGATACTAATCCCTTTAGCAGCAAAGCCGAGGAGCACTTACCCATTGCCCTTAAGGAGGAAATTAATTGGCGCAACTCGACAAATCCCGGTGAGCATTGGCACTTTGACCTTTTTGGAAGAAATCTCGTGTATGCGGAAGAGGACATTAGTGGCCGATTCTACCCCACACCACGGCTCATGCCCATTATCAGTCCTGATGGCTTTTGGAATGCTGTTGCACAAAGTCAAACAGATAACCAATATACGCTCAATAGCCGCAAGGATGTGACTGTCGGAAGGTGCCTGGGCAAGAAAGTGAATCGCCTGGACACCTTGGGCGCCTCAGTTCCCCTTTCAGCGACATTTACGCAGGAGACATACGTAAGGGAGGCCCTCAAGAACTCGCTTACCACATCTCATCGAGATGAACCGAATCCGAACAACCAGAACAAAGCAGCTCAGAAAAGACGGGCCCCGACTGGTGATATGGTCTGCAAGAAAGCGAAAGAGAATCAGAATCAGAAAAGACTCGAGCCTCGGGACGCCATAGAGCGGAAGAAGAGGCTCGAGGAGGAGCTACGACAGAGTGACAAAGCCGCTCTTGCCGTCAGAGGTTATGATGAGCCCGAGGATATTGGAGAGGCTGGAGAGGCTGGAGAGGCTGGAGAGGCTGGAGAGGCTGGAGAGGCTGGAGAGGCTGGAGAGGCTGGAGAGGCTGGAGAGGCTGGAGAGGCTGGAGAGGCTGTGGAGGTTGGAGAGGCTGGAGATACTGGAGTGACTGGAGTGACTGGGGAATGAGAAGACGAAGAACAAAAAGAGGATGAGAACTGAGCAATGGGAAGCTGAGGATTTCGAGGCTATTGATGCTGCGGAACCTGGGAAGTTAAGGAAGACAATGATTAGAGCTCTGAGATTGAATTGACAGTACCTTTCTCAATACTCAGTGGAGAGCACATCTGGATCACACTGTTGCTGGATATATGACCCAGCCGTGATGCTACCGAGCAGTGCCGGCTAAACTTCGCCAGTGGAATACTAATCTGATTAGGGAAGTGTATCAAAGACGGGGTCGAATGGATGAAGGTGAGAATGACTCTCACTGTGCAACTGACTCGTGCTCTTCTTTCATCGCAGTTCAAAGATGGCGAGAAGAGGGAGAGGAGAAAGCGGGGAAAGCAGCTGCTGATAAACCCCGCGTCCTACCTAGTAGGCAGGCGCGGCTCATTAACACGACTAGGCGTTGGAGATGCCCAATGCGCTCAAACCCAACATGAACCTGTCACGTGGAAACCACGAGGTGCCCAGCATTCGTACGGCAGAACAAGCGCTCACCGACTGTGAATGCGGCCGTCAAACTACATTTGCTGCCTGGACTGTTGACTATTGATAAACGTATTGGAGAGCGAGAAATGGATCAACGCCTGTTATACCCAAAGCCTCACTATCACGTATACTAAGCTGAACACTCTCCAAATGGATATGCGACCGTGTCTAGATGAATTTATTCACTAATAGGATACAGTAGCTTATGAATATATAATGCAATCACTCGCCGACGGTAACAGTGAGGCAGACCTTGCCAGGGGCAAAGATCTGGCCAACACCATATTCAGCCTCCATCCCCTTGATGTAGGCATTCTCTCCAGTGCCATCGGCGTTAATAGTGGAGCAGATGCCAGAGCTGCAAATCTTGAGAGCGGGAGTTTCGAGGCCATTAGAAGCTGCAATGAGGCAGGAGGCATCAGCGCCAGACTATTTGCCATTGGACTCGTTACCAAAGTCAAACTCCAACCAAGTCCCAGCAAACTGGCCATTGGAAGCGGTGGCGACGTCAGTACCTACACTACAGACACAGCCACCTTCCTTCCCTGACCACATTTCATCACGTGGGCGACCGGCCCTTCGACAAAGGTTACAATTCCTAAAGAGAATGTAGTAGCCGAAAATGTATCCGCGAACGTAATACGTTCAGTGCTTCATTGATAAGTGATCCGCAAATATGCCTGTACGAACAAATGGTTTTAAACACAAAGGGCAGCGATAAAGGCCTTCGAAATCCAGAAACTCGGAAACTCTTGGATATGGATCCTTCGACTTGGAGTACTTTACTATTTTCGCAAGAACACGTCCAGAGATATCATGTGGTGGTATACCAAATCGAGGCTCCATCTTTTGATCTGAAGCTTGCCAAGTCTCTGATGTGGTTGTACATGATGGTCTCGGTTCCTCGATAGTCGGGTTGCGTAGTCGGGTCAAGCCAGGGCTTGTAGACGTTGGAATGCTCATGTAAACAGGGGCCTGATTACCGCTGCTAGCTGGCAACGGCGGGCGCAAACCGTTGTGCACTGCGTGTTCATGGGTTAGACTGCGCACCAAAGAAGAAGCTACACTCGGTCTCTGAAGCGACAGACTGGCCTGAGATGATATTTGCCCGTGCGGAGGATGGAGCGGAGGAGATTGGTGCTTCATTTGTAGTCGCTCTGAGTTGCTTGAGGGAGTGATGGTGCTAGGGCCGATACTCCCCGAGCCCAGGGGAGGTGGTGCCAGCACTATTGGCGGCAGTTGAAGTCGTGCACTGTCTGGATTGTAAGAGTATGCTTGACGGTCTTCGCAAAGTGGAGAGAATATGGCGTCCTGGAGCTGAGACTTCTGTAGTAGCCTAGACGAGACCGGCGTTTGCATGACCTCCTGCCCTGTGACTGGCAGGTAACTCGGCACAAGCATACCAAACTGGCCAACTGCTGCTGCCCACTTGTGTTGAGGTACCTCTTGAGGGCTGAATGTGGCATGGGTAGGGTCTGGCAGGGCGACGGGCTCAGTGCTTTGTTGTTGAGAAGCAGTTAAGCGGGCGAAGGGCCTGGCAACGCCTAGGAAGGTGTTCGGTTCTGACGCGCTGGTTCGGTTATCGAACCGGCAGGAGTGTTGACCCTCGACGTCCCCTATGCTTGAACTGCTACTGATCGAGATGATCGAGATGACGTCGTCGCATTTCCGAAGCTGGGCATTTTCCCCTGGGCTCGAACTGCTTATTGATATGACATCGCCATGTATCGGCGTCATTGGGTGAGATCTGGGGCCTTGGCTTGTGTCTTCTTCTACATCTTGCGGCGCAGGATTTCGCTCGTTGACGAGGATTGGTGTCCTCGGCGGCGAAATTGTTGGCACTTCTGTTTCGTTGAAAAAGGGGCCGTTTTGGCTGTCGCAGTCTCGTGTAGAACTCGGGGAGTGGACACGCTGGCTCGTGTTGTCTTTATATCCTGACATCGTGACATCGGTCTGTCAGCAGACACCCAAGGACAGTGGTGAATTTCGCCAAGGACATACCGTTTGATGGACCATCAAAATCGGTGCTAGCCTTCACAGACGCTAGTTCCTCACGCTCTCGAAGAAAGGCTCGCACCAACTTGTACCGTGGTGTAAGGGAGGAGCTAAAGGCTTCAATAGCGAACGGCTGAAGGTCTTCAGCACTCACCCATCCGATAGCGCCCCTGTCTGGAAAATTCGAGTCGTTAAAGTACATAACAGGGAACTCACGCTTATTGACTAGAGGTCCATTATCTTCGTAATCTTTTTGCCACATCAAGGTTTCTGTGCCTTGATGATATATATAGCACGCTGGCATATCGTCTGTGAGTTCCAGGCTCTCAATTGTGTCTGGTACGCCGACGTTGTCGCATTTTCCAAGAGGGAGAAGAAGCGCAGGGTACCAGTCCTTCGCCTTTTCCCAGTACGCGAGGTATATTTCGCCAGGAATTGGTTCAGTGATGGCTTCCAAGTCCGTAGCTTGTTGGCTGCTGCCGCCAGACCGTAGGTCCTTGCAAGTTCGGCTCCGGATTCCTGGGGTCTGCCGCGCCGGGGTGGTATGCAAAGAGTCTGGGATGCGATCACTTTCCCCCTGGCCGTCCTCTGGATTCGCAACTGCATGCTTGTATCCCTTCTCAAACGCCTTTAAAGCGACCAAATTGTTTCTCTCAGCCAGAGTCTCGTCGCAGTCGAACACCTCAATACCGAGATGTCCGATCGCCACTGCGGGCGCACGCGACATTCGACTGTGCTTTTTGCTGCCTAGATGTGTCGCAGCGCCCTTGATGGGATGCTTTTTGAAGGTAAGGTTATGTTTTTCGCATCGAAGTATGTACCACGGACCGTCCTCCTCCGGAAATCGGACTATCATGTGCTTGGTGGGTGCGTGCCCATTCTGAAAGACGTCTTTGAAACTGATGGACTTCATCTTTCGAGAGGCCTGGTCAGTACCAATCTGACGACGTTTCCTTACAGAGTCCAGGGTAGTGGCCAGCGCTCTCTTTTGCACTCTTGTCAATATGATATCTAATATCTTTTGTAGCAACGGGCATAGGATACTCACGGGGTTGACGTAAATAACGGAGTCCTCCGTAATGATTTCGCCTTGAGTAGAATTTTGGGCATCATGGGCCAATTGTGCGTAGCCGCAAAAGTCTTGCCGAGTGTCCCCATGCGTCGGCGCTTGGCTCGTCGAAGTAGTGGTGTTTAGCGGGGTTACTGGGCCAACAGGGGCGGTTCGCTGTGATTGTTGGCTCGAAAGATTTTGCCATGAGCTCTTTGCACCACTTTTCATTGACGTGCAGGCTCGGGAACCGGGGCCCCGCGCGGTGTTGATGCACTTCATAGAATTGCAGGCGGGCGTATGGTGGGGGCTGGTGTGCATCTTCAGCTGGTGACAGAACAATGTGGGGACGGTGCTGCTGGGTAATGAATAGAGCCAGTCACCTCCTTTAATAACAATTGTCCAAGACCCGAGAGTCTGGATTGTCACATCATTCGCTCTTGAGGAGAACACACGAAAGTACACACAATCACACGAACCCTTGCCGCTGCATGGGATGCAGGGTGTTTGAGGTCACGGTACTGGGGCGGCAAGGGCTGCCAGTGGTGGATGCTCCGTGCAAGTGGATATTTAAAGGGGTCATGGGGACTTGAGTCTGTTGGTGGGGTCCCGGATGTCAGACCCGCGTTCAAGCGGCGTCCCGATTTACGCCTGTAATGTCAGGCAACAAGCGACATCGGTGAACCCCTTTTGGACACAGCCTTCGCTGCCCTTAGTTAGCTAGTCAAGCAATACGCACGAAACGGTATGACGCGCTAAGTTCAACAGGTATTAATACCGCAAATCTGTTCATGCATCTCTGGGGTCAGTCGCAGCGCCATCATGCGCTGTGATGTTGGGCCTATTCTGGCTTTGTCAAGTCGACTAGGTTGCAACGTGGCGGCCTGGCCTCCTGGCTGAGTAATCCGGGTTTGATGCCGGATACCTGAGGCATATTTGATCTGTTATGGTTACAGCTCAGAAGGACCAGCCACATTCACCCCATATTTACCAAACTTGCTGACACTAAAACACGAACGCTAGTCGTGAACGGGACTGCGAACCACTTTGGAGCCCGTAAACACCAGTCCGCTGAGCAGGCGCTGCTGCAAGAGCAAATCTATGCTGCCTGGCGAGGCCGACGGATCCTTAGCCTCGTAAGTTGCGACGTCAAAGGGGCATACAATAGAGTGTGCAAAGACAGACTCATCCAACAATTAAGAGCAAGGGGCATTCCAGAAGAGCTGCTTCGCTGGATTGAGGCCTTTTGCTCGAATCGCACGGCGACCATTTGGGTTAACGAACAGGCATCGAAGGTGTGAAGCTTGCCACAAGCTGGTCTACCAGAAGGGTCCCCTCTATCTCCGATTCTGTTCCTATTCTTCAACGCAGACCTCGTGCAGTAGCAAATTGATTGTTACGGAGGAGCGATAGCTTTTGTAGACGACTTCACAGCGTGGGTCACAGGCCTGACGGCAGAGAGCAATTGCAATGGAATTGAAGCAATATCGAGAATGCGCTGGACTGGGAGAGAAGGAGTGGTGCAACCTTTGAGATGGAGAAGATGGCAAAGAGGAAACCGATAATGAACATCACTGTACGGCTGCATACATATCACGGAGAAGAAGGTTTGCGAAATCGTAAATTACCCAACACCTTTGGGGCGAGAACTCAGATGACCGAATCATCTAACCCAATCTGTAGACCCATAGACAATGGCGCCATTCCTGGTCTCGTCCGAAAGCCGCCCTCGTATGGCCACAGAGTTTCCTCCACTTCCATATCTTGACACAGAACCAACAAAGCACTCAGGCTATCAATATCCGGCCATACCGAGGGCTCTTGTGCGTGCACACACAATCACGTCTGATGGTCACATGTCAAAATCCGGTCATTGCCCCGCGGCAGCTCTAAATCAAGTAGAGGCTGCCGAGCGTCATTGTGAGCGCACAACCAGGCCACCTCCATATCTTGACACAGGACCAACAAACCACTCAGGCTATCAAAATCCGGCCGTGCCGAGCGTGCCGATGCGCACACGATTAGGTCATGATGGTCACGTACGCAAGCGCAAGCCTCAGTCCTAAACCAGCAACAAATCTGGCCATGACGTGGTCTATTCTCCACCAGAACCGTGGTGTCGGTAGCGAATTACGCAATGACTAACGCGATGGGGTTACTAATTCGCCGTGTTAGGAAGGCAGGATTCCGCAAGCTTCTCAAGGTCGATGGCAAGGGTGATTAGCGTCCGTTGCAGGTGGCTGGAAGTGGACGGCCAAGACTCATTCTGATCTTCAGATGACACGGACCCCTTCGGATTTGTAAGAACCCCGGGCGTTCAGCACGGTGTCTCTATTCAAGCTAGCAAGAGACAGGCCCTTCGGAGATATCCTAGCATGGAAACGAAACACCTCCCAGCCGTTAATCCTCGATCCCCGCGTTGTGTACAACATGAGAATACTGCTCCATACGGAGGTGCATTTCAAAAGTCTTCGCCCACGCTAAAGACGCCACACCCCTTAACCCTTGTTGAGTACCTGACGATACATTGCACATCAGCAAGCTGCGAGCAATCATCTGCTAAATGCGCTATGACTTTACTGATATTAGGGACATGGTTCCGACAGCTAGTGGACTGAGTGCGCTATAATACAGGGCTTCTTATAGCGCTATCAATCATAAGATGTATTTCATGTTCTTTTTGGAAGAAAAAGCAATGTGGGCTTCTTCCTGGGCGAAGACTTTTGAAATGCACCTTCGTACTGTAGTAAGCGTCCCCCCCTGCCACCAACCTTACCACACCTTTGTTGCACTACAGTAACAGTCGCGAACTTTGTCGCGGTTTCCAAGTATTGAAAGAGTTTCCGCACGGACCACATCTGTGCATTGTGGCTTAAACAGTGCAAATTCAAATATATACGGTGTACTCCTGTCAGGTGGCACTAACATTTCTGCCCCTCCAGTTTTGGCTTCTACTTTACCTGCCCATCACCCCCGAAATTTACTGAAACTACGTGTCACTACAGCCACACAGGACCCTGTATATTTTTCCCATGCAAACTGTGTGTGTTTAGGTCGTACTGTCAGTAAGAAATAGAATATCTGATCTCCGTCGATTTTTTAGTTTGTTAGCAAGGAGCCTGTTCTGGCTTTGTTGAAGTGAGACCGCAGGAACATGCGGGCGGGCGGGGACCGAAGGCCAAATTTGGGTCTGTGTTTGTGCCTTGTTGCCTGGCGTCTTGTCAGAGCCGATTCAGGCTTTTGTTATGTCCCTCATCCTAGATGTACAACTGCTTGTCGCTCCGCACGGTACAGCCACACTAGCGCCACATGGGTGGTCCGTGCGGAAACTCTTTCAATACTTGGAAATCGCGACAAAGTTCGCGGCCGTTACTGTACCTGCTGCGACGCTGGCCTGCCCCGTCAGGCTGCAGAAGCCTAGACATCGCAGCTCACCAGCCCACCACGACAGGACCTCTGACCATCGCTGACCCGAGCGACAGGGAACATCGTCAAACCGTCGACCGCGCACTGGCCCGCGCACGGTGCCCCGGCCTTTCGTCATCCTCCTTCGGCACCAACTTTCCTTCCTCCATCTGCCCCCCCCACTTAAGCAAGACCTCCCTCTGCCTGGGGGTTCTCAACGACTTGGATTGCTTCACTTCAATCTGCTGCTGTTTACGCAGTGAAGAGCATGCTCTTGTCGGCCACGGAACACGCCTTTTCCCTTTCATCCTGATCTCTCTCTCTCTCTCTCTCTCTCTCTCTCCTCGCCCCGCTACGAGCTCACCTAAACCGCGCCCGCTACCTCCCCGCGCCGTCCTCGCGCGCGGTCGCCTTTCGCCGCCCCACGACACCCTCCCGCCTCCCTCCCTCCCGAGCGAACCCGCGCGAGTTTCCAATACCTGCCATGGTGATTAACGACTCTCGTGTCAGGGTCTCTCGCTCTTGAACCACCATGTCTAATCCCCCTACGTCCAACGCAGCCGTCAGCAGCGCGCTCTCCACCACCGACGACTCTGGTGAGCAAATCCTGCCGTCGCCGGCACTGCCCCCCATGTTCCTCAGCCCGACCCGCACCGCCCGCCGATTCTGCCCCGACCCTGCAAACTGACCATTCCAGCTTCCACAATCACGGTCAACACCAAGGCTCCCGCCAATTTCCCTCCTCCCAAGACGGACAAGCCTCGCCCGCACGTTTGCGGCACCTGCCAGCACTCCTTTGCCCGATTGGAACATCTCAAGCGACACGAGCGCTCCCACACCAAGGAGAAACCCTTCGAGTGTCCCGAATGCGCACGATGCTTCGCCCGCCGCGATCTGCTCCTGCGTCACCAGCAGAAGCTGCACCAGACCTCGACCCCGTCGTTCCGTCCCCGCAATCGCCGCGAGTCTGCCAGCAGTGTCGCCCCCGGCCAGAGTCGCGCCCCCAAGAACAGCGTCGCAGGACCTAACCCCGCCGCATCTAATGCGTCGGCTACGTCCATGAGGCCCCGCGCAAACACCATCAGCCATGTAGATGGCAGCGCGATGCAGATAATTGCTGCTGCGAATGCCTCCGTCACACGAGGTATCCCCCCGACCCATACCCATAGCCGACACCCGAGTCTGGCCGGTTTGCCCATCCACAACGTGGACCATGTCTTCGGTGGCATGTCAGCTGCCATGGGCCAGCGAGGGGTACAGCACGGGCTGCCCGAGTTGGAGATGGGCACCCTCGGCAGCCTCGATTTCGGCAACGGCCTGCGAACTGCGCCGCCCATGGCCGCCTTCAACACCGAATTCGACTTTGAGGGCCTCCTCTTCGGGCTGGGCTCGACGATAAACCCCAATGCCCTCCATTACAATGATTCGCCGCAGTTATAGCATTGCTCCGGACGTGGCCAGCGTTCGAATACTGATGTCGTGCCTGACTCTCCCCCAGCGTGAAAGAACCCTTCGGTCAAAATCCTCCTGGCGTCGGAGCCTTTGGTGAGATACACCACCATCGAGCCGCACGCTTTCGGAACCGCCAAACGCCTCCGCTGCTCCCGCTCAAATCTCGTCGTTCTCATCTAGAACTGCCGTTCGCTTGACGTTGTCAACCTTGATCGGATAAAGCTCGTCGCGCAGCACACGGCGCCGGGAGCACTCTTCGCCTCCGCCACCCGTTTCACCAGCTGATGTTCATTTTCGTCTCGACACGGTCACCGCGCGACGCCTCCAACTGGAGTGATCGTCCATCGTTCGAATCTCCTTCTCCACCATAGCCCTAATCGTGCCTGCAGTCATTGCATCACCCTCGCCGTTTTCCACCCTGGAAGTGTCGATTGTGCAGTACAATGTGTCGGTAAACGTCGAAGGGGTCGTGTTGAGGGACGATAGGGTGCGCACATTGCTCGGCTGACTCTGAGGCGGAGTGCGTACAACGTCAGCATAAGACGGAGTCGGGCTGTTCAGATTAGACACCACGGCCGTGATGGCATCCATCCTCTCATGCACCTTCTTCAACTCTCCTTCCACGTGGTGCTTGACCGTCTGAAGCTCGTCTCTAACCGTTTGTAGTTCGTCCTTGACAGTCTGGAACTGATCCCTCATCACGCAAAACTCGGCCTGCAGCTCTTTGTTCCGGACTTCCGATCGCGACCATGCGTTGAGCAGCATCTTGAGCATCTTCGTCTGTTTATTCATGTGTCCCCGCAATTCTTGCAACACGTCCTCCTACCCCCCTTTTCCCTCTCCGCTCGTAGTCGCCCGTGAATCGCGACTTGCGGCCTTTCCTGGCATCGTCGGGTTTGCATTCTCATGGTTATCTGGCTTTCCTGGCTTTGTCGAGTCGTCTTCTGCCTCAGTGACGGGGCGGGCTGGCCTGGTCGCTCTGACAGGAGGTTCTCCTCCGTGCTTGACGCGACCGTGATCGTACAGGTTCGCCACCATGCTGGAGGCTCAAAGTGGGGCTGAGCCAACGGCGGCGCCGCACCTCACGACCGAACAGACAAAAGAACAAGTAAACAAAAAAGGTGTGATTTACGAAAATGCAAGGAAAGTTCCTCCCAGACCGGACGAAAACGGTCGGACCCGGACAAAAAGATGGCATTTTGACAAAAAGCACGGTAAATCTTGGAGACCTGGAGGCGTGCACAGACCCAATTTGTAGCATTGTGTCAAAATGCCAGCGGTACTTGGTACAGTAGTAGGTAGTTATAAGAAAGTCCTGCCTTCCACCCGCGGCCTAGCTCAGCTGTTCGGATCGAATCGAACGGGCCTGTGGCAGATTCGACATCGAATCGAACGCCAAGAAATTCGATTCGGTATTCGTAAGACTTAGCATCGAATGAATCTATCAATTCGATTCCCGTTCGTAAGATGTCCAACCCTGCAGTTCCGCCTATCCTAGGTCTACGTTGCCGACACCCTCAAGGCTCTCGTCTCCCTCAGTCCAAGCACTGGCTCAATGCGATATTCATGAAAGTGAAGTAGCCGCGCGGGAGGATGGAGGTTCCTCAGATCAAGTGTGGTGGTCCGATCGCTCTTCGCTTCCGCGCTCCACCTTGCCTACGCCTCTACAGTACCCAACAACCCCCTCGCAAGCTGTCCCCTTAGATTCATTTGAGAGATGTCAAGGTATATCTATGATCGGTTTATCACAGGCAAATGTTAAGGGTACGTCTTCGGGACACTTGAAGAAAGTACCTTCACATATTCGTCGTCAGTCGTCATCCATGATAAGCACTTCTACCCTGCCTCGGTCAACATGCCCAACTCCCCCATCGTATCGTGGATCGCTAGACTACTATTGTCCAAGTCTATCTCGTAGGTCGAGGGTACACAAGCGCATCCACTCGAGCACTTCGTGCAGGTAGTCCACATCGCCCGTAGTCGACCAACCACCACGATCTCCTTACCTACCGCACCACCAGACCAAATCGATAGCCGGCCCTCCTCCTCCAGCCAGGATTACCGCCGACGATGGCATCTGCTATGGCCCCTCCTGGGACTGAAATTAGGATGTCCTCCATCTCGGCCAGATATTCCGCCTACCCGTTGTGGACAGAGTACCCAGGCAGCTCCGCACGAACTGTTGAGCTCTCACTCGGCGGCTCAGCAAAACCAACTGGCATGGCTAACTGCGATCTTGTCTCAAGAGAATGGTAATGGTTCTCTATAATAACCGGTCTGCCATGGAGCGAGGCAGCAAGGAGATTTTTGAACTCCATACATTGCTGTCTCGAGCAGATAAAATGATCTAGGATGCCACTAGATTCTTTATGTTGCTTCTCAGACCGGTGTCCTCCACACATAGCGCATTTTATGTCTGCGACTATTCTCTTGGGGTGGCAAGTTTCAATGTGCTGGTTTGTTCGTCTCCGTCCGTCCATCGACCTTCAAGACTGTTTGCGTCAGATGCATCTTAGAGACGAAGAAAACATACCTGTCCTGGCGCGATGCAAAGCTACCCATTGTTAGTGGAGACGCAATCAAGCGGTGATCAGGTTCCGAGAGGCCTTGTTTTAGGCCCTTGAAGCCCCTGTGGAGCCTTTGTACCCGATCACTGGGGCCCTATTTTGGGCTCGGATGGCTAGGATTAAGTACTTATATCTTTCTCTCCCTTACATGTCTACCATATCTCTGCTCCCTAACTACAGTACATTAACGGCCGCGAAGAATGTCCGCCAATTGAATGCTAAATGTTTCCTCGCACAGACCACATTTGGGGCCATGTGGCTGAGTATAGTGTGAAACGTTATGGGACACGGAATGCTCCTGTGGGGTGGCACTAACATTTCTGCCCATCCATTTTTGGCTCCCGCTCGTGTCGCAGCCACCCAAGACCTGCAGGTTGTGTCCTTGCAGATTGTGAAGATATGTATTTTTTCTTCTCATCAGGTTGGACTGTCAGAAAGAACAGAATATCTGGTAAGATACAAGATGATTAGTCACCCTGCACGGAAAAATGGTCGGCACGAGCTCTTAAAGAATGGTATGGAATGGTATGGAATATTTGGGTCTTTGTTGCGGTGGCTGGGGCACGCCCCCGCCCCCCGCCCCCCCTGGCCGGTGCTGTTTCATTTGTGGCCTTACTGCCTGGCGCCCTGTAGCCGTTTCTGGCGTTGTTAGGCCCCTCAAATGTATCGTACTGTCTGCCTCTAGGTGGGAGGCATCTTCAGGTAATGCTGCCGCGTTTATTTTCATTGAGGCACCTGGTGCGCCACTCTTTTGGGCACGTGGGTGCCATGCATCAACTGCCGAATATAGATAGGACAGGAGAGATGACTGTTGGTACAGTAAATTTAAAATATTTTGACCAGTTCTTTGTTTACATTGATGGTCGTTCAGACAAACACAGCTAACCAACCTCCGAAAACATGATTTTAGGGCAGCTCAGGGACCACAGTAGTACAGCTTCCGTCGCTGTTTATCATACTCCGCAGCGAGTCTTGCTCTTCGAGCCTCAGCCCGAATTTCCTCGTCGCTTTTCTGTTGGATGTACAGGTCGCGAGCCGGGAGGCCAATAAACTTGCCCATTTCGCAGCGCTTCTCCTCACGCGACATATTATGTCTCCATGTGATTTTGCACGGGTACAAGTCAGTATACCGATTGGGGATTTTCTGGTGATAGAATTGTGCGAGAGACTCGAGCTGCTCGTCCGTCAAAAGCCAGAAGCTAAGCATTGTCTGTGGGAATGCGGGGTGGACAAGGCCTTGATCCAACTCGACAAAGGGAAACAAACGCCGTGCCATCTGCCCGAGTTTGCTTGCCAGGTCGGGGTTCTTGGTTAGCCGAATATACTTTACGATTTGCGCCATCTGACAATTTGACTGGATAGTGGCTGGTGGGTTGATGTGTCTGCTTTAAATACAGATTTGGCCAATGCATACCTAACATCGAGGAGCCCAGGCCGCGCAAACAGACCCATGCCCACTATTGATTTGGACTTCCAATCAAAGCTAATAGCTAATCAAGCACCAGAGGCGCGGAAATGCAGGTTCTATTTTAGCGTTTACGAGTCTCCAAATCGGAATAGGCTTTGGGACTCCAAAAGACAATTTTGGACGTCACTTCAAGAGATTATGAAGTGATGTCACTTTACAAGGAGTGATCAGAAGCTGGACTTTACGCTTAAGAGAAAATACAGCTCCAATGGAACATCATACCGAGGTTTTTATTCATGATGAGGAGGGTTTTAGGCGTCTCAAGAGGTTTTCTTTGGCTGCAGATAAAGGATTATATGTGGATGGAATGAGATTCTTCGAGGATTTTGGAGTTTGAGATTATTATTACACCATTGTAGTATAGTACAGTTCAAGCCTGGTGTCAGTTTAATTAACCCTATTCAATTTCTCATTCGCTCCCTCCTTTGCTATCTTCCTCTATTACACTATCTAGTTTCCTCTCCTTTCTCCTAGCGCACCTGTCATTAGGAGCTTCTCTTTTCCAAGACCTGCCGTAACCGTAAGTGTACAGTCGCTTAGAGCGGTGCTGTTGTTTCCGGACAGTCCGTAATTGACGTGAGAACAGTCTTAATCTAGGTAGACGGCAGTTTCACACCGTCTTTAGCCATCTTTCGAAGATCAGAGACCGACCATGATAATATTTCCTTCCCTGTATTTGGGCCATGAGGATTATGATGACATCCGCTTTCCCATTTAACATCTGGACGCACATATACTGGGTCCTGGCACAGTATCTGAGTATTGTCATGTAGACTATTGTCTACCTCGCGCCATTTATTTCGGGGGCGTAAATATTTAGACTAAAACCCAGGCTTAAGACTACTAAGGTAAGTATAGCTAAGTTTATGAAGTGGATCAGGTCAAGAAATAATTAGAAATTTGAAGACCAGCTCCTCAGGATGAGCTCAGCGTGGCGATAGGGAATGTCAGGAGGAAATACCGTAGCAATGTAAACGAACTTTTTTCATTACCTCACTTCAGACGCTACGTACAGTACTGTACCCAAATATGTAGATGGACCTAGTAGTAGTTCAAACGTCCAGAAATGGTCATGTTCAGGATCCGAAATCTCTTAGCTGATCTCCTTCAACCTGTGGGCAACCATTCCATAGCCCTTGTTGTATCACCATCAAAGCCCTCGGCCGGGCCAAGACGGTGCGGCTGCTGGCGCTATCTCTTGGTTACGCCCTCACATAGTAGAGGAAGAAATCTGCGCCAGCTGCAGCGGTTGTGTTAGCCCTCTGATCGTTAGGATGTGGTCCTCCCATCGCTGGTCATACCCTGGTAGCCTGGCTCAGATCGCCTGGATTCCTCCACGTCGACTATTAGTAGCTCCGGCAGCCTATTAGGAGACAATCGGAAGACTAGCTCGGGTGTGCGTACAATGGTGTGGGGTGAATTGTAGCTTACTGTGTGAATGGAACAGTACGGTGACCTGCACGACGACATCAGCTAAACTAGTGTTGTTTCCTCCATTGTAATGATCATTGGGATTGGTTGACCACACGCCCTCGACTTGTCGGCACATAAAAAAACGGTGTACAAATGGTCAGGCTGTCGTCTCCACCGATCACCGATCCCCTTAACTATCGTTCGCATTTTAGGGAATACGGCTCATTGAATACCAAGATATACTAGTTAGGTCAGCTCTTAAAACTCTGACTTCCATGTCCTCAATATGTAAAGATGATTTTATGACTAAGGAATCTGCTTCAGGACTTTTTGCCAACAGGTTCGGCAGATGATTGCGCAGGGATAGGCGTGATTCATTACTGACCTAAGAAAAAGGATGAGGCGTATACAGCTGGATCGCCTTCGGCGGGGTTACTCACCTCAGTGCATCGTGTTGTCCAATAGAACTGCACGCCTTGAGTCGGGGATTACAACATGAATGTGGCGTTGTTGCTGCGCCATTTTGTGTTGAGTTGCACAAGTGTGCCTTGCGCATGGCTTGAAACCAGGCAGAATTTTGTTCCCCCGCCCGCCATATGTTACCGAATACCTGAGAGCCTTATATAGTATGACCATCTCCAGCGTAGTTTTCCCTTCTCCATCTGTTCCTCCTCTTCATTCTGTTCACATCGTGAGCCAGGTTTCCAGCCGTGGCTCGTATATACCTTGTTTATTTTCGTCAGCACCCTTTGCTTTCCACCCCATTTTTCCACTTCAACCTCTCAAAGATGGACCAATTCTGCTGCAGAGGGTCCGACCAAGACCCGACGCCGAACGCCCGCGTTCCTCTCCCTGACTTCAATTCTAAAGCCCCGTATGACAAGGGTAAAGAGACGCCATCTCAGGGCATTGACCGTCAATTCAGTATACGGATCGTCACTCAAGATGATGATGCACCGCAGTATCAGCCTATAGCTTCAGTCGACGCTCTGCTCCAGATTATACAACAAGCAGACTGTCTGAAACTATGCGGGATCCCGGGTGCTTTCAATGTCTTCAAGGAGCGGCATTTCGACATATGGATTGACAGCAACTGCAAGGCTGAACAAGGTCCAATATATTATTCCAACCCTTCAAAGCAAACCCCCAACTCGACTTGGAAATGCGAACTTGAGTCGTCTCAGAGGTGGGTCTGATGCCCTCACATTTTCTTCCTCCATATGTTCTGTTCTGTCTCCTTTGTCTCCGTCTCAAATCATTCTCCCCATCCATGCTATTCTTCCAGGATTATTAGGAAGGGATATGCAAAACCCTGTGAGCGAATAAAAAAACAATACTTGAAAAGATTATGCCCATCCACCAACACCCAGACGTCCAAGGCTCTTAAAGGAATGAATCAGAAGACACGCAAAAAAGATGCAACCAAATCAACATGTTTGGTCATTCACTCCCCGAGCGTATGACGGAGCGAACAAGGGCCTCACAGCTGCTTACAGCAGGGCGAATCCAACGAACATGCTGCCCATAACCACAGCAAGACCCCACTTGCGGCCGGCCTCGAGAGCAGCAGCCGAGCCGGACTTGTCGCTGGAGTCGCCGTTAACATCGGTGTAGACAGTGTTGGCGTCATCGGTGGCCGAGGCTGTCGCCTTGGCACCAGTGGCGGTAGTTGTCTTGGTGATGTTATACTTCTTGGGGTCCTGGGCACCGCAAGGGTGCTCCTGACGGCACGCCGAAGCACAGTTGTTGTTGCCGTTGCAGTCGGTGACACACTGGTTGCCCCATTCGGTGCACACGAAGTAGGGGAGAGACAGGGAGTATTCGGAGACGTTGGGTTGCTTGCCGTTACCGCAAATGCAGCCGTAGGTCAGGGATGTCTAAAGATGATGGGTTAGACGATACGACAGAATCAGGTTGGCGGATGGGGGACAAACGGCATCACACTCGTTGACCTTGGTGGTTCCGTCACCGGTCTGTTGGCAGATGAGGGGGCAAGTGTACTTCTCGCTGGCACACCAGGCCTCTAAATCACCATCAGTCTCTACTTCTTCGTCTATCCCATTCCTCGGGGCTAGACAGCTCACGTCGCTGGGACAGAGGCACGCTGTTGGGATCGATCACGTAGTCGGCCTGTGCAACGGCAACGAGGGTGACGGCAACGGCCAGAACAGTGGAGCGGACGGAAGGCATGGCGATGTGGTGGAGGAATTAACGGTTCGAGTTTAGGTGAATGATCCGAGTATCGCGAGGAATAGGACGAAAGACTGCAGATCTCGGTGGTCAGCGGGGTGTGCTTGAACTAGGATTTGGCCTGTCAAGTATTTCGAGACGTAAAAGTCTGAGGACGGTGCAGGTAGTCATGGAAGGTTGGGTTGGTATGCAGTATGATCCCCAGGACAACAGCACATCTGAATCCGGGCTTGGGTCGTGTGGCGGGTGGGTTCAGGCTCAACTCACAATTATTACGGGTGGGCGTTTGTATGAACGAAGGTACAAACGAGACGGCAGCGAGGGATAAAAAAGCAATCAGCAAACGATTGTCGGAGAACTCAAGCGAGAGGAGAAGTGGAGGATCAAGAGATGGCCGGATACACGGGAAGAGAGAAGAGACCGGGAGGAGAGAGGAGACGACAGGACGGAATAGCCTTATGCAGAAATGAGCCAGAGCCGGGGCTGAGACCCGCGGCTGGCATTATCACGACCACCGGTGACTAGCAAAGAAGCAACATCAAACAGACTTAGCCCGTGGCCCAGGCACAGGCAGCGTAGCATCGCAAGCTCTGGGCGTGCTGGGCCGTGGCCCCGTGAGGCTCGGGTAGGATCCAACGATGGGCGGTACGACCCACCGCTCGGCGCGATGCGAAGCCAGGCTTTGGCCAGGGATCTGCTGCTAACACACTGCTACGCGGGGTGCTACTACATAGTACATTATACGGAGCACGGATTTGTACCAAGTAATTAACTACATGATCTTCTGCCCGTAGGGAGCTTGCCTAGGTAGCTATGTAGGTTGGCGCGGGTTGGGCACCCGGGCTAGCAATTTGGCGTGAGCGCCAGGATGGAGCTTGGAGAGCTTGCGGACGCCACTGGTGTCGAGCCGGCGTGCATCTCCAATCTCCAGGCAAGCCAAGCCGCTCCAGCATGGGCCCTCTGGAAAAATGACCGCTGACGGGCTCATCTTGCATCCGCCATTGGCGTTAATTACTACATGCCGTTCTTGTTTTTGTTGCCGTTCGTTGTGATTGTCTCTCCCCAGATTATTGGCTAATAGGTCTCAATATGTCTCACTATCGCGGATCAACTCAGGCAGGTCTCTTTCCACTACAATGCCATCATCGGCTACCTCGGGTGATAAGCACGGCCAGGTCGCCATCTCCCCGTCCCACAGACCACATCCAAAATGGCCGTATGCCCGCTCGCTTCCCATCCTCTCATTGCCTCAAATACAGCACCTCCAGCGCCTAGCCCTGGCCGTCCCAGGTGTCTCGCGGGTCGGTGGCACCCACGGCTCAGTCCTCGATTACAGGTCTCACTCCGCCCGCAGCAAGCGGCCGGCCTTTCTACGTGTCATGTTATTGCGTTGGTTATGCATGTGCAAGACACGGCCGTCTGAGAGGCAACTGCATTGAGTAATGACTGCATCATCCAGGCCGGGCCGCGACACGATACTTCGCACATCGTATTTATCCGTCACCAGTTGGTGGAACTTAATGCATCGTGAGGGTGTCCCGCCTCCGACCCTCCGCCCCGGCATTACGAGCCCACCCCATTCCTATCAGAAGAGTTACTCCAGCATAGGCGGCTGACTGAAAGGTGACGCCGAGACGACTCTGACGGCAATAATTCCGAACGGTAGAATGGCCGAGCACACCAATCAGCCTCCTTAATAAGGTTACTGCACTAAGATACAAGGTATTGATTGAAAGTGCCGATGGCAGAGGAAAAGGAGGCGCCGCCGCCTACTAAGTAGCATCAGTCCGGGGTCTGAGGGGATTTGTCCAGGGTCTACCTCCGTACCGTCAACCGAGTCAAGTAACATCGCAGAGCAAAGGTCAGGTTGGTGGATGAATGCCAAGCTTTCCAGGTCTCCATGGCAGTCTAGACTCGCACAGCAGGGGCTCCGTATGCGGTCCGGGGTCGACTATGGGAGGCGTGCACAACTCACACCATTGAAGGCATGGCTTGGGTGGCCAGAGGACGGAGATAACAAGTGACAACATCGTCAGGTCTACTTGCTTTGACTCGCCTGGCTCAATATATTAACCTAAAGGTTTGACTGAACGAGAAGTCTCACAAGATAGAGATTACAGAGCCCAACTACATTAACGGCTGACACCCCGTAGACCTGGTCCTTGTGTAGGTAGTCATAAGCTTGCACCACCAGGAGACCAATCCCACCCATGGCGAACCACTCCATTTTTATTACCTTACGATAGGGCCTCCCCGCTCCTCAGTCGACATTCCCTGCCGGGCACCTCCCTCGCGGCTTTTGACACCACACTTCCGTCGTCTTTGCATGTCCCTTTTCTTCCACAATCGCTATGGCTAAGTATCTCAAGAGTCAAGGTAGCGCTAGCAATAGCCAGTGGGTCAGAGGGTACCGGGTTGTGTCTTCATAGATTGAGGGCGGTCTTCGCTTCTACCTCAAATGCCATCCTGCGCCTGATCTCCAGAGCCTCGCTCTTCAGAGATTCTAGCTGCCTAGACATGCCGTCGGCAACTTTGATGATCTGGTGGTGTTTGGGCGGTGGATATACCGCCACGTCCCTCGTGCGGTCAGGCCAGAACTTCTGGCCGCGCAGGGCCCCGGCGGTGATGGCCCCCGCGAAGTGTCCGCAGGCAGTATTGGCGCGTTGGAGGGCAAGAGGTACCTCAGAGTCGACGATGCATTCGGCGAGCGATTCGTCATTCTCAAGGTAGTAGAGAACGCCATCCCAGACCCTGCACCTCAGGGCCCTGCGGAGTATAAGTCTGCGTTGATCGGCAGCCACGGATGAACGACCCTTCACCAGGTAGAGAACGATTACCGGCTCTATGAACTCTTCTTCTTGTTCGCCTCTTGCTTGTCCTTCGATGTCCCAGGTCGGGGTAGCAGCTCTTTTCGCGACACTTTCTATTCTTTCACAGGACCGATTCTTTCGTTTACTCCTACTTTGCTCGCTTGACGATTGAATTACCATACAAGGCAACCTCTGGAGCTATCTTCCGCTTTGATGCCCCGAGGGAAATATTTTCAAGGCACTGGGACTCAACAGCCGTCCCCAACTTCTCCTGTTGTCGGTTGCTTTGCCTGCCTTCACAGACATCTACGACAAAAACCGCGTCGTCACTGGGAGAGCTAGTCCTTGACCTGTCGAGTAGGTGCTCGTAGCCTCGCAGTCTCCTAAGCCAGCTTTCCTCTTCCTGTTCTCCACCATCCGGTACCTCTAGGCATCTTTGGGCCATCTCCTGCAGCTCCCCAAAGCCGATTGTATCCCTGAACGAGCGATCCTCATGAACCTTCAACACTCGTGGAAATCGCAGAGCAAAGTACCCAACGTTCGCGGGCTTGTCGAAGCCAGCACCAACCACTTCTACAATAAACGGATGCTTGAATAGCTCCACTGGCTGCAGCCTCCGTGCGGGTTCGAATAAGACATCGAACTCGGGCATAGACTTGGCGAATGGTGTTCGTGTGAAATATCCATGGCGGTTGAGGTACGTGATGTTTTCTTTCGAGATGCCGTGTCTGTCGACCGTATCGATTATGCGAAATCTCGGCTTGGCATTAAAGCGGCAGACCTCGTCCTTATTTTCGACGCACCCGATATAGAATGACGTCCACCATAGGCTACCAATGCCGAGCTCATGCTCATCTCTCGCGTTGCGGCGTCCCCCAATAATGGCGAAGTCTGCGGTGTCACCAAGGCCTGGGATGTAATCTTTCTTGAGCTTGATGAATGGCCTGCTTCCGTTGAATGAGAAGTAGGGGTCGTCGCAACCTTTGAGCACAAATCCTTCCCACCGTTGTGTGATGGCTCGAGCGAATGTCTCACTGAGCCGTTCCGCTGCGTCGAAAGACGAGAATTCAATTACTTCGAGAGAGCCGATGTCGGTCCGGCCCGGAATGTGGCGGACTAGAGATTGAAGCCGTCGTCGCCGTTCATCATGAGTTTCTAAGCCGCAGACGATGTCGTCCAGTAATAGAATATCGTAGAACATGATCATGAGATGCTCGCTCGATTCGACGGGCGAATCTCGAGCTGCTCCAAGAAACCGTCCCGATCGTTGCACATGTTTTCGGATTTTGTGGAAAGGCTCGATTCTCCCGTCGTCATCGTTCTATACTAGCAGCTCACTCTCTAGGATGCACCGCTTCTTGATTTTGCAGCCTGCTGTGTCAAGCTCAAGGCTGTCCCACAGTGCCCGATGAATTCCCACGCGGTCGCTGGTTGAGTCTCTCCCACTCTTGGAGAAAATCTTGATGCCGGCTCCAGATTTGTTCAGGTCGATTTGGATTTGACAGTATTCTCCATCGTACTTCCTCTCCACGCTCATCCGTCTCGGCCCAGCCAATTGGCAGCAATGCCTGATGCTCCTTGCTTTTTCATAAGTCGCACGCGCCGTCATTATCCCAGCCTGCGGCTCGAGTTCCCTACGGGCCACTTCCTTCAGCTCATCGCAAGTATCCACGGCTGGCTGGGTGGGCATATGCCGGATAGGCGGGTTGTCTAGGAGCTCCACAGAAGCTGGGATTGAATTTTGAAAGCGAAGGAGGTCAGGCAGGAGAAAATGAAATCTGCTCATTACTAGCGTCTCTGGAACGCGGGCCGGGCTGTAATTCTTTGATATAATGCGAATCATCCATTTGGTCTCCGAGCTCTGCAGGACTCGAAATACTTTCGAAAGCAAGTCATCTGCACGGATTGATCGGCCATGCTTCGTTGTGACTCTTTCCCGTAGGCTAGCGGACGAGAACGATGATGAGGCTGCAATCTGATCGAGGACATCGTCGAGTTCTTCCAGAGTTACCTCTCGGCCAGCTCTGGATTCGCAGTCTGTTGCAGCCATCACGCGCTCGACGGAGGACGCAAGGTCTAAACCGCCACTGGTTTTCCATCTCTGAAGATCCTTCATTCGGGATGATCCAAGACACTGTGCGCGTTGTATAGCCCCTTCCAGTTGTCGTTCTTGCAGACCGAAGACCCTGTCTGGTCTGCGTTCGGGAAAGAGACATGACAAGAATGCGACGGCTTCTGGGCCTCGCCGCGGAATGATTGCATTGTGTTTGTTGAACCAGGCAAGAATGGTAAGGGTGTCAAATTCCCGGATTCTGTCGATGCTCGATGACCTCCTGGCATTTCTCTCGAGCCCCTCGAGGAGATCACAAAGCAATCTGAAGGGAAAAGGCATGTTAAAAAATATGGCAATGAGAAGAATGAAGGGTTAAGCACCAGGCTCTCACAGCGTGCACGAATGTGGAGGGTAGTAGGGAGCTTTGCTGATATTTGGCTTTCATTTAAGAGTCGGTCAGCTACTTATATAGCTGGTCCAGGCAGACTACTCGTTGATTATTCGCAGGACCGTCCGGGCAACCAAGCTTGTTTCTTATCCTAGCCACTGGCAGTGGGCACCACGACGAACCATGAGATGGCGATGCTACTTGATACAATGAGGTAGCACCCGCAAGATGGTCAAGCCTCCTCGCACAGCCATTTTGTTTTGCATCCCGGGCCCGTTGATGACGACATCCTCACCACTTAAGGTGCTGCTGCATGCAAGCCGGTCTGACATCCCTGGGCGTATGACAGCATCCAGACATATCACCGACCCCTGAACCGGCTGAACCAGCTAGAAGGTTCTTCACCCCATGATTCCTACCATACCTCGCTTGGCATGATCATGTCGGCGTTGCCCCGGCCCGTCGGTCTCTCCGTGCTGTTGGTCCGCCAGACCGGCACGACAAGAGTCAGTCTTGTGATCATTGATCTATGCCTCAGCTCTGGCCGCCTCCTTTGGCCATTCTGCCTGTCAAGGGTGGGAGCTGCTGATGGTGAGGCACACTCTCTACTCCACACCTCCCCAACATCCAGTTTACACCAACACCCCCAGGGACAGATAACACAACTGACAATGGTGCTCGGCCCATCGAGGCCTAAGATTGACATGGTCGCAATGAACTGTCTGGGTTCCTTTCTCATATGATTCCGCTAGCATATCTTTCCAAAGAGTTGGGAGGTCTTGTTTGGCTATCAGACATTCCCCCTCCCACAATCCCAACGCACTTTGGCGTCAATCTCTTTACTCGCCCAACCTCGGGGCTTGCTGTTCCCGGCACAGAATATCCGGAGTGGCAAGGTTCCGAGCGCGAAACGTGCCTATCTTCTTGGTTCCATCGAGGCTTGGTCGCCACAGCACGTCTTGCCGGGGATGTCTAAAAATACAAGCTGCTGAGCGCAAGGTGTGGCTAGCACCTTGACGCATGGCCGAGACATACAGTAATAGTGAGCGGGCCGTCATGCTGAGAAATGGTGACGACTACAAGCCAACAGCGCCATGAGGGAAATACCGCCCTTTCAGTATGGTTGTGTTGTTGCAAGAGGGTGGTAGGTGACGAATATTGTAACCCACCACCGTCGAGCTGCAGGCTGAATTAGACGCTGAGTCCGTCATTCCAAGGCTTCTGTCTAAGCAAGCCCCGGGATAGCCGATATCCGTGAAAAGGAGGCACCCACCTCTCTGTATAGGAATCCATCTCCTTGCCTGAGCTGGCTTGGCCGAGACAACCCCAGTCCCCACCTCATCTTGACCAACGCACATGCAAGGAGAAAGTAACAAGGCCTAGTCCATCATTATTGGTCATGAACTGGCGTGAAAGAAACCAGTTTCTCGCTTTATGGCTATGAATATTTGTGTGGCAAGTTTCAATACCCCCGAGACTAGAATTTGCCAAGTTAAACCAACAATTCACTGACGTTGATTCCAATCTACAATATCTTACATAGTACGACGTCAGCTGGAACGACATTTACGGCAGGATCACTACTAGCGATTTCTCGTTGCAACCCTGATTGAAGCCCCTTGTTTAGACCTCCTTCAGCTGTGGCACAAGTGTGAGTGGGCAGATGTTGGTGCCCGTTGGTGCCTAGGATTAGCACCTTGAGCTGCCTCGTTCCTATCCCAACCCACCACCATACCCATGTATCCACGGGAGGTAGCATTCGGAGGAGCCGAAACGGTTCTATGCCGGGCAACACTAGGCTGTTTCAATAGCAAGCACTCTGATATCGGCAGCAAGGTCAGTATGGTTGCCAACCACTACTGCCAGGGGTCTTTGTTGGCGCCTAGAACAATTTCCTATGTTGCAGTAGTATATTAGAGTGCTCACACCCAGCACATATCTTGATTTATTCTCCTTTACCATACTAGCCTCGAGTTACAATGACGGAGCAATATCTTGCGCAAGCTGTACGTTGCCGTTCATGAGCGAGTTACAATGCTGATATATCCCTAGCACTTCCACTTGCAAGCATTCCAAACAATAATCTTGCCGCTTTTTCCCATCATACTACCTTGGGACATTCAAAACCTGCTCGAGAACTATTCGAGTGACTCGCCGTTGCATCCGATCCACCTGTCAGTTCTTAACCTTGCCCTAGCGTTGGGAAAGATTGTCTGCGATCTCGAGACACCATTCCAATATACCAGGTGCTCAGAATGGTACGCCGAGGCCCTGGTAATTGCTGAATTGCATCAAGAAACAGAACCCCTTATGTGTGCGCGGGTCTTTCTCTTGATACTTCTCATATCGAAGTATCGCGGCTGCCAGCCTGAACACCAACATTTCACAACAATTTGGAAGCTATTACGTGCAAGCTGCAAAGAAGGAGAATGGAATGCGGAAGTCTCTCTTATGGGCGTGGCTTTTGGATTTTTTATGTGGTATGTGCTTTATTTATGAAACAAGACATGGCTAATTTTCCAGTGAACATCCAAAACTCCATGGAGTTTTTCTCACATCCAGTCTGATTTCAAGGGTAAATCTGCCAAATGAGTCTGTTCTTTTGTTCTATATTGGCACATCATTTCCTGCAACTACTTGGCAATACGTGAGTCATCTAGTATCACTTCGCGAGTGTCAATCCCAACATGAACGAGAGCAAGTACAGTGTACATTCAAACTGTCAATGCCATACTCAGATACAGATCTTAGCGGCAGAAGCTCTCCATATATTGACAACCTCTATAAAATGGCAGAAACCTTCTATCTCACCAAATTACCTTCCACTCCTACACCGAAGAGTATGGAAGATGGAATCAATGCTATTCAGAGGTGGCTGGCATCAACTCGGAATTTGACAGTGTCGGACAGGCTACGGAGCATTTCTGAGTATGTCTTCTTTCTCTGTGAGCATAGACTGAACTAATAAGCTTCAGAGAGCATCATTATCTCATACAATTAGCTTCTGCTTGCCGAAAGGGCCAAATTCAGCCTGCTACTTGGAAGGAAGTTGCAAGTCAAACGCTCCACTTCCTTTCAAGCTTATCACAGCTCTCGAGTGAATTTGAGGTGCTTTACAAGACGCTAAAGTATTGTTCCGTTGAGGCGGATTTCCTCCTGGGAGGTCAGGCCATGGATCAATGCTTCACCGGAGATCAAGTTGCCATACAGGCTCCCAAACATCAATCCATTCATCATTCCCTTCGTCCATCGTCCTATAGAACAAATTATTTCTTTTAGCTTATTCGATTCTAGTAAGACTACCTAGGATACACTTAGTGCTTCATACTAATAGGCTCAGCCACTTCCAACAGAAAGCCAGGACGACGCGCCTACGATAAGAGAAGCTCATCAGCACAGAGGAAGTAGTGGAGGAAAGAGGGGAATGAATATATCGCAGCGCAAGAGAACCTGGGCTTGATGAAGCGTCTGGGTGGAGGTTAGGGCGTGAACACGGAGCGTAGCGAGGTGTTACGTTTGATGATGGTCAATTACTGGTGATGCGTACCATGCAGTACCCACCTACCGGTAATACCCACCTACCGGTAAGCAAAAATAAAATTTCCTCATACAAAATGCCCAACTTCACTTGCACAGTGCTTGGCCAAAATTGAAGTTATTTACATGAAACAAGCTGTGTCTTATTGAGAGTTTCATGTTGTTTCATATTATGATATTACTTTTTACATTACAGAAGCGGTTTGGTCGCACGGGCCTAATGTATAATTTCTAAAAACGCCTCGTTCAAGAATCGGCTTCCACCAAGTTTCATCGAATTTTTATCTGCACTAACCTTCCGTAATCACCTCGAAAATGCCCCGAATATCTTATACAGAGAATGGCGTTGTCGAAGCCTTACTGGATGTCACAGATAACGGCCTCTCCCAGAACCAAGCCGCCCAGAAGCATGACATCCCCCAGACGACTCTCTCAGACCGATTAAGAGGCCTACCGTCAAAGTCCGAGGTCACCCAGCCTGCCCAGCTGTTATCCAAGTCTCAGGAGTCCAGAATAGTCACCTGGATACTGAGACAAGAGGCCTTGGGCTATGCTCCATCCCACAGTCATGTTCGCGCCACCGTCGCGGCCCTCTTGAGACAACAAGGCCGGGAAAGGCCTATCGGTGTACACTAGGTAGCCAAGTTCATGAAACGACATTCGACCATAAAGACGAAGATAGGGAAACGTCAGGAGGCATCGAGATTCAATTCTTTTACTCCAATGGCCGTCAATTGGTACTTTGATATCCGGGAAAGCGAGTATGGCTGGATCAAGCCTGAGAACACAGTTAATGTTGATGAGGGCGGTATCATGGCTGGATTTGGTGAGTATTTATCGTTTTTGTCATAAAACTCACTAATAAATTCCGAATACAGGCTTGGATTCCTTGGTTATCGGCGGTAGCGATCCCAAGAGGAAGGCCTTCCTCAAAGGCTCTCAGTCCCGCGCTTGGACTAGCTTTATCGAAGCCGTGACTGCAGATGGCCGTCTTCTGAAACCAGGGATTATTTTCAAAGGCAAGGGACTTCAGCAGCAGTGGTTTATTGACGAGTTCAAGAAGATAGCCGACTGGTATTATATCACTTCTGAAAACGGCTGGACAGACAACCACATCGCAGTTGAGTGGCTCAAAGAGGTCTATCTACCTCAAACCCAGCCGGCAGATGATTCTGATGCCAGACTTATTATCTTAGATGGCCATGGAAGTCATGTATCTGCGAGTATCTACCTGGTCTGAATCATAAATGCCGCTGACCTAAAACTCAGGATGAGTGGATGGCTACCTGCTTCTTGAACAACGTATATTGCTGTTACCTGCCGGCTCATTGCTCTCACGGCCTACAACCGCTGGATAATGGCGTTTTTAATGCCTCCAAAGCTGCATATCGCAAAGAACTCCAAAAATTGGCAAGCCTGACCGATTCTGCGCCGGTGGATAAGGTCAACTTCATTAAGGCCTATGCCAAAGCCAGGGAAGTGGGTATGACTAAGAAAAACATACTCTCAGGCTGGAGAGTGACTGGGAATTGGCCAATTTCACGACGGAAAGCCCTCATACATCCAGAGATTCAGCCAGACAAGAAGGAAACTACGCCTGCATCAGAGGGCCTCAGTGACGGACAACGCGACTCTGATAATACGCCAAAGACCAGCCGTCATATCAGAGATCTGGGAAAGAACAAGAGCCCTTCAACCAGAAGACGCTATTCTGTGATATCGAAAGGGTTTGAAGCCCAGGAGTCAAAGATAGCCTCGCTGAGCGCAAGAGTCACCAGTCTGGAGGAGGAAGTCGGCCGGTTGAGTAGAGGCAAGAAGAGGAAGGCGATACCCAATCCCAACAAGAAGTTCATGACATTGGCCGAGGCTCTAGTGGCTGGTGAAACTACTTCCGAGCCAAACCAGGCAATTGAAGAGACAGGGGCTGTTGAGGATGTGATTGAGGTGGGAGGGATGCAAGAGGATGGAAGTTCAAATTCGGAGGCGGAAGAGTTACCCGTCGTACGCACCCGCAGCGGTCGCGAAGTAAAAAGACCGAGGAAATATTAAAATTCATTCAGTTCTAACCCAAATTCTGGAAATAAATTTATTTGTACAGTTTTTGTTAAGTTTTTCCCATGAGGTTGAAAATGTGAATTTTGTATGGGGAAATTTTTTTTTTGCTTACCGGTAGGTGGGTATTACCGGTAGGTGGGTACTGCATGGTAGCAGTCAGAAGTGATTGAGGTAATCAGATTGTAATTGAAAGCTGAGGGATCATGTCTAGGTCTAAGAACTCTTAGGCCCTGATCTCAGAGCTTTTTAAATGTCCTAAATTTCAGAAACATACAACTGGTCTTTCAGTAGTCTCCATGTTCACTACTTTGTCCCCTATATTAGCTATGTTGTCGTAGGCAAAGCGGCGTATGCAATCCCTTAAAGGCAAATTTCCATATGCCATCAGGGCTTACCGCAGCCGCAGTGGCTGACGCCATCTGAGCTAGAGGGGAACGGCTATCCGATCCCACGCAGAATGTTGTTACGTGCGATAGAACGTTCCAGAACCGAGAAGTGAGATGCTGTTCGCTCCTACTCGTCGGCTCAAAGGTCGTGACATGGGACAAAGAACGTGAGAAGGTGAGCTCGGGCCAAAGCTTGTAACCCGGAAGGTCAAGGGCGTCTAGCAGAGTTGACTTTCTTAAGGGGAAGGATCTTCACAATGACCATTGATAGCGAGGAGGCCATTCAAAGGTTTCGTTACACGATCAAAGGGAACAGGAAGTCGGGCCAGGACGGAACCCATGTATTAACCTGTGTACTGAAAGCAAATCCCCTCCTCCAAATAGTGAGGGAGGTTCGGGAGGTGGAGTAAAGGGGAGGAGCTCGAGAAGAGCGATTCCCATTTACAGCTCGCGGTGCTCGTACATTCAACTCTTAGTTCCTTGAGCATCTTCCTTGGTGCCAATCTCACTTCCATGCACGAACATAGGCATGTAGTTTCCGATTCTATACCTTGATACGTAAACAAGGATGGCGGTACTAGGGAGATGGACATGTCATCTATGATGGTCTGGAGGCCTCACAGAAATCGAGACGGTAGGCCATGAAAATATTACCTATATATACCCAGGCCCCCTCTCGCAATTTTTCAGACCAATTCAACTTCAGTCGGCTTCCTCCAACATCATGGATCAGCACGACAATAACCCCAGCAACCAATCCATCCGGTCTCCCGATAACATTCGCTCAAGAAAGGGTGGCATCCGCGGAAAGAAAACCCGTGTCGATATACATGTTGTGCAGCCTGAGAATAAACAGGAGATCGCGAAATCCAAAAAGGAGCAGCGCCTATTACGCAACCGACAAGCAGCGTAAGTACTCTTCCCAATCTTTGTAACATATTATTAATACAAACATTATGATAGCCATAATTCGAGACAGCGCAAAAAAGAGTCCATTGAGCGTCTTAAAAGTGACAATGAGCAATTCACCATCGCTCTTAGAGACATGGAACAAGAGGTGGCCGAACTTCGAGCCAAGCTTAAGCAGGTTACCATTGTACATCAATCTTGCACTGAATACATTCAAACTCTCGAGCATGAAAAGGAGGAGATGATCGGATCTCACGACATCGAGGCGGCCGATCTCAGGAAGAACGTCGGTGTTTTCCCTAATGATTCCCAACAACTCATAAACGCCGGGACCAACGCCTTCCTAGGTGCCGACGATAACAACGGCGGCATGCTCTGGGACATCTTCCTCAACGAGTACCCCATCGAGCCTGAGGTAAAGTCAGAGATGGCCATGGTATACTAAGGCTAATGGGAATAAGTGTATATAGGTTGGGGGTAGTTAGAGTCCCGGATTCCCTCCGGCATTAGTGCAAGAGTATCAAGTTTTATGATTTTCTGTCCTTAGGCAATCACGTCCCTGTGACATTCGTCTGAGATCGGTTTAAGGACGGAACGTTTCTGCATCCTTGAATAGTAACCTAGTTTTAGGGCAGGCTTTAGCGCCAGGATATAGCATTGGTTTGAGGGCTACCAGGGTGCTCGAGGTTATCACAGAGAATCAGGACTGGTTGGAATGGGCTAAAGATTCATGGTCTCTGAATCAGAGCTTCTCTCCCGCGTCTATGCTAACCTCCAACTCCAACCATGATCTAGTCCTCATATACCCTGACCATCACCCTTCCTCTCTGCTCTCCGCTGCGCGATACCGTAGCGCATGAATCTTGGCTTGCTTTGCCTCCGTGGACGGGCAGGTGACCTGGTTGATAAAGTCAAGTACCCATTGAGTCTGCGTATGTGCTCATCCTATCGCATTTTCCGCTTCTTATTCGTTTGCTCCGTCGTTTGTTCCCCTCGCGTCTCGCCACTCTCACCATTTACCTTCTGAACCCTCCTCTTTCTTTTCTTGATAGTTGTGCGGTACTGATCCTCATCATCAGAACCTTCTGAGGGCTGATAATCGTTCTCCTCGTCAACATGCCATATTCTCTCACTACACAACATCGGGTGGCCTCGGAAAATGCAGGTAGAGCAAGCGCCATGGAACTTATCCTGTAATTTTCTGCACCCACCGGGAAGAGAATTATGCCAATGGCATTCTTCGCACTTCCTAGGGAAATCCATCTCCTCACCCCTAGCATGACAGATGATGGCATTCCTCGTAGACTCATCTTCGTTGCGGAGGCGTCGGCAGATGTGCATCATAGGAGAGGAAGGACCTTGGATGGCCACTTGCCATGCCTCCCCGGTTTCTTCTGCTGATTTGCCTTCCACGAGAGTTTGAATTGTGATCACGTCGTCATGGTCTTTTCTCTCTGGCAATACCACACGGAATTCAGGTGTGAGTTCGACTATGCAGCTTCGCTGAAGGTCATGTTAGCAATTGACTTCCTCACGGCGTCCTAGTATCGTACTAAGAGTTCATGGTTCGAGTTCATGAATATTTTCAACTTCTCGAGGTCCCGTGTGTTCGCTCTCGGTAGCATCATTGTCGCAAGATACTCTGATCCAATTTCAAGGATGAGGCCTCGCTATCAGGGTTAAGTAGGGCTCAATTAACGTAGTCGTTCATTTCCTTACCACCGAGCTCAGACTATGATTCATGGTTGTTGTTAGACCAAGTATCGGTTTGAATCTTCAATGAAGGCGAGACTTTTGGAAGGCGGGTGGGCATAAGAGAAAGTATGGGAGGAGAGGGGGAAAGGATAGCAGAGCATAGAACATGTGTGTGATGAAAGGGGGAAGTTATGGTCCTGAGAAGATGGGCGGCGTTGCTCCCTTAAGTACTCCTCTATCAACACGTGCTAGCCTCCCATAAGGTCTTGCTAGGCCGCCTTAACCAAGAGAATGCCTTGCCAGCGTCATTTGAATTGGGCGAGTATGATGGCATTGGGCTGATAAGTAGGCCGGCTGAATGCAAACTGTCACCGTGATCTGTAAAAAAAGGGGGCCTGCATTAAACACCTACTCAATCCATCCACTAGCTCCCTCAATGACATTAAGCTCATTGGAGCTCAGCTATCAAGGGATGGGGTCGTTGTTGGCCATCTATCCTTTATTGCGCCCGACTCTCGACGTTCCTCAAACAACCAACCGAGGATGAGGATGCGGATATGATCCTTAACCCAGCTATTGAAGAGGAAACGCTTGATACTATCTATAATCAACTAGCCGACTATATTCTTCAAATTTCTCGGCTCGAGTTCTCTCTCATCGGAGCCATCTCTAAGGATACTTCAGAGACATGGACTGTTGCCAACAGGCCCCTCACATACGATATGAACGAGTTGGCAACCGGAACAGGATATCCAATGGACCAACTTCCCACTACGCAATTCCATCGTGCAAGTGACTTCTTCCAGTCGGTTTCGAACCAGCGCCTCCTCCATCTTAAGACTCAGCGGAACCTCGCTAAAGATGAGGCCGATGTTCGAAGGCGTTTCATCGCCCGTCATCGGTTTAAGCAACTTATCCCAAAATACTGCATCGATGATACTGGCCCGTTCAAAGTCTTCTGCGACGACATGCACCTGCAAACATGCTCATCGACCCAAACACCCTTCGAATCACCGCCGTGCTTGACTTTGAGTTCACAAATAGCATGCCGGCGCAGTTCACCTGTGACCCGCCCTGGTGGTTGCTGTTGCGGGGGCCAGACGTGTGGCTTGATCAGAATAGCATAGATGAGTTCTTAGCACGGTATGTGCCCAGGATGGAGCAGTTCTTGCGAGCGCTGGAGCGAGTGGAAGAAAAGTCGGCTGCGGGTGGAGATGAACGGCTAGAAAAGGAGCCACGTCTTTCTACCAGAATGAGGGATTCGTGGAAGACTGGGCGCTTCTGGTTTAACTACGCTGCAAGGATGTGCTTGGATATGGACGACATATATTGGCATACTTTGCATGATCAGGCGGACGGTGACGGTTTCGGCTTGCTTGATGAGGTGACGCGGGCGGAGCTTGAACCGTTGGTACGGATGAAGATGGAGCAAAGGAAGGCCTACGTGGAGGAGTGTGCGGTTCGGTTTGCCGATGACGAGTAAGGATGAGGGGAGTATCTCATGCTCAACAAAGATGCGTATGTGCTTCAAGAAGCGTCATAGTTCTGAAATGAGGATGGCATGCGGGAAACATGTTTGTATGACAGTTGCACTCACAAAACGGTATTGAAGAAAGATGTTGGCATGCGAAGGTTGCAAGATATCGAGATGGTTCTGCGTTCTAAGAAGCAAGCTTGATAAAGAACTAAACAATGGCTACTCCCGCTAAAATTTGGCCGAAGTTCCTTCTAGTTTGCCCTATATCGCAGCCGTAGTGATGGTCCTAGAAGGGGACAACCGCTCCAGACATATGTTTGGTCGATGTAATACTGGCAATCGTGTTAATCATGTTATATATATATTGATGTAGGAGGCCTTTCACTCAACCTTTTTTTTTCTTAGAGCTCTGTTATGCGTCAGTGCTGTTATAATTGCCCTGCGTCTATACCTCAAATTCAAGAAGTTACCTTAACCCAATCTTCTTAGAACCCCCTTTACTTACTACAAATACCGACTTAAAATCTCATTTCCGACGTCAGCATAGACATACAAGTCCTTACTTACAGCCCCAGCGTACTGACCGGTCCTAATCGTCTCCATAAGATCGACCGACTGCGAGAGAAGAACATTTCCACATACTTACCGCTCCCACAGCTCGTCGCCGTCGGTGATCAGAGCTCCGGAAATCATCTCTATTAGAGAGTTTGACGGGTATCCCCTTTCCCCGTGGCTAAGAACTCTGTACCCGGTACGCAACTCAGATCACTCACCGTCGTGATGACTATCCGCGAATCAACATCAGTATCATCCCTGGACCCAATGCTTCGTTGACAGATAAGGAGCGTTTAGACGGCCCAACCTGATATAAATCAGAGAATCAAGAACAGGAAATAGGTTCGGGTGACCAATCTAGTCGATCTCAAGACCGATCGGACGTCATACCGCTGTTAATAGCAACAGACTGGGATCTAGTGCCATGAACTCGATAATGTAGGTTCTAGTGCTGAGTGGTGACTTAGAAATATCGATCTGGTTAGCTCGATGTTACCTTCTTCCCGCCCCTAGATCTGCAATGGAAGCCGTAGTCCGTCTTCTAAAAATCACGCGTACGAGTAGTCGATTGGGGGTAGTATAACGTGAGAATCGTCAAAGCTTCATATTAACTTGTCCAGAGTTTTAATTATTGAGTCCAAGGTAAGCCACGTCCACCTATTAATCTCTGACAATCATGGTACATGCTCTGCCTAATCCACTGAGGTCTACCCTACCCTATACGCAAAAGTTCAAATAGAAGGGCTGCCCACATACTGCCCGTTACTAGAAGCCTTAAGAAGACTGGTTTGCACATGACATCTTGTTCCAGCACCGTAGTGCCTGTGATAGTAGTAGCTTTAGTCCGATTCCGCCCCTGAATCAGACGCACTCTTGCAAAAAGCTCGACTTGATATTCCACAAGTTACTGTCCGATTACCCCTGCCATAACAACTACCAGTTAAACAAAGTGGTATGTCATTTGTTCGTTTAATAATCTTACACACTTGTCAGCCGGATGAGCCCGATGGGCGGAGCAAAATGTTAGAGATTCGGGGATTGCTCCACGACGGGTTGTGACGGGTGGTGTTACGGGCGGTTGCGTTAGAGCGCTAATGACCGTGAAAATAGATACGTATGATGTTTGAATCATAACCGATAATGTACTTTGAGCATTCCATCAAGTCAATATCTGACTTCCCTAATCCCCCATAACCCAATGGCAGGCCACTCAGCATCTTGGGATCTGTCAAGGTCGCGCTAACACGTGACTAAGCGAACATTTGCAATACCTTAATGTCGGACGCGACGGCTGTGGCTATACAGCTGAGCCTGGGTCACGGGACCGACGGCGGAGGGGAACAGGGACGACATACAAACCATCATCGACCGGGCACTGGCGTGGGGGAAACGCAGTGGAGCGACGTTTGAGCATGACAAGACAGCAATTGTCCACTTCACGCGTGTAGCTGAACGCACCAGCGAGGCGCCGTTCACGATCAATGGCGAGGAAGTCAAGCCGAAGGCGAAGGCCAAACTCTTAGGGGTAATCATGGACACGGAGCTCAGGTTCAAGGAACACATGGCCAAGGCCGCCACTAAAGGTCTCTGAGCAGCCATGTGTCTAAGGAGACTCAGGATGCTGCCACCCCAAGCTACCAGACAACTCTTCGTCGCAACCGTTGCCCCAGCCATGGACTACGCGTCTGTCGTATGGTCACATGCGCGCGGCGAAAGGGAATTGAAAGAGTTCAACAGGGCACAGAAAATAGGAGCGCGGGCCATCACGGGAGCCTTCCAGACGGTGGCGAGGGCAGTAGCTGAAGCGGAAGCCAACATCCAAACAGTACACGAGCGACATGCTCTGGCTGGAATGAAGTTGTACATCAATATGCACACGCTGCCAAAGAAGCACCCGCTAGCGACACTCAAAGTATCAGTGAGTCGAAGGTACATCTCGCCGATGAAGAGACTGGCGCTTGCCCTCGGCGAGAGCGGAATCGGGCGGATGGAGACAATCGAAGCCTATGCAGCACCGCCGTGGCACGCCCGCGTGTCGTTGGTGTGCGAGGTAGAGCGGAAGATGGCGATAGCGGCAGCCAATAGTGCCGAAGACATCACCATCACGTCTAGCGCTTCGGACAAAGGAGGAATAGTGGGCATGGGAGGCATCATCAGCCACAGAGCAGCAGGGCAAGCGAACAGAGTCGTGGCCAGGTACTCGGTCACCCTCGGCTCTCGAGACGACCAGAACCCCTACACGGCCGAGCTAGGGGCGATAGCGATGGCATTGCGATGCATGCCTGACGGACTACGGGGCCGAAAACTTACCATACTGTCAAGCGGCCAGTCAGCTCTGAAGGCGATCGCGCGACCGCGACAACAATCGGGACAGTGCGCCATCCGGGAAATCTATAACCACATCAGACGGCTGGGAAAAGGCAACAACAGTGTTAAACTGATCTGGGTACCGTCCCGGGACGACGCGTTCCCCTTGGGACCCAAGGCGAAGAGACAGGCGCAGAGAGCAACCGAAGCAGGACGTACGGCAGAGACACCGCCATACCAAGCTCGATCGACGCGGACAAGGCTGGCGAGAGCGCAGCTACAACAGCACCAGGCGCTACCGGACAGAGTGGGCGGCTTCTCCAAGAGGGTTGACAAAGCGCTACCGGGAAAACATACAAAGGTGCTATACGACGGACTGAAGAGGCGCGAAGCAGACACGCTTTCACAGTTACGCACAGGAATGGCGAGGATCAACAGCTACCTGGCGAGGATCGGCGCGGTGGAATCAGACTTGTGTGATTGCGGACGGGCAACCGAGACGATGGAACATTTTCTCTTTCGCTGCAGCAAGTGGGATGCACAACGCGAAGGCATGCGGCGAATCGGACAAAGCGAGATGGGAAACCTCTCATTCTTTCTGGGAGGAAAGTCGGCGTTGGACGGACCGAGATGGTCACCTAACCTACAGGCGGTGCGAGCAACAATCAAATTCGCGATGGAGACAGGAAGACTAGGGCCAAGGGAGGAGAATTGAACATACTAACAACCAGAACTAGAAAATACTAACACAACACAGCCTCATTTTGACAGACCATGCTTCAGCTGCTGAGGATAGGATGCTGAACACTTGGAGAAATTGGGCTTCAAGCAGGCCTGTCAGACGGAGTCAAGCGAGGCCAAAAGAAAGCGATTCAGGGAGATAAAGTGGGGCTTTACTTTGTGGTCAGGATTGAAGGTGGCAGAAATGTAAATAGCATAGCGTATTCCATGGCCCTATGAGATCCGTTCTCCCGGGCGTAATATATCTACTACTACTACTATACAGCTGATGGGTGATTATGGAAACACTGTACGAAACGTAAATAGCTTAGCGCAATGGCCCTATTGGGCGTGTCCCCCCGGGCGGAATAAAATCCAATCCAATCCAAACAGCTGATCGGACCGAGTTTAGGGCAAATAATAGATATGAACGATATGATCGTATGATCGTCAATACAGAGATGTCAATTGAAGGGTTGTTGCCCGTCATTCTGCTCTGACTGTTTTTCTCCTGTCTTGTCTGGCCCTTGGGCCCCGACCGGAGAGGCATTTTCCCCCTGATCCGGCCATGCCCGGGCCCTTCCACGGTCACCTGACCGTGGAAGTCACCGGGAAATCCTCGGTAGATTCTTTCCGTGGAGTTCCACCGTACAGCCGGTCCGACACTTAACCAACGAACTTAACTTATTCAGATAAGCCGCGAATGTGTATTAGTCATCTAATGAAGTCATGACAAAGAACGGGAACTTATGGAATAAAGCTTTCCCGACAATGCCAGTCACTGGGTCTCGGCAACGCGAAATGCTGCGAACGCGCTACACATCGCGCAAGCGACGACCGTGACAAACTAATTTATCTTGCATCATCTCTCTCAGAGCCATCCTCCCTTCAATTATACTCGCCCGGTAAATATCAGGGACTGTTCTTCGCCACAGCTCATCGCGTTCTCCATTCCAAGTACTCAGTCCATGCTCGCAACGACCATGGATCCCCCCGAATCGTCTACGAGCGACTTGAAACAGCCAAACACCGAAGTTTCCTCACGCGACAACGACACGACTGCTACATTTACGACCTCACTTCAAACCCCTGAGAAACTTCTCGGCGTTGATGGTGATATTCTCATTCCTAAACCGGAGGATATCGATCGTGTTTTCCAAGAAGGTCGAGAAACGTGGGCGCAATTAGTCGCATTAGCCGAGTCCCTTCCTCGGAATTCGTTGCCAGCAGGTCTCGATGATCCATCCATCATGTTGAACGATGTGCCTGCGCTACCACCTCTTCCGGAAGCCGATCTACTGACTGGACGGCCAGTATGGCACATACCGAGCGCCGAGCATGGCCAAGATGACAAGACACATAACAAAGGTTGGGATCTCGAACAAGTATCTGGCACGCAAAAACATTTCACTCTTTCATTTTCTGCGCCGATTGAGTGTTATGCATCGCCCCAAGTTAACTCAGCTACTCCTCGAGGTCTCTTACTCTTGACACTATGCTGGTCGTACATTCTCTCTGTCCGGCTTTGGGAACTCCAGGGCAAGACTGCTACGTACACTATGCAAGCACTACAACCGAGAACAACCAAGGTTTCACACACTCGACAAGATGAGATCAATCTCGATATGAGAGCGCCTGCGTCCCGCGATTTAGTCAGGTGGCTCTCTGCTATCCTTGCATCGAAACCTGGCTGGTCAGTCGAAGGAGGAGGCTTCGCACCATGGGCCGCATTCTGTTCTGGAGATGCACAATTTGCCATTTCCACCGACGAGGTCGTAACATTTGCCCCAAAGGATCGACCGCCCAGCTCGGACAAGGCCACAGAACTTCTCATAGAGCTCTGCAGCTTGTATGGATTTGAGCCCAGCAAGCGCAAGGGCGGAAGGTTTGATTCATTATCTCCGGTTACAGCAGCATTTCTGGCGACACTTGCGCTCCCATTCTATCGTTCTGTTGGCCTGCAGCCGCACTTTTCCACATCTACACTGAGAAGACGCAGTATAGACCAAGCAGAGCTAGAACCCATACGTCAATATGTCGCGGATCTACGGTATTACATGACGTTGAGTATGCACCCGATGTCTGTTGGGTCCATTATTTGGAGCGTATTCTGGCAGCCAGCAGTTCAATGTAATGTTGTCAGTCCATGGTTGAGTTCTATCCTCAGTGTGGTGCGACCAATTATTGACGCGGGAAACTTGGACATGCTCGCGAAAACGTTTGCATTCCGTCGTCCGCGCGTTGCTCTATGGTGGCAGGGCATTTTCCTTCTTGGAAACCCTGCTATCCCTGGCTTTATTGTGCGTTACCTGGAGACGCTTGAGGAACGCTGGGGTTACGGGTCGATGGCACCGCCAGATACCACTGTTTCTGCATGGACTGGGTCACCTCAGTCTTTCCTAGACGAGGAATCGTCGTCTATTTATTCTGATCTGAAAGACTTGGTTCCAAGGGCTGACCTTCTCAGACTTCGCTATAACTTTCGCCTACAAGACACAACATCTGTTCTACTATCGTGGCGACCTTTTGGAGTTGTCCCCAAGCAGGAGATCGAGCTTGAACTCTGGCCCTCGTTGGAACACCACGCGAGCAGATCCTACGTACATTGGGTCTGGTGGATGAAGAAGGGAGAAAACGTGGTGGGTCATGATATTCAGCACGGGTTCCGGAAGGACACTGGCAGGTTCGTTCCGGATGTAGCTGACCACCTGGACACAACCTCTTTGGATCATGTTACGAAATGCAGTTGGGATGTAAACCTAGAACCATCGCGGGAAGCTACACTTCGAATGGTGAGCTTCTGTATGGAGGACGTCATAGGGGATCGAGATGATGAAATATCAGCCGTCCCAGGCATCAAAACACACCCATGGCTGGAGGACTGGAGAGGCCTTGAGTGAGTATGGAATGTAATTGGGATACAAATGATTGTCTCTTCGGGCATTGCTTGATACACCTAGAAGAGCCTGTAGTGTTGACAAGTTAATAGAAGCAATCAGAATCATTAACATGCGATGAAAAGATCTTAGAATCCCCGACGAAGCCGGTCATGGACGGGGAGGACGCAAAGTGCAACCATAAGCAAGAAAAAGAACCATACGAATCGCCTGCTACGATTATCAACAGAAGTACGCTGGTACTTTAGCGGCGGAAAGGGTCAGTAGCCAACACCCAAATCATCTGCTATTCCTTGAGAGGGTGCACAGAAAAGCGTCGCACAGGCGTCTTGCTTGGTCGGCCCGAAGCCGCACCAGACTACGCGTATGTGGGCGGATTGATCTGAGGCTTATGTCTCCTAATAGGAAAGCATCTAATCGGATGCTCTATTGGGTCGGTCGCAGGAAATAATGGTGGCAAGGCGTCGATGAGTCCTGCGGCAGCCCGTCAATTGGCGAAGAGGAGGACTGAGGTCGGACGAGGATCGTGACTGTAGTCAAAATGGTCTCGTAAAAATCTCTCAAAATTTAAGGGCAAAAATCTTCATTCCCTCTAATGAAATAAGGTCCTTGAGACCTCTATGTCTCTCAGACTGAAAAGAAAAATGGATGGTAAGAAAGAAGATGATGCCCTCCTTCCTTCTGTGTGCAACCTCCTTCCCTACTTATCCCTATTACATCCCTGCTAGCAACCAGCTAGCCCAAAAGTCCCAGACCGCCCGCCTCAGTACTGAATGCCACTATGTACATGCAGGTAACAAAGGCACTACAACTTGTCGTCCACCCATTGCTGTGAACAAGACACCCATTGACCAAGTCCGCTATCATAAATCCCATCTTCCAAGTTTAGGCATCGATTAGGAAAAGCTTTCGGGTAATTCTGAGCTGACCACAGGTGGCTAGTACAATCAGAAAGCCTCAGTACGAAACAGAGTTCAAGACAGAGTAATTTGACCATATAGAACTCATGATCTATGTTTCCGCCTCCGGCTTGTTGAACTTTCGCCTTGTGCATACCCCGAAGGAAGCCACATGTAGTAACGGTTTCCTGATGGAGCAAGGTATGTAAGGCAATCTACCAGTTCAGCTTCATAATACACCTTAGCCATTGTCCATTCGTTTTGAGGAGCCCTGCTTTTTTGACCGTTGACGTTCTTGAATTGGATTTGATCCTTCTTTAGAGTAAATTCCGCAACAAAAGTAGATTTTGTGCCGTCAATAAGGTTGTCATCTGGTTGAACTTCGTTGTCGTCGAGTTGAGCTTGGTCTAACTGCTGGGCAAGACTGGCCATAGATGTCTCCTCTCTGAATCTCTCTTCATCCCAATGCAGAGGGTCAGTCGAGTTTGAAACAGTTCGTCGGTGCCCAACATTCGATGGTCCCGCGTCAGGTGGCGACGTGGCTAGTACACTTGGGTTTGAATCGTGCTCTGTGAACATCCCGTACGACTGAGACTGCGCAGTATAGTCCCGTGTAGTATCCGTGCTCGCTGTATATGTTGAAAGGTCTTCGTCGCCCGTCATGTCGGCGTGTTCGGTAGCTTCTTGCTCTATGGGACGGTATCCAGGGTGCCCTGGAATGTATTCATGGGGCTCAAGCGGCCTCGCCACCCTGGCCTTGTCAGAATAATATCGGTTCCCACAGGCACATGGCACGTAACAAATCCTCCACCCCCCAGAATTTTCGCTCCCAAGACCATGGTAGGGAACCTGGCATATGTCGAATACCTTCTTGCACTTCTTACACTTAGATTCACTAGATTTAGCATGCTCATTCATCTGGTGACCACATCTTGTGCAAGACCCTTTGCGTCCTGACGATGTTGACATGTTGATGGAAGTTTGGTGGAGAGCGGTTTGACTAGGTAATCAATGAGGAAGGAATCTAGCCGCCTTGCCTACTCGACATGACAAATGTTTGAGTACTTGAACTTGGTGATTGTTAACCTGGGAGAGTTTATCTGTTCACGAAAGATGGTGGTGAGTCAAGCCAAGATAGGGAGAGGGTCATATGCTGTATTTATATCCATTTCCCAGCAATATGACTATGGGGACATTGACATGTAGGCCCCATGTGAGCGGACAAGTTGGCATTGCGCGAATTTCCTTCACTCCCTCCTCGAGTAACCTCGCCATGTACTGCAAAGTGACCGAGCCAGCCGACAAAGATTCTAGCCGCACTGCATACATACATTCACGCCTCTACCTGCCCAGTATTCTAAAGTTGTTAAAAACGGGGCGGCGTTATCACACCTTCTACGCTACCCCGCACCTGACCTGTCATGTTGTGCGCCTGCCTAACCTACGCGACCTCACCGACCAAGCCCACACCCTTGAACCAAGCGGAGACGGACCGATCAAGCTGGTCAGCTCTACCTGGAAGTCACTAGTTGTAGCGGTACCGCAGCTCTTGGCAATCTGCACGTTTTTTTGGTTGCTGATGGTGGGTTGTGTGCGGTTTAGGCAAAGACGTGTCACCTTTCAGCCTTGAAAATCCGCCGGGTGAGTATCAATTGAAGCTCAACGCTACCAACGCCTTCAGCCCGTTGCGAAGAGATCGGGATGGCAACAAATGGATGCATAAAGGACTACCCGCGTCACGTGGAATACATATGGACAATAACAGGACTATGTCAATGCACCTGAGGGTATCTCAACAGCGTCACTAGGCAGTAGACGGTGGTTGTCTTGAGGAATAACGTTTAGGAAAGGCCTAATTCATTTAAGCGATGCCACAGGGTGAAATACCACACAACATGCTGCCTCTTGTCTAGTCTCTATTCTTTCTGCTCTGCACATTCTCCAGGGCCGTTAGATGACCCGGATCCTTCTCGCACATCCTAGAATACCAGTAATCATAAGAAAACTGCGGGCCCTTTGCTGAAGCGAGATCTTCCAGATGAACAGAAGCCCAAATCAAATCTCGCAGAGTGCCTCCATAATCATTACATGAAAGTACCCGTTCGATCATAGGAACCATTCGTTCCAATACACGCAGGCTCAGGTCCCTCTTGTGCAAAACTGCATCGAACTGCAAGAGATCAGAATCATAGGCAGGCACTTCAATGCCTGAGGAGGGGAGCATTCTCGAAAAGCACAGCATACTCAGCACGAGCAGTACAAGCTGCTCTCTCTCTTGGATAGATTGAATGCTACACATTGCACAGTCGAATATCAATCTCCCTTCCTCACTATTCACCCATTTTCTTAAAAAAGAATCGGTCGCATGACTCTTCGATAACCATATAATGAGCATCAAAATGTCATTGTCGGCCTTCTCCAAGGTGGGAATCTTGTGGTACCAAAGACCCCGGTAAGACAGAAAATCATATGGATCGGCCCATATGAGATTTAATATGCCGTATGGGAGCTATAAAGGAAAAATTAGTTGTGTACGTCGATTTGATCCTCATGTTTGCTGAATCTAGTCATACCTTCAACTCGGAGAAGATCTCAAGCAGTTGCCTCTCTTTATTGTTGTCTTGTTTGAGCTGGTCTGGCCCGTCGTCCAGGACTGTGTTTGGGAGTTGTCTCTGACTTGTCTCTAGTGTTCTTTCGTCTTGGTTCTGAGATATCTCTCCTACCGGCCGAAACATCGTTGGAGGGACTCTTGTTTAGCTCCAAAGTCTGCTCGACGGTCTGGCTGGAAATTGCGACGTCTATGATACAAGGGAAGCTCCAAAGAAGATAAGTGAACGCCCAAACCTTGAATGCGAAAGATCGAAATTTTGGGTGATTTTGTGCCACCAATACCACTGAATAGTGGATTGGCATCTAGTGCGGAGGATAACTGAGGACTCGAGAATCCCCGTTGTTGAATCTGAGCTGGTTTGGTATGTCCATTTAAGTTAGGAGGATATCAATGAGCAGAGACCTGAGGCGAGTGGACTTTTGCTCATTTATTAACTACTGTGGCCTCGTGGTGACACAGAACTCTCAGTAGACGTGCAGGTGGGGAGGCTAGTTGACTTGCACCTTTTTCATTTGATCGGGGAGGTCAGTTGACACTCCCTAGGTAGTTATCTCCTAGCGCATTGATCTCTAGTATTAGATCAGAGCCCGTACCTCTGTCCGCGCCACACCTGAATACCCACTGCATCAGTCCGCGTGGCATGATTTTAACCCTGCTAAGATTTCTGCCGGAGGGGGGGAGAATGAAACATGGCGTATACATCCCCTCGGCTTTATTGTCTTACTAAGGGACCGAGCTGAGTGACTCCGGAAGGCTCGGCGCCGAAGATGTTGCCCCTCACGACTTAGTTCAGGGGCTACGCAAGTTCACACCATGTAAGGCGTTCTAGTGGCTAGAGCCTGATTCTATTTGCCCGAGGATTGACTCTCATCCAGACAATCGGGTGTGCGACTCAAAGGCCAGGTGATTTGAGTAATTAAATACTTCGCTTTATATATGCTTTTGTTGACAAATACGCATACAGAACCTGAAAGCACAGCGTGCAGTGTATATTGCTACGACTCAAGTCGTCATGTGTGTCATAGAGTCAAATATTTTGCCCCCGACTAAATTAACCAAAATGAGGTCAAATTACATCACCATCGTTGCCCCCTGACTACTCTGGTGGAGAAAGGGTAGTCAGGAATCACGTCACCGGCGAGTTGGGTGGAGGAGCTGGACACGGATAGTCCTCTGTCGGATGAAATGTGGTAGTTATCGGGGCTATCGGACTGGAAACGATTAGTTTCTAGTAAGAATATATAGATTTTATGCTTACGAAGGCTTTAAGGAAAGCATTCTGATGGATATCGCAATGCAGGTGCAGAATTGACTGGAATAGGATATCAGTTGCATAGGAGCACGAGTTCGTTCTTATAGAGCGAACAAAGATGGTGAGTACATCGAATCAGTGCAAGACACAGGTAGTCGGTCCAGCCAATGCCATGACGTTTTCAGCTGGCCATTTATGCGGCCATATTCATTCCCACAGCAGAACATGAGGATTTGTCTTAATATGATCCCGGACAGATTTAACACCTTCTCATGGCTTTACAGTGCATTTATCAGGTGTTCAATACGGACCAATGAGCTCTTAGTAGCGGGCCTCGGGATTATGATCTTCCGGAATACTAGCTAGCAGACGACGCTGAGGTATTTTTACGCGTCAAACTACACCAAACGGTCAACTGCACCAACAGGTCAACTGCACCAAACGGTCAACTGCACCAAACGGCCATCTGTGCTGACAGGTCTGCGCGATTTGCCAACTGCACGTTAGCCGCCACACCAACTCGCCAACAGGTCCACTGCGCCAACAGGTTAATTGCACTATCTAGCCCAGTCAGCCTTGGTAGCTGAACCGATGGAGACACAAACGCCCAAAAAGCCAGTTCCACCTGAGATATGCTCTCGTCGCAAGAAGATCCTACCCAGCGCTCGATATGTTGCGACGCATCGTGACACCGTCTTCAAGGATGTCTCCTTTGAGGACAGGGTGTTCATATCGCATTTTTTTACGGTGTACTCATTGAGGGCGTGGAACTATACGGAAGTTCCGAAAGCAACGAAGGAGGATGTAAAATTCAAGGAAAAATGCAAAGAAGGAGAATACCATCTCAAGAAATTCAATTTCTTTGATGACTGGCAAAAACTCTGCCAGGTTCTCACTGGGCCAGAGAAAGAATCGGTAACAGTTGGTATGCCTTCCCACCCTTTCCATTGGCTGTTCATCACTCACAGAATTTAGAGGGAGCTCTCCATTTCGCAACCAAGAGCATTTCTACGGTTTCGAGTGAAGAATGGATCAGGCCACTGTTGAAGAAGTTATGGGCACAATGTTCTGCTGAGATTGTCATAGAGCATGCCGTTGACGGAGACCCATCATTGCCCATTCTCAACCGTAACATCACGCTGGAGCTGGTCGCAGCAGATTATCCTCAGTTGCATAATGTTGGTCTTCAATTTGCCATGCCCAACTCAGACCTGGGTAACAATGGCAATAAAAAGCGCAAGCTGACGTCGAATTTGCCATTACCGGAGTCTGGGTCTATGCAACTGTCAACGATTCACAACTTTTACCAGCCTCCTTCAATCCGGGATCTGTTAGGCTCAGAGGGCCGTCGTCCTGTGCTAAGTGGGGCTAGTAGGGACCGGCTAGACTCCCTAGGAAGTAAGATGTCGAAAAATATCAAAGAGGGCCAACTAGGACAACAGGAAGATCGGCAAAACCTCAGCGCCTTGAGGCATGGTGAATTCATTCCCATCACTCGTGCTGTCAGTCTACATCTTCCCCCCAAAATTGGGCACGATATGATGTTGGAATTTGTTGTCGCTTCAGACTATGGCAGATTGTTAACGGAAGCCAAATTGAATCCTCACACATTGACAGAGGAGTTAGGCAGCCCGATATCTGACTGGATACTGGAGAGTACATTTGGGAAGCAGGCGGGGATACAAAATGCTGTTGACGTCGAGCCTCTCGTTACTGGTGACTTTAGGGTCAGCGTTGCGCTGAGTAGTGGAAGGCTCAGTGAGCTATTGTATTTATATCCGAATCCGGACCCCGTGGCTCCGAACGGAGGATCCTAGGGTTGTGGCGGACCCCGGTATACTAATTTGAAATCTGTCTTCACGACAGCAACGCTTGTGCCTTTGGTAAGGACTTCATCCGTTGTGCCGACCTTCGTTTGCTTGAGTGATCCATTTAAGATAATCCATTCCCCGCCATCCTTCCAAGACATCAGTCGATCCTGGTCACATGCATCAAAAACTTTATATTCGAAGAACTGATAATCCAAGTTCTGTGTTTCCTCTCCCTGAATCAAGTATTAGCGTTGTCATCTCTATTTACCTAACGAACATAGCTTACGTCGTGCATCTAGATTATTGATGTAGTCTGGGCTGGAGCGACAAATTTGGGTCCAGTTATGGGATCCGTGTGTAAGTTGGGTGAGGAGGCGCTGATGATGCTGATGTTGGTGCAGCAAATCTGTTCTTAAAAATGTCTCACGATTGCCTGATATTCTTGATGCCTGATGGGGTCATGGATTATGTAAGTAGTCTCATCCCAAAATACTAGCCCAAGCATGCTAGATACATAGACTTTCTATATACATATATGCAATAAATACATACTTCTGTTATTGTCATGCATGCACAGTCGGTCAACTGCACCAGTTCGGTCAACTGCACCAAAGGGTCAACTGCACCAAGGAGTTAGCTGCATAATCTACAACAAGGGTCAAATGCAAGAAGGGTTAACTGTACCAAAGGGTCGACTGCACCAAAGGGTCGACTGCACCAAAGGGTCAGCTGCACCAAGGAGTTAGCTGCATAATCTGCAACAAGGGTCAAATGCACCAAAGGGTCAACTGCACCAGTCGGTCAACTGCACCAAAGGGTCGACTGCACCAACAGGTCAACTGCACCAACAGGTCAACTGCACCAGTCGGTCAACTGCACCAAAGGGTCGACTGCACCAAAGGGTCGACTGCACCAACAGGTCAACTGCACCAACAGGTCAACTGCACCAACAGGTCAACTGCACTAACATGCGCTAACAATCAATACAAGTGAAAGATTTCTCGTCACGGCTGTATTCAGTTTGAGCGGATAAGCTTACGGTGCACGAGATCTCTTGCGGAAGAGCATGTAGCACGGGAGGAGATTGGAATGGCGATGGAAGACTTGAGGTCCAAACTGTGAGCGGCACCAATAGTTGTTGCATTGAACTACAGAGCTACTTCGACTGTTCCTTCTTGTCATCCTCTGTCGCCCCCTTAGAGTCTGTCTTGTTCGCAAAATCGTCTAGGCTATACTGGGTGTGATGTTCGTTGATTTGGGGTTCGGTTTTGTCACCCTCCTTGTCACCCTCCTTGTCACCCTCCTTGTCACCGGTTGGCTTGATGGGTTCTTGGGAAGGCATAGCTAGTATGAATAAGTTAAATGTAGAAAAGACTTTGACCTGTGAGTCTTACCTTCTTGGTTTCTTGTTTATCAATGAAATGGAGAAGGATGATGAAGAAAAATGAAGAAACTCGTCTGACGGTTTGTTTTATACGCAGACCAACCTTAACGCTGGTGAGTGTGGATGGCATGTCTTGTTGCAATCATGGCTTGGTCCCGGTGAGGCTGCAGCTGCATCGCCAACTCATCCCCTGGCATTTCACCCTGTGAGAGCCTTGAAGATGATCGACTAGGACAAAAGAAGACCCTGGGGCTGATGCCGAGTATCGCAATCAGGGGGGGAGCAATAGGTTCATGCGGCCACTTCGCCGGCCAGCATGGTCTAAGGAAGGCAACCTACTCTTACTGCCAACAAGTGGAACCGTCTCACCGACTGCCTACCTGCAGCCGTTACTTGGAGCCTGTATTCGATGGCCTGCACCGACTTTGCATGACGCGGGTGGGAGAACTATTACAAGGAGGGAGAAGTTGGTGTGCACTCTAACTGCCCGAGCAGATTGTTAAACAGGACACAGAAGCTCAATATATTGTACAGTCTAGTTATCCCCATTCGTATCTCTCACTATGGTCTCTTCCCCAAAGTCACCCAGCTACGCAAAGGTTAGTGATGATTCCCAATTTGGTTCACAGGACGCACCAGTAAATTTCCAGTCCAATGCTGGATAGCTCCCTTTCCATTCTCTGTACCAGTTCAGCGATGCGGATTAGATCCCAACCGAGGGCCAGATATAGGGGGAGTATGACTAGTCCTTCGACGTCAATTGCAGTGGGACAATGCCTGAAGAGGGTTGTCTCCTGATGGACATTCACGAATCCTGCTGCTGTCATGTGGTCTACCAGCTTGCCAGAGTGATCAAAGGCGCGGCCAGTCTTATCATAGATGCCTTGACGCAAGTCCATCCATTCCTTCCAGGCCGTATGTTCGTCCTTCGGTTCCACCTCGAGAGAGGTGAATTCGGTCCACCCCCCTTTCTTGTTACATCTGTAACACTGCTCAACTACCGCCTCAATATTCCCTAGCCATGTAACCTGTCCAAGCCGTATGAAATGGAACATCTCGTTCTGATATGTCCATTCTCGATCGAGGTCATTGTGAAAGGCCTCTAGTGAGTTGATTCAACTAACTAGTCCCTATGCTGTTTACTTTCAAGATGAAGAAAGGAAAGAATCTAAATACAAACTGGGTGCGTGAAGACGCGTTATATCTTCTTTAATATAGAAGATTCGAGAATCAACTCGATGGCGCTGTGGAGAAGAATTCGGGCTTGGCGGCAGAGCCGCCAGCCAAGTGGGCCTGACCCGTTACATTACCCCCCTCCTCCAGAGTTGGCGTGTATCTCACGATGATTTTCGAAGTTGACTCTCTTCTTCTTCCGCTTTGTCCATTGTTTCCATGCATCCGTATGCCGTACAGCACTGAGATGCTCCCACGTGGGTCTCGAATAGTCCACCCACTTCACGAGCACCTTCTTGTGCGTGCCTTCCTTCTTTTCATCGAGGATGCGTTCAACGAGGTACATCTCTTGACCATCCACCAGCACTGGTGGGGCGCTCTCGTGATCGACCTGCTGTGATGGTAGCGGGTCGTCAGGGACGGGCCGGAGCAAATCCACATGGAATACCGGGTGTATGCGTCCGGGCACGTCTAACTTGTAGGCGTGTGGGTTAATCTCCTCGACCACTTGGTATTTTGCATGTAGCCAGTCCAGCTTCTTACAAGGCCGTGACGTCTTGACGTTCTTCAGATTAAGGTATACCCAGTCTCCAGGCTTGTAGCGGGGCGAGGCAGTTCTGTGCCTGTTGGCTTGGGCTTGCTGTATCTCTTGGGCCATAGCTATTGCAGCTTGCGCAAACTCTGTGGCGTCCTGAAGTCTCTGGATGAAGTCTTCTGCCATAACCTCGCCCTCCCTCGCATCTTCTGCTCTTCGATCCTCGACTAGCTGAATTGGCTCGTTGTGGTAGCCGTGCATGAAGAAGAACGGGCTTAGGCCGGTAGAGGCCGCGTCCGTCTCGTTGATTGTTGCCATGGCTATTGGTAGCAGGTCTAGCCAATTCTCTTGGAGATAGTTTGTCCATATTCGTAGGATCTTCTCAACCTCTTGGTTCATTCGTTCCGTCGCTCCATCCGTCTGTGGGTGGTACGCCGTCGATAGCCGCTGCTCGATCTGCAGCAGTTTGCAGAAGTGCTTCCACATGTCGCTGACAAACTGGGGCCCACGGTCACTGGTTATGGCTGTTGGAATACCATGGACCGGGTAGTGCCGTTCGAAGAGTCTCTTAGCAACCGCTTCCGAGGAGATATCGCTCATGCCTTCGAGTTCGACGCCTTTGGTAAGCCGGTCTGTGACTACCATGCAGTTCGTCGCGCCATCCCGTCCCGATGGTGGGAGGTCCGTAATGAAGTCGATAGTGACCTCGCTCCATATTCGTTGCGGAATGGGTAATGGCTTCAGGAGCCCTCTCTTCGTGTCTCTCCAAATGGTGTTCTTTCCGCAGACCTCACAGTTACGCACGAATTGGCGTACTTCGCTAGCTGCGCCCGGCCAAAAGAAGCGTCTCGACAGAATAGAGTACGTAAGGTCTCTCCCCGGGTGCCCGGTAATGTGGGAGTCGTGTGTTGCTTGAATAATCTTCGTGCGCAGCGGCTCAGAGTTGGGTATCCAGACACGATTCCGGAAGCATAGGAGACCTCTGTCATCCAGTGAGCATTCTGAGATACTCACAACCTTCTCCTTTTGCAACTGTGTCGGTAAGTTCTTCTCTCCATTCGCTACTAGCTTCGTGAGTTCCTGGTAGAGCTTGTCCTCTCGGCGTGCGGCGTCCCAAAGTTGCTGCAATTCCTGGTCCTCGAATAGCCTGATATCCTTTTCGAAATCAAACTCCAGGGCGCCCTCAGTGTTGGTGGAAACTGTCGAGATGCGTACCCTTCTAAGATGGTCGTCCTGAAAGAGCCTCATAATGCGTGCCTTGAGCCGCTCGTCCGAGTAGTCGGCTGGCATATCTTGGTCTCGTCGAGAGAGCGCGTCTGGCAGTCCAGCCTTCTTTCCGGGTCTCCATTCGAGTGTGAAATGGAACCTGGATAAGAACTCCGACCATCGTACTTGTCTTTCCGTTAATCTTCTCTCCGAATAGAAGTATTTCAGATTCTGATGGTCCGTGAGGATCCTGAAATTCTTCACAGCACGCAGCTCTGGTTCCCATTGCTCCAGACACCTCACAATAGCAAGCAGTTCCTTGTCGTGAATAGCGTAGTTGACCTCTGCTGGCGAGTGTTTCTTCGAGAAATAGGCGACAGGCCGTAATAGTCCGTCTTCGTCGTCTCGCTGGGAGAGGACACCCCCAGTGACAAATCCTGAAGAATCTGCCTCCACGATAGTCTCTCTCTCCGGGTGGAAATGAGCTAGAATAGGGGCCGTGATCAACAGGTCCTTAAGCTTCTCAAAGGCTTCTTCGCATAGGTCGTCCCAACGGAAGGGTACGTCCTTTTTCGTTAGCCGTATCAGCGGCTCTGCTATCTCTGAGAACTCAGGCATGAAAATCCTATAGAAGTTCGCGAAACCGATAAAGGCTCTAACGGCTTTTACGTTCGTTGGCGTAGTCCATTCCTTGACAGCCTTGACCTTCTCAGGATCGACTCGGATCCCGTTCTCCGCCTCGATAATGAACCCGAGATATTTCACCGTCTTGACTTCGAATTCGCTCTTGCTGATGTCTAGCTGTAGCCCAGCATCCATTAGGCGTTGGAGGACCCTGCCGACTTTGTCGCGGTGGTCTTGAATGCTTCCAGAAGAGAAGATCAACACGTCGTCGATGTATGCTGACACGAAATCGTCTAGGTAGTCTTGGAGCACGCTGTTGATATACCGTTGAAAGGCTGCGGGTGCACCTGTCAGTCCAAATGGGACTACCAGCCATTCAAAAGATCCGTAGCGTGTTCTGAAGGCCGTCTTTTCTTCGTCTCCGGGGGCGACCCTGATCTTGTGGAATGCTGCTATAACATCTAGCTTCGTGAACCACTTTGCCTTTGCCACAGTGCGTAGCGTTTCGTTGAGTAAGGGCAGCGGATAGCGGTCCTTCTTGGTGATGTTGTTCAGTCCTCGGTAATCCACACAAAAGCGAACGCCTCCACCAGGCTTTTTCACCATGAGAACCGGTGCCGCCGCGGGTGAACTGCTAACTCTGATAAACTCCTTGTCGAGAAGCTCTGTAAGTGTCTTCCGCAGTACCAATAGCTCTTCGCGAGACATGCCATAAAGCGGACCCCAGGGTAGGGGTTTCTCGCGGCCGTGTTCGTCTCGTAGGACTTCGATCTTCAGGTCAACGCCTGGCCTGTGGGGAGGTAACTGGTTGGCCAGTTGTCGAGAGAAGGCTTGTAACCACTTGTGGTAGTGTGGTGGCAACTTCTCCACTGGGTCGATCTTTGGTTTCGGTCTCAAGGCTTTGTCGATGTCCGCCATCGTGACGGCATAAATTCCAACGCCGCCTGTACGTCTGTTGCGGCGCACGTCGCCTAGGAAGGCAGCGGCCATCACCTTCGAGACCTCTAGTCGAGGGGGCCGATAGCGTTGTCGGTCTTGTACTTGAGCTCCACTGGTTCCGATCTCCAAGTATCCTTCCTTCGCATGGATGTGAACATCTTGATCTTCCATCCATCGTTTGCCTAGAATCATATCCCAGTTAAGGTCGTCAATGACGTACATAAATACACGGCGCTGTTGGTGTCCGTCTAGGTCGATCGATAAGTAAGTGATCTTGTCGATCTTAACCTCCTTGCCGTCTCCTGCTGCGTTCTCGAGGATGCGAGGTTGAACAGGTATATGTGGCAGCTGAAGAGATTGGAAGGTCCGTTTGCTAACCGCGCCGTAGCAGAGGCAACCATAGTCGACGAGGGATGGTACGAAGTCCGTTCCATTCACCCTAACGTCTGCTATGAATGGATCTCCATCCATTCTCTTTTTACCGGTTGTCTCCCATTCTCTCACAGCCGCCGCGTGTTCCTAGTCTGAGTCTCCATCGCTCTGGAGAGTGGCATCTTCGTCTTCTTCAACGATCGCGGCGTTGGTAACCGAGGGGCGCGAGGGGGCTGTGGCGTTGACTTGAGTGCGTCTGGTTACGCTCCCGGGCCGAATAGGTGCGGCTAATGGACAGCGTTCGATTCTGCAGTTATCTCTTCCGCAACGGAGACAAAGTCCTTCGCGGTAGCGTGCATCCATTTCATCCTGATCGACCCACTTGGCACGCTTACCGAGCAAAGCCTGATCCTCTGGTCGCCTGGACTGGTAGCCATTCGTGTTCTTGCCGCCGCGGGTGCGTCCAGCGTTTACTTGAGTGGATGCTTGTGGGGTTGGCTCCCATTCCATCATGTCCTCTCTTCTGACCTCAGCCTGCTGGACAAGCTGTTGCTGAGATCTCTGGCTGCTCTGACTACCGTGGTTGTCCAAGCCCCTCGTGTTGCCGCGAGGTTTCTTCCATTGGCCTAACAGTTCCATCTGGCTGCTAAGCGAGTCGCACCTCTTTGCCAGCCCAACGTAGGTGCTAATCGCGACGGGATCAGAGCCTATAAGAGCGGCCTTCATTTTGTCGTTTAGTGCCTCCTGGAGGTAAGAAATCTTGCTGTCATCTGGCCAGTATTCGGCATTGGCGTTGGCGATCTCTTTCTCGAAACGAGGGTAGAACGATGTAAAGGGTTCGTTTTCTCCTTGCTTAATCGAGTGCAGGTTGCGAGTAGCTCTCTGTTTACGATCCTTCTCTCCGTACAACAGTTCAAGGCGGTTGAGCAGTTCAGCCACGTTAAACGTCCTCTTCTCAATTTGCATCTCCGCAAAGGTGGTCACATTGTCTTTAGCCTTGCCTTCCAGGCTCATAAAGACATACATGAAGTGGCCCTCTGCGTCTCCGAGGGCTTCACCGTCGACTCGTAGCTTCCCTTCGGTCTCCAATTTCCAGCTACGCCACTGGGACTTGTCACCACTGTACTTCGGGACATCTCGCAGCTTGGGGCGCTTGGTCGGGTGAGGACTGTAAGTGATAACCGTATTGGCGGGATCGGCGGTGATAGAAGGGTTGGTAGTAGTGTTGGGAGTGACAGGAACAGCGGTTGTCTCATTGTCTTCTGGCGCCAGCGTGGGCGCTAGTGTGGGCTGTATAGACTGGATGGACGTTTCCAGTGCTAACAGCTTCAACTTCGTTTCCTCGTTTGCCTCTCTTAGGGCCATATTCTCGGACCGCATAAGCCTGACTTCGTTCAAGAGTTGCTCGAGTACGCTAGCCGACTGGCTAGTGGCTTCCCCCTGAGTCATGCCGTCTGAGTGGTCCATTATTCTTCTTCGCTTGTGGCTTCTGGTGCTTCTAACTTCTTAACTCCGGGTGCTTCGGGTGCTTCGGCTGACTTTTTGACTTCTGGACTCGGGATGAGTCGTTGACTTCTGGACTTCAGCGGACTTCTGAAGTGATCTTGAAAGTATGTGAAAGGCCTCTAGTGAGTTGATTCAACTAACTAGTCCCTATGCTGTTTACTTTCAAGATGAAGAAAGGAAAGAATCTAAATACAAACTGGGTGCGTGAAGACGCGTTATATCTTCTTTAATATAGAAGATTCGAGAATCAACTCGATGGCGCTGTGGAGAAGAATTCGGGCTTGGCGGCAGAGCCGCCAGCCAAGTGGGCCTGACCCGTTACAGTCATCAATCTCTGGATTGAGATTTTCTGGGCAATTGGGCTTTTCTGGGTAATTGGGATCTTCATCTCGGTAAATGGCAAAAGCACCATGTAGGTCGACAGCGTAGACAATCGCGTTTGAGTTCCTAGCAAGGAAGTCTCTACACCTCGTTAGTATAGTTGCTAAAATCGCTTCGGAACCGTACCTTGCCCACGAGCCGTCGCCTGCGCCCACGTCCAGTACTTGTATCTTAGACTCTAGCTCGACAGTGGCCAGGTCCAGTGGAGCATGAAACAAAATCTTTGCGGATGATCTTGTGCTGAGTTGAAAGATTTTCCGGCTGCGATGTTGGTGAATGAACGCTGATGCTGAAAGGAATACTCACTTCAGTTGGAGGCAGGTATGGTAGTGGGCGTCGATTGGGTCCCTGACAAGATTAGCTTGACCTTTATCTTCATCGAAAACATCTTACCATGAGACAAAGCGTCCCGCGTTTTGGTAGTACAAGAACTCCCTTCCTAAGATCACAACAGTCGTAGAAGCAAATTCGTCGCTGGTTAATATTGAACTATCATCCTCGAGAGGCTGCGGGGACCCAGTGTGCCATCCCGGGTTTGGATGGCTGCTAGTCAAATCCTCGTCGTCAGTTGAGAATGGAGGGTGCTCCTCTGAGGTGGAGGATCTATCGGACCTGGCATCCGTGGTTGCATGGCTACCGATCGAACAATCGTCGTTCTTGGAGTCTAGAGTATCCTCATCAGTAGTCAAGTCAAGGGGGTGATCATCGTCGTGATTCTGGGACTTGGCATGATTCGTCGTGTTCGGAGTCCCCAGATGACACTGCAGCGAGAGCGTTGAGCTGCTCTCACAAGATGCATGCAAGGAGCTAGAGCCCAAATCGAGGTTGTCTTGGAAAGCCATGTTGGTAATCGAGAGCGGGAGGGGGCTGAAAGAAATGCCAGATGGATGCGTGATGCGGAATGGTTCGCGGACCATGCAAGGCGAAAACATTTGGGCAGCAGGTTGGCTGGTCTCCCGAGGTCCCTCGAGGTGATTCAGCGGCAAGGCGGCACTAGTCCAATTATGGAAAACTTCCACCAACCAAGGGGGATTGGACATCCAGGGAAAAAGTTGAAACACTAAAACGGTTAGAGTGAGCTGGAGCTGACCAGACCCGCTCTTGGCGCCGGGGGCGGTAGCGAATAATGTGCCTATCTTTGCCCACACAAGCATTTTAGCACTGGGTACATTCTCTTGCTCTGTATGGCCAACACAGCCGAGTCCAAGCAGGAGCAGTTAGTCAGCCATGGCCTTAGGTCACCTGACAATGTACCGATTTTCTCCGTGAAGTTAGCATTGCGCCCCCTCCAAGCGCTGTACCCCCAGTAATCGATGACGAGACCGGCTTTTCTCTGCACCTACAGCTAGTAATCGATCGAAGAATCGCTCAGCTATGTGTCGGTTCTCATTTGAGGAGGGTAAGCCGCGCGAATGGGAGCCGCGCGATCCGAAATCGCCAAAAGTCGCACAGAGGGAAGTGAGGAAACTCCTGGGGGGATGGCGGCGGACCGACAAGGTCGTCTGGGGTCCACACTACCCAAAATCCGAAGACGGGATTCTTGAGCTGTTTCATAAACTTACCCTTAGTGATCTATCACCTGAGACTCGTGGGAAGATGACATGCAGAAAGATACTGGAGATGATTGCGCAGAGGATCGATGCCGATAGCCAGACGCAGATGATGGTCTTGGCTGGCGCATGCGACTTGACCTTAAGTAGCAAAATGCTTGGGGCTTCAACTGTCAATAGAATTATGCGCCTCCACTTCAAGGACGAAAGCGACGCGATGCTCTCTAAAATACGGATCGCAGCCTCGAAATGCCTTCGGCTCCAAGATATTCTCTATCGCCATGAGGAGGTCTCTCTCTATGCCTATATTTTGTTGGAATTCCGCAGTCTGTGATCCATGAAACTTTGGTCGAGATACACTACTAACTTCTCCTAGAACCATGCCTGAAAACTCTTTCTAACTTTACTGATCAACACTTCTCGATTTTGGAGGAAGTGTTACGAACGGAGTCTATCACGTTCATCAAACCTGAGACACGGTTGGATTCGTCTTGTCTCCGTGCCCCCAATGTGATATATCTCCTTTTTGGGGAGAAGTTCCGGTACGTGTTTTGTACAACTTACGTACTCGTATCTAACTGGGAAGTGGTGATGAGGTCGAGCGGTGTCTTATGAGGTTTTCCGATCCGGTGGAAAGCAAGGACGCCACTCCGAAGAGATCGCCGCCATTCTATACATTCATGCCCCTCTGTGGAGGTCTAGAAGATATACGGAAAAGAGCGAGTAAGGAGATCGAGAGTATGGACCCAATTGCGGAACATAAGCAACTCAAGCAGTATGGGCAACCAAAGTCATGTGCGGAATTGTGCCGTTTCGTGAAGAACCAGGTGGGCCCACCTGCATTATTCGCCATTGGTGTTGCTAATTTCTTGCCAGGCTATCATGATCGGGGCAATAACAGAAAGCGTTGGCATGAGAGTTGTGGACTTCAATCGACCGATCCAATCTCAGGCCTTTGAACTTGACTTTGATTGCTCAATGGCAGCGGGAGAGTCCCTGGCTCTCGCTGTGCTACTGCGGGACCACGATGTGAAAATGAAAATGGTCCCTGATAAGCAAAAACAAAACCAATACCCAGGGGATCGTGTTGAGGAAGTGGAGTGGAAGCCAGATCAGATACTCTGTTACATGGACAAGGCTTTGTACGCACAGGACAAGGAGAACGGGCTGCCTTTTTTTGTAGTCACACTTGAAGTCAAAGCCATAGAACCAATGTGAGATCTTTGGACTCGACCATCCCAAGCGCAAATACGACAAACGCCGAGACATGCCACTCGGGCGCGATCAGCATTTGTGCCCGAGGCAGCAACGGTTGCTGGACACACAATTGGACCGGAAGGGACTTCCGCGATGGGGTGACACCCATATTTCTTTTGGTTCAGCCACACCACACGGAAAAGATGGTGTTCCCAGCAGCGCAGTGATGTGGTATCTCATGCTTTGACTTCATTGGCGGCTGGGTGAAGGAGTCGGTGAGGTGGAGGAAAGAGAAATCGTACTAGCTACATTGGTCTTTCAACTTTTTCCTCTCCCTTCCAATTATCCTATGAGTGTGGAGCCACGACAGCTGGACCCCTTGAGAATGCTGCATTACTGGAAAAGGAGATGCATGCATAATTGATGACGTGAGGTACGTCTGATGGGCCCCTTGTGAGGTATTTGAATGCCATGATGTGCACTTTGTCTGCTTGAAACAAATGCCATATGGATTCTCTGCACCAGAGGGATCTAGGCCAAGGCTGCGTACCTTTTTCTTGGGTCCAGCTAGCCGGTTTCCTCCTCGATTGGACATCGTATCTTATCCTTATCTATCGCGTGCTACGATATGCATGGCGTTGGGGGTATTGTGGAACCACCGAGGGAGAAGGTAAGGGATCCCTCAAGCTCAAACTCCCGTTCCGATTTTTTTCGATCTTCTACGCCATCTCCAAACAGTCCGATAAGACCACCGTCAAACTTGGCTGCTCCGTGGTATTTTTCAAAACTCTTCTTGTCTACAGTATTGGCAAGGACACACCGGGCTCGTTCAGGATTCGGTGCAGGGTGAAACGTCCCAAATGGATCAGATTCACCTGGGGCATACACGGTAAGCTGCTTGCCTACGCTTGTGCTATACTAAGGCTTGACTATAGAAAAGAAAACCGCAAAAGTCCGACTGCCTGTTCCATACTGTAAGACATTTTTCACGATTATTCACAAGCCCAAGAAGGATGCAGTTAAGTTCAGCTGCCAGATCGGTCTGCTGAAGGTCCTTGTCGGCATTACACTTGGAGACAAATGGTGGAACTCCCTGAAACTCCAAACCAAGTTGAAGAAGCCTGGTGACAGGTACAACGTTTCCATGAAGAGTAATAGTAAGGCGCCCGCTATTTCAGTTTGATACATCCTAAGATCAGGCAGAGAAACAACCCAAACCAACCGAGACTGCCCAGACGCTGGAGGACAACGATGACGCATTGCGATCGATGGAAGAAGGTACGGCTAAGAAACTTGGCTAAGCGGGGAGGACAATCTGTAATGAGTAATTTACGACAATGAGTGATACCAATGCACTGCCGAGTAAGATGCGTTCAAAATTGATTGCCAGTGATAGCGGGATGACCGAGAGTCCAGGCCCAGCGCTTGTCGCTGGGTGTCCCACTCTGCGAGGAGGAGACTACCCTACACTAAGTTCAGCTCTCTACCGTGGCTTATGGCAGCATGATGATCATGACGTGGGGTGGAGGGGGAGACGGGGTGTTGCTTTGTTTGCCAGCTCCGGATGGGACTGGGATGGGACTGGCTTCTCCACTCGACCTATATAAGTAAGCAATAATCGTTGTCTCAGAGTCTTTCATAGCATCTCCTCCATCGCCTTCCCCTCTTGCCAGTATGGAACCATTACTGATCTGCATCATCCCTGGAATTCTTCTGTTCCTCCTTTTTGTCGCCATTCTATTTCCTGAGGCTATGTACGGAATTATTGTCCAAGGAAAGAGTCTTTTTAACAATGCAACATCGCCAGTCGCATCTTGGTTTTCTTCACTGGTAGGTTCAGGCATTGCCTTTGGTACTAGATGCTGATGTCATTAGTTCCATCCAGTGACGCTATCAACCTTCGCGAACCCCGTTCGCTTGGAGGAAAACGACGAGACATATTATCGTGTGTTGAATTGGTCACCAATCGCTGCATCTCATTCTGTTCCCGAATCAAGTTTTGACGAGCTTGCCTCTCCAATTCACCTCCCGAAGCCGACGGTCCCGCCTGCCCCAAGTCGACTACAACCCGACAACAATAATATGGAACAGCAAGACTCGAAGTTTCTGCCTGTGTGAGGGTACTATCTGAGTTGCAACCCCCGCCAGGAAACACATAGCCCTGTTCCTGACCGACCGAAAAGTGAGATTGGATGGGAATGGATCTGAGGCTTCTGTTCTACTATTCAGTTATTCAATCGATTGCATCCCATTGTCTTAGTGGCAGGGCTGGACTGAGCCCATGCATTGTGCATGGTTGCGTGTACCCCGTCAAAAGCGGGGCGATCCCGCGCTAAAAAGGTTGAAAGCTAAAATAGGTTAAGATCCGCGCGGACATCACCACGAGGCCGTTCTTCCGTCTTGATCCCCCGCTTAGCAACCAACGCTGAGCACGCCATGTGGCGCTCACAACTGCCATCTCATCGTAATTAGGTCATGTCACGGCTTGGTTGACAATCAGGACGGAGTTTATCCCAGCGAGGGCCTTCACATCCGCCAGGGCGTTAGTATTCGGCGCATCAGTCCCCCTCAACCCACCATGTGTGGATCTACTGGAGGGGCGGGCAATTAGACTAGCACTCACTCCCAGCCGGCGACCAAACCCTCGACTCCACTGACATGAGCTACCATCCGTCCTGTTTCTCATCTATTGAACTAGACGTTGCCAGTTCCCGATCAGCCATTGCGCTGAGATTTGGTGGATGGCGATGATTTTAGTGTGACTGTCGCTAGCCTACCCCTATTTATCACTGGCCGTAGCGCACCTTGCTCACCTTCAGGGGGTGATCATCACTGTGGCGGCCATGCAGGCGCTCCCAGCCAACAATATGACCCACACCACCTTCCCACCTTTTCGAGTCCCCTCACAGAGCTCCTCCTGCACCAATGAGCTCGATTAACAGTCACCGTCTGCAAGTAGAGGCATTAGAGGGCGTGGGGACCCGACGCCTTTTCCCTGTCAGTCGGTATGCTTGTCTGACCGGTGTGGAGAAGTCGGGGCGCTCTGATACCTAATGGCCAAGATTAGCTCCAAGGAAACCAGCCGGCAAACTCCGTAGAAAGCAAATATTGGAACGGCACGGCGAGGGAAGAGAAAAGAGGGCGACCAATAGTTCGCAGTCGGTGGCTACTGCTTCCTTGCAAGGGTCATGTAGTGTGTCTACTGGGGTCTTGGGGGAGCTGCAGGTCTAATGTTTTAGGACTAGACGTGACTTGCCTACATTCATGATAAGCAGCAAATAAACCAGGCATCCAATAGATTTACCGATACCCTTACCTTTAGCGGAAAGGAGACGAAGGCATGTGTTTCAATCCCACTCTGCTCTTGTACTTGATGTGGGACAGCAGCCTCGTCGCTGCTACTCTATTGTGAAGCGGCATCGCATGTTGCGATGTGCACAGGCGAAGTGCGGGGTTCCATCTGCCAAGTATAAATATAGGAGATACTCCCTCTCACCTAAACCTCAACTTGCGTCTTTTATCATCAGACATCAACATGGGCTCGATCACCGAGATAAACCTGGCCAAGCGCACGTTCGCCGTGGAAGTGCGAGACCCCTGGACTGGCGAGGCGGTGTCGACTACAACATATTTCTTCGACAACACCCTAATCACGTTCCATTTGGATTCAGTCGGCCATGACTTACATGATGCTTTCGAACGATGCTACCATCCACTTCTGAACGCTCCGTCCGAGGATGACCACTCCAATATTGCGTCATCCTTTCTTTCCGAAATCGAGCGGCGACTGAAACTCTCCGACAATATACCTACGAATACACGAAAAGAAGATCGGCTATGGAGAATTATGCAGTCCACTGGAGAACCACCCAAGAAACGCCTTGCATTGTTAGTACTGCCTCCGGTCACTATGCGGGGTCTGGGTGAGCAGGTCATCTTAGAACACTTGGCTTGTCTTCAACAGGACTGGATTCCCGCACCAACTATCTCTTCGTCTGAGCAACAAAAGATGTTCTACTGCATTGCTTCATTGCATCGGATGGGCTATTGGTCCAGTCATGTTGGGACGGAACCCATCGAGGATACCATGGCCAAGATCTGCTCTCTCATTATGGGTTGCAAGGCCCCTCGTCCGCTACCTCGGTGGCAACAAGGAAAGAAGTATTGGCTCATCTCTGCTATCGGCAAGGTGTTTAATATTCATGGATTGCTGCGTCGACTTTTGTCCAGGGCGCTTACTCCTCGATTCAACAGCCTCCTCCCCTCTCCATCCGCCAACTCCTCGACGTCCCTGGATGCTGATTCAACCGGGCAGGATGAGGATGACGAAATAGCTGCGGAGAAATTTGGCGAGGAATTTGACGAAGAATTTAATGAGAAATTTGACGAGAAACTTTGCGAAGAAGAGGGTTAGGCTGCCTGTTAATCATTCATCTTGTGGTTGAGTTCCATTGGTGTCATGTCTTTAGTGTATCACATTCCTTTCTTTATTAAACTATGAATCTACTTGAGAATGTCCTTTGAGTCTCTGAATTCCATCGCTCCAAAACCTAAGTGTGGTTGAGTGGTGAGAGTGATACGCAGCCCTTGGCACCCACGGAATGGCAACTAAAACCCAGCCAGAATCGTATTCTGGACATCTTCCCCAAGATCGAGGCACCGGAAGGAGAGGTGGGCCACTCGTACACATCATATGGTTGCGTGGACGGTACTCCCGAGCAAAGCTACTCACGCCAAAGGTGGTGTCAAATATCCTGAGAGGTATCCAGAAGGTATACCTCGGTCTCAACCAACCCATCAATCCTAACTTATAAGGAACTTTGGTCAATGTTGGGGCCAAGTCAATATATACCTCCGCATCACCTCCGTGTTAGATCTTTCCCCGATTATCTGAAGATAAACTACCTTTGGCATCGCCGGTGGCTCCCAGGATACCTCTACCTTCAGACAACCTACCTTCGCTATCGGTAGACACGCGTCGCGGGACTGTCTAGATAGATCCGCCTGGGCCTTCCCGAGAAGGCAAGGCAGTGAGCAATGGATTTAAACAGGCATGTCATGTAGATAGTAAATTAAGCTGTTTGCCATTTCACTACCAAACTCAAGCGCCGTGTTGCAAAGAGATATAAACGTGGAGGAGGAGCAGCTTCTGGCCTTGAAAGAAAAGATACGACTGAACGCGAAGAATACCCAGCCACGCAGTAAGAGTACTGACGGAGAAGAGCTAAATTGTGATTAACACCAAGTCCTGGTAGGGAATGGATGGATGGGAACCACTTATTGTCATCTGCGGAAAGATGGCTCATGACCGTGGTGATGTACGCGCCAGGTTGAGGGAATTCCACTCTGCGATGCGCATTGACCTTCCGTGCTATCCCTGATAGGTGAGAGTGAAAGTGACACGTCACCAGGCCATCTCAGGTATAGGTGCAAAGGAGATACGGTCTCAGACCCAGGTGGCACTAAACCCTGGGTAGCCTTTCCCTGATGCTGATGCCCGATGCCCAAAAAGGCAGCCCAGTGATCGGCCTGAGGGCCCCTGTATGGAGTCAATTATATCACTCTTTGTTTGGGAATGCCGTGCCGACAGGGTAAGCCAGGGCTATACCAAGCATCCTTAACCAATTCGAGATGAAATATCTCAACTTGCCAAGCTTGTGGTGGACCCGGGGTTCGTGGCCCCTCATTGGATTTGGTATAAATGCATATTAGGCTCCCTAGGTTGTGGAATGGTATCTGATGAAAGGGGGGAGGGCCTGCTGTCCTTGTGGTAAGATTGAATTGAGGCCCATGCATGGAGACATGCGTGATAAAGGAGGGAGTGGGGAACCATCCGCCGTCTCGTATATGCATGTGTTCCGATAAGTGGGAACCAATTTGCGCTAAAAAAGTTGAAAGCCTAAATAGGCAAGATCGGCGATGACGATTCCCAACGGCATGTGGGCATTGGCTGGCCATTCTTTCACTGTTCTACTTGCTTTTGGTAGCATCAGCTGGCTAACCGCTTCGACCCTGATCACAAGCCGGTCAAATAGCCGACGTATCCGGTGGCGAAGGCTGCACCTAACGGAAAGTCGGTCACTCATCCCGGGATCAAGGCCGGCCACGATTGGCGGAGGGGTCCTTCTCAATGCTGGGCTTCGCTTCGTCACCCTTTTTATTGGTGAAAGGTATCATCTCACATTACGGAATGGCGGAACTCTCAAGGATGGCGGCCGAAGGATGAGACCGTCACTCTGCTCACTCTGCAACCCCTCCCTGCGAGACGCCCACATTAGACACGGTAAACAGCCCGTCAGTTCGCCACTTTTCAGCTGATCCATGGGTCCGTGGGTACAGGCCGGTCCGAGGGGTATCATGTCTCCATCTCAAGCCGCGGGTGATGCCGGTGAGAGAGCTTCAAAGACTCTGTGTTGATCGTCCGTGAGTACCCTGAGACGTGCCCCTAACCCTGTTGATGTGGCTTCAACAGGCTGACTTGAATCTACCGCATGTGCGTTAACCAACTTATCACAGAGATAATCACATCATTGCGGATGTTGACCCCGATTGCACAAACTCAGAGGGTGGAGATTGCTCTCCATGAGATAGCATGGGGTCCACTTCTTGTCTGCCGTCCCGTGACTTGCTGTCATGCGAGCAAACGCAGCTGCAGCACGTTTTCACTTGTGGTACGAGCAAACTGGTATTAGTGTAGCCGATGTAATTATTGCCCTACGAGTACGCGCCGAAGGAGTGGAAGGGTCTGGTCAGAGCGGCCGAAGGAGTGTCCTCCGTGGCGAAGAGGAAGGAAACCTCCATTGCCACTAGCATCAGTTCGTATTGAGACCCCTGAACGGTGACGAATTTAGTCACGTTACCACTAAGTGACACCATGTCCGCTAGTCGTTGCCGAAGCCACCATGCGGATTGGTGAATCGCCGTCGCCAACATAAAGGAGACAATCCCTAGCTGTCGCTGGCCGTCAAATGTTCGGAATCTTATTCTTCCTTGCTGGACTCTGCCATGTGTAACTATATCTACGTCAGTGTTCCGATGGGCATTGCGCTCGCAGGCTAACTAGAATACAGAAAGAGCTATCATGCCAGCATCACTACCACCTTGTTGAGTCATGGTGCCTCAAATATATTGAGACAGAGCGGAGATGCCCGCCTAATATTGTAAGCAAGCAATACTGGTAAGCTGTGGAACATTTATTCCTGATCGTCCCAGTTGACCGTGTCCTAGGGGAGATGTTATCTGTGGTTAGTCGTAACAAAATTATACCAAACAACAAGTCCAGAAATACTGATGCCTTGCCAGCGGCGTGCCGTGAGAGGCAACAGCCTAGCAAGCACCCATGGGCGAGACTTATTCAGAGACCGGGGAGGAGAATAAGTGATGCGCCATAACTTTTGACACAGTGAAGAAAGAACCTCCAACTCCTTGTGTGGTCCATACCATTCTGGGTGTCTCTCTGAGAGAAATATCACAATTTCACTGTGTTCTTTCACTAGATCTGGTGGGGAGAGGTAATGGTACATAGTATGCTCCAAACTGACCAACTGCCGCATTCGCATGATATGTCGCTGGCATAATTTCATCGAGGTAGGACTTTGATGGAATCCGAGGAAGGGAAGCTCTCAAACCGGGCATGTTTGCATGGGGGGTCGCATCTTTCCTGATGCCAACGCTCAAGATAATTAGCTAGGGCAATAATACGGTTGTAATATTTGTTAGTGTTGCAGTCCATTGGAGGTTTGGAGAAAGATTGCGTGAAGGGTATGGAAGTAAGATGCAGAGATTGAAATAGCATGGCGATCTTGTGTATTTGTGGAATTGCACTGGGATGCATATGTAGCAAACAAGGCCCACCCAGACCGAAGGACACCGGAAACCGCTTGAAAATATCGCGGGGAGGGAAGAGGAAAGAAGGGCATTATGACCGGGATATTGGGCATTCAGAGAGTCTCAGGTCGACGCCAATTCAGCCCGCGATGATTGCATATTGCACTAGCATGATCAACTAGCGACACTGAGACCCTTCCAGCCTTAATTTTACTATGCAGCCCTGTCGGATCACGACGGGGAAGCCCCCTGAATCTAGTCTAGCGCTGGGGGCCATGTAAGATTTGGTTCAACACGATATGGGGCCCGGATTAGGCAATACCCCTGAGATCACAGACAAGTGGACCTGTAGCTGTAATCGGCCGATCTCATGCGTAACCACTCCCCTCAGTGGGGATGTTCGATCGGCTGAGATTTTCTCTGACAAATACCTCAATTTCCCGACAGCTCCGGGGTTTAACTTGGTCATTGCTTGAATTGCCGTCAGGTGGTCCAAACTAGCGCCAAAGTGGCGCTCTTGTCGATTAAGCGAGCTGTGGCATAGAATACACCTTGTCCGCCATCTTCCCTCCTGCAGCTTCCTGCATGAAGTCTGTTACACAGGTCTCATACAGTACTCCCGTTCAGCGACATGGAACAGCCGTCCGCGAACCACCAGAAGGCAGCCGGAGCCGCAAATGAGGAAAGCGAACTCGAAAGGCCATTTCCTGGGACTCTGACGGATGAATACCAAGATTATGATTTGTCTTCCAATGAGACAGTAGAATCCTTTGACGGATATGACACAGACAATGGTAATAACGCCAGACTCCTTTGCCTCTACTTCAACTAACAGTTGCACAGATGGGTCCCAATATACAGCACCGTCTTCAACCGGTGACGTAGATGACAGCGGCGACGGTAGTGAAGAAGTTCGTTATCACGCAATCGACCGCGAAGAGGAACGGAACATATATGAACTGTTTGCTACAGAGGGTTTCTCCAGCGTGTCAGATGAGTCTTCTTCGGTTCTCATACACGGCTATGGATTTGCAAGCGCAATTCTTGCCCATGGATATGGTCTGTTGGTAATCGTGGCTGTATGTCGTCCTCGGCTAATTGAAACAGCGAAACGTTGCCCAAGGGCAAACGTAGTTTGCCCTGCAGAATTGTTCTTCAGCCTTGCGACGCAGGAGTTTGTCCCCCTTTGTCTTCAGTTTGCATCATATCTGTACTAATTGGATTAGACGACCCAAAAATTGGAGGAACGAGGATGAGTTTGATGCGAGGGTATTCGACATAATCCTTACCGCTTCACTAGGAGCCGATGAGAATCTCGAAGAGGAAATTTTCGCTCTTAACGGGTAATCAACTTTCCAGCATGACCATGATTTGGAAGCTGACAATACATCTTTTGAAGTAAACTCTGCGCACAAGGGCATATCGAAGTGTGTGAGTTCGAGATCGATGGCAACAATGCGACTGAATGGGTTAAAGACCGAGAAATGTGTCGGAGAAGGACATTGGATATCACATTCAAGGAGCACGGCTTTTGCATCAAGTTGAACGCCAAGATGGGATCTGTGCCATATTCCAATCTCGTTTACACTCCAAGTCGTCGGCTTCTCTTATTCACAGAATTCTCCTCTAATAGAGACGAGATGAGCTCCCAATTGACGCAAGCGGAGGGGGTTTGCTTCGAATTGTGAGTTTCTAGCACAGGGTACCGTTCAGTACTGACATAAGGACTAGGACCCGTCGTCTTTTCATAAAATGCTTGAAAGAGCCAACTGGAAAGCGCCCAAGATGCTGTGCGGAACAAGACAACATTGATGACCCTTCACCAGAGCCCCAGATGAAGAAAAGACGGCAAACGAGCCATTAGATCCCAGGGATGTAAATATGGGGATTGCCGTCGGTTAGGTCAATGTTGGGTTGCGGGTGGGGGGTTTGACCTTTTTGGTATTGAAACCATAGGCAGCATTGGGCGGTGTGCTTTGCAGTGAGTAAACTGAGGGAATAAATAGTGTTCTTGATAAATTGTCCATTCAATTATCTTTCACTCTATCAACCATTACAGGAGCTAGTTAGACCGTCTGCTGGGCAATTAAGGGTAGAGGCCTAATCAGATGAAGCCAAGCAGTGGGGGGAGACTGTAGGTACGTTGAACCGAAACACGAGGCACCCGTCGGAACAGGGTGGGTTGTGGTTGGAGACTCGGCAAACAGTGTCCTTGGCTGAGAACCTGGGCTAGCATTACGCCCGTGAGATGGCACCGCCGCCACAGTGGCCCCCCTGAAGCTCAGGAGCAAGACGCGGTATGACTAGTGATAAAAGGGGTTGGAGACGAGGGACCTTGCACATGCGTTAGTCCCAATTGTCTATCGTAAACATGGACATGGTGGGAGTACAAATGCCGCCACACCAGTGCCACTGCCAGCTCTTGCATTGATGCTGGCTGCCCCATCACCCCAGGAATGACCCCTGTGCGCGTAATCGGGACGCTCCTGCAGCTTGAGTCTCCTCCCCTGACAATAACCCGGAATAAGTCTGGATCTAGACAGCTCCTGCACGCCCCACTGGAACAAGTGAGTCAGGCTGCAGACCCCAGAGACAGTAGCATCGATGTGGATAACCATTTGCACTTTTACGGCGATGCTCCCAGCTTGTGGCGTCACAAGGCTGTTGGGTAATTTCATGTTCCATCTCAGGGGGTTACAAATATCCCGCCCACGGTGTCTTCGTCTGCTCCCACTCTGGGGCACAAGCCGCAAGATGGAATACAAGACTTTTACTTACAGCTTTCTCCGAAACACCAGTGGCGCCTCATCTCGATCTATCGACAGTATAGCGTATCTTACGCGTCAAGGCACAGTGTACTCTACCCGGAAAGACCACCAACCCTTTCTCAAGAACTTCCAAACAGCTGCCTTGAACTCCTTAGATATTGAGAGAGAGGATATTCAGCTTATCTCCGGGAATGGCACAGAAATGTAAGAGTAAGATTGCCACCTGCCCCAAGATCACTACTGATCTCCATCCAGTTACGTTCAGTTTTCCACTTGGCGACGTTTCGCAGAGCTATCCTGTTTAGGGGGCAGACGTTACAAGGCGACGGCAGAGCTTCCAGATGACACCGGCCATGTGAGAGCGGAACTACGGAAGGACGAGGTCATCACTTCCCTTGGAATTGCCGAAGAGGTCCTTCTCCAGTACCCCGGCACGAACAAGATTTACTCCGTCAGTTTCGATCTCCCCGAGAGCCCAGTTGGCCACACGGTGGTGTTTATCGGGGAAAATGGGGTGCAGGTAATATCAAGGACCTTAAAAGAGCATGGGCATCTCTGCTTGGCTCCTCCTCTCCCCTCCGAGGCTGTCAGCGATTTGCCTGTTGGGAAAAGAGATAGGTTGATATGCAACCTCAAGCTAAGGTACATCACTTCTCATTTGCCTGAATGGACTGACAGGTTTTAGGCCGGGCTACTCACTGGCGGATCCCCAGTCGACAGTTCCCAATGGCTCCATTTCTGAATCGACAATCGTGGATACCGAAATTGACGCCGAATCGCAAGCTGATTCTAGAGAGATTGACCCGGAGAGCCCTGATATGAGCAACGCAGCCAGGCCCTGCGACATATCAGAGACTATGCTGTCGCCCACTAAAGAGCAACAGCTTACGGAGACGATTACTGAGATGCTCAAGGACAAGAAAGACTATTCGTGGAACGACATCCGCCATCGTTTCCCTGGTATCTCGAAGGAGAGCTTCAAGCGGACTTGGTACAATAGGAGGAGTAGTCTGCGGCGCTTGAAGTTAGGCAAGCTTTCGCGCCTCTCGATGTGAGTCTTGCCCATGATTATATTTCAAGTAACTAAATGTTGTCTATAGGTCTCCAAGACGGGGCAAAACACTAACCATATATGTTGGCGGTGGAGACTAGTCTCACCCTCCTTGGCATCTTGTAAATCCGCGTGTACTTCTTACCTGTCACTACCTTCTCGGGTAGTATACGATACGGCTGGATTTCTGAAGGCAGAAAAGCTCCGATAGTCGGGGACTATTAAGTTCGGTTTAGAGGTGCTGCTAAGAGTGGAACGGAAGTGGGACTTAATGTCTGGTAGTTGAGACGCCAGCACCACTGATAATGATGATGTGTTTTCTTAGTGCGAAGGTTCTTGCACTCAGTGCGAACGATGTTAATCCTGTTTGCTGCTTTGGTTCTATCAACCATTCTATCCATCGCGAACGTCCATTACTTCGAGTCCCTCCACTCTTCTGAAAGAATTTCTCTCATTGGAGAATAGAGCTTCTCGTCTTCTCGTTCCCACCGCTTGTCCTTAGGGACAAGCGGCTCTTAGTATGGCGTGAAATTATCAGTGACCGTCTTCATGAAGATCGCCTCCTTCGCCACAACGCCGAGTTTCATCCCAGCCAGCTCCTCTGAATCTTTAATATAATTCCGTTTTTCGAATCTTGGAACAGCTCTGCTCTGATGTGGTACGTTCTGCCCGTTGCCATGTGCTAGGTCTGGACCACCAGGGTGCCAATCGAGAGTCAGGGCAGGGCGAGTGATACTTGTACATGCGTCTCGAATGGTTGTGCAGTCTACCGTATGCGAGCTCGAGTATACTCAGTCTGGTGTAACAGGTGTTGTTGGGGCATCTTTTTGAGATTTGATTAAACCTCGCGTCCAAGTAGTATAGGGTAGGTCGTTTCAGTTGTGCCGAACTATCATGGTCCACAAGTCGGACCAGTCGGTATACGTGATGTGTATCGTTAGAATGAAACATTGTATTGGCTATGGGGGGGCTGTCGATGTAAAATGGCGAGCCCGCTTGATGCAAATGATTGGCACTACTCGGCCACCTCGACTCAGGGGAGTCCTAGGTTGGAGTCATCACAAACTCCCGTTGTTTTGGTGGCTCCATGTGCCATCCCCAATCTAGAACTTGGGTTATACTCCATTCATAAGTATTTAAGACTTGGTCCTTATCCTCTTACATCCAAGTCGTTACAAACCTTATAGATGAGTAGAGCGATGACTACTTCGATCAGTATGAGACTGCCTGAAATTATCTTTTTGGCCGTCTTGGTCCTCTTTGTCCTTATCATTATATTTATTGTTACCTATTTGCGGCGATCTGTGCCGGGGGGGATAAAAGCATTCTGCTCTATAGTCAGTCTCTGGGTTTATCGTTGGCGGGTAGGTGCAAACCCTCTTCTCGTCACTCAGAGGTTGATCGGTCTAGGGATGCTTTCGAGACTTAATACAAAAGTTTTTAGTCCCTCGGAGTGCTCTAGGAGATGTTGAGTTGGGGCACTCTCAGCATCCCCACGATCCTTCCAGCCCCCCACGAGGCGAGCCAAACAATACTCAACCAGATTTCCCAGAAGGACATGTCCTCACCGGTCCTCGATGCATTTCTCTTCCAGTACCCGGTAACGGAACCAATATTTCGTCTTATGGTTCGAACTCAGGCATGCCGCCGGAGCCGAGAAGCCTGGAGAATAAATTCAGCACTTCTCCCCGCAAGCATTCAGTTGGAACCATTTGCACCTCAAACTCGAGCTGCTTTGGAGTTCCTTCTTTCTCTGAGGCTACCGCCGTTATTCCCAACCCCAATGACCCCCCCCGCGGAAGATGAGGTTTGGGATGAGTACAACGAGCTGTTTGGTGAGAACCACATCAATAGCCGTAAATCAGCGTCATCGTCGGAGGGTGCCCCCTTCCACCTGGAGACGTACCAGTCGGATTTGGTCAAGGAAAAGGCTTTGGAGTCACCAACTATTGTTTCTGACCACCGTAAAGCCTCTAAAGATTCCAAGACAACCACTGGTTCGAGCACCTACAGTGGCGACATGACTGAGAGCATCCGAGCTGCGTTCCAACCTCACCCAAGCCCCCATCGCCCAGCACCCACCCATGCCCGACCAACACCATCTCTCAGCCTGGCTAAATCCCAAGCAGCTAACCTATACGGCCGGCCCGATAGCGATATTTTCTCGAGGAGCCTTTCAGGCTAAAAACACTGGCGGGGGAGTTGGGGCCCAATAATGATGGGAATGGTGCTCGATTGGCGTGTATTTTCTTTCTAGTTGTTAGTTTCGGCAGTAACAATTGTTGTTAAGTCACTTGAACAGAGAAAAAGCATGCCTGTCCAGTAATAACTGTTAAATCTAGGCCGCAGAAGCGCGGGGATTGCGTGCGGAAGATTGCTGCGTAACACGTATTGTTGGGACATCTTTTTTGGGCTTGACCAAGAGTCATGTAAGCGGTATAGGGTAGGTTATTCAAGTTGGTGCATGTGCTGTGATCTGGCATAACGCTGCGATAGCATTTTCAGCGCCCGCAACAAGCGTCGTGCGCTGATGACTTGATCAAAGAATCACCACTAGTCGGAGGAAGTATCCCAATCCATCAGATGTTTTAGAGTTAGTGGCTTTATCCGGCTAAACACACACGCTATTAAAATCTCTATGACATATCACCAGCGATCTTATCGCCACCAATGCATGGCGACTCGACAGTTGCGCTGGCTGATTCGCGGAGTCGATCATGTTCTTATAGGATGATTAGAATGATGAAAGATCCTACTATGGATGTAGTGCCAAATAGATAGAAGAATATTCGGCGGATATGTAGTCGTGAACTAGTAATTGATAAGCATCGTGTGTTTGTAGAGGGGATGTTATCGTGATGCTGAAGAATGTCATGTGCGCAATTGACGAGCACGTAGAGGGCTCCTTACTGCAAGTCAGATTCAGCGACCGCCCACGTGTTAAGCTTGCTATCATGGGTATGGCACGTCGACCCAGCCTACCCGGGGACGAAAAAATGACAAGATGCTGTGAGGCGTCGATGCCGGAAAATCCTATTGCTATTGTTCTAGTCACAATGAGACACAAACATATGCGACCTGTATTCAACTCCTTGCTCTAATCTTCATGCGCCATTCCGAGGCAAAGACAATGCTATCTTGATTCGAGTTCCATAGTATGTGTCTGACAAGCTGCTCCCTTGCGATCTGTTCCATTGCGATCTGGCTAGAGCACCCAGCTGATAGGGTGCCAAAATGAACAGGTCGTCCGTCTTGAGTAACCGACTTGCAACAAGGACAGCGGTAGTCGAGACATTCCAGGTTCAAACAAATTTGAATCCCACTCCTGGTTCTGTGCCGGCACTATTGACGTAAGCGGCATTCTTTCGTGAGTTTGGGGGATGGATGTACCTGACAACAAACCCAAAAAAGGCCCTCCATCGTCGGCTGATGTTCAAATGATGGTGGCTTAGTTGAGCTGGCTAAAGGAAAGCTTTATGGGAGGGGACATAGGATTGCTCGCCCTTTAAATACGGTTGACTACCCGCGCCATCGTCCCGAAATAGGGGCGCATGAGAGGCCTTACTTTGTTTGAGGCTAGTGGCAAGAGGACGCACCACCTCGTCATGGGATAGGGGTCCCTTGTCTATCAGTCCCTGTTATTCGCACAAGACGGGTGACCATGGGTCTGGTGGTATAAGTGGAAGCTTGCGCCACCACCTATCCCCTATCATTTGGTTTAACGAACTCACGCACACCTTCACCACCATGAGAAATTCCGACCAATCTATCCACGACACGAGCCTGATATTGACTACTCTCTGGCTCGGGTTCGCCAGCGCTTTTACCGTATGGCTAAGGATTCTTCGTCTTAAGTCTTATCGTTTCGTTCCGGGCGAGAAGTTGCTGAACCGGGTGTGGTATCTTCTGGCCGGGGTGTCTATCCTCTCACTCGTTGGGATGATCTTATGCCCTATTTTGGCATGGATATTCAGATTTAAGGAGGCTCTGCACCCTTTGTGCCTCTGTATCTATCCAGGAAACACAATTTTGAGCGAGGTACGGCCCCAATCGTGATTGCCACCACGGCTCTAAGAGTTTTAGATGCTGCTTCTTCCGAGACCTGTTTGCAAGCCTCAATCTTCTGGTCATATTCCATGTTATCTTGCTCTATGCCTTTCGGTATGCAGCCTAGTGATTTTAATTACTGGTGCTGCTAGGTATCCAGCTCTCATGTCTCTTGGTTGTTGCTGGCATTTTTGGTCCCTGGCCTTTCGATCATTGTTTGAAGACCGAAAACTCCAACGCTATGGGAGGATAATACCAGCATTAGCATCCGCCGCCGTTGTACTTTTACCTTCGCTGCTTTCTTCCCTACTCTATCGTCTGATGGTATGTCCGTGGCACCGTGGCTCTTCTTGTATCTAACCAGGGCAGGGCATTTGCACCGTCTTCATGTGTCAGGACCTTTCTTCTTTGCCGTACACATTGAAGCTTTGGGGTGAGTCGCCGCCACCACAACGGGATCCAATTTCCAATTCACCGTGAGTCAAGGGGATAACCGGGCATGTCGGGATGCGGGAAGGCTGAGAAGTTGGACAAGACGAGCTTGCAATGCAATTGTGCAATGGCTGGTGCTCTTACCTCCATAGTCCTCGACATCAAATCTAATACACCCTACTGAAGGACGACATTAAGTGGTACTCACTACTCCTTCACATCTCTATTTCTTTGCGCTAAGTCCTTGAGTGTGGCGGGAAATGACAACCAGCTCAATGTATGACGGGATGCTCCATTTGAGCCGCATTCACCATCCTTCCTTCTCATGAAGCCCAAAAGGAATCTATGTAGGCAACATCGAGATTCGTGTCCACTGGCTCCGAGTCCACACATCGTTGTCTCCCGATGACCCGTATGGGCTATGACATATCATATCCGAAATGCGTTTGCGGTAGATGAGTGGATATAAAATCAAGGACCGATTTCATGGGTTCGTCAACCTCAACTTCTAACCCACAATTTGCATTTGGATTAAGGAATGGGAAGGTTTAATAACGTATTTGAAAGATGCCGTTGGACTTCTTCAGAGGTTTGGTTGCCGATCTCTTGACACCCAGATATTATAATGCGTCATATGCTTCCTTCCTATCATGATTCTCCTCTCGAAGTCTTAACTCTTCGAAAATTTGTATGAACTTTGAATCAGGAACCAGAGAGGGGTCACTCCTCTTCTTCCCTTTCCCCCCCTTCCCCTTCCTCTTCTTTCGTATTCCCTGTCGCTTTTTCGAGTAGCGTGCCAATTTAAGAGCTTCATAGCGTGTAGGGCTATTCGGGTTCGTTGGAGGTTCATCTATCTCACCTCTATTAGGTCGAACTCTGAAGAGTCAGTGGGACTGACCTTTATTATCTGCGTCGTCGAGCGCGACTTGATCGATTGGGGAATGCTCGAAGGGTATGCCACTGGAGATAGGTCGTTCGTCACGCCGACTTTGCTTCGTTCTCTGTGGTGGACGGGCATCAGCAAGAATGGGCGAAGTCATTGTGGAAGGAGTAAGCTGCACAGGTAATGGTTAGGAAGCCGGGGAGGGAAGGTCTTTATACTTTGCAGACGAGGCATAGCTGCCAGGAGCCACCCTTAAACGCATAAATGGCTTTTCAACATAACTCGATGTTTTCCGCGGGATAATGGGAATGCAGGAGAATCGGCTTATTTAATGGAGAAGGTCATGCCTAGGAGGGCTATGGTTGTCTTGCTCCCAGGTACTCTAAGGCAATCATTCTTAATATTAACTATTGACCAGCCGTCAGGTGACATATGTGAGTATGTAAACTTCGGTTTGTTCGTTATTGTAGTTGTGACCGTTGTCTCCACGATGGTAGCCGTAAGGTGTATTTAGTGATACGCCGAGGTTGAAGGCGCTCCGGGTATCCTAAGAGTTGGATGGAGGTGTATTGCGGCTTGTCTATTTCTAAATATGGTATCATAAAAAAAGCCTGAGCTCAAGTAAAAAAAAAGAAAAGAAAGGAGAATATGCTGGCAGTGACGGAAAACACTTAGACGAGTGATAGTTGTGCAAGGTTACCACAATTATAGTTGAGTTTAAAATTTTCTAATCTAAAACTTTTGGAAACAACCGCCATATCTTTGTATAAAAAGAACCCTGGGGGGCTAAGATAGGATCCCTGCGAGTCTTAGCTAGCGCCTGCGAAGTCGAGGACAGCCAGGTCGCTGATCTCATATAGGAGGTAAGTGGGATAAATACTCTCACCTGCTACCTACTCATACAAGCCACATTCTTCAGCCTCTTAATATATCAGTCTTTGGGCCGCTTAAAGCTGTATATCGAGCCACATTAACACTAGCCAATCCCCTTACTGATATTAGCCCAACAAAGAAGAGAGACTTTCTTAGTTGCTATTTTGAGGCTAAGCAGAAGGCTTTAACCACTCAGAATATCTTATCTAGTTGGAAAGGAGCAAGGTTGTGGCCAATTAACATTCACATACTGGCGTACATGCCTCACGATCAGCAACCATGAAAAAGCCGCATTGACTGGATGAAGAGCTCGCCCGAGGGTGGCTTCACATCCAAGAAGTGGATATATGGGAGGGGCAGCATTGTCGGTGTGCTAAAACCTGCCCTGCTAGAGGAGGAGCTTCAGCTTGGACAAGATACCCTAGCCGTGCTTTCGGATGAGTTCGGCTTCACATCGAAGGCTACGTTCGACAGTACTACTGCGATGAGGAAGGAGCCCTCTCCACAGAAAGCAAAGGCCGAACTGGGAAAAAGGCGAAACCCTTTCAGCAGCAGCCCTGATGCTTCGCCATCTAAACGCACCAAGGACTTTTCGTCTGGTAGAGACGAATATATCCCTATGGACCCGCGGCTTGAATAGGAATTAGCGGGTCACGAGACGGGATCAATGCTTGCAGCAGATTAGCATTCGATGCAGCACCGCAAAAGACTTTACGGAGTAGAACTGAGCACCAGACTGATACAGAAATGCAGACTTCACAGAGTTCAAGTCAGATAAACGAGATGTATCTGCTCTATCGGCCGAGTGTGAAGAGAAACTACTGAAGCTGCCTACAGAGGGCACCATTTACTCTTCTTTGAAAGAAATGAGACGAGATCCGTTTTTAGTCGAATGTCCAGTTTTAATCAATCATCCAGTTTTAGTCAAATGTCCAGTTTCAGTCAAATGTCCAGTTTTGTCAAAGGTCAAAAATGGATGTTGGGGTATCAGGAAGCTCGGCTATAATGTGGCGATAGAGTTACAGTAATGAACGGGTCAGCTTGAACAAGCTGAAGAGTTGTTAGAAGCTGTTTCCGGTTTTCTTGCTGTCCAAATATATCTCCATCGGCCGTCAGCGATGACCCCGAAAGCTGCGTATATGAAGACTTACATTGTACAATATGCGTGATAACTTCGCGTACATATCTCACTCTTGACTTCATTGCAAAGACTCTCCACTTCTTCCTTGGACATCCTTAGCGTCTCGACCATAGCTGCGTATGACAGAGCCGCGAGACCAATAGAGAATCCAAAATTGAACCAATTACCCACCTCTTTGTCATGAGAATCTTCAGGCCAGTCATTGCAATACGCTTTGATGACTGTTTCACTAATGTTTGTGAAGCCAGCTACTCCAAGCTGGCGTTGTGTTTCTTTAGAATCCACTTTCATTGGGCGGCCATACCGATCCATTGCATCGAGAAGTTTTTTGGCCCATTGACTTAGAGAACTGTTTGGTGGAAGAGACCTGTCGTCACATTGAGGGTCCCAATCAATTTCGATATGCTCGATGTAGCCCCCAGGCTTGAGGTGCCTGACCGTGGGTTAGTTGAGGCTAGCGGACGGGCTTCGTAGAGGGTTGAACTAACGTGATCATCTTTTGGTACATATCTGGCCAAGATTCAATACTGCCAAAGAGTGTTCGGGCATGTATGAAGTCCCAGCCAAGGCCAATTGCGTCCCAAGAATCCTCAAGGTCAAATAGCTTTGGAGGTTTCATATTGGATGGAATCCTCCACGGTATGAGTCAGCGAAGAATGATATCTATTCGCTGCACTTACATCCGGGACTGTATCATATGGAGGTCGAGGCCCTGTACACTTATATGAGGATATTCACTATGGCAGTTCGTTAGATTAAGGCCAGGGCGACCATTTCTAGAGCGGACGCACTCAGCCAGCTGTGTGGCCCATATTCCCGTGCCTGTGCCGAGATCGAGGACCTGCAACGGTTCTGTCATATCCAAAGAAGCTGAGAAAAGCCTTCCATGACGCGCTACTCGGAAGAACTTGTGGAATATATCTAGCCGATCGGTCTCCTCCTTTGCGTGGGCGAGGTTAGCTCTGTCACAGCGTAGACGGGCATACTCGTTCGTACTTCGTCAATGGGCAACCTATATTTGTCCTTCTTCCCATACCAGCGGCCGTAACAGTATGACATATCGCACAGTTTGCGCGTTGGTTGACGGTCTGTAAAAAGAGCACTATGGGAGGATGTCAGTGAAGTAGGAGTGGCCTGCGTTATGGTGAATGAGACGAAGAACTCGCACTGGAAGAGAAAAAGCCGAGTGTACCTATTTTGGCTGTCTGACATGGTGGAAGCGGGCAACCCTTTCTGATTTGCCTCGCAATTAATTCTAACCAGCGTGATGTTCCACTCAAGGAGGGCCTACACAAACTGAGGGAGTGGAAGACAGCTAGTCCGCATGCGTTATAGTCACGTGACACAACACAACACTGGAAGTTGTTGGATACGCAATTTGCTATATGCAAATAGCAGAAGTAATTGATCAAATGATATATCTTCCGAAGGTCGTTCTTGCATTGATTGAGGGTTATAGGGGCCTTGTTTTATACTCAAAGGAATCTAGATCCGGGTGTCAAAGGGATCCGTATCCGGCTTATTACCAGATCCGGCGTTCCGGATCAGGCAGGTTATGCCGCCACACGAGGTCTCAATCCAACAGAAGTCAAATCTACCCCGCTCACCAGCCCTAGCCGCAGTGAAGTGCGGCCCGAGTAGGGAATCAACCTCAATTACGCGGTCACGTGTCTGACACATGCTTTAGCCTGGGTCGTGACACCAACAGCAGGGACCAATTTTTGGACTTATAGTGGACATAGCTGTCTGTTACTAACAACACAGATTACCTTTGACTTGCAGTGGAGATAGCTCTCTGTTACTAATAACAGGGATCACTTTTGGATTTATAGTGGAGATGGCTGTCTGTTAGTCACAACAGGGATTTTCATAGTGGAGATAGCTGGCTGTTAGTCACAACAGGGATTTTCATAGTGGAGATAGCTTGTCTCTTACTCACAGCAGGGCGGGGATCAATTTTTGCTCAAAGTGGATATAGCTGTCTGTTACAGTACTAACAACACTCAATATGGGCTGAAGGAGACCATGGCACAATTTGAGCAATGAACGTGTATATTAGTAATCAGTGCCCTTTCGGCTCTAGTGCCGCCAGGCGTAATAAATTGTATTGTATTGTATTATATTGTATTGTACTAACAACACAGATTACCTTTGACTTGCAGTGGAGATGGCTGTTTGCTACTAACAACACAAATCACCTTTGACTTGCAGTGGAGATGGCTGTCTGTTACTAACAACAGGGATCACTTTTGGATTTATAGTGGAGATAGTGTAACGGGCTGTGCCCGTAGGTGGCCTCGGGAACCCTCGGCCTTTCGTGGCCCACTTTTACCTTTAAGCCACCATGACGAGTATATTTATGGATGGACCTCCTCTACTCTCTTTCTCTTCTTCTTCTTTCCTTAAGTTTGGTATACTCTGTAGAGTGGCCTAGCTAGTTGCAATACACTACCTTGAGACCGTTACAGATAGCTGTCTGTTACTAATAGCAGGGATCAATTTTTGGACCCAGAGTGGAGATAGCTTGTCTGTTACTATCAGCAGGAATCACTTTTTGGACTTATGGAGATGGATCTCTGTTACTATAATAGGGATCACGCTGTGACTAATAAGAGGGAGAGTAAATATATCCTATGGCTATAATCGATTTTAGTCATTTGCACTTTTTGTAGAGACCCCAAGATGGAAAAGTCAGCCAACACCAGCAGCCTAAATCTTGCATGCAGCGTCAGTGTCTAAAATGTCTTTTTTGTATGATTTCATCTCATTCCATCCATGGCGAGTGGTGCACTTCATATCCTAGCTCGGCGCTTCATAATAGAGCGTCGTACTCCGGTCTACAAGGCTTCGATCTGCTTACCCGTGCCGTAGGCAATATTTATTACTGTTAGGTTGAGCTCCGCCGTGGAACCAAGGCCGCTAGGGCATACGGGCTGGACATGAGAGCGGCGACGGGCGCTCTGCGAATCCCACGTACCAGATTGTTGGGGACCTGCAGGCTTAGACGTGCGGATGAGCTATTTAAGACGCTGAGGAGCGGCTGCGGGCACAGGAGCTGGGAGGGGAAAAAAAGAAAAAAAAGAAAATTTCCATTCTATACCCTTCCTCGACGGAAGTATCATGGGTGAACCAACAGTCGCGAGAGAGATACTATAAAGGAGTAAGAATAATCTCAGTTGCGGTCCTGGGACAGTTGTGGTCCAAGGACACATTTGGACGATGGCAAGAAGTGGACGAAAAGACTGGCTTCCGTCGGAAGCAGTGCCATCGGAGCTAGCATGGCTGGGCTTACATAATCATGAGCGGCCTTTACGGAATCGTTCGGTAGGAGCACCTTGTTCCTGCATAAGGGATAGGGCCGTCCAATAACATAATGTGGAGCTGAGCAGACGGAAGTGGACGTGGACTAGTACACGTAGACTAGTATGGACAATATGCTAACAGAAATGTGCCAGCATGATCTGTGTGCTACGGCACCTATGCGAGCATGCCCTCTGTATACTGGAGCACCTGTGCCAGCATGATCTAGATTCTTGCAGGATGAGGCGCAGGCGACGCTGTCTCTGTGGGCAGCTGGCGGCGTGAGTGGAGCAGAGTTGCCGGTGCAGATAACGGTACAGGCCGATCTGGACACACAGAAAGCTTCACGTGCAGGCCTGCCTCTGATGCAATCTGCCGATGAAAGCACTGGTTGGGTGTGTGGGGCTATACTACGCCTCAGGCATCAAGGTTTTATTACTGAAAAGGCCGAGAGCAGAGGGACTTGGAAGGTGTATGGCCAAACAGAGTAAGATGCTTTTCTCGGCTAAACTTAACGCCGTTTCCGATGGATGGCCGAATGTGAAATCTTTGTTCCACAGTCGCATGATAATGCGGGTTTGGAGGAGCAGCCCCACTCTTTTCCAATTTCACCAATTGCAGAACCGCACGAGACGAAGTCTAAGGTTCGATTCCCATTCGATGGATCTTTTTCTTTTTATACTAACGTGGCCACTTCAAATGCTGCCTCCAACAGGGGTTGGCACAAGTTTTGGGGCTGATTACCTGCGAGTTCCAACTCCCCGCTCAGAAACTCCAGCTTGACAATCCCGTGCGGGAGTCATCTTGCTACTGAGCTGTGTGCAAGCCCCATATTTCGGTTGTTGATGTGGCTGTGCGGACTGATCCGCTTATAACGTGGTTCCCTAGGCAGCAGGTTTTCTGTTGTCCCGATGTTTTCCCTTCTTCGGGCGTCTCACAACAAACCAGTTCTCGACGCCAATCATCTGCCCTCCTCTCGCACAAATCCATCAGCCTCCATGGAAGAAATTAAGAGGCTGCGGAAGCAGCTACGGGAAGAAGAGGAGCAACGATGACGTGAAGCTGCTGAAGGCCGCGCCCTCGAGGAACAACACCGACGCGAAGAAGAGCAACGCCGACGCGAAGAAGCCGAAGAACGCGCGGGCGCATTGCAACCGTTGACACTCCACCAATATCTTGAAACATGCCATTCGCTCAGCCTTGCCATCAAAGTGGTAACCGACCGTTCTTTGACGACACAAGGGGACACGACGAATCCGACCGGCCCGAATATATCCTCGACGAATTATCCCGTGGGCCACATTCGCAAGGGAATAAGAAAAAGTCTGGAATTAGCTTTCCTTTAGTCCCTCGTTTTCTTCCCGAGCCGCCTTTCTATCCCGACACTAGCTGGATTATGTGAGATCCCTGCTTCGCCCGGTTAGCAGTGAGATTTGACTCCGAAACGGCGAGCGAGATGTTGAAAACGCAGTTCAGAAGCTGGTGGACGCGACGTACGACGATTCGTTGCTGAGGAGTCATCTCGGCCTCGATGGAACTTACATCACAGTGCGGGTCAGCAAGAACTTTTCACACGCCTCGGAACCGGCATCACATCTCAGGCGGAGCAGGTTCATGGGCCTTTAGCCAGGCCCTCCAACGATGCTGATGGTGCCAGAAAGAGCGCACGCAGCCAAAAGGCGGCCGATGATACATCCGCAGCGGATTGCTGCTCAAGGAGACACGGTGGCATCAATCTGAGCGGGTCTTGGGAAGGTAATTTTAGAAGTCTTGGATCTTACTGGCCATTAAATTAGCGCCTGTCGGTCCCTGGCTCTCGCGCGGCGGTTCCTGGGCTAATCCGGTCGGCCACTTGGGCTAATGTCGTCACAAAATGAAATTTAAAGCCCTCCCAAAGCCCCTGGCCTTCTCAAACTCCATCTGGGTTGCAATGATGTCGGCTAAGCCTCGGGGAGTTTTCTCATTCACGTAGGGGACCCGCACCATGCCCCTCGTGGGAAACTGCCACCAGGCACCCACCCTGCCACTTAATCTTCGTTGTCTTTTCTTTGCTAAAAAAGGGACTCGACATTTGATTGGTGCCTTGTAGTTCCCCCAGCCATACTTGGTGTCTGTAGCGTTGATGTCGACTTTGCCCGTGTTGAGAAGCAGCTTGACGGCCTCATGCCCTTGCCAGGCAGCCCACGAGAGCGGTGTCAGGTAGCGCTGGCGCGACGGACCAAGCGGCGGAACGGTGACAGGAAGAGCAGATGCCCTGTTCAGTGGGTGCGGCTTCTAAGGGCCCGAGGCTTACCAATGAGAACTGGCCTCGGAGGTTTGACTCCCGAAGGCATTCCGAAGAACCACCGAAGCCCCAGTGTATACGAGCTGCCCGACCACTCGCCCGGGAGGTACATAAACGATAACACTTCACCCGTTAATCTTCTCATATTAGGCCCCCGTTGCCTCCGACATTCGCGTCGCGGGGTTCAGAGAGTGTGGGCTGAATAATACTGGAGCCAGCGGTGTCCGGATTCCCTTTTGGCATGCGGTCCCAGATCCCTCGATGGCCCCTTTTAGGGCATGTAGGCAGCCGTCGTCGGGTGGCGAGTGGATCTGGGTTTGGGAAATGAAGTTGCAACAAGGGTACAACCAACAACGGTTCAACCAACAAGAGAACCACCGTTGACTCCAGGCGCAAAAAGGCCAAGATTGGCAGTTTGCGCAGTACTTAAAAGTCGATGAGTGCCAACTTGAACCAATCTCTCTTTTCCTGTAACCAGTACAATGAACGTTGCTACTCAGAGTCAGGCCTTGGTCAAGGCGGAACCACGGCAACAAACGCCTCCCAGAGTTATTCCGGCACGCCCACAGGGACAGCAACCGGAAACCACCAACAACAACACTACTAATGAATTCAAGACACTTCCACAGCAAAGTCAACTTCTGGACTTTAAATTGGTATGGAAGCAAACATCGGCAGTGTAGTGCCCTAAGTACATGTATCGTTGGGATCAAGAAATCAATGGGCTTTGTTTTCTCCAAATTTACATACATACTCTACATTTCCACCGGCTGTGCTAGTTTATTACCTCTAGTTTCACAAACGATATAATAATAACTCTCCCTGAGTTACAGCCAATTGCCACAGTAGATCCAGATACCTTTGAACAACGAGGGCGAAATGGCACCGGTAACCAAAATAACCTGCTTTTCTGCCATATAATCCAGCAGCTATTCTCACTAATCCCTAAGCCCAAAAGGCAATCAGCAAAGGGTATAGTGGTATTTTCCCCAGACAAAACAGGGCCTTGAATAGAGATGGCGCCAACGTCAGTAAAAAGGCATGAATCATTAGGGTCAAATTGAAGGCAAGAAGACTGAACGCCGCGTATTTCCCGGATGCATTCGCCATCCTCAATCCGCCAGAGCCGCACCGTCTTATCATCAGAGGCCGAGGCCACAAGTTTTGAGTCCTGCGAGAAGGCTACTGAGTTCACCGAGTTCGCGTGGCCCTTGAGTACTTGGATACAGTCGCCATCGTCGATCCGCCAGAGCCGTACGGTCATGTCGACAGAGGCCGAGGCCACTAGTTCCGAGTCCTGCGAGAAAGCCACTAAATTCACTGATTGCTCGTGGCCCTTGAGTACCTGGAGACAGTCGCCATCCTCGATCTGCCAGAGGCGTACGGTCTTGTCGCGAGAGGCCGAGGCCACTAGTTTCGAGTCATGCGAGAAAGCCACTAAATTCACTGATTGCTCGTGGCCCTTGAGCACTTGGACACAGTGGCCATCGTCGATCCGCCAGAGCCGTACGGTCTTATCGTCAGAGGCCGAGGCCACCAGTTTCGAGTCATGTGAGAAGGCCACTAAGGTCACACGGTCCTTGTGGCCCTTGAGCACTTGGATGCAGTTGCCATCGTCGATCCGCCAGAGCCGTACAGTCTCGTCGTCACTGGCCGAGGCCGCCAGTTTTGAGTCATACGAGAAGGCCACCGACGTCACCGAGTCCTCGTGGCCCTCTAAGATGTTTTGGCATTGGTCCCAGTTGTCTTCAGGTTCTGGTGCAAGAGATATCCACTCGGGGGTTTGATTGTTGAAAACCTTTCGCACAGGACTATTCTTTGGCGTGAAGGCAAGAACTGAGGAGTAGATCTGAAGAGGTGTTGAGTCTATTACAGACATATTGGCGAGGATCAATCGTATCGCGTCTTGGAGAAAATCTACAAGCATTTCGCTTCCCTCCGGCTGTAATATTATCAGCATATTCTAGTACTCTATTACTTAAGGGCTACCTACCTTAAGAACTGATTGCAGGACGTTGATGATGCTGACACTTTCTGAGGCCCTTCCGATAATGCTTAAGACTTCGAGCCAGTGGAGAAAATGTTGCAATAAAAATCCGTAGACTGGCCCGTCATTATCAATTGGTAATTCTGCTTGTTGTATGTGATAAACCAAGTAAAGACAAGCATATTGCACTTCCTGCAGGATATAACAATCTATAGCTTGAGGACTGATCGATGAACGGCTTGTCCCTGGTTGCACGAGCTTACACATATCTGTTTGCAGGTGCTCTTCCAAGACACGCAGGCAGTTCATAGCCAGCTGATTGTGGATGTGTTTCTCGTCAACCCAAAACAGGCTTTTTCCTCGCTTCTCAGGGTCCACTAAAAAGTCACGGAAGGAGAGATGTAGTAGCCTCACAGGGAATTGATCTGATGACGGGACGCTTAGCACCGAATGAAGCAGATCCAGTTGGTCATCGATTGTGTCTTTTGGTACGTCAAGAATTCGGCCGAGGGCAGTCGTTGAGAGGGGACTCGCTAGAGTAACAATAGAGCCCACGATATCTCGAAACTGTGAGAGAGCAATATCCTTTTCTTCACTGGATAACCCATGAATGAAGTTGTTTAGGACTGGTAAGTATGTTGCATCTAGCTTTGATTTCTGGCTCCTCGTTTGTAGCCGTAGCACAGCTTGCAGCTTTGTGCGAGGATTTCCGCCACCTCTTCGATCAGCGAGGAAACGGCATACAGTAGCAGCGAAGATAAAGATGGGAACAGCCATTTCCGTAAGAATCTGAATACTTCCGTCGTCAGGCCAGTCAGGTGGTAGCTGTCGATATGCCGACACAGACGAGTTGTACTCAGTCTTGATTTTCATAAGCTCGTGCCTCAAGAAAGTAGAGATATCATGCTCGATGATATAAGGAGGTATCTTATGGAGGACAAGATCTTGATATGCGCCCTTCACAGTATTGAAGCCTAGGCGAATCGGCAGTTCCGGCCTACTCGTGACGAGGATTCTAAGTTGTGGAAACTGCAGATCCTTCGTGCGAGAGAAAAGATTGATAATCAGTTTAACATCTATATCCTCGTCGCATTCATCAAGGGCATCAACAATGACCACCATAGTAACCAGTGTTCGGGCGCCTGGAGGAATGCTTCCCAGCGGGTGCACAATGAGCTTGTCAAACTGATCTCGTACCGCCTTTCCAGCAATATTAGGATCAGAATCTATAGCACCCTTGATGTGTGGCGCGATTGCTGGCTCTCTCTCGGCCAACTGGGCTGCAATTGTTGTGAAGAACTTAGACAAGCTTCGTCGGTCGGCCTCTCCTCTCTTGAAAAAGAAGCTAGCACCGAGGTGGCCAGACGAAGCGAAATCGCGAGCGACAGTGCGGGATATGGTAGACTTTCCCGTACCAGCCATGCCGTTTAGCCAGAAAATCGCCTTGGCACAAGGGTCATTCACCCATTCATGTATTTGTCGGAGGAGGTCGACTCGAGTATTCGGTAGGCAGGTTGGGTTATGTTCCTCGGCACGAGAGTCAAAAGATGCTCCTGCTGCAATAGGAAGCCTACTCAGCACCGTCGTTTGGTCGATACTGAGTAACTTTTGGTCGATATTGAGGAGGATACCACTAAATCGCATCTGTATTAGAGTGTGATCCGAGGGAATATGAACGGAACCTTACGTCTGTTCCACTTGGAGTGTCCGATCGATTATTTCGGCGTGTCGTCTAAGTGTCTCGACCAAATCCTTCACCTCTTTGCTCTGAAACGGCCACTTCAATGAACGCAACCCCATTTTTCTCATTCCCTTGCGCCCAGTGCTTGGCTCAAGCTTTTTCTTGAGCGTTTCAAGCTGCGATGCGCTGTTTTTGAGGTCATCCCTTAGTCTCTGTGATTTCTCGAGCTTCGCACCATTGAGACTATTTAATAGCTCTTGCACGTTTTTAGCAACATTTTGCAGATTGGCGACTTCGTTGTTAAGTCGTTCGATATCAGATGCGGCATTTTTGGCGTCTTTGGCGTACTGAATGCAGAGCGATGCGACCTTCATGGATAAATCAGCGACTGCGATGACGTTGGAAGCAACACCGAGACCCTCCATCGCGGAGGAAACGACCGTGCGCCTCTGTTTGAAGGTAATGCATCCACGCAATGAGGGCAGATATGATAACGTTGGAAAGGTTGAGGTGTTCGAGCCCAAATTATCTGGGAGGAAAAATGAGGGGTCGGCGAGGCTATGGCTGCCTGCATATTCTTTATTCTAATTGGCCCACGACTATGCCACGTTGGGGAAGTGGCGCAGGCGCTTGAGGTCCTGCTACTGTAGTTCCAGGTGATTTAGTTGTCAAAGGGCACGCGAAGGCGTGGCCGAGCTCTCTATAACGTAGTAGCGACGCTGCTTTGTAATAGGAAGAAAAAATAAAAATAAAAATAAAAGTATTGTTGCTGTGGATTCTGCAAAGTCCGGTATATGTGGCTTCAGGTTGATCAGTTTGGCCTGCTCACCACGTGATCCAGTCTGCCTCGGCTTGACCGACTACTCGCGGGGTTCAACTCCTTCACGACGCAGCCTCTTAAGAAGCGCAAATCAGTGTCCTTCAACGACACCATTTATCAGGTATGAATAGTATAGTGAGCATACCCCGAGATGTATCTTGTACGGCGGGAAGCGGCTCAACTGACAGCTCCAGACTTGTCAACTAGCCCCGCCCTTCTCCAAGGAGAATGCCCTCCGATCATCGACCGTCGAAGATCTACCGCACCACTTCCGAGACAACGATCAGCTCTCGAAAACAAAAGAAGACATACACGGATACCTCAGAGTCGAGCTTCAGACCCCAAGGCTGAGCAACATCCACAATCTCTGGCTCGCCGGGCTCCCACGACCTGCCCGTCCCCTCCATCGACAGAGACTGCTCGGACGTGCGATCCACATTACTGAGTTCCCTGATGAACATCTCTTGTGGCGGTAACTCTGGCTAATTGGGAGGAAGGGAGTGATCTACCATAGAATATGCAACAGACATGAGGGGACGTCTGGTAGATATGCCTCGTCAGCACGACGAGTTAAAGCCTGATTCTTACGGGTCCCACGTCCCGCATCTTGTCTCAAATCCCATCTCAAAATCTGCCCCATATCCCAAATCAATCTCTAGATCCTCGCCGGCAAGCATGAAGGACAATCCAACCCGTGTCGCGTTTTTTTCTTGCCCGAACAGAGTCCACATTGTTTCTTTTCTTCTTCCTGTGTTTCCGGCATTGTGGCGTAAGCTTAGTAGCCTGACTCCTATTCAAGGGTCAACTCTATCATGCCAATATGACAAAAGATGTACTTGCTGGTTTTGATATGGTGCGCAAAGTGTCCGTGAGTTCTTTACAGCATCGCGGACCGAAGACCGATGTCGAGTGGTAGGTATGTTGCTGTCTTTATAGGCAGTCAGGTACTCACCCGATCGTAGCCGGATAAATGCCGCTATGATTCTGCCACGTGACAAGGCCTACTGTCAGAGAGGGACCGTGATGACTAAGGAAAGAGGGGTCAGAGGGGCCTAATAGGCGCACGGGTACCCGTGCGTATAAAATTTCACGGGACCCGTGCGGATTATATAAGCGTTGACGGCCACCAGCAAACGCGTCGCGATCGCGAGCAACAGCTGCCCCTACTTAGAGAAGTTCTTCTTAGCTCTCTGTAAAAATGGACCAAACCAAAGGCGCCGCCTCGTTTCCAGACGATTGCCTCCCTCCTGAACGCGACTATGAGTCTCGAGATGCCTTATCTAAGGCGATCAATGCATGGGCAGCCCCACGTGGCTATGCCTTTGTTACCGGAAGATCAACTAAGGAAAAGACTGGAAGGCTGACAGTTACGTTCACTTGTGATCGTAGCCGCCGCCTTGACAATCCCTCACAACATCGGCAACGAAAGACAACTACGCGATCCACTGGCTGTCAATTCTCCGTGCTAGCAAAGCAGTCCCTTGATACAACTACCTGGACCTTACGCCACCGCCCTGATAGACGATTTGCTATACATAACCATAATCCCAGCTGGCACCAATCTGCACATCCAGTGCATCGCATGCTATCCGATGCAGATATATCAACAATCAGCAGCCTCACGAATGCCGGGATAGCGCCAAAGGATATTAGGACTTATATCCGTCAGAACTCGAATACTATTGCAACCCAGCAAGATATCTATAACCGTATTGCTGATAGCAAGCGAGAGCTCTGCGAGGGCCAGAGCACCATACATGCCTTTGCCAACCAACTGGATAAAGAAGGGTTCTAGAACCGAATGCAGCTTGATTCAAACGACCAGGTCACAGCAGTATTATTCGCCCACCCAGAGTCACTAGCATACCTCAAGGCTTATCCAGACCTGCTCTTCTTGGATTGCACATATAAGACGAACAAATATGGGATGCCGCTCCTCGATATTATTGGTGTTGATGCCTGCCAGGCTTTCTATCCATACTCCATACTCCATACAGACCCGTATGGAATATGGAATATGGAATGCGCCTCGTATGGAAGCTTATTCCATACGTATGGAATACAAAAAATGACGTCATCTCACACTACCACTATCGTAAAGAATCAGGTTTGGGAGCTCTGCAATTCAGTAGGTAATTGTACAGTGATTTGCCTGCCGTCGGCTGCAGACAGCGCTGACATTGAAGTATGAACCAGCATAGACGAATGTTTGGGATCACTCTGAAACAGACTACAATAGCGGGAATAATATTTTCCCGGACTAATCCATTATTCCATACGTATGGAATACGACAGCCCGTATGGAATATGGAATATGGAGTATGGAATGTTCCATACTCCATCACTTATTCCATACGAGTATGGATAGAAAGCCTGATGCCTGCCAGTGATCCTTCTGTATTGCATTTGCATTCCTGAGCGGCGAGAACGAGGAGGACTATATCTGGGCCTTAGACCGGCTTCGATCAATGTACGAGCTCTGCGGCGCGAGGCTCCCATCTGTCATCCTCACAGATCGCTGCCTTGCTTGTATGAACGCCGTGGCTCGCTGCTTCCTAGTTGCAATTTCGCTCCTATGCCTTTGGCATGCGAATAAAGCAGTCCTTCGCTACTGCCAGCCAAGCTTTATGCGCCATGCCCAAGGAGCCGAGGCTTATCGAGATGGTCTTAACGATTGGAATGAGTTCTTTAATTGCTGGCATTCGATCATAAGATCAGCAGATAAGGAGACCTTCGACAAGTGCGTTAAAGAGCTTGAAAAGCGCTACCTACCGCAATATCTCGAAGAGGTTGGTTATATTAAGACCAATTGGCTTGACCTATATAAGGAAAAGCTTGCTAAGGCTTGGGTTGATCAGCACCCTCATTTTGGCAATGTAGTTACCTCACGGGTTGAGGGTATCCACGCGCTACTAAAGAGCCATCTTAAGAAATCTACATTAGATCTCTTCGAGGCTTGGAGGGCCATAAAGCAAGCACTACTCAATCAACTAGCTGAGCTACGATCGAACCAAGCCAAGCAGCAAGCACGTATGCCAATTGAGCTCTCTGGGTCACTATATGGTACCGTTCGTGGCTGGATATCTCATGAGGCATTGCGGAAGGTTGAAGAGCAGCGGAAGCTGCTCTTAAGAGAAGACCTGCCTAGCTGTACTGGTGCCTTCTCTCGATCTCATGGTCTCCCTTGCGCTCATACGCTTAAAGCCCTACAGGAACAAGATCAAAGCCTTCGTCTGGAGCATTTCCATACACATTGGCATCTTAGCCGCAGTGGAAGTCCTCAATTGCTGCTAGAGCCTCATCAACGCATTGATCGAGTAGCTGCTAGCTCAACTAAACCACAATCAAGTACTCGGCGGGAGCCTAGTGCATTCGAAGCTGTTGAGGCAGCAATACGGCCAAGGGCACAGCCTACATGCAGCAAATGCCACACACTAGGTCATACAATGGCATCAAAGTCATGCCCTCTGCGGTACGCAGAGCTTTTGCAGCCGGCAGCAATAGCGGCGCCGGCAGCAATAGCCGTTCCATTAACAATGGCGCCGGCAGCAGCAGAGGCACTGGCGGCGGCGGAGGCACCGGTAGTAGCAGAGGCTCCAGCAGTAGCAGCGGCTCCGGCAGTAGCAGCGGCTCCGGCACTAAGATATGACGACCCGCGGGCTATCTATCAGAGATATGTTGCGGCAAGAGGTGCTTGGTATAGGGCGCAGCCTCGCGGCAGCCTCAAGACTAACCAGCAGTGTCGGAAGGCGATAGGTCTGCCTTCACGATATAGTAAAGCTGACTACGACTGGTGCCTCGACTGGAAGCAGATGACCAAGCGCTGTATGATACCAACAGGCTCTAGGGAATGGACTAAAGAAGAAATGATGGCCTATCTTGACTGGGATAAGTCAGAAAACGAGCGTATTGATGCCCTAGTAGAGGATGAGATAGTAGTGCAACCCTTTTCGAGCAGACGAGGGCCGGGCGAGATCTGGAAGGCATGTGAGAAGGATATTGAGGAGCAGCAGTCTTTGTATTCCGCTATATAGCTATATCTCATTTGTAGTTGTATTGTAAATTGGAATTCGCTATGCCCACACAGCCCGTATTTGCTGGTGGCCGTCAACGCTTATATAATCCGCACGGGTCCCGTGAAATTTTATACGCACGGGTACCCGTGCGCCTATTAGGCCCCGGGGTCAGAGAGACCGTAGATGACGGAAATCCCTCTCCGGTCAAGATGATCAGAAAAACCTGAGATGAACTACCCCTGAGACATCACTTGCACCAGAAGATCATCAAGAGAGGGACCCGACGGGAGGACACTTCTCGAAATCTCATTATTTATCTTCTTTATTACTTTTGAAATACCCGGTAGCCGCTTGGCGGAAATTCAGGCCTTTGGCGGATGTCTGGTGTTGCGAACCCCGCTTCAGACGTCATTGTCGTCATGGAAGGCGAACCGGATGTTCCGGGCGGGGGATATCATCGTCCCCTGCGTAAAAGGACCAGAACGACGAGGGCATTGGAATCCGAGCAGCAAAATGGTGATATGGAATGGCAGGAAGATGAGAGCAGTGAGGGAGCTTTGAGTCACACCAGAACTAAGAAAAGGACCACACTTAAGGCAGCTGGCAGCATGACGGAGGCAATCCAGGGTCTGAAACGACTCCTAGAACAAGACTTCAATAAGAGAATGGAAACGATGAAGGCAGAGTTTCAGCTTGAGTTTACAAAACTTAGCGACCGTATAGCTAAAGAAGTCACTAGGACCACGGCCCAGATGGCACAAGAATTATCACAAGTCCGAGAGCAGCTTACCCAGGTTTGCAGCGAGTTGGAGCAGACCCGGCTACAGCTGGACATCGTGAACAATGCTCATGCAGCACGATCGCCTAGCAAGACATATACGGACGCTGCCAGAATGACACCTGTTAGTATTATCACTCAAGCTCCATCCACGGTTCGATCGGCAACCCCGGAACCAATGTTCTGCACAGTAGACACATCCAGAGTGCCCGACGATCATATCGGAGAGACTACACCGGCAGTACTTCGCAGGACCATTGAACAGGAAATGCGAATGTCTAGCGACCAACCTAGTTGGCGATGTGTTGCGGTGACTAGAGATGGACGAAACACCCACCGCCTGAGGGTTATCGGCAGAAATGAAGAAGAATTAAAGATGATCAGGACCATCATCGAGGCCAAGAAAGCTCCAGGTGCAAGAGTTCTTCGAGACCAACTATACCCGGTCAAAGTTGACAACATTAACCGCGCTGCCGTTCTCGACCAGGATGGCAAGGTCCTTCCCGGAGCAATGGAAGCCTTGGGCCAAGAGAATGAAGTCCAGATTGCCAAGATAGCTTGGTTGAGTCGAAAGAACAGCGCAAAGGCATATGGATCGATGGTGGTATACCTTACAAAAAATAGCGACGCTACGAGACTCCTACAGGAACACTACTTCCTTGCAGCGGGTGAATCGGCGTACACCGGGGCCTTTGAGCGGAGAACCGGACCGATGCAATGCTATAACTGCCAGGAGCTCGGCCATAAGGCATTCTCGTGCAGCAAGAATCGGGTATGTGCAAGATGCGCCGCCGAAGGCCATCATCATAGTGAGTGCCAGACGCGGGTACCTAAGTGTGTACCCTGCGGTGGGCCGCATGAGTCGTTCAGTAGAAGCTGCCCGAAACTCTATCCCACTCGGCATGAGTAGGATGTTTCAGGTAATCCAACTGAATGTGAGAAAACAGGATACAGTACACGAAAGCCTAATAAATGACCAGCGACTCCAAAATTTTGCAGTTGTGGCGATTCAAGAACCACAGGCCTGGAAAAGCAACGGTAAACTATTAACAGTACCTATGGGGCACCCCCGATGGGTCAAAATGGTCCCCAGGGTTTGGAGGGATGGCAGATGGGCAATCCGGAGCATGTTGTGGGTGAATAGGGACTTGGAGGCCGAGCAAGTACCAATACAGTCCCCGGACTTAACAGCAGCAACCATACGACTCCCGGACCGAATAATGTTAGTTGTGTCAGTATATGTGCCGGGACGTGAGCCCCAGGCTCTTCGAAATATATGCCATGCCCTGCACCAGGTGATCCTCGACCTTAGGGGTAAGACAGGGATGGTAGTGGACGTCATCCTCGCTGGAGATTTTAATCAACACGACTGGCTGTGGGGAGGAGATGACGTGCCATGGGCAAGGCAAGGCGAGGCCGATCCGATCATCGATCTCATGAACGAACACGGTCTTTACAGCCTCCTCCCGAGAGGCACGAAGACATGGCAAGGCCCTGACAGGGAAAGCACAATCGACCTGGTGCTGGCGACGGCGGAGGTGACGAACGAAATGGTGGAGTGCTCCATACACCCGACAGAACATGGATCGGACCACCGGGCAATCCAAACGACGTTCGATGTCGCGATGCCTGAACGGATTATCATGGAAAGACTGTTGTTCAAGAACGCACCATGGACAGCAATCAGAACCAGGGTGGAGGACAATCTCCGGGAGCTTCCCTGGACCGTCGGCGTGCAGGAGCAGACAGATCAGTTTATGAGGGTCGTCCTCGAGGCGATCCACGAGCTGACGCCCCGAGCACAACCAGTATCGTACGCGAAGCGCTGGTGGACCAAGGATTTGACAAGACTTCGGCGGGTGTACACGTTTTGGCGAAATCAGGCTAGGGCACAGCGAAGAGCAGGTCAGGAGAGGCCCGACCTGGAAAGACGGGCCAAGGAAGCATCCAAGGAGTACCATGATGCCATCCGGAAACAGAAGAAACTGCACTGGGAAGATTTCCTAGCAGAAGATGTCAACATATGGAAGGCAGCCAAGTATTTGAAACCTGGAGAGGACATCATGAACGATAGGGTGCCCCCTTTAAAGAGACAAGATGGCTCCACCACGGAGGATAGAGTGGAACAGGCAGAGGAGCTGCTCAGTTCGTTCTTCCCGCCGTTGCCGGCCAGGATTGAAGATGAAGGTGACCGACCGCAACGGAGGGAAGTTCACATGCCAGACCTTACCATGGAGGAAGTTGAGGAAAAATTGCTAGCAGTGAAACCTTGGAAAGCGCCTGGAGACGATGGTCTGCCAGCAATGGTGTGGAAACAGCTTTGGCCAGTGGTTAAATACCGTGTCTTGCACCTCTTCGACACATCCCTCAGGGATGGTGTAGTACCCCACCAATGGAGGAGTGCAAAGATCATCCCGCTGAAGAAGCCAGACAAAGGAGACTACACAGTGGCTAAGGCCTGGAGACCGATATCGCTACTATCAACACTGGGCAAGATACTCGAGGCAGTCGTTGCAGAGCGGATATCCTATGTAGTGGAGAGCTATGGACTGCTACCTGCAAACCACTTCGGTGCAAGGAAGCGAAGGTCAGCCGAACAAGCACTGATACTGCTGCAGGAACAGATCTATAAGGCATGGAGGGCCAGCAGGGTGCTCAGTCTGATCAGTTTTGACGTCAAAGGTGCTTACAATGGAGTGTTCAAAGAGCGACTACTGGAGAGGCTGAAGGCGAGAGGCATACCTGGTGGACTGGTGAGATGGATTGACGCCTTCTGCTCTGGGCGAACGGCCGCCGTGATAGTAAATGGGCACACATCACAACGACGGGAGTTGCCACAGGCAGGTCTCCCGCAAGGGTCACCGCTGTCGCCGGTGTTATTTCTGTTCTTCAATGCGGATTTGGTGCAGAGAAGAATCAACGCAAAAGGTGGTTCGATAGCATTCGTGGACGACTACTCGGCCTGGGTGGTGGGACCAACAGCAGAGGAGAACCGAGCCGGCATCCAATCAATTATAGACCAAGCAATGGGCTGGGAAAGACGGAGCGGCGCGACGTTCGAAGGAGACAAAACGGCCATCGTTCACTTCACGCGAAACGCCGCGCGTACAAGCGACACGCCGTTCATGATCAAAGGAAAAGTAGTCAAGCCCAAGGCTAGCGCCAAGATCCTGGGAGTAGTTATGGACGCGAAACTACGGTACAGGGAACATATAGCTAGAGCTGCTGCAAAGGGGCTCTCGGCTGCCATGTGTCTGAGAAGACTGAAGATGCTGTCACCGCGGACGGCGAGACAACTGTTCGTAGCAACAGTAGCTCCCACCATGGACTATGCGTCTAGCGTGTGGACGCACTCATGCGGTGTCAGAGAAGCAGCTTGGTTGAACAAGGCACAGATGGTCGGAGCACAAGCGATCACGGGAGCTTTCCATACTGTGGCAACAGCGGTGGCAGAGGCCGAAGCTAGTATCCAACCGGTACAGGAACGACATACACAAGCAGCAACAAGGTTCTGGATCAACCTCCGGACCCTTCCCAGGACACACCCGTTGGCTGCACTGAAAGTGAAAGTGTGTCGCCGATTCGTGTCGCCGATGCAGAGGATCGCTCAGGCACAAGGGGAAACAACCACTGAACGAATGGAGATCATCCAGGAGTACGCGCTACCGCCATGGAGAAACCGTACACTAGTTTCGTGCGACCCTAACCGGGAGAAAGCGGTGGAAGCAGCAAAGGGGGTAGATGGCATAGTCATTGCCACCTGCTCCTCGCAGAGAGGGGGCGTAGTAGGCATGGGAGGTGTCGTACGAGATACGGCGATCGACAATGCTAACGAGGTAGCGGCCAGCTACTCCATCACTCTCGGGTCGAGGGAGGAGCTGAACCTATATATCGCCGAGCTGGGCGCTATAGAGATGGCATTGAGATGTATGCCGTCTGGACTCTGCCGGCGGGATATGACCGTCATGACAAGCAGCCGCTCGGCACTAGAAGCCATACGGCGGCCACGACAACAATCCGGCCAACAGATCATACGGCAAATCTACGACCATATCAAGCGTCTTGAAGACCAGGGCCACTCTCTCAGGATGATGTGGGTTCCAACAGGAGATAAGGATTTCGCGCTGGGACCAAAAGCCAAAGCAGCAGCCCGGAAGGCCACAGAAGGAGAATGCAGACCAGATGTTCCACCACATCTAGCAAGATCCACAAGGATAAGACTAGCAATAACCAAGCAGCGGCAAACAAGAACACTACCAGAAAGAGTCGGGAAATACTCGAAGCAGATAGACACAGCACTGCCAGGCAAGCATACCCGTACTCTATATGACCCGCTCAAGAGGAAGGAAGCAGACGTACTGTCGCAACTCCGCACCGGAATGGCGAGACTTAACAACTTTCTGGGCAAGATAGGAGCAATGGAATCGGACACCTGCGAATGCGGACAAGCGTCAGAAACAGTGGAACACTTCCTATTCCGCTGCACAAAATGGACCGCGCAACAAGAAGGCATGCTACGATGCTCACAGACAAAGATGGGAAACCTCTCGTTCTTCTTAGGAGGAAAGGCAGCATCCGACGGGGACAAATGGGCGCCAAACATGCAGCAGTACGGGCAACAATCAAATTCGCCATTGCAACAGGGAGACTTGACATGGACCAGAAGCCTCGGGCTTACTAACTATTCAGATCAAATCCTACTAACATCATACAGTCTCATTTTGACAGACCGTGCTTCAGCTGCTGAGGATAGGATGCTGAACACTTGGAGAAATTGGCCTTCAAGCAGGCCTGTCACGGTATATACAACAGATTGGACCAATCAGTAAAAAGTGAAATTGTGGGGCTTCGGGTGATTATGGAACCACTGTACGAAACGTAAATAGCTTAGCGCAATGGCCCTATGGGATGTGTCCCCCCGGGCGGAATAAAATCAATCAATCAAGATGATCATCAACAGACAATCAATCAGTCATAGCGACGTTATTCAGGTCGTAATTATCATTAATTTAAGCAGCCTATTTTGGCATCATTTGATCGTACATTTCCCTGTGCTAAAAGCACTCAACTTAGACCGTCAGACCCCACTTACGGAGTCACGAGATCTGACACCTCCTATTCCCCATCTGCGCTTAGCAATAATGCCCCGATCGCCATGAACGCCCTTGTGCCTGTTTTTCCCTTGCCGTGGCACCCTCTCGTTGTGTTCTGATAGCAAGGTCGAGGTCAATCAAGAAGGATCGCCGGGAAGGGTTCTCGTCGTCTTCATTGATCATAAGATTGTTGATAGAGATGTCTCTGTGGAGAAAGGCTGCCTTGTGCAAGGACTGTTGACCTTCAATGCAGCTCTCCAGCGCAGCAAGTAGAGCCACTCGGGAGCTTGCCTTGTAGATCGGCTTCCCATAGTCCCGAAGAATGACCCTCCGATTACCCGATTTGGCAGCGCGTCTATGCTGGCCTTTGTTGGAGATACTGAACACGATTGCTTGGTCGGCGGCAGAGCGGCATCAGTTTCACTGGACGGCCGCTTCACACCAGCACTGCTGCTTCGCCCTTTGCGCGAAACACTAGACGCGCTCGCACTTGGCGGCAACATTGGACGTTCTGGTCGATAATTCGTAGCTTTGTGACGTCCAGTCCTTTTCGAACATTGCTTCGAACGTCGTCATCGGCACCGCGAACGCGGACAGTCTCGTGGTGGTAGCATCGAGCGACGTTAACCACGCCTTTCTCGTCCACTTCTTGGACGAGTTTACCCTCTTCGTCTCCGCTCTTCGATTGTGCCCAACCGGCCCCCTCGGCACGCTAAGAAATTCCCGGCAGCACTTAGCTCAGTTTAATATTTCGAAAACATTAAAATGTGTCGCCCAATCATTTGGGTCCCTTCCCAGTTACCCTATAGTACTCCGGTAAGTGCTGGCGGGGGAGTCGGTTGAGATCCCGACCTGCATGGCGGTCAGGACAATAGCGACGTAGACGTCGCCCAGGCTAGCCAGGCAAACTTGTCCCGAAAGAAGACGCCGTACTGACCCCAACGATGCATGTAGCCGCGCAGCGGGGTCCGATAGAGACTGTATATCTTGTTTAGGCGACTCAGGCGAAGCTCGCCGTAGTAGAACCGTGAGTCGATGTTTGGGTAGATGTGCTCGGTATCTAGTTCCTCGACGAACGTCCTCCAGCTGGGCCATCCGACTTCTGTCGGAAGCAGGTGCTTCTCCTTCGTTATTAGGAAGTCGCTCTCGTGGGAAATCAGTGCGACGTAGGAGAAGAGGAAGCCGAGCGCACGCTGCCGAGGTCCGCCCTGTTCGCAAAGTGGGTAGTGCCATGGAAGCTGACGTTTTCGTCCGAGCAGTCGCGCCTTTGTCCGCAGGGGAGGTACGCTTTCCAGAAGAGCGGCTCGAGCAGGAAGCGGGGAATAGGTTTGAGGAATATTCGGCCGGTCGTCCAGACGAGATGCATGTCCATCTGCTCCGTGACGATGACGTCTCGGCCGACCAGCAACTGGCGGTGCAGCGGACGCGGCGGCATGGGCCGACCCGCAAGCCACAGCCAGCCGTGAATGCTGGTCAGCCGGAGCAAGTCGAGCTCCTTTTCGACGCAGGCCATGATATAGCGAGCCGGTGCGGCTAGATCGTCGGACTCGGTGCGGTATGACGCGGGCAAGAGCGGAGGAGCTGGTTCTTGTCGCGTCGAGACGCGTCGGCGCCGTGGTTGGCCTTGCTCTCGAGAAGTCGGATGGAGAAGGGAGGCGACTGTTAGCGGAACCATTAGCTCAAACGCGGCCAGTGTGACGGAGAGCACAAAGGGCAATACTTGACTCTGCCGTCTTCCTATTCCGCCTCCGTTTTGAGAATTGTCAGTCATCTCCGGAACAGGGTCTCTAAGGAACGAATTGGCGAAACTAGGACGGTGCTATCTGTGGTCGATTGGACACGTTGTGTTTGGAACAATACATCACGACGCAGCCGCTCGCAATCCTGTTCCACGAGGGTTCACTTTTGGCAGGAGGATAGGCGGCGCGACGTACTACTTTGTCACAGGAATCAGCGGGAGGGATGGTTGGTTGGGCGTGCGCGATTGCGCACTGCGCCGCATTACGACAGGAGTTATTAGGCAACCGTAGCCATTCAATTCGACCCTGCCTCACGCTTGAGAAAGAAAGCGTGCCACTTCAGCTGAGCTGTCCCCGTGATCTGACCAGGCCCAATCTGCTCCGCAGCCTCCAAGTTTCCGTACGCATTTTCCTTCCCATTCCCATTCCCTCTCTTTTGACTCCTTTCCCCCTAGTCGTGCCTCTTGCCGAGCGAATACCGAGCACAAGCGTTGCTCTTTGGATTGCAGAGTTTACGAGTTAGACGTACCCCACAATCCAGCGCTCCTACTACCCCACTTAACGTGAGAGTCAGCGACAATCGCGAGCATCTGCAACCAACTTCGCAGAGCTTTAGTGGTGATAGGGATGGATCGGGTGCGATCCGGGCTAATCCTGATTCTAGCTGGCGTTGCTGGCGCCACGTACCTGTGGTTGTCGGCGAAAAATAAGCAATCGCCAACCTCGCGACCGCGGCCCAAAGCCGTGCAGGAGCATTCCGCTGATAAGTCGCCGCCGGAGAGGAAACAGGTTTGTTGACTTGACGATTGGCTAAGCAGCATATTAATACCGCATAGAATCGTGCCCGACAGCCTCTTGAGATATTATACCCTGGGCCGACTGACAACACTAACGACGATGCTGAGGTGGAGTAAGTGTTCAAATCGATCTGGAGAAACGTCGATCTAACCAAAGCAGCATCATTGCCGTACATGGCCTCGGATCAAACGTTGACTGGTCCTGGACGTGGAAGGACGGCAAAAAGTGCATCCACTGGCTTCGAGACCCCGACATGCTGCCTGCGAAGGTGCCTAAGTCAAGGATTATTGTGTATAATTACGAGTCGAGATGGCACGCGGACGCCCCGAAAACGCGCCTCCAGCTCTGCGGAGAGGAGCTTGTACACAGCGTACACTCATTCCGCGGCGGCACCCCTAAGCGTCCAATTGTCTTCGTCGGCCATAGCCTAGGTGGAAATGTCATCGTTCATGTGAGCTCATGTGACTGTCCGCGCTGTGCGTTTGGCTAACCTACGACGTCGAGGCCCTCCTGTACGCCAACGACGAGGACAAATACAAGTACTTGCCGGAGGCGACTGTCGGTGTAGTGTTTCTAGGCACTCCTCTTCGGGGCACGAAATGGCAACCCTTCGTCGATTCCCTTGCGCAGCTTATGGGGCCAGCAGGTTCGCACAGCGGAATCACCAAGGAGCTCGGTTTCGACCAGCCTGAGCTACGGGACAGATTGCATCGCTTCTGCCAGCTACGCAATAGGCTGTCGACGCCCGTCTCCTGTTTCAGCGAGCTCTACGAAACAGACTATGGGCGGCGGTTTGGAGTCCGCGGAGTGGCAAAAGGAATTGTACGTGGGATCCAGTTAACGCCCAGAGCTTAGCACTCACGTCTACAGGTCGTGGAAGAAGCGTCCGCTTGCATCCCAGGCCTCGACAGATACGTCCTCCAGGCGGATCACCTGAAGATCAATAAATACCATGGCCCGACCGACCGCGCATTCTTGAGCGTCTCAGATGTGATCTCCGAGATGTGCGCCAATGCGAACGATGTCGTTAGGCATCGGCAATATCGTACGCGTTCTTATTCTCTAACTTACGCTACTTGCTAACCTTGCTGATAGCACGGGAAATCATTACCAGCAGGGACCGTAAGTTCCACCATCGCCCATATTCGCCGAGCCTTGCTGACAGACCGCCAAGACGCATTGAAGCAGAAACCCGACGCCGGAGCCTGTCTACGTGGCCTCTTCCTGACCGACCCGCTCGAGGACAAGAAGGCTTTGAAGCGCAAGAAAGGAGACCGCGCTCGCGGCACCTGCGAGTGGATATTCGGCACGGAGGAGCTCACTGCCTGGCTTGGTTGCAGTCAAACAGACCGCCCAGAGGACCAGGCGACCCAAGTTCTCTGGCTCCATGGGAACCCAGGGACAGGAAAGTCCACCATGGCCATCTTCCTAACTGAGGAGCTGTCGACAGCTTTCTCCGCGACGGACAGGAAAACGCTGGCGTACTTTTTCTGCGACTCTGGCTTCGATAAGCGGAAGACAGCCACTTCAGTGGTCAGAGGGCTTCTCCTCCAACTCGTCCAGCAGCACCCACAGCTTCTTGACTACCTCTTGCCAAAGTACAACGAGCGCGGGGCGGAGCTGTTCAAATCGTTCGACGCTCTCTGGACAATATTCATGGATGCGGCGGCTGACCAGAATACCGGCCGAAAATACTGCGTCATTGATGCGCTCGACGAATGCGATCGAGAATCGCAAGGAACCTTGTTGCGACAGTTACAAGAAACGTTTCAGAGCCGAAATGCCCCGCCAAACATCCGGATATTGGTCACCAGTCGGCCGTATCCCGAGATCCGCGAATACTTGGAAGAGTTTGCGAATCAGGACTTGGCTTCCTTCCTCGAGGCAAAGCAAGACATTGATCGATGCATCGATGAAAGAATGGCAGACCTAGCCAAAAGAAAACACTACACAGACAAGGTTAAAGGACAAGTCGCCGACATCCTTAGAGACAAAGCTGAGGCTACTTTCCTCTGGGTTGGCTTAGCCTGTAACGAGCTCGAGGATATCCCTTCAAAGGACGCTGTCCGAGTCTTACAGGACATGCCCAAAGGACTTCATTCACTCTACAAGAGGCTTCTCGACACAGCTCTTGAACAGAGGGCCGGAGCCCGCGAGGTCCGACGCATTCTGAGCTTCGTTGCCGTGTGTCTGCGGCCACTGAGCGTGTTAGAACTTTCTGAGGCTTGCCAACTGCATCTAGATGAGGAGGATGTGCAGACCCGGATTCAGTTCACACGCGAGCAAATCGCATCCTGCCGCCTAATGGTTATCATTCAAGATGACAAAGTGCTCTTACTGCATCAGTCCGTGAAGGACTTTTTGGCTGGGGCTGGGGCTGGCGATTTCATCAACGAGCTCGAGGCACATGCTCACCTTGCCTACCGCTGCGTTGATCTCCTCATCGAGCAGTTCCGTGTTAGGAAGAAATTGCATATGCAACTCTTAACATATGCAACTCGAGAATGGGCCAATCATGCACGGATGGCGCAATTGAGATTCGAGGTCAGGGCTTCGCAAGCGGAATTCTTCGAAGTGAATTCTCCATGTCGAGAATCCTGGCTAACATCATGTCGCCAACTCAACCCGTTCTTTGAAAGCATTCCACAGCAATTCTCCATTTTGCACGTAGCTGCACGGTGGGGGGTTCCCGCTCTAGCGGATTATGTCTCTCGCTCGGATGATCAACATGATAAGCCAGGGGAGTTAATCCGTTTAGTTGATTGCGTCGATACTTCCGGTGTAACGCCACTCGAGTGCGCTGCTAGTTCAGGGTATCCAACGGTTGTTTCTGTACTGCTAGATTTGGGAGGGAATGTAACCGCACGAGTGGCGCATGCTGCGGCAGGAAATTATAGGAATGGCAAGGAAGTGATGGCACTGCTTCTCGACCGGCGAGGAGACGACATCCCCGTTACGGAAGAGGTGGTGAAGACTGCGGCAGGAAATTCTGGAAACGGCAAGGAAGTGATGGCACTACTTCTCGACCGGCGAGGAGACGACATCCCTGTTACGGAGGAGGTGGTGAAGGCTGCGGCAGGAAATTATCAGGATGGCAAAGAGATGATGGCGCTGCTTCTCGACCGGCGAGGAGGCGACATCACCATTACGGAGGAGGTGGTGAAGGCTGCGGCACGAAATTCTGGGGATGGCGGTGAGGTGATGGCACTACTTCTCGACCAGCGAGGAGACGAGATTACTGTCACTGAGGAAATGGTGTCTATTATTGCCAATAAGCTTGACGAGGAAGTTATGACAATGCTTCTCGACCGGCGAGGAGACCAGATTACCATTACGGAGGAGGTGGTGAAGGCTGCGGCAGGAAATTATCAGAATGGCGAAGAGATGATGGCGCTGCTTCTCGACCGGCGAGGAGACGAGATCACTGTCACTGAGGAGGTGGTGTCTATTATTGCCAATAAGCTTGACGAGGAAGTTATGACAATGCTTCTCGACCGGCGAGGAGACCAGATCACCATTACGGAGGAGGTGGTGAAGGCTGCGGCAGGAAATGAGGAGAATGGCAATGAAGTGATGGCACTGCTTCTCGACCAGCGAGGAGACGAGATCACTATCACAGAGGAGGTGGTGAAGGCTGCGGCAGGAAATGAGGAGAATGGCAATAAAGTGATGGCACTGCTTCTCGACCAGCGAGGAGATGAGATCATCATCACGGAGGAGGTGGTGAAGGCTGCGGCAGGAAATCATTATAATGGCAAGGAAGTGATGGCACTGCTTCTCAATCAGCGAGGAAACGAGATCACCATCACAGAGGAGGTGGTGAAAGCTGCAGCAGGAAATGTGGAGAATGGCAATAAAGTGATGGCACTACTTCTTGACCGGCGAGGAGACGAGATCACTATCACGGAGGAGGTGGTGAAGGCTGCGGCAGGAAATTATCAGAATGGCAGGAAAGTAATGGAACTGCTTCTCGACCGGCGAAGAGACGACATTACCATTATAGAGGAGGTGGTGTCTATTGTTGCCGAAAGATTTGATAAGGAAGTAATGGCACTGCTTCTCGACCGGCGAGGAGACGATATCACCATCACAGAGGAGGTAGTAAAGGCTGCGGCAGGAAATCAGTATAATGGCAAGGAAGTAATAGCACTGCTTCTCGACCGGCGAGGAGACCAGATCACCATTACGGAGGAGGTGGTGAAGGCTGCGGCAGGAAATTATCGGAATGGCAAAGAGATAATGGCGCTGCTTCTCGACCGGCGAGGAGACCAGATCACCATCACAGAGGAGGCGGTGCCTATCGTTGCCAAAAGATTTGACAAGGAAGTAATGGCACTGCTTCTCGACCGGCGAGGAGACAAGATCACCATGACAGAGGAGGTGGTCAAAACAGCAGCGGGGAACGAGGAAGATGGCAAGGAAGTGATGGCACTGCTTCTCGACCAGCGAGGAGATAAGATCATCATCACGGAGGAGGTGGTGAAGGCTGCGGCAGGAAATTATCAGAATGGCAAAGAGATGATGGCGCTGCTTCTCGACCGGCGAGGAGACCAGATCACCATTACGGAGGAGGTGGTGAAGGCTGCGGCAACATGTGGTCAGGACGGGGTTCTGAACCTCTTATCTCAGAATGACCTCATCTCCGTTCGGGACGAATGGCGTTGTATCGCAAAGTTTTATAACGCAGCAAGAGCAGGGGACGTTTCCTGTATCGAACAGCTCCTCTATGCAGGAACTAAGCCAGATACGAAAAATACCCGGGGGGGAACGCCTTTATGGATCGCAGCAGCAAACGGACACGAGGCAGTCGTCAAGGTTCTGGCGCAAAGGACAGACGTGAACGTCAACTCAAGGTCAATATCCGGGAGATCACCTCTATTCTGGCCATCTAGTGATGGTAACGAGCGAGTTGTGGTTATTCTTAAGGATGCTGGTGCGGATGCGAACCTCGTGGACGAGAACGGAGACACGGCGGTCACTGTGGCAAGACGGAACGGGCATGAGAGAGTCGCAAAGATACTCGAACGGTCAGGAGAGTTAGTTTGAATTCGACGCAGAAGTAATGGTAATGACTATATCAAGATTTTGAGCCTTGTGCTTGCTCATTGCTGACGCTATCGGACTTTGGAGGAGAGGGGAACTCGTTATATGTTAAAGTTCTATTTTCCAGCTTAGGATGTCCTAAGGCGGGGTCTGTTCGACACTTTCGGCTGGTCGCTTTTCCGAGTATCCTAAGGAGGGGTCTAGTCGAGAGCCTCGGATAGACCTTGGCCTCGAGTATCCTAAGGAGGTGCCTACTCGAGACTTTCGGCTGGCCGCGTTTCTATTTTGGTACATATTTTTTAGTCACCACGAAAGGACCCGAAAGCAGGACCCGGGCTTCAAACTCTTATGCTTAAGAAAAGTAAAAAGGGAGCAAAATATTTCTAAATTCTACAGTATGTACAGACATTTCTCTGCCGTCTAAAATAATCGAGGATGGACAGGGCGCCGCGCGGGGCGGGCGTGAACTGCTGTTCAATGTTCATTTAAGCATCGAACAACGAAGCGGGACGTGCCCCGTGATTGGAAGGCCTAGGCTTATGATGTAAGAGTGGGTAACATCAGACCCAGCCACAAGAGTATTGTGGCTCAGTAAAATCACATTAAGCGGACATTTTCATGCCTGGCACGCGCAGAGGAAAAAACCGGGCAGAGGGCGTTGGCAAAGGACAGACCCTGGCTCTTGACCTGACATTCAGCTCGCTCCCCAAGCTTTAAATAGTGGGGTCGTAAGGGCGATCGAACATACTTCAACATGGCACAATCGACGCCCCTCGTAGGACTACAGGTCGACCCAGGGTACTCCATAGTGACAGAAAATATGTGGCTGGCTTTGCAGAACCAATTAGATCAATACCCTTGCATGAGCCAACAAGACATGGCTGATTTTCTTCATAACCAATATCGTGTCAGGGTGTCACGATTCACTATCGGTAGAACGCTAAAACGAGCCGGATGGACTAAGAAGGTCACACAAATATCGCAATCTTGTTTAGCCGGCATTTCCGATGGATGCAAGTGCTTCTCGTTGACGATGCGGATGTCGCTCTCGTGTGCACGGCGTAGGATAAAAGGAAGCCCCGCAAATGCCTCCGAACTCCTCCCCTGCACTTTTATCCGTGCACTGCCGCCAGCCGTGCTGCCGCACGCCACTTCGCGCGGGCAATATCAGGTCCAAAGCAAGGCTAGGGCAGAAAGCGTAAGAAGGGCTTGAGGAACATCTGCCCATTGGCCAGACGAGATCCAGGTCCATACACTCCGTGACGAAGATCTCTCGACCGGGCACGAGCTGGAAGTGGAGCGGACGCAGCGGCATGGGCCACCCCGCGACCCAGAGTCAGCTGTGAATGCTGGCCGGCCGCTCCAGGTCGAGCTCCTCCTCAATGCAGGTCGTGACTCGACGACCCGCGGCGGCCAAGTCACGAAGCTCTGTGCGGTACGATGCAGGCGAGACTGGTCGTGGCCGTGTCGCGACGCGTCGGCGCCATGCTGCTCTCGTACTCGACTGACTGGGATAGAGAACGGAGAGCTCTATTGACAGTTTTATTAGCCCGAACACGTCGGCGATGGGGAAGCAAGAACTCGAGTACTCGACTCTGCTGCCTCGGAGAATTTGCCCATAAGCAGGTCCCTTGAAGAGACGAGACACAACAATAACGCATGATTGGTGAAGAGCGTGTGATGCCGCCCTGCCGTACCGGCATGAGAACGATATTATTGGGCGAGAGGTGCCCATTCAACTGCGAGTAAGCGCCCGCGGTCCAGGGGGGTGGCCTCAGCAGATGACTGATCACGAATTTCTCACCGACTTGCTTCTGCCCAATGCTGCCCAACCGCTTTTTGTTTGAGCGATGGTCGCGGTGTCGTGGCTTCTTTTATATTCGTTGTTCTTTTTGGGGTACTGTACGCTCTGTCAATTGAACTTCGGCGCAGATCCTAAAATCCCACTGAACCCCCTGCGATTAGACGGGACAAGTTGCGCTGTCAGGTTGGTTGTTGTGCTTGGCGATCAGCGGTCTGCAGGCGGATCCAACTTGTCCAGGTGGAGGCAAGTGATCTTTCTGAGAAACCTCGGCGAAGCCCCAACAACCTTTTTACTCTCGCGGTGCTCCAACGTGCTCGTCTACCCAAGGCTTCCTTGATGCTCGCTACTTAGCTTGGAGAAAGAGCTTTCCCCATGCGCTGTTGTCTTTATCTCTCGAAACTGAAAGACCGGTTGACCACTTCAGAAACAGCGGCCTGAACCAAATGTAAGTGCCTTCGTCAAGCTTGACTGAACGCGGAAACTGATGCCCAGATGCCCAGATGTCAACCATGTCTTCCGCCGTCCCGCCGACGTGTTCCCCTTCGAACGACGACTATACCGTGGGATGGATCTGCGCCATAAGCATTGAGTACCTTGCCGCACAGCTCTGTCTCGATGAAGAGCACGAAAGACCGGAAGATGTGTCCCGCCACGACAACAATGATTACACATTGGGCAGAGTTGGGAAGCACAATGTCGTTATCGCCGTTTTACCCGACGGGGAGTACGGCACATCGTCTGCGGCAAGCGTCGCAAGAGATATGCTGCACAGCTTCCCAAACGTCAGGATCGGTTTGATGGTCGGCATCGGCGGCGGGGCGCCAATCCCCCCTAATCATGATGTCCGTTTAGGCGACATCGTGGTCAGCGCTCCTCGCGATGGGGAGGGTGGCGTGTTGCAGTATGACTTCGGCAAAACGATACAAGATCAGAGCTTCCGGCAAACAGCGTTCTTGAACCGGCCACCGACAGTCTTGCTGACGGCGGTGAGCGGGCTTAAGACCCAGTACCAGAGGAAACGGCATCAGCTTGAAGAAGCCATCAACCTCATTCTCGAGAAGGAAGAGGACCTAAGGGAGGAACTTAGTCGGCCAGACGCAAGTAGCGACAGACTATATCGAAGCGATTTCGTCCATCCTCCAGACAAGAAAAATAGTTGCATGGAAATTTGTGGCGTTGATCCATCGAACTTAATAAAGCGACCCGAACGGATAAAACAACCACAGAGTCCAGTAGTCCACTACGGCCTGATTGCTTCTGCGAATCAGTTGATGAAGGATGCTTTGGTTCGCGATAGACTTGCAGCGGAAATGGACGTTCTGTGTTTCGAGATGGAAGCAGCGGGGCTAATGAACCACTTTCCTTGCCTAGTTATCCGCGGTATATGCGACTACTCGGATTCCCACAAGAACAAGGAGTGGCAGGGCTATGCAGCAATGGTGGCTGCTGCATATGCGAAGGATCTTCTCTATCGAATAGCTCCAAATAGGGTTGAAGCTGAAAAGAAGATCGGCGATATTCTATCTGGTATGCCAAGGTCTTAGAATCATACTATTAATACATGTTAATCCGATTTGCAGACCTCCATGAAGTTGCAGAAGAGCACCGGGACGTTGCAAAGGAGCACCGTGACATTGCAAAGGAGCACCATGACATTACAAAGGAGCATCTCCAAGCCCAGAAAGATCTAGCCAAGGAGATAGAAAAACAAAAGTGTCACCAGCTGTTCCGTCTCACAGCCGGCAGCAGGGATGCCACATACGAGTGGTATAAAGACCGAGTGGAAGAAAGGGTTGAAGACACGTGCATGTGGTTCCTCAATCACGAACACTTCCAGACGTGGTTGAACCAAGAGTCTGGCCCCCTGTTAGTCTCGGCGGATCCTGGCTGTGGAAAGTCGGTGCTGGCCAAGTACCTGATCGACCGCGGCCTGCCACGATCGACAACCATCTGCTACTTCTTCTTCAAAGACCAAGACCAGAACACCGTCCGGCAAGCGCTTTGCGCACTGCTTCACCAGCTCTTCTCTCAGAAGCCGTGTCTGATCGAACATGCCTTGCCACAATTCCGCAAGGATGGGCAAGGATTGATCAACTCCACAGAATCGCTGTGGAAGATTCTACGGAACGCTATAAAAGATCCCCAAGCAGGACCCGTAATCATGGTCCTTGATGCCCTGGACGAATGTGCCGAATCGGAGTTTGCGGACCTGATGCGGAATGTGAGGAGCCAATCCCGCGGCGACCAGTTGGGCCATGGCAAGTTGAAGTATCTTCTAACGTGCCGCCCGTACGAGCAGATCGTGTCCGAGTTCCACGGCCTATTGGACGCTTTTCCAAAAATACGTATACCAGGAGAGGAAGAGTCGGAAACTATCAGTCAAGAAGTCAGCCACGTCATCAAATACCGAGCCGACCAGCTAGCGAAAGAGAGGGGGCTCTCGGACCAAGTCAAAGGTCGCCTGATAGATCGATTGCTCAAAATTTCGCACCGCACCTACCTCTGGGTGTACCTCGTGTTCGACTACTTGAAGACGAAAGACTTCAAAAAGACGCCAAAAGGGGTTGAATCCGCCATTGTAACTCTGCCGGAGACTGTCAACGATGCATATGATCAGATTCTGAGCAAGTCTAAGGAACCATCGTTGGCCCGGAAGGCCTTGTGTATTATCTTGGCAGCCAGTCGGCCGCTAACACTCTCGGAAATGAACGTTGCCGTGAATATAGACAACACATCACAGTCTATTCACGACCTCGACCTGGAGGAAGAAAAGGACTTCAAGTCAAGTCTCAGATCTTGGTGTGGATTGTTCGTCTCAACCCATCACGGCAAGATTTATTTCCTTCATCAAACTGCTCGCGAGTTTCTCCTCGCAGATTTGGCATCGCCCACAACTGTTTCGTCAGAGCTGCACTGGCATCATTCCATCACTACCCAAGACGCACACGCCGTTCTTGCGGAGCTCTGCGTGCTCTATCTGAACTTCTTCAACTCCAATGTTAGTCTACCGACAGATGCGAATGGGGAAGCCAGCCACTCTTTCGATAGACACCCATTCTTAGATTACTCGGCCCAAACTTGGGGCGCTCACTTCCGCGAGGCTGGTATCATCGATGATGCTACCATTATACCTTTCGCTCTGAGAATTTGTGATCCGGGTTCGAAGTGCTACTCGGTATGGTTTAGAATTTATTGGGAGACTACACGTATGAGGACTACCGAGTATTTTACGGATCTCATGGTAGCGTCGTACTATGGCCATCGTGTCGTTGTCAAGCTACTTCTCGAAAAGGGCGCGGAGATCGAGGCGAAAGACAGCGAGTATGGTCGGACGCCGCTATCGTGGGCCGCCGGTAATGGGCGCGAGACCATCGTCCAGCTGCTGCTCGAGACGGGCGCCGACGTCGAGGCCAAGGACAAACATGGTCAGACGCCGCTATCATGGGCCGTTGAGAATGGGCGCGAGGCCATCGTCAAGCTGCTGCTCGAGACGGGCGCCGACGTCGAGGCCAAGGACAAACATGGTCGGACGCCGCTATCGTGGGCCGCCGGTAATGGGCGCGAGACCATCGTCCAGCTGCTGCTCGAGACGGGCGCCGACGTCGAGGCCAAGGACAAACATGGTCAGACGCCGCTATCATGGGCCGTTGAGAATGGGCGCGAGGCCATCGTCAAGCTGCTGCTCGAGACGGGCGCCGACGTCGAGGCCAAGGACAAACATGGTCGGACGCCGCTATCATGGGCCGTTGAGAATGGGCGCGAGGCCATCGTCAAGCTGCTGCTCGAGACGGGCGCCGACGTCGAGGCCAAGGACGAACATGGTCGGACGCCGCTATGGTGGGCCGCCGGTAACGGGCACGAGGCCATCGTCCTGCTGCTGCTGCTCGAGAAGGGCGCCGACGTCGAGGTCAAGGACAAACATGGTCAGACGCCGCTATCATGGGCCGCCGGTAACGGGCACGAGGCCATCGTCAAGCTGCTGCTCGAGACGGGCGCCGACGTCGAGGCCAAGGACAAATATGGTCGGACGCCGCTATCATGGGCCGCCGACAGGGGGCATAAGGCCATCGTCAAGCTGCTGCTCGAGAAGGGCGCCGACGTCGAGGCCAAGGACGAAGATGGTCGGACGCCGCTATCATGGGCCGCCGACAGGGGGCATAAGGCCATCGTCAAGCTGCTGCTCGAGACGGGCGCCGACGTCGAGGCCAAGGACGAAGATGGTCGGACGCCGCTATCATGGGCCGCCGACAGGGGGCACAAGGCCATCGTCAAGCTGCTGCTCGAGAAGGGCGCCGACGTCGAGGCCAAGGACGAACATGGTCGAACGCCGCTATGGCGGGCCGCCGGTAACGGGCGCGAGGCCATCGTCAAGCTGCTGCTCGAGACGGGCGCCGACGTCGAGGCCAAGGACAAATATGGTCAGACGCCGCTATGGCAGGCCGCCGGTAACGGGCGCGAGGCCATCGTCCTGCTGCTGCTGCTCGAGAAGGGCGCGGACGTCGAGGCCAAGGACGAACATGGTCGAACGCCGCTATCATGGGCCGCCGGTAACGGGCGCGAGGCCATCGTCAAGCTGCTGCTCGAGAAGGGCGCGGACGTCGAGGCCAAGGACGAACATGGTCGAACGCCGCTATGGCAGGCCGCCGGTAACGGGCGCGAGGCCATCGTCCTGCTGCTGCTGCTCGAGAAGGGCGCCGACGTCGAGGCCAAGGACAAACATGGTCAGACGCCGCTATCATGGGCCGCCGGTAACGGGCACGAGGCCATCGTCAAGCTGCTGCTCGAGACGGGCGCCGACGTCGAGGCCAAGGACAAATATGGTCGGACGCCGCTATCATGGGCCGCCGGTAGCGGGTACGAGGCCATCGTCAAGCTGCTGCTCGAGAAGGGCGCCGACGTCGAGGTCAAGGACAAACATGGTCAGACGCCTCTATCATGGGCCGCCGGTAACGGGCACGAGGCCATCGTCAAGCTGCTACTCGAGACGGGCGCCGACGTCGAGGCCAAGGACGAACATGGTCGGACGCCGCTATCATGGGCCGCCGGTAACGGGCACGAGGCCATCGTCAAGCTGCTGCTGCTCGAGAAGGGCGCCGACGTCGAGGCCAAGGACAAACATGGTCGAACGCCGCTATGGTGGGCCGCCGGTAACGGGCACGAGGCCACCGTCAAGCTGCTGCTGCTCGAGAAGGGCGCCGACGTCGAGGTCAAGGACAAACATGGTCAGACGCCGCTATGGTGGGCCGCCGGTAACGGGCACGAGGCCATCGTCAAGCTGCTGCTGCTCGAGAAGGGCGCGGACGTCGAGGTCAAGCTGCTGCTCGAGAAGGGCGGGCACGAGGCCGTCGTCAAGCTGCTGCTCGAGACGGGCGCCAAGATCGAGGCCAAGGACGAATATGGTCGGACGCCGCTATCATGGGCCGCCGACAGGGGGCACAAGGCCATCGTCAAGCTGCTGCTATCATGGGCCGTTGAGAATGGGCACGAGACCATCGTCAAGCTGCTGCTGCTCGAGAAGGGCGCGGACGTCGAGGCCAAGGACGAATATGGTCGGACGCCGCTATCGCAGGCCGCCGGTAGCGGGCGCGAGGCCATCGTCCTGCTGCTGCTCAAGAAGGGCGCCGACGTCGAGGCCAAGGACGAATATGGTCGAACACCGCTATCGCGGGCCGCCGGTAATGGGCATGAGGCCATCGTCAAGCTGCTGCTCGAGAAGGGCGCCGACGTCGAGGCCAAGGACAAATATGATCAGAAGACGCCGCTATCATGGGCCGTTGAGAATGGGCATGAGGCCATCGTCAAGCTGCTGCTGCTCGAGAAGGGCGCAGACGTCGAGGCCAAGGACAAATATGGTCAGACGCCGCTATGGCGGGCCGCCGACAGGGGGCACGAGGCCATCGTCAAGCTGCTGCTCGAGAAGGGCGCGGACGTCGAGGCCATCGTCAAGCTGCTGCTCGCCGCCGGTAATGGGCACGAGGCCATCGTCAAGCTGCTGCTCGAGAAGGGCGCCAAGATCGAGTCCATATGGTCAGACGCCGCTATCATACGAATATTGTCGGACGCCGCTATCGCGGGCCGCCGGTAATGGGCACGAGGCCATCGTCAAGCTGCTGCTCGAGAAGGGCGCCGACGTCGAGTCCAAGGACAAATATGGTCAGACGACGCTATGGTGGGCCGTCGAGAACGGGCACGAGGCCATCGTCAAGCTGCTTCAACGAAAATCTCAATAACTACGAGGCCATACTCTTCCCCCATTTCGGAAAAATAGTACTTGCATAGCCCCCACCTTATATTAGACTATCTGGGCTTGGACCTGGCAGCTATGGCAATTATAACAGCTCACCGTCTAATTTTCAATCACTTTGGAGCTGTTAGTGGGATTTATTGGCTCAACCAGGGGCATGGTTTGGTGGCTCTACAGTACCGGAACACTCGACTCCAACCATGCGATTACGTAGGGTTTCGCTGCCGCTGTCGCCAGTAGCCAGAAGGCTCTGTGGCTGGGGCTGATGGCTACCCCACTCTTACATCATACCTAGGTCTTCCAATCACGTGGCACGTCCCGCTTCGTTGTTCGATGCTTCAATGAACATTGAACAGCAGTTCACCCCCGCCCCCGGGCCCTTGCCCATCCTCGATTATTTTAGACGGCAGAGAGATGTCTCCAAGTATATGGTACTGTAGGCTGACCAAGGTGAGTTAAACACTTTTCAGCATACTGCAGATCTTAGATTGCTTTGTGAGCTTACGGTGTTTTAGAAGCGAAGTTCACTGAGAGCTTTGACGATGGCATATCAAGCACTCAGCTACATAGCATAAGGGAGAAGATAGGCATCACATGTTGAAGCATTGTCTGCAGATCTCGACAAAGGAGGCGTCATGATAATTGTATCCACCACCATAGCCGCTACATAGCAGCCCGGAGTTTAAGCCATCCTGGAATGGAGAGCACAAGGTGTCTGTTTCCAAATACATGCGTCAGATCAAACACCAGGCATCTGTTTGGACGAAGCAGCGTACATGAATAACTAACTTCTGGACTGGTTTGCATACCTGAAGTCGCCCGGGATGACGCTGGGCTGAGGATACCGCTTGCCTGGGCATTCTTCCCCCTCGATCTCAACGCCGGTCTTCCCCGACGACGGCGCTCCACACTAGCTGCTGCATCGCGCAGCAAACCGGCGGAGGATCTCGAGACCTTGCGTGAGCGTCGACTTTCGCCGTCGGAGTCGTCGCCTTCTAGCCCATCTCTTCGACTTCTGTGTCAGAGGGACAATAATCCTTATCATGCTGCAAATTCGCTCAACCAAGATGGGATTCACCCCCTTGGGACTCGCTGCCCGCGTCGCTGCTGCCATCGTCGTCATCTTGGACCAATCTATGCACGGCCTGACGACGGGCGCGGCAGCGCGTTGTCGGACCCAGAGGCGGAAAAGGGGGCACCCAGGCTCTTAATGACGATTGAGGTGCTCCCTCGGACAATTCATGGGCGTCGGCGTCTTCAGAACCGCGACCGCCTTCACAACGACCACCCAATTTTGGTTAAGGTTCGGCACGAAGCGCAGTGCGGCCCGCATCCCACCAGACCAGGAGTTCCCACCGTGAATGGGACCCCCCTTACAGCTGTTGTGGTAGCTCGACGCGTGCTCCTTGGACGCGTGCTTCGAGACGCAAAGGCCGGTTCCCGTACGTGTACGTCTTGTCTCACTGTGGAGGGCTGAAGTACTCGTATGTACCTTCAGCTGCTCAAGTATGGCTACCTTCGCAGTCTTTGTTTGCAATCGATTGGCCATTGGGAATGCAGGCCAGCTGTCGTGCGTCGCGAGGTCCGCGGAGAAGTCGGGCGAGTTGGCTCTGCCCCGCCAACAATTTGCTGATTTACGCCGTTTATTATCGCTCTGCTTACTAGTCGACGCCTTTTTGTGATGGCCCTCGCACCGATGTGTCGATGATTTGTTCACTGTGGCTAACGCCATCCAATCGGCAATTCATTTCTTTCTTGCCAGCCCCGAGCAGATGAGGTGCTCCTGGCCACGGAATGGCTGGCCTGGCGGACTTCCTCGCACTGGCCGAGAGAGTTTAGACTTTACCTGCCATTACATCTAATGAGTCGGCAGCTCAACAAGGATGGAGGCTTGTGTGTCGATCGCCCTTGACTGGTCAGGACACGAAGCTGGCTCTCAACTTCTGACTTCGACCGGAGGCGTAGATTCACGGGGCGGATAGCGGCGCGGCAACCTTCGGTGCTAGCGCCACGTTCAGCCTCGAGACTGCGTAAAAGAGCAAGACAAGGTACTCGGGTCGGGTTGAGGCGTGTCGGCGGCGTGATCCTTGGGGGGCGAAGAAAATGGAGGCCACCGCGCGCGCTTTGTTAGCTCGGCTTGCCAGCCATAACGAACAGTCCTGTGGTCAGATACCTGAATCCGTTGCTCTCCTGTTCCCTCCGTTTCGAGAAGCGTTCGATACCGCGCGAGATCGACGTGTCAGAGGCCGTCAAGGACTCGGCAACGAAATGGTGATTGTTTCGTTCCCGGGGCCACGCGTGCTGCTGGATCTGCCGCGCTGGATTGGACAGGATGCGAGGTGGAAATGATTGGCTGTGGACGCGTGCGACGCTGTGTGGCTGCAGCCGGTGTGAAATGCCCAGTGCGCGGCAACAATCAGCCCAGCAGGCCAAACACAGTCACGACATCTTCACCGATTCCACTTTTGCTGCCACCTAGGCTCGCCCGTCTCGACCAGCCTCCCTCGGTGTCAGTACTGTTTACCTTCTGCTGGTGTTTATTTCATGCTCGCATGATCTGGAAGCTTCAGAAACCCGGACGTTCGGCGCCGAAGATCGAGCCTAGCCCTCCCTGCCCCGGCATCCAGCTCGAAGCTGTAGACCTCTACCGTATGTGGCAAAAAGTATTTGACCACGTTCGCGTACCTAGCTAACCAAATTCGGCTACATCACAACAACAAGGTGGTCAAATACTTTTTGCCCCCCACTGCACGCCCAACGATTCAACGATGCCGAAGAGAAACAGGGAAACCAATAATAACGAAGAACCTGTGTCCGGCGAGACAAAGAGGAGGAGGGAAGACCGTGAGTCTCATTCGACAGAATTGACTCACAGTGACTTCACCGTGGGATGGGTTTGCGCTCTGCCCAAAGAGCAGACCGCGGCGACGGCCATGCTGAATCACAGGCATGCCGATCTTCCGAAGCCGCCGAATGACTCCAACACATACACTCTCGGGTCTGTTGGCAAGCACAACGTTGTTATAGCCTGCCTGCCCAAAGGCAAGATCGGAACATGTTCAGCAGCGACGGTCGCCACCCAGATGGTGCGCACGTTTCCGTCCATTAAGATCGGCCTCATGGTTGGCATTGGCGGCGGTATTCCACCCAAGGTCAGACTCGGCGATGTGGTCGTTAGCACACCAGTGGGCCAGTTTCCCGGCGTGGTCCAATGGGACTTCGGCAAGGCGAAAGAAGGCGGCAACTTCGAACGGACTGGGTCGCTGAACAACCCACCTACCTCGCTGCTTACGGCTTTGACAAAACTGGAGACGGAGCATGAGTTAAACGGGCCCAGGATACCGGAGTATCTAGACGAACTGAAAGAGAAATGGCCGAAACTGGTGCCAAAGTATCTAAGGTCCGATTCACTTGAGGATGTGTTGTTTAGCGTGAATTACGGCCATGTTGCCGAAAGAACGGATTGCGGCGCCATCCCTGGCCATGAAGACGAAGAGGAGGGAGAAGAGAATTGTCGATTCTGCGATAAGACTCAAGTTGTCAGGAGGAAACCCAGAGATATGCGTGTGCACTATGGCCTGATCGCATCCAGTAACCAGGTCATCAAGGACGCTACCTTCCGGGATAGACTCACCAAGGATCTTGGTGGTCATGTTCTCTGCGTGGAAATGGAAGCGGCGGGACTGGTGAACAACTTCCCGTGTATCGTCATCCGGGGAATTTGCGACTATGCAGATTCGCACAAGAATAAACACTGGCAGGAACATGCTGCAGCTATAGCTGCGGCGTTTGCGAAGGAACTTCTTCAATATGTTCAGCCAGGTGATATTGACGGAGAGCGCCCAGTGAGAGACATACTTAGCCAGGGTTAGTTGTTTTTAAGTAAAGCTGGCAACGAGTGCTAATATTGAATGTAGTTTGCAATGCTGTGTCCACAATTCGAGAAAACACCACACATACTCGGGCCAAGTTGGACAGAAGGGAAGATGTTGAGATTCTTGACTGGCTCACGCCCATCGACTACGGCCCGCAGCAAAGCGACTACCTTAGCAGACGGCAACCAGCAACCGGGAATTGGCTCCTTGAGTCGAAAGAGTTCCTGGGTTGGCTAGCTGCGAGCAAGCAGACGCTGTTCTGCCCAGGCATACCTGGGGCTGGAAAGACGATCCTAACGTCAATCGTAGTCGATTCCCTCAATTCAAAGTTTGACAACGACTCGGAGATCGGCATCGCGTACATCTACTGCAACTTCCGGCGGCAACACGAGCAGAAGATTGATGACTTGCTGGCAAGTGTGCTGAAGCAGCTGACTCAATGCCGGTCTTCCCTACCAGAGAGCGTCAAAAATCTCTACGACCAGCACAAGACCAAACGAACGCGGCCATCCCTCGACGAAATCTCAGGACTCCTTCAGTCCGTGGCGGCGATGTATTCGAGAGTCTTCATTATCGTTGACGCACTTGACGAATGCCGAGCATCCGATCGATGCCGGACGAGGTTCCTCTCGGAGCTTTTCAACCTTCAGACAAGGCACGGGACAAACATTTTTGCGACGTCGAGATTCATTCCTGAGATTATGGATCGCTTCGAAACCAGCTTATCAATGGAGATTCGTGCAAGCCCTGACGATGTGGCAAGATACCTAGAAGGTCACATATGGCAGCTACCATCTTTCGTCCAGCAGGACCGACAGCTGCAAGAAGAGATTACGACGGGTATCTCAGAAGCCGTCGATGGAATGTACGTTCTCATAATAGGAAGAGTAGCGCAGCCATTAACGATCCGCAGGTTTCTCTTGGCCCAACTCTATCTTGGTTTACTTGGCGATAAGCTGACACTAAATGATGTCCGAAGCGCAATGGAGACCTTCCAGAAGCAGGGTCAAGGATCAGGCGAAGATCAGAAGGATGAAGTCCTCGCTCGTGCGTACGAACAAGCCATGGAGAGAATCAACGGACAGATGCTAGGAATGAAGACACTTGCGATGAAGGTCTTATCATGGATCACGTGCGCGAAGAGACAGCTTACTACGTCAGAACTTCAGCATGCCCTCGCAACAAAGACGGGAAAGTCTGAGCTTGACCATGGGGACCTGCCACACATCGGAGACATGGTCTCTGTATGCGCTGGACTGGTAACGGTCGACGAAGAGAGCGGCATCATCCGGCTGGTTCACTACACAACGCAAGAATACCTCAAGCGGACACGGGAACGATGGTTTCGGGACCCAGAATCTGTAATCACGACAACCTGCGTTACCTACCTCTCATTCATCGTCTTTGAGACCGGGTTCTGTAAAACGGACCACAAGCTTGAGGAGCGATTGCGGTCAAATCCGTTCTACGATTACGCCGCGCACAACTGGGGACATCATGCTCCCAAGGATAAGACACCGAGTCAAGTCATCAGCTTTCTCAAGAGCAAAGCTAAGGTCGAGGCATCGAGTCAAGCGCTGATGGCCGCCAAGCGATCCTCATCACACTCACATTACAGTCAAGAAGCTCCAAGGAAAATGACGGGACTACATTTGGCAGGATGCTTTGGAGTAACCAAGGCCGCAGATACACTCCTTAGACTTGGACATAGTCCAGATCTGAAGGATACTCACAGCCGAACGCCGCTGTGGTATGCTGCCCAGAACGGACACGAGGCCGTCGTTACGCTACTAGTAGCAGCGGGAGCCGATGTCAATGCCGCTGATGCTGCTGGATATGGAGGACGGACGGCGCTCGAAGCAGCCGCTGAGGGAGGCCATCTAGAGATTGTCGGGAAGCTGCTGGCAGCGGGAGCCGATGTCAATGCTGCTGCTGGAGATTATGGACAGACGGCGCTCCAAGCAGCCGCTGAGGGAGGCCATCTAGAGATTGTCGAGAAGCTGCTGGCAGCGGGAGCCGATGTCAATGCCGCTGCTGCTGGAGATTATGGACGGACGGCGCTCCAAGCAGCCGCTGAGGGAGGCCATCTAGAGATTGTCGAGAAGCTGCTGGCAGCGGGAGCCGATGTCAATGGCGCTGCTACTAGATCTGGAGGACGGACGGCGCTCCAAGCAGCCGCTAGGGGAGGCCATCTAGAGGTTGTCGAGAAGCTGCTGGCAGCGGGAGCCGATGTCAATGGCGCTGCTGCTGGATCTGGAGGACGGACGGCGCTCCAAGCAGCCGCTGGGGGAGGCCATCTAGAGGTTGTCGAGAAGCTGCTGGCAGCGGGAGCCGATGTCAATGGCGCTGCTGCTGGATCTGGAGGACGGACGGCGCTCCAAGCAGCCGCTGGGGGACGCCATCTAGAGGTTGTCGGGAAGCTGCTGGCAGCGGGAGCCGATGTCAATGCTGCTGCTGGAGATTATGGACAGACGGCGCTCCAAGCAGCCGCTGAGCGAGGCCATCTAGAGGTTGTCGAGAAGCTGCTGGCAGCGGGAGCCGATGTCAATGCCGCTGCTGCTGGATCTGGAAGACGGACGGCGCTCGAAGCAGCCGCTGAGGGAGGCCATCTAGAGATTGTCGAGAAGCTGCTGGCAGCGGGAGCCGATGTCAATGCTGCTGCTGGAGATTATGGACAGACGGCGCTCCAAGCAGCCGCTGAGGGAGGCCATCTAGAGATCGTCGAGAAGCTGCTGGCAGCGGGAGCCGATGTCAATGCCGCTGCTGCTGGAGATTATGGACGGACGGCGCTCCAAGCAGCCGCTGAGGGAGGCCATCTAGAGATTGTCGAGAAGCTGCTGGCAGCGGGAGCCGATGTCAATGCCGCTGCTGCTGGAGATTATGGACGGACGGCGCTCGAAGCAGCCGCTGAGGGAGGCCATCTAGAGATTGTCGAGAAGCTGCTGGCAGCGGGAGCCGATGTCAATGCCGCTGCTGCTGGAGATTATGGACGGACGGCGCTCGAAGCAGCCGCTGAGGGAGGCCATCTAGAGATTGTCGAGAAGCTGCTGGCAGCGGGAGCCGATGTCAATGCCGCTGCTGCTGGAGATTATGGACGGACGGCGCTCCAAGCAGCCGCTGAGGGAGGCCATCTAGAGATTGTCGAGAAGCTGTTAGCAGCGGGAGCCGACGTCAATGCCGCCACTGCAGGATCTGGAGGACGGACGGCGCTCCAAGCAGCAGCTGAGGGAGGCCATCTCGAGGTTGTCGAGAAGCTGCTAGCAGTGGGAGCCGATGAAGACCGAATTCACTGTCTCAACATATTCGCCACCTCCACGTACTCGGAATTTCACGGCATCGTAGGGGAAGCGCTTGAACACGTCAATGACGAATCTCTGACCGACGATGACCTACTGAAGCTCATTGACGCCACCGAGGCTCTCGAAGGATCGGCACCGTTCGAGGCGTTCATAACGAGAGCTCTGAAACGAAATACGTGGAAGATGATCAAGAATCCTTACCACCGAGCGGTGCTGGTTGGCAGCTCCAATGTCGTAGAGGCCCTGAAGAAGCATGGGGTAAACCCGACTAGCCTCGACGAAGACAACTGGTCCTGTGTGGACTACGCCACGAGACTAGGCCGCCTGGAATTGTTGGATAGTCTCCGCGAGCATTTTCAGCAACATGCGAGGGCAGAGCACGCAAGACCGGAGCATGGATTTCCGACGACGCTGCTTTGGACTGATTTCGAGCAGAGTGTACTCGTTACTTCCTGCAGCACCGACGGTCATCAGGAATGTACCGGAATCCACGGTAAGCTGGCCCTTTATCTCCACACTACTATAGGAAGACTTACTCGCCCTTGACAGAGGTTCAAGTCTACGAAAAGGCGGATGGCCTCGACAGAGTCTGCATCCGAAGCAAGCGCTGCGTTCCCCCCACCCTCGGCATCGAATAAACACTTCTACTTTGAGGTTACTGTCCGGAAAGATTCGAACTCTCGGTGCGTTGCCATTTTAACGTGTCATTAGCTGGGCCTATAAGAACTCACAACTCGATGCAGGATTCTAGGTCTTGGTTTCTGCGGTGAAGACATCGGTCGTGATCAGATGCCGGGCTGGTTTGACGGATCGTGGGCCTATCACGGGGATGACGGGAAGCTATTCATAGAGTCAGGTTATGGAGCCGTCCCAACCCCAGACTTTGGGGCTCCCGGAGAGTTCGGTGCTGACGACGTCGTCGGTGCTTGCCTGAACTTGGAGACGGGAGAGGGATTCTGCACCCTGAATGGCAAGAAGATGAATATGGGTGAGTTACCAACTATCTCGTGAGGCAGTGCGGACATGCGCCAATTTAATATAATGTACTGACTCCAACATAGGATATGCTTCTGAGCGGACGAAGTTCAAGGTCGTGAAGATGTACCCCTGTGTTGGGGTTGATACCAAGGACGAGGGTGTGGGACTTCAATTTGTGGTAAACTTAGGGGCTTCATCTAATCATCCTTTTATGTATACAGGGCCCTTCTATTGATCTCCAATGACAGAATTATTTGGTTGGCTATCCTACCTGCTTTGACTTAATGCGGTGGAGGCTCAAGTAGTTGAAATTCTGGGACGACGATTCTTCTAGGATACCCGGTGAAGATCCGATTTTGAGGGAGCACGAGATATACTGCGATGGCCAAAAAGTCGGAAACTGTATGTCCGTCGATGTTTGTTGTCCTGGTCCGGCGCAGCTCCAAGGCCACCCGGTCCAGCGTCCTCCGTTGCACCTTATAATCTGTGCATGCGAACGCTGGGGCACAGGGCAACCCCTTACGGGTCACATCGTTCTGTTGCCACGGTCGCTTCCTCTGAGAGCTTTGATGATGGCATATCAAGCACTCTGCTAGTATAAGGGAGAAGATAGACATCACATGTTGAAGCACTGTATTCTAACGACATTCTAGTCTGGCTGTCTAGGTTAACCACCCAGCTTCATTGTTCCTAATTCCCTGCCAACGTCGTACAGTAGTACACCCGAAGGCTCATAATACGCCGTCCTGGAAACAACTGCGTAAACCTGGCCCCGTTCCTCCTTCAGCTTGCAGGCCATTCTTCGCCTATTGAACTCCATCAAGACGTATGGCGACCAAGTCATCAGGCAGATTTGACATCCACCGCCAACAACGCCTAAAGTCTCTCACGACTCTTGAGTTTCATAGAGTAATGCACCTGTAGACTCTCGATGGACCGCCCTGGATAGGCCTCACTGAACCGCTGGTGAATCTCGGGCCACGCTAGCATCTCCCTGCCCTCCTTTAACTCGATGAGAAGATGATCTTCCTGTGGGGTGTATTTGGCTCTTGGAGCTGAAGCACGCTTGGCCCTGCTCCTCGTCCGTGTCGAGGGTAAATCAACTCGATCCCGAGCCGTGCTGCTAGCATGCCCATGCTTTGTACAAGGAGTCCAGTCGAACTGTACCTGGAAAGTTGTTTTGCCATTCTCGGTTATGCGCTTGAGCGAAGCATTCTCGAGCGGCCATTCCTCAAAGCTGGCGAGGACAGCCCTGACTTCGGTCTCATCGGACGTCGCCTGGGATGACGCTGGGCTGAGGATACCGCTTGCTAGGGCATTCTTTTCCCCGCAGGTCGACTGGGTAGGTCTCGATCTCAAAGATGGTCTCCTCCAACGGGGACGCTCAACACCAGCTGCTGCATCGCGCAGCGGATCGGCGGAGTCCCTCGAGACCTTGCGGCGCTTGCGTGAGCGTTGATCTTCGCTGTCAGAGTCGTCACCTTCTGGGCCCATCTCTTCGACTTCTGTGTCAGAAGGACAATAGTCCTTATCACGGTGCAAATTCGCTCGACCAAGATGGGATTCACTTCCCTGGGACTGGCTGCCCGTGTCGCTGTCGTCATCATCATCATTTTGGACCAATCTATGCGCAGCCTGACGACGGGTGTGGTAGCGTGTTTTTGGACCCGGAGACCGAAAAGGGGACACGCGGGATGACGATTGAGGTGCGCCCTTAGACAATATATGGGTCTTGGCGTCTTCGGATCCGTGGCTGCTCGCTTCATGGTCCTGCCCTTGAGGCGTTTCGAATGACAGTAGTTGTGGGGGGGACGCGTCATGTGTCGTAGGAATTCTGTTGTGTTCCGAAGGAGCAGCGCTAACAGGTATTTCGTCACCTAGATACAGATCAGCGTCCATATCAAGTGGCGCAGGGAGCGGCTGCCACATACGTGCTGGCGCTGGGAGATCTGGAGTGCTCTGTGACAGAGGGATCGGTGTTGCGACATGCATAGCATCGCCCGTAGCAAAGCTTGACTCCGTTGCGTTGATTGTCGCAAGGCACCGCCCTCCAGACGTGTCTTGAGATGAGTGTCTTTGAGAGTACTCGTAGGCGGGTTCAGGAGTCATATCATGGTATAGAAGGGTACCGCTTTCAGGCAAATCATCACTTTGATAAGGAGCTTGATCCGGAGTTAAATGCACGAGGCCGAGATGAAACTGACTCCGAGGTATCGACGGTCCGACCCTCATCTTCATCCACGTCGAACATGGAGGATGTGGTATCAGAGGGAGTTATGATTGGACCTTCTGGAGTTCCACTACCGGTGGCTGATACATGAGCTCTGTAAGATTCACATGGGGATAGGATATCTTGTGGAGATTGAAGGGTAGATTCAGCTTGTAATGGTGGTGAAAGGGAGCGTGATAATGGTAGTGAAGGTGATAATGGTAGTGGAGGTGATGATGGTGGTGGGGGAGAGAGTGAAAGTGGTAGAGAGAGCGATGTTGGTATTGGGGGGAAGTGTTTGTTGTGGAGGGAGTGAAAGTGGTGGTGGGGGGAGTGATGGCGGTGGAGGAGGGAGTGATGGATATGACGAAGGGGGTGGTGAAGGGAGTGATAGCGATGGTTGAGGGAGCGATGGTGGAGGAGGGAGTGACAGTGGTCGTGGCGGCAGTGGTCGACGCGGCTGCGTTTGCCTGCTTTGTCGTATCTGTGCCATCTGAGGACGCCAAAACATTGTACTGTCAAGGCTGATATAAGGTGTCACTCGAGCGGTGGACATCTTGCAACAAAATCGGGTGATGTTGTAATTAAAGTGATGGGAGAAAATTGCTTGGCTTTCATTCTCTGGAAGTGTGGGCATGTGTGATGTTATATAGGCAAATCTGCTGCGCCGCAAAGCCAGCCTCTCGGTCCCATCAAACCAGTGTGTGCTGTCTGTCCGTTGATGGATCGTTGGGCTTGACCATGCCATGCAATTGTAAGGTGTGCGTGGGGCCTCGCTCCATCGGTCATACCGCGACATCCTCGGCGTTGCTGAAAGCTGCACAAGACCTTGGTGGATGGATCTCTCCTCGTGTTCTCAACGGGATTGGGTGATGGCCGTGCGGAATGCCCTCACTCAGCCATTGTCAGCTCTTCCACGTAGTGTCAGGGACCCATCTCATCCTTCGCATCCTCTCGAGGCCCATCCTCGGGTAGCCGTGTTGCCGGCTTGGCTCTTCGTCACACCCATGGGTATCGCCATATGACTGCGGACATTATCCATCCATCATGTGACGATCCTTGGAAGAGAGTGCGACTGTGGAAACGCCCGATCTGAAAGGCAAACCTCCTCTCCGTCCCTTCGCCCCTGGGTCTTTGCCTCTATGCCTCCATCCGGGAACTGCGCCACCCTGCTTCCGACCTCTCAAGGCTTTCGGTTCTAAGCAAGCCTCCGTCACATATGACGAAAGGCCCACACGACCAATCATGAAACATGACGAGGTAGCCACCGATTGGCAACAAGATCGACGAGGGAAAGCTTCTCCGAGATACCACCGTTGCATAGGCCTCGTATCGGTAGGCTACGCCCGTTGTCTTCATGTAAGCTGGACGCTTGCGACGCGTACCTAGTCCCTGCTCATCGTCTCCGGAAGGATTCCTCAGCTCATACATCCTCCGTCTAGCGGTGATTTGCTCCTATCAGCGTCAGTGACGAGCCGCTAAGACTAGGGTGATCCAGTAAACTCTGTACCAGCTCCTTTCTCTGATCATCCAAGCTCGGGAGCCCCCTCCAACTCCGTTACTCGAGACCCTTGTCACTGCACCTTCATCGCCTGCGTCGTGATGAGATCTGAGCTCGCTAACCTTCCGACCAAGGCTCCAAGATCCGCTGTCCCCGACTTTGACCAAGCAGAGCGCAAACCAGCATGATAAACTCAGCAGTGGTGCGACAGGAGCTCGTATTCGGTCGACCGCAAATTGCCCCAACCCGTGGTACCTAGGGTACCTGTCTCCGAGGCGTACGCTCTGAGCCCGGGGATGCCTAGAAACGGCATCGGCGGAGGGCAGGCAGCGTAATCAAGGCGAGGCATTTTCTTGCCTCGGGCAGAATCACCCGTCACTGATGTCGGGCGGAGCTGTGAGCAGATCTTGTCCCAAATGGCGCGTGTGCTTGGACGGCTGAGTGCTTCCTTCCCGCCCTGACCAATCCAGCATCAGGTGGAATGGGATCACATGTATGAAGTCGTGTTTCGAGGAAAGGGGGCGGGGCCGGATCCAGCTCGCCATGCTGCAGGAAGTCGCAAGCGAGCTCGGCATCGATGGAGCGAGGAGGCCTCCGAGACACACGCCCAGCCAAGTCGTCGTGAGGGGAGAAGGATGCGTTGGCGGTGGCGGGGCCATGTCGCTGTTGGCGCGCGCGAGGGCGGTCGAGATGCGAAGCTGGGTCACAGGGATGCGCCTGACCTAAATCTCATGAGCTTCACCAGAGTGACGGTTTGCTTGCTAACGATGGCTCGTTAGCAGTCCATTTCCGTCTCAGTTCATGATGGGACACCACGGAGTGGACGGTTGGGCGTGGGAGTGTTTGGGTCGGGTAATGCAACGCCCGACCGAGGGAGGTAGGGAAGAAAGGGGGAAGCGTAACCACGAGGGTGCGCTCGGGTGAGTTGCTTCGGTGGGAACGATATGCGAGGCGGGACAGAGAGGGGTAGGAAAAGAGGATGAAATGCAAAGGTGGGCGAGGGATGCTTTATAGTGGGGGACAAAGCGGCGAGGCGCTAGACAGGGGGTTGGTAGGTGCCGCCAAACCCGGAGGGGCAGGCCGCGACACTGAGATAATACTTATTGTCACCCATTTGCAGCGATCTGAGGCGGGAAGAAGAAACTTCTGTTATATAGCCAGTCCCTGGATTAATCATTGGAGGGTAGGTGCAAGCCCTCCTCTCGTTACTCAGAGATTCATCGGCCTAGGGATGCCTTCAAGACTTGACAATGCAAAGAGTTTTATCCGGTCGAAGCGCTCGGATATTGAGCTGGGGGATACTGAGTTTCCCAACCCAACCGGAAGCGAGCTAAACAATACTCGAGATATTGAGTTGGGAGACACTGGTCCTTCCAGACCCCCACAAAGCGAGCCAACCGATACTCAGCCAGCAACCGGTGACAGAACCAATATTTCGTCTCATGGTTTGAACGTGGCGCCGGAGCCGAGCCCCCTGGAGAAGGGCGAGGGTTCAGATGGAACCACTTGCACCTCAAGCTGAAGCTACCCTGCGGTTCCTTCTTTCTTTGAGGCTACTGCTGTCATTCCCAACCCCAATGACCCCTTCGGGGACGGTAAGGTCGTGGATGATGAGGTTTAGGGCGAGTACAACGACCTGTTTGATGAGGGCCACTTCAATGGCCCAGGGTCAGCGTCATCCTCAGACGGTGCCCCCTTCCACCTGGAGACACACCAGTCGAACTTAGTCGATGATGATGATGATTTCATTAACGCCATGCGGGCACAAAGTCCTCACCAATCCCACGATGGGGCAAGATGGCGTGCTAGGCTAACTAAATAGAGGGATTGTCCATTGTTTCCATCATCTACCCTAAGGCATAGGGTAGGTCGGAAATGTTGAGGTGTAGGGTAGGTCGCGTGCGGTCGACGCGTTAGAGGACGCAGCCGGCGCCGCTCGTAGTCATCCTTTTCCCCCCAACTCCCCAAATCCCGTCAACTAACATTGCAGTAAAAAGGTTGTCAAGCCCGTCGCTCGTCAGCGTGCGACTAGGGTCGCAGCATGTCTGCTGCATCGATCAGCCAGTCTTTTATATAGGGACTGTGAAAGACCTGTATGTCGTAGTAGCTCAGGGCTACCGGCGGGCTGTCTCCAGGTACGTCAAACGAGCGCTATTTAGTCTGTTAACTGTTTATAGCGTCCGAAAGGAGCCCTGTTCGATCGACCGGCCGAAGAAGAAACAAGATAAAACAAAAGGGCAAAGGAAAGAGAAGCGAGTGTTGATGTAGCGCGTTTTTCAGTGTTGGGGGCAGATCTTAGTGTGGAACTGCGATGCCTCCAGCAGCTGAATAAACTCGCCAAAGTCCTTGCCCATGACGCGATTAATTGCGTCCCGCGGTGCAGGTGTCAGCCGTAACCGCAGGTCGCTTTTAATCAGTCGGCAATAGAAGGGGTGTTCGGGGGCCTTGCGTTTCCCGCAGTTGCAGGTCAGTTTGGCGTCTTCGTGGTGGAATCTTTCGTGATAGTTAGCGAAGTCTCCGTGTTGGGATCGCGCTGCAAGAAGGTGGCGTAGTGCTTCTCGGGGCACCTGGAGTTCGCTGGGGCAGGAGAGAGTCGCTACGAGACCCAAATCTCTATACCCCTGTGGCATATTGTCATTCCACCAGGCTTTGAAGTCGGCCCGTGGTTTGGCTTTTGCTGCTCTGCGTAGGTATGCAAGAGTTGGTTGGGCTCCGGGCGGCTCCGGCAGGGTGCAACCTAGCTTGGCTAGGGCGTCGGCTCGCTCGTTCCCAGCGATATCCTCGTGCCCTGGGCACCATTTTACGTGTACCCGGTGTGTTCTGGCGATGTTCTGGAATTCGGCGAAGACGGCCTGTGAGGAGTCTGACGGGCGGCCTAGTCGAACTTAGTCAAGGCTCACGCCTGAGTGGTATAGGGTAGGTCGTCTAAGTAGATGTAGCTGGCGTGGCGCTGCGGCAGCTGTCAGCGAACGGAACACAGACGTCGTGCGCTAGAGCAGCACACCATGAATGGTAATAAGGCTAGAGTGCACTAATATAGCAGGAGGAGATTTGCAGATGAATATGAAGAGGATCACTAATATTGGTTTATTCGGTATGCTTTTGAATCTGATTTCAGTGTTAGTACAACCTCTAAAATGTGGTAATCAGCAATACTTATCCACGACTCTGCAATATGACCTTTTGATAAAGCAATGCTTCTTCCATGACCGCGACGTGGTGTTCCATTTCTTTATCTCTCCATATACCCTATCATCTGCCACCTCCTGACTTCATACTGTCATCCTCGGGGTTATTACGTTCGGACACGAGGTATCTGGCGAATAAAGCATAGCTCCACATGACCCAATAGCGGAATATAAGATTCAATAGAAGAAAGTCCACGAATCAAGCCTTACCTTCATACTTTCATAATACAGGTCGGCAGGAGAATGTAAATGGTTGTGAGCGGTAATAGGCTGGGGATAAGGTTTACTGATATCATGCTATTAGCCCTTTGATCTGAGTTATCCTTAATAGCCCATGAGTATACTGTCAAACGATATTCCGCCCCAGCCGAGGAGGCGTCCCGGCCCACTTGGGCACCGTCGTTGTGTATATAATTGGGACCTTCGTCCTCTTGACTTGGGCAGTGGTTAAGGCCAAAAAATTGACTCTCAATAACCCTCACATGCATGGCATCTTCCTACTCACTTTGACATATACCTTGTAATCGTGTAATTGCTAGTTAATGAGTTGATTCCACTATTGCCGCGAAAGAGTTAGAAAACCGAGATTAGAGCGAAGCATCTAGGATTGAGCACGATGTAACATACGGCAAAATGACCACTTGAGCCTCTCCCTGATGAGATTCTGGCTCGTCCGCTGATTGTTTTCCTTTCGTGCCGTGGGATGCGTTGTGTAGCTCGACGTATGGTGAATGAAACTTTGGTAAGTTAAATACCGCTAGGAATGGTTTGCTCAGTAAACGTTCATGAGTTTGCAGTTCACTGACGCTTGTAAACGTGATGAATGCAGATGTCAACTCGGAGTGCTCATCCTCCATCGCGGATAGGTAAAAACTAAACGTGGTGTATAGGGTAGTAAGGGGAGAGAGGGAGCCCATAATTGCTCGACTCAAGAGGCATTATATACTAATTCTTGAAGAAATGCGGAGTCGAATAATTTGGTCGGCATTGCTAACCAAGGAATAATTATTTACCACTGTCCAGCTCATGCATCCACGCCTTCATCGAGAGTGGATGGGCCGGGTAGGTTTCTCGAGTATGCGATGATTTCTATTTCCACGCTATCTCAAAAGTCATAGTTTCAATATTGTTGTCACTCAACCCTGGAACCCATGCCATAAGAGTCACTGCAATCCTTACATGCAGGCCACCCAGTCCCGTGATCGGTTCGCTTGTAAGTGCATGATTGATATCGGATCATAGGTAGAATGCATGTATTGTTAGATCCGTCTGGTTTGTTAAGCAAGCCCATTATCTGGTTATAGTTATCCGCAGTCTCTCTGGTAATAGCACCCGGCAGGTCCTGGTCCCACGTTCATGTGTGGAGGATAATCTGGGTGGAGTCGAAAGAGTGGAAGCTCGTTGTACCATAATTTCTTGGAGTTGTAGACGTAGGAAGAAGAATTAGAAAGATACTATGTGATAAATTTCCTTAAATAAGATACAAACTACTGAAGTTAGTCCAGTTCTGTCCTTCAGTCCGCTTCTGTCCTTTAGCCCACTTCTGTCCTTCGGTGCACTTCTATCCTTTAGTCCACTTCTATCCTTTAATGCACTTTCATATTTCAGCCCACTTCTATTTAGTACAACTCTGGAGTAGTACAGTAGCTTAGTAAGGGTTTGGGTAGTTGGTTATGTGGAAGTGGGATCTACTGTATATGTATGTACATGGACAGTCCCGTTTATACATACATACAATAGTGAACGAAAATGAAGTCCGATATTTGCTCACAAACTCTCTGGACACGGACTACATTTGTGTGGCTTGGATGTGGCTTGTACGTGCAGCTTTGGGCATCTTGCGGGCTAAAGGTATGCTGGCTGATTTGTGGACGATTAAGGCTGATTATGGCCGATTGTGGCCGATTATCACTCTTGATCACTGTCGGTCTGCTTCATTGTATGTATTGGCCACAAAGCCCGCAAGTCCAATTGCTACACTCTCTGCGGCCGCCACTGTGTGATCTGCCTTACTTACTGCACAAGTGCTATTGTCAGTTTATGGCTGTACTTTTACTCAGCAAATCAGTAAGTTTAGTTCTTTCAGATTTTATATGGATTAAGGCTTAATAATAAGACACTTGACATAATATTATTGTTAGTTTAAGTAGATGATTCCGTCCCTGTATTCTATTTACTTTGCTTGTTGTTAGGCTAATAACCCGATCAACATCTAGCCCGGCTTAATGCAAAGTGATAGAACTTTTAAAGCCCTAGACCTCTGAACATCCTTTCACCTTAAACATTAGAGTATGGAGTCCTTTAATCAGTGTAAGTTTCACTCTGAATTAATGTATAACTGTGGAAGTACTTACTAATATTCTATCATAAAGCTGATAATACTGTAGGCAGGCGAGGAATCACTATATTTGACCGCGTCCTGCGTTTCTATAGAACATTTGATGTTATCGCAGCTTTACCTGCTATTGTTTCCTCAGTAATTATGATATTCAGCGGGGTTCAGGGCCATCAAAAGACTGCTATAATCCAAATAGCAGCAGCATTACTTGCTAGCTCTGTGGTAAAGAGTTTAATCGCTATAACACTCGCTAAGATGCTCCTGTTCAGGTTGGAGGGCCATCAACACTCGACTGAGAGAGAATCAGCAATTCTATGGATTCCAACTATTTTAGTCGATATCAGTATTATCGAGGTTCTCGCTGGTCTCGTTTTCTGGATTGCGGATAGTTATCCTATCTGGGTTACTCTATTGATTGGTGTGGAGGCTCTCGCACTCTTGGTCGGCCTAATAGCTCTGGCTTGGAAGATGTGGGCAGAAGGGCTCGCACTGCAGCCATCCAATCTCGATAAGTCTGGAGCTTAGTACAAGCCACATCTAAGCCACTTAAATGTGGTTTGTGTGCAAAGAGTTTGTGAATAAGATCGGAACGGGGTTTTGGCTGCTGCTATATTTGTATCCGCTTCTATATTTGTATCCGCTTCTATATTTGTATCCGCTTCTATATTTGTATCCGCTTCTATATTTGTATCCGCTTCTATATTTGTATCCGCTTCTATATTTGTATCCGCTTCTATAATCTTTTAATCCTATCTCTGCATGGATATCTTGTATAAAGCACCCACCATCCCCATGCTATTCGGGGATAGCTTTGGATGATGTACTATAGATGAAGAGAGAGGTTTAGTCTAGGCCCGAAGTGGCTTCCACTATATTGTTTAAGTAATAACCCGACAAGAGTATACTCTGCTTATCTTAACTAACTGAACGATCCCGCACTTTGTTTCTCGACGCTATGTGCAGCGCCAAGAACCTAACATCCTTGCAAAGAAGGATTGAAACATTAAAAACCGGACGCTAGTTTTGCACTTGACTATTGAAGCGCGGAATAGGAGCATTAGAAACCGCGATTGAACGTACAGTTAAACATCGTTACATTCAGGGAGTTTTTCGTAGTTCCCTGCGCCCTCGCAATCCTTTCCCCTTATCATTTTATATATCACCTCCTCATCCCAGTAATAGATTTATACATTGAAACCGAAACGTAGCATCTGTTTGGCCGGCTCCAGCCTCAAAGTTTGTAATTGATTCTGGTGCTGGGTAGGTCCAAGAGTCTGGTGTTGGATAGGTCCAGGATTCTGGATTGAACTCATGAAATGACTTCTGGAACCCTGTGAAATCTAGGGTATCGAGGTCCATGTTTGCAAATATGCTGGGACCGGTTTCAATTTTGGGGTCCGCAGCAGAAGCAATTTCTTCATGGGATGGATCATATCTGAGACCGAGGTCGGGTGCGACTTGGATAAAGTGATTGTTTACAAGGAGAGAAAGAGATTCCTAAGGAAAGCTCTAACTTAAGCTATTTACACAATATTCATAAAGTGAGACTATTCATAAAGTATGAAAAGTCACATGATCGTTCCCTCACATCACTCTCGCTATCCTCAACGAGCGAGCTCACATCCCCTGGTGGCCCATCATCCCATTCATCCCTTGTTGCTGTTGCATTTGCTGCTGCATTTGCGCCTGCATCTGTTGTTGTTGCATTTGCTGTTGCTGCTGCTGCTGTATCAACATCTGCTGCTGCGCCCTACGCTGAGCCAAGTTCTGCTGGAAGAGGTGTGAAGCCTGTGTGAGCGAAGTTTGTTTAACCTTTTCCATAATTTCTTGCGGAATCCGTTCAAGCCCTCCGTGCTTAACGGCAAGGGTTTGTAACATCTTCTGATACAAGACACATGCCTGGTTATGGATCTGGACTTGCACAGGGTTGACACCCTGCTGCGGTTGCTGCTGAGGTTGCTGTTGCTGCTGGGGCTGTTGTTGCTGCTGTTTCTGCTGCTGCTGCTGTTTCTGCTGCTGCTGCTGCATTGCGGCCAGAGCCTGAAGGTTCATGTTATTACCATTCACCATCTGGCCGCTGACTTGGCGTTGCATAGGGTTGCCCATCTGGCCGCCCATTTGATTCATTCGCGCTGCCATTTGCTGTTGTAGTTGAGCTTGCATCTGGGGCGTCATCTGGCGCATTTGACTTCCTTGCATGTTCTGAAGCTGCTGAGCATACTGTTGCGCGAGTTGTTGCTGCTGGTTTACCATGCCGCCTTGTTGTTGTTGCTGCTGTTGCTGTTGCTGTTGTAGCAGCATCTGTCGTTGCATCATCTGCATCATCTGCTGCTGCTGCTGAGGTGACATGGCTTGACCACTCATGTTGCCATTAGCAACGCCATTCTGCATCGCGGCCATTTGCTGTTGCTGTTGCTGCTGTGTAATAGCTTGTTGCTGGGCCGCCATTTGAGCGATGACTTGTGGGTTCGTCTGGTTCATAGTCTGGCTGTTCATCATCATGGCTTGTGCTTGTCCTATCTGCGAGTTCTGGCTCGTGTTGTCTTTATATCCTGACATCGTGACATTGGTCTGTTAGCAGACACCCAAGGACAGTGGTGAATTTCGCCAAAGACATACCATTTGATGGACCATCAAAATCGGTGCTAGCCTTCACAGACGCTAGTTCCTCACGCTCTCGAAGAAAGGCTCGCACCAACTTGTACCGTGGTGTAAGGGAGGAGCTAAAGGCTTCAATAGCGAACGGCTGAAGGTCTTCAGCACTCACCCATCCGATAGCGCCCCTGTCTGGAAAATTCGAGTCGTTAAAGTACATAACAGGGAACTCACGCTTATTGACTAGAGGTCCATTATCTTCGTAATCTTTTTGCCACATCAAGGTTTCTGTGCCTTGATGATACATATAGCACGCTGGCATTTCGTCCGTGAGTTCCAGGCTCTCAATTGTATCTGGTACGCCGACGTTGTTGCATTTTCCAAGAGGGAGAAGAAGCGCAGGATACCAGTCCTTCGCCTTTTCCCAGTACGCGAGGTATATTTCGCCAGGAATTGGTTCGGTGATGGCTTCCAAGTCCGTAGCTTGTTGGCTGCTGCCGCCAGACCGTAGGTCCTTGCAAGTTCGGCTCAGGATTCCTGGGGTCTGCCGCGCCGGGGTGGTATGCAATGAGTCTGGGATGCGATCACTTTCCCGCTGGCCGTCCTCTGGATTCGCAACTGCATGCTTGTATCCCTTCTCAAACACCTCTAAAGCGACCAAATTGTTTCTCTCAGCCAGAGTCTCGTCGCAGTCGAACACCTCAATACCGAGATGTCCGATCGCCATTGCGGGCGCGCGCGATATTCGACTGTGCTTTTTGCTGCCTAGATGTGTCGCAGCGCCCTTGATGGGATGCTTTTTGAAGTTAAGGTTATGTTTTTCGCATCGAAGTATGTACCACGGACCGTCCTCCTCAGGAAATCGGACTATCATGTGCTTGGTGGGTGCGTGCCCATTCTGAAAGACGTCTTTGAAACTGATGGACTTCATCTTTCGAGAGGCCTGGTCAGTACCAATCTGACGACGTTCCCTTACAGAGTCCAGGGTAGTGGCCAGCGCTCTCTTTTGCACTCTTGTCAATATGATATCTAATATCTTTTGTAGCGACGGGCATAGGATACTCACGGTGTTGACGTAAATAACGGAGTCCTCCGTAATGATTTCGCCCTGAGTAGAATTTTGGGCATCATGGGCCAATTGTGCGTAGCCGCAAAAGTCTTGCCGAGTGTCCCCAGGCGTCGGCGCTTGGCTCGTCGAAGTAGTGGGGTTTAGCGGGTTTACTGGGCCAACAGGGGCGGTTCGCTGTGATTGTTGGCTCGAAAGATTTTGCCATGAGCTCTTTGCACCACTTTTCATTGATGTGCAAACTCGGGAACCGGGGCCCCGCTGGTGACAGAACAATGTGGGGACGGTGCTGCTAGGTAATGAACAAAGCCAGTCACCTCCTCTAATAACAATTGTCCAAGACCCGAGAGTCTGGATTGTCACATCATTCGCTCTTGAGGCAGAACACACGAAAGTACCCGCGTTCAAGCGGCGTCCCGATTTACGCCTGTAATGTAAAGCAACAAGCGACATCGGTGAACCCCTTTTGGACACAAGCCTTCGCTGCCCTTAGCTACATGTAGCTAGTCAAGCAATACACACGAAACGGTACTGTATTGGCAAGCTAACTTGAAGACTATTCTCCAAGTGTTCAGAGTCCTACCTACGGCGGCTGAAGCGGCGCCTGCTGTACATGGCACGAGATACCCCCTGGTATTGCAGGCAAAAGCTAAAATCTGGTACATGTGAGGTAATCGGGTGATTGATAATGTCAGTTGTTGGATTATATACTGGATAAATCCTAGCTATAATAATAAGTGGGGTACCCTAAACTTTTGCCCAAAATGGCGCAGCTGGTTAATCCAACATGAGTCAATTTTGTACTCAGTTTCGGCCTGACACTGTGGACCGAACGTAATAAAATGACGTACATAGGTATAGTGGACGTGCACTGTATACAGATTACAGTACATTTCTAAAGCGCACGTGTGCTTACCTTTTTAGACCAGTTTTGGCTTATTTCTGCTCCTACTAAGTCATTCCGTGTATCTGCAGTCCATGTCAGTTATATTGATACTGTGTCACGTGGTCCATGCGCCCAATTCTTCTTTTCATGTTTAGTTAAATAGGAAAATGGTTTTGCATGTGATTGTACGGAGGGCCCTTTCAAAAGTTTTTTCCAAGCGCTAGTCCCAAAAAGGGCAAGCACGCTATTAGCTCTAGGATAAGTACGTTAAGTACTTCGCTTGTTTAACTCTCCACTAAAGACTGCTAAATTTACAGCAGGCTATAACCACTACTTAGAACTCTAGCCTCCCTATGACCCCTGAAGTTATAGGGGATTTAGCGGACAACTTGTTATAGCTAGCCAGCATGCCTTGTACCTCAAGTAACTGACAAGGATTACAGGATGTGGCGCATTTAGCTTAGGACAAGACTTTTGAAAGGGCCTTCCGTACAAATGGCTGTTATTTCAAAAGTTCCCCACGCCACATGGAGTCGACCCGCGTTCAAAGCTATAGTTATGCTACAGACGCGTTTCCTGTCCTGTCAACCTGAAAATTTCACCTCAGCATCGCTTGATTAGATCTACAGAATGCCTCCGAAACGCAAAGCCCTCGAACCTGCCAACCCCCATGTTGGCAGGCCAAACAACGCGAAGGAGGCTAAGTCTGGCGATGAACCACGCAACGACAACAACAAGCAGTTTGAGGCTGCCCTCAAAAATAGGAGTACGCGCTGGGCCAAGATCTCAGGCTCCAAGAATTTGGACATCGAATACATGAAAGCGACTAGGAACCTCGAGGAGGTATATGCATTTGTGTGCATTTGTAACCCTATCCGAGACGTGGACGAAGAAGAGGATGACGATAATGCGGATGCTGAAAACAAGGTATGGTGCGACAAGGGCAGGACGTGCCCATGCATTCCATTCCATCCATACACAATTTCCAAGGCGGGACTTGCGCGTAACCATTGCGCAGCAAATATGATGAACTTGCGCACGCCCGACTTTTTTGCGATGTATACGTTTAACGACCACGCGGCCTATGGGGCGCTCGAAGTGGTGCAGAACCTGCTACTGGACTTTGACGAGGCATTCAAGAACAAGAAGTGGCAAGAGGCTTGGTCAGTCGTCGAGGCCATGGCTATTTTCGTGAGGGCGGGCGACGGTAGCCTCATGTTTATAGCCGACGACGGCCAGATGATAAGCGAGACCGCGTCTCAGATTGCCAGAATGGTGCTCGCAGCGCTGGCGGCTCTAGAGAGCGATGGGATGCTCAGTGGCAACTCGCACAGCAACAACGCTGGCTGGATGATCGCAATGTACATTGCCATGGCCGCCATGTTCCGGGATACATCCCTAATCCAGGAGAACCGCCATTTAAAGTCCAAGCTGTTCAAATTCTGGGCCGGCAACTTTGATCTCTACCTTCGGGCGATCGCGCACCGACTAAACATCGCCATTCCCGACACTGAGAGTGCCTCTGAGAACATTGACCCCATGATGCCAAAGGGAAACGGAAAGGACCCGTGGGGTTGGGCGAGGTCCTTTGCAGAGTACAAACGAACTTGTGTGGCACCTGGCTACGCATTCCGAGGGACACATAGGAGGAAGATTGGAGGTGATGGATTGGACATTTCCACCTGGAGCAGTGCGGAGAGGAAGCAATACAACTTCGACAACAAGGACCCGCTTCCCAAAAAGACTATTGAGAGCCTTGGAGAAGGGCTTGTCTTGGTTCTAGGTTAGATTGTTCTTTAGCACGAAGAAACACAAGCTCGATCATCCTGCGATCCCTCCCCCGCACTTTTGGGATAACCTCTCTCAATCATTGTTGACCAAAAACGCACTACGCGAGCTCGATCGCCGAAGCACCGCAGAACTCCGTTCGCAGCCCCGCCCCGAGCGTCGATATCGCCGCCCCCGTCCACGACGCGCCGTTGCCGCCTAGTTACAAGCTGCGGAAGTTTAAACATTGTCGGAGTTGGACTATTTCATATTTTATTGAGCGATATACTTAAATTATAGGAGTGATTGCTCTCTCGGGTCCCCTCAAATCCACTTAGCAGGTTATATAAAGACATCTCCTCAATCGATAGAAGTCTTACAACGCCATCGTCATCTAGGAAGTCAATTAGAGTCATCAAGGCCGCTCCAGAAGTAGCGGCTTCCTTAGGAGTCACTTGAAACCATCCGAGTCATTTTAGTGTGAACAGTTTCGTTTGCGTTGTCTGATAATTTACTTGGAGTCGTCCCAGCCACTCCAAGGGCAATGGACTCTATGGAGTTTCGTTGATCTATGTAAATAGCTAATGTAGCTCATCATCTATTCTGGAGGACACAAACCCAATTTAGGACGTTTGAAGTGTAGATTGACGCTTTTTTTTTTTTTTTTCATTATCTTTCACCTTCGGCGGCTGGATTGAGCTTCGAGGTGACGGATGAAGTTGCTGTTCTGGCTGCAATGCAACAATTCTGTCTACTCCTTTAAGCCTACGTTTAAATGAAAGATAGGGGTCTCCCCTACAAGCGAATTTAACCAATAACGGTGCCCAGAATACTCGCCCACCTCACTGTCCTCGTCGTCCTCGCTGTCCTCGTCGTTCTCGCTGTCCTCGTCGTCCTCGCTGTCCTCGTCGTCCTCGCTGTAGTATTTGTCCTTCTTATATTCAAGACAATCCTTATGCCAAAAGGGGACTTGATGTAACATCATACGGAGACCATGGACATCAGGGGAAAATCCATTGGCGAATAGTGTGTCTACCAGTACCTCGAACGAGCGAGGTATCTTGGCATCAACCCAAGCTTTTTCGAGTTTCCTCACCGCTTGGAAGATGTGAAATAAATGTGGTTCCTCGGCAAAAGCTCTGGTTACATTTCCGTCGATCACGTCCTGCGCCCGAATACAGATTTGTTTCAGTCTTTCGGCGTTGATCAAATAAAGACCTGGCCGATACTTTTTCGAAAGTAAACGCTCTTTATTGAGACTCTGCCCTCTTTCATACCATTGATCGTCCCACCTACGCTTCTTCGCACCGCGTTTGAGAAGGTGATCGAATATGCCGTTGGGTGAAGCTAGAGCGAAAGAAATAGGCGTTTTAGATTGTTCGTCCTCTTTATTTATCTCACATCCAGCTTCTAGAAGGAAGTCAACCAGACGTGTTAAGCCCGCCTGAGCTGCAACGTGGATGGCTGACTTTCCACCAGGGAAGGAAAGTTCACCGTCTAATTGAAGTAGACGTTTTGTTGTTTTGACTTGTCGTCCGCGAATTGCAGCTTCCAGTGGCGATATCCAATCAGTGTAATCAGGGTCCTCAGGCATTGGGTTAATCGGAACCTTACATTCAGAGTAAAGGTATTCGACGATCTGATATAGGCCTCGAGCAGCCGCCATAGATATTGCTGAGAGCCAGATGCCATGGAACCGGTTGGTGAATGGATCCCAAGTAAGCATTCTCTCCTCCGCACGGAGGTCTCCACCAGCTGCCTTTATATTCCTTAGGGCATTTATTGTGATAGTGGTATTCGAATAAGTAGAGCAGATTGTAAAAACCGCTTCCATACTAGAAGCAGCAATCTTATAGAGTATTCGGTGGCCAATTCGATGAAAGCGATGACATGTACGAATTAGGTTATTAAGGCCGCTCGTACTACAGTTTTTCATGACCATAATAAGAAGTTCTTCGGGTAATCGTTTCTGCCATAACATTAGAACAAGTCTGGATCAGAATAGTAAGAACGCACCTCGAAATACTTTTCCACTGGCCATTGTGTATCTTGCAAGGGTGTCTTGGCACCAGAATCTGAGTCAGTGAGTGCAGACTCAGGAAGGCGAGTGGTCAATGGTTCGACAGCTGACATAGTAGCGGCTGGGTACATGTAAAGAGTTCAGTTGGCAGGAATCACTTCGAGAGACTGATCAGCCTTTTATAGCCCTCTGACCTCTCCCGGCTTCGGTGTTTAGCTTATCTAATAGCAAATCATGGTACTCCTGGACCGCCGCGACTGCCTACATGCGGCCTTACAAGGCCAGGTTGATCTTGATCTGGCCAATGACCGTCGAAATATCCATCTGGTGTGGTTGTATAGCCACACGAGGTCCTTGAGATAGCAGCTACAGAAGATCTCCTATGCAGTGGGATGACGTGGCTCCAGCGCTGAAGTCGGGTCAGGGCGTCGTGGCAAGACTGTTAATTGAGAAAGGGGCCTCACTTTATTGGTTGTTAACTACTGCCCTCTGCGAGGCTGCTCGTGCTAATCTCAATGATGTGGTGAGATTCTTAGTGAAAGAGAAAAGAATGGGAATAAATGAGGTTTTGTGGGAAACAACCCCACGAACAGCCACTATAACCACTCGAGAATCAAAACTAGAGGTCGGAGCGAATTTGCTCTCGGTTTCCAGGGGGCAGTCGCGGAGCCATTCTACGCTGTAATGGGTGATGGGCTATTTCTGGCTCATGGGACAGAGACATAGTAGAGAAAGTGGAAAGTCAGAAACCTTCCTTATTCCCTCCCAGGCAGCTAAACTGGTGATCTCGAGTGCCTGAGGCGTCTTCTATGCTGCTATACAGCCCAATCTACTATTCCTTTTTTGCTAACTTTTCATACACAAAATGTTTGCTCCATTCACTGCTCTTCTTGCCGCTATCGCCCCTCGCGACTACGGCTGTGTTTCTATGACCCCCCACGAACTGTACGGCTCATCGATCGGAGTACTCGGGTGCAAGATCAATACAAACCACGTTGCCTACTGGCCTACCGCGGTCGGTTGCGATGATATCTGCGTTAAGGTCTCCTACGGCGGCCGCAAAGTCTACCTGCTTAAAATTGACCATTCCGAGGGCAGCTACGACATATCCTACGCCGCTTGGAACTGGCTTGGCTTTGGCAAGCATGCCACCCAAGAACCCCAGATGGGCGGTGGCATTACTATGGAGTATGAGACTGTCCACGCTAGCAAGTGCTACGACCTGCTCGACGATGGCAAGCTGCCTCTTATGGCTGCCAACAGCATGAACTACCTGGCCTCGTGCCTTTCCCAGCCTAACAGCTGGGTCGCTAAGAACTATCGTCTTTTTTACATTGGTAATGACATCTGCACGTTGGGTGTGGATGAGGTCTGTACTGTCAACCTTGCCGTATCCAATCAGCCCGTATGCCCTAGCGGCCTTGGTTCCACGGCGGAGCTCAACCTAACGGTAATAAATATTGCCTACGGCACGGGTAAGCAGATCGAAGCCTTGTAGACCGGAATACGACGCTCTATTATGAAGCGCCGAGCTAGGATATGAAGTACACCACTCGCCATGGATGGAATGAGATGAAATCATACAAAAAAGACATTTTAGACAATGACGCTGCATGCAAGATTTAGGCTGCTGGTGTTGGCGGCTGTATGACTATTCCATCTTGGGGTCTCTACAAAAAGTGCAAATGACTAAAATCGATTAAGTTATAGCCATAGGATATATTTACTCTCTCTCTTATTAGTCACAGCGTGATCCCTATTATACAGTAGTAACAGAGATCCATCTCCATAAGTCCAAAAAGTGATTTCTGCTGTTAGTAACAGACAAGCTATCTCCACTCTGGGTCCAAAAATTAATCCCTGCTGTTAGTAACAGACAGCCATCTCCACTATAAATCCAAAAGTGATCCCTGTTGTTAGTAACAGACAGCCATCTCCACTGCAAGTCAAAGGTAATCTGTGTTGTGACTAACAGACAGCTATCTCCACTATGAAAATCCCTGTTGTGACTAACAGACAGCTACTCCACTATGAAAATCCCTGTTGTGACTAACAGACAGCTACTCCACTATGAAAATCCCTGTTGTGACTAACAGACAGCCATCTCCACTATAAATCCAAAAGTGATCCCTGTTGTTAGTACGGACAGCCATCTCCACTGCAAGTCAAAGGTAATCTGTGTTGTTAGTAACAGACAGCCATCTCCACTATAAATCCAAAAGTGATCTCTGTTGTTAGTAACAGACGGCCATCTCCACTACAAGTCAAAGGTGATCTATGTTGTTAGTAACAGACAGCTATGTCCACTATAAGTCCAAAAATTGATCCCTGCTGTTGGTGTCACGACCCAGGCTAAAGCATCTGTCAGACACGTGACCGCGTAATTGAGGTCTAACGGCCCGAGTTGCTGTGTGTTACGGCACAGGGAAATGTACGATAAAATAAGGGTCAATGATAGTTACTTGAATTGACCGTCATTGATGACCTTGACCGGCGAGAGACTTCCCTCATCTACGGTCTCCGCGAGCCCCGCCTCCTTAGTCATCCGGCTCGGCCGGATCCCTCCGTCTGATAGCATGGATAGTCACATGCTGGTAACAGACGTGGCGCACCATCCCACTTTTCTTCGCCCAATCAAAGAAGGAGCGTGCTCTCTGTAGGATTGTCACGATCCTACGATCCTCATGATCCAGCCCAGAAAACCTCAGTATAAAAGTGCAGCCTAACTGCACTTTGCCCATTAGCACGGCTCCTCAGCTATCGACAGACTTGGTTACCTAAAGACTACTTCTTTACGATCACCAGACCCGTGACCTCCATTGCACAGTGCCTCAACGTCCTGATCCACTCCGATCAAGCCCCGAACACCTGCCTACCCTATACCTCCTAGGATAGACACGGCCGTCACAGTAAAGACAGCTATCTCCACTATAAATCCAAAAGTGACACTGGCAATCCACAGACTCTAAAGAGGTGCCAAAAACTTCTACTTCATCTCCGAGTTAGACAGAATGGCCAGGCTCAGTTCGTTTTTGATACTACCCATGACTGGGCATCGTTGATCTGAAGTTTCTGAAGATGTGAACAGCCTCAATATAGCCGTAATAGTGACCAATAAACGCTTCAGTCAGCTTACACACAATTTCAACAGGCTCAATAGGTACTGTAAGGATGGCGAAACGGCGTGATTATTAAATGATATCTGCACCTGGGCTCCCAGTATCCTTCTCGTACACCATTGGCCATTTTTCTGAGTATGTCCCACCGTTCCCACAGCATGCTCTGAGACAACTGCCATGCGATTTGAATTGGGCCTTGTAAACGTTAGCCGATTTATCAATCCACATAGGAGCTCTCCATATCTAATCCCAAATAGCCGACTACATGGGTTAATTTGCCCCAGAGACTCCTGTGTCTTCGCACCCTATCCCGCGGTTTTGTGATCCTTGCCTGAGCTACCTGATGAAAATTGCCAGTTTCGGCCCTATGCCTGGCACCTCCTGCACCGGAACCCCCACTTCCTGTCATAGTGCACGCTGCGGTCTCATAATTGTGACTTCTAGAGTCAGAGCTTTGCCAGGATCGCGAGGTACTGTATACTCGTTGTGAGTTCATGACTGACGAATTAAGTTAGGTGTTAGGTGTTCCACTTACTAAACAGCGCGGTGTCCACAAGCGTTAGGTCGTCATCCTCCACAATATCTAACTCATCAGGACAAGGTCTCCAGGAGATCAGTTTATCTGCCTCTAGCTCATATTCGTATTGACTTAACCCCCAAACTTGATCGTTTTCAGCCTACAGACTTTAGGTTGATCAAGGTGCAACTTGAGCGTCGATAGCCATTGTTGAACACGTTGAAGTGGAGTAGACTCCTGATTCGGGTACTGTGGTAGGTAATAGAAGAGCTTCATTGCTATGAGGCCCATTGAGAAGATATCTATTCTTATATCCCATTCATCTACAAAGATCTCAGGGGCAGAGTAAAGCTGTGTGCAAATAAAGTTATCCGGTCGGGAATATTGAAAGGCGCTATCGAAATCACTGACTCTGACGTAGATTGGGCCTCGAGATTGCACCATAACATTGGCAGGTTTCAGGTCGCCATGTCCAATACCTTTGTCGTGGATAAAAGCCAACGCCTTCAGTATTTGTTGCGTGGCTGTTCTTGCTTCTTTGGTAGTGAGGAAACTTTTTTATCTTTCAAGACTCCCCAGCTTGTAGTAGTCCATAATCACTGCTGGACAGTCGTCCCACTCAATAATGCGATGCATTTTGACAATGTGCTCCTGAGAAAATAGATTAATAATAAAATTCCAATAAAGCCAGTGGCACCCTATATGACTTAAGAACCAGAATTTGGGATTACAGTCATTCCTGTATCGCTTCATGGCGTACAGCTCCTGACTGCGTTCCACAGAATAAACTAATCCACTCCGCCCCTGAAACACAGCTCGAGGCTGGCGCAGCGTCTAGAGACAAGGAATCGAGATTCGGAAATCGCGATGATAGGCGATGGCAGTATTGGATCCAGTGTTTGGTGAGATTTGCATGGTTCGGACAATGAAAATGGATCCGTTCGTAGTCGTCCAGCACGACAACGAAGCGACCCCCTGGCGCTATCACCTTCTCGGTTTTGAGTATCATGAACGAGTCTCCATTGTCAAAACTGACTGCGGTACCATTTGAGCTGCAATTGACCAGAATCAAGTCTCGGAAGATTGGTTATACCTGGATGGCAAATTACTTGCGACTGATGGGCCTTAGGGCGCGCTGATCCAATAGAACATCACACATCTTTGAGCGGCCAAGGAGAAAACCCAACAGTGGATTTTTGGGCTCATCATCCGTTGTGAGACGTAAACCCGGAAGTGGTGGTGGTAGTATCGGGCAAGGTGTGGCTCTCTCCTCCTCATCTTCGGAAGATTCATCGAGATCTCTGGCAGGGATAATTTTGAATTTTTTATTGCGCGGCCGTAAAAGAAGCTCCCAAGCCCTTACGAGGTAAGAAAGTCTTCTCCTCCGCATCAGATGCCATGTTGACGACGCGAGAATGTGGATGGAGACAGAATGCCGATGCAGACAGGGCTTCATGTGATTCATGTGGGCGTGGTAATTCATATCCCAAGCGCCGAGCAGAGAAGTCGAAATTCAATAGCCAATAAGCTGGCCATGATAGAACCCCAGTGGGTAGTAAATGTTTTGTGTTGCGCTGGGCGCCTAACTGGGGCTCCCATGGCGCAAAACATGCTAATTTCTTATCAAAAGTACAATAGTGTACTTCCAGGCCATAACACGCGTGTGGAATTAGCAGGGGATAAGCAAGGTTGTCGTTTATTGGCTGACCGTCGGCCCCACATGCCCTCGGCTCCCTGAAGTATGAGATCCTGTCTCCCTCCTTCCCCCTTCATCCGATTTCATCCTCTCACAACACTATGGATGCTACCAGCAATCTGTCGTTGAACTGCGAAAGCCTCTCCCGCCTTGACCAAGGAGTCCCTTCTTCAACCCCTAGCACGATCGACGATGTCCATGACCTTTTATGCTCAATCGAGAGTAAATTACGCGCTCTGAAGCATCTCGGGCAAGCCGGCAAGGAAGTTCTCCGTAAATCTATTTGTTTTCTTCAAGATGACGAAGTTCGATGTATCGGCAACGATTGTAAACTCGATAACGTCGATTTTTTGAAGGCCCAGTTGGACTTTTTGAGTGGTGAGCACAAGAATGCATACCAGACAATAGTCGAGCAAAAACCACTGTACTTCGACAAGGTGGCACAAGCCGCAGAAGATAGGCACGTGGAATATGCAAATATTCGAAGAGCAGATGTAGCATCCTGGGTGCAAGGTCAGTGTATAATTGATACCTATCGTAACATATAGTAACGATAGCAAGTGACGAACAAAGTCCCCCCGACTAAAAATGACTCAAAGAGAAAGCGCAGCGAGGATGCATCGCAATCAAACACACAGAAGGTGGCCAAGCGGCGTTCTCCCCGGCACAGGCCAGAACCTCAAACGAGGAGAGCTCCTAGGAAAGGAAAGCCTCGTTACCCCCGAGGCAACATGCCATCACTGCAGAATGCTGGGACAAAGTCCTCCTCCATGGGAAGCATTATAGAAGACGGAGTGAGGAAGAGTGCGCGTATAGCCGCGAAAAATTCTATGTAGAAAGCCTAGCGAAGTATTATTAATGCAAAGGCCTTCAGTGGAATAATCGATGTAGTGTACTGTATCATACATCCATCGATCAACGCGAATGACTCGACCAATGTGCACGCACAAATGCCGTTTGTACGTCAGCCCAATCAAAGTGACAAAGGGTGCGAAACTGTTTCCCGGTTAGGTGCGACAGATGCCTCTATCCATTCCCAAGGGCCCTCCGGCATATACCGAATTGCAATACATAAGGCTAGCTAGGTTCGGGGCCTCATGAGCCTTGGCAGGATCAATGCAATCACTCTTGTCGTTACATATTTGCATTATACGTATGACCACTGCAAAGCTGTGACAAAGCACTCCCTGGAAGCCGCATTTCGACTCATGTTCAGTTACTACTACGCTGGCCGTATCTGGCAAGGCTGTGTCGAACTAGCTCCATTGTCGCGAGCCATATGTGGATTTACGGAGTAGTCCCAACTAGCAACATACTACTTGTATCTGACAGGCTACCCCCTGCTGCAAGGCTAAGGGTACAGGAAAGCTCAGACCCTATTCCCCTGCGTCATGGTAACTAACGACTCGAGATGCGGCTCATCAACTTCTAAAAAGTCCAGGATACATTAGTTTGCAAGCGTAGGCCAATTTTGGCTATTAGATGAATTTTGTAATGTATATACGCTCCCTCTAGGTGGGTTTGGGCCCACACTACACGACAAGGATTCGCACCCATACCACACCTTGGAGATACTATTTTCAACACTACAGGAAGCAGCGGTGTAATGGAGACGCACAGGGTTGGGCATGAAGAGACTGCGATATATAAGGGCATCCATATCTCAGCTTGTTCAACCAGAGCGGCTACGGCGCTTGTAGTAATACTGAGGGACATGAGAATTTCACATCTGACCCCGTGCGGGACTTCACGCTTGTCGTTTTATATACCTCCGTGCCTGTATGAAATATCTAGACTCTGTCGAAATTTATTTCTCCAACCCCTAACCGACTGCAAGTCAATGCTGCAAGCCCAAGAACTGGGTTACAATTAAGTCTTGAGTGGAGAATCAATGCTATCATGTCCGTTGGAGTTAACAAGAATAACTCCACCAAGCTCTTGGTACTATGGTGCGAATGGTGTCTCAACTTTGCAAGCACCAGAAATATGGCCCATCGGAGTGCGTTGATTGCGTTGTCGTTTGCGTGACATCTATGCGAAACGAAGTGCTCAAGAAGGCAAAAGAGGACTTAAAGCGTTGTCTACAAGAATAATATCATTCTAGATGTCTACGCACTTAAGATAGCTTGACTCTGGTACAATCTACTGGTGCAAATATACATATTTTATGCTGAAATAATAGAATGCTTGTTACTGAACCCATGGCTTGCGTAAGAATGTGCACAGGACACCCTGCACTAAGGGGCTTGTAAGCCTCTTGGGCCCTTATATACAGATGTGTGGTGCAGTCTTGGCACTTTATGTGGATACTGATTGATCTTTTGATCTATTGGATAGAGCTTGGCACACCACCCAGTTCCGTCCAATTGTTTTTTTTTACATTCTTGCATATGGAGTAAGATTTAGTCCTCTAACTATTCTAGTATTAAATACCTATCCTCCTTCCTGCTCATCGTTTTGTATACCTCCATCTCTGTATAAATGCAATATCTAGCTTGAATGCCTGGCTACATATCTGTTCAGTTGGTGCGTTGGACCTTGAGCCTGCATAATCATCCCCCTTTCTTTTTTTGACCTCTATACCCAATAATACCAAAGCAGTTGGGCTCTCCACACAAGCATCCCTGAGGATTATAAGTGGGATCAAAATCGTAAGCAATGGTGATTTGATCTCCGGCAGAGATTGCTTTTATCGTTTCCAAAGCTATTCTCGGCTTCCTATCCACAATCATCCGCTTAACAACACAGTTAGGATTGCAACTATGATTGACGAAGCGAGCCCAGTTTCCTTTTGCAGTAGCATCAATATAGAAGCCCTCTGTCAAGCTCATAACGTAGTAAAGCTGGCCTGAGGTTAGATTATCGACTAGCATTGAGAGGAGAACTTACCTGTTTGTCTTTATACTCGGCCCAACGACGTTGCTTCTCGGACTCTACTATTACCTCACCTGTGTATTCTATTACAATACTTTCGCCGGGCAGATCAACCTTACTCGCGAGTCCATATCCTTGATATGATATCTCGAGTATCTCCAGGGCCTCGTAAACCTTCTCAGGCTGAAGATTCGTAATCATGCGATTGGTGCAGTCAGTCCCAATACTGCATGTGCTTTCGTTACACTCAGTCATCGAACATCGGTTTAGACAGGTTGGACCACATCTATCACTAGATTTGCAAATGCATTTTCCCTGGGTGTCGGAGTAGGTTTTTGACTTTTTCCATTTTGCCTCGGCACTAGCAAAGAAAGAGTCTATAGAGTCAGTACTATATCGTTGAATAAAGGTACCTTGCTTACTCCTATGTGTATGCCACTGTCTGAAATCCGTGCTTGTAGACTTTGGTGTGAAGCATTTTCTCAACTTGGTCTGAAATCGACTGCGGTCCGTGTCAAGCAAATATTGCTGGTGGGCTATGAGCTGGCGGCGAAAGTCGCAAGTAGGCAATAGACCTGTTGATGCCTTTTGATCCAAAAGAGCCCGGGCAACTTGCAAACAGTGGATTCCATCATCTTCGCTGGGGCATTCCTATTTTCAAATTAACTTGGGCAGTAGATGGTAGATGGATGTTACTATACAATGTGGTTGAACTCATATTCCTCTGCAAGGGAGAACTTTTGCACTGCCAGCCAGTGATTCATAATCTTCTTCGCCTCATTCTGCACGTTCCCAGGCGGGAGAAAGCCATAGAATATGAATCGGCAGTCTTTGCGGTTAAGATAGCCCAAGATCTGACGTTTTTCAGGAACAGATATAATAAACAGAAGGTTTTCTGGCTTCTCCTTATTCAAAGGCTGGCGTGTTGTAATAGTCGGGTAGTCAGGGTAGAATACATGCCAGCTTGGATTCTGGGAATATCCTCTAAGAAAATACCAAATCATATAATCAAGGAGGATTTCGTTGTTCTCCAAATAATAAAGAAGGAGGGTTTGAAAATCTAGAGATTTCTTATACTCCTGCATTAGGCTGAGTCCGGGTACAGCGTTAGACTGAGCCATAACGAGAGAGTCGAAGATGCATAAATAGAGGCAATATTGGCGTGTAAGCAGCTTTTGTGGTGGAGGTTTGAAGGTGGTGGTTGAGTTCAGGATTTGAACCACGAAGGGGTGCAACTTTACGGTATTTATGTTCATGGGAACAGCTTGTGGGGCTCCCGTCTTCTGCATCCACGCCGTAGGGTTAAGATCCACGGGTACTCAAAACCCATTACGCTGCATTTAAAATGTTGCATGTCGTGATAGCGGCCTGACGAAAAGGGGCTCATTGGTGTGGCTCTAAGTCACTCATAGTTTACAAACCTTCAAGGTGGGGAACTCCATCACTTCCCACCCTTGACTGGTTTCCCACCCCTGACTGGTTTATAATTAGATATAGTAATTTTAAATACTAGCATTTTAGCCGATTTTAGTGGAGAACGCTGATCAACTACTGGGTCAGTCAACTACTAGGGTAGCTGAGTTAATCGCTTACTCGGTGAGGTAGTCATAGCGACAAAGCGAAGTTTTGTGGCAATGGAGAATTTGAAGCAATCTCTATTGTTGCCTGGCAGCTATCCGACAGCGAAAACTTAGCATCTAACAGTGAAGTACGATCAGCTATTCTAAGCCTGGATTGAGGTTATTATTAAGCCAGAGGAGGGCTTTGGTTTGTAAAAGGGTCTGCTGAAACGTTAGTCGAGATACAGTAATACACTACCAGCTGCCCTAAGTTTGGAGGAGGTTATTATTGAATTAGAGGAGGACTCTAGCCTGCTAAAGAACCCGTTGCAGGTGTAGTCTAAACGCGGTGATGCTCTAGTCCTCTTCAGCTGCGTCATCATACTACATCTAGGGATAATACTTAACGAAACCAATAAAACATATTATGAGGTCACCAGTAGCCTCATGGCCAATGATGAGATAACGGTCATTGGACACAGAGAGGGCAGCCTCGGCAGGCCTACTAAGGCCGCATACAGGCAGTTGCGACACATGACTCAACAAGGAGTACAGCTTTGCCATGCCTTCCGATGAGGTATTGTGACTTGATACCGGAAGAGTAAGGCCGATCGCGGGATGGAGGTGAGGGAGAGGTATAAAGGGGCGTGTCCCTCGGAGGGTGGTCTGACTACTTTACTCTACCCTTCTCACTTTATTCTGCACTTCTCATCACTTCTCGCTTAGCTTTTGAGTTTCTCAATTTACTTTATCCCTCCCTGCACTTCGTCCCTTCGCCACTATGACGACACCTCCGAACTCGACCTCTATCAAAAGAGCATGGGTAGAATCAAATTGCCCATCTGAGGCGCAATGCTATTATTGCGCGCAGCCCCTATCTGACCAAACAAGATGGGAGTTAGCAAGAACGGATAAAGTATGTATTTATAATGTTCTGATATGGATTTACTAATAATATATAGGCGCTTTGTAATAACTGCCTAGCTCCATCCTTTGCAACACTCCCTGCTGAGATTATCCGAAAGATTACGAATTACTGCAGTATCGAAGACAGATGTGTTCTTGTTCGTATATGCAAGCGTCTTTATCAACTTGAGAATGAAAGAATTCTCAAAGACGATATCAACTCTCTCGAACCGAAAGCAGTCTTCTCAATTTGCTCCAACTACCGCAACAACAGGGCGGCTTTAACGGCCATGAAGAATGCAATAGCAGCAGGAGCAGATCTATCCAAGAGCCAACTCAGACTCTCTTGGATTCCACTGATGCAAGAGTTCCATATCATGAGGATGCTTCCAATCCATATCGCTGCCGCTTACGGCCAGGATCTCATTATCGAAGAGCTTCTTGCACACGGTGTATCCGTCAATGCGCATGGCGTATCCGTTAATACACCCTCATTCTCATCATTCAACATAACACCACTTGAACTGGCCATTAGGGGACATCAACTCCAGACAGTTCAATTACTTATTGAATTGGGGGCGTCACTCGAGTTTGGGTCCGGAAGAACCGCTCTCCATGAGGCTGCTACAGCAGGCTCAGAAAAACTTGTGTCTCTCTTTTTAAAGAAGGGACTTGATATCAAAGCATGGGATGGATCGGATCCCTGCCCAATTTCATACGCTTTACTATCACCCAATGATAGTTGGAGAACGATGATTCCCTATCTTTTACAACATGGTGCGAAGATATGCCAGAGGCATATATCTTTTGCTTTCATTAACACAAGCCCTGAGGCGGCTACCTTTCTTCATCAATTACGTTTCGAAAGGGCTTTGCCTCTGTCATATTCTGTACCTGCCTCACAAGACATCCAGATGTCTAGTAGAGTCCTTGCGACACTATCTAGTCATTGCACATTTGGAACTGTCTGTAAGTCGCTTATTCTTCAGGGCAAGATTGAGCTCATCCCCAAGCATCTCTTTACTCGGGATATTATACCTTGGGGATTACTCGATCGACGTGTGGAGGAGGTAACTTCTGGATCAATTCAATCAGCCTTTGAAGACCTGCCTCAAATTCTTCAACTTTTTGAAATTGCCAGACCTCTGGACGAACAATGGGTAAGCAATTATATTCCCCGTTCATTTACGAAACTGGTCGACGCATTGTCAGACGGATTCACATTAGATATGTTTGGTGTTAGTCAGTTGTTATATAAGCGGCCTTTTGAATTTGAAAACTTGAGGGAAATTAATCTACACAATTAAGTGTGAAGAGAACAGACAGGGCATTATAGCCATCTAGCCGTTAGATATTAGTAAGGACGGTATAACTTATATTGATCTCAGCCCTTCTATCTTGTTTGTGACCACAGGCTGCCTTTTATGTCCCTTGTCGGTAATTCTGGTGCCAAACCTACTGAATGCATACAGCTTAGTCGCAGTTACCTTGCAGCTATTAAGCCTTAATAGATAGTTCCAGATCTGGCGATAGAGTCCTATATCTCACTTATCCGATTCCGTCACCTAACAGAGGACAGCAACGTGTAGTTATATTTTTAAAGTTAGCACAAACTGCGTATTTATATTGTTTCTCTCTACTTCCCTTATGCTAATAGCCGTTGTATTTCTTAACAGTAGTTTTGGCCTCTCTAAAAGGGACATAAACTTCCTGCTCGTTGGTCAACTTGGAGCCCTCGATTCTGGTTGGGCGAAAATTCAGTCGAGGCTAAAGCTGCAGACGCGCAATTGCTGACTGAGAAGGAAGGAGGGGCTGCCTCACAGCTTGATCTGGTAGTTTGCCCTGCCATCTAGTCAGCCTAAGTAGACCATGAGCCGAGGCTCAGCAAGTTACAAGACGAAGTTGTTCTTGTCGTCGTTTTCTCTCGTCTCCACTTCCCTATAGAGCCAGGTTTTATTATCATCTTCAGCCATAGATGCAGATATCCCAGTATTCTGATACCTGAATAGCCTCCTTGATATATTACACAGCCACAATCTAATATAAGGTCAGGATATCAGACTATCAGAGGTTTCGTAATACAGGGTCACAATCCAACACTTTCTAATGCAGATGAAACCACAGATCACATGATTCCTGACGCTAGATGGTTCTCGTTAGGTCTAGAACGCGGCTATACCTCAGTCCCTTCTAGTATACACTTTGCTCGGCTCCTACAACCCTCCGAGATTAAAGTGAAAAGAAAATTAAAGGGAAATAAATAACGCTAGTGCTTTCTGTGGCACACTTGAAAGTTGCTAGCTGGCCTTCCTGCTTCTAAAGCTATATCTTTGCGAGTAGAATTAAATATAAACTACATAGATCGTTAAGAATGGGAAAAGGACTGCTTATAACCAAAGAAGTAATTATATCTGCCTCCGCTCTAAGAGAACTTCATCACCAGTACACGGCCTGAGCTACAGCCGATAGCGACCGTTGATCCCACTAGAGTCGATGTCCACGTTCGGTACTCCGGAGGTAGCCAGAGCATGCTCCTTCCATCTTTCGTAATCCAAATGCCGTCGTCGCTGATACCGTAACCAGAGTGGGCAATACTTCCTGAAGCAGCTTTAGGTGACTGATTGTCGATGGCAGACGATGGATCCAGGGTTAGAAGTCCCATATCCGTAAAGAGACGAGTGTTAGTGATGGGATCGAATAAAAGGTGAACAAACACTCTCCCTGCCTCAAATGTCTGCTGGCATTCGCCCGTTGCTGCATCCCAGATCTTGACTGTACGATCGTACGACCCCGATGCAATCCGCTGGCCATCCGCCGAGAACGCGACTGACGTCACTCCAATGCTTTGGCCCTCGACTGTCTGCTGGCATTCGCCTGTTGCCGCATCCCAGATCTTGACCGTACCATCGTTTGACCCCGATGCAATCCGCTGGCTATCCGCCGAGAACACAACTGACATCACCCCGCTGCTATGGCCCTCGAGTGTCTGCTGGCATTCGCCTGTTGCTGCATCCCAGATCTTGACTGTACTATCGCCCGACCCCGATGCAATCCGCTGGCTATCCGCCGAGAATACGACTGACGTCACCCAGGTGCTATGGCCCTCGAGTGTCTGCTGGCATTCGCCTGTTGCTGCATCCCAGATCTTGACTGTATCATCACCCGACCCCGATGCAATCTGCTGGCTATCCGCCGAGAATACGACTGATGTCACCCAGGCGCTATGGCCCTTGAGTGTCTGCTGGCATTCGCCTGTTGCTGCATCCCAGATCTTGACTGTATCATCACCCGACCCCGATGCAATCCGCTGGCCATCCGCCGAGAACACGACTGACGTTACCCCGCTGCTATGGCCCTCGAGTGTCTGCTGACATTCGTCTGTTGCTGCATTCCAGATCTTGACTGTATTATCATACGACCCCGATGCAATCCGCTGGCCATCCGCCGAGAACACGACTGACGTCACCTCGAAGCTATGGCCCTCGAGTGTCTGCTGGCATTCGCCCGTTGCCGCATCCCAGATCTTGACCGTATGATCGTACGACCCCGATGCAATCCGCTGGCCATCCGCCGAGAATACGACTGACGTCACTCCGGCGCTTTGGCCATTGAGTATCTGCTGACATTCGCCCGTTGCCGCATCCCAGATCTTGACTGTACCATCGTCTGACCCCGATGCAATCCGCTGGCCATCCGCCGAGACCTCGACTGACCTCACCTCGGCGCTATGGCCCTTGAGTGTCTGCTGGCATTCGCCTGTTGCTGCATCCCAGATCTTGACTGTACCATCGTCTGACCCCGATGCAATCCGCTGGCCATCCGCCAAGAATACGACTGACGTCACTCCGGCGCTATGGCCCTCGAGTGTCTGTTGACATTCGCCCGTTGTTGCATCCCAGATCTTGACTGCACGATCGCCCGACCCCGATGCAATCTGCTGGCCATCCGCCGAGAACACAACTGACATCACCCCGCTGCTATGGCCCTCGAGTGTCTGCTGGCATTTGCCTGTTGCCGCATCCCAGATCTTGACTGTACTATCGCCCGACCCCGATGCAATCTGCTGGCTATCCGCCGAGAATACGACTGATGTCACCCAGGCGCTATGGCCCTCGAGTGTCTGCTGGCATTCGCCTGTTGCTGTATCCCAGATCTTGACTGTACCATCGTCTGACCCCGATGCAATCTGCTGGCCATTCGCCGAAAACTTGACTGACTTCACTCCGCCGCTATGGCTTTCGAGCGTCTGTAGGCAAGCGTTCCAATCCGCTTCCATTCTTGGTTTCAATATCATCCAATCTGGCTCTTCCTTCTTGAAGAGCTTTCTAATCAGGCTGTGTTCGGGACTGAACACCAGTGCTGACGCATAGACCTGCAATGGAGCAATCTCGATCGGCAGTTTGTGAGAAAGAATAAACCGGCGCACATCTTGAAGTAGTTCTGCCAGTTGTCGCGTTTCCATGTTTCTCTATAAACTTGTTAGGCTGCCTCCAATGTAGGTATATAGCAACTCACAACTAAAGCCTCGAGCTTATGCACCACCTTGACTCCCTCTGACATGCTGCGTAACAGACTGAGAGATTCTAGCCAATACAGGTACTTCGTTTGGATGAAATTATAGACAAGGCCGCCGTCATGTAGCTTGTTGTTACTCATCTTCTCTGCGGGATTCGAGTTGTCGAGATGGTCAACCCAGTAGACGCATGAATATCGAATCGAAGACAGTGGGTCGGGGTCGGGTGGCGAGACCTGATCGATGGAAAATCCTGGAGTGGTTAGGCTGTAAATATCTCGTCGAAGGGTTTCTGACAGGGCCCCTAACGACCTCGAGAAGAGGGCATGGTGCTGGTGCGCGGTGCCAGAAGGCAGGATGTCGCTGGATGCCTTGTTGAGCAGGTAATCCTTCGCCGATTGATGCACAAAGTAAACGACGCCTTGTCGACGGGTTAAGAAAGAGCCACAGGAGCTAATGATTTCTTCCAGATCATCCTGGTCGACGTCCTCAAGCAACTCAGCAAGAACCTTCAATTCGTTCAAGGTGATAGGTCGATATACTACCAAGGCAATGGCCAGAACCTCCTTGCAAAGACGAGCATCCTCCGAATCAAAGATATGCTCTATCATTCGGGCATAGAGAGAATCCAGCCCAGGAGGGAACGACTGCAACCTGGAAAGCGTGTGCCGCTTTCGGACCTTGGGATCTGCGAGCTCTTGACAGACCAAGGCTACCCAGAGAAAGGTGCCGTCAGCATTGGAGGTTAGGTGGGTTTCAACAGCGTGCCTTGTTTCCTTGTCGTATTTCTTATCACGGGCCAGTTGATCCACCTTGTATCCAATGTATGTGTCAACAGCCTTAGAGATCGAGTCCTTGTTCAGCTCGAGATGCAACCTGACTTTGTGCTCTGCCTTGTCCAGTTTCTCCTCGATGTCCAGCCAGTTACGGCTAGAGACGATCCACTTGATGCGAGAAGGCTTGGTGATAAAGCTGAGAAGCTGGTGTCGATTCGCTTTGCACTCGTCGAGGGCATCAATGATTAGGATCGCACCATCCAGGCAGGGATGATTAAGCATGGCCCTAAGTATCTTGGATAAGGCTTGCCAGGTATTTCCATCCTCAAAACCCTGCTTACCCGCACGGTCGTGCAGCTCGCGAACATGCGAGATGAGCGACGGCTGTTGTTCGACGAGAAGGTAGATCAGACCACGGAGCACGGCCGTCGCGTTACTCAGTCGTTCTTCGGTGGCCTGGCAAAAGAAATAGGACAAGCAAGTGCCGGGCTTCTTCTCCAGCTCGTCGATAATGCCGCATAGCAGCATCGTCTTGCCCTTGCCAGGATCGCCTTTGATCCAGAGCAGCTGGCTCTGCGAATCGTCACGCCATCGCTGGAAGTCGTCGTTGTCGAGGATCCAGCGGTACGAGTCCCTGAGCAGGCCGCCCTTTGTCTCTTGGATGCGCGTCTTGTCGTCGCGAGGGTCAGTCTCGCGCAGGTCTTTCAGGCATTGCTTGTCCCTGTCGTCCTGGTGTCTCTTCTCCTGCTGCCGTGTTTGGTCCTGGATGGCCGAATGGATGTCTTGGAGATTCATCTCTAGAGCGCTTGCGGTGTCGGTGAGTTTCCGAAGTTGAATCTTGCTCTCTTCAGTGTTGTATTGTTCCATGTCTCTTTGCACGGCAGCCTCGGCGTCCTCTATTTCGCTGAGCTGACCAGCCCAATCATCGATTTTAATCATATCCCGTACGATGACGGCAGCCCACTTCCGGTAGTAAAGGCAGATGCTCTTCACCAGATACAAGAGAATGTTCTGGTATAGCTGCACGACATGCTTTTCCAGTTGGACTCGCAGTCCCGCGGAAGATTGCTCGGCCTTGTTCTCGTCGAGAAGCAGGCACACCAAGTTCCAATACCACTCCATCCTCGATAAGACGTAGACGATGCCTTTGCGATTGTCGCGTGCCTCGTTGATCGGGTTCGAAAGGATCTATCAGCTGTCAGCGGGGGGTCATCCATCGTTCACTCTTCGGCTGGAAAAGCTGATCACACACACCTCTAGTCCGAGGCAGACGCCGGCCCAAGCGACGGAAGCTTCCGGGGAGGCATGTACCGCCTTGTCCACTATTCCCCGCACAGCCTGTACCGCTTGCAGGCCTTCTTCGATTCCTTGTTTGATGGACGCTTGCTTCTGTGTCCGGTCCAGCCCTTCGTTGACCAACTGCTGCATTTGGTGCCATCTTGTCTCCCGAGTCCTTCCTATCTTATTTTCCGTCGGTCCGGAGGCAATAGGGCCCGAGTCGTTTCGATTAAGTTCGGCTGATAGGATCCTCTCGTACGTTTCGACTAGTTTGGTCTCGCTCGCTTTGAGCTCGTCGTAGGCCTGGTTCCAAAGTCGCTCCTGCAGATTCGGCAGCGGTAAGTGTTCGGATTCTGTCGAGATGGGTGGGGAGAGCGTTGGCTGAGATGTCGGTCTCGTTGCTGGTTGGGACGCAGGCCCAGACGGTGTTGGCGAAGGTGTTGGTGGTGAAGGAGTCGAGGCGGATTCTTTGGCCTGGAATAGCCTTCTGAGCTTGCGCTTGGCTTTCTCAACCCAGGGGGACGGCATTTTCACTTGGAAGAGGACCCTTGGTCTTGCTGCGCGATATGACGGTATCAGCGAGGTAACTTCTGCTTGCTTCGATGATTCAGGACGACAAACGGATTGTGTTGGATTGTGACCATGTATGACGGCATTACAACTGCATCTGCATAAACCTCTGATAGACCGATATCCTGACCTTAGTCAGATGGGGCGTGAGATGAGGTAAAAACCTCTCTCGAAGAAAAGAGGGGTCAGAGGCATCCTAGATCAATACAATCATCAGATTCAGGATCCTCCCCATTGAACACTAAGCCCGAGATCGAATGTGCCGTTACGTATCCAACAGATTGTCATACTGACGACATGGGACAGCAACATCTTTGCGGGGTTTGAGTGCGGGGAGGCCTCAGCAGCTGAAATGGACCCCTGTAGATAGGCGCAGAGAGGGAGACCAATAGGACTGCCGCGTAATGGGATCTGCAGCAGGTCAATGGCCTCTACCGTGTTGAAAGTGTAAGGCAAAGCGGGTAAGGAGAGAGGTGAAAACAGTCGCACGACAGACGTTGACCAAGTTTACACGTGCACAGCTGGATCTACTAGCTCTGAGGTCGCGTGTGGGTAGCTTACCCTGGCCATCCACCAGACGCGTTCAAGGGGGTTGTACCAAATAAGCAGCACTAGTTACTTATCCACTTCCCCTGATCGGCATTGCCTCCCGCCAGCTATTCGATAATAAGCATAGCGGCCGCCAGTAGCATAGCAGTTGCCAGTCGTGAATGCGGGTTCACCAGTTATCTCAGCGTCGATGTCCGCAATTGTGGCACCACGTTGTGTATCTTGTATGTTCCTCTAGGCTACCAGCTCCGTGCGAAGTTGTGCATGGATAGCATGCACCAACATGATATGGAGACTGCCCATGCGTATCTGGCCAGTGCTGCTAGTGTTTTGAACGCGGCCGCGCCATAGACCGGCTGTCATTTTGATTCGCTCGTGCTGCTGAGCCGTGATGCGCCCTATGTAGTCCCACGCTTCTTCCTCAGTCACGGTCATGACTAGCACGCAGCCTCACTGAAACCAGACCTAGGGAAACGGCTCACAGCGCGCTTGCAAGAGATAAAGAAGCACGAGACGCGTTGCTCCCAAGGGCCACTTCGCGGCGAATACGTGATCACCGGCGCGCACGCGTCTAGAGGGGTACGATCCACTTCGATTTTGGCGCCCATGCCCCGCCGCGATCTAACCGGCCCTTCTCGACGATCCGCTTCCCGCCGGATCCCGAGTTCGTTGAGCGGACGGACATCTTACTCTGGCTGCGAGATCAAACCACCTAGATCAATACTGTTGGATTGCTTATGTGACCATTTGATGACCTTGAACATGTGTGTGTATTGTGTATCTGTTCTTGTTGTAAGGGGCTGTCTGCTTTGGACTACACCCCGGGCCTATAAGTGGGGCCCGAAGGCCCCCCTATTCCACACGTGACATCCTGGAGCCCTGGTGTTCCATGCCTCCAATTCAACAAATACAGTACAATCACAAGATTCAGGATCCTCACCCGATTGAGAAATGACCCTCTGATCGAATGTGCCGTTACGTATCCAACACACGGCACGGATCACTTGGAGCCAGAAATGGACCACGGATCGGATTTGGCTTATCAAGTTAGTACTGCAACGCAGGTAGATGTACTGTGGGGGCCTTGGCCATGAGGTGCCCCACCAGCCGGACGAAAATGTCTGTGCACAGAGAGATTGAATAAATAGGAAACTGACGCTGAACGTGTGTGTGTGTGCAGTACAGTATTATTTAAGCTAAAAATGTATATATTGGCCCCAATATGCTAGTTTACAGAGAGACAGCCGGTATTAGACTCTGAGTATGGCGGTTAGTAAGCATATATAGCACAGTGCGGGTTCGAACTGGCTTCCTCATTCATGAGTCTGGGGCTGGGCACGGACCAGTATGTACCTGGTAGTACTTTGGAGCGACCTAGGATAGGCCAGATGTGGGCCAAAATAATGCCTATTTATTAGAAACTGTCAGCTCCCAACAGGTAGTTAAGAGTAGCTTTGAGTAAATAGAGAATATGGAGGACTATATGATTGGTTTCCAGCCGGGAGACACTGTAATGTAGAGATGGAGAGTAGCCTATGTGCCTAGAGTTTTCATTAATTTGGCTTGTAAGAGGCGAAGCAAGTTTTGCCTTTCAGGGAACCAAACTGGAAATTATTGATGCCTGAGGCATTCTTCTGAGGATCGCCCAGTGCGGTGAGCCATATTTGGTCTACACCAATTCTGAACCTGTACGCGACTATTCAGTTTGTTTAACCCCACTTGTATTTTGTGGTTCACTTCTGACTGCTGGTATTTCTATTCGAATGAAATGAACGTTAAATACAACGGTAGCCTGTTTAGGCAGGCGGTGAGAGGAGTGTCTCTATTAGGCAGGCGGTGAGGACAGTATCTGTAATAGGCAGGCGGTGAGAACAGTATTTGTGTTAGACAGGCTGTGGCAATACAGTACGAGCTGTATTCACTTCCGTTTTGGGGACATCCGTTCTTGTGGGAACGTCAAATAAACGGTGTCTTATTTAGGTAAGCGGTGAGAGCAGAATCCATATGAGGCAGGTGGTGAGAGCAACCTTTAAACACTATCGCATCCTGCTACTGTATTAAGAGACATGTCTACTGGCTGGGCCGTGCTGTAATTAACATGTGCCTTCAACCAAGATTGGCTCTACAGCTGACTCATACCTCACTGTAAGTTTATTCTTGCTCGGAGTGGCTTCACTCCTGTCCGCCGCCCTCACGCTGGCCCATCACCTGGCGTGCATTTCGCTATTAATAATATATTTACAGGTACTATAAACAGCACTGTACTTCGTAGTCAAATTTTATTTAATTGTGAATGGTTTCGGTGATTTAAGGTCTTAAAATTCCAGTGCGGATTAATGATAGTTTTTCTATTTAATGTCTTATAAATGATTTCCTAAACTTAACACGACGAACTCCTTCCCCTTTGAATATTTGCTGGAGTTTTCCTAATAGGTAAAGGATATATTTTATCCTGTGTTATGGTTAGCATAAATACGGGCGCTTTTTGTATCAGTCTTACAAGCTCCGCAACGGGAATTGGAAATAAAGGATCATCTGCAGAATTATATTCATAGTGTCGATGGCTTCGGCGGGCCAGGATGTATACATCGGCCCCATATCGATTGCTCACTTTGTTGCATCTTTCCATAAGACGTTGAATTACCCTTGAAAAGTTAACATGCGTCCTGTCACGCTTTTTTAATGGTGAGTCCATCGTGAAGGGAGATAAGAAGTAAGCTATATTTCTATAAAAAAAAGACTGGCTCCTACCTAAGAATCATTATTTCCCAAATAGAACTGTATGTATTTAATAAATAGTTCTCGTACTGGCTACTAATGACATCCTCTATGTATTAAAGGCCACTTATGTCTTACTCCACCTGGACAGCCTATACACTTATCCACAAATGGCCAATGTACTGAAAACTTATCAGCTCATGCCTATCCGGGCATAGTCAAATTCTGAACACAGAGGACAACCTTTGCCTGCATTAACACAATTGAACTCATATCCCCAGAGCTCCTGTACTGATGTATTAAGACCGTAATTGAGCTGGGGTGGTATTCGCGGCGGTTGGCGCCGCGCAGCTTAATTGGGTTGCCATTGACCTTGAAGATACCGTCGACCAGCGCCGTCTGCTTGAATCCAATACGTTGGGAGATGACGCTGCCGAAGTCGATGACGCGCTCGTAGCGTTAGGGCATCTGAGCCGTCCACTTTACTGTGACCTGCTGTAACCTGTGGAAAACCATCGAAAGGGACGACATAAACAACGAGCTCGGCCTCGCAATGGGCCGGAGGTTCTTGGAGGTGCTTGAGAGTCTCGTCGATGGAGCACTGCAATTGGGCTTGAGAGCATGACACGGCTGGGCCAGATTGGTGGGCTCTGGTCGGTTCTGACAGGACTTCATCAGACGAATTCAACATCACCAATACTGAGACAAGTAATACTTAGATAAGAGATAGTCAAGACTGTCAATTCATTCTTTAGGAGACACCGAGCCGTGCTTGGCCCGAGCATGGCTTTTTGCATGCATTTTGTTGTCCAGTGTGATCTTGCAAATATTACAATTGCTTTTCTCGTCATCCTGCAATTTAGACCAGTGTTTTCTCTTCAAGTGCCTGCTGAGGTCAGTGGAAGAGTGAAAATCCCGCGTGAGGTCATCGATACGAGGATCATCAAACGACAGATCCATTGCTATACCAATGCACAGATAGCACCTTGTCGGTCTTTCATCTTTCTCTGTGACAATTACTGACTTGATAATAGCAAGTATAAAAGAGTGCAGTTGTGAAGCCGGCATACTCCAAGTTGAAACCTCTGCTGAAGTACGTATTTGACGTTGCGTACAACCTTCCTCCACAGGACAGAACGCAATAATTGCATCAATGACATCGTTCCTCTGTTTTAATTGGCCCTTCAGTGTGGCAGCCATAGGAGCTTCCAGTGCCTGTAGCAATCGTTTCTGCGCTGGTAGTTGAGGACGACAAGATGATTCTGGAAGGAGGTCGGTAGAGCTTGGAAACTTGCCCCCATTGAGTTGGTGTTCGATGTCAGCATTTGCTTGCTCATCGGTCCAACGGTGTCTAGTATCATGACAAAGTGACCTCCGCAGCCTTTGTTTCGCATTATTCAGTCTCCGTTGACCTTTCTTGCGCTCCTCTGACTTTAGGGGGAATTTTCTGAGATCTCGTTTCAGACTTTTAATTTCCGGGTTGGTGTTGATAGATGCGGCCTGCTCAGGTGTCAAGTCTGTAGGACGCCGTTTGCTCATGGAATGACCGAGGCTACAGGCCTGCTTGACAAGCGCATGTTGAGGTGTTGCTTGTCCACGGATAATACCCCAAATATCAGCTGAGACATTGCGGGTGAGATAATTCCTTTGGAACGGAGTTGAGTCGGCATGATCTAGCGTAAGGTTCCGAAGCGCCGAGCTAACATCACCTACATTAGGAATATTAGTATAGCTTTTTAGAAAGTGAAAGAGGGTTTATACCGCTCTGATCAAGACTGTTTGCTGCGTTATAACGTAGGTTATATGATATCGTGGGATATTCAATACCCAAGAGCACCCCTATCCTTCGAATCCAATTCGCCATCATCTGATAGGATATAGGTTGATCTGGTGAAATCGAGTATCCTGTCAACGTTTCAACTGCTCGTCTAAATATACACACGTCCTTCAGATCATCCCTCAGAGGTAGCGGTAACTCGAACTCTCCTGGGTGGATATCGAGTTTATCAAGTTGTTGCGATGAGGTGAGGCTAGGTGACTGGAATGCTTGATGGCGGAAGAGGATTCCCAAGAGAAATGCATGAGGACTTAACATCAGAGAAGGGTCAAATATGATTTCAGGGATCGTGAATGTCTTCCTGGTAATGTGTTAGAATCTCTGGCAATGTATCCAACAAAACGACCGCAAACTCACGTTTCCTTCTCTCCAAGGTATGTTTTTGTAAATTCCAGAGAAAATTGGATTAGTGTATTATGCGGTCCGCCTTCAGGATCCCTTGCTCGCACAAGCCGAATATCTCCATATCGAAGTCGTAAGATAGAAGTCGGACGTGAACCAGCAGGAGCCATGAGGAGGAGGAATAGTACGAGATAGATCCGTATCTCTCCAAGCTTGAATGATTTCTTTGTTGTGCTCAAAACGGTCTTAATCTGTTCTTTGAGGTTGTCGATCGTCATACAACGGTTCATTCGCCTCTGGCTGCTTAAGTTGTGGTCCTTGCCTAAGGCTCTTAAAACCTTTGGATGTTAGATACTTCTTCTTAGTAGTAGTGGGTATAATGGCTACCTTGTGCATACCCCGAGTCAACTTTGGACATATTTTCTCGCCTACGGCTCTCTCGAAGGCGAGCCGAAAAACTTTCCAATATGTGCCCAGTGAACTTAGTTTCCTTATTCCTCGTTTCTTCCTGCCGTTTGGGCTAGTCTTCTGCCCGAGTAACCAATCGAAAAATGTGCGAAGGAGACGAAGGGATATAGACTTGTAGTGTTCTTGGTAGTCGGTAACCTCGAGTACACTGCTGCAAAACCTGTAAAAAGAGTTTAGTAAAGCGGTAACTAAAGCGAAGTAGTCTTGTATTCTTACTCGGACCAATATGCCTCAATACCATCGAGGAGTACGTTTGTGCCTTGACTGTAATCCTGGCATTCTAAATCCTTCTCATTTAAATTCTGCAATAATTGCCGGTAATACTCTACTGGATGAGTATTTCCATCAAAGAGCCGGAGTTGATCTTCAACATCATATTCATTATCAGAATCTTCAAAATCTGTTATATCAGTGTCCGGGTCGTCTTGGGACTTATCGACATCGGATATATCGTCATAGTCAAAGGTTGAGGCATCAGAATCATCTGAATCAGGTAAACAAGACTTTTGTTGTGCCATGGTTGGATTCAATGAGGGAGCAGAGAAAGAGTAAAGAGTGTCTTGGATGAATGGGTAGCTGTAAAATATTAATCGACCAGAAAGGGATGTCTATATATACTTAACGATTTTAGGATGTAATGAGAGTCCACTTTTTAAGTGGCAATGCATTAGATCATACAGAGCCATTTTTGGATTAGTTGGTGGGCCGCAGAGAAGCTGGCTGGGTAGGGCCCTGTTAGCTTTAATTTCTTCATGGAAAGTACTAGCTTTGGTAATGGGGTAGCCAAAGTGCACATCTTACATAATAGCCAGATAAGGGTTCAGGAGCCAGCTGTAGTAGAGGAGCCAAAGATACTGAAGGGAGGGGTGTTTGGGAGGGAAGAAATAGAGGTAGTAAGCAGTAGAATCAGGTATGGGTGAGTCCGGTCGCTATAGCTCATATCCCACAGCATGCTGTATGCAAATAGATGCACTGAATAATACCTTATTCCCATGCCACTCAGGCTGGCGGTATACTCCATGCGAACTGTATTGTGGGTCGGCGTTGTGTGTGTGCGCCTCCAGTGCAGTTAGTTATCTGGGGCAGAGGCAGCCAGTGGTTTAGATGTGGTGCGTCAGACAGGTGAATATAGCCTAAGGATGCAGCTTAGATAAGGAGGCTCCAGTAAGGTGCGGTGCAGTGCAGTGCAGTGCAGTGCAGTACTGAGCTGTGCTGTGCTGAGCTGTGCTGAGTTAGGTGCTGTACTGAGCTAGGTACTGGACTGAATGTTATGCCAGGTGCATGTGTAAAGTGCTGTGGGTATTGTAGTGGGGGAAGTGTGCTATATGAGCGTTAAGGGCGCTATATGTTATGCTAAGTTTGTAATTAAAGCGGCACGAGAATTTTACGTAATATACTACCAAATCTAGGAGCAAAATCTACCAAAAGTAGAAGTAAAAAAGCCGTTACATTGTTTAAGATAGTAAATTTATAAATAACTTAAAGCTATTACTATATATATAGTAGCTACTGTAATAGGTAATTTAAAATACTTAAGCTAGCTGGTTATTAATAGAGATACCTTTAAAGTAAAATAGTTTAAGTTAAAAGGGGTTAGCTAAAGCTAAGAGATAAAAGAGTATTGATTTTTCCTTTTTTAAAGATTTAAACTGGAAGTTAAAAAGGCTAAAAGGCCTTAAAATAGATAGAAAATTTAGTATTTTACTATTTTTAATTTTAAGAGTAAGCCTGCTAATTTAAAAATTGCAATCTTATTTAACCTCTATTTTAAATCTCTTTTTAATTTAAGTCTGTTACAGGCTATTAAGAAGTTAGGGTACTCTAGTATATATATACCCAGAGAGGAAACTAGAAGCTTAATAGTAAAAAAAAAACACCAATAATAGTATTAATAATATAGACTATATACCCAATCTATTTAAAGATTAATAGTATACTTAGACAGACTAAGGTTTCTAATCTAATTAGTTACCTTTTCTAATACCTTTATAAGCTGCAGGTAATAGCTGTGCCTTGGAAAAGCTAGATTAGCTGGAAAAGCTAGATCTTGGAAAAGCTAGATCTGCTGGAAAGGCTAGATCTTAAAAAAGGCAAAATCCCGATGGATATAAACACTCTGCAGGCCCTATTACCTCTTCTATTCCAGTTATCCTTCTATTCTTATACCTTAACTAATAACCTATTTATAGAGGAGGTTATATACTTAGTAGTCTTTTCTAGAGTTAGCAAACTGATATAGAAGAGGTAAATAACTGTACTTAGGTTTAAGATTAATAGACTAAGTTTCTTATTAATACTTATATAAGTATATAACTGCTTTTAGCAAGTTGTAATTTATATTTGTTAAAGACTGTAAATATATAACTTAACAGTTTAAGCTTTAAGCTTTAAAGCTTAAAAATATAGCTTAAAAATTATATAAAAAATCTTATAATAATATACTAAAATACAATATAAATAACATAATTAATACTGTATGACTAATCAGCCCGAATCGGCTTATTAATCTATCCGCACTTTGAAATCAATTGATTTCAAATCATCCGCTATTTGGAATCAATATTACCCAATTAGGAAAGCACCTATAAGGACAAAAGTAATACTATCAGAAAGCTGGAATTCAGGGCTTTCTAATGGTATATATATTGTTTCTATATAACAGCTAGATTTTGCGCAATTCATCTATAAAAGACCAGAGACCCCTAGGTAAATTGGGACTTAGATTTTTAGTATCTTAATATGGATATAGACTATTAATATACTATTATACACTATCTTATACTATCTACCTCTTATCTATATAACCCCTTTATCTTTATATCCTTTATAAGGATATTCCTTTTATTATTATATTAATTTATCACTTTTTATTCCACTGCCTTATAACCTCTAACAATATTAAGGCTTAACTTACTACAGAATTTAAAACAGTAGTTAGAATAGTAATTTTAATAATACTATTATAGGCTATATTAATACCTTTTTAGTAAATCTCCTTATAATAAATTTCAGACTCTATTTTATAAGATACCTTCTAGCTAGGAAATATAAACTTTAAATTATTTTAACTTTTTATATAAATCTTAATATAACTTTAGGCTAACTAGCTAAAACAGCCTTATAATAGCTTTTTTATATATAAGATTCTAAAATAAGTTAATAAGTTAGGTATTATTTTTATCTCTTTTAGCTGCTAAATTACTCTATATGTTCTTTTACTGATATTATATAATTACTACCTTTATTTTAATTTAATAATATTTTATTTAGTAATATATTACTTTTAAATCTTATTAATATATTTTATTATATAATTAATATTTTAAGAATAGAAAAGAAATAAGTAAAGCTAATTACAGTAAGTATTATTTAGATTATTATAGTAATTAAGATATATATTAAATAGAACTAATTTAGTTAATACTGCTAAATTATAATTAAAAACTGGAAAAGCTTAAATTAAATTAGAATTATATATAAATGTAAAGCTAAATATAAAATAGTAAAATAACTAGTAGAAGCTAAGTTAGTATAAAATACCTAAATATTATAAAATATTAGTATTTTTTAAATATATTTAGTTTTTTTTTAGCTTTACTTAATATTATCAGATAGATTAAAGCTATATAGTAATCTTAAATAGTAGGAATAAATAATAAGTACTATACCTAGTATTAAAAGAAATAGTAGCTAAATAATAAGATTATTACTTACCAGTCTCTATTTAAAGCTTCTATTTAACCTCTCTAACTTTAATTCTATTATCTATAGTTAATAACCTTAAAATAGTAATCTTATTCTAAGTAATAGAATATAATAGAAACTGATATCTCCTATTATTAAAAGACTAACTTCTTTTTTAATATTTATTCTATTATAATTAATTTTAATATAGTAAATATTCTTTAAAAAGCTCTTATTACTAGTAATCTATTATATCTAGATTATATAAATAATATCTAATATAATCTTAAATTCTTTTAAAATCTAGATAATAAATTAGAAAGATAAAAGCTGAATTTTCTTTTAAGCTTTCTTAAAAAAGAAAATCTACTTAAGCTATTACTATACTATCTATAACTTCTAAATAGTAACTAATAGGTTATATTAGCTATTTTTAAATACTATTTACTTCTTAATAATAGAATTAGAGATAATAAGTAAGAAGATTAAATTTATATTAGTAATCCTATCTTAAATATTTAAATAGAAATAGCTATACTTTATAATTTAGCTAAAAAGATTAATAATTCTAATATAAGAGGTTAAGTCTTTCTTTAGAATATTACTGAAGCCTAATATAACCTCTAGTTCTAGAAGCTATTATATTATATTAGGTTAGTATAGATACTAGCTACCTAGAGTACTAGCTAGAGGGGGGATTTAAATAACTTAGGTTATTATAGATATTAGGGATTTTAGGGTGTTCTAGAGGTTAGGTTATAGGAATTATTAGTATATATATTAAGGTTAGAATAGATTAAAAAAGTTAGATAAAATTCTAATAGAAAAGAAAAAAGCAGCTTAAAACCTAAACTTGGGCTTTAGTAACTGTAATATATATATAATAAAAATACAGTAAAATTTAAATATTAGGTTACCTTATTAAGGGATTTTTTAAATAAATAAATAGATATTTAATTTTATATAATATACTATAACTCTTTTATTATAACAGCTTTAAAGTTAAAAAAAGAGTTATTAAAATTAGAAAAAGATATTCTCTTATATTATAAAAAATAGTATTATTAATACGATTTATACTATTTTAATCAGATTAATATTAGCTTAATAATTAGAAATTAAAAATTAATTTAAAATTAATTTATTTTAAAATTAACTTAATTTTAAAGCTGGATATCTTAATATTTAAAATATAAAAAGGGATAATTTTAATATTATTTAAAGGCCGATTTTCAAGCTATTAAATAATGTATATATTATTTAGCTATAATAGCTAGAATTTAAGAGATTATTTATAAAAAGCTTAAAATTACTAAGCTAATTAAAACTTAAAATTTCTAAAATAATATACTAATATATACTATTAATATACCTCTTAATAAGGAAATCTAGTATTTAAATTTTACTATATTTTTATTATATATATATTATAGTTACTAAAGTTTAAGTTTTAAGTTTTAAGCTGCTTTTCTTTTTTTACTAAAATTCTATCTAACTTTTTTAACTTATAGCTATTTTAATCTTAATAAATACACTGATAATTCCTACAGATAATAGAAGATATTAATTTCTATTATATTCTATTATTTAGAATAAAATTACTATCTTAAGGTTATTAACTGTAAATAATAAAGTTAAAGTTAAAGAGGTTAAATAGAAGCTTTAAATAGAAACTAGTAGATAATAATTTTATTATTCAGCTACTATTTCTTCTAATACTAAGTATAGCTTTTATTATTTATTCCTACTATTTAAGATTACTATATAACTTTAATCCATTTAATAATATTAAGTAAGGCTAAAAGAAAACCTAAATATTATTAATATACTATTTTATACTATTTTATACTATTTACCTTTTATCTTTATATATCTTTTAATTTTATACTCTTTATTAAAATATTTCTTTTTATTATAATATTACTTTATTTTACTATTTAATAACCTCTAATAATACTATTAAAAACTGTAAATATATAACTTTATAATTACTTTATAATTTAAGCTTTAAGTTATTTAATTTTCTTTTTTTAGCCTTACTTAATATTATTAAATAAATTAAAGCTATATAATAATCTTAAATAGTATAATAGTTACATTTTAAGTCTGCTATATATATAGTATAAAGTAGATAAGAAATTAATTACTAGTAAATAAACTGTAAGTTTATATTAGTAAATTAATTAAAGTATTACTTACTAAATAAATATTGTTAATATTCTTTAAATATCTAAATAGATATTTAATTGTATAACTCTTTTATTATAATAGCTTTAAAGCTAAAAAGAGAGTTATTAAAATCAGGAAAAAATATCCTCTTATAATATAAAAAACAGTATTATTAATACTATTTATACTGTTTTAGTCGGACTAATATTAGCCTGATAATTGGAAATTAAAAATTGCTTTGAAATTAATTTACTTTGAAATCAAGTTGATTTCAAAGCTGGATATCTTGGTATCTAGAATGTAATAGGAAACAATTTCAATACCATCTGAAAGCTGATTTTTCAGGCTATCTAATAGTATATTTATTATGTAGCTATAATAGCTAAATTTTAAGAAATTATCTATAATAATCCCGAGACCTTCCAGCTATTTAAAACTTAAGATTCTAAGTATAATATACTAATATACACTACTATACACTATAATACACTATTTTATACTATTTATCTCTTTTAAACCTCCTCTGTAATATCCCTCTATAAATTCCCTTAGATTCTTATAATTATTAATTTTTTAACTATAAGTTAACTAATACTACTTTATTTATAAATTTTAAGGTTTATAATATATAGTTATAATATAATTTCCTAAGAAACTTACTTTCTACTTAGGGAATTCTATCTTTTTAGTAATTTTTAAGAAGAATTTTAAAATAATATAACTCTTTACTAACCTAGTATTTTAAAGCTAAATCTATACCAGCTGGCTTTTATATTATATAGCAGCTAAAAATAAGTAACTATACTAGATATTTATTATTAGAGCTATATACTTAGATTTATATAATGTTTTTCAGTCTAGATTTTTATATTATAGCTTTTAGCTTTATAGTAAGAGCTAGATTGTCACGACCCATGCAACGTAGGCGCCAGGCGTCACGTGCACCCCACAAAATTCCTCCAATCAGAGCCACCCCCTACAGCTCACGCCACACTAAGGGACTCACCCGTGAGCCGCCATAGCTCACGCGTAAGCCCGTACGGCTCACCCGCAATTCCTAGACTCACCACCGTAAGCCTCACCTAGCATTCTAGTATATAGATATTCGAGTAGTGCACATTCCTAATGGGCAGCTACTCAGCTTTCAATACAACTTAGTTACCTCAATCACCTTAACTCGCTACGCATCACTGTGCTCGACTATTACCAGACGTAACATTTACCCAGTAAGTAACGCCCTAACCGATCTGCTAATATAAACCTACGGTTTATCTACCAGCAACCAGTCTCCTGTCTACTCTATACTATGTATATGGCAAGACCTGAGGCACGACTGTTATATAGATCAGTCTCTATTAAATTTATTAGATTAAATTAGAAGCTATAGAGATATTAATAATTAGAATATAGCTTATCTGTCTATATTATAAGGCAGAAAGAGTAAGGTATAGATATTCTTAATTAGGTTATTAAATAGGTTATTAGTTAAAGTATAAAAATAGAAGGATAACTGGAATAGAAGAGGTAATAGAGCCTGTAGAGTATTTATATCTATTGGGATTTTATGTTTCTTAAAATCTAGCTTTTTCAGCAGATTTAGCTTTTTTAAAATCTAGCTTTTCCAGCTAATCTAGCTTTTTTAAGGTATAGCTATTATCTGTAGCTTATAAAGGTATTAGAAAAGGTAACTAGTTAGATTAGAAATCTTAGTCTATCTGAGTATACTATTAACCTTTAAATAGATTAAGTATATAATCTATATTATTAATACTATTATTAGTGTTTTTTTTACTATTAAGCTTTTAGTTCCCTCTCTTAGTATATATATACTAGAGCACCCTAACCTCTTAATATACTTAGGTAGATTATAAGTATATTAAATTATATAATTTAAAATTATAGTAATTTAGAAGTATTTAGTTTTTTTTTTAGCCTTACTTAATATTATTAGATAAATTAAAGCTATATAGTAATCTTAAATAGTAGGAATAAATAATAAGTATTATATCTAGTACTAGAAGAAATAGTAGCTAAATAATAAGATTATTACCTACTAGTCTCTACTTAAAGCTTCTATTTAACTCTTCTAACTTTAACTCTATTATCTGCAGTTAATAACCTTAAGATAGTAATCTTATTCTAAGTAATAGAATATAAGAGAGATATCTCCTATTATTAAAAAACTAACTTTTCTTCTAATACTTATTCTATTATAATAACCTTTAAATATATTAACTATAAATTATAAGGCTCTTATTATATATATCCCTATATATTAGGAATATAAAAATAGAGTTTATAATAATACTGGATTTATTTAGAATCTATAAGATAAAAGAGAAAAATATAAGCTAGATAACTATTTAAAATTTCTTAAAGAAAAAAACCTTCTAGATTTCTTATTATACTACTTAGAATACCTAAATAGATTTTAAAGAATTATATTAGCTATTTTCAGATATAATCTATTTCTTAATAATAAAAATAAAGCTAATTTATAGAAAAGTCAGGCTACTGATATTAATATTATATTTATCCGGGTAGAGATAGCTATATTATATAATCTAGCTGATAAAATTAAAAATACTAATAATATTAAAGGCTAAAAGTTCCTTATAGAAATTAGCTATAAAAATATAACCTCTAGTTCCAGGAGTTATTATACTGTATCGGGCTGGTATAGATACTAGCTATCTAGAGTACTAGCTAGAGGGGGGATTTAAATAACTTAAATAGGAGATTATAGGCATTAGGGATTTTAGGGTGTTAGATTGGGTTGTAGGAGTTTTCAGTATATTTATTAAGGTTAGAATAGCTATAAGTCAAAAAAGTTAAATAGAATTTTAATAGAAAAGAAAAAAGCAGCTTAAAACTTAAAATTTAGGCTTTAGTAACTATAATATATATATAATAAAAATACAGTAAATTTAAATACTAAATTCCCTAATTAAGGGGTAATTTAAAGGTATATAATTTAGAATTATAATAATTCTTAGTATTATAATTTATATATAATTAATTAAAATTTATAGGTATTATATTACTGCTAATTCTAACTGCTTACTATTTATTCTAAATATATATAAACTATAATATAATATCTCTCTTTTATTAATTCTTATTTCTAAAACTTATTATAAGATTATTTTTAAATTTTATTTATAGATATTTAATCTAAGCTTATAATAATTCTTATAATATACTAATAATATATTAGGTTAGATAAAGAAATATTTTAATAAGAAAACTAAAAAGAAGCTTTTTTTATAGTAAATATTAAATTTAATAATATTAAGATAGAAATATCTTATACTAATTATTTTTAAAATAATAAAAAGTATATTATAAGTAATATATCTTTTTAATATAGTAAATATATTAAGAGTAGTTATTATTATAATAGTATATATATAGTATTCTTATATATATTGTTTTTTCTTTTTATATTTTTATATATATTATACTAATTTATTTAGATAGTAAATATACTTTTAACTTATAAAAAGAAATTAAAAATAGATAAAAAAGACACTAGTAAGACTCTTTTAAAGATATATAAATATATAGTAAAACTTTAATTTAAAATAGCTGCTATTATAGGTTATTTATTATATATTTATAAGATTTATATTAAGGTATTATTAAGGTAATTAGAGGCTATTTAGTGTAATTTATAGAATTTAAAAGCTAAGAATAAGCTTTTAGATATCTTAAATAGATATAAGTACTGCCTGGTATAAAATATATAAGTAGTTAGTATTAGTTTTTTTTTTAGCTTTACTTAATATTATTAAATAGATTAATGCTATATAGTAATTTTAAATAGTAAAAATAAATAATATAGGCTATATTCAGTACTAGAAGAAATAGTAGCTAAATAATAAAGTTATTATATACCAGTTTCTATCTAAAGCTTCTATTTAACCTCTTTAATCTTAATTTTACTATTTATAAATAATAAAGTTAGTTAATAACTCTATTATCTACAGTTAATAACCTTACTATTTACAGTTAATAACCTTAAAATAATAATCTTATTTTAAAAAATAGAATATAAAAAAGATATCTTCTATTATTAAGAAATTAACTTCTTTTTTAATACTTATTCTATTATAACTAATTTTTAATATAGTAAATCTTATTTAAATAGCTCTTTTTATAAGTAATCTATTATATCTATATTATAAATTTACATTTTAATATAATCTTATATTCTCTTAGAATTTAAAATATAAATTAGAAACATAAAAATTAACTTTCCTCTTAAATTTTTTTAAAAAAGAAAACCTATTTAACCTATTATTATACTATTTATAAAGCCTAAATAAAAGCTAAAAAATTATATTAGCTATCTTTAAATACTATTTACTTCTTAATAATAAAATTAAAGTTAATAAATAAGAAACCTAACTTCTTAGTAATAATATTATTATATATATCCAGATTAAAATAACTATACTATATAACTTAGCTAAAAATATTAATAATACTAATAATATAAAAAACTAAAACTTCCTTTAGAAAATTAGCCGGGCTGAATATAACTCCTAGTTCCGAGAGTTATTATACTATATTAGGTTAATATAGATACTAGCTACCTAGAGTGCTAGCTAGAGGGGGGATTTAAATAACTTAAATAGGTTATTATAGGTATTAGGGATCTTAGAGTATTAGGTTGGGTTATAGGAATTGTCAGTATATTAAAGTTAGAATAGCTATAAGTTAAAAAAGTTAGATAGAATTCCAGTAGAAAAGAAAAAAGCAGCTTAAAACTCAAAACTTAGACTTTAATAACTGTAATATATATATAATAAAAATATAGTAAAATTCAAATACTAGGTTCCCTTATTAAGGAAGAGTATAACTATTATATTAGAGTAATTAAGTATAATTTCTATATAAATAACTATAATTACTAGTAATTAAAGGTAATTATAGTATAATTATATATAGCTAAATTATATTTTATTTTATCAAGCTAAGAAAGTAAAGTGCTCTTTAAAGCTTAATATAAATCATAGCTAGACTGTAATATTTAATGTAATTTTTAAAGTACTATATTATAATTCTTAAATAATTTTAAATATAATTATTTATTTCCATAAATTAATAAGCTTAGTAACTAATAAAATTTACTAACTTATATTATAATAATAGCTATAGAAACTTATTATTATATCTAATAATAAGTAATAATAATATCTATAGTAACCTATATAATAATATCTATAAAAATCTAATACTGTATCTAATAATAAATAAAAAAACAGTATCTAAAATATTACCTTAGCTAACTAATATATATAATAGGATATCCTGTTAAGAATCCGTCGAATAAAAGAGGGAAGTAAGATTTTCTAATTAAGTTATTTAACAGAGTTAAACTTGCCTGATAATTCAGAATTAAGTCCACTATTAACAGACAGTATTATCAGAATAGCAGTTTCTGCTGGCTGTTCAGTCTTCGGCTCGTTCTTTACAATCGGATTCAAGATTTGGAGGTATAAGCATAAGGAAAAGAAAAGGGAACAGGATCAGGCAGCTTCCTCTACAGTTGAGAACTGAGAAGTAATTGAGATTTGAAACTGGGTATTGAGACGAAATTTGAAAAGAACTAAAACGAATCCACAGCTAGAGGGTTATCTGTTGCATTTGATAATCCTTAGCCAGCCATGCGCAGGACTCGCGGCCTCCAGCACTGAGAAGCAACTCCTCTATTGTATCAACATCTGATTTTGCACCATCGAACCACGTATCAACGTTGCCGTGGGATCTCATCATGCGTATTTTGTGCAGCGGAGTCATTCCACCTTCAAAGTGCCTAAGCTGCTTCAAGGTCCATCCTTCAGGGTGGCCCACAGCGTTGGGGTCGGCGCCGTTGTCGAGAAGAGTTTTGATGACGTCGACTCGGATTTGAGAGACAGCCAACTGCAGCGGAGTCACCCTCATGCCTTCGGGGTTCACTGATACTTTGGCGCTTATTAGCGCCTTGAGCGTCTGGCTGGCGTTGTCAAACCTGCGGAAGCTCAGCATTGCGCAGATCAGCAACGAATGCCTGTGGTTGTTGATCTGGGAACCGCACCGCTCAAGGACGAGGAGCAGGTACTTGTTGCGATGGCTCTCGGCGAGCCATCCCGCCACGGTGAGGTTGTTCCAAGCCCCGACTTCAAACAAGCAGATACTGGTGGCCTGTTCGGCTGTGTACTGGAGCAGAACCGCCGTCGTGATGGCGTACAAATCCTCGCTGATGAGAGTGATCAATATTTCCACATCGGGCCGGTCAAATCCAGCGCCCCCTGAAGACCTTGGCCACTCGCCAGAATAGTTTTGCCTGAATGTGACATCTGAGCATGGCGTGAGAGGGATCGCTTTGACAACCAAGGCCGTCAGCTGGTTGTCACTCGCAATCACCGTATCGTCCATTTTCACGAGGTCGAGCCACTTATCCTCGCAAAAGTCTTTGAATTGCCGCCACGACTCGTCGTTGCGGCCGTCATTTGTCATTGTCACCACTCTGAGCATGGTTCTGACTGATTCGCCCATGGCTTCAGAGGTCGGTAGGTAAAAGAAGCACGCAGAGCTTTGCGCAATTCGAGGGGATCCTAGATATTCCTTGATGGTGTAGTGAGCGAGCCGTACTTGCGTTGCGAGTCCAGGCGTAATGCTAATCAAGCAGCCCATGACCTCCAGGAACGCTTCCTCGCTTGGTTCACCCTCCCACTCCTCTATCGCCATGCTATCTTCGAAACTGCTGTCAATAGCTGACGCGAATGTGACGAGTTCTTTGATGTGGACCATGGGCGTGCTTGTTAGGAGACAGAATGCACGTCTGACGATTGGCGCCCACCCCAGCGGCACACCGACAAGAATGCGTTCATACGTTTCATCTAGCGTCTCTGGCAGCTGCTCTAATGCCTTCAATGCTGCAGACTCGACTGGTATTCTTTTCAGGACTTGGAGCTGGCAAATCACCAAGCGAAACCTATTGGGTTCTCAGCCACCGTAAGCAACAGGTTCTCTCACGAGCACGATGAGGGAGGGTAGGTAACAACTGACATTCCTTTCGCCCTAGATAAAAGCGATTGCTTAATACCGTCCCGCAGCTTGACGGAGAACCGCTGCAGGGATCTGTCCGTTTGGAGCTGTTCCTCCACGTACTTGGCGATGTCGAGGTTCACAAGGTAATTCGACATGGACAACCACGTGAATGCACCGAGATGGCGTTCGATGTCCATCTCTCTCCTACTTGTAACCACAACGTGAAACCGACTAAACTCGCCGTCGCACGCCAGGTGTTTCAGGAAACTGACCAGGGCATCTCGGTTTTGCGATTCGTCGACGGCGTCGATGGAAACCAGGATGCGAGAAAATCGAGGAGCCATAGTTTTGATGGCTTCGACAAGATGGTCCGAATGCGGCCGGCAGTCGCTTTCAAAGAGATTGCAAATATTCTCCGGAATGTCCCGCGCCTTTCTGCATAGTTGGCTGAGCAGCCATGCAAGGAAATGATTCTTCTCGTCGTAGTCTCGGGCGTGATGGCAGTAATAGTATACAGCGAGCTTGGGCAAACCCGCCTCTGCTGAGACTTCATGCCCAACGTCGGACGGGAGCTTCGATAGAGATGAAATCCAAGCCTTCGATAGAGATGAAATCCAAGCGTTCCTCATATCAAAGAGCGTATTCATCATGTCTAAGGGCGACTTCTTGATACATTCACGCTCATATTCCTTTTGGTCGTCGTCATCATCGTGCTGGTCGTCCACTGCCGCCGCCCAGGAAAGCCTCGCCTCGATACAGCAGCCGTCGATTTCTTTGTCGTCATCTTCGCCATTAGAGATTCGTGCCATGGATTTGGCGAGAAAGGATGCTAAAATCGTTTTGCCCGCACCGGGTATGCCGTGAATCCATATTCCTCGAGAGGCGTTGGGATTTCCCGTTTTGACGTCTAGTTTCCACTTTAGCCATTGCATAGACATTAGCACCCACTTGCAGGTGCCATCTTGGTGAAGGTCTAGAGCCTGGTTGTGGTTGAAAGACGGATTCACAGTGACGAGCCAGTTGAGGATCTTTGCCCGACCAGCGCCTGGAAACGAGATATTCTAGTTAGGCTCGAAATGGCTAGTTATGGGGAAGCTAGATAAAGATACTCACTATCTAGAGTCGCACGAAAAGAGCTCATTTCATGGCCAATCTTCTGCAGCTGGGATCTGGACGGATTGTCAGCATTCGCGACACGAGGACCCGTTCAGGGTTGATGAGGCATATCGATGACTTACATGCCATGGCTACTTAGAATTAAGTTGATGGTGCTCTTGTACGCAGATAGCAAGTCCAGTAGCCTCTTTGCCCGCTCCTGCTTCAGCGGCCAAGCCAGCTGGATTTTCAGATTGGCAAGTCTTCGACGCTTGCCTCGAGACCCGCCGCCTTGATCTTCATCTTGGCCACCTGTTGCAACTCTGTACACCTCTGCCGAACCTAACATCGAGTCGAGCTCCTGAACGGCTTTGTGGCATCCTTTCACGGGAGCCGAGAGCTGGGTGTCGAGCACGGCCGTGTCCTCGTCGAACCCGACGAGGACTTTGAGCGGCTCGAAGAGGCCTTTGAGGGCCGAAACCTCGATAAGAATATGTCGCAGGTCCTTGGGCGCGTCCTGCACGCCCTCTATGTACTTGGTGCACATGTCGATGACTTGTTTCGACACCTGCACGACGGCGATGATGCTGGCGGCGACACCGAGAGCCTCCATGTTGGAAGCACTCTGGCAGTCTGCGGCAGACGGACGAGTGCGCTAGGAGTTGGCCAGGCTCGTCAGCAAAGGTATGATGAATGAAGTTTCGGATGTCGAAACGGAGAGGATTGCCCTAGGCTGTGGTTGATAGTGAGAGGAGGGATGCAGCATTGCGGGATGGGATGATCGGGCATCCATCAGTATCAGCCTCAGGCGGGGCTGTGTTCAGCACTGCCCCCTGCACCATGAGGCAACCAGTTGCCTTTCAAGCGAACCATTACAGCCTCATGCGGGCACAGAAGCTAAGGCGACTAAGAGGCTGAGAATTCACATTAGAGGAGGCAGACTTTTTAATTCTAACTTGACTAAGTAAAAAATAGAAAATCTTTAATTTTCTCTACTTCCAACTCTATTCTTACTGACCTATTTGCCTCTTACTATACATGTCAAACTGCTGGGATAATTCCACTAGTATCTGCTTGCCTTTAATTGCAGTAAGCGCTACCTTTACGTTAAAAGCCAAGCTGTAATTCCGGTGCAGTCGTCTCGTTATAGTATCTCCTGTTCCCGGTATCTAAGCTGAAGTCAGGCAAAAATTCTACTTATTCTAGCTGTACAGATTTCCCGAGCTACCTCTTATGTTATCGGCGATGTTGATTATGTCAATTTTCATCCTTACCTTGTAGATACCGTTTGTGCGGATAAAGAGCTTCATCTTATCCTTTTGCCTGGCGAAGACATGCTTAATAGCGGACCTGATCCTTAATTGCCGCGCATTTGCCCGCGAGACTATTTCCGGCTTTGGCTTGCCCTTTAGTTTTCGCTAATAGATATTGGATTCAGGCAACTGCCCCTCGGCCATTCCTCGTTAGTCTGCCAGCAATAGGCGATACTTTAAATTGCGAAAAATATAACAGAATAAATACCCATTAAGTAATTATCTGGAAACTTGTAGATAGTGCTTTTATCAGCTAAATGAGGGTAACTTGAGTTATAACATTAGGTGTATAGCTTTAATTACAGTTCAGGATACTGCTTAAAGAACTCCTCGAGAGTAGTCTGCTTCACGCCGGGGAAACGTTTGCAGTCCACAGGCTTATAGTCCCAGGTTCCCTTAAGCATGTGTTCTAGGTAGCTAAGGCCAACGTATTTGTCGTGGTCGACAGGACTGATCGTCTGGCGCGCCTTGGTCAGCATCGCGATAGCATCGTCAAGAGAGCCCTCATTCTTTAAATGGGTTGAAACCTTTCCAGATCGCGCTCGCTCATAGGCCTCAGTCAGCTCAGCAGGCGTAAATCTGAAGCTTTCGACCCGGATGTATCCTCCTTTGTCAGCATTAGGCTCAGAAATCGCCTCAATAGTGTATGAAGCGATGTCCCTCATGGTGGTGCAAATCCATTGCTTCTTGCCGTCCCCAAAATATGACAGTGTTTTAGTGTCTCGATCCCACACCTTGTCCCGATCATTTGTGAACATCCAGTCGGCGATGATGCCAGTGAACATGTATATAGGTTTGAGGCGGGAGCTGATGCGGGCCTGAGCGTGGAAAGAGAGGTATGGGTCATAAGACTCGTGCTGACCAAGATAACCCAGAGTCCAATCGTAGTTCCAGGAGGCGGCGTGGAAAATCTGCGCACCATTAGACATTTCATTCATCCAAGCCTCCAAGAGCCCGTTTGACATATTTCGACTGACCTTGACCCCAGCGCGCTCGGCAGCTCTCAGCAATAGCAGCTGACCCTCGACCAAACACTCTGGTTTGAAGCCATATGCGCAAATGACGGCATCGACATTTGCTACAGCGCGTTCCAAAGCAGCCATGTCGTAAATCCCCGATGAAGTCACGAAGCTTTCCAGCTGCTGACGGAGTTTTGCTGGTAGCTTCTCTGGATCTCGCCCGATGCCCCTGACCTGATGACCGCGTGCAATAGCAGCTTCAGCACAGGGCTGGCCGACCATGCCAGTAATTCCAGCAATCAAAATCAACATCTCTGTGGCGCTTTCTGGGTGTTGGGAAGAACAAGGTAGACTTTTTGGTTGGGAGCCTTTATGTAAACTGTGTCTGTCTACTTCCAGTTTAAATATCCTCAATTCCGTAGTAGACTGCAGTTTAGGTAATCGGGATGGATTACTCATAGCTCCTCCGCTCGGGTCGCCGCTCTGTTTCTTGACCCGTTAATGCCGAGCGAGGCCGAGCCCGAAGTAGCGGCGCCGAGTTGATGTAACAGTTGCTCGGGACTTACTGCTAGCATCGACCGCCCTGTGGGGACGGCCATTTTGCAAATACCGGGCCCGCTTATTGCCTCGACCGACTTCTGAGATGCCGAACCAGTCCGTTAGCGAGAGGCGAGACGATTCGCTGTCAGTGCAGTCGTGTGGACCCGGCTGGAAATTTGATCATGTGCAGAGGACGATAAGAAAGCCAAGGACACAGTCACAAGCCTTCTGGGTTTCGGTCATTTCCTTCGATGCTAAGCTAAGACTTTGTCAACTTGCTCACTCATGACTTTTGACGAAGCACCAAAGCGAACCGCATCCGGAACCTTCATTCATCTCGTTTTTCTTTGAATAGCATAGCACATGTATTCAGTGCAGCCGCGTTAGAAGGTTCAATGTGAATCCTAGTGACTAAATCTCGGTATGAAGTCTCAAGAAGTCCTCCAGTGAGGTTGCCTGTACTTCTGGGTAGCAGCTATTGTCCAACTTATCCATGTTGACAGTTCCATCTAGCTGGAAAATCTGATAAAAGTAGCCCATCCACTCCCAGAACCTCTTGAGGCCTAATTCCTCGACGGCCGTGGATGCCACGTCTCTGAGATCGTCTAGACTTCCCGCGTGGTCAAGCGTCACCTTGATGCCGCGAATCTGCTCGTACACTTGGGCCATTTCCCGTGTGCTCTTCTCATAGCTGCAGAATCGATACGTCCCAGTCTCTTTCGTGAGGTCGAGGACAAGTTCCGCAGTAAACTCGGCCGCGTCATTCTCTGTAGTTATCTGCCACTTCTCGTGTCCAGACCCCCAGACGAGGGCTCTCTTGGCTTCCCCGTCCCATACACCATTGTTTGACGGCGAGAAGCCTCCGTGTCCCGGGACCGAGAAGAATACCTCACTGAGGACCCCGACGAAAATGTACATGGGCTTCACCGTGGATGAGAGTTCGAGTTGGCGCTTCAGGGCGAGGAAGACGTCGTAATACGGAGCTTGGCCCCATGATAGTTGGGACCAATCTAGATTCCAGGTAGAAGGGATGAAGCGCTGTGATAGTCAGGTTAGTTACTATACTCTCCATTAGACGACAACCTTACCGTGACGCCTTCTTCCTCCATGATTCGAACAAGAAGGAGTTCAGCCTCCAAAGCTAGCCAGGGCATCGGAGCATACGCGCACACGACTGCATCTACGCCTCTGACCGCCCGTCTGAGAGTGTTCACATCATACCAGGAATTGGTTTGGTGAAAACTCTCCAGCTTTTGCATATCTGCCTCTGGAACTTTGTCCCCGGATCTGGATGCCCCGCGGACTTGATGCCCCCGTCTAATGAGAGCATCAGCAAGTTTCAGGCCAAGGTTGCCAGTGATTCCAACGATCAGGACCAACATGGTGGGAGAATATAACATGTGAGATGGATAGGACCACAGTGTAATGGTTGAAGAGAGAGAGATTTAAATATATTTTAGGAAGTAAATCTGAGCCTCGGGGAATTATGAGAGGACAGGGAAGTAACACGCTTGGAATTCGGTCGAATTTATATTATAGCGGGCTCATTTCGCTGGTATTAGCAACTGCATCTTTCTTCCTTCCTTTTCTCGTTTTTCTGTTAGTTAATAAATTAGGCCGGAATAGTGCGACTTAGCGGCGGTCCATTGTCGCTTGATTGTCGGTCGTAGTTAATGGAGCGAGACTGCCCCGACAGACTGACCAAAGCAATTGATGGAGGAACCAGCTACAGTGTTGATGCTGAAATAAGATATTATAATAGTAGGGAATGCCCGCATCAGAATAGCCATCTACATTCTATTGAGGTCAACCTAAGTTTCATCAAAAGATCCATCACAGCTCAGACAATGCCTACATATCTTATCAAAGGCGGCAACGTCCTCCTCTTTAATGACGACAAAAAGTCATCCTTCCCCAAGCTGGACATTCTCATCGAGGACAACATCATTGCCAAGATGGGGCCGGATCTGAGTGCTGGTAAAGAAACCCAAGTCATCGATGCATCAGGCCACATTGTCTCCCCCGGTTTCATCGACGGCCACAGACATGTTTTCCAAGCCCAGCTACGAACAACAGTCGGAAACTCTGCCTTCATCGACTACTGCGCCTATCTCCTCCAAGGACGCATGACCTTCCTCACCGCCGACGACATGTACCTTGCCCAGCTGGCCGGGGCATCCGAGGCTCTATGGAGCGGCGTGACTACAGTCATGGACCACTCGCATGTTGTTGTTTCCCGTGCCCATGCTGAAAAATGCCTCCAGGCCACCATCGAGTCCGGGATACGCAGCATCTATTGCGTGGCCCCTTTTGCCAATCCGCAGTCCCTGAACCCCATGGTCCTCCCGGACATGGACGTCAAACACCCGGAGCAAATCGACCTGTTCAAGTCTTTGGCCAGCCAGAGTCCACTGGGTGGCCAGGACAACGATGGCCGGGTAACCATTGGATTGGGCTACGACACCATGAATCACCGACCTGTGGATGAGGCACGCGAGGTTCTGCAATATGCCAAGGACAATGAAATTCCTGTGACCGTGCACGACGTTGAGAGATTCAACATGCCATCTCTCGAGTTCTTGCGGAAGAATTCTCTACCTCTACCTGCCGTGACCCTCTCACACACGTGCGAACCCGATGCTGGGAAGATCGATTTTGTCAAGAAGAATGGCATCGGCATCGTGTCCACGCCTGAGACGGAGCTCGCCATGGGCCACGGCCTGCCGTCGGCATTTGAGTTGCAGAGGGCTGGCTGCCGTGTTGGTCTGGGTGTTGATGTTCCGGCCTTTTGCAGCGGAGACATGTTTGCTTGCATGAGGCTGGCTCTGCAGAGTCAACGGTCCCGTGACAATTCCCAACACCATGCTCGGCATAAGTTGCCAAACACCCTCAAAGCCCAGGTCGACAATGTCCTGTACATGGCCACGCTTGGTGGCGCGGAAGCAATCCACAGGGAGAAGCAGTTGGGGAGTCTGGAGCCTGGCAAGTTTGCGGATATCGCCTTGATCCGCACAGACTCTCCCTCCATGGTATCAACAGTTCAACCTGGCTCAGCTCTGGTTATGCACTGTCACCCGTCTGATGTTGATACAGTGTTTGTGAATGGCGAGATTGTGAAACGAGGAGGTAAGCTTACAAAGCTGGACTGGGATGGATTGGTCGAAAGGTTGAGGGAAAACCGTAAGATTCTCGAGGAGCGCTGGAAGAATATTGACTGGGAGAGAAATAAGGTGGAGCTTGCTCAGATGTGGCATTTAGATAGTGTTTTAGAATAATGTATATAATACGCTTAGGCGGGAGCAACCAGAGACCTACCAGTTGGGGGGCCACACACATGAGTAAAATTGCCTCGAGATGCGGGACAGATACTTCTAGCACGGAATGAAACTATTGAGAAGTCAGCAAAGTGCCTTCGGGGTGAGGTAGAGCTGCTTATATATTGGATATTATGTTGGGGTTGTATGGAGGAGTGCGTATACATCTAGTAGTGGGAGAATTATTAACTATAATTAAAATAGTATTTAGTAAGCAGTAAAGTGAAAACTAAATAAGAATAAGGTAATCTAACTGAAATATTTATCTTTTTTAATACCTTAATAAGAATTTAAAACAGTAGTTAGAACGGTAATTTCAAGAAGAATTAAAGCTGTTATATTTCTACAAAAAGTAGATCTTATTCTTAATACCTCCTAGCTTTTCAATAATAACCTCTACCTCATCCCCGTCTTTAATATATCCTTGCGGCTGCATAAACCATCCAACCCCTGAAGGCGTCCCCGTCATACAGACCGTTCCAGCTCGAACCGTCCTACCACGGGTGAGGTGTGGAATGATCTGGGCTATCTTCCAGATCATATCGTTCGTGTTCTCATTCTGCCGGATCTCGCCATTCACTTTTGTAGTGAGCTGGAGCTGATGGGGATTGCCGACAATCTGAGGGTGGACAATGTAGGGACCAAATGGTGCGAAAGCATCAAACGACTTTCCGTAGCTCATCTGAAAACCAGAAACCTCTTGGGGTATATAGTTTCGTGCTGAGAGGTCGTTGCCAATGGTGTAACCAAGGACGTAGTCCATTGCTTCAGCTTCGGTTACATCCTTGCAATCCTTTCCAAAGATAAAGCAAAGCTCGCCTTCATAGTCTAGCTCTGATTGTGCCTCCGGATGGACATAGATATCATCTAATGGCCCGGCAATTGCATCGGCAGGTTTTGTGAAGACTACAGGCTGACTTGGGACGTTGAACTGTCCACATGAGTTTGTGAGCTTCAACATATAAACACCATTGACACATGCTTACGTACATTTGTCTCTTGAGCATGTCTCGCATAGTTTACACCGATGCATAGGAAGATGGGTGTAGATTCCAAGGGGCAAAGCAACTGAAGCAGACCATATTAGCCAAACAGCCATATCGAACTTGGTTACCGCACACCTTTTGAACTGTTTTCTCCTCGTTTGTGGCCCGCAAGCCAGTCAAGGGATTACCTTGGACAATTGAAACTTTGGTCCCAATCAGATCTTGAGCTGGCTTCGCTTCCGTCACATTTCCGTAACATGTCTTCCCCTCCTCATCGAGGAAGCGGATAAGATACGCAAATTCACCAGCCATTGCTTCGAATGATGTGTAAGCCTTGCGTGTAGACCTGAAGTTGTGGCGATCTTTTAAGTAGTCTCGCAGTCGCAGCGGTCACATCCAGCCCCACATCACAGATACACCGGCTAGGACGTCCCGGCGAGATGAACAGTGTCCTAATGCCGTGGTGGAGTTCGCGACCCAATACGGCCGGTGTGTCATCTTATATTCCCGAAAGCCCAGAAAGTGTGTTGGCGAAGCATCCGGCTCAACGAAATTGGGTATTTTGCTTGATTGTGCACGGCTTTAAGATATAAGCATGTAATACTGCCCGGGAGTCCGTTCAATAGCTCGCTCTGGCGCACAACTCAAGCCAAGGTAGACAACTGCATAGCCAAGGCACGTCTCGTTCGAAATGAATAACATGACACAACGAAAGATCCAGCTCGACAGGCTGCTGTACACACATTACCAACATGAAAATATAGAGCGAGCAAACAAGTTCTTTCTTGACTTTGGCCTCATACCCGTCCGGCAAAGCGATGAGCTGATCTACTATCGTGGTTTCGGAGAGAACCCTTTTGTCTACGTGGCTGAAAAGTCTCCGGACGAGGCCAAGCACTTTGTGGGAGGTGGCTGGCTCGTCTCGTCGAGCAGAGACTTGGAAGAGGCTTCACGACTTCATGGTGCTTCCAAAGTCCAAGAGTCAACAGCACCTGGAGGGGGCAAATTCGTTGACCTTGAGGATCCTAATGGCATCAAAGTGCGACTTCTCCACGGAGTTGCTCTCAGGGCAAAGGATGAGCAAAAACGAGAGGAACCGAAGCCAGTGGTCATGAATTCTTGGAATGAGAAGCCGAGAAAGGGAGAATTTCAGCGGTTCGACAAGGGCCCAAGCAAAGTCCACAAGCTAGGACATTATGGTATGGTTGTGGACAAGTCCAGGTTTGACACTACGGTGGCCTGGTATCTTTCCACCTTCACTTTGGCGGAGACGGATTCCCTTTTCGACAAGGAATCCGGAAAAGACATGATGACCTTTATGCACATCGACAAAGGAAAGGAGTTCACCGATCACCACGTAAGTAGCGACGCGCCGCCTCGAGGCCTCCCTTGTATACCCCGTGGCGAGTTGATAGGCTAACAAGAGAGGTTTGAAAGAGCTTCTTCATACAATCGCCTCCAGAGCCAGTCAAACAAAGTCGACCACACCACTCCAGCTTTGAGATTGATAACTTGGACTCGCAGACGATAGGCCACTACTATCTTCAAGAAAAAGGCTGGACCAACTGCTGGGGCATCGGTAGACATCTCTTGGGTAGCCAGATCTTTGACTATTGGTGAGTAGGAAGGAATGAGCCCCATCTCGTGGTGTCTGCGCTGACAAACGCGTGACAGGTTTGATTCTTCTGGAAATATTGTCGAGCATTATTCCGATGGAGATCTGGTCAACAGTGAGACGACTATCTCCAAGGAGCCTGCAGCACCTGATACCATGGCAGTGTGGGGTCCAAATGTCACGCTTGCTTTCCTGACCACACGCATCGAGGATATCAAGGCCGGCGCCGTCGCTGTCGCCGGATCTAACTAAGCTTCTGACGGTTGAAAAGCATCAACGGGACGAGGGCTTGCTGGGATGTAGATAGTTATACGATCTCCTAGTGAAATAAGATTGGAAGCTATTTCGGCCTGAATCAGCTATTATCTATTATATTCCAATACCTAGAATACTACGTATTGTTTTGTATAACATCCAATGGTTTATCACCCAGGCAACGTTTCAGTCTATACTACTCTAGCTATACCTCGAAAACATTGTGCAGGTAACTTAGTACAACAGCCTTTACACAAACCAAGTGTCATGAAATATATCCCTATGTTATTTGTTGGTATCTGGTTTCATTATCTGTGCATGGTCCGTTTCTTTACTTAGCCCGTGTACTCGAATGCGCTCCCAGACACCCGGCCTCATCTTCCCAGCAGTTCATGTGACACGGCATTCTGTTGGATAGGTCAGATGATCACTAGAGCAAGTACTGGGGGCGATAGCGCATAATCTTTTACCATAATGGCCTAGCGGTTGTCTGCACATTCTAATAGTACAAGATAATGCCGGCTTCATAACACCGTCTAAATGTGGATCACGGCAGTTAAAATTTGCCGGATACGCCAATGCCGGCTTCATAATATGCCTTTGATTATAACACCGTCTAAATTGTGGATCACGGCATTTAAAATTTGCCGGATACGCCAATGCCGTCCATGTCGGGGGCGGAGAGAAGAACTGGCGGGACCGACCGTCAGTTCGGAGGCGCCGGTCATGGGGACGTCTGGGGGAGTGCGGAGAACTCGGGGAGGCTGCTAGGCATTCGTCATTTGTCACCCTAGGCCGAAGTGATGTTCTGGTGCTGCCTCATTTGATACACAAGCTCTCGCAAAGCGCCATTTCACTTCAGTTACACAAACATCACGCCACTATCCAAGTGAGTCGTTCTACCATTACGCTCCCCATCAGACGATACTCGCGATACCCATACCACAGTCACGAATTCATCCTTGGATTGATCGCCATGGGGCATCTTAGATCGGGTATTAAGAATGTCGCCCTTGCTGGAGTAAGATGACCAATTCCCCCCAACTTATAAACCGCCTCAGTTTAAATGTCTCCTGTTTCTCCCAAATTAAATGCTAACACGCCTCGCAAAGGCCACAGGCATGCTCGGGAAACACATTGTGGCTGCTTTTTGCCAGCACCAGCGATACAATCTGACGGTCCTAGTTCGGGACAAGTCAAGCACTCCTCCGCTGCCGCCGCAGGTTAGGGTAGTTGAGGTCGACTACGAATCTCACGACAGTCTTGTGTCTGCCCTTCAAGGGCAGGACGTCCTCGTTTCGGCCTTGGGAAAAGCTGGCTTGCATCATCAAGCTCGGCTAGTCGACGCCGCAGTCACCGCCAATGTACGACGCATCATACCGTCCGAGTTCGGCGCGAACCTCAAGAACCCCAAAACGAGGATGTTCCCCACGTACGCTCCAAAAGTGTCCCTCGAGAATCATTTAACTCGAAGCTGCGAGCAATCTAATTTGTCGTATACGCTAATTTATACGAATTGCCTCTTTGACTGGGCAATTGCGAGCAACGGTGCTTTGTTAGTTGATCCGTCCAAGCGCATTGTGAAGTTGTACGATGGAGGAAATAATAAGTTTTCCACGACGAGCATGGCGACAGTAGGCCACGCCGTGGTTGCTGTCCTCGATCGCTTTGACGAGACAGCTAACCGAGCCATTTGCATACACGATATGGCCATATCTCATATGCAGCTTTTGGAATTAGTAAAGGAAGTAACGGCAGAAGATGGCGGGCAAGAATGGACCGTCGTGCATATCAACACGGAAGAGGCACAGGCACAGGCCCAAGCAGCTTTAGAGAAAGGGGCCAGCCCCATCGAAGTTTTCTATGGGTTTGCAATTCGTGCGGCGTTTGCTCCAGGATACGGAGGACACTTTTCTCGTTGTGACAACGAGTTTCTTGGACTCAAGGGAATGGGGCGAAACGAAATGAAGGGGCTGATGCGACAAGTTCTCATGGACGATCGCCTACGCGTTCTGTCCTCTTAAACATGAATATGTGTAGTTACCACATAGCCATACGAAACATTTGACCTACCAACCACCAAATCAATAGAAAGGGAGGAGATGAAGCAGACGAGGGTGAAGTTATCCCAGAGCGCACGAGATCAATTGAAATACGAAATATGCCAAGGTAAATAACCGTTGGGAGCACTTCAAACTGCTTCGGGCACTTCTATTTGTCGCAGTCCCGATTGTTTGACTCTTCGCGCAATGTTCCAACTTCTTTCAACCTCATAACACCTTTCCTTGGATGTAATGACTCAGGTGGCAAAGTCCATCATGACCACCCGAGTGCCGTCTCGCAGCACATGTTGGAGCCGATTCACCCAGTGACAAGCAAACCCCGATCGTAACGCGGAGGCTACTCAGTCTACGTGCGGGTTAAGGATGCGGGGTGAAGCGGGGTGAAGCTGGAGTACCGATATTCCGTCATGCGGGACTCGGCCATGCCAGATTCCATTGGATAACGTTTACTGGGTAGTGCCGAGTTTTGTACCTTGATCATTTATTGGTACTGCCCCTCACCCCCTTGCTGCACATTCATCATAACATGAGCGACGAAAACGAGACCGAACCTCCATCAACCCGTCCACTCGAACAGGCGTTACTGACGCCGGATACCACTAGCATGGCAGGGACTTCGCCGTGGGCATGCTACCATTGCAAAAGGTTAGTCAGGCTCCCGCTCTCTTCCTCTTGACCCATTTGACATGACCCAGAAGAAAGATAAAATGGTACGTCGAGCCCAAGCTGCTGATTGCAAGCTACTGGCAGGCTAAATGCGCACTTGCATGTATTCTATAGTGATAAGACGACACCTTCATGTAGAATATGTCTGCGCAATATGCAAGATTGCCAGTACCCATCCACCGCGATGAAGCCAGGTCCAAAACTCGGTAAGGATGACCCAGTTAAATACCGCTGGACTTTTCTTCTTTTCTTATATTCCACGGAAGTCTTACCCACCTCAGGAAGTTCTCGGAAGCGCAAGTCGGAATGCAACCAGCATCACCCGCACGATCAGGAGCACCGCGCCCAGTGTTGCAATGATGGCTGGGTCAGCCAGCAGTCGAATGACACGAATAGTGTAAAAGCTGGACCAGAAAGACAGCATCCGGCTCACGGGGCCAAATCTTACAAGATATCGGGCTGGATTCTGCATCACTTCCATGAAAGGCAAGGGTACAGTGAGAACAGCCGCAAACCCTCGCCGTCGCCCGAGATGCATTACCTGCCGACTCCACCAAAGGTCGTGCAGCAGAATAATACGGCCCGGATATGCCATCTTTTGGGGCTGACAGAAAGTCAACTGGTTCAATTGTAAGTTCTCAACCCTGGAAAATATGGCGCTGACACTCTCCGCCAACAGGACTGACCTGTACTTTACTCACATCTCGTCCTTGTCGTTATTCCATCGCCCTACCTTTGAGCGTCGTGTTTATGTCGAGCTAACGCCTGAGCAAGCAAGTGCTCTGATGGCTTCCATGTTTTGCCTGGCTGCAAGATATGTCGAAGGGAACCAGGCGAGTTCAAACGGTACAATCTTTGACAGCAGAGTCGACCCAGCCCGGTTCTACCACGTTGCGTTGGATGCAGCCCATAGACTTCTCCGCAACCGCGGGGACGGCCCTCCGCCTCTCTTCCTCCTGCAAGCTCTCATACTGACCACTTATCATGAGCTGATACGTAGCGTCCAGGGAGTAGCCTGGAGGTCTCTCGGCGCTCTCATACGTCTCGCCTACGAGGTGGGACTGCACCTTGTGGACTTGCCATCCAGATCGGCCAACGGTGACGCTGATTCGGTCGACGTCTGGATCACCAAGGAAGAAAAACGCAGAGTCTGGTGGACAATTTGGGAGCTCGAGGTCTTCGCTACCACGATACGAAGATGCCCAATGGGCATGGACCAGACGCAGCAAGCTACGCTTCTGCCGGTTGCCGACATGTACTGGTTTGAAGGGAAGAAGGCATCAAGCTGCTTCCTTGAATCGGATCCGACACTCCGCTGGAAGGCATTGCAAAACAGCGGCAACGAGAACGGGAGGACTTGGTTCATTGTCATTAACTCGTTGATGCGGGATGCCCATTACCTGTCGAACCCTTCTGTGCCCCAAGTGCGAGATCAAGGCAGGGGAGGAAACGAGGGGAAGATGGCTTCGGCACAAATTGCCTCACAGCTGGCGATACTCGACAATTGCGTATCATGTTTCGGCATGGCATTGCCTCATCAGCTGCAGTACAGGCCAGGACCTTCATCACATTCGTCACTGGACTCGACGACGCGGAAGAGGGAGTGCGACAAGCAAGTCATACATGCCATGCTTCAGCTGGCCAAGCTCATGATCCTCCACAACGACTGCTTCCGCAACGACCCCCCACCTACCTCTGACGAGTCCTCGTCTGATTCTCGTACCAATGGAGTGTGGCCGAAATATCTCCATGCCGCCGAGCAAGTTGTCAGCATCGCCCGCGACGCATCGCCCAACCACATCAGCGATGGAGATCCCCTTTTGCCCAACATCTTTTGGATGGTGGCTGCTATCCAGATTGTCCAGGCGACATTTGCAGGGGCCGAATCCGACAAGCTCGTGGCACAATCCAATCTTGACCTGCTGCGTCTAATCCTGATGCGGCACCGGGATTTCTGGAATACATCCTCTATTCTCGTAGAGAATCTGCGCAAGCTGGAGAACACCATGGATTCGATTCAAGGTCGCGTCACAGCCAAGAATCATCGCACGCCGCCATCACCAGTTGAGGGCATTACATACGATGTAAGTTTACGAGCATCAACAACTACGGCACAAGCTGATACTTGTCAATAGAGTGAATTCATTCCCGCTTGCAATCCATATTCTCCAAATGTCGACCTCGACAGGGAGGAAAGCGCTATAAGCGGTGTACAGCCCAATATGATTCTGGATGATAGCGTCTTCTCTCTTAGCAGCGGCGATGATTACTGCAGCACGATCATAGGCGAGCCTGCAGCGGATATTGCGTTGGGCATGTCCATGGAGGCCATTATGTCGGAGATTTGGGAACATGCCAATCAGAATGACCTTTTCTTTGATATCGACATTCTTGGGGGATTCAATGACTTGTAGTATGCCGTGGAGGGAGGGCAGACCTTTGCCAATGATGGCTGCACCCAGTTGTTACCTGGTGACGTCTGCATCGTCGCCACGCATGGAAGAGACGCGGCGTCTTGTCCTGGAGAAGCATGCTGGAGCCCGCGGGCTTGGGGGTTGGACGAGACTGAATCGGCCTTTTCCCGACAGCATCGGGTAGCGGGTAGCGGTCTAAGAATCCATGGGGATAGCATTGATAAATGCATGTCCCGCTTTTTGTCTTCGAGGAGGCCTGAATCTCACTCACAAGGACTGACTACCTGTATCTTTCCCAGGATGACTAGCCCACAGTACATTTATCGATAGCTTACCTATCTCTAGAGCGCTTTGCCATCATGTCCATGATATTCCCATCTCCTCCGTCAGACACGCGACCCCGTTTCCGACAAGTTTGCGGGGTTGGTGACCCGAAATCGGGGGCGCTAAATTAGTGAGGTCATCTGATATTCGACTTAACTTAATTCGACTTAACTTAATCCGTCATGCGGAGAGCAAGAAACTGCAGTCTTCGTCCTTCGGCTTTCCGGAATATGACGTTTGCCCCGCCCGAATCCTAGCAACCGAAGTCCAACTCCAGCCAGCCAGCCACCTTGCATTTCACCTTTGCTCGCCTCTGTCTTGTTGGCTCCTTGGTTCCGAAATGGCCTCCTTGTCCCATTGTCGCGATACGCAGGCGAATAGCCCGTCGGGCGGTCGCAGCATCCGCAAATTCAACAGAGCCTGCGTCAACTGCAACAGGTGAGCTAATGCATCCGTGTACGTGGTCTATGACGCGAAGCTCACTGTATATGATGGATGATAGAAAGAAGACAAAATGTTGTTTAGCGTTCCCCCTCTTCTACTTGACAATCCCCCTTGTCCCAATGCGTCTTTGGCATCGCCCTTGGTCCGACCTTGTTCCTCATGTCCTCACCTTATGGCCGACGGTTAATCAATTTTACTAACTGCTAACAAGGTGATATGACGCTCCCATCTTGCCATTTGTGTTCCCGGACAAATACCCCTTGCCTATACCCTTCCCGCAGGAAGAAGCGAACGGTCAAGTCGCGAAAGCCTATTCCTGCAACCACTCTGCAAAATCATGTCGCGTCCCATTTTGGTACGAGCCCGTCACCTAGCATCAAGATAGGTTTGTTATTGACAATGGCCGCAGAGCATACAGCCGACATGGAGGCTGCGTTGAATCAAGACCACGATTCGAATGAACCAAGGTTTGCGGCCACTACCAATCCCAACGGGCAAGGATACCTTCTACCCATCATTCCCGATGACGGGTTGGACAATCTAGGTGATGCAAATCCTAACCTCCTAGATACGCCTTGTCTTGAGGACCAGCACTCGAATCAGTCAAACTCAGCCGACTCCTTTCTCGACACTGAACTCGAACGGCCAGAAATTTCCATGGAAACCCAACCCGCAGCTATCCTCGACAGTCTGTCCATCCCATTCGATTCAGACTTCTTTTGGCCCATTGGCGGTCCTGCTACTACCCCCGCACACCGATGAGCTATGCCAGGGGTTTTCGGATAAGGGCCTGAACGCTGAGAGTCCCATCTACTCGGTGCATACCGTGTCTACAGCCGACGAAGCTATATCTGGTGCTTTGCTCGAGGAACTGTAAGAATTGCCCTTTCTGCCCTGTCATATCAGTAGCCTCTCTAATGCCTCTCAAGGGTGGCCGTATACTTCGACAAAGTTCACAGCTTTGTTCCAATACTTCACCGGCCAAGATTTTACGACCAGTACTTCTCTGGCAAATCCTCGATATCCGATGATGATGCTATGAGACTTTTGCAGGGATCACTCATTCTAAATGCAATGGTCGCTCTAGCGGCGAGATTTTCCTCAGATCCTTGCTTTGATAACATTCCCCGTGCAGACAAGGGTGAGCGGTTTGCGGCATCGGCAAAGGACATATACTACAAGAGCCTTCGAGCGGCTCAGAAACCCACTCTTGAGTTCTTGCAAGGTTGCACACTGTTGGCCTTTCAACTGTATCTGCATGGCCCCAACACGGAGGGCTGGCTGGTCATTGGCACTTGTACTCGGCTTGCGAATGAGTTGGGCCTCAATGCGATTGACCTCGCGGGCGACGTAGATCTCTTTGAACCGGTTTCGTTAGAGTGGAGCAAGAAGGAGGGATTGCGTCGCGTTTGGTGGTCTGTATGGGAGCTGGACACGTTCTCGGCTGCCGTCTCATGTCGTCCACATGCGATAGACAGGACGAGAATGCAAGTCAAGCTTCCTGTATCCGACGAGAACTGGTTCGCAGATACGTTCGTCGAGTCAGCTATAGTTGATCCTGACCCCGTTCACGCCTGGCATACGCTCAGGGATTGTCCAAACCAAGACGAGAGAGCCTGGTTTCTGCTCGTCAACTATCTCTTGCTCACGGCGCATGACCTGGGCCAACAACGGAACCTGGAACGCAAGGATGTCGAGGATATTGAAAACGCGATATCCTGTTATAATCTTCTCCTCCCTTCCCAGTTTCACTTAGTTGAAGATTTAAATCCTGCGTTGTTTAGGCCACATCGAGTTTCCAATTTTAACTGGATCATCGCTACTAACATCATGCTTCAAGGGTGAGTACACGCCATCAATACTGTCGCTGATTATTATTATTATTATTGTTGTTGTTGTTGTTGTTCTTACAATCAGCTAGCCATGGAATACTGAATTATTGCAATAGGGCTCGAGTTTTCGTCAAGCTTCTTAGCGAGGGCGCTTCGACTCCCAAGTTCTGGAGCTCATCCAAAAACTTGTTAACACCACTTGCCGCCGAGTCACAATTCAGGGCCTCTGAGGCCAGATATCATGCCTACACAGATCAGCTTATCCGCACCATTCGAGTGTGGCCACCCGAGTTCATCCCTTGCGCCACCCCTTTCATCGGTTGTCTCATACTTGGGCCAGCAGGAATGCACCTGCGGGTCGCAATGAGCTATAGACGGGCAGACCGAGATAAATACAGTCGTGCAACAAGCTTAGAGGAAGAACTTCTGAAGCTTGTGTTATCACACATGGCGAAGTTTTGGAAACTAGGCACCTTACTATTGGGTATGTTATAAGACCAATTCTGCCACAAGTGATGCTTCATTGGCTAATATATTACGTGGCATCAATACAGACTTGATTGATTTTATAAGAGGGCAACATATGAAATAGTTTCTGACTATACAAACTCGGTGTTTATAAGTGTATATTAGTAACTAGTTTGTATTCTGAAATATCCGTCTTCTTGCCCGGAGGACCGAAGTACAAGTGAGCAAGACGAACACAGTAACCTTCTAACACGTTGGAATTATAAGTAATTTGTATAATAGTTTAACTAAATATAGTAATATCTGCACATTTAGATTCTAGTAGTTCATGAGCATGCATCATAAGGCAGAATTCAGGCAAATCAAATAGTCACATGGTCAGCGTCGCAAGGTGAAAAGTCTTCTTTTGTGCTCTACAGCTGCATTCGCACCGAGGCGCTCCTATGCTTGGTGCTGTGGGTCGACATCATCTAGCGTACATGCTTCGAGGAATTCGAGAGTTGTTTTCCTCTTTTCACTATAGCCTGGCACATACTTTGCACCTATCTCAGCTCCTACTGTATCAAAGGTCGTCTCAGGTTTCCAATGGCACTGTGTGACCCAAGCTTCCGTCATTTCCTTGACGATGTGCAGACGTGGAAATGTGCGAACAACTTCACTGTACTCTCCATGGGTCAAATGCCCATTGGGGACAAGGTCGGGGCCCTGGAAGTCGGCCCAGATTCCATACGCACAGGCTTGCACCACAGGCTCCTTGTAAAAGACGATGCTGCCGATGGCATGCAGAGCGATAGCATCCCATACCAGCTGTAGGCGGTGCGAATCCCACGAGTCCACGGTACCCTGGCGTCTGAGGAAATCGCGTGCCAGCTCTGCCGAGTCCACCTCGCATCGCCGGTGTGTAGTGGCCCCCTTCCGCTCCGGATCGAACCCAAGGTCGTGCAGAATGATAGCTAGGGCGTGCGCTTCTACATCTCGGTTTTGGAGCTCGGGAATCTTGGCCGCGATGATGAACCCAAAGATCCAGCATCGTTGGATATGATTGTAAAATGCATCGTTGGCATGAGCGCGAGCGAATTTCAGCGCCTCCCGAATCAAGGGTGTGTCAGGAACCTCCACCCCTGCAAGCATCCGGGTAGGTGGGAGCGGTATCGACGCCATACAAGATGTTTCACGACTGTGTTATAAGTGCTTGGGAGGGGGTTCCAGTGCTGTGGTGTCAGATGAGCCGAGGACGATGGTAGGGGTAGGGATGGAGCAGCACTATCAACGATCAACTTCAACTCCATTTATTAATGGTCGTTTGATATCGCCGGTTCGGGCCTTGACTCGTTGTCAATGGCCAAGTACATTACGTGCATCTTCCAAATGCCCGAGATGCCGTGCCGAGATGCCGTGCCGAGCGAGCTATTGGCTAGTCATCCGGAGATATCTTTCAAATGCCCGAAATGCCGTGGGGATCGAGTGCTCCAGATGCCGGGCAGTCAGGGAGCGGCGGTAAGCCGGACCCTTCGTGCGTAGACTTGCTTGACCACTCCCCGGCGGCGGCGGGGGTTTTCCACTACGTGTAAGGGCTTCTTCAGTCTCCCGATGTAACCGCATTATCCCCGCAATCGGGCTGCTCATAGCAGCGGCAAAAGGATACAAATATCGTAGATTGACCACACTCGAACATCGACTTAATCGATACGAAACAGTCCAGAGCCCAAATCGACACACGCATCTACTTCACTTTACCTGTTATACCAAATCGCAAAGATGGCGACTTGGACCCCATTGACGGTGACTGTGGCGGGCGCCACCGGCAACCTTGGTCAACGCATCATCAAGAGGCTGTTGGCGGTTCCCAATGTGTATGTGCGCGGTTTTGCGCGCAGCCCTGAGAAGCTTCCTGAATCCATCAGCGGCCACAATCAGTTCACTGCTATCAAGGGCCAGGTTCGTTAGAATTCAATCTTGTCCGACTATCCCTGAGCTATAATCTAACAGGAAATCTAGGTCAACGATGTCTCTCAGGTTCGAGAGGCTGTTGAAGGCTCTTCTGTCGTGCTTTGCGCATACCAAGGATATGATGATGGTTTGGCTAGCCTCTTCGTGGTGTTGCTCGCTTTCTGACTTGTTATCCAGTCATGCTGCACGGCCAACGCATTCTTATTGACGCTTGTGAGGAATTCGGAGTCGCGCGTTATGTTTCCTCCGACTTCACCCTGGACTACAACAAACTTGAGCTCGGTCAGCATGAAGGAAAGGATTGTATGATTCAAGTCAAGCAATACCTGCAAGGCAAAAATGTCAAGGGCGTCCACGTCTTGATTGGCTGCTTTTTTGAAACTTGGCTCGGCTACATGCACATCTGGGATCCCGAAACAAGGTCTTTCACCTTCTGGGGAGATGGTAATGAGCTCTGGGAAATGACTACATTTGAAGATGCAGCTCGCTACGCCGTTGAGGTCGTTTTGGATCCGACAGCAGTGGGAACGTTTTGCTGTAAGTCTGATTCTTCTAACAACGTGTCATACCTACCTCAGTGAGGTTTTGGAAAAACTATTGCTGAAAAGTATTTGCCAAATAGTCGGCGGTGACGTCAAGTCCACTCGCGAAATCGCTCAAATTTATGAAACGGTATACGGATCGAAACCCACCTTGTCAAGCCGAGGAAGTTTGAGTCAGCTGTGGGACTATATGCAAGCCGAGAAGAAAAAGTATGAGGGTCAGAACAAGTGGAACTATATGACTTGGTATGTAGAAACGCTCCTATGAGATTGCCTCCTTTCCCTCTTAGAAGACAGAGAAGCTAACTAGCTATAGGTTTTACCAGTACTACATCTTGAATGGACAAACTTTATGGGGTCGCCAATTTGATAATGCGCGCTATCCACAAATCAAGCCTGATAATATCGAGTCTTTCTTTAAAAAGAACGATGTTTCTGATAGGACTCATAGACAGATGCCTCTATAGTTTACAATAGTTAAACTCCTGCAGTTATATCTCTTCTTTCTGAAGCTCGATGACTCTTTTACTAGCTGAAGCTGCAGATATGTCCAAAATCAATACGGTCGGACGAGCCTGACTAGCTAAATAGGGTACCCATAATTGCTATCGACTCATGATAATTTATATGTGTGTAGTGTTGTATAAAGGGAGATCAAGGCCAAATTTGTATACATGGATGCTAGGAATATATCTCTCAACCTATATATACCTCTGGGTTATCCGACTTCTCTGTGTAGTAAACTACATTTTTTAGATACACCTTCTACTATAGGAAAGTTTCCATATTATCGTCATCTTAAAAAGATATATTTCGTATCTTACTAACTGCTCGATAGTCCCTATTGAGTTATCAATTAAGTATATAACAGTCTGGATTTACAGGATATAACGAAAGTGATGATTCTATAAAGCAAACAGTTAGTGCCACAGGCATGTACGATTAATAGAGAGAACCACACGTACTGTTCGGTCTGTAAAGTCATCCTCATAGGCGTTATCAAAGCTTTCCTCAGTCCCTTCCTTATCGCGCCTCTTGTTTGAGTATGTGCACTGGAAACGGTAGAGGAAGGCGAGGAAGATGGAGGCAATCGATGTGACAACGACGACTGTGAAAGTCTCCTCGTAGCGGGGTCCGTATTCCTTCTTGAAGAGCAAGGGGCCCACGAAATTGCCTGATCTACATGGTTAACGATACTTGACGCTTATCCCTGGGCTGGGGGAGGATTCCCGCATGACTTACCGAGGCAGTAGCCGACATATATGCCTGCCGAGGCAAGCGTCTTCTTGGTGTAGCCGGCGGTGTTGGCAATCTGCAAGCCCACGAAGACGCCGTAACCGGCGCTGAACGAAGGCAGCAGGTAAATGGCGAGGAGAAGGACGCCCTTTGTCTTGGTAGGGACGAGCCAGAGGAGCAGCGAGGAGGTGACGGTGATTGACAGTGCGCAGGCAAAGAGGTAGACGCGGCCACTCTTCCACTTGGATGCGAGATAGCCAAAACCGGCAATCATGACAAAGCCGGTTGCGCCACTGGGCATCTTGAAGAGCAGTGAGTCTAGGGTGCTGTAACCCATGCCCTTGAGGAGTATGGGGACGAAGGATGACATGGGGCCGTTGGGGATGTTGGCAAGGAAGGCGATGGCAAAGACGGTCCAGAAATTGAGGTCGAGGAACAGCTCGCGGACTTGGGCGAACTTGTAATACTACTGAAAGAAATATTATTATTAGGCGCTTCCGTAAAGCTTCAATCCACTTCCGCCTGCAACCACCCGCCGTTCATCCAACCGATATCCCCGCTATCTTCACTTTAATTGCCGATTACCAAAAAGGTAGCTCTATCTGCGATTCGCAAACTGCTCACATTTCCAAACTGCAGTACCTTTCTTGAATAAATTTCTGATAGCGAATTTTACCGGTGTCAACCCATTAGGCAGGTAAGGGGAGTTAGGCACCGCGATCGGCGGTATTAATATCGCTCACCTAACAATTTTGGACATGGCATGAATTTAATAGATACGAACCGAGGAACTAATCGCAAATGCCAGTCGACTAGTGCCTGGCTGAGAAATTGGAAAATGGCGGCAGACAAACCTCCCACCGTTGATTAACACTTTGTTAGTCGCAAGTATTTCACATCTAGAGACGGTTTGCGTATTATATTTTTTATGACCAACGGAGAGCGTCATTCCGATCGACTGCCACAGCCCAAAGATACGTTTGAATGTGGGAGTACATATATACCTGTGGCCTTTGGGCTGCAACCACCTGTTGCCAGTACGTCGCTGTGCACTGACGCAGTAAGCCTCATCGAGGGGTGTCATATGTTGCCAGGAGCTCGAGTAGCGATTTACTATTCATGTCCATTGAACAAGTTCCAATATTTCAGGCAAGCCACGAGCTTGGGGCTAGCCAAGATTCCTCATCCAGGCGGAACATTGACGAGCTGGCACGTGAGGTACTAACTCGGTCCGCAGGGTACCGAGTATAGTAAACACAGGAGGAAATGGCATCTTCACATAAACCAGCCTCTCATTATTCAACTGAGTTCTTGGTGCACTTATCTCGGACCTAGCAAATTGTGGTCGACCGTTAAAATGTCAAAAAGTATGCAACTTATAATTTTCGCAAGTAATCATTGGCATTAAAACGTTCCCAGTGCTCACTATATCGCATCAACGTAAAGTAGAATACTCGCCGGCTTCATAGTCCACCTGTAAAGCCGTTCAAGTTTGCTTCAAATAGCTGCCAAATTTGCTCTTCATTTGTCTCAAAATCAGAAGGAATAATCGGGTCCTCAAATATACCCAGTGCTTCTGCACTTTGTATAAAATCCTTATCGTTCAGACTTTCTTGAAGCCCAGGTTGGAGGTTTCCAGTAACATTCAGTGCAGGTATTTGCTGCCCTAATATAGTATTCTCCAGATTATCGACCCCGGGAATACCTGGTCTCGTGATTTCTGGAGCGTAAGAGGTGATATAGTCGGTGCGGACTTGTGAGAAGACGGGAGTTGTAGATGCCATATTGCTATGTGACCTCGGCTTTGTTATAGTCTCGAAGCATAGTTTGACCAGTCTCTTACAAAAGTCTTCAATCTTATAGACACTTGGTGCATCAGATGAGATAACACTAAACCCATCTGCCACATCCTTGAGAAGCCGGAGGTCCTCAAGATCTGCCGTGATAATAACGTTGCTAAATATAACGAAGAAGGCGGATAAAGGGAAGATTAAAATTGTCCTAGGCAGAGGTTAGCTCTGATTAAGTGGGACAGAGAGTCTCATGTAACAAACCATGTCAGTGATGAAGCAAATGCCTTCGATCGTATAAAATGTGCCCAGGTGTTATCTTGCATTGCCTTCAGTGCCTTCAATGCCTGCCGAGCACTGTCCAAGAGAATTCGGTGTGTTTCTGCGTGATACTTGGCGTCGATGACCATGCTCAAGAGCGCAGTTCGGACAGAACAATACGTAAACTCCATTGACATGAACTCTCCTCGTATGAAGTTATCAGATTGATAGAGTGAAGATTGAGTGCCCTAGTAATGGTTAATTTTGAACATCCAAGAGGGCATCATATCAATAGAACATTATTTACCTCCTCGAGCAATTTTTGCGTAGGTTTCAACGAGTCCAGAACTGCATGTAGCCGCTTCACTTTATTTGCTGCTTCCTCCCCTTCAATTCGTAGTCTGCGCTCCCTTATTATAGCATCCATAGCCTGCGCAATTCCCAGGAGGATCTGGCAGATGTCTTGAACGGCCTTGTTTTTGTCGGTGAGAACTAAGCTTGCTATGCTGAGGTCCATGTCTGAGAGGCTGCAGGGACGGTCCATATTTATGGAGAATGCCTTATCCCAGATATAACAGTTGAAAAGACAAGCGCGGACTTCTCGAGCCTGTACTGATGATGGATCTGATGCTTGTTTAGTAACAAAGTGACTCCCAAGAGAAATACACGCCCTATAGGCCGCTGAACTCAAAGTCCAACAATTCTCGAAATCGCCGACATCCAAGAACAACATGACCTTGATAAAACAGCCATATTAGTGTACACTAATTTAACCAGGACTTGACTTGACGTACACCAGATACCAATGCCTGAAGCAAGCTAACCGTAGGAGTCACCAAGATACTCATACGTTTGAGTGCTTGCTTGGCGTTGTTGAAATATCGATCGCGTGTGCCCCCCAAGTGTTGTGCCATACGAGCCGATGAGTCGTCGGATTCGAGTGAAGTCAGGACCAAGTACGCCCAGAAGTTGACGCAAACAATATACTCGAGACGCCTGTGGCCCTGCACAGTATTATCAACAAGCGCCAGCTCCATGCGCTCGAGGGTAGTCCTGGATATGTGAGACCCGAGATAGAGGTAGAGTTGTGTGATAATACTGCTTGTATTGAGGCCTAAATAACAACAATAAATAACGTGATAGCGTCAGAATAGATGAGGTCTTACCATTGAGGGTGATGTAAATAAATTCAGGTGAAGGGTACATGCTTTTAGAATAGAAGTTGATCTTGTCTTCAAGATCAACTCCATCCGTCCAAGCAATTGCTGGTGGTGAATCGACACTCTCTGCTAAATCCAAGCCAAACTGAAATAGCCACTGTCTCTCCTGTGTGGTGCTCACCTCGGGTCTACCACGCTGGAACTTGAGATAACGTTGGGCCTGTCTCAGGAGTGGGCTTTGTCGGATGGTACTAGAGTCATCATCCCAAGAATATTGTGTTGAGCTTCCGAGTGACGGGGCGACGGAAACCCTTCGCCGTTTTGCATTTCCTACTCGCTGGATGCGGCTTGTATCCTTTTCTGGAGATTGTTGGACTTCTTTCTCATTGTTCTGTGATGTACTCTGCACCGTTTGAGAAAGTCGGGTCTCTGTTGGGGATGGACTCTTGGGAAATTCGGGTTGGGTAGGGTTTTGTGTTGATTCTGAGGTCGATCGTGAGACTTGGTCCTGTTCATTTTGAGATTTGGATACCAAGGCGCCTTCCAAGTGCGACAGCCTTTGCATCAAGACGTTAAATCGGTCGTCACTGCTCGCCTTGGTTAGTTCTGGCGCTGAGCACGCGAGCCTGTCACTCTGCCAACATACTTTGGTGCAGCTGCGTGATGCCTTGGAGCTCGGGGCCTATTTCGAGTACAGTTGACTGAGTTGTCTCGGCAAGCGCCGCATAGTTCCTTTCGATCACATTTTATCTCGAATCAACCGTCAGCAGAGTAGACGTGTAACATGTTCGCCGCAAGCGAGCGGTCGAGTTTCGGGTATACCTTTTTCGCATGACACCAGTCGCACTTCTTTCTGTCAGCTCAATCAAGGATAAACTACGACCAGACTTTCTTACCGCGGGCAGAACTTGAGGATGCATTCTCAGGTCGACGTCGTTCGATTCATGCGCAGGATGGTGCAATGCAGGGTAACAAGGTGATGTGGAATCGCACGATTGTGTGAAAATACTCCACGATCCCTGGGGATTTGGTCTGATCCAAGTTTAGGGAGTGAAGAACGCGGGGTAAGTAACGAGTTAAGACGTTGACTAAATCCGTTTCGGTTAACCTGCTCTCGGTTGTTCCGATTTAGATAAGAACACATGCACCGCTAGGTCCAAAGTGATGATAGATAATGCCTGAACAAGGTTGCGGGTGCCGATCTTTCCGAGAGCCGCTTAGTCCTTCACAACATTGGAGAGATGCCAGTGGTTGGAATTCAGGTATAGAGATGTACGAGTCAATTGCATCAAGATACTTTGCACTTTTTGCTCTCATCAAGTCGGCAATATCGCAAAGGTCCTTGTTCTCGTTTGTAAAATGCCATCATGGGCGCTGACTCGCTCATGGGTACCCGTATCGTCAACATGGGGTTAGCAATCTCGGCGTCGACCGGCCCCATCCACGTTCCCGGATTTCCAATCATTCCCCCGAGCCACCACTACGCTATCTCTTATTGCGTTAGCCAAAAAATATGGGCGGCGGATTGCTCTGGAGAAACACAATTCTTATCAGTCGCTGAGGAGGACGCATTGTGCGGGGCTTGGCAATCATTGCGTACACGAGGAGCTTGACGTCCTGAGTTGGAACCAATGGGGATGCCCAGAACTTGAGTCGCAGGGGTTGCTACTATGTAGATCTTGGTATAGCGGTCACGCATGACATGATGCACACCTTTTACCCGCACCCCCATTTCCATGGCCCCATGACTGGGATACGTTATCGGTCTCTTGACGGCCGACATGGATCTGAAGGCCAGTTGGCTGCATCTGAGGGCGTTTATTTGAAAGGAATCCTAAGAAAATGCTTTTATATGGAAGCAAGAAACCAACCAGAGCCTGTCTACTGGTCCACCTATTCATTTGTTGAGAGTATTAGAAGAGTGAATTGGATTTGTGAATTCAGAGGGTTCCTTCTTGGCAATTCAAAGCGCCTCAAACTTCAACCACCCCGATGCCGAAGCATTGGCCGTTTCCTCGTTCTCATTTTAATGCCAAGAAATACGACGATCAATGCCTAGGCTGGACGAGACTCGAGATGGCACAATGTTGTACCAGGGATAAATTCGGCGTCTTGATCCCGGACAAGGGGAAAATCGTATCAACAATCACAACTCAGTGCCAAAGAAGAAGAGAAAAAGCTACCAGAAGCTGACCTAAGATACGGATGGCCCCCACCTTCTCTTTGCTTCTTCCGACTTCGTTCCGCTCGTCTTATCTATCGTGCCTCTGCATTCCAGTACCGCATTGTTCCTGGGCATGGATGGCGCTGCCTTGTTCCCCAAATTGTACTAGGGTTGCACTATCAGTGACATCGGGTCCCGGAACCGACAATGAGACATTATTGGTAGATAACTCGGGGTGGAGATACGGCTGTCCGACTTGGTGGACGCTCGGCGTGGAGTTTCCGGAAGTCCGGGGCTAACTTCAACTTGATGCTGTGGGTCACTCAAACCGCGGTCACCAAACAGAAATTAACATCCCAATTATATGCTCGCGTGACACCTTACGCGACAAGAGGAATGGAACATGCTGTATCGATGGGCGAAAATAACATCTACAGTAACTGAAAGTTGTACTACAATATCTGGGGTTTTATGAATGCATCATTTTCGTTGTAAATGGAGGGACTTGACATGGCTCTTGGCGAGGATGAGTAAGGTTTAAAGAAAAACAAATTCTAGGCTAACTTGGGAGTTGGAGAAGATATCCGGGTTAGGGTTGGTGCTAATGAGATCTTCAACTTCGTGATGTTACAGTAGATCCTCATCCATGTTCAGTTCTCGTCAACCATCGGACGGACGTCGGTGACGCAAGCCGTCATCTCCAGTCTTGTAATTCTACGACAGTCACCGAATAGTCCCCACCTCGCTGTCACCATAAACCAGGCCGAGCGAACACTCCACAATTAACTTGAAGCTAAATTATCCCGGCATACCGAATTCAAAGTGTAGTTGTTTCAAGCGGTGCCGAATAGGAAGTCAAAGTCCAAATGAGGAGAGTCACCTAACGATCACATCCGCCAAGGCAAATGTGGCCCCATTCGATCATGGCCAGCCCCGAAAGCTCTGGAATTCGCAACGGCATTGTTCCTCGGCGAAGTGGGATGGAGCGGTTGTCCGTCGCGAAGTTCCGCATCTACTGGATGCTTGTTGGCGCATTACTCCCCCGAATCAGAGAATTGGCAAACTACATATACGAGTCCAGATCACGCCTCGTCTAGTGCACGACTTATACTCAATCAATACAGAACGAACACAATAACTTTCCAAATCCCTAATCATACATACAATTTCAACTTCTCAAAATGGTGAGAATTTACGGCACCGGTACCCGCCCTGTTAATGGGCCCGATGACCCGTTCGTTCTTACGCGCGACCAACTCTGGGAAGCTCTGGAGCGGAAACAACGCCACCCAGAAGAATTTGTTGCGATTCTTAGCAACTGTAAGGTTCTCAAGGATGAGAACGGCGTTGTCGAGCGTGAGGCCACTCTCAACTTCGGAAAATGGGGAGTGAGGCACATGCACGAAATCATCACTACCTACGGCGACCTTTGGGTTAGTGAATATGCGCATACCCCTCGGCAGTCAATCTGTTAACGTGACGCAGATTCGCTTTGTGCAAGCTGATGGCTCTGTGAGCACGAACATTGTCTCATTCCACTCGGAGGTGTCCGATACCAACCTAATGCTCACCTACGTATTCGAATGGGAGTTTCCTTCGATTCAAGCTGGTACAAGTGAGCACAAGGAGCTGACCAAGGACATGAGCACGGTGAGATATCCTTATTGAGGGAAATCGTGCGTGACAAAGCGTGAGCATAACTGATTTTTCAACAGATGGCAATTGCAGCAGTGACTAGATCGATTGAACGTGCTCGGGAGCTGGTGACTGAAGGAAAGATTAAATAGGCTATTGAGGTTTACATGATGTATTCTACACGCTCTCACGATGCTAATAAGGCCAATCGATGTTTGAAATAAACCTGGAAGCAGTTTGGTCAGACTGAACATGTTGACACCGTAAATCGCTCCTAGAGTTTTACTAGCCACTCTACGTACGCACATTTCATTCTGTTCGTAGTCTCAAATGACGAGTCTTTAGACAAGCAGGCATCATGATACACCATTCTTTTTGCTTCTTCTTGCTGGAGTAGGAATAGTAATAACCTTTGGGTGTGAAAGACGAACGAGCCGAAAATCTAACCGTCTCAAAATGCGGACTTTGGAACGAGAGAAAATAGTGAAAAGTTCCTATGTTCCCAATTGATTGCGATTGGAAACTTCTTTTGTCACAAGAGTGAGATAGTTTCGTATCTTCAAGCCCCTCCGCCTCTCTTGAGACCCCTTTAATCTCCGAACACTGCCTCTACCACCAATGACTCTAGTGTTTACCTCTCTGGAGCCTTCTTGTAGAATTGCCTTCTGAAATTTTTAATTTAATAGACTGAATGCAGATGTATGCTTGACAAGACGACCGTGAATGAGTTATCAGAAATGAATTAAATCTTATTTATATTCTATTCATTCTTGTACAGGCACTACATACTCCGCCTCTCGAACCCGCCATCAAAGTATTCTAGCAATGATCTGACTTGACAACATCTATCCTATGCGAGGCCCCATTTGGAGGAATTCAATCATTACAGCGGTTGTCTAATGGTACTGACATAGGGTAGGATCATCAGTGTCTCGGGATCCCACACGCCATCCTTATAAAACGAGTCATTCTTGATTCGGGCTTCAACGATGTCCTTGCTCGGGGCCCTGGCGATAAGTGCGCTTCCAGTCAACTTGGTATCATTTCCTTTTCCGTGTTCGGCAACGCAGTACCCTATTTTTCCGTAAAATGATTAGTTTTTGTAAACCCAACACCCGCAAAGAAATATGTTGTCATGTGTTGTTAAAAGTTTAGGGTGAGGTTGCGTACCTCCCAAAACCCATAAATCTTTCGGGTCTTTTGCCATTCCAGCAAGGTGCCCGCTAGATGTGTCCGCTCAGTGATGTGACTCCTTGAGTGTCGCAAGCAGTTGATGAAGGACTCACTTTAAGGATGTCGTGCGCTTTTCGCCGGCGTCTTTCCGGTCTTGAATGATGACAAGCCACTCTGAATCCATGTTTTGTCTAGTATATCGTTCAATCGAAACAATCGGGTGCTTAATGATTTATTATGGTAGTAGTAAATTGGGTTTAGCTTATATATAACACTAATGAAGAGAAGCGTTCGCTCGCTTGCTCTCTCTACCGACCTGACCTTAAGGCCCTTATCCGCTCTCGGCTCCGTCGGTGTAGCGACCGGAGCACCGACGTCGGGTAGAAGACTCGATACGCTCGGTGTGCCGAGAATGTCAAAACTTCTCAATTTGGTAACCTTAGAGTTAGCGCAAGACATTGGTGTTAATCGACGGAGATCGGCACGTCCGGTCCGGATGTGCGGTTGGGCTCTGCGGCCACGGTGATCACGGAGTATTCACGTCGAGATGGCATTGATGTTTTTGGTGTTCTCGGCTTGTGGTTCTGACATACCGACGGTCTATGTTAGCATAAGTATAATACGATTGGTTCTTTTCAAAGTAGGATACATCTGGCTCACAGTCAGGTCAACTCAAGTCACACCACTGAAAAACATAAACACCATGGACATTGTCGACGTTGCTATTATTGGCGCGGGTAAGCCAACAATCAGCCTTGCCAATTTCATAATCTAATCTGCAATACAGGCATTTTTGGCCTAGCCACAGCTCGAACGTACACTGAAGCTCATCCCGAAGCGAAAGTGGTCATTATCGAGAGTGCCGACTCTCTCGGTGGAACATGGGCAAAGCATCGCCTCTATCCAGGGTTGAAGACCAACAACATATTGGGAACTTATGAATTTCCGGATTTCCCTATGCACTCCCACGAGTTTGGGGTTGCGCCTTGGCAACATATTCCCGGCGAGAAGCTGCACAACTATCTTGCCAGATTTGCTGAGCATTACGGGATTTCCTCGCTCATTAGGTTCAATAATGAAGTTGAATTGGTTGAACAAGGCGACAATGATGAGTGGATCCTCACTCTCAAGGATAAAACGAAATCAAACACAACAAGGCTTAACGCTAGGAAGGTTGTGGTTGCAACTGGTATGACGGGAAACCCGAACCTTCCTACCATCCCAGGTGCTGCAGCATTCGAGGCACCCCTTTTCCACGGAAAGGACTTCCTTCAGCATAGCGAGTTACTCAAAACTGCCAAGCATGTTGTTGTCTACGGTGGAGCTAAATCCTCTTGGGATGCTGTATACGCATATGCTTCCAGTGGTGTTACTGTTGATTGGGTAATGAGAGAATCAGGCAGAGGGCCTTGCTGGATGGCTCCACCATTTATAACTCCTCTGAAGATCTGGATCGAGAAACTGATCTTTATGCGGGCACTGACCTGGCTGACGCCCTGTCTTTGGGGTGCTCAAGATGGCTATGAGTCGATTAAGAATTTTCTTCACACGTCTATTCTAGGACGATGGATTGTGTCATCGTTTTTCACTGCGATTACTCAAGACGTCTTGAATACTAGCAACTTCGATGGCAGCCCGGAAACTGGAAAGCTTAAGCCCTGGTCTGAAGGATTTTGGAGCGGCACAAGCCTGAGCATTCTGAACTATCCAACCGATTTCTTCCAGTATGTACGCAACGGCCAGGTCAAAGTGCACCATGCAGATATCACGAACCTGACCGCTCATACCGTTCATCTCTCCACTGGCGGTAGTCTTACAACGGAAGCCCTGCACTGCGCAACAGGCTGGAAGCATGAAGCCCCCATCAAGGTCTCACCTACCTCTCTACTCTCTGATCTTGGTCTTCCGCATACTACCGACGAAACCCCCTCTCAATTGGCCATCAAAGCCGATGAGGAGATATTGCAGCGCTTCCCGATGCTAAAGGACCAGCCTGATATTACGCCCAAGAATAAAGGTCGAACTACGAGATCAGGTCAAATCGTCACTCCCTATCGTCTCTTCCGTCTTATGGTTCCGCCCAAGTTCATTAATAAGCGCAACTTTGCTGTAGCTGGTGCGATGCTTTCCCTTGGTCAGCCCGTCTCCGCACAGATGCAAGGTCTATGGATCACCTCATATCTTGACGGCACTCTCAATGTTCCCTCTTTCGAGGAAGCTGAATATAGTGCAGAACTATTTTCGAGGTTCGGCAAATGGCGCTCCCCCGCAGGCTGCGGCGACAAGCATGGTGACATGGTGTTTGAGACGATGCCGTACTGGGACCAGCTGTTGCAAGATCTTGGGCTTCCTTACAAACGCAAGCCATCCTGGCTCCAGGAGATCTTCGTACCGTACGGGTCGTCGGATTACAATGGACTTGTGCAGGAGTGGATTCAACTGAAGAAGAAGTCTGACCTGCTCGACAAGAAATTGTAGATTGGCTTTGTCGAGACACTTGTCAGCGTCGACTGAAAAGCGCCATCTTGCCGAGACCGCAAGCGCTCCGCTGGATCAAGTTCAACCTGCACCGAGCGGTTGTCTGGTCGCACAGTGGTGTCCGATAACTGCTGTTAGTCATTACGGCAACACAATTTGTCTATCACGGTGGTTCAAATCTTTTGGAGGAGGATGAAATTGAGCTTGCAGCTTGACTAGACTAGTTAAACCGAGGTTATTTGACTAGAAATATTACTAGCAAAGTTGCTTTGGCCGGTTTAGGTTCGTCTGCTTCGTCCCCTGTGGCCCTGGCTTGTTTGTGCTTCGCGTTGCGATGCAGATTCACTATCCGGAAGCCGAAAATCCGGTAGGCCGAGGCTAGCGTTGACCATCCGGGATCCCATGATGGATGTGGATGACACTTGTGCCAAAAAACATCTAGGGACTGCTGTGGGGCTAAATTGGGCGCTGATAAGTGAGGTAGCGTATTTTTCAGGCGTTTGAGGCTCCTGGACCGTCGCCAATCCGTGATCTAGTGGTTGCGGAGATGTCACTCCAGCTGTACGTCCGTCTGTCAAACCGCAAAGGGACTGACCGAAGGGCTTACCCATGAAGATACATTGAAAGGGCCTAACAATTGGGTTCGTGATACCTATTGTTTGTGCGAGAAGGATATTCTTTTTGCGCCTCGGGGATAGCCATGGACAGGCAGCCAAAGCCCATTAGGTGGTGGCAATCAACCTATCTTTCCCGTAGGGAGCACAATAATATCCTCAGAAGCTGACCTTTCAGGGACGTGTCTTAGTGTGATACCCGTAGAGCATGCTCCGTCGCGTCTTCGGTGGGAGGTAGAAACGCCGAAGCCCGGTGTGACGCGATTAACTTACTCCTTGGCTGGCGGACGCCGCAAAGAGTTTGACGTTGGTTAACTAGATCCTTGCCGTAATTGGCATAAGAATCCACAGGACACCTTTCTGCCCTTGGCTTTGTGGCACCCGACCCTGAGGCGTTGTGCGGAGTGGTGATTGGAATCCGGGGTAGCCGGATTGCGATGGACAAACCAGCGCTAGCGAGTTGGTCAGTCCCGACTCCCCGTGGAGAAAAGAATCTGCGGGGGAGTTGCCGGCTACGATATCGTATAAATTATCATCCAGCCTTATTCTCATGGGCAATCCAGAGGTCGGAGAAAGCATCATCCTCAGCATCACCTATCCGGAGCATGTCTGGAAACGACTCTGTATCAAGGGCAGAAATGGCCAATGTTCCAACCCCTAGCCCTCCAGCTTTGAATCACTTTTCGTGTGCCAATTGCCGTCGCCGTAAGGTCAAATGCAACAAGACGAGCCCATGCACGAACTGTGTACGGGGTCGCTTGACCTGCGTCTTTCCCCAGCCGCGCCGACCAGTGAGAACCGACACGAATCTGGAGTCCACATTGATGGCTCGAGTTCAAAACCTAGAGGAGATTATCAATTCCTTGCAGTTAGTCGTGGTCGAAAAGGACGCTCAGATTTCCCGGCAGAAACAGCAGCTCCAAGAGCAACAGGAGCAGCGTCAATCGCAACAACCCCAACAACCGCAGCTCCAACAGCAAGTCCTGCAGGAAAATGACCAAGAAAAAGATAGGGATGCCAACCGAGGCGATCACAATAAGTCACCGGCCTGCTCGGAAACAATACATGTTGTCGTGGACCGGCCGCACACACAAATCGATCCGTTCAGCCCTTCACCCCATTCTACTTCAAGCGCCCAATCCACACCGGAGTCGGATTCCGGAAAGCTGATCAGAGATGAGGGCCGGAGCATTTACATCAATGGCACTTGGGCGGCCATAAGAGCTCAGGTCGGTAGAAGTACACCATCCAGCTCTATAGTGAGACTGCTAAAAATCGGACTATAGGTTGGCGATTTTGGTGAGCTCGGCGATGAAGTCCTAGAGGACGAAGAGGCGACCGTCGAGGCCTCCGCCGTATCCAGCCCATTCTTCAGTTTTCCGTTTAGTCTAGCTCAAGGAGTAGGGGCACCTGAACACCCCTGCGTTGAGCACCGCCAGACGCTTTGGAGACTTTACCTTGAAGTTATGGACCCGATGGTAAAGGTGCTGCACTTGCCCACAATTGAGCCAGAGCTGCAAAAGTGGCTGCCACAAGAGAATATCGACGAAATGCCAAGAGGGCTAAGCGCAGTCATCTTTGCCGTTTACTTTTCGGTAGTGTCCAGTATGGAAAAGGACCAATGCCTAGAAATTCTTGGCAGGGACCGCGACGAGCTTGTATTGAAGTATAAGGCGGCTACAGAAAAAACACTCACAATGGCAGGCCTATTGAACACAGACAACCTGTTGGTGTTGCAAGGTTTCCTCATTTATTTAGTCACATTACGGCACCATGCTCCGCGCTTGTCTTGGACCCTCTGCTCTTTAGCTTTCCGCCTCATTCAAGCCATGGGCGCCCACCGAGACGGCGCATGCCTAAGCGTTTCAAAATTCGAAACAGAAATGCGTAAACGACTATTTTGGAACCTCTCTGTTCTGGAATGCGGAGCCTCTGAGGATTGTGGCTGCGATCCTACACAGTAAGTCGACCAGGCCCATCGTAAAACCCTCTCTAACATGATCATTAGGCTTGAAATTAGCAGTTTCAATACATCCGTGCCCCTGAATCTCAACGATGAGGATTTGACCGAGTCAATGGTCACTGAACCAGAAGAACACACGAACTGGACACAATCGACACCCTTGATTCTATGGGCAGATATATGTCAGCTATGGCGGTTACTTTATGACTCGCGACGACGTCCTGAAGGCATAGACAAGCCTCTTCAGGCGATGGCCGTGGATGAGAAGAGAAAGTTTATCGGAGAAACTGTTCAAAAGATGGACAAGAAATTCGTCAAGATCTGTTCGCCCTTGATTCCGGTTCAATGGGTAAATACATACCGTTTGACCCTCAGCCTACTTTCTTGGCTAAGTAGAGATATAGGTTACAGCGACTCTAGCCCGGTTGTTGGTGCTCGAATTCAAGGTTGCTGCTTCTATGCCGCTTGAGCGAGGCACTGAGCGAGGCACCGAGCTCGGCCAGACCGAGCATGACGAACTATTTACCAACGCAATTGAATGCCTCGAATTGTCTAATAGACTGCTAGCAGACTACCGCGGGGTGAGATGGGGCTGGCTTTTCAAGACTTTTACGGCATGGTATCCATTGGCCTTCGTCTTGACCAAACTCAATTCTGAGCCACTTCGGAGGGACTATGAAAGATGCTGGCGGATAGTAGAGCGAGTAATGGTATCTCGCTGGCATAGTCCTCATGAGAAGCTCGGGCACCAGTGGCGTTCGATGATGAAACTTTTCGAGGTCGCGCAAGCATCAAAAACAAGAAGTATCCGACGTCGACGTGAGTCTTTTCGCAGCCGCTCGGATCTTTCAATAGAGGCTTCTCAAGCTTCAAAAAGTCGACCTGTACTTACATCGGCGGAGCCTGTCAGGCGCCCTCGCGATGACCCGGCACCGACTTTCACTGAAGCCAGAGGGACTGCCTCATATCCAGCGGCACGCGAAGGCTCTTGTTCATCCCAGGGACACACCATACTACTCAATAGCCTCGCTAATCATTCCGACATAATGTCGGCGGCTCCTAATCTGATTACCCTTCCCAAGAACTTAGACAACCTAGGGGTTCTTGACTACATTGATTTTGACGAAAACGTCATCGACATAGATCCCAACGATGCAACCTTTTTTCAGACAACTTTCCAGACACAAGATGGTTTCTTAATGGATTTAAGCTAATGACAGACTCCTTGAAAATATTTGTAGAGATCTTCTCAAGGATCTGTCTGGGGTTTGGGTGCTGGGGAACTTTCCTGGACTTTGTATGTGGGTAGGGATTGGGTATTCGGCGTTTCGTTAGTAACCACGAAAACAACGATTGTATCAAGGTGGAGAATTATCACATCTCCTATAGGAATGGGTAAATAGTCTTCCTGGTACTCTTTGGCTTTACTGAGACAATCAAAGACCAGCCTTGTCGTTTCAATTGACGACGCTCAACTTATCGCTTGTGGATGTATCTTGCTGCTTACTTCTACTACTAATAATGGCCCTGCATTACACACAGAGCTGTCGATAATTGGTTACGCAAGGAGTCCGATTGTGTGATGTCTTTTTATTCAAATGCCGTGAACCATTCAAGAGGATCGCCGGATTTGAATTAGCTGTACTCTCGTCGTCTTATAGGACCCAATTGGCCTTTTGCCTCAATGACAAGCCAAGGATCTGTTGATAAAGCCCTGGATAGAAATAATTCCACAATGTGGCATAAGCTGAATCGCGAACCGACCCGGAACACACATGTAGCGCTCACTTTCCAGTGTCTAAAACGAGACAAATCAGATTACCAGATGCCAAATGTCGAGAGCAGATTTGAAATTATCATTCTCGTTTTTTAACAATAGTGCTACCGATGGTCTTCTACTTAAATACAACTTTGTTGGAAATAGACCCAATCTCGCTGATCTCCACGTCGACTTCATCGCCATCATTCAACAGTCCATTCGAGAACCAACCAACTCCATTCGGTATACCAGTCATAAATACCGTGCCTTTCTTCAGTATACGGTTTCTGGATGCATATGAGATCAGTTGTTTAACCGAAAATGTCATCTCTGCGGTATTGGCATCTTGCCGCACCTGGCCATTGACCCTAGTGACTAGATGAAGCGTCTGAGGATCAGGAATCAACCTTGCTGTAATAATACAGGGTCCAATTGGGCCAAAGGTGTCAAAGGACTTGGAATAGCCCATTTGGTTCCCAGAGGTTTCCACAGGGATAAGGCTTCTTGCAGGGAAGTCATTGCCTACTGTATATCCTAGGATGTAGTTGAGACCGTCTTCTTCCTTAATATCTTTTGTATCTTTCGATAGAATAAAGGTCAACTCTCCCTCATAGTCCAGCATCGGCTGTGCATCATCATGTGCAATAACGGGATCAAGAGCTCCGGCAAGTCGCTCGGCCGGGGTAATAAAAATAACTGGTGAAGTAGGCACAATAAACTAGGACAAACATCGACGCTTAGCTAATGTCTTGATCATGTGGGTATAAGGCTTACCGATATCTCCTTAGAGTGCAGCTTATAGTTGATGCCAGCGCACATCACCGAAGGGGCATTGGGTACCGGATTGAGCAACTTTTTACTATGTCAACATCAAACTTTGCAAACTCCAAGGGGCTGAGCTTCCAACCTTCAGCACCGTGCGTTTCTCGCTCGTCTTAGTGAAACCGGCTTCGTACGTACCATTCAGAACTTGGACATCGATTCCGATAATGTCCTTGGCTGCATAGGCTTTCTCCAGGGTCTTTATGAAACTGATGGACATTTACTAGAAGCGGTATTAACGTACACAAATCCGTAGTATATCCGAGACCAATGTACATCCAAAGGTATCGAAACTCACCACGGAATCACAGAACCGGTGTGCCGCAAGGTCCGGTCCGGTCCGGAGTGGGGACGCCGAGACTACACAGGGTGTACTGGTTCGATGGACCCCCGAACGAAGGCTCGGGAATAATTGTTGCGGTTCAGTCGTTAGTACTAACCGAACCCGGTAGAAATGGTGCGGATCATTCAAATTTCAACCGACCTATTTCACAACAAGTTCCGACTCCTCCACGTATTTATCTAACGTCATACGCGGGCGTAATGGCATCAATCATCCAAAATATACAGGCCACGTTCTGAAACAGTAGAATAGAGACATCAAAACGCAGTTTAACTACAGTAATAACATGGCACGACATTAGTCATTTTCAGTGACTCGAAACTTTTAAAGTCGCGCATATTTTGAATTTTGTTCCACGCTCATTACGGTAGCGAAGGGTCACGTCATAGTCAGTAACACGATCGACAGTCGCGACTAACGCATTGAACTAATTCTATTATCACCTACAAATTTCCCTTCCTCCCAATACAGGAGCTTTATCATGCCGTTCCAAACCATCATAATCGGCCACGGATATCGGATGGCCGAGGCCGAGCCCCTAGCGTCGGAAGGCAATCTTCTCATCATAGAAACCTCCATCCGACTCGGATAGCCGATGACAAAGACCGAGCCCAGGAGCATCAATTGGATACTCAAAAACATTTATCTCACTATTGGAGTGTCGTAGGATCTTATAAAGTCGGCGCTGTAGGCATTCTGTTACGAACTTGAAGACCGAGCACCCAAAACTACATAACACAACCGATACATCCTCTACACCCTAGTTCTGATTAAGTTCTTGGTTTCAAATCTTCAACATCAATCATGTCGTCCAATAAGATGCCTAAATTACCCTTTATCACATTAGAGGAGCATGTTTTTACCCAATTCATGTGGGACAAACTACAAGGGACGGTCAAGAAGGGTATCACAACAAGAGACCCCTTCGTAGAGGGAAGGCTTCTAGATGTCGGCAACGGCCGCATCGCTACCATGGACTCAAACTCGATTCAAACACAAGTGCTTTCGCATATCCCAAGTCCCGCAACCCTCCAAGATATGAGACGAATTAATGAGGAGATTCGAGACATGAAAAACGGACACCCAAACCGATACCAAGGCTTCGCATTTCTTTCGTTACATGACCCTGCAGAAGCAGCCCAAGAGCTCGAGCGATGTGTGAAGGAATTCGGGTTTGTGGGTGCCCTGTTTGGCAACACTCTTGAAGATGGGACATTTTTCGATACACCAAACTTCTATCCGCTCTATAAAAAGGCGCAAGAATTGGACGTTCCATTATATTTCCATCCGGCCTTTCCATCATTAGAGCTTACTAAGAACCTTTTTCAAGGTCCTTATAGCGAGGCAACAGCAATCCAGATTGGGGCATGGTGCTACGGTTGGCATGCAACTATTGCTATCCACATACTACGGCTCTTTGCAGCTGGGATCTTTGATAAGTTTCCGCGGGTGAAGATTGTTATCGGTCACATGGGCGAAACTTTGCCGTTTATGCTCGATCGCATTATCCCTCAAACAGCAAACTGGCCTGGGGCAGCTGAGCGTCAGCGCGAGCTGCGTCAGGTCTGGGATGAGAACATCTGGATCACGACTAGTGGCATGTTTGCACTTGGCCCGATGGCGTGTTTACTTCGCACCACAAAGATTGACCGAATCATGTTCAGCGTTGACTATCCCCTCGAGGGCAATGACGAGGGGCTGCGCTTTATTGAAGATCTGAGAGCCAGTGGACTAGTCAGTGAGGAAGATCTTGAAAAGATTGCATACAAGAATGCAAAGGCTCTACTAAGAATTTAACATAGTCTGAGTATCACAACACAACTATCAAACCGACGATGGAAGTTAGTTTTGTCACGAACGAGGAGAGTGCTGTTTCTGAGTCTGAGTTTTATTTGGAAACGAAGTGAAAGAAAGGACAGGGCGGGAGGTTGATCCATGTTGGCAAGAAAAAACCGAGTGATCTCCTGGCTCATCATTTCACGTACCTGGAAAAGATTGAGCAAACAAGACAAGCTTGGGGATATGTACAGACACCGTAATAACAACATAGTCAAATACAATTGGAGAATCATTACTCCGTCGTTTAAAAATGAAATTGCCAACTGTGATTGCAAAGAAGAACAAGGAATCCGGTTGGAAAAGAATGGCCCAGCCGACCGCAAACTCAGCGCACTATTGGCATGTTTCGCTGAAATCTGTTGGAGCTACTAGAGACAGGGAACAAATGGTTCATGTCGGCGATGAAGTCGATCTCTCAATGAGCGAAGTTCTGAATAGCAGTTGCAGAATATAGTCTGAAATACATCTAAAAATACACTTAAAATCTCTGTTTTTTAGCGCGAGGATGGTTCCTGCTGCCAATGCTCACTGTGAGGAGAAGACCAGACGCCTGCTAACCTGATGTGTTGCTAGGCGCAGGTAACGTGACGGAGGCAAAACCAGAGCTCAAAGATACGAGTTACGCATAGGTGAATTGTCCGGAAAAATGCGCCGTCATTTGCAGAAAGTACTGGAACGCCAAGCCCGGCCGCTCGATGGATTTATGGATCTGGCGGATTAGCCTTACCGACGATCCGATACATCCGCCGCATTCCGACAATCCGGCGCTCCAATACATCCGCCGCATTCCGACAATCCGGCGCTCCAAATGGGTCCTGGAGGTTCCCGTTCGCCCCGGTATTGGCTCTATCGAAGCAATACTGATCACATCGCACGAGTTGGGTCACGGACACGACGCGCTGTCCCCTACCATAACGAGGGGAACACATGTCGGGTGGAACGGGTCCTTGTCAAGCACTGGATGTGAGTTAGACCCACGCAGTGTCTTATCAAAAAGCTAGATATGAATTTTTAGGGTTACTGTTTGGACTTTGTAGACTTATCATGCTTTGTTTTAGTGTTTTGAATTAGTAGCCAGTCAGACCTAAAGCAGTCATACAGAAGGTTACTGGAGATAATCCAACGTCATACACGTCAAAATATGGTTGTGGTTAATCGATCCCTGATATTCATTCATGAGCTAACTAAATTAATATGAGGACTGAGAAGCCACTAAGGCGTATTGTATGAAAGGCCAGATCGCGTTGGGCTCTTCTCAATAGCAACCAACGAGGTGTGGCCGTGTAATATATTACCAGCTTGCTAGGCAAAGAAGACGCATCGACTAAAACCAGACTTCAAACGTCATTCGGTTAAAGCCTACTTCTTTGCTAAAATACTGGTAGGATTTTCAGCCAGCTATATACATTAATCATCCTGAGGGTATTTGACACCACCTTGTTTCCTAACCTCATCCATCATTCTCATCACCCGCATCGTTTGCGACCATGGCATCATGCTCGACTGCATCCTCCCAGCAGCTATGTCCAACGCAGCTTGATCTGCCTCCCAGTAGAACCCCATTCCTCCAGGAGACTCACATGTGTATGTTTCCTTTGTCTCTTCCTCCTTCTCGTGGGATAGGTCGCCGCCTTTCCGCTTGTTGCAGAACACGGTAAAGCCTGTAGGCATCGGCGGGGCCGGTCCCTCGATATCAATATGTCCATCAGTGCCATCCACGCGACAGAATGCCCCCTGTTCCCTGGTCGTGAGTGTGGTCGAGGACAACACCGCGTGTGGGCCGCTATGGCCGAATTGCATCAACATGCCGGTGTGAACCTCGATCCGATTTCCCTCTTCCATATCCTCCTTGCCCTGTAATGCTACGATCCTAGGGAGGTCCCCGCCTTCGCCTTGGTCGCTTTCCTGGCTCATATTCATGGTGGATGGATCAGTAGCGAGTAGTGCCCAGTTGACCAGATAGATTCCCAGATCGAGCAAAGAACCTGCGCCAAGCTCCAGGGATCGATATCTGTTATTTTGTGGGAGGTCTTGCAGATTGACTTGGAACCCACAGTCAGATACCACTCGCAAGATACGGCCAATAGCTTTCTCTTCATGAAGTACTGATAGCAGCTTTTGGGTGATTGGAAGCGCTCGCGTCCACATTCCCTCGCCCACCCACACCTTCGCTTTCTTTGCTGCTTCGAAAATGATGCGAGCTTCTTTCGCATTCACAGCGAATGGCTTTTCGCATAGCACATGTTTTCCAGCATCGAACGCCTGCAAGCACTCCTTGAGATGGAAGCTATGTGGGACTGCTATGTGCACAATGTCCACATTCGTGTCCGCATAGACCTCGGCGTGTGAGTTGTAGATTTTCGTGGTAGATAGGAGACCAAGTTTCTCGGCGAACTCATTGCCTTTCTTGCTGTCAGATCCTATTGCTTGGACAATGTGCTGAGCTTGCGCAGATGGCCGTGGGATAAGCAGATCCCTCACGAGCCAAGTTGCACTGGTTCCGGCACCGATGATGCCCCAGCGAAGGGTTGGAAGAGATGTAGATGTGGTGGACATTTTTCTTGACACTTCGGCGTAATAACAACAATTATGCGTTAAGGGAGAGGAGACCAAGCTGCGAATCTGGGTCTTATGTTGTATCAGAGTATAAGATAGTAAGTGTTGTGGAGTCCGGAAACATCGCACCGGGCTCGGTTCTTTGTCCGATTGGGCCTCATACTATGTGGGACGTCAGAGAGAGCTCCGAGTAACGTCGTTGTCGTTGCTCTACTACTCGGGATTTAGAAATCAGCCTATATTATGACAAAGCAAGTTTTCGTTGAATATGGATAGTAACTGCCTAGGAGAGAACAGCATACCAAGAGCAATGTACAATAGCCAGGACAGATGGAGTAGGTGGTTTTCGGAGTCTCATAACATCATTTCTAGGTAGGTGCCATCTCATATATGGCCATGCCAGCGGTTCTCCCCTCGCCATAGCATTGTGGTGCTGTTAACTGCTCCATAATGGTGTTGACTATTGTCATAACATATCTTTAGACAGAAAAACATATGATAGGGATAAACCAGACCTGGTATAGCCTGTCGTGTAGTGCTAGATCCTGATTCACAAATTGTATGTTGGAGAAAGGGGAATTCTCTGCGGGCATTTATTCGAGACGAAAAAGATATATAGCTGACTTGACAACGAAAGAATCTAGGCTAGACTAGACAAAATCTTCTCTCTCACCCGAGGGCAAAGATAGCTCCTCCAAAGTACCTTGCTTGCCATCTCTAATGTCCTTCGCAATCTGGTCGAAATGCTTCTCTGCATTTGCGTCTGCATCGAAATCCAAGATCCAAGGGAAGCGGCGGTTGGCAAGTACTTTAGGATCCAATTCCAGAGCGTCCCAATCAATCTCATGCCACTCATCCCTATTCTTCGCCCCAGATGCATGAATGACGTTGGATCGATTATAGCGGATTCGCTCCGTCGCTTGCAAGGCCAACGGGACATCCCCGTTAGCCTTGCTAAGAGATATGGCAAGGGTTACCGCGTCTTCGAGGGCTTGAGCGCCTCCTTGAGCAGAACTTGGCAAATGACAATGGCATGCATCTCCGATGAGGATTGTGCGCTTCCCTGGACTGATCCATGATTTGACAGGATCACGGAATACCAACTTGTAGTCGATGATCTTTTCTGGAGGTGTGACTTCAAGTAAAGTCTTGCAAACCTGATCGTGATTCTTCATGTATGGAGCAATAGCGTCCTTGTTTGCGGGCAAAGACCATGACTCAACGATGTCATCTTTATCCTAATAGAAGGTTAGTACTCACATACAATATTCTTCAGGGAAGGTATACATACCTTATGCATTAGAACCCAGGCGAGGTTCTTACCTGCATTCCAGGCATATGCAAGCATTGTAGTGCTCTCCGAGATCCAAATGCGAATAGTCTCTTTCTCAGGGTTTGTAAAGTCTTTCAAAACCGGGTCTGCATGCATTTCGTCCGTTACGTTGAAAAACGTACGGAACACAGCCCAACCGCTGCTATGCTTGTCGTCTCTCAGGCCAAGGACCTTTTCTCGAGCAAGTGATCGGCCACCGTCGGCGGCGATGACCACATCACCCCAAAGCTCCTCTCCATCAGATAAGACGACGCCAGCTTGTGTTGCAGTTTCTTTATAGTCGATGACTGCCTTGCCGAAATGCATCTTGGCTCCGACCTTTGTAGCATAATCTGCCACGATAGTATGCAGGGCGCCACGATGGCCTGCAAACTGCAGCCCGACATCTTGGGGCCGATGGTACCAAGGGTCGTGGAAGAGAGACTTGCCGTCGTATTTGCACAGCTCCAAGCCAGTGACCTTGGTAATTCCGATGGCGTTGATGCGGTCGGCAACTTCACCGCCGCCCCATTTCTTAATGATGCGGCCGCCGTTGGCAAAGAAGTCGATGATATCTGTTTAGAAATATGAGTATATGCTTTCAACATTTATGCTTAATTTTTCTCACTCACCACCATAAGAGTTTGAATCAGGATAGCGCTCAACCACAGTCACGTCCATCCCACGTTGGGTGCATTCAATCGCAGCACCCAAACCGCCAAACCCAGCACCAACAACGATAACCTTCAAAGGTTTCTGCTCGCTAATGGATCCCATTTTTCTTGCATGTATTTGATGTGTTTCAGAAATTGAAAAGACACTTGCTCCTAAGTGAAGAAATTCCCTGCTTGGTACACTGCACTCACTTGAGATGTTGGCGGATTGCCGTCACTTTGACACACGGTATGTCTACCTTTCATCTACCTCCGTGATAGGACTCAAATATACTCAAATACAAGTCTACTGGGGCAATTGAGCCGTTTGGTAATGGTCCAATGATGTGCCATTCCGTACCTCGGGTTTACGGATCTATCGTCCGGAGGATTTCCCAACATGGAGCATTCTTCGTTGCAATGGCGGCAAGTCTTCCTGAGACCAAGCATGCTGATACCATCGAACATCGTACGGTTGATCGCGCGAAACGCGATATTTGGAGCCAATCGGGCGAGGGGTTACCGAGATTCCGGACCCGGATCTATCGCCGGCCTCGTGTTATTTGTTCAGCTTTCCGTCGGCCGGCGCCAGAGTCACACAGCCCCAAGCCAAGCACTTGCCAAGCACTTTCCAATCAGTGTGGTGATTGCTCCTTAGCAATACAAAAGAAGACGTAGAACTTCTGATTAGATCAAGCCACCTTTGCATAGAAGGTTCCATACAGACCCAGCCAATACTAGACATTTCATGACCCTAGATTTTACCTCTGCCTTTCCGCACTACCACATCTAAGTTATTGCTTCAATTAGCTTATTCGATCATCCACATATCTCGACATAAGTTACAATCGGCCAAAATGAGCCAGCCAGCAACTAGTGCAGTGCCTAGCTCAACCTCCCTGTTGAACAAGGTCGCAGTTATCACGGGCTCATCGGCCGGTATTGGAGCATCCATCGCAGCCCATCTCGGTGCCCGGGGCGCCAAGGTCGTCATCAACTACCCGTGGCCGAGTTTCAAAGATGAGGCCGAAGCGGTCGGCAAGACACTTACGACACAATGGATCGCTGTAGAGGCCGACATGTCCACCATCGACGGTCCAGGGAAACTGATTAGTGCCGCTGTGGATAAATTCGGAACCATTGACATCCTGGTCAATAATGCGGCACGGGTTATCATGTGCCCCTTCGCCCAGTCGACTCTGGAGCAATGGCAGACGTCCATAGACACTAATGCCCGCGGCGTTTTTCTTACAACCCAAGCTGCACTACCGCATCTTACACCGAGGGAGGTTGGAGGGGGATCCCGCATTGTCAACATTATCTCAGGTGCAGCGCGGGAACCTGAGGTCAATATGACCGTGTATGCAGCCAGCAAGGCCGCGATTGACGCCATGACTAAATGCTGGGCAATGGAGCTGCCAGCAAAGTATGGCTGTACCGTTAACTCAGTTGCTCCGGGTGTAATTTCGACACCCGGCGCGAGGGCAAACATCCAGGGCATTGAGGATATTGTGAAACCTATATTCGAGGCCAGGACTCCTCTCCCCGGTGCATGGGGCTACGCCGAAGATGTTGCTTGGGCTGTGGCCTTTGCGGCGGAAGATAACTCCAAATGGCTCAACGGTGCCTGCATCAATGTGTCTGGTGGAATGTTTAGGTGGTAGAGGCGGGACATGAGGAAGTACACGCAGAGTTTGGGGGTGAATGAGGGCATTCGGCATTTCGATAGAGCTATTTCCATCCTCCTGGTGACTTACATTGTTCAGTGGTTTGATATACATATACTTTGTCTATTGTCGGAACAGTTCATGCTCCTAAAACGAGCTTTTGTATCAGAGGGGATCTAGGTGCGATCTAATCAACTCGCCATCGTGGGTCACTCAACGACGGTAGGAACGGTTCATTACGAGGCTAGACTAGGAATGTTATAGCCGATCCGAGGTTGGTCTTTTTTTCATGTGATCAAATTACCGCGAATTGCGCTTAGCATCCCGTCTAGCCCGCCTGTCGATATCATATCTCGCCACTAGCCTCCATCTCCGGAAGCCGAAAATCCGGATGCGGGGTTGCTAACCATTGCGACACCCGGCATCCGAACATCTGTTTGACTACGGCTGCAAATGGATTTTCAAGGCTGGGGTGAGATTTTACTGCTGCCGAGGATGACATCGAAGATAATATCGCGTGACCTGAAACGGTTGGGCCCTGGTTCCCTTGCCGCTCGCCAATATGTGCCCCGTCCCTTTGGAAGCCGTAAACAGAGATGTTTTCGTCCACATTGGAGATCCTTCAGTTTGCCGTAATGGAACACATGGATTATATATCCCAAGTGTGGCTACTCTAATATCAAAACGCGATATGGAATACGATAACGCAAACGGGATTCAACGCAGAGTCCATATTCCAACTTCTGACTAAGGCGTAAAATAAACAGGTGGAAGAAGCCCAGTCGTACACTAGTTAGGAAAAGGACCTCCAGGACCGCCAGGACCGCCAGGACCGCCAGGACCGCCAGGACCGCCAGGAGGACCACCCTCGAAGGGAAATTTATCCATATCCTCTTTCCTTCTAGTTAGGAAACCCAGCGGCACCTTTGGCCCCCAAATGGCAACAGAATCAGGACCAGCATTAATCCGCGTTGGGGGGTTGTTGCAGTTCACCATGTCTCCATCCGCGTAGTGTTCCACAACGAAAGAGTCAGTGTCAAACCAGTAGTCAAAAAGCTGGCTTCCCAGCAAATGCCTTCCCACACCCAAAACAAGCGACCAACCCTTCTTCTTTAGAAAAGCATGACCCTTGAGCTCACTGTCGACATCATCGACCTCAAAGCTCGCATGATGTACTTCGCGCCTGGTATTTTGTCCAGAGGCGATAAAGAAGTTCTGTTTCAAATTAGTCGTTAGTCCGATATTAGGATCAAGGGCACATACATGGTGGTCAACATATTTTTCACCTTTGTCGAGGTGGATAAAGGTCATAATATCCTTCTGGGTCTGTGGGTCGGTGATGTAGTCCGTAGCAGCCAGAGTGAAGGTATTCAAATACCACTGTCGTACTGAGTCCGCTTGAGTGTGGTGTATTTCATAGCCATAGTGCCCTAGCTTGTAAACATGGCTGGGGCCATCTTCAAACCGTTGGAATTCTCCTTGGCGGCTCTTCGTATCCCATGTATTATACACCATCTTTTTCGGCTCTTCGGCTGGGTCGATCTTACGTTCATTGTGGCCCCAGTGAAGATATATTGAGCCACCGGCAGGGTCATCCACGGCCACTGTTTTGCCGCCAATAACTTCGTCGGCGTCAGTAATAGGCGAAGCACCCGGTAGCTGCGTGGCCGCTTCGAGATCCTCGTAATCATCAACCGCCCATCCTGCACCCCGAAAATCCGGCTCATCCGTCTTAGACTTTTCAGAAATATAGGAAACAGGGCTCTCTCCATAACCACGATACCAAATTTTATCTGGTGTTGTTTTGACGGGAAGTAGACCAAAATCGGTCAAGAATTCGTGGGATTTGTCAATATCTGAGTGTGTATACCATACGTACATCACACTCTTGAGGCTGATGCGCTTGGCAGGGGTAGCCATGATGTTGGAAATGATGAAAGAATTTCGAGAGACAATAATGGTACTGATACCCAGTATCATCAAAAGTAGCTCAAAGTCGAGCGTTGGCTTGGTTGCGTCGTGTACATATAATCCAGTTTCAGCAGCCGGATGGAAAGGTGCGCCGACATCCGAATCGCCACGCGGACCTCGGTCAACGTTTGTGTCAGCCTGCAATCCCTTGGCAGCAACTTGCACCTGGTAAGAGAAAGGCTCGGAAATTCACTCCGTGGAACATGCTTCGGACCGGCCGCACGCGAGGTTCCGGCAGCGCGGACTAGGCGGGATCTACACCGAAGGCCGTGGCACCTCAGAAAGTCACGTTACGCTATCTTCTCACAACCATGGATGAAATGCATGAATTTTTTTGCCTTGCCTTTGGAATGCTGGTTCAAACATATTAGTCAGTTTTGGAGTTTGACAGGGAGGCTTTTGAAGCAAGCAAGAGATATTGTCCGCTTTTATCAGGCAGCAAGACCATTACCTTGTAACTGGTACTTTGGCCCGATCTTATGGATTCTTCGATTAACTGTTTGCTCAGACGGTAGTAATAATAGTAGTTGTCTACTTTGTCTATTTTATTTAGTTTGTTCGCTCCAAGTCTTTGCTTTCCCTGCGATTGTAGACGCACCACTACAGTCACTACTACAGTGTGGCTTTTGGGTAGGCTATTGGGATTTCTGGTTCATCTTACCCGCTCCATTTACAACCCATTGTATTTTTGACTTGTATCTATAATTGCTTGCTGTCCCCTCAGAAAGTCAATCCGTGGCGTTTGGTGCAGACTTACTCCTATATAATGTCAGATTAATTAGCGTTTCAATTACAACAGACACCAGTGAGAGTATTGAGCCTATAGCAGATGATCCAATTATTCAATATAAACCTATAATATAGAAAGGTTTACTACACGAATACTTGAAAATATTGCAGCAATCCAGCAAGTGCAAAATAGGGGCTGTGTAGGGGAAATACAGAGGCACTATAAAGTCTAGGGTAGTCTTGGGTAGGAGCCGAAGTTCGACAATACTAAACTGTTAAGGGAGATTAAACTGAGACACCTGGGCTATTTGCTGTGGAGCAAGTGGAAAAATATTAATATGTATATTATAAATTCCGAGAGGAATATAAACTTAATATTTTGCCGGCTAGGTAGTAACTGGCTGTAATATCGGGAATAGGTATCGGCATTATTAGATTGGTATCGGTAATTAAATAGATGCTGATATTAAGCCGAGCTGAATCCAGCCTCTAATTAGTCTGGTTTTACTAGATATTATTTATTAATAGCTCTAATTAAAACTGACTTTAAGTAGGGAGATATAAAAACTTTTAGTTTTAGTAAGATATTTACTTTTTCTATATTTCTTAGCTACTTAATTTCTATTTAATAAATTATATTAAAATAGAAGCTAAGTAAAATCTTAAGTATACTATTATTAGTAGCAGTATTACTAAATTAATTCTAGTAATTATCTTTTACTACTGCAGTATATCTATTAAAATCTATAAGTAAGTATTATAATTTAAAGAAATTAGAATCAGTATCTTATTTACCCTTAATATAGTACAGGTAATATAGACATACTACCCGAGTATTAAAAAAGCCTTTAAGAAGGTCTATATATATAATATATAGCTGTTAAAGTAAAAGGTCTAGTTTAACTATTATAATAGCTAAATAAAAAATATTAAAGCTAAGATATAGAAGCTGGTATTTTCTATTAGTAATAACCTAGGTTAGAATAGTATTTATTATATATACTTTCTTAATAAGCTTATTAAGCTAGTTTTATCTGAATTTATATTCTTTAAGAAATAACTTACTAAGTTTAAATAGGCTATAAATAGAGAATATACCTTATTTTTCTATAATATATTAACTACTAAGGCTGATACTATTCTAGCTTATAATAGTATTAAATCTTAAGTCTGCTAGTATCTTTTTAATATTAACTACTTCTATATATTTTATAAGAGTTTAGCTTTAAAGAGGCTTTAGTAGTAGCTAATACTATAATCTTTTTATAAATAGAGCAGTTTTTAATTATAGTAAAAGAGAAAGTAATAGCTTAACTATAAGTTAAGTTATTTAGCTATATCTATCTATTAAATTCAGAACTTAATATAACTAAATCTACTACTCCAGGCTTTTAGCTTATAATATATTTTTATTTTATATATATAAGTATACCTATTAAGTACTGGTACTTATAGATAATATAGAAAATATTATTAGAAAAAAAAGCTTAGAATATAAATATATATATTCCTTAATAAGGGAATCTAGTGCTTGAATTTTACTATATTTTTATTATATATATATTACAGTTACTAAAGTATATATTTTAAATTTTAAGCTACTTTTTTCTTCTCTACTGGAATTCTATCTAACTTTTTCAACCTTTTTTAACCTTAATATATATATTGCTAATTCCTATAACCCGACTTAATATCCTAAGATTTAAGTTATTTAAATTCCCGTTTAGTTAGTACTCTAGGTAGCTAGTATTTATACTAACTTAATATAATATAGCAGCTTTTAAAACCAGGGGTTATATTAAGCCCGAGTAATATTCTAAAGAAAGATTTAATTTTTTAAGTTAGGATTATTAATATTTTTAATTAAATTAAATAGTATATTAATTTCTATTTAAATATTATAAATAATATAATAATAACTTAAATAGATTTTTTTTTAAAAAAAAGTTTAAGAGGAAATTTAATTTTTATTTTTTTAATTTATTTTTTAAATTTTAAGAAAATTTAAAATTATATTAGATATTATTTATATAATTTAAATATAATAAATTACTAATAGTAAAAGTTTTTTAAAGAATATTTATTATATTAAAATTAATTATAATAAGATAAATATTAAAAAGGAAGTTAACTTTTTAATAATAGAAAATATTAATTTTTTTTATATTTTATTATTTAAAATAAAATTATTATTTTAAGATTATTAATTATAAATAGTAAGATTATTAACTGTAAATAATAAAGTTAAAGTTAAAGAGGTTAAATAGATGCTTTAAGTAAAAATTAGTAGATAATAATTTTATTATTTAGCTATTATTTCTTTTAATATTAAATATAGCTTTTATTATTTATTTTTAGTATTTAAGATTACTATATAATTTTAATTTATTTAATAATATTAAATAAGACTAAAAAAAAGAATATTAAATAGGTATATATATAAAATCTCTTAATATAAGTATTTATAGAATTAATAGTATTAATATATAAATAAATAGATAAAGATAGCTATATTTTAATATTTTCTATTAATTATAAAAAGATACTAAATATTATAGCTTTTTATATAACTTTAAATAACTGGCTAAATAGCTTAAAATTAATAATATAAGCTATATATAAGATATACTCTGGGATTTTACTAAGTTTAGAAATACTATTATACATCTGCTAAAGTTAGTAATATTAAGTTTTAAAACTGTAAGTACTATTATATTAATTTATAAAGTAGTATTAATACTATATTTAATAATTAATAAGCTATTCTTAAGTTAAAAAAGAATCCTCTATTTATATTTACTTAAAGCTATATTTATTTAATTAATAATACTATATATATAACTAATCTAACTTCTATTTACTCTTTTAAAATAAGTAAGTTAATAGTATAAAATTAAAAAAACACAATTTTATTTATAATTTAAGTATTTATTTATTTAATACTCTATAATAATTAAATATTAAGCTTTCTTACTTAGAAAGGTTAAATTTATATAAATATATAAGCTATAATTAGCTTAAGAAGCTAAGCTTTAATTCTTTTCCTTCTTTGTATATTATCTTTCTATTTTATAACTGAAATTATATTTATATTAATAAGAATTATAATTAGCTTAGCTAACTTTATAAATTCTACTATATTATAATATATTAATAATTAAAAGGCTATTAATATAAAAATACTAAGATAAGAAATAAAGCTAATATTAATACTAAAATAAGTTTAGTATTTTAAAAACCTAATAGAAGTTAAGACTTAAGTAGCCTTACTTTTTAATATAAATTAGATTAACTTAGTATAGCTAGGTTACTAGACTGTCTCTATTATTATAAAAGATATAGCTTTAAAGAGATTTTATTATAAATAGCTGAGTAGGCTTAAAGCCCTTAGGGATATAGTTATAAAAAAGGTAACTATAGAAGTAAATAAGAAAAATCTTAAAAATCTATATTAGAATAGGATATAGGTGCTGGAGCTGCTAGAGTTACTAGAGAGAGTTTAACTTTAAATTATATAAGTTATTAGAAGTAGAAGGTTTCTAAGTTAAAGGTTAATAAATAAAGATTTAAAGAGGCTGAAAGTTATTATATATTAAGATTATACTTTAATTTACTTTATTAAGTAATATAATACTCTATATATAATATTACAATATTATAATATAAAGGCAGAAATATATATTAAAAATACTATTATACTAATTTATTTTCTATTAAATTTAATTATAATAGATTATAGTAAAGTTAAATAAGTATTTAAAGTTTATAATAGTATATATTAAAAACAGGGATTATAGCTTATTTAAAGTAGTAGTTATATTAAAAATAGTTATAAGTAGTTAATAAAAGAAATTAAGAATAATTTAGTTAAAATTAATACTAAAATTAATTTCTATAATAAACTTATTATAAATATTAATATTATAAAAATATATTAAATAGTATAAAATAAGTTAGTAATAAGATATAAATTTAAAATAAATAAATAAGCTAGAATTTAAATATAATTAAAGAGAATACTTTATTATTTAAAAGGTATTTAATCTACTATATATAATACTTTAATATTACACTCTTATTTTTAATTTTTCTTTTTTTTAATTTTAATTTTTCTATTATATATATATTTAGTTTTTTTAGCCTTATTTAATATTATTAAATAAATTAAAATTATATAATAATCTTAAATAATAAGAATAAATAATACAAGCTATATTTAATACTAAAAGAAATAGTAGTTAAATAATAAAATTATTATCTATTAATTTCTATTTAAAACTTCTATTTAATTCTTCTAATTTTAATTCTATTATCTATAATTTATAATCTTACTATTTATAGTTAATAATCTTAAAATAGTAATCTTATTTTAAATAATAAAATATTAAAAAAAACTAATATCTTCTATTACTAAAAAACTAACTTCTTTTTTAATATTTATTTTATTATAACTAATTTTAATATAGTAAATATTCTTTAAAAAGCTCTTATTATTAGTAATCTATTATATCTAGATTATATAAATAATATCTAATATAATTTTAAATTCTTTTAAGATTTAAAAAATACATTAAAAAATAAAAATTAAATTTCCTTTTAAATTTCTTGAAAAAAAATCTATTTAAGCTATTATTATATTATTTATAACTTTTAAATAGTAATTAATAAATTATATTAGCTATTTTTAAATTCTATTTACTTCTTAATAATAAAATTAAAAATAATAAATAATACAATTAAATTATTAATATTATTTCTAATATTTAAATAGAAATTAATATACTATTTAATTTAATTAAAATATTAATAATCTTAATCTAAGAAATTAAATCTTTTTTTAAAATATAATTAAAGCCTAATATAACCTTTAATTCTAGAAGCTGCTATATTATATTAAGTTAGTATAGATATTAGCTATTTAGAATACTAGCTAGAGAGAGAGTTTAAATAAGAATCTTATAGTATTAAGTTAGGTTATAAGAATTAGCAGTATATATATTAAGGTTAAAATAGCTATAAGTTGAAAAAGTTAAATAAAATTCTAGTAGAAAAGAAAAAAGCAGCTTAAAACTTAAAATCTAAGCTTTAATAACTATAATATATTAAGAGGTTAGAGTACTCTAGTATATATACCCAGAGGGGGGACTAGAAGCTTAATAGTAAAAAAGAAATACTAATAATAGTATTAATAATATAAATTATATACCTAATCTATTTAAAAATTAATAGTATACTTAGATAAATTAAGATTTCTAATCTAACTAGTTACCTTTTCTAATACCTTTATAAACTACAGGTAATAGCTATATCTTAAAAAAGCTAAATTAGCTAGAAAAGCTAGATCTACTAGAAAAGCTAAATCTACTAGAAAAGCTAGATCTACTAAAAAAGCTAAATCTTAAAAAAGATAAAATCCTAATAGATATAAATACTCTGCAGTCCCTTATATATTCTAGCTATCTCTATATCCTCTAATATACCTTAATAAATTATAATCCTAAAAGAATAAGATATCTCGCCCTTCCCGCCTTATAATTCAGACCGACAAGCTATACCCAAATTATCAGTATCTATATAGCTTCCAATTTAATATAGAACAGTAAATAGAGGCTAACCTAGCCCTTATTAAAAAGCTATAAGCTATAGCTTGAAGATCTAAATTAAAAGATACCAGACTATTCCAAACTGATAACCCAAGTAACCTATATCTAGTGCAGTTACTTATCTTTAGATACTATATAATCCGAGAGCTAGCTGGTATAGATCTAGTCCTATAATACTAAATTGACTAGGAGCTGTACTATCTTAATATCCTTCTGGAGAACTGTAAAATAGAAAGAATCCCTCTAGTAGGAAAGGAATTTATCTAGAAATTGTGCGATAAGTATATAGTATGGACGATATAGCTGATAAGTAATATAGTATTAGTTAACTTATAGCTAAAGAGTTAATAACTATAAGAGCCTAAGGGAATTTAGTTGCCTCTAATAGCAGGATAGATATTATAGAGGAGGTTATATACTTAGTAGTTAGAAGAGGTAAATAACTATACTTAGATTTAAGATTAATAGATTAAGTTCCTTGTTAATACTTATATAAGTATATAATTATATAGAATTTAAAATAGTAGTTAGAATAGTGATTTTAATAATAAACTGTAATATATATATAATAAAAATACAGTAAATTTAAATATTAGGTTTTCTTATTAAGAGCTATTATATATATATTTAGTTTTTTTTAGCCTTACTTAATATTATTAAATAAATTAAAGTTATATAGTAATCTTAAATAGTAAAAATAAATTATATAAGCTATACTTAATATTAATAGAAATAATAGCTAAATAATAAGATTATTATATATTAATCTCTACTTAAAGCTTTTATTTAACTCCTTTAATTTTAACTCTATTATTTATAATTAATAACCTTATTATTTATAATTAATAACCTTTAAAATAGTAATCTTATTTTAAAGAATAAAATATAAGAGAAATATCTCCTATTATTAAAAATTAACTTCTATTTCAATATTTATTCTATTATAGCTAATTTTTAATATAGTAAATTTTACTTTAGTAACTCTTTCTATAAGTAACCTATTATATTTATATTATAAATCCAGACTTTAATATAATCTTAGATTCTCTTAAAATTTAAAAAATAAATTAAAAATATAAAAGCTAAATTTCCTCTTAAACTTTCTTAAAAAAGAAAACCTATTTAACCTATTACTATATTATCTATAAGGCCTAAATAAAAGCTAGAAGGTTATATTAGCTATTTTTAAATATTATTTACTTCTTAATAATAAAATTTAAGTTAATAAATAAGAAAATAAAATTCTTATTTATAATCTTATTTTATATATTTAAATAAAAATAGATATACTATATAACTTAGCTAAACTTATTAATAATTCTAATTTAAGAAGTTAAATTTTCCTTTAGAATATTACTAAGGCCGAATATAACTTATAATTCCGGGAGCTATTATATTATATTAAGTTAATATAGATACTAGCTACTTAAGATACTGGCTAAAGGGGGGATTTAAATAACTTAAGTTATTATAGATATTAGGAATCTTAAGGTATTTTATAATTTGAATTGTAGGAATTATCAGTATATATATTAAAATTAGAATAAGTTGAAAAAGTTAGATAGAATTTTAATAGAAAAGAAAAAAGCAGCTTAAAATCTAAAACTTAAGCCTTAGTAACTATAATATATATATAATAAAAGTACAGTAAAATTAAATACTAGGTTTTCTTATTAAGAGCTATTATATATATATATTATAATAAATTAAGTTATAATTAAAATAACTTTAATTAAGTTATAATTAAAATAACTTTAATTAAGTTATATTTATCAATTATATATATAAATATAAAATACTAAATTTATCTATATTAAATATATCTACTATATTTAAATTATTACTTTTACCTAGTTTTAACTTAGTTATTAAAGTTAAATTAAATTTCCCTTTTAATATAATAATCTATATTTATTCTATAAATTTAGAATAGGTAAGAAAGATACTCTATACTTAATTAAAGTATAATTAGAATATTAATATTAAGTAATATCAGTTATAGTTTAATAATATATTAAAAGGTAATTTAATATAATTAAGTATATTAATAGCTAGTAAGACTCTTACTATAAAAGTACTAAATAACTGTATTTATATCTTAAGAGTTTAAAAAGGTCTTAGTAATATAGTTATTAGTTATATTAATAAGACTGTTAGTCTTATTATAAGAGTTATAAATAGAATACTAATATTAGGTATTTATATATAAAGGCTATTTTTAGAGGGGAAAAGTGGGTACTGTTATAATTCTGCTAGTTATAACTGCCTAATCTTAACTTAAGCTATAGTATTTAGCTTATATTTTAAATAGTTAGTATCTATACTAACTTAATATAATATAGCAGCTCTTAAAATTAAAAATTATATTAAACTCCAGTAATATCTTAAAGAAAAACTTAACCTCTTAAATTAGAATTATTAATATTCTTAGTTAAGTTAAAGAGTATATTAATTTTTATTTAAATATTAGAAATAATATTAATAATTTAATTTTATTACTTATTATTTTTAATTTTATTATTAAAAAGTAAATACTATTTAAAAATAGCTAATATAATTTATTAGCTACTATTTAAAAGTTATAAATAATATAATAATAGCTTAAATAAATTTTCTTTTTTAAAAAAAACTTAAAAAGAAATTTAATTTCTATTTTTTTAATTTATTTTTTAAATTCTAAGAAAATTTAAAATTATATTAAATATTATTTATATAATCTAGATATAATAGATTACTAATAATAAGAGCTTTTTAAAGAACATTTACTATATTAAAATTAGTTATAATAGAATAAATATTAAAAGGAAAGTTAATTTTTTAATAATAAAAGATATTAATCTTTTTTATATTTTATTATTTAAAATAAAATTATTATTTTAATATTATTAATTATAAATAGTAAGGTTATTAATTATAAATAGTAAGATTATTAACTATAAATAATAAAATTAAAGTTAGAGAAGTTAAATAGAATATTTAAATAGAAATTAATAGGTAATAATTTTATTATTTAGCTATTATTTTTTCTAATACTAAATATAGCTTTTATTATTTATTTTTATTATTTAAAATTATTATATAGCTTTAATTTATTTAATAATATTAAATAAGGCTAAAAGAAATATATATTTATTATTTAGTATATACTTTTATAATATAACTTAATTTATATATAAACTATTTAAATTCTTTTAACTTATAATTTTAAAGTATAATAAAATCTTTATTAAGAAGTTATTAAATTAGCAATTTAAATTTAAGATACTTATTACTATTTCTATTTTATATTTAAAAGCCTTAAGTTAACTTTTAAAGCTTAAAATATACTTATTTTTAAAAAGAAACTTTAAAACCTTTTTAAGTAACTTTAAAAGTATATATAATAAGATAAAAAGTCTAAGATATAATAAAGTCTTAAAGAGCTATATACTCTTTATATAGTTACTAAGAAATTTATTATTAACTATTATAAATAATAAAACTGTATTATTCTTATTAATTATTATAAAATAACTTAAAGTTATTATAAGTAATTTATATAGTTAGCTTTTAAGAAATCTTAGTTAATGAATTAAATATAACTTACTAATTAAGATTTATATAAGTATACTAAATCTATCTTTTTATTTTATATTCTAACTGAGATATTATCTTATTAACTTAATATATAATTTAAATTCTTAAATAATATAAATAGCTAAGCTTATTAAGTTTTAATAACAGTTAGTATACTAAGTAAACTATAAGTAAATACCTATTAAAAGCTATATCTAAATTAATAGCAGTAATATTAAATTCAGAATATTAAAATTAAATAGCTACTATAACTTTTAATAAAATTTATTAGCAGTGGATTTCTTTTAAATATTTAAAATAGTATTACTAAACTTATATTTAAGAGTAAAAATAAGATTTATTATTAATAAGAATATAATATACTCTTTTATAAAATCTAAAGATATAGAATTATTTATAAGGCTTTTAATAGCCTAAACTATATATACTACTTAATAAAATCAGCTTTTATAGCACTAGAAATATAAAGTAAATAAATTCCCAGTAGTAGAATAAAAACTTATCTATATTATATTACTATAGAAGTTTAACTATAGTATTATTTCATTAAGAAATACACTTTAGGATATATACTGCTATAATACTATATCAGCTGTATTATAGAATTATAGCTGGATTTTATTATCAGTTAGCAAAGAAATACTACAGTTAATAAAGGTCTGTATATAGAGTTATTATAGTAGCTGGCGAGAATTATAAGCCTGTTACTATATGTCGATAACCAGGGTTAATAAGATGAATCGGGGATGGTATTTACATTATTAACAGCTCTCTAAAGACTTAAATAGCTAAACTGACGTTATTCTGGTGGTAGATTTTGAGGCCTTCTTAATACCCATTCTGCGTCCCTTAAGTGCCTGGATAATTAATGCCCAAAGACGGTATCTTCTCGGTCACTCGATGTATCGCGGCTCGGTGTAGCGCGTATGAATCGAGAATGCGGGGAACATGTTGAGTCAGCTCTGTTTCCGAGGTGAAGAAATTAGTCTAGCCGATCGAGCCGTTTTCGAGGCTAAGGCGTCGTACTTAGCGTATTCCGGATCGAATTCAAGTCATTTTTTGTCATTTTAGCCATCTGCTCGAGTGGCACTGAGCTGTAGCAGCCAACTCTTCTATACCAGACGAACGAATTTCCAGGCCCAATAATTTCAAGGCAATTGTTGGAATATTCCGCCACGTGCGTGCGCCAATTGACTGTCTCCGAAGATGAGTTGAACCTCCTAATCCCAGCTTGATGCCGATGGCTTTTTATCCCTTTTTTTCGACTGCTTTTATTCACTTTCAGCATAGAGTTAGCTAGTCAGGTTCGACTCTTGATTGAAGCCCTGCTTCGCTTCACACTGCTACTATCTACATTGTCACTCCTAGTGCAATTCCCGCCGACAGGGGGCAGTTCGCACAAATTTGGTCCCTGTAGATACTACTACTGCACCATCGCGTAAGTTCGGGAATGGCTCAGACCGGCCGGAAACTCTTCACCGGATTGCGGGGAGACGATGGGATGGAACACCGGCCGATCCGTCCGAGCGAAAGACGTGAGAGATAACGAAGGGCTAGTGTAGTGGCGCACTTCGACGACCACGCTATCTATCTGCATTTGCTATCTATGTATACAACATTTGCAGAGTAGTCGAGCTGGAAGTAGTCGACCTGAAAATGGCGTAGTTACATGAACCCTTGCGCAGGGCGACTATAAATGTCACTGTCCTGCACCATTGAAAAATCGCGATGCCCAAATGTGTATGACTTGCTTTTCTCAACCATCGTCCTTCTCAACTACTTCTCGTATTAAACCCAGATTTTGGTCTTCAGGTGGCAATATGACGAAAGAGCCTGGACACCAAACCCATGGCCATGCTGTGCACTTTTCCGACGACGCAGCAGGTCTTGCCGCCATTGGAAAGACCCAGGCGTTCGATCGGAGATACAACCTGTGGTCTGTAGTTGGAATTGGTATCTGTGTCTCGTCAACGGTATGCCTCTCCCCCCAGTGTCCGGCTGCATCATGGTCATGACTCGCTAATCCGCCATTGACTTCATAGTGGAGTGCTGTCTCCTCCGCCATCCTCCCCACGCTGGTTTCTGGAGGTGCCGTGACTCTGGTTTGGGGCTTCGTTTTTGTGTCCCTGGGAATGTTTCTGGTCACCGCTTCTTTGGCTGAGCTGGCGAGGTACTTTACTGCATTCCCGCGAGGTGATGAGGCGCCCCGTAACTGATACCTGACGTCGCGTAGTATATGGCCATCCTCAGGTGGGCAATACCACTGGGTCGCCGAGCTCTCCAACGATACCTGGCGCCCTGTGCTATCTTGGCTGACTGGCTGGCTATCTATCGGGTCCATGACTTTGGGTGTGGTTGGAAGCACTTTCGCCACCGCTATTCAGATTCAAGTATTCGCAATGGCAAACAACCTAAGTTATTTGCCAAAGCAATGGCACGTTACCATGGTAGGAAGCGCATTCTCAATTTCTTCTGTCGAAGGATCATTTCTTAATAGCTTCTATTAGATATTTATGGCCCTCATTCTTCTCAACGCGCTGATAAACATTTTCGGTGTCCGTTTCTATCACGCACTCAACATTTACGGTAAGCTCATGTCTAACTACCATCTATTCCATCTGCAGCCTTATCCTGACATTGCATCCTAGCCATAATTCACCAGGCCGTCTTCTTTATCGTCTTGATAATCACGATTCTGGCATGCAAGGCTCCAAACTTCAACTCAGCATCATATGTCTTTACAAACTTCGAAAATATCTCCGGATGGAGCAGCGACGGGATTTCCTTTTTTATCGGAATATTGGGACTCGTCACTGGATTTATTGGTGTCGAAGCTCCAGCTCACTTTAGTGAAGAGATGAACCATGCTACCAGAGATGTCCCCAGAGCAAGTAAGTGAGAAGCTATTTAAACAAAAGGGATTACACCTGATACTAATAAGAATTGGTGTTCAGTGATGTATAGCGTCATTGGAAATGCGCTTGCAACATTCCCCTGGGTAATCGTATTGCTCTTCTCGATGGGCAGTATTGAAGAATTAGTTGCAACGAAATTCGGATCTATTATGCCAATCTTCCAGATTGTATTAGGAGCAACTGAAAACGTTAAAGCGTCTACCTTTCTTAACCTCGGCATATCGGTTATTGCCTTTTTAAGCGCCCTCGATATGAACGGAGCTTGCGCTCGCACTCTCTGGTCTATGGCTCGCGATAATGCGCTCCCAAAAATATTCCGCAAGGTCGACGAGGAATGGGATGTTCCAATCTGGCCGGTTGTTCTCATTTCGTGTATCTCAGCTGCGTTGGGTTGCATTTATATCGGCAACGTCACGGCATTCTATGGCATTATATCCGGGATCTTGGTCCTTCAGATGACAGCCTACTCAATCCCCATTGTCCTGCATCTGATGCAGCGGGGAAAGGTTCCATATGGGCCATGGAAAATGCCGCACGTCGTCGGATACGCTGTCAATATTGGTGCACTTTGCTGGTGCATACTCGGCGTTGTGTTTTTCACCTTTCCTATCTATCAGCCTGTTACGGCACAAAATATGTGAGATCTCAAAACTTGAATTGCCAAGACCACGGAGGCTAATCAACACGAATAGGAACTATTCTTCTGTTATCTTCGGATTTGTTTTGCTTCTTTCCGCAGCCGTATACCTGACGTACGGCAAGGGCAGGTACATCGGCCCAATCAGGGAGATCAACGGAATTCCTGATTTGGACAACACCACGAGGGAGAATTCGATGGTAGGAGACACGGAAATGGGAGAGCATAAGGATTAGTGAATAATTTGAGTATTCGTGTGGAACCTTGCCTCCAAGGAGGATATTTACTTCAGTCAATGCAAAATGCAACGGAGTTGAGAGCACCACTCACCTGCCGCTGGTTTAATATTCACTAAACTCTCTGCTATTTCTTCCAGGTGGAGATTACAGGTCATTACCCAATCATTAGGATACAACGTGAACCACCGTGACGGGAGGTTTTGCATCGTAAGCGGGGACTATTTCAGTGAAAGTCGGGCTTGGCCCAACCCCTGACCAGACCCTCTGATGGCCAAAAGATTGACCCCCGTAAGGATGAAACAGAATGAAGAAATAGTGTCAGGTGCCTCTTCATTTAACAGATAAGTTCAGGGTTACTAGTATGATGAAAGCCTTGCACTCGGCTAAATCACCTAGACTGTGGTTCATCATGCCTGAGATGGGCTTTAAGAGCCCAAATTTCAGTACATCGCCCGAGAAACCACTTCTCAAGAACACACTTAGCATCCCTGCTCACAAATTTCGCCTCCAGGAAGTCATAGACTCTGGGGATATGCGTGACTGGCTTTTTTCCCCTCAGAAGATTGGCAATGCCTCTAACAGCAATATCCTGGCACCAGGACTCCGTGACTTAGTTGCCTCTCCATTAACTAAGCGGGTCTTCAATGATAAGCCGACTACCTTGCCACCCCATGACGTAAAGATACGTCAAATGGCTGGAAGCCCAAAAGTCCACTCATTCCTGGGAGTCGGGATGGAGAATGGATGTTATCGCCGAGTCCACACAATCTCTCGGCATTTGGTGCGGGCGTGCCGTCATAGGTCCGGACGGAATCGACGGACCCGCTCCGGGTCTGATAAGACGCCAGCAATTACCGACCCAGGTCAGTCTCAGTTTAGTGCCAGGCGTGACTTGTTATGGATTCGAAGACTCGGTAATCTTGATGCGAGTCCCGGAATCCTATGCTCCGGAATTGCGATTGGAGAACGAGGCTTATCGGAGTGAGAGTGGAGGCGTGTTCGAATTTGTATCCGACAAGCTGGCTTCTTAATCAATAGATTAATGAAAGCACACACATGGCTTTCCCTAGTTAGTCAACACTACACGCAAAGCAATCCAGTACGCCCACCATGTCTCCGTCCGTCTCGCAATTTGAAGAGCTTCTTAGCAAGCGCACAGCTAAGGAGGCCAATGATCTTTTTGGCGTAGTAGTCGCTGCCTTTGATACTACCGGTAAATTTCCACCTGACAGGTGATGTCTCTTCGTTTCAGCTAATTTGTTTTAGGAAACCTGCTCTACAAGTCTCAGGCGGGACGCAGATCTCTGTCATCCGACGAAAGTGTCCCATTCGATGCTTTCTTCTCCTGTTACTCGGTCTCCAAGCCCGTGACCACTATCTGTGCGCTACAGTGTGTTGAGCGAGGCCTTATCAGCCTTGACGATGACGTTTCTCGTCATCTGCCTGAGCTTGCTGAACAGCCTATAATCTCCGCCGCTGCCGACGGTTCCCTCTGCCTTACGCCAGCGAAGAAGGCCATTACTTTGCGCCATCTCCTTACGCACACTAGCGGCTTGGCTTACGATGGACAAAATCCGCTTCTTGTACGCTGGCGAAAAGAAACGCATGATCTCCCTCCTATGTGGAAGTGTGGAGATTTGCTCAAAGCTTACTCTACCCCACGCCTATTTGAAGCTGGAGAAAGCTGGCAGTATGGCAGTGGTATAGAATGGGTTGGCTTACTAGTCTCAAGACTGAATAGTAGAATCACACTAGGAAAGTATATGGAAGCCAACGTATTCCGCCCTGTCGGCGCTACTGATTCGACTTTTCACCCTGGAGAAAGGCCAGACCTTGACAGGAGACGATTGCAAATGGTCATGCGAAGCTCCGAGGGAACCTTCGAACCTGCAACGCCAAATTGGCTGTATCCTGAAGATGCTCAGGATGACTGTGGTGGGCTTGGTCTCTTCTCGACCGTTCCAGACATAGTCAAGATCATTAGCGATTTAATCAGCAAATCGCCTGTCTTGCTGAAGCCCGAGACTATTGATACCATGTTCACGCCTCAATTCAAAACTGACAGCGGTATTAACAAAGGGCTGGTGAATATGCAGGTAAGCTGGTTTCCATGAGAGGATTGACCCTATCTATCCTCAAGTTCTAACAAGTGACTCTTAGTTTATGTATGGAAATCTCATCGGTGGGAGTCCTTTGAATGAGGAGGACGATATGAATGTCAGCTTTGGCATTGGCGGCATTGTTACACATAGGGATACACCTAATCTTCCTAAGAACAGCCTGGCTTGGGGCGGGATGCCACACCTGGCCTGGTTCATCAATCGAGACCTGGGAGTTGGTGGATTCATTGCTGCCCAAGTTGTTCCTCCAGCAGATGCCAAGAGTAACACAATTATTGGATCGTTTTTGAAGGAAGTTGTTCAGCAGGCGAAGGAGAGGTCAGTTTGAGTAATGGGACTCGTAGTATTAAACAAGAGACTGAAGACTACGAAGAAGAAATCTAGAAAATATTTACCATCATTCAGTCTCTCGAGCATGTCAACTCATGATATTCAACATGTTTTAAGTCTTGTGGATTTGTTCGGTTTTGGCAAAGTAAGTTCGGGCTGTGCTTGTAGTATACACTTCGATTCCTTTCTCCCTTATGATGGTTTACCTTGGAAGTGGCCACTTGACGCATTTCACAACTATTCATAGATGTCCTTTTTAATCTCAGCCTGTCAGCTGGATGATTCCGCCACGGGTCATCACCCCATGTTTGTGATCAATGGTTGACAACGTCGCGCAAAGACAGTAGTGGTCATTGGAAATGCATGTGATCACAGTATAGGTAAGAATGCAAATTGGAATGACAGACACCGTCAAAAAACGCATTCAAGTCAGCAGTCGTTCAAATTCAAGATATTGCTAGGGCCATTCGACATGTTGATGCTCATCTATAGATTGATTGCCTTCAACAAAATCTCCGCCTCAGGGTCTGGGAACACGACGGCCTCGAACTCAACATTCTTATGACGCCCCTGACCCTCGGGATTTTTGATGTCATAATGTAGCAAGATCTCAGAAACGAGGAGCTTAATCTCAATGTCAGCAAGAAATCGACCGGGGCAAGCATGCCTTCCCACGCCCCATCCAAGGTTGGTTTTGCCAACACTTGTGAAGGCCAAATTGGTTTCGCCATTTTGACGGCGGCGATAAAATCGATAGCCGTCAAATGTCTCTGGATCCTCAAAATATGCCTCATCTATATTTATTGCAGAAGTAGCAATCTCCAGCTTGGTTTTGGCAGGAACATGCGTTCCATCGGGTAGATTAAAGGGTGTAAGGGCCATACGCTGGAAAGTGGCTGTGGGAGGAGGTCATTAGTGTCTATAACATCGGAAGCATAAAGCGTGGAATATCAAGGTAGGACTTACTCAGATCAGGAGAACTAACACGTTGGCTCTCTTTCATAAAGCTGTCGAGCTTTTCCAGCTTCAGTAGGCCCTGCTTACTGTAGACTCCACCGCAAGATTCTAAAACTTCCTTCGCTTCTTGTCGAAGTTCGCTTATATATTCAGGACGAGCAGCGAGGTCGTACAGGCAATGAAGAACGGAAGAACTAGTTGTGTGAATGCTAGCAACCGCAAGATGCAACTGCTGCTCGACTTGGCAATCGACATCATCAACAAGATCTGCATTCGGTCCCGAAGTGAGGTAGTCGATAATCGTAGGCGGATCAGAGGCGGCTTTCACACCAGACTTCTTAGCGTCGAGCGTTTTCTTGATAATTGCCCTGGCAGTGCCCCATAACCGGGCCAATTCCTTATTTTGAGGTAGGAACCGACACACAATTGGCCTGAGAATCGAAGGCCAGACTTTCAGGGCCTGTGCATATTCCACAGCCTGCATAACGTATTCCTGGATGACTTGTAGCCATTCCGGGCTCTGACTAGCCTCTTCATTGTGCATGACGAATGCGGAGGCCCGAGCGACGATTTCTGTGAGGCCTTCATGAAGGCGAATGGCGGTCCAGTCTGCACGGCATGCTGGGTTAGTCACATTGTAATTTCAAGTCACCGGGCGGATTAGATTGTAATACCTTTAGCGGGGCCTAATTTGGATGGAAGATGCTGACGAACAAGGCCATGGATTTGAGGAATGAAGGCATCTAGTGTATAAACAATTAGCCGGAAGTTCAAACATATTGGCAATCAACTTACGCAGGGTAGGGTTGAATTTCGTGTGGAGAATGTTCACGCCTCTGGTGTCGAGACCACCGACTCCGCTGTAATTCTTCAAGAGATCCTGGGACTGATTTAGCTATCGCTTCAGAGTCTTTCTTACGCTTCTTCACTTACGTTGTCGATAGATTTCTGGAAACTGAGTGACGGGTGGCTTCTGAGCTTGTCCAGAAACTTCAAGGGCACAACAAGTTTGACACCTGTTCCTTGTTAGAATGCATTATTGGAAAGTTGAGTTGTCGAGTTACCTTCCATGGAGTCGACGCCAAAGGGTGTTTCTTTGAACTACAAAATGTCAGCGGTGAAACTCATACTGTCTATGTGCAGTGAACTCGGTTACTCTTCCATATCCTTGTTTTAGAGTCGCTCTAGAGTCGAAACAATATGCCTCCTTTCGCTTCTTCTTGTTCGTCACGCTAGCAGCCAGAGGAATTGGCACTTTGACCTCTGACTGGGTGTAAGGTAGTAGGATCGCGACGGAGCTAGACAGAAAAACGAAGGAAATTAGGTAGATCAAGATGTCCTTCTCGAGGCTGATGGACAATAAAGACGGCGCAGCCGTAATATTGCGAACAAACGCCCCCAGCTCTGGAATGGGTGAAGAAGGCATTGTGTGTGCTGTGTAGTATCCGATTTGGTTGTATGACTAAAATGCAGTCGCGTTCGATTGGGCTTTTGAATATTGACTTTGGCTTGCCATCGACCTCGTGCCTGTCAGCTGAAGTGTAGCTGATGTGTGCGCCCAGGGCAAAGATTCAGATCGCGATCGTGATTGGTTCGGTCGGAGGTCTGGAAATTCTCGGGATGAGGCTGGGGATGATCCGGCGGTAATACGGACTGCCGGATCCGGGATCCATGGGGAAACGCTTCGGAAATTGCGAAGCGGATGTTCCAGCAAGGCTCGGCCTCACCAATTCAGTTGCTTGTCGCCCGGATCAACGGCCCCTATCTGAAGCTGGTGCACCATCTCGCATCCATCCATGCAGCTAGTTCCCATCGCCAATGGAACACCATATGATGACCTTGGATGTTTCCGACCTGAATATTTTTGTCCACGCTTAAGCCAGGATTCATTTTCATTCGCAAACGCTGCCATCCAGTCAGCATTGCAATTCCTCAACATGATAGCAGACCAGCTGCTGATCCTCTCGCGGGGCTTACCGAGCAAATTATCGCCAACGGCCGTCGCCATTCTCTCCGTTGTAACCGTTGTCTTTCTCCGGTTCATCGCCTCCAAGTCACCCAAAAACCTTCCGCCGGGTCCAAAAGGATTGCCAGTCCTTGGCAACATTCTCGACATTATCAGCGCAGGCAAAGAAAAGCGATTGCACCTGTTGTTTGAAAACTGGGCACGGGAATATGGCGATGTTATGCTGATTCGCTCTGGCGTGGAAGATGAGTTCTACATCAATTCTCGTCGGGCTGCGAAGCAAATCATGGATACGAATACTGCCCTCACTTCTGAAAGGCCCCGATGGATTGTATCCTGTGAACATATCTGCGGAAACTGGAATGTGCTCCTTCTTCCTGCCAGTAATCCTCGTTGGAAGGTGAGTTAACTGACGATACTTTAGGTATTATTGCAAGTTGACTCTTTCTCTCATAGGAGCAACGACGGGTGACCAACCAGAACCTAACAAGTATGTCCAAAGCGGAGGCAGCGGTCCCGTAAGTTAACTGATAGATCTGTATGGGAAAGACTCAACTTACACATACTTTAGCTTTCTCGAATTTGAAGTTTTGAAGTTCCTTCACGAGGTCGCTCACGATCCTGATGGCGGCACCGATAAGCAAAATCTGTGGGACAAGATGGGACGATATATTTACAGCACATTCACCACGCAACTATTCGGCCTCGAGGTATGCTACCCAAGCGTGAACTTCTTTATGTTGGCATATATTAACATCTCAAGATCAAAACCTCTGACAGTCCGACTATTGGTTATCTATTTGGTAAGGTGACTCAATGTTTTCAGGAAGCAAAGTTGCTAATTTACATCCAATAGAAACAGGAGCTGCTCAGATTGAGGGTACTGTGAAATTTCCTAGTTTATTCCGATTTGGCTCAACTATATACTGACTAGTATAGGAATTAATCCTGGAGCTGAATTGGTTGATAGCTTCCCATTGCTAGACCATCTTCCTAACATATTCCGCAAGTCCCAGGTTTCGGGAGATGTGCGATTTAAGCGAGACGTTAAATGGTCTATGGATAGGTTAACGGTAAATTTGACGATGCCAGGACTCAAACTCTTGTCATCCAATTTCAAGCTAACTGGTTGTTTTTTCTAGTATCTGAAATCTCTGATCAAACAGGGCCGTGCCCCGGATTGTTTTCTCTCCCGCGTCCTCCAAGATGAGAACCTCGCAGGTGTTCCCTCTGAAGAAGAAGCAGCCTTCCTGTCCTTGCAACTTGTCTTGGGTGGTTCAGATACGGTATGTATGAGATACAAACGGCTAGGATTGAGCGCTAATTCTCCGCAGAGTCGCATGGCGGCATGGTCTTTTATGGAATTGATGCTAGAAAACCCTCGGGAATTCGCGAAACTACAAGCTTTGATCGGTATGGACAATCGTTGAATTGTTTTATGCAAAAGAGAGAACTTATTACTGACATTTGACACAAAGACCAACATTGCGGTGATCGCCTTCCTATGTGGACAGACTTTGCAGCACTGCCACACGTTCGGTGTGTTATGAAGGAAGTGTGGCGTATGAGGCCGCCAGTTTCCATTGGCATGTTGGCCCATACTAGCACCAAGGACATTGAGTATGATGGATATGTCATCCCCAAGGGAGCCCGCCTCAAGCTCAACACCTGGTAGGAGCTACATCCCTAAGTTCTTTACAACGAAACTGACTTTGATGCACAGGGCAATCGGGCACGACCCCAGGGTATATGAGAATGCTAGAGAGTTCAAGCCGGAGCGGTATAAGGGAGACACGCTCAACGTGAGTAATACCGAGCTCTGTGCATCATAGCCCTAAATTGCAGTCAGCTGTCCACTAACACAATACTCAGTCTCAAGAGAGCGCAAACCTAAAAGATGCCACTCAGCGGGATCACTTCGCCTTCGGAGTCGGCAGACGATCATGTAAGGATATTATTTAAGACTCAGAAGATCATCATCTAATGCGATAACAGGTCCCGGTATGCACGTTGCTGAACGGTCGTTTGCTATTGCCATCATGCGCCTCGCATGGGCTTTTGACATCAAGCCCGCACCACGAGCAAAGTTTCCCATCAAGATGGAAGATTTTCCCCATTACATTCCAGGAATTGCAGGTATAGAAATGCCCATCAATATTGTACCACGCAACGCGAAAAGACTAGCCCAGCTCGATGGGTACTTTGAAGAGGCTTTAGCCGCCCGTCCACAATATGTAAGTCATGCTCTTGAAAGAATATTGCATCAATCTAACATCGTGAAGGGTTCGTTAGATATGGACTCTTGAGTTATTATATCGGTGCTAGGCCCTTGCAACTGGGAGGAATCTTGGACGCGCAGTTGTAACACGACTAATAATTCAATCCCAGCCAGAGTTATCATGATCCCTACATCCCTATGCGCGGTCTCACTTTAAGTAAAAGGGGAAATGTACGCTATCTTATTAGTCTATACCTCTATAAATCCTCTTTTACTTAAAAGAGAACTTAGAAATAAAGGCCTCTGATAGATTTTTTAATTGAAAGTGGGTAATTTATATTCTTATTAGCTACCGCCCTATAATTCTCACTAGTTTAATTCTATTAAGCTAGACTATATTATATTTTAAGTATTATCTTACTAGTAAGTTTACTAATTGCGTTATATAATTATATTATATAAATATATCTCTTATATATTAAAGAGAATTATTATAATATTATTATATATATAATTAACTCTATAACTCTCTCTAGTAATTATTATTACTATTAGCTATATAATTTACTAGATTTATCATTTTAGATAGATATACTATTTGAAATATACTATCTTAAGAGACTCAGCTTAACTAATTTCAGAGTAATAAACAGTGCAAAATAACTTCTTAGCTGTAATATACAGGCTGGCCTTAGTTATTCCATAATTAACTACTTGATATTATTGCTGTATTAGTATAATAGCCTAAATTGACATGTAATAAAAACTATCTCTTAGATTAATAGCAGGGTACCCAGCACTGGAGCCTAGCTGCAGTTAAGGCCTAGTTATAAGTTATACTCTATTATATTAACTTTATAATTAAGTAAGTTAAGTTTATACTAATAAAGATATTATATAGATTTTAATACTAGCTGAATACCTACTGAAATAATAAATTGTAGCTTTATAAATTTCGAATTATATATTATCTGAAATAATATATTAATATATAGAAGCAGTTTATCTATTATATATTCAGGGTTTTTTAGTTTAAATTATAATAGTGCTGGGAGATTTATAACTTAAAATTTAAATTTAATAAAGTTAAGATAATATACTCCATACTAAATTTAGTTGCTATTTTATAGTATAAAATAGAAAACTGTAATAGTAATTTAAATAAGGTAAATAAAGATAAGAGAAATAAGTTTAGTAATAATAATAGAGAATACTTTAAAGATAATAATAAAAATAAGATTAATATTAATAAAAATAAAACTGATATTAATAAAAATAAAACTGATTTTAATAAAGATAATAAATATAATAAAGATAATTAAATCCCCCCTTAAGCCAGCACCCTAGGTAGCTAGTATCTATATTAACTTAATATAATATAATAACTCCCGGAACCAGAGGTTATATTCAGCCTGGCCGATTTTCTAGAGGAAGTTTTAGCCCCTTATATTATTAATATTATTAATATCTTTAGCTAAATTATATAGCACAGCTATTTTAATCTGGATATATATAATAATATTACTGCTAAGAAGTTAGATTTCTTATCTATTAACTCTAGTTTTATTATTAAAAAGTAAATAATATCTAAAAATAGCTAATATAAGCTGCTAGCTTTTATTTAGATATTATAAATACTATAATAAAAGATTTAAAAGGTTTTTTTCTTAGAGGAATTTAAGATACTTATTTAGCTTTTTTTTTATATTATCTTAAAGATTCTAAATAAATCTAATATTATAATAAAAACTATTTTTATATTTTTAATATTTAAAAATATATATAATAAGGATATTATAAGAGATAGTAGTTAATATATTAGAAATTAATTATAATAGAATAAATATTAAAAGGGAAGTTAGTTTTTTAATAATAGAAGATATCTATTTTATATTTTATTATTTAAAATAAAATTACTATCTTAAGGTTATTAACTATAAATAGTAAGATTATTAACTATAAATAATAGAGTTATTAACTAACTCTATTATCTATAAATAGTAGGATTAAAATTAGAGGGGTTAAATAGAAGCTTTAAGTAGAAATTAATATATAATAATCTTATTATTTCCCTCGATAAGGGAATCTAGTATTTGAATTTTACTGTATTTTCATTACGCACACGTCACAGTTGCCAAGGCCCAAGTTTTGGGTTTCAAGCTGCTTTTTTCTTCTCTGCCGGAATCCTGTCTAACTTTTTCAATCTGTAGCTATTTTAACCTTGATGTATGCACCGCCAATTCCCACGACCCGACCTGTGAAACGCCCCAAGATCCCCAACGCCCATGATGACCCTCATTCGAATCCCCCCTCTCACCCTAGGTGGCTAGTATCCGTACCAACCCAACGCAACACAGCAGCTCCCGGAACCAGGGGTTGTATTGGGTCCCGGCGATATCCTAGAGGAAGACTTGACCCCTTAGGTCGGGATTGTTAATAATTTTAGTTAAGTCGGATAGTATGCCGATTTCTATTTAGATATTAGAGATAATATTAATAATCTGATTTTATTATTTATTATCTCTAGTCCTGTTATTAAGAAGTAAATAGTATCTAAAAATAGCTAATATAACCTATTAGCTGCTATTTAGAAGTTATAGATAGTATAGTAATAGCTTAAATAGATTTTCTTTCTTAAAGAAGCTTAAGAGGAAATTTAGCTTCTATCTTTCTAATTTATCCTCTAAATTTTAAGAGAATTTAAGATAATATTAAATATTATTTATATAATCTAGATATAATAGATTACTAGTAGTAAGGGCTTTTTAAAGAATATTAAAAATAGTTATTATATTAAAATTAGTTATAATAGAATAAGTATTAGAAGGGAAGTTAGTTTTTTAATAATAGAAGATATCTTTTTTATATTCTATTACTTAAAATAAGATTACTATCTTAAGATTATTAATTGCAGATACTAAGGTTATTAACTGTAGATAGTAAGGTTATTAACTATAGATAGTAAGGTTATTAACTATAAATAATAGAGTTAAAATTAGAGAGGTTAAATAGAAGCTTTAAATAGAAACTAGTAGGTAATAATTATATTATTTAGCTACTATTTCTTCTAATACTAAGTATAGCTTTTATTATTTATTTCTACTATTTAAGATTACTATATAATTTTAATCTATCTAATAATATTAAATAAGGCTAAAAAAAACTAAATAATTTTATTATTTAGCTATTATTTCTTTTAGTATTAGGTATAGTTTATATTATTTATTTCTATTATTTAAGATTATTATATAGCTTTAATATATTTAATAATATTAAGTAAAGTTAAAAAAAACACTAAATAATAAAGATAATAATAAAAATATAATAGCTGCGAATTTAAATTTTACTCTTTTTTCCAGCTTTTAACTATATTTATTTAAAGCTATTTTTTAACTATTAATAATATTCTAAATATATTAAGATTTTATTAAAGATATATCCTCTTTTATATTTATTTATTATATAGCAGTTATAGAAATTTAAAAAGGCTTTTTATTTATTATTTAACTTATAATTTATTATTAAAGCTAGCTACTTTTATATAAATTAGCTAGCTTTTATTTCTTAAATATACTATCTTTATTTATATCTATAATATTCTTATTTTACTATAGTTATTTAATTTTCTTTTTACTTTACTTAATATTATTAAATAAATTAAAGCTATATAGTAATTTTAAATAATAAAAATAAATAATATAAACTATATTTAATACTAAAAGAAATAGTAATTAAATAACAAGATTATTATATATCAGTTTCTATTTAAAACTTCTATTTAACTTTTTAATCTTAATTCTACTATTTATAAATAATAAAATCAATTAATAATTCTAATATTTATAATTAATAATCTTACTATTTATAATTAATAACCGTAAGATAATAATCTTATTTTAAGTAATAGAATATAAAAGAGATATCTTTTATTATTAAGAAATTAACTTCCTTTTTAATATTTATTTTATAATAACTAATTTCTAATATATTAACTATCTCTTATAAGGTATTTATTATATATATCCTTAAGTATTAAAATGTAAAAATAACTTTTATTATAATATTAATTTATTTAGAATTTTTAAGATAATATAAAAAGAAATAAGCTAAATAAATATATTAAATTCCTTTTCAAAAAAAATTTTTAAATCTCTTATTATAGTATTTATAATACCTAAATAAAAGCTAGTAATTTATATTAGCTATTTTTAGACATTATTTACTTTTTAATAATAAAATTAAAATTAATAAATAAAAAACTTAATTTTTTAATAGTAATATTATTATATATATCTAAATTAAAATAGCTATACTATATAACTTAGCTAAAGATATTAATAATATTAATAATATAAGAGGCTAAAACTTCTTCTAGGAAATTAGCCAAGCTAAATATAACTTTTAATTCTGAAAGTTATTATATTATATTAGGTTAGTATAGATACTAGCTACTTAGAGTATTAAGGAGAGGGGATTTAAATAACTTAAATCTTAGAGTATTTTAAAGGTTGGGTTATAGGAATTATTAGTATATATATTAAGGTTAGAATAGGTTAAAAAAGTTAGATAAAATTCTAATAAAAAAGAAGAAAATAGCTTAAAATCTAAAATTTAAGCTTTAGTAACTGTAATATATATATATATAATAAAAATACAGTAAATTTAAATACTAGGTTTTCTTATTAAAAGTTATTATAGTTATGTTAAATTACTTATTTATCCTAATTTAATTATATCTTTTTAATTTACTAAAAGTATTTATTTTATAGTTACTATACTCTATTTTATTATCAAAATCACTATTCTAACTACTATTTCAAATTCTATATTACATACTTACACAAGTATTAATAAGGGACTTAGTCTATTAATCTTAAACCTAAATACAGTTATTTACCTCTTCTAAACCTCCTCTGCAATATCCATCCCGCTGTCAGAAGTAACTAAATTCCCTTAGGCTCTTATATTAACTCTTTAGCTATAAATTAACTAACACTATATCACTTATCAGCTATATTATCTATACTATATACTTATTGTGCAATTTCTAAATAAATTCCTTTCCTACTAAAGGGATTCTTTCTATTTTATAATTCTTCTAAAGGATCTTAAGGTAGTATAGCTTCTAGTTAATCTAGTATTATAGGACTAGATCCGTGCCAGCCAGCTCTCGGATTATATAGTATTTAAAGATAAGTAACTATACTAGATATAAGTTGCTTAGGTTATTAATTTAGAATAGTCTGGTATTTTTTAATTTAGATCTTTAAGCTATAGCTTATAGCTTTTTAATAAGAGCTGGATTAGCTTTTATTAACTATTCTAGATTAAATTAGAAGCTATATAGATATTAATAATTTAGATATAGCTTATTAATCTGAATTATAAGGCGGGAAGGGTAAGATATCTTATTTTTTTAGGCTTGTAATTTATTAAGGTGTATTAGAGGATATAGGGATAGCTGGAATATATAAGGGACTGCAGAGTATTTATATCTATTAGGATTTTATCTTTTCTAAGATCTAGCTTTTCTAGTAAATTTAGCTTTTCTAATAGATTTAGTTTTTCCAGCTAATTTAGCTTTTTTAAGATATAGCTATTACCTATAGCTTATAAAGATATTAAAAAAGGTAACTAATTAGATTAGAAATCTTAGTCTATCTAAGTATACTATTAACCTTTAAATAGATTAGATATATAATTTATATTATTAATATTATTATTAGTATTTTTTTTTTACTATTAAGCTTCTAGTTCCCCTTCTGGGTATATATATACTAGGGTACTCTAACCTCCTCTTAATACTCTATTTAAAGAAATTATTAAGCTAAATATATTTATAAAATTTATTATAAAATAAAAGAGTATTTTAAAGAATCTTTTTTAGATTTTAAATAACTATTTATTTATAATTAATAATAATAAAAAAATCCAGCTATTTAAGTTTTATAATATTTATTATAAATTCGTAATATAAGTATATAAATAGGTAAATAAGATAATATTAAGCTAGAAGCTAAATATTAATTTATTTACTATTTAAGATAATTTAACCTATTAAAAAGTAAGCTGGTTTTTTTAATAAACTTAAAAATAACTTAATAAATATCTGAAAGATACTATTATATAAATTATAATTATCTTTTTTTATAATAAATAATTTACTAAATTAGAATATTAATAAGTAGAGATTTATAATATATATATTTAATACCAGCTTTAAGCTAAATAAATCTATATTTACTATATTTTACTTTATAGTTAAATTACTAGATTAAGATATTAAGGTAATAAGTATCTAATATTTAAATTTAAAGCTAGTTATATAGAATATTTTCTTTTATAATAGTTAGATAATTATTATTATTAGTTATAATAAAACTTAAGTATTTAATTATTATATCTTTTATATTATTTACTATTTTCCTCTAAATCTTAATTTAAATCTCTTAAAATATCTTACTATTATTTAACTAATTTAAAAGATTTTAATTAAGTAAATATATATATTTAGTTTTTTTTAGCCTTACTTAATATTATTAAATAAATTAAAGCTATATAGTAATTTTAAATAGTAGAAATAAATAATAAGAGCTATATCCAGTACTAGAAGAAATAGTAGCTAAATAATAAAATTATTACTTACTAAAGTAAATATATATATATTTTACTAGAATAATAATAAATATTTCTTTTTAAATTCTAATAGTAATTATTTAGTTTTTTTTAGCCTTACTTAATATTATTAGATAAATTAAAGCTATATAGTAATCTTAAATAGTAGGAATAAATAATAAAAGCTATATCTAGTACTAAAAGAAATAGTAGCTAAATAATAAGGTTATTACCTATTAATCTCTACTTAAAGCTTCTATTTAACCCCTCTAACCTTAACTCTATTATCTGCAGTTAATAACCTTACTATCTGTAATTAATAACCTTAAGATAGTAACCTTATTCTATCTGTGTATTTGTCGCCCTCGAGAGTTAGGACGGATAAGTAATCGACTAAATACTAACTGTTACTTAATATAATTTAAGGCACTACTGCTTCCAGATGCCGAAACAGTATTGCAGGCATCCTCATAAGCTATATTCTTATACTTCTCTATCTAGAGTCTTATTAAGCTTCCCTTATAAGTCTTCTTCTATTCCGAGGTCTAATAAAACAGCAGCTAGTTTCAAAGCTGCTCTAGAGCTTGCTATTTCTTATATAAGTAGAATATAACTGCTATTATATAAGCAGTAGAAGTCAGCTTGCTATAGTAGTTATTTAGCTTCTTCTATTTAAGCTTAATATAAATCTTTAAAAGCCTCCGAGTTTTTATATTTATATTATTAAATAGGTAAATCTCTTTTATAGTCTAGTTATTATTCTCTTTTATTATTATACCTTAAATAACTAGCTTAAAATAGTTAAGAAGTATCTTTACTACTTAAAAATACTTATTAAACCCTTCTAAAATTAAGTATTTATTGGTAATTCCCTTATACTAAAGTTACTTTAAGATAACCTTAAATAGCTAGAAGATCTTTTAAATTATAGTAACTATCTTTTATTTTTTAAGGAAAAGTCTTTTTTTTAATACTGCTAGTCTATCTTATTTTTTACTACTTTAGCTAATTTATTACTTTTTAATAATAGAAAGTATCTTTCTTAATACTGAATATTTAAGTAAAATATATAATATTATTGCCTTATTAGATTGCTAGTAAATATAGATATTTTATATCTATATAAGAATAGGTTTAGCAGGGGCAGTTTACTATTAAGCTTTATAAAAGTCCTTTAGAAGTTAACTGCTTATTTAAAGGGGATACTAATATTATATAACTTACTAAATAGTCTAAACTTATAGTATTTATCTAATTTCTTAGTAGTTATAATCTCAGGGATTAGATACTAATTCTAGCTCTTTTCTAGAGCTATATTAAGCTTGAAATCCTTTTCTATATTTAGTATATTAAAGTTATTATCAGTTTATAGCTTATTAATAGTATTAAATAACTAATACTACTTATTCTCTTTAGTTATAAAGTCTATATTACTTTAATATATAAGCAGCTTATTAAAATTATTTTTTTATTACTATATATTATAGTCTTAATTACTAGATTTAGAAAATAAAAGGTATAGTAAATATAATATTTATTTTTATTAAAATTAAACTTACTAGTAAATATTTCTATAGCTATATTATTATTTATAATATTATTAAGTATATAATATCTAATTTTAAAGTTAAATAATAATTAGTATATTTAATTTACTAACTTATAAAATTATTAAATATAATTTTATATTTCTTTTAAAGGCTAAAAATATAAATTATATTAGTAATTTTATATATAAATATTACTTAAGTATAGTACTTTCTAAGAGCTAGCAGTACTAAAAGAATTCTCTATTATATCTAATCTCAGTTAATAAAGTAGATATTAATACTAAGGAATAATATATTTTATTAAAAAGTCTAGCTATTAAAAGTAAAATAGATTATACTTCTTACTCTTTAATAAGAGTTCTATTACTTAATATCTGCCCTTTCTGAAGAAAGGGGTTATTATAAAGCAGGAGTTATCTAAAGTGCTTAGAGTTTATAAGATTAAAAAGAAGGTTATAGTATATAAGCCAGTTAAGGAGGAGTAGCTAATTTATTATAGGATTGAATAATATATATAGATTGCTAAGAAGGCTTTAATTTCGAGGGTTCGTCGGATCGGCGCAAAGTATATTAAGTAGGTTCTGTTCTGTACCTCTACTCCTGGCAGCCGGATTGGAATCTTGTCTAGAAGGTGGCTAATAAGTTAGTAGGTATTTTAGATAATATAGAGATAGAATAGGGAGAGATAGTACTAATTATAATCTTATATTTTTTTTTTAGATATTGGATAATACTTTTAGTAGTTAAAGTAATAAAGATATAATATTTAGCCTTTAGCTTGCTATAGAGGAAGTATCTCTTATAGATTTATATAATCTTATAGAATTTAGAGGTATTATTTTTTATTCTAAATCCAAATTACTATTACTATATCTGCTCTTAAGAAGGGTTATAGTATATTATAAAACTAGAAAACTATTTAAATTTATCAGTTATTTAAGCTTTATACTTTAAAATCCTATTATATATATATTTAGTTAAGGTAGAATTGGTAGATAGCTTAGAAGGTAGTAGTATTAAAGAGATATTTTTTAATTTTTTATTAAATAAGTTTATAGTAATAGAAAGTATCTATAAATAATATAAAAATTAAATTAAATACTATAAGATTAAAAAAGTTATTTATATAGGCCTATTTAAGCAGGCTAGAATTAGTATTTATCTTTAAATAGAGTAGTAACTATATAGTAGCAGACTTAAAGATATTAAAAAAAAAGATATTATAATAGAATATATAGAATATAGAGTTCTCTATCCCTTTTATCTATTTAAAATAACTGCCGATCTTTTTCTCTACTGCTATATATTGTGCGTTACTTACTAGCTTCTTAGGAGCTTATAAGGATATTTAGCAGATGCATCTAGGGATAAAATCGTCGCATTTAAACTGCGCTTCGCAGCCTACCTGGGACTCCTTCAATATATAAGGCGATCGACGATTAAATCGATCATACGATCGATTTCGAAGCCTGAATCAAAGACGCCTGCACGGATGGGCAGGCTGTGGATGATATCCAATCCCAACTCCAGGGCCGCGGATTCTCTAAACCCATGGCCGTAGATACAACCTGCCCCCCTCAGCGTCCAGCACAGAAGCGCCTAGTTGACGCGCTGACCGCCCCAGTCGATAACACTCTCGAAGGATATTATAGACGCAGGGACAACCTCATAGACGCCATCGTCGCTTACTGCAGCGTGGTAGAAGGCCGTACCACGCGTCGAACCAACGTCTCGGTAGCGAAGGAGTCGCTGTCCAGTTCTCATTGTGGCCCATCGGAAGAGGGCCCTGTGGGTATCGCAGTGCTACCATAATCCAGAAGATCGCAACTTCAACGCCAACGAACCACAAATATCATTAAGTTGATGCCCAACGCAAAATAAAGCAAAATCCTGCTTTGACCGAGCAGCCACGCAGGTTCTACCCGTCGAATAGTTAGACATAATTACCCAGCTGATCGGGGGAATAACAGCATGGTATCAAAAAAACAACGGGGATGCGTCGCACTGAAATACCAATATCTCAGGGACAGAAGCTGTCTTACCATACGTTTTTCAAGTAGGCATCACCAACCTTGCTAAGATCATCAAGATCTTTGATTTGCAGACTCATTACTCACAATGAATTGGTCGTTGAGCAGGCTAGGCGGTGTCGTGCTCCCTGCTTCAAGAAGAAAATTCTGAGGCGCACCAGTCGCATTTTGAGACTCCATATTGTGCGAGTCCAATTGCGACTGCCGTTGATGCGGCTTTCCCGTGGCTGCAGGGCGCGGCAGACTAGAACAAGAGGTGTCGCTTAAGTCAAACACGTTCAGGCCGTCGAAACCATCTGCATCATCTGCAGGAGGCTGAGGCCAACATGGAACAAAGCCCGTTTTAATATACTGCTCATTTTCCAGCCTGCACATTTCTGAATCAACACATTGGGGCAGCGGAAAGAGCTTGTTGGCCGATCTGTTATGATGGTGCTTGAGATCGCTTTCCAAAATATTCTCGATCTCCATCCGGTATACCTTATCTCTCTTCGCCGCCGCTCACGTTCCTTGGCTTCTTCAGCGGTAAAGGTAGAGTGTGATCTGTCTGGATGGGTAAGCTCAGAAGCTTCTTTCTTGCCATAAGAGGCCACTGGATGAAGGATGATCTAAGAGGTAATGTTCGAGTTGATATTAGGAATCTAGGCTGAAGTTGGGTCCTCCTATTATAATGCGATCAAGAGAGCCGAGGAGGATGAATAGTAGAGCATCTGAGTTGTTTGTGACGCTTTGTTCATGCGATTTGCCTCTGAGAAGACCAGCGAACATGTAGCAGGTCGAGTCGATTAAAAACCGATGTTTGATCTGGACGATAGCAAACCTACAAGCTAGTCTTCTCCGCTACGACTACCTACGAGGACAATGAGAGCTTTGACTGGGGTCGGTTGACTCTCTTTGTTTGGAATTCTAACAAGATCTTATTTCAAAACCAACCTACGAACCGAGTCGAAATTGGGAATGGCTGGTATCAATTTACGTTAAAATTCGATATTAACGAAGGCCAAGGAGGACTGGCTGGCCTTTCAATGTGGTTCTGGACGAGTGAAAAGTCGGTTGACTGGCTTTTTGACGATATCTATATCCAAGACTCGTACTACTAGTCTCATGGTGGATACGTTGCTCGGAATTGCTGCGGCTTTGCTTGGGACCTAACTTGAATGTGGCCATTTATTTACATTTATAAGTTTATGAATACGGCGCAGGTCGGTGAGCATTTATAGACAGGTGGGGAATATTGAAATCAGGGATACCAACCACTATTTACAACTCATATTTCCATCTCACGCCCTCCCAGCCTTCTCTCCTCTTGATTTGTGCTCCTGACCCTTTGCCTTGTCCTTTCGGCTTTGTGACAGCGTCAATCAACGACCACGTCGCCCACCCAGGTAGCTTCCACTCCCCCCCACCAAGCGGCTCAACCTCGAAGCCTAGTAGAATTGTCGAAATCACCGCCATCATCTCGGCGTAGGCAAAGTGTCTCCCGGGGCAGAGATGAAGTCCTCCACCGAATGGTTGAAATGCGGCCTTGATGAGCTTTTGGCTACCTGGGCCGTCGGAGCGGGAGTCGCCCTTTCCGTTCGCGTGGCTGAGAAACCGCTCTGGGTTGAAGTCTTCAACATCCGGACCCCAGAATTCCTCAATCGAGTGCGAGGTTCCTATCGACATCTGGACAACATTATCTTTTCGAAGGAGATACGAGTTCCCTTTTCCGTTGCTCAGGATCGTATCTTGGACAACAGTCCGCGTGCTCACTTGGTGATTAGTGACTCGCAACATCTCCCTATAGCAGCTTGTTAGAAGAGGAGCGCGGTCCTCCAATGCTCCTAATGCTATTGTGACCTCGTCGCCATCTTGTGTCGCCAGCTCCTTCAACTCTTCTCGCAGCTGCCCCACCAGCGTTGGCTTGGAAAAAATGAAGCTAAAAAACCAGAACAATGAAGGCACGGTGTTGACCATGGCAGCGAATGGTAGCATGATCTCGATCCGGGCAATCTCGTCATCCGCAATGCCGTTGGCTCGCAAGGTTTCGGCGCGGGCGCGGACAAATTCAGATACTGAGGGACCGACATCGTGACGCACACAATAATATTGAGACAGCGCATGCGAGAGGGTCGCCCGGGCGTGATGGCCCGCCGGGGATATGACCGACGGGAGGAAGTTGGTGACGAGCTTTGGGAGGTTGGCCTCGAAGGTCCTGGGACATACATGAGTGGATAATAGACGATGGTAAATAGTCGATCGAGAGGACAGCGGTTCTAGCGATAGCCATAACTGATCACTTACCATAAGACATCCTCCAGGCTCGGATCCTTGGCGAAGGGGTCCTCGTCTCCGTATAATGCCTTTGTCGTCGGCAACGTCATTAGATGTCGTAACCACAACCATACGTTTGGGATACTCTCGGAGCCGATAGAGTCAAAGTCGATGGCAAGTTGTGCAAGGGCTACCTCATTCATGCGTTGGAGGCCCGCCCCGGCCAGAGCAGGTGGAATGACGTATCGCATCATGTGTTCAACAACGGGGGCATCGTTTTCCGGTCCCCGGATGATGGCATCGGTTTCGTCTCGGAGCTGTGAGAGAGCCTTCGCGAAGGCGATTGTGTGGGGTGTCGTGGATAGGTTCTTGTTGCGAAGGCCGGCGGCGATCAGGGCGGGGTCCCAAACGGCGTACATCTTGCCCGTGAGCATCGGGAGGGTAGCTATCGGCTGGAGGGTCTTGCGGCTGGAGGATATGAGTGAGCTGATCCTCTTCGCCCCAGGCTTATGCCGAGAAAAGGTCATTGAGATATGCTTACCGGAGGATGATGTGGTACTTGGCTTGGTGCCATATGAGCCCAATGATGTGACCGATGAACGGGAATGATGGCTTTATGAGCGGCGGCTCAAGGGCGTTCATACTGGGGGTCGAGAAGTGGCTGAGAAGCAAAATGACGACGACACTGGTAACGATGGCAATGTAGCCATTTGCCGACATGTCCACTTCTTTGATCAGGAGAGAGAGGATGCCATTTGCCGACCCATTGTTGGCGATCGTCTCGTCGACGATTGTTGGCGCCGAGGTCATGGCAGGTTAAATATTGTGAGGTTAGAAGTCAATCAACAGCTTCTTTGGTGTCGCGTGTTCGAGTCGTTTGGAACCGTGACGACAGGCTGGGAAACAAAGGTCGGCTGGAAACCTCAATCAACAAACTTGCGGGGTGCCATGTCTCTTAGTAGGTATCGATAATTGCTCAGTCATCAATATCAGGGCCCATTGGCTCGTTGGTATTGTTGACCTTTTGGCGGATGCAACGGGTCAGCCTGGTGAGATTTTAGGAACCACTTTTGCTGGCTCCTGATTTGACGTCTTGCTCGGCTAGAGATGCCCAGCACTTGTTCGATGGGGCCGTCGTAAATAGCCAGGGCACCCCTGTCTGCTTACAGCCAACAGAAAGCCGCTCAGCGATCGCCCAGAGAATGTTACGGGTTGCTAACAGAAAGACGAGAAAAAGAGAAGATGGCGCCCATTGTTGATGGGCATATTTGGCATTAATATATCGTTGCTCTATGGAGAGGGGGAAGGAGCTTTTATCAGACTCCAGGAAGAAAGCATCTGAGTCTCAGACGACTACCCGTTGGCAGTGGGGCTCGCGCGCATGCCAACCTCTCCGGGGTTGGTCGCAAAAACCTGGTCCTGTTGGATAGCTTATGTGACCAATTGATGATTTTGAATATGTGTGTGTATTGTGTATCTGTTGTTGCTGTAAGGGGCCGTCTGCTTAGGACTACGCCGGGCCTGTAAGTGGGGCCTTGAGATTACTGCCGCCCTTCCTCATCCGGTCCGACCGTGACGGGAACGCTGAAGTGCTGAACCCAGGGTGGGGTCGATACGTAACTAGGGCGCACGGGGCAGGCCGCAGGGACTATCAACGCGTCTACGCGTCTACGCGCCTGCCCGCTTTCTCTCTTTCCTCTCATCGTAGTATTCTCGCAATACAGTGGCATTACCTCTTGAGTTGATCTCATCCGGCCCGTGACACCAATATTTATAGAAGAAACCCTTAACTCAAGCTAAGTTAACCCCAAATTGACTTAAATTAAACCATAACTGTGAACGGCCTCTAGTAGCTGGATTCCAGCTATCTAGTCCAGGATGCTATTTACATCAAAGATAAAGAAGAAAGAAGTTCCCAAATGCCCCTGAGCTGTGGAACGATTTCCCGTCCCTGGAGCGCACGAGCCTCGTACGTCTTGCGGCACAGCCGCAAGGATATGGGCCCTGGCCCGTGACAATAACCCTTAAGTTATAAACCCTAGCGCGCTTTGTAAAGGAGGGAGAGAGCTTATAGTTCCAAGAGATATTTAGTGCTAACGGTGCTAATGATATTTTATAGAAATGAAGGGGTCTTTTCCTTACTTTTTCCGCATGCTTTAGCAGGCAACACTACTAAACTCAAGTAAACCTAAGCAGTTCAGTTTAAAAAACCACTCTTAATAGTGTCCAGGCGGGGAAATAGTCATCCTACAAACTAAAAGTTCATAGGATAACTGGGGATTCGCAGCTAGGAGTCTTGATGGGATGTTGAAAACTTATCTATTTTAGGTTGTTATACCTGACTATAAGCAAGGCCGGCAGAACCCTTACAGAATAAGGTCGGTTGAGAAGAAGTCAAAAAAACGGAAAGAAATCTAAACATGTGTAGCTTTCTTGAACAGAGCTAGGGGGAGAGGAATTGAACAGAGAAATGGAATACACTTGTAAGGAAATAACGGACAAAATACAGTGAAAACCTTGAATGAATAATACTTGGGTTTTTATACTAAGATGTAGACAATGGAGGAGAGAGGGCAGTTGCAGAAGCACGTATTTGTGCCAAAACCCGCATTGAAATCGGACCATAATGGGTCCAGACACAACGCGAGCTTTGTAATGTATACAGGGAGAAGGGAAACAAACAAAGTTCTCTGTGTGAGAGGGGGAATATTAGCGGCGCAGTGGTTGTGGCTTATCTATGAGGGCAACACGGGGTTTAATACCATCGTTTGGGGCTAGGGCTGGGCTGGAGTATTCGAGGTCAGGATGTGTGGCCAGAGGGTTGGGATAGAGTCTGACACCAAGGTCCGAGACTGGTCGGTTGAGGGCGACTCTAGTAGTGTAGACGGTTATGCTGAGAAGCGAAGGTCACAAGGCCACGAGAGAGCACCTTAGATCTTCTCAATTAACAACACGACCATTCGATAACGAAAAGCTCTTTAAATGAGACTGCCCTTCACCAAGACGTAACTGTGTCTTCTAAGTACCTGTGATTTCTAATCTATTTAAACACCATTTTGTTCGATATAGACCCAATCTCGCTTATCTCAACTTCAACTACATCCCCATCACTCAAAAGTCCATCCGAGAACCAACCCACTCCGTTAGGTGTACCCGTCATAAAGACAGTTCCCTTCTTCAGGGTTCGATTCTTAGATGCGTAAGCGATTAACTTCTTGACCGAAAACGCCATTGCCCCAGTGCTGGTATCCTGTCGCGTCTGGCCGTTAACCCTAGTGACGAGGCGGAGGTTTTGCGGGTCGGGAATCAGTCTCGCCGACGTAATAGAGGGGCCAATAGGGCCGAAAGTATCGAAAGATTTCGAGTAGCCCATTTGGTTGCCGGAAATTTCCACCGGGATGAGGCTCCTCGCAGATACATCGTTGCCCACGGTATACCCCAGGATGTAATCGAGAGCGTCTTCTTCCTTTACATCCTTGGCATCCTTGGATAAGATAAAGGTAAGCTCTCCCTCGTAGTCGAGCATGGGCTGCGCATCGTCATGTACGAGGACATCATCGAGTGGCCCGGTGAGGCGTTCGGAAGGGGTCATGAAGATAACTGGGCGGATCGGAACAACGAACTAAAAAATATAGAACATCCAAGATTAGTTTTCCAGCCAAGACAGAGAGTATACTCGAAGGCCTCTTCACCTTTGTCTCTTTGGAGTGTAGTTTGTAATTGACACCGGCGCACAGAACCGAAGGCGCATCAGGCAGTGGGCTAAGCAGCTATTTCTGTCTAAGCGTTACTGCTCTGCAAACTCAACGGGCTCGGTTTCTTACCTTGTGGACTTTGCACTTCTTATTTGTCTTGGTAAAGCCACCCTGGAAGTTCCCCTCCAAGACTAAGACTTCTGTTCCGACGATATCCTTGGCCGCAAGGGGCTTTTTTAGATCGCCATATGTCGTCCTACCCTCGCCGTCTACAAACCGGATCAATCTATCGAAGGACATGATGAAGTTTGGTAATCGTCGCTCAGGCTAAAGAGGATTTCGAATCGATGAGTGGAAGAGCCGAGGTTATCAAAGATGAAATGACGAGAGTCAAGGTCTTTGTACTTGAGGAGCAAGAATTTGAAAGTAGAGCCACATGCGTGGCTTCGTCTCTCAAATCTCTTTCGGCCGAGCACCTCAAGTCCGAGTTCGTAAAGGGTCCGAGGATCCGCAGAAAACCATCTCGGGGCGGACACCCCGAGACGGCCGGAATCTCGGACTTCCGGAACCCATCAACGCTAAGGAGGCCGGCACTAGAATGATCCAGCTCTTCGTACCGCCTTGGCTCTCGCCGATCAGACTGCGCAGCTAATCGGTGGTTTTCGCAACGGCACCTTGCCTTAATAGTTATCAAGGACCTCCGAACTGAACCCCGCCCTGAACGGAGTACGCGACGCTGCCTTGCGAAGCATCTACGCCAAAACACCATACATATCACTTCGAAGACAACGAGTTCATAATTATTTCCAAACGAACGCCTTTGCCAATGATGTATTGCTTGTCCCAGCTTCCTGCACGAGCTGTGTGTTGTATGTAGGTTACCGTTCTAGAGTCTTGAAGCGAGGAATCTACAGTGTAGCCGCTCAACCTTAGGAACTGCTGTCAATACGTCGATATCTGTTATCGAATCGACTCTTCAGTAGGCCACAAAGGGAAAGATAAAAAACAACAACGAGCTCATTCGGTCAGACAAAGGAATAGTTCCTGGTACTGGTTGTTTGCAATTGCAGGGGAACATAGTGTAGGAAGGAGAGACTTGTTCCATTCCATTACTAGGGCTTATAATGTTGCCGGTTGAGGCTGAGTGTTGGTGTCATAGATAATATGATCTTTGTGTTGCACCGGAGGGAACCATTGAGAAATCTAAACCCGCAGACTGCCCGACCTTTCTATTCACAGCCCATAGCCTCCGTTCAAGCGATTCCAAGCTCGGTTTCCCATCCAAGACATACTGGCTGACAACGTCCTGATATCTCGAAGATTTACTTCTCTCCTTCCTCGACATCTGCCGGTGAAATGTCGCAAGCCAAGGCGTCTCCCAGGTCAGAAACCCCATTCACTTCCTTCAGTGGCCCTACAAACCGGCCCCTAGCATAAGCCAGATACATGACAGCCGATACAAGCATAACCCCCCCTAGAATGGTCGAGGAATAGTTCCTGTTTTGTCACAGTCAGTTCGTCCTGCCCATGGATGCCGTTCTCAGGCTCGACGGTACTTACATGTTTGCTGCAGTGACCGGGAGATAGATGGGGAAGGTAAACATGACAGTAGCCAAGATGCACCAGCACAGTGCAAGTACGTTAATAACGTAACCCAGGGAGTGCGACATTTTCCAAGGGCCGTATGCGACTTTTCCTCTCTGTATAAGATGCAGGAAGATCGGGATGGCGTATGAGCTCATCTGCAGGACAAGAATGCCTGATATGATGCCGTAGAATGCTGTGACGTTACCAATGTAAATGCACGAGAGACAACACTCGACGAAACAAATGATAATCACTGCCGGCTGTGTTTTTGGTTGCGTTTAGGAAAATTTGGAAGACTGGCATGAGCGATCCGAATTTCGACGTGACAAGTTCCTGGACGCTGCCCATGGAAAAGACGAGGGTGATGATCCAAGGGAAAGCAAAGACTACGTTTCCGATGGCACTATACGCCACTACAAGTCTATGGTCAGCTCATGGGAAGAATCTGCATTGTTCATGTTTTTGCTTACTTGCTCGAGGGACATCTCTTGTGGCGTGTTTCATTTCCTCGCTAAAGTGAGCTGCGCATTCGAGCGCGACAAATCCAGTGGCTAGGCCGAGGACGCCGATGAGGAAGGATATGCTATCGTTGGGCCAGCCGGAGGAGTTTTTGAAGTTGGTGAATACATATATCGCAGAGTTGAAGTTTGGAGTCACACACGCCAGGACTGTTACTATGGCGACGACATAGAAAACAGCCTGATGAACTATGACTGAGTTTTGTCGCATGAGCAAGGATCTGGCAAAGGGATAGAGTAGCTCTAAGACCTACCGTAGATGTTTATGGCATGGTAATACCTGACGCAGAAGATGTTGACTAATTCGTTGATTATGCAAGTTAACATAAAGATCTGTTACGCTTGAGTGAGCTCGGGCCTCAGGCGACAGGTCGGGGATGAAGTTAGTCAAGAGTTCTTACTATGGTGACATGTTATTGTTCTGGTACGTAGGTAGGATTACACGCTATGGCGACGACTTGAACATGGATGGAAAAGGCGAATATGGATCCAGTTACGCCTAAGATCATCGACGGGAATGCGAGCCAGCTAGTGATCCATGAGGTAACTGGCCTCCAGGCGTTACTTGCCAGCTCAGCTGCCCAGTGGTACTGTCTACCTGAGGATGGCCATATGCTACACGGTTCCAGTTATAATTGAACGCCTTATTTGAGCACACTGAAGGGCAAATCCTACTTCGCTAGTTCGGCCAATGAAGCCGTCACCAACAGGGTGCCGATGGCCGCCAGGACGAAACCCCAGACAAGAGTAACGGCTCCGCCAGATACCAACGTCGGCAGAATGGTGGAGGATAGAGCACACCACTATGAGATACATTAGTTATTGGTGGAAGGCAAGGGAGGAGGCGCGTGCGGTTGAAGTAACACAGATACCGATGCCGACTACGCCGATAACCGCCTAACAAGCCCGCCGAAACAGCGACGTCCAGCACCCTCGATTCACCAGTGACTGCTCAAGCTTTGCGAGGAGGTTGATAGAGAGCCACCAACAACTTGATGGGGGAGGGGGGGCTGCACTGTTGTCGACAAGCGGGGTTGGGTTGGCGGAGGCCAGGGGCTTCCAGCCTCCGCGAAAGCTCGGTCCGGACGGCATCTCGTGAACGTTAGCGTGACGCGCTATCTTCCCCAGATTAACTTGTGGCGCTGATACGCACCATCTCGTTGGCTGTCCAAAGGCAATACGGGCGCTTTGATTGGATACAGAGGGCCTTCGGACGGTTTATGGAGGTCTCATGTGCCCCCAGTACCGTATCTACGTATCTACGGATAGTGGTGTCGTATCCACCCTCATGTTCGGGTTCCGAAAATCCGGGCTCACAGAAGACGACGTCGACGACGAAAACGACGACGACGTCGCGGTGCCGATATGGAGCAGCCCTACAGCCGACGTGTAGCAGCCCTGCAGCCGACGGCCCCAGCTGCTCCATCCATTATCTCTACGGACGGATTCTGTCCTGGATCCAGGTTTGGTGATGCGGCTTGAGCCGGCGAAACCGGCTGCTGAACCATCGCCCGAATACAGTTGTTAAGCACTGAGATGGTGTGAATAGCTCACATTTAGAGAAACTCTGTCAATCTGGCTCTAGCAACGCCTGTAGATTGCTCCTGTGTTTGATTCAACAAAACCTACCTACATATGAGCATCTTTTGAACGATTTCCATGGACTCAGCCGCTACCACGACGACTTCTGGCGGCACGGCCGACCTCAAAGGCCGCAGCCTGTTGAACAAGGTCGCCGTCATCACCGGCTCGTCTGCTGGCATTGGCGCTGCCATCGCCATCGAGCTGGGGAGCCGGGGAGCCAAAGTAGTTCTCAATTATCCCCATCCTACGCTCAAAGGAGAGGCCGAGAAGGTTACTGAGTCCATCGCCTCGGACTGGGTCGCTGTGGAGGCCGATCTGTCCACCACAGATGGTCCTGGGAAATAAGTTGCCGCCGCCGTCGACAGATTTGGCACTATCGATATCCTGGTCAACAATGCTGGACGAGTTCTAATGAGTCCCTTGGCCGTTGCTACGCTGCAAGAGTGGCAGACGTTGATCGACACCAACGCCCGCGGCATGTTCCTGGTTACGCAGGCTGCGCTGCCGCATCTCACACCAAAGGACCTGGGTGGCGGTGCGCGGATCATCAACATCATCTCGGCGGCCTCGACCGATCCTGAAAACCATCAGACCGTCTACAGCGCAAGCAAAGCCGCCGGCTATGCCATGGCCAAGTGCTGGGCCAGCGAGTTGCCTCCCCAGTATGGCTGCACAGTCAACTCTGTGGCGCCGGGGCCTATTTTGACTGAGGCGTCCAAGGCGGCAAACCCGGGCATGGAGGAAATGCTCGAGTCCATGTTCGATTCGAGAACGCCGGTGAGTGGGAGCTACGGATATCCCAAGGATGTATCATGGGCAGTTGCGTTTCTTGCCGAGGAACGATCTGGCTGGATAAACGGGGCTTGCATTAATGTGTCTGGAGGATTGATCAGGACATAGACGAATCTTTGTACTCACTCAGCCTAGACTAGACATGAATTAGACCCGGGTTTGTAGGGGACCATAAGCGCCGTGTCAACTCCGGAGACTGCCACCACTCAATAAAAAAACATGCGCTTGAAAGTGGTGGTTTTAATTACACTTTGAATCATTATCCCTTCAAGACTTACCTACTCTCAATCGCCGCGGGACTGAATCATCATAGCTTTCTTACAGTGTTGGCCGATTAGCTAGGCAGTAGTCGAATGTCATGGTCCACCGGCAAACCCTCCAGTCTGCGATCCAAAAAGCTGCCAGAACTGTTCCTCATTGTTTTCCAACCTCAGCCATTCGGCTGCTCCGTCAAAGATATCGAAAAACTCAATGTCTTGCACATGGCCAACGTCAAAAGGAACCTTCTGACCTGTTGGCCCTGCGGCCGCGAACGGCGATCCCGCTGACCGTTCTGCGAGGTTACTAATCCGGCTACTTTTCCCTCTTGAATTCTGCACGGGGCTCTGGGGAGAGTTTTGCCTCGTAACGGGTTGCTGTGGGAAGGATGCAAGATTCGCCCCATTGGGTAGTTTTGATTTGCTTATGGTGTCAAAGCATAACCTCACCAGCCTCTTGCAGAACTCTTCGATTCTGCATATGGTGGGTGAGTTAACTGATACGACGGTGAACCCATCCGAGACTTCCTTGAGGAGACGTAGATCTGCGAGGTCTGCTGTGATGACTACGTTGCTGAAGACCGCAAAGAAGGCCGAAAATGGGAATATTAGTATTGTCCTGTCCAGAGGTCAGTGGGGGGCCCTTTTGTGAGAGATGGAGAACAAACACATACCAGGTTAAAGAGGACGCAAAGGCCATGGAGCAGGTGCAGTGAGTCCAGGCGTTGTCTTGCATCGACTTGAGAGCCATCAGTGCTCGACGGGCGCTGTCCAAGCGAGCACAATGCGCACCGGCGTCGAAGCCAGCAGCAAGAATCAGGCCCAAGATTGCAGAACGGACCGAATAATATGTGAATTCCATCGCCATCCACTCTCCTTTCAGAAAGTTGCCGCCGCGTTGATGATCTGGCAGCGACCGCGAAACCTTGATCTGGTCAGTGTGGTGAAAAGCGGCAGGGTGAGATGTCATGACGAACCGTGTCTAGCTTTCCTTCGACAGGTTTCAAGCTCTCGAGAATCCTCTGCAGTCGACGGACCTTGCCTGTATCGTCTGGCCCCTCGCTTGGTGTCCTGCGCTCTCTCAGCCATGCATCCATGCCCTGCGCAACCTCGATGAGCACCAGACAGAGGGTATGGCTGAGATTATCGCTGGCGGTTGGCACCAGGCTGCCTGCTTTAATTTCCATCTCTGGTAGACTAAAGGCCCGATCCATGGTGACGGAGAATGTCTTGTCGAAAATGTAGCAGTAATATAAGCTGGCGCGAACTTCGTGTCAGACAACCTGATAGGGAAAAGTCAGCTTTGCATAGGACCGGATCCGTACCGTGGTTTCCTTTGAACCTAGATAGAGACTCTGATCCGTACCGTGGATCCCTTCGAACCTAGATGCCCTCAACAACCTAGATTAACCTCAACAACCTAGATCTACGGATATCATCGGCATCATCAGATCAAGGGCATCCGGGTCAGTCAGATCCCTAGGCATAAATAGCTAGCTTTCTTCCCTCTTAGACCAAAAAGACAAGATCATCCATCGTCCATTCAAGCTGTCTCAACCAATCCTCTAATTGTCTGATAGTAGACAATCTTTTCAAAGTCTTCGTCAGTGACTGCTCCACTATGTTTAAGTTTCCTGAGAAACTCGTAACCCTCGTCATTGCCCTCGAGCGGATAGTCAACACTAAAGAGGATGCGATCGATCTTGGTGGTTCTCAGCAAGCATTCCATGGGCCCCATCGTGAACATCCCGCTCGTGGTAACCCAGATATTCTCATCCCAGACCTCGCGAAGCTCTCGCCGGCGCTGCGGGGCCTCAGGCCATTCCGCCGTGCGAGGGATTATGCGGTCCAGCATGAACGGCAGAGTCTCACCCATGTGGCCAATTACGATCTTGACCTTGGGTGTTGTTGTTGTTGTTGTTGTTGTATTATTACCGTCATGAAGACATCTAGATGTCTACAGAATCCCCTAGGGGCAAGATGACGTGCTAGGCTGGTGTCTACAGCTAAAGAAACCTAGGTACAGGATAGCTATGACGGCCGGAGCCGCTAGCTGATACTAACCCGGGGCCGGGGCCACGGGCCCGTCGGGCCCGTAGCTCGGACCCGCAGTCCGGGTCACGTGTAAGTCTAACTACATCCCTCCACGAGCCGAGATTGCGATCCTTCTTCCTCTTCCATCTAACAATTAGGCGGCCCTATTTGACCTATTATTTCGAGCCCGGCATCCGTCAGCGGATATCCAGGGCGCAGCCCGACGACCGCAATAGCATCCGATTTTTGAGGGAACCAGGGGAAAACCGCATTCGAAGCTGCTGCGCAGCGCGGCGCGTCGCAGGCCCGGCCTCGCGAGCCGAGCCTTCCGACAATACCGAAGAAGATAAAATACAAAGGAAATGGGAAAGATAGTGGATTTGGGGTCTGGGGCCGAGGCGGGTGCAACCGCAACTTCCGGGGGTTTGAGACGAGGGCTCCTAGCGATAATGGGGGCAGATTTCCTGGAAGAAATGTGCTGCCTCTATCATCGCGGTAAACTCGCCGAAGTCTTGTCCTATTATGCGGCTGATCGTCAGCTTCGGAAAAAGCCCCAACTTTATCCGATGGCGACGATCGATCTTCCGGCAATAGAAGGGGTGGTCGGGTGATTTCCGCCGCCCGCAGGAGCATTCAAGCTCTGCATCGTGGGCAAATCTCTCGTGATACGCAGCAAAGTCTCCGTGGCCGGAGCGGGCTGCTAGGAGATGTCGAAGAGTCTTCCGAGGAAGCTGCAGTTCGGCTGGGCTAGAGGCGGCAGCCTCTAGCTGATAGGGTTAATAAGAGACTGGGGTGTGGTCTTGCCACCAGCTCTTAAAGAGGGATCTAGGGAGGGCTCGAGCCTTCCTTTGGTTGAAGGCCAGGGACGGAGCTGTATCGGGTGGTTCCGGCAGCTCTGTCCCTGCCTTGGCTAGCTTGTCGGCCTGCTCGTTTCCGGGGATGCCTTTATGGCCAGGGCACCATCGTACTGATGTTGCTCCGTGGGCTTGTGCGATCAATTGGAACTCCAGGAACTGGGCCTGTAAGGATTCCGACGGCTGGCCTAGCAGGCCAGCTGCTGCAGACGTATTGTCAAGACAGACGTAAATCTGTATGCCTGGCCTAGAGACCAAGGTCGTGGCGTGGCGTAGGCCTGCTAGGGCTCCGGCCACTTCTGCGTCGAAGACTTCGACGGGGCCTAGCCGGGCCAACCCCTCGCCGATCGGCTGTTTATTGCGATGAATAATATAACCGTAGCCCGCGGCCCCGTCTTGCGATCGGGATCCGTCTGAGTAGACAATAAGATCTTCTGTAGATAGGGTCTCAATCCAGGCAAGGAAGGCTGGGACAGCCTTATTCTTCGGTTGGATATATAGTTGGATCGGTCTGTATTGGCGTTGTAAGAGGTCCGGCCGAGGGGACGGCGGGAGCAGTAGCGCAGTCCGTTGCAGACGGGTGTTGTAGATCGGCTTCTGGCGCGGCCTGCGGGACGGAACGATAGCCCTAGCTGTAAGGGGATGTCTTGGATCCAGGGACTGGAGCCGGGCTGCGTGTCGTAGGCGTATAGCTTCTAGCAGCTGGTCAACTGGTGGAATGCCGCTTTCGCGATAGAGGGCGGCTAGCGGGGTTGTCTTCCAGGTTGGAAGGATAGCACGGATGCCGATATGCAGGACAGCCTTTAGGCGGTCGAGGAGGTGATTGATCTGTGTAGAGACCTCGGGCCCTTGTGATCGAAGCGGCGGTGCTGTCTTTCCCGGGTACCAGGCCTCGGCACCGTAGAACAGGACGGGAAGGATGCAGGCTTTGATAGCAAGGCGGATCTTCTCAGCAGGAGGTCCGCGGGCTGTATTGGCTAGGCCTTGTAGGAGGTTGGCAGTAGCTCGGGCCTTAATAGCCCATTTTTCGACGTGTGTCTTAAAGGACAGCTTCCTATCCAGCCAGACGCCTAGCCAGCGGAGGGCTTCTTCCGGGGCCTTCGTCTGGTCTTTATATGTGATTGTAGGGCTTCTATCTCCTTATCTTCGCGAGAAATGTATTATCTCTGTCTTTGCCGGGTCGAAGCTGACTTTATTATTAAGCCCCCATTCCTCTATCTCTTCGATATTAGCCTCTGCTTTATCTGTTGTTTCTTGTAGCGTATCTCCTATATGGAGAGATGCGATATCATCTGCGTAGCCGTAGCGGATAATAGTAACTGGGTTGAGCCCGGGGCAGGGGTTCGGCCTGATATAGATCTTCGAGATCGGCTCTGTATAGAGCAGAAAAAGGATCGGCAAGACAGGCAAGCCCTGCGGGAGGCTGCATTCTAGGGGAGATAGAGATATAGCTGTATCTTGGAAATAGACTCGGGCTGTGCGGTTAGTCATAAATAAGACAACCCAGCGGACTAGAGGGTCAGGCCAGCCTTGCTGGCGGAGGTGTAGCAGAAGTCGGTTTCTGAGGACTGTATTAAAGGCGCCTTATATATCTATCGTTATAAGGGTCGCGACAAGTCCTCGTGTAAGAGCAGCTTTAATATCATAGACTAAGGCGGCGATAAGATCTATAGCAGACCTCTTTATCAGGGCCCCGGCCTGGTTCTTATATAGGACCTTCTAATCGATTATAATAAAGGCAAGACGCCTTACAATAAGTCTCTCGAGCCCTTTGCCGAGGCAGGATAATAGGGAAATCGGTCTCTACAAGCAGGGGGAAGAGAGATCTCTCTTTCCAGGCTTTAGGATTATAATAACCTCTGCGCCTTTAAATACCTTCGGGTGGTGCCCTAAGCAAAGGTATCTCTGGTAGAGCCACCGGATATATTCGCCGATAACCGGCCAGCAGGCTCGGATAATAGCTGTTATAATATTATCTGCGCCGGGAGATATATTTCCAGTCTTTATCGTTATATCTTCTGCTTCCTCGGCCGAGATCAGCATAGAGAAGGGAAGGCTAGGGGCATCAGGCACCTGGGGGGTCCACGGGTCCTCGATATCGTCCCCTGTATCTAGCCTCTCGAGTGTAGCTTTACGTAGGGCGTTTACCTTATCTATCTGGGTCTTAAAGACCTCTTCTCCGACCTGGAGAGGCGGAGGCTGGAAGGCGCTCTGGGTACGGACCCATCTAGCAATGCGGAAGATATCGGCGTTCGTGGTGGCGTTATTAATAATATCTCTCTAGAAGTCGATCTTTGCTTTCTTGACGATCTTGCGGAAGTCGTCCCTTGTGAGGGTCGTGGGCCCTAGGTTCTTTTTAGGGTCCCGTCTCTTAGCTGACTGGTATTGCGCGTGTGCCTTTGCGCAGTCCTTAGTCTACCACGGCGCGGAGCGTCCGTTCTGCTTAGGGCTCCGGCCGACGACCTTAATCGCATCTTGTAGTAGTTAGAGCAGCTGGGCTGCTGCATAGTCTAGCTCCTCGGCTGTTATTGCGGCTGTTGGCAGGAAGTCCTGTTCCTGTGAGATAGCTTCGGCTAGTCGGATTAGATTATTAGGATCCTCAATCTGGATCCGGATCCGGCTGGCTTGTAGTGGCGCTAGTTAAATAGAAAGAGAGATACTAAGTGTATAGTAATCTGAGCTAGTTGTAAGGTGGTCTTCCACTCTAGCTTCTGCAGTAGGGATGTTCGAGATTGCTAGATTAAGTATATTATTATATTTATTAGTTAGCTGGTTTGGTTAGTTAAGAACGGCAAGGTCGTTACTTTTAATCTAATCTGCAATCTGGGCCCCTTAGTTACAATAGGGCCCTGCTTGCTAGAGCGTATATAAGATATTAAAGTCTCCGGCGATAAGGCACCAGTTAGGGACTTTCCAGCAGTCTAGAAAGTCAAGAGTTTCTAGTATAGTCGGTTAGCAATAGATATTAAGGAAAGAGATATTATAAGCTCGTATTAGAAGGATATCTCGGGAAGGTATAGGCTTGAGCTGGTCGGCGTTAAGCTTGCTGCGGAGGGACACATAGGTCATAACCCTCGGCCGTGTGCTATTTCCCTCCCAGGTCGATACAGAAGAGAAGGTTCGATATACAGTATGGTTCTTTATCAAGCAGCAGTTATTCCGCATACTAATCTAAGGCTCTTGGAGTATCATAATATCGTAACCGCTTCTATCGGCAAGAGCCAGCGCACAGTCGTGCAATGCCGAGTCCTTGCCGACGTTAGCTTGGAAGATACGTAATAGTCTGTGGCGTTCGAGTCGTTATCTCCTGGTCACTACTATATAGGGGTCTCGAGGACTTGTCGTCTGCGCTTGTTTGGCGAGGGCGGGGGCGTTCCTTCCGCAGGTCGGATCAGGGCTTTGCAGGGCGACGAGGGCCGGGCCCCGGCCTCGGGGGCCGGAGACGACCCGGCTGCGGCTGCGGCTAGCTCCGGGTGGAGCTGGCGGAACAGCCGCTCGCCGATCTCCCGGATCCCCCTCTTTTCCGGCTGTGTCAGTCGCTTCAAGACGCCGTTTTAGCGTCGGGGCCGGGCAGGGCACTTCGGATCGTCAGAGGGGTGAGGGCCCCGATAATTGAGGCATTGGGTCTCGTATTCGCAGGGCATCCCCTCGTGGGGGGTCCTTCCACAGCTGACGCAGCGAGCAGTCCGGTCACAGCTGTATCGCGAGTGGTAGTCCCAGCAAAGGTTGCATTAGTTAGGTCTAGCAGTCTTCCGGATCAGCCTCGCTAGCCGGCTCGTTCCAAAGAGACAGAAGGCGTGCTTCGGCTGCTCGAGGAAGGAGATGAGTAATGTCTTTGTAGGTTGAGTGGGGTCGTCGAGACGGGAGGGTCGGCAGCTAACAGCCCGTAGGCCTGTCTGGGCCTCCACTTCGTCTTTAAGGGCAGCTTCATAATCCACAGTCTTTCCAAGTAAGTCAGTTAAGGTCCTAGGGCATTCCGAGACCACATAGATAATCCATTTCGTCGCAAGCTTAATAGCAGTAGCCCCTAGGGCCGGGGCCCAGCAGGCTTCTTCATTAAGGATCTTATTGCGGATATCAGGGTTCGCTGGGCGGATGGCCCAGCCGGTCTTAGTCCTAGATACTTGCGGGATAGCATCGAGCTTGATACCTAGCTTCTCGGCCAAGTGGGTTCGTATCGCAAAGGATTGCTTTTTCCAAGCAGGAGAATTCTCGTAGAGCTATATAAAGACCCTAGTGTCGTCATAGGCAATAGCAGGGGTTTCTTGCTGTTGTTGTTATTATTATTCCTGGGGTTGTCGGGTCTGGCGGGGCTTGGGGGGTCGTCGTTGGGGGTCAGGAGCAGTCCTACGGGCTGCTTGGAATTCGGTATGCTGTAAGGCAAGGCGTACAGGGAGGTCGGCGGCGAGGGCGGAAGCATATAATCAGACGGGCAGTAAAGCTGCTGGTGGCTGCAGTCGCGGCTGGCTATCGCCAGTCAGGGCACTTACCCAATAACTGAGGAAGCTCTGCGACATCTCTTGGGCAAAGCGGAACATCCGTCCCGTCGGGAATTGCTTCGCTGTTTCGTCAAAGGCTGCGCAGAAGGTCCTGAAGACCTTCATTTTATCGTCTAGAGCAGCTTGGCTGTCGGCTGCGACTCCAGCTGCAGCGGCAGAGAGGTTGATGGCGATAGCAGGCTCCGAGACCTTGCTGTGTTCGAAGACATCGCTGCTAGGGGGGCTGCGAGGGCCGGGCTGTAGGCTGGTCTGGGGGCCAGGCCGAGGGCTAGGTTGAGCTGGAAGGTCTGCGAGCAGGTCTGCGAGAGGGTCTTCAAGGAAGGCTGCTGGTTCGAACATATCTTCCATGCTGATTTCAACGTAGGGGTCTTCTCCCAAGAGAACAGAAGCTGGCGCGGGCGTTGGAGTGCTGATAACCTCTCCGTGGATTGGGCCCTCGGAGATGTCATATTCGCTACCCAAGATGAGAGCAGCCCTCGCATTCTGAGGGAGGTGCAGAGGGGTTCGAGGCCCTAGATCAAAGGGGATGGGGGCGTCTGGCACAGAGGCCATCGCAAAGGTTGGTTGATCGGGTGGGTGTGAACAGAATGGGTGTGTGGGTGGCCAAATCCTTAACATTAGCAGCTAAGGAAGTTAGATGTAGGAGGGAAGTTTTGATCTTGACCTTGGGGAACTTGTCAAAGATGCCGGCTGCAAAAAGCCGCAGGATGTGGATAGCAACGGTTGCGTGCCAGCCGAAACACCACACGCTGAGCTGTATCTCTGTCTCTTTGCTGTACGGTCCTTGGAAGAGGAGTTTAGTCTGATCGGGCGTTGGGTAGATCGGGTGAAAGTATAGTGGCACATCCAGCTCTTGTGCCCTGGCATACAGCGGATAGAACCGCTCTGTGTCGTAGAATGTCCCGTCGTCAAGCACATTGGGAAATAATGCACCAACAAAACCGAATTCTTTAACACACCGTTCAAGTTCCTCAGCCGCTTCGACGGGGTTGTTGATTGACAAGAAGGCGAAGCAATGATATCTTCCCGGGTGTTGATCCTTGATTGTCTTGAGTTCGTCGTTGACCCGCCTCATGTCTTCTCGGCTTGTGTGCATGGGGATATGCGAAAGAACTTGGTTTTGAATCGAGTGTGCGTCCATGTTGGCGATACGATCCTCCCCCATATCCAAAAGTTTCTCGTGCACGCGAGGATTCCTGGCTGCCATGCCTTCTCTGGCTCGCTCACCGAACCTCTTCCACATGTACTGGGTGAACACGTGCTCCTCGAGCGTGATGGCGGGCAAATTGAGAGGCATTGTTGGAAACTGAGTGTATGAAAGATTGGCCGGTTCTGGGAAATTGGATACAAGAGTTGATTTTCTTGTCAAGTGCTACATAGACTTGCTTTGGCAGTGGTGTCGCGCCGTATTTATACAGTAGGAGAGTTAGACGGGTTTGACAGTCTTTTCTTGCTTTACACACCTCTGGCTTTACTAGCCTTGGCTACTGGCTACAGGCTGTTAAGGTCGGCTCCGTTAACTCGGCGGCCAGACCGCATGCCGGCACCGAGAGTCCGAATTCGAGACATGTCGGCATCCGTTTCGACGGTTAGAAGGCTGCAAGATGTCTGGTTCGAAACTCACGGACTCGGAGTAACAGTGCCGATCTGGCGACGGGGTTTGTTACGTCGGGGTACCGTATGGCTGAACATGAGGTAAAGGCAGTCACCGATTCAACGTTTGTGGCTGCCAAAACGCCCGCATCCTAGTTAGTCGTTCGGTTCCGCAGAAATGCCTCCCACACACTAAATTATCGACAATTCTATCCTACTCCTTAGAAACACACCGTCACACCGAAGCACGAAGGAGAGGTGACGGGTATTCTGGCTTGGGAGGTTAAGGGAAGCGGAAATGAACAGGTTCTCGCTACGCGTTATCCTATACTTTGTTGACGATGCGTGCGTGGCAAGATGGCCTAGGTTGGAGTCTCCGGCATCAAATAGGCTGCTCTCAATTCGTTGTGGCCTTTATTACGACGGGAACTACAAAATATCAGTGAGATGTAAACGCGACCCATAGGCGCTCTAAAGAAAGGTAGGTTAGAACTAAGACAACTGATGGGCAGAGTTGGGTTCTCTATCGTGCTCCTGAGCGATGGCGATGTCGTCAATTTCGCGATAGGCGAGATTACGTCTGTTTCTGATCGGGCGATACGGCCGTCATCAAATAGCTGGAGAGGTATTGGACCATCGCCTCTCTATGCAAAATTCTGGCCTCTTTGGGGTATCTCGTTGAGTCCCCCTTGAATAATCCTGATATTTCGCACCAATCGTGTTCTCCGCGGTCCGCCGGCAGCCGTTCGGAGGTGCACTCCGAAGTCCGTCCGTGCAGGTTCCTTTACGCCCATACCTGGGCTAGCCCATCGCGGCCATGCGGAATTCCGTATATAGCGCCAGGATTTTGATGCTAATTCCAAAATCTGAACGTCCGCTCAAACGAGACAGAACCAGAAATCGAGATCCGAGACAGTTTTACCATGGGCTCTATCGTTGACGGAGAGATACGCAACGTCGCAATTGCCGGTGTAAGTCCCCCTCCCCTCCCCGGCCCGCTCTCACCAACACAGGCCTTTCAATAACACAGTCAGGGCACCGGAGGCCTCGGGGCTCTTGTCGTCCAGCGCCTTCTGCAGGCCGGGCGATTCAACATCACCATCCTATCGCGAAGACAACGGGGCGATGTTCCTCACGGCGCAAAATTGGTCGTCATCGACTACAACGACCAGAGCAGTCTTGTCAAGGCGCTCCAAGGCCAGGACGCCATCGTATCCGCGCTGTCCAGGGACGCAACACTGCTGCAGCTTCCTCTAATCGATGCCGGCGTGATTGCCGGCGTGAAAAGATTCGTCCCTTCAGAGTTCGGCGGCAACCTTCAAAACCCCAACACGCGACAGCTGCCAAACTACAAGAACAAGGTGCGGGTTGAAGAGTATCTTGAAGAGAAGGCCAAAACCCACGGCATAACGTATACCTATATCTACAACAACGTGTTCTTGGACTGGTCAATCGAGAATGGAATGCTGATTGACCTCAAGAGACACCATGTTCCATTATACGATGGTGGAGAACGGGCGATTTCGCTGACAAGGATGCCAACGGCGGCCCAGGCAGTGGAGCGAGTTCTGACACACCATGCGCAAACCAAGAATAGGTCCGTCTGCATCCATGAGGTTTGCCTGTCCCAAAGACAACTCCTGTCGCTTGCGAAAGAAGCGATACCGGCCGCGAAATGGCGAGAAGAGCACGTCGACTTGCAAAAGCTGGAGCAGGTAGCCAAAGACCACGGAAAACAGGGCGTGCCCAATATAAGCCTGTTTCACGCATTCGCTGTCAAGGGCGGTTTTGGAGAGGGATATGGCAATCAGTTTAGCGACGCCGACAACAAGCTACTAGGTATAGAGCCTCTGTCCGTCGAGAGTATAAAGGAGATTCTGGCCGACGGGGCCAAGAAGCACGAGTGACGTCAAACATGCATCCACCAGACCTTGCAAATTCCCGTCGAGAAGGTATCGGGGTCAATTGGCTAATGGAAATTTGGTCGGTTTTAGAGGTAGTCTACAGCAATGGAAATATTCAAGTCTCATTGATTTATTCGCTTCACTTCGGCGACAAGTGACTAAACCTACCTATTCCTCTCTAACAGCCGCAGCAACTATAGGAGGTTGGTGGCAGATTCAGAGGTATCTTCAGTAATAGGCCGGACGAAACCGGTCGAAGATCGACTGGGAATTGCATTTCTCGGGGCCCGGACCAATGGTCCGCGATTTTCATGGCCGGGCACGGATTTTGCGGACTCCGAGTCCGAGGAGCGGTGCGGGCTGTTCGTGAAACGTAGCTCGAAATCTCGAATGGCTACGGCCGTTGGGTGAGGCACGTCAACGTTGTTTCCTGGCAGTCACCTCGCATCTTTAGGGATCCAAGTCTGGTGTGCTAAACAGCCATCTACGTAGAGTAGAAGCAGTGAAGAGACCCTGAACAGGCAATCAATCTTCTTTGAAAACACACTAGTATTCCTCTTCCTCTATAGTAAAATAGCTGGGAACTGATTTCTACAGGGAGAATTGACATGAAGAAATCCATGACAAAGTGTAGTGTCCCACTTATTGCCTCCCTCCTCGCCCTCTTTCTCGTCTTCTCGCAGTGAAGCGCGATACCACGACGGCCCGTCGACACTCAAGCCTTCTTGAGTTGGATCCACTCCTTCACCAGCCCTGCATAGTCGGCAACGCCGTATGGCGTAAAGATCTCCTGAAACCAGGTGGCCTTGCGTTTGTACCGAAGCCCCAGATCTTGAAGCAGCTGGTCCCAGTACGGCAGGGTTTCAAACACCACGTCGCCATGCTTGTCGCCGCAGCCGGCCGGGGTGCGCCACTTGCCATACCGGGCGAAGAGCTCTGCACTATACTCGACCTCTTCAACTGACTCGGGGACGTCGAGGCTCCTGTCGAAGAATGCAGTAATCCATATTGCCTGTATCTGCGCCGCAACCGGCTGGCCTAGCGACAGCATTGCGCCCGCAACAGCAAAGTTCCGCTTGTGGATGTACTTGGGGGGAACCATAAGGCGGAAGAGACGATAGGGGCTAGTGACCACTCCATCACCCTCCTAGGCTTCTTTCTTCGTCTTCCTCTTGGGCGTAACGTCGGGTTGATCCTTGAGTATCGGGAAGCGAGTTAGGATATCGTCATCTGCTTTGGCGGCCAGCTCCGTCGGGATGTCGCTGACTGGATGAGGTAGCCCAAGATCGGAAACCAGAGACGGCGGCGACACGTTGATGGGAGGCTCGTGTCTCCAGCCGGTCGAGCAGTGGAGGGCTTCGGCAGATAGGCTGTCTCCTGTCGACAAGTGCACTGTATGGGGGCTCAGACGGGTAATGTCGGCGTGGAAAACCTTGACCCTTCCGTTGCGTACAAACTAACCGCAAGGACGATAAGATCAATCGCAACAACTCGGGTGCCAACACCGCCACCAATGGCTTCAACCGCATCGAGGACGTGCCCGAGGAAGGCCACATCCACATGCGTACCGACGTATCGGTGCGATCTGGTGGCAGCCGCGGTGGGTCGGCCTGGTACGAGGCTAAGGCTTACTCGCGTGAGGCGCCGCCAGCCTCGTGCGACGAAGAGGGCAGTGATATCGAGCTTGCCCCAATCAGACGTTCGGAGCAGTAGACTCGACTGGCTGGCTGTCCTACCTTTCAAATGTGACAGTGCGAAGCAGCCTGGTCATCCTGGAATAGCTCCGGCCCAGCGCCCGAATCCTTGACTTTGATGTCCAATGCAGAACGCTGGCGGGGAAGGGACGAGGACCGAGACTCACGCAACCACCATAAGGATGTACCCCCATCCCAACCTCCTGGGGAACATTTTTGGCGACCATTCTATTCGCATACGTCGATTGCTCTGCAGAGAGGTCGGCAAGTCCTTTGAAGCCGTACCTTCACGTACGTAGACCTTAACACTAAACTCCGCCACATCTACAAAGTCACCTGTCTAGTCTCAAGCTAACGCCAAGTTTGTACAGTCGCCTACCCCAGTTGCTAGCTTCGGGAATGTGATCGGCGGGGGAGGAGGTAGTTCTCCGGATCGGCAGTGTCGGACGGCCTGTCGACGAAGTTGCTCGACGCGGGCACACCGTCCAGGCTAAAGGGTGTCTTGTAGGAGCCGAAGTTACAAGTCTTTTCTCGACCAAGCAATCGCTTCCTGCTGGAACTAGGTCTAACTCTTACGCTTGGGCAAGTGATGAAAACGAGTCCAATTTCTCTGTCTCTCTAGCCAGCCAGCTCGCGACGACCTCCTCTCCGGGACCCAATCTCCCTCTAACCCATAGCCAATTCCGTCAAATGATCAACTACCAGGGTTAGAAAATCCAGGGATATCAAATCTGGGTGTGTTACCCTGGATGCTGTTACTTGAAGAAGCAGTGTCGACAGTCCCATTCCCCGGTGGCACGGGAGATCTCTCGGCCACGTATCATGGACCGACATGACTATAGTGTTATCAAAACCCGAAAGGCTTCATCTACTGGCGACGGACGTGATTAGAGCGATGACGAGGCAAGTTGGGTATTAATTGACTTATATGGAACCTCGCAGTGTTGCTAATAATATAGAGTAGTGCTATTCGGGCTGTATGATATGGCTATCCTGGCTGTACCCAAAATACGCTTGCCTAAAGAGGGAATTTGTCACATGACTTTGAGAACGCTAGCCATATTAGGAAAAGCTCGCAGCCACGTGACCACCCTCCCTTACAACACCCCGTGATATCAGATCGCAATTCCTAGGCCAACTTAGACCTTTTACCATCACGTCGTCCCTCTGCTATTCCACACAACTATTTCTCATAAGTCACAATGACTCAATCTCACGCTGAAGACGATACCATCCACGGCATCTTTTCCCTGGGTTCTCAAATCCCACCGCCGCCACCGTCAGCGCAATTCTCGTCTCTGGATGACCTCGTTAAGTCTCTGCAAGACTTCTATCGTAAGAACGGCGCCGCCTTGGTGAAGAAGTCACCAGGTAACTATCGTGAGATTCATGGTGTTAGGCAACCAACTTATATTCAACTGCGTTGTGACCGCGGTGACGCTCGTGAGTGTGAAGCTGCTGGTGTACGCGAATCCAGTACGCAAAAGGTCGGCTGCCCGTTTAAGATCACAGCGTCAGCAACGCAAAAGCTCAACTATCTCTGGACCTACCGAGTCGTGGTCTCTGATCACAACTACGGCCCGTCCCTCGACCCGTCCGCACACGTGATGCATCGCCGCCGCACACCAGAGCAGTGATTTTATTGGATTGGATTGGAGCTGGATCCGAGGGTCGCTCCAATCCAGTCCAGAGGCGAAGGCATGCTGCCTCCTGGATATCCAGAACCGATCCAGATCATATTTTTACCCTTTTGGGACGATTAGTAAGCCGCTGAATAAACGTCGAGAATATATAATGTAGAACAAGATGTCACATCCAACAGACCAAAACAACATACAATTGATCAAACCGGAAGGAAGGTCTTCCAGCTAAGTCAGACCACCCCCTTTCCGATCACCCCCCATTCCGACCGCCCTACTTTATGTCACGGCCCGTGTTGAGAGGTAATCACGATCAAATAACTTTAGTATATTAATTCGAGGAACTAGCTGTCGTTAGGACACTAACTCCTCAGCTATCAATACAACTTAGTTACCTAGCTTACTGTACCAGCTATATATTACCAGATATAATAGATTAATCTACTGTATTGTTCTGTTTACAGTAACTATACTCCGACTTATACTACGACGTTCTGATCCCTACTAGGGCCTGAACCCCCCCTCGACCCGCGCCTACCCTGTACTGCCAGTCCAGAACAAGCACGGTCGTTACACTTAAGTAGGTTAGCTATTACTGTCTGATTCTAACTAAGTAGGGCCGCCTCGGCTATAACTGCCCGGGCCGTATAGATAAGACTGGCGAGGATGCCGGTAAAGTAATAGGCTGGCTGCAGCTGGCCCGTCTCGCTGTTAATACCTAGAACGGCGACGAAATGCTATAACAAGCTCGTAAAGGGGTTAGAGGGCAGGTGCTGCATCCAGAAGCCGGCTAGAACCTGCAGGACCTCCCCTTTAAGGCTGCTACTGCTGCTGCTATCTTTATCTTCCTCCTCTTCTTCTTCTTTTCTGCTGCTGCTGCTGCTGCTACTAGTAGTCTCCTCTGCTGCTGCTGCCGCCCTCTGCAGCCAGCTCCGGAGCGCTTCAAGCCGGCCTCGCTACGCCGGTATAAAGAAGAAGATATACTACTCGATAAAGTCGCCGGCGCCTAGAGGCAGAACCCTTATGTAATAGCAGAGGAAGCGCTTGCTGCAGCCCAGATACCGATCTATGCTGGCCTTTTCCTGTAAGAGCCTAAAAAGCCGGCTGTGGGGGTCTTCGGGGTAGGGGCTGGCGAGGAAGAGCCGGCTGATAAGCGGCATCTCCTGCAGGCCCGCGATGCAGCTGCAGAAGAAGATACTGTTAAGGGCCTTCACGAGCAGCTCGAGGCCCGGCTTGTCCTCGGGCTGCGGCATACAGCTGGCTAGATAGATAGAGCGCAGATCTCGGCTGCTAAAGTAATCCATCCAGCCTGTATACTGCAGCCAGTTAGTAATCTTATACTTGTAAACGCCGTCTTCAAGTATCTGGAGCTGCCTTTCCTGCTGCTGGCTCTGCTTGTAGTCCTACTGCAGCTAGATACTTAATGCTAGCTGGGCCTGCTGCCTCCTTCTAACCCTCCCGGCCTCTATATCTTCTTAGCATATAGCTGCTGCCCCTACTGTTACTGTAGCAGCTGCCTCTTCCTCGTTGTTGTTATCGTTGTTATTATTATTATCTTTCTTATTATTAGTTGCCGCCTCAGCTGCTGCAGTAGCTGCTACCTGGAAGTATTGCTGGTTCTGCTATAACCTGGTAAAGAAGGTCTGGACCTTAACGCAGAACCAGGGGCCGTCTCTGGCCCGGCCACTCCGTGCTTCATAGACCTGGCTGCAGTACCCTTTATATAGCTTCCAGCTGACAGTAAGGAAGCCGGGGCACCGTCGGCAGCTGAAGCTGTGGCAGATCGGCAGCCCGGCAATAGGGGCTATAGGTTCCCTCGGCCGCAGCTGCTGCATCTCAGCCACTCCGGGCCGCTGCTAGCTCGGCCCCGTTAGGTCGCGCCCTCGATAGTGTCTCAGGAGGGCCCGATAGGCAGCCGGTCGAGATTGGAGTATTTTTGTTGTAAGTGGCTCTCTAGGTCGGCGACGGTATAGCTATAGATCTTACAGACTAATACCTGATAGGCGGGATAATAGATAAGCCAGCTTGTACTAGCAGTAATAATTGCCGGCTGTAGCTGCAGATATATAGGCCTATTTAATACCTCTGCCTCTTCCTTTTCTCCCTCTCTTTCTTTTTCTGCTGCTGTTACTAGAAGGTCTATTAAGTCGGCCTATATATAAACAAAGAGTATCAGAAGGAAAGGAAGAGAAGGGGGGGAAGAAAGGGAACCCCCCTTCTTTCTTCCTTTCCCTTTATTTTTCTCCTTATCTCAGCTGGCACTTAAGAGGCAGCTGTTCTGCAATTAGCTGGAGACCGGTTATTCTATAGTATATAGTTATTCTATAGTATAGTGAATACAGCGCAGCCCGTGCGTGTATTTTTTTTAGCTAATAGCGGCGTATAAAACAGTCATCCTATAGTACTCAAGTACTATAGAATAACTGCAGAATAGGGGTTAGACTCCGTAGAAACTTCTTCTTGCTGCTGAATTCCTTTAGGTAAGTGGATACTCTAAGCCGGCGGAGCTATATATTTGGGGAAGCGAAATCGCCCTGCTTCTTAATATCCTTAGCCTCTTGCTTCTAAATATATTTTGCCTTTAACTGGAAGGCTTCTAAGGCTTGCTGGATATTTACCTCTACTTCCTATACCTCGGCTCTTAAAGTATTAAGATCTTAGCCTCTTATAACCTTAAAGTATTTACTATACAGACTCTTAGCAAAGAGCTATTAATTGAAAACTCACTTCTCTATAGTATATTAGCCTGCTCCTCCTCAGCCTGAGCTGTTAATTAGCAGCTAGCTTAAAGCTTTTAATTCCAGTTATAAACCTCTTAAAGATAATATCAGTTTCTCTTTAATATAGAGTTTATAAAATAGCAGCTTAGTATAAAGGTATATTAAAATCCCCTAGTCTTTAGCTTTCTAAGTACTTTAATTAGTATATAGTTATCAGTTAGAAATAGAATATAAGAGTTGGCTTCACCAGGGTGATACACTAAGATCTTAAGGTAGGGTATGCTGTAATGTAAAGCGTTTACTTGTCGAGTGCTATGCCTGCACTTAATAAATGGGCTAAAGGCCCCTGAGTCAGGTGACTTCGCCCTGGGGTGGGGCGCTGTGTCTGCCCCTGTAGTCTAACTCTTACATAGAATATCCCTAATTCTATCTTTTTTATAGATAATATCGAGTGTGGCTGCCTACTGCTATACCGGCTTAATCTGATTCTTAAGTAACTTATAAGGCAGTGCCCGGAGATATATTTTAATCCTGTATCCGATAATAATTATCTGATAAGAGCGGCAACTAAAAGCCCGGAGGTCTGGTAAATAAGTAAAGTACTCTATTAATAAACTGATTTTATTCAGGTTATAAATATACCACATCCAGTAGGGTATCTAATCCTCGACCTCTTTTTATACTCTTTCTGAATCTCTTATTACTTTATTTAGGTAATAAATACAGAGATAGCTACGGCAGCTATAGTATCTTATACTGCACTCTGATTTATTAGTCTGTATATACCTCCCCTGTGTTACAGGCTGGGCCTGGGATATAGGCCCGGGTGCAAGCCCGGGACCGGCAGTATAATAACCCGGCAACGCTACTAGCAAGCAGAGTTTTCACAGCGACCTCCCTGCAAGGTCTCCTCTCCCTCTTCTCTCTTTAGCTTTAGATACTCTTAATTACAAGAACCCTATTATTAGACAAATTCAGGGCTCGCCCCTTACACCCTGTCACCCGACAAATCTCAAAACTCAGGGTTACAGCAAGATACAATGCAGATCTACGAATCCTATACAGAGAGAGAAAATGAATATATAATTCGAATTGCATACTTGAAGTTAGTACCCTTCCCAATTTTTAGATCTACTGAATCTCTACGGAGGAGCATTTCAAAAGTTTTGTCCCGCGCTAACGACGCCTCACCCTCGCATCCTTGTCAGCTACCTAGAGGTACATAGCCTTCAGTGCTCTTATTTCTAGCATCCCCTACAAGCCCTAGAATTTTAAAGGTCTCTAGAGGTCTCTAGCGGTCCAGGATATCTGCTAGCAGTATTCCACGCGCTATAGCTTGCGTACTTGTAGGGGACCTAAGAGGTGCAAGGTACCCTATGTACCTATCCTTCTTCTGATTGGCTGCTCTGAAAATTTGGCTTAAGTTGAGGATAAAACTTTTGAATGCTCCTCCGTAGTCGTTGAGAAATAGCTAATTGCCACCTGCTCTATCAGTTAATTGACAGTTACCCTATATTATGCTAGCGTGTTTTGGTTTCCCACTAAAATTTAATTGACATCTACTAGATGTCGCACCACATGACCTCAGGGCGAGCCCTGGGCGTGTGTGGAACCTATCATCTGGGCCATGCGAGATATGGGAACGGCTACATCCGTGGACCAAACCTCTGTTCCCTCTGGACGAGCTGCGAGGCACGCCTAGAGAGCTTGTTTCCGGGCCGACCATAGAGAATCCATGTCTTGTTTACTATTTGCGGAGAGAAACGACTGGCACCTCGATGTACTGCTGACATCCTTTGCCGCACGAATGCTGTCCTCGATGATTTGTCGAGACCCGGAGAATCTAACCACGTTAGCTGAGTTACTTCAAGCCGTTCATCTGGAACGACTGTACGGTCACATACTTGAGGAAAAGAGTGGGCAACTCTTCCCATTTCTTCCCCCCCGCTCCGCCACTTTTGTTGACAACCTTCATCTGCTCGTCGTCCATCAATTCGCACGCGGCAAGATTGACTCCTGCGCGGATCATCTTGGATGCCGCGTCGGCAGCGTCCTTGACAGTCAGAAAGGTTGCGGTAGCCACACTATAGTCGGAGGGCACAATGGCCAACTTGAGTGTCGCCTCTGTGATGATTCCAAGCGTGCCTTCGGACCCTGTGAAGAGGCCTGTCAGGTTATAGCCCGCCTAAGTCTTGCGCGGCCGGCGACGCGTCTTGATAACCGAGCCGTCTGCCAATGCAACCGTTACGCTGAGAACGTAGTCCTTCATTGTGCCATACCTCATGGCGTTGGTTCCGCTGCAGTTGGTCGCAATCATCCCCCCAATCTGAGCTGTCGGACTAGGATCCAGCGGCAGAAACAAGCGGCTCTCCTCAATCTCCTTGTGGGCGTTTAGATGCGTCCAGTTGACCCCGGCTTGGACGGTACCGTCTAGGTCATCTGGGTGAAACTCGATGATCTTGTCCATCCGCGATAGATCGATGCAGACGCCCGGGTATGCTGACGAAAAATTCCCTTCCACGCTCGAGCCAGCGCCATATGGCACCATCGGGATCTTGTAACGGGAGCAGATCTTGGCGACGGCGGCCACTTCCTCGGTACTCGACGGGAAAACTATGGCCTTGGGCCTGATTGGAGAGTTGGAAGTCGACCATTCTGAGAACCCGTGCTCTTCAATGTCATCCTGGTCTATGCTCACTGCATCTTCTCCGAGCCGATGACGGATCTCTGCGATGCCCTGACAAGGCAGTGTCAGCTTGCAGAACCAAGGGGGCGGCCCCAAAGACCCATACGTACATACGTACCTTTGCCGTGGCCGCTGCTCCAGCATAGTGTCTAGCATGGTGTGGTCTGAACATGGCCGGGAGTGGTTCAATGTCATCTGCATACCAAGTGCCGAAGCCTGCGATGCCGGCGACGATCATAGCGACAGGCCCTGCAGTTGAATATTTAGGCTTTGCACGACGGGCATAGTATCTTTTTAAGAGAGTCCACGTCCAGGCCGCTCGAAAAGATGGCGCCGCGTGCCGCGTGGATAGATTGACCAGGCTGCGCATCACGAGGCCGTCGACGTGTGAAGAACAAGAATTGAAGCCCAGTCAGTCGGCGGACCGTAAAGAGGCTAAAGAGTCGAAGTTGTTGAGTTTTAATAAAAACTCTTGTCAATTTCCGAGAACTTATTACGACATGGTACAGTATCGTCGCTTGTGCCGGGGACTAGACAGGCGACACCCAGTCGGAAAATCTGAATTTGGTCTAGTTTCCGCGTATAGAATAAGGGAGCCGGATCTTAGACTACCTGGGATTATCCGCTGTTTGTATTTCCCCGCGTGCTCCGGAGTGGAAACGGATACGCGAGACTCATTGTTGGCGTTGTGGGGATGGGCTATTCATGTTACAGGTGAGGTGGGTAGATGTCGAAATATAGATACCATGGTTCAAGGAGGATAGGACAGTATATTTGCTGCTGAGCCGGTGCTACTTGGCTGACGGACTGGTAAATTATAAACCCGACTTCTCTAATATTGTTTGCACCCCCAAACCTTCCCAGAAGATTTGCAGTGCTTATTCTTGTCCTTTTCTAGCTCATGGAGCCCCGATCTTGACTACCTGCATACTCTGTGGCCAACTCTTCATGTCCAACAGGCTGCTGTGTCTCCATCTCGCTGTAACTGATTGAGTTGTACTGGGGCTAATGATCCTCTATAAACACAGGGTCTCCTTTTGGCTGCTCCTACCATGAAGCCAGATGTCCATTCTCTTCGAAGGTGTTTGCAGAATAAGGTAGATTAATGTGAAAGAAAGCCACTATACTCGCTCTGATATTGCAAATAAATACATCGAACATATCACGCCGCTCCTGCCCCCCCAGCAGCCGCCCCAAGAGCTCCGTCCTCTTGACCCATTTCATGTCTGGATAAGGACATGGTACCTCAGGTGCGGTAAGATTCTCCAACTCTGAAAGGGCTGTTAGTGAAAGTCACAAGTTTTTGAATTGTGATATCTGGCGTACCTTCTCGCTTGGCAGTCCTGCTCTCAGCAACACCATGCCACAGCCCCAATGCCCAGAGAGCAGCCAGGGCGTCCCGAGTTGTCCGGTCTAGTGGCTCCAAGATGACTAGCTTGTGCTCATTGTTCTCGCTGCTCTCATATGCTACCTTTTGTCCTTGGGCATCAATCCATTGATACTGCCCGCCTTTCCACTTTGGCTTGGTGTGGAATAGAACCTGTTGATTTGCTGGGCCGAACAGGTCACTATCCGCCGACGATTTACCAGGATTAAGGACAGCCTTGAACTCTGCCTTTGGTAGCAGCGACTTGGAAACTTCAAAAAAAAAAAGGTGTTTCCAGGCATCTCGGGTGACACTGTTGTGATGTCGTATGCAGGCACACCAGTGCGGTACTGGGCACCTAGTGAGTGTGCAAGGTAGAAGAGGTGGTGGCTTCGCTGGTCGAGAGAGGCTATGCTTCCTTCTTTCAGCAGGTCGTCATCCTCATACTCGATGCGCTCGAATTTTGTGGATGACGGTTTTGGGGACAGTGCAGTAACGCCTTGGCCCAGCTCGTAAAGAGGCACCGAGGGGTTTGCCTCAGCAACGATGGATTGGCCTGTTAGCATCAGGGTGACGGGCTCCAGTGTTCGCTGCATTGTGATGTGGATGAGTTGTGCAGAAATATTCTCTTCACAAATTGTAGACGAGATGGGGAGCGATGACGATTCAGAGAGCGATATAACGCATTAGTAAAAAGGTGAACAATGGAATCTTCTGCCTCTGAATATCGATGTGAAAACAGGCATCGAATTGAGGCACATTCCACGTGACAGCTTAGGGTTAGCCGAGTTCGTCAATCAGGTCGCGAATCTGCTTCTTAGCCTGGAGCAGCCCATTTTCTTGAATGAGCTCCGGGGATAACATAGGGTACGCCCGCCTTGGTAGTGGCGCGGACGGCAGGGTCTTGAATGTTGATGACGTGGGAAAGAGGGGGTGCTAGGATGACGGCGTCTTGGCCTTTGAAGACGTTGGTAATAAACGTCTCATCCTCAAGGTCGCCAGTCTTCACAATGACTTTGGAGGGGAATTTGCTGGTCGACTCGGGCCGCTTCACGGCGGTTGTGAGCATGGGGGATCCAAGGTTGCCGCTGGCGCCAATGATGGCGATCTTGCGTCCTTTTGAACTTGAGACATGGCGTTTTTTTTTTGAAGGAATTTGGACCACGGTGATGAGAGATATATAGATGGGTGGATGTAAAGTTGGAGATTGTGTGCTGACGGCCTTGAGGGACTCGGTTAAATAGCTGGTTGAATCACAAATCACCATGAACAAAAGCTGACGTCAGCCTGCTCGGTGTCAGTAATAGCAATTGACATTAGCTATCAGCTGTATTGGTTCATGATTTTAGTTAAAACTTTCTGTGACGGTGTTTAGTCATACGGTAACCACCCTGTGTTCTCTCCTGAGTAGTCGCTAGCAGAGTCCATGACATCCCCTCTGTAACCCCCGTCTTCCTGCCGAACAAGCCACCGAAGGCCCTGCTTTTCGCACATATGTTCTACATCCTTCCATGCATCACAGCGTGGCCCTCTTCCGAGTTCCTCCATCACGTCCTCCGGAGGCAAAGAGAAAGCCTTGACATTGAGTACCACCTCTTCTAATTGCGGGGTTACTGATTTCCAAGTGTCGTTGAAAAATTGCAGCAAGGCTCCCGTGATGGCGCGCCCATTCCAACGATGGAAGCTATCGTAATCAAGCAGATCATCTCGGATGATTAAACGTCTGAGTCCCGATGGTAGGAGGGCAGCTAGTGGTGGCCAGTCGTGAGGAAGTGTGTGGCCATAGAGTGTAGTCAAGGGAACCTCTAGCTCGTGAAGTTTGGGGAAATCTCCGAGCGGTGCGAGGTTTCCTGTAAGCACATCACTCATGCTGGTAACGTCCAGAGCCTCGTCTGCAAAGAATTCCAGTTTGAATGACAGGTGAGAGAGTGTGTTGTGAACGTGTTGTAATCCTGTTCGGAATTCAACAAGCTCAAACCGATACTCGGATGACGGCAGATTGCAGGCGTAGAGTAACGACTCTAGATTTGGGGTTTGCTTGAGCATCATCTCCATAGTATCCGCGTTTGAAGACGAGTTGACCACCTCCAAAGAGGCGAGACTGGTCGCTTTTGGGGCATCTGGGAGCGGCCAGGCATGATATTTGTTTGTTCGGTCGCGACGGCTGGTTCGATGGCTGGGAAGGCAACTGAGCGACAGAGCCTTGATTTTGGGTAGATAGAAGGAGAGTAGGTAGATATCTTTCGGCGGCTGCACCCGGCCTTCCTCTTCGCCGGGGTTGGCAATCGTAAAATGAGTCAGGCTTTGAAACATTGCCGGTGCCTTGGATCCTTTGGAGACGGACACTGCGTGTTTAAACATCTCCACCAGCCATTTGTGATCATACAAGAAATAGCCAACGTCGATCGTTAAGCTCTGAAGCTCGGTGCATAGTGCCACGATGATAGCCACAACGGCGTCAAGATGACGCTCCTTAGACACAGCCAGTTCCCACTCCTTTGGGGAAGGTAAACCCAGTTTCTTGATCGCGCGAGTGACCAGCCGTCGGAGGTGTTCATCCTTTATCGGGATATACGTCAAAGGGTCGTAGTACCCCCCGAAACGGGGATGAGCGTAATTCAAGGCGCGAATGTGAAGGCTTTTGATATCTTGGACGAGAGCCGGACGGTTAAGTATCGCTCGTAGAAAAGAAGACACCGCTGACGGCTTTTTCGTCTCTTTAATGTCGTGTGTTATGGTGACATCGTGGTATAAGAAATGCAGCGTTATGGTAGATAGGCCTTTGCACGTCTGGCAAAGACTGGATTTATCCTGGGCGGATAATTGGGGGATAATTTGGTACTTTAGAATACTCAAAGTGTGGATGAAGGAGGCCATCGTGACGATCAATAATGGGGATTCCAGTTGTGCATCAGAGAGCACGAGTGAGGGGATAAATGGGATGAGTCAAGTAAGCAAACAATCGGACGACTTCTGGTATTCTGTAGCGGATTAACTATTGGCCGCAGGCAGCTAGGCTAATTTACTCTAATCCTACGCTAATCAACCCAATCCAGTTCAAATCTTCAAGAACCCCAAATCCAGTCCAGCTATTTTCTGTCCACGCCAGTCCAATCCAAATTGCCTCCAATTCAATTAGATCACTGGGCCTGACTATAACGAGTACGATCTTTGAGTCGACGTTTTCAAAAGCCATCCACCAAATCCTTCTCCGGCAGTAGAGCGAACATCCCCTTCAATCGGAGAATCGTCATCATCCTCCAGGTTCTCGATCCACTCGTGCTCGCGGATCGCCCGCTCCGCAACGGGAAACCCATCTTGTTCACGTAGCCAGGTGAAGATATTCCGAGTCACCATTTCCGAATTCTCGTCTTCTGAGTCGAGATCATCATAACCAACATCGCCATGGTCTATCACTTCACCGCACTTCGGGCGCAATGTCGTCAACGGTACATCACGCTTGCCCTGCTCTACCATCTCTCCCTGGCAGAGCCACGTGAACCCCGTATATCCAAGGCAATGGCTCCTCCCACATAGTGCGTGCTCGTGGACGTCCAGATTAGTATCGACCAGTGCAGTAGAGCCGAACGGTGCGAATGGGAAGAGAGGCGGTATCGAGTAGTAGTCCAGATCGCGACAGAGGTACAATAGTCGGCATTCGTCAGCGCGTGATATTTCGCGTGCCCCGGGCGCAGCAGGAACTGGCGCCTGGATGAAGGACACAAACGTCTCAGTCCAAGCCGCTGCGTTAAGATCAATCTTTCACCAAGCTGCTCGGGCATCCCGCAGGCACTGGTTGTGGGCGCCAGTGATGAACGCCCCAACCCACAAACCCCCAAGCCCTGGGTCGTGCTTCATCAGAGTTTTTAGGAGGACATGCGGATCCTTGACCGAGTTCAAAAACGCGAATGAGCCTCGCAGCCACATACCGCAGATGTTGCTCGTAACATCGGGCTCGAAGAAGATGCTGGTGAGGAGCGCCTTAGAACCCTTTGGGTTGCAACTCAGCGTTAGGAGTCTATCAAGCTGGGGATTATTCTCCATCATAACTGGGGGGTCTTTGCAAACTTTCTCTCCATGATCCACACCCTGAGACAACTTTGGCATCGCCAGCTCAATTGGTCTACAGTCGAACTTGGCGACTGGAATCAGTAGGGCGGCAGCGAGGGCTGCCTGCTTCTGGTCATCAATGCCATGAAGGCGGCGATATTCTGATAAATACCGGTGGGCAGTGGTTGAAGTAGCCAGAGAATGACTTGAAGCCGAACTTGTCGCTTTGATCTTTGCCGAGATGACGAAGGACTGCTCCGAGATAAGTCTGGTGGACCATGGAGAATAAAGAATATCGCCTCTGGAATTGCACATGGTGGCCTCCCAGCCACCCTCATCCGATAAAATACTATTCCACCAGTAAGCCGCACCCTCATCAACCTCGCCAATATGAACTGTGATGGGGTTTCCGCTCTCTGGAGGTATGCTTTGCCCGTTTCCGTTGGGCTGATGGGTTGGTTGACTTGGAGGTTGAGAGAGGTGTGCCGTCGGAATGAGCTCTGCCCACCGTGCCGCAAGAATATATGCCCAAGCAAGCAGAAGAACCGGAATTTGATTCCTCGTGCCAAAGATATCCGGGAGGGTTGTTGTCGCGCGTCGCGAATCCGAAGTCAAGATAACCAGCGTGGGCCTATCCCAAGCGACCCGAAAGATAGCCTCATGCTGAAAAGGCGGCAAATGAACCAAGTCCTTCGTGGCAGCCCATGCTGATTTCCCCTTAACTGAGACGGCGTTTCTTGAAGAATTGTCGATCTTGAGATTCCTCGGGAAGTGAGGATGGTTGGAAAACCCGGCTTGAAGTTGAGATGAGCATTCCCCGAAGAGCTGATTGTCGCCAGACGCATGCTCGAAAAGACTGAACCACGTCCGCTATCCTCGTTCATACATGGCCCGTGCGGCCTGCGCATCGGGGCGGATCGCATCGTTCATTTTTGGGGCAGAGTTGTAAGGAAGAAAACATCTACAGGCTTAAGAGCAGTGGGTCAATAGTCATGGGTACGTTGGTTCCTTTGTTGCCCTGTTGGGAATCATTAGCTTAGCAGCGTGCCTGTATCCCAGGCAAGGTTGAAGCAGTCGAGTTGGCCTTGGCCCATCGAGCTGCCGGCCTGGCAGCTACTGAGTCGACCCGATTTCTTGACGAACATGGTCTAGGCAATTGCCTTTTCGTCAAAGAGTTCTACAATCTGAAATCTGAGTCGGTCTGAAGGGAGGCGCAGTAGTAAGGAGGCGCTAGACCTCTTGCTCACTTGCTTGGAATTTGAAGACTTCCGCGTCGTTGCTTTTTCAAATACCTTCTCGACGACCAAGGACGACGGACAGCTCGGGTATTGGAGCACCTCTTCTGTTCTTCTGAGCAGATTCACTTTGGTAGGAGATTCGTCAGCGGGTCCCTCATGTAAACCGACGTGACGTTCAATACCAATTGCCTCCACCCGCTTTTGTCTGGAATAGTTGGCATCACAAACACAGGCAAGACATTCCCTCTGGCTTTCGCTTTCATAACATCCGAATCAGCCGAAGCCTTCGAATTTGTCAAGGCACAATTGGCAGAACTGGTCTGGTGTGATTGCCCACCGCCTCGAGTCGTACTTGGGGATCAAAGCAAAGGGCTTACTGCCGCAATGGCAGTATCCCAAGCGAGGACTGATCAGGGTGTCGGGCCGGGCGGATCTTGCAGCTTTGTGAATGGCATGTCGCACAGAACTTCAAGAAGCGATTGTTGGACTCGGGCAACTATACGAAGGAACGATGGGAAGAACTTTCTAGGTTCATTTGGGATCAAAGCATAAGGTACTACTAACAGAGTAGAGTACCCCTTTGACTACCTGGAATCAGCCAACTGTCAATTTTTTTCCTGCAAATGACCATGATTTATCTACGTTGTAGTGGCCCAGCAGGACGTCCGGGTTGAACTGGACTAAGATGGCGATGTCTCCTAGAGCATCCAGTACGCGAGAGCCTCGAGGCCGACCGCCGCCACCAAAAAAGGATCTATCCTTTTGGGCCCAGAACCAGGGCTATTGGCTGTTGCTAGGGCGCAGTAAGGACTCGAGAGTTGACGCCAAAGCCGCTAGTGAGGCCGGACAAGTTTCAAATGAGGCTTGGAACTAGTACCAGCAGGATTTAAGCTTGGTTCGCTGATCGGAGATGCCATGTTCGGGGGGCATGGGCAAGTCCAGAACCCGGTGCTCCGTAGTTACGCAGTAGTGCTCCTTGGGGGTGAAGTGGCGGCTGTCCAATAGTACTCCCAAGATATATCTGTGATTAACAAGTGATGCTACCTAAATAGCGGCGACACTAGCGGCGACACCGCAAATGATCCTCTGTCTCAAGTCGGAACTGGCGATCCCGACACAGGCCCATCTGAGTCGCCCGTATCGCATGCCGCGCCAGAACATTAATGATGACAGCAGATCCATTGATTTTGCCACTGTCCAGACCCCGCATCATCTGATGGCGGTAGCACCGGAACGATGGCGTTGCTAGTGCTCTACTCATTGGGGCCAAGCCTCATCAGGGTGATTGATGGCCGGTGACTTGAGGCAGAGGCTTCGAGACTGGTTTGATACCAGATAGGCGTTGGCCCAAAGCTCAGCTTAAGAGTATGGGGTGTTATAAACATGCTGTCTATCATTAAGCTATTGTCACAATCGTCTCAGGTATCCCCTTTGCTAAGTCGAGCAGATACGACACTCCCAACTTCCGGGACACGGAGCCAGAACGCCCTGAGTAAACCCGCTCGGCCACAGTTGATTTGATCGTCCATAGATCTTATCTTCAGCTCCAGAATCCAGTCTTCGAGCCCTGAAGATGTGAAGGCGGATAGGGCCATCACTTGAACTGGGCTGCCTTGCCAGATCTGTCCAAATCACGATGGGAAAGGTGGTTCTAGACATTTCTAGCGGATTTCTGGCGAAACCAGTATGTAAAGATACAGGCGTCAGTGTCATCCCGGCGGTGAAGGGTGACCAGTGTGGCGGCTGGCTGATAATAAGGTCGTGGGCCTAGTCTCCGCGTCACCAGCCTAGAAGAATTAGCAAAAGGCCAAGCAAGGTCCAGGATCGACATGTATCCAAAGGTCAGCGCCGTGTCTTTGCTTATTTACGGGCGAACTATGACTAGACCACCTCATCCAGCACACAACCAAGTTGCCACCGATCGGCGTGAGCCCTAGCTACCAACGCCTCCTCCCGCCGTCGACGCCAAAGAAAGCCTATGTTATCACGAGTGAGCTTGCAAGCCATGAGACCCAAGACATCCCACCAAAGAGAACGTCTCAGTGCCTCTTGACTACCGAGGAGGACCGACCCCGGGAGAATTGTGCCTCATTTATCACACATGATGCCGATCCGTGATTCTGGACCTCTGGATAGTCATCCAATCGTAACGAACGTTAGATACGACTAGTCGAGGCTTGCGCAGATCTCAAGCTATACTTTGAGGTTCACTTGAAGTGTATCGATCAATGGTACATCCCGAGCCAGATATTCATGGAATCCATTTGATCCTTTCTTTCTTGTGTATGCTTTCCATTCCTATCGGGAGCGCCGAACTCGGTCCCTGAATGTCGAGAACCGTGGCGCATAAGGAAAATCCCTAAATCAGCCACAGGCTGGGTCCAAACCACTTCCGCATCAAATCGTCTCTTCGAGACTACCACTGGGAACCCAAACGCCACGGCCATACTAAGATTAAGCCTTTGTTAGAGCGTGCCTGACCCACCGCTTTCGGTTTAACCGTATGCTTGTCTCAGTCAAGCATCCCCATGGGGACATGATCATTCCTACCTGAGCTGTGGCGATATTGGATATGGAGAAGCGGGCTTGTTGGAATCTGCATTTAATTCGCCTTGTTCTTCCGTTTTCGAACTCCGGAACTTCATCATCCTTCTCCATCACCGTGACCGACCACAACATGCACATCTCATTGTTGTTCGTTACACCGCTCGTGCTGCTCAGTCAGCTGGTGTCTGCTCAGGACGCTCTCGAGAAAATTTGTGACGATCTCCCTGGCATTGATGACTGCACGGGCACAGTGACAATCCCTGTGAAAGCCAAGTTGAAGTATTGCCCTAAGACGATCACTTCTGTACGAAAAACGACAAGTCTGTCAACATCACCAGATCATGGCTGACTCAGGTGGACATCAGATTGATCCTTGCAAGACTAAAGCAACGTTCAAATATCCTTGCCCAACATGGAAGGAGCCGACCAAACTCTGCGAAGGTTCCACTTGTGTGCCCGGTATGTTCATGTTCATTCTGTTGACAAGTCTTCACTCTATAAAGAGAACAAGTAGCAACAGCGTTATGATGCAAATCATATCAAACATTTATCTAACTCTCTCCTCAGGCACAGTTGAAAAGTCGGTCAACGTCCCATGCGGAATCAGCATTGAGACGAAAAAAGTCTCCCTCTGCCAATCTGTCCGTGACAGCTTGGGCAATACTGGGTCCAACTTTATTAACAAGGCCGGTGCTATGTGCAATTGCATCCCCAAAGTTCTCAGCTTGATTAAAGCCGGGATCTACCATACCCTGTTTTCGGCTGGCGGCTCCTTAGATGTCGACTCTTCATTGGTTACTGAGATGATTCAATTGCAAAATGTCAGTTTATTTTTCGTCATGTACAATGTTATCTATGACTGACATACATAGTGTGTTCTTGACGAGGACCTTGGTATCTACGATAACCGAGATGAAGTGTATGCCAACGAGCTCACATCCAAGGACGGCTGGACCGTCCTTCGCGCAGCTGAGGTATGGTCTAATCTCCTTCCACCCTTAAAAAAAGTAGCTTCTCACAACTAGACAGATCACTTTGGCTACCTACGCCGAGCTAGTCCTAGCTGTCTCCCCTTGTCTCACCGGGGTCGCTTGCAATCCGACCGCTGTTGCCAATTTCTTTATCAGATATGTCAAAGCCTCAGCAATTACTCTAGGCCTCCAACTAGCAAAAATCCTTTACGGATGGAATGAGATGTTTGGAAAAATCAAGAACAAGGTCACGGCAATTACAGACTCAGCTGAAAGTCTAAAGAAGCATCTCGCTCCCGTTCCTGGCAAAGTCCAGACAACCAAGAAAAAGATTTGTCTGAACAATCTATGCACTGGACCTGGAGTTTCGGCTTTTCTGAAGAAAGGTAAGCATTGCTCAACCAGGCATTGAGGTTCTCTGCACATGAATTCGCTAACTGTCGACAGTTTCCAAAGCCCTTACCGCAGCACAATCTCTGCAGCACATCCGAGAGGCGGCCGACGTTGCAGCAAAAGCTGCCCCAGAGATGATCAGCGTGGTTGACAAGACCATCGGAGTAGCGAAAAAGGTTCCAGGTTCGAGCTTCTTCACTGACCTCGTCAAAAGCGGCTCCTTGACGAAAGTCGACGATATGCTGGAATCCTTCCAGATTGTCAAAGACCTGCCCGACTCGGTTGCAGAACTTGAAGATATCATTGCTCCCGTTGAAGGACTTGTTTCCAGTTACGAAGCCCTCGCGACAAATACCTTGGCAGCTGTCGAATCTGTCGTTTCTTTCACCTGGGATGCGTACGCAAAAGAGCTCAAGAAAGATTCTTCGGGCAAGTTGCAGAAAGGATTGATTGAGATGCAGAAAACATTCAAAACGGAACTACTTCCCCCCCTTCGTGAACTGAAGGCGGACATCAAGGACCTGAAAGACGTCTTGGCTACCTCACCCGTTAAGAAAGGCAAATTCAAGTTCAAGGCTGGTGTAGCTGACTACCAACGGTGGACCACTCTTTCGATGGACGCGCCATGCGCTAAGCAGAGCAAATCCGACTTTGAGATTGGTGGATATAAGACCTCTTTTTCCTATCCGAAGTTCTATAGCTGCGAGTACGGACCCCAAGACATCCCGTGGCCCAATCACTATGTTCCTTACATCAAGTTTAAATCTGGTTAGGCAGGACACGGAGACTGGTGTTGAACTCGGCGAGGTTCAAATGATTATTCATAATTTGTAACTTGATAAATTTATACATATTTCTTGTCTGATATATCAACTTATTCCGGCTGAAGATAACTCTGTCTTTATGTCTATATAACATTTTAATGCGGGCGTCGGGAGGGCATCGATCGAGGTTACTAGTCTATTGAAGCATATTATAGTGTCTCTAGCCTTCTCTCGATTCTCTACGTTACATTTCATGCCATACCCTAAACAGTGATTAATACATGAGCCCACCAATAGTCCGTCAAAGCTACACCCAGCCCATCACAATTGACCAACAACCACAAAGGCTCAACCTGATAGTTCCACGGGATGTTGGCGCACGTAGTAGTGATTTTCCAGCAGCTCGGGTAGTGTCCAGTCTGGTAGTTCATGCGGCTGTTTAGTAGTCGTGGGGACCGCTGACAATGGTACTTGCGCAATATCATGGTCTGCGGAACTCGAGCTGACGCGCCGGCTATTGTTCTTCCGTAGCGAGTATATTGCTATAATGGCAGCCCCACAAAGAAGCGCAAGCCCCCGATCACTCCTCCGATTATTACGCCGACATTTGTAGACGAGCCACTAGCCCACGAAGAGTCTACACCTGGCTCTGCAAAGGCGACTTGGGCCTCATTCTCATCTGAAGTCGCTGTAATCTGCGTTTCTGTTTTCGTGCTGGTCGATTCTGATATATTCTTGGAAATTTCGTCGCTTGTTGTGAATTTTGTTGTTGACTCGCCGGACTCGGGGATACTCGTGATTAATAATTCGGATAGACATGTGGTTTTGGACTTAGCGGGGCTCGTGATACTGACAAAACCTATAGTAGTTGTGGTCTCTTCGTTCGGCGTGATTTGGTAGTGATCGGTGCCTGACTTTACGCCACGAGCAATGTAAGAACATGTTTGGTTGACGTCGGACGTCGAAAGTGATGTAGAGCAGTAGGTCGTGCCAGTGCTACACAGCCCACATAAGGGGTTGTTAGTTGCCGTATCTCGCAAAGGAACCACCATGCCCTGTTCAAACCACAACTGGTGTTACTTACCAAGTGAAAGTCCTCAGGTCCTCGCTTTCTGTCATTCCGCACCCTTTTGAACACGCTCTCTCTCACCAAAGCAACTGCCGGCAAGTCCACAATCTAATCCAACTTCTGCCTGCTCCCTCAAGGTGAGCAAGTTGCCGGCACAAGGCCAAAAAAACACAGTTTTATCCACAATTCAAGCATTTGTTACCCAATGCTACCACAATAACCAAATATCAAGCTTTTCAACTTGAAAGAATCTCGAACAACAAACAAAATATGCCACTTAATTTCCGTGATGGTACAACCTGTTGGATTTGTTTGTTTGTGTCCGGAGATTTTGCCAGATTTAGCAAGAGTGGTTAGTTATCTTCCTAAGCCCGGCCACACCTTGAAACTCAGCTTCAGTAAGTTATCCCTGGAACCGTCTAAACTGGTGGATAACCAGTGGCCCCAACTAATAGAGCGCTAACAGGTCTGCTTTAGGGCATAAATTACCCAGCCCACGGGGACCCATGGGTACCTTTAGCGGAAAATGGGTATTCCGTGGGTACCCATAAGTACTAATTTTTTTCCGTGGGTCCCCGCGGATACCTAAAGAGGGGAAAATCCTATAGGGTAGGTAATATTTTTAAAAATAGAAAAAATAAATATTTAATTATAAATAACAAAAAAATTAAATAAAATTATTTTATAGCGTATATATATTTAGTTTTTTTAGCCTTACTCAATATCATCAGATAGATCAAAGCCATACAGTAATCTCAAATAGTAGGAATAAATAATAAGAGCTACACCCAGCACCAGAAGAAATAGTAGCTGAACAATAAGGTTATTGCCCACCGGTCTCTGCCTGAAGCTTCCATTCAACCTCTCTAACTTCAACCCTATTATCTGCAGTCAACAACCTTACTATCTGCAGTTAACGACCTTACTATCTGCAGTCAACAACCTTGAGATAGTAATCTTATTCCGAGCAATAGGATATAATAGAGACGTCTCCCATCGTCAAGAGACTAACTTCCCTCCTGATACTTATCCTATCACAACTAATTTCAATATAGCAAATATTCTTCGAAGAGCCCTTACCACCGGTAACCTATTGTATCCGGGTTACACAAATAATATCCGATATAATCTTAGATTCTCTTAGGACCTAGAGGATAAATTAGAAAGACAGAAGCTAAATTTCCTCTTGAGCTTCCTTAAGAAAGAAAATCTATTTAAGCTATCACTATACTATCTGTAACTCCTAAATAGCAGCTAACGGGTTATATTAGCTATTTTTAGATGCTATTTACTTCTTGATAACAGGACTAAAGACAATAAGCAAGGAGATCAAATTCGTGCCGGCAACCTTGTTTTAAATATCCGAATAGAAATGGCCGCGCTTTACGACTTGGCCAAAAAGATCAACAATCCCGATGCAAGGGGTCGAGTCTTCCTCCAGGATATCGCCGGGGCCCAATACGACCCCTGGTTCCAGGAGCTGTTGTGTTGCGTTGGGTTGGTACGGATGCTAGCCACCTAGGGTGCTGGCTAGAGGGGGGATTCGAATGACTTGGGTCATCATGGGCGTTGGGGATCTTGGGGCGTTCTAGAGGTCGGGTCGTGGGAATTGTCGGTGCATCAAGGTTAGAATGGGTCGAAAAAGTTAGACAGGATTCCGGCAGAGAAGAAAAAAGCAGCTTGAAACCCAAACTTGGGCCTTGGCAACTGTGACGTGTGCGCAACGAAAATGCAGTAAAATTCAAACACTAGGTTCCCTCATCGAGGGATAGCGTATATATATAATCTTAATAAAATATTTTTATTTTATAGTATTTGGTTTTTTTTTTAACCCTACTTAATATCATCAGATAAATCAAAGCCATACAGTAATCTCAAACAGTAGGAATAAACAATAAGGGCTACACCCAGCACCAGAAGAAACAGTAGCTGAACAATAAGGTTGTTGCCCACCGTTTGTTTTATAGTATATATATTATTTTTAATGTGCTGAGTTGTAATAGGCTCTAAATTAAAACCCGCAACTATCCACGGGTAGCTGTAGGGAGAATGTAGAGCCCATTAGTGCCTATAGCCTAAAATGAGCTACCTATGGACGGGTACCTATAGGTATTTTGAGCCCTAGTCTGCTTAATACGCTTCTTCAGCCTCCATCTGAGGAAATATCGACTAAGAAAGCAGGGACGCGGGACAGAGAATGTCTATTACTTTTGAAGGTATCGCCCATAACACCAGTTGCTGTGATCTGAGGATGCTGTCTGCAAATGAATTAAAATATCAAAGTAGAAAATATTATCCGTAACATCTAGATCCTGTTCCTGGTTGTATGGTATACTATAGTCTTCTAAATCCCCCCCAACTCCTTCTCATGGTACAGCGCCTTATTCCGGCAGTGGAACAGATTATCCTCATCGCATCCGAGGCAATATCGACCGTAGCACTGAATCTCACCTGTAGCGGCCGGCTCTAACGTCTCAGAATATAGCTGCTCTTTCTTCTCGTCCGACGCTCCGCCGGCCATGCGTAATGCGATCTCTCTCGCCTCCTGCGCGAATCTCGCCCGCTCTCGTATGCCCTTCCCATACCGGCACATCACGAATGGACAGGGCACGCACAGTAGCGCCAGCGCCGCCGGGACGCCGGCGCCGTAGTGCACGCCCAGGCGCTCAAACATGACTTTGGTAAACAGGGGGAAGACGGCCCCGAAGAGTGACCGGAGCATTGTGCTGGCCGCAATAGCCGACCCGGCGTAGACTGTGTAAGTGTCGACAATGTAGTTTAGAAGACTGAGGAAGATGACCACCATGCCGAACCCAAATGGCGCCGTCCCGGCGACGGGAATTACGACGTGGAACTCGGGCGAGTTGGTCAGCGCAAATAAGAGCAGGCCAAGTGGCGCCATGATGGCCCCAAACCGCGCTGGCCGCAGCCGCATCTCCGGTGCGAGACGTCCGGTTGGTGAGGCCTTGGCCCCTCGCACATAGGCTCGGTTCTGGAAGAGCATGAAGACGAGCGCGGCGACCATGCCCGCTGCGATGCCGAGGAACGCGAGCCCGGCCACGCCCTGCCGGAGGCCATAGCCCTGCTGGAACACGATGGGGAAGGCCGCGAACATCATGTACATGGCCCCGAAAATAACGGCCATATACGTCGAGAGGACGATGACGATGATCTCCGAGAACAACAGCGCCCACGGCCTCGTCATCGCCGTCCGCAGCACAGCACCTACGGACTTAACCCCCTTACCGCTGCCGGCTCGAACTCCGTCCATCTGTGCGCGGAACACGGTCCCGTGCTGGTTGTCGCGTGTGAGCGCCGCCGCCCGCAGTCGGAGCAGCACCGGGGCGTACGTCTCCGGCACGAGAAAGTAATACAGCAGCCAGACCAGACCCGTGACCGCTGTTATCATGGTGCCGACGCCCGCCCAGCCAGCCGCCTCGCCCAGGAACCCGCCTGCGATGGGGCCAAGCACAGGTCCCAGGAAAGGCGCGGCGGAGAAGACGGCGCTGACACGGCCGCGGTCGGCGGGCGAGAAGAGGTCCACCACGATGCTGCCGGACAGAACGAGGGCCGAGGACCCGAAGGCGCCGGCGAGGAGGCGGCTCGTGGCCAGGAGGGGCATGTTGGGAGCCACGGTGGCGATAAGGTTGAAAGCGACAAAGGCACCGTAAGAGGCTGTAAAGACTACGCGGCGACCGAGAGACTCACTGAGCGGCGCCCAGAGGAGCGGTCCTAGGGCGAAGCCGAGCACGAAGAGGGAGACGCCGAGGAAGGCTGTTTCCGAACCGACCGAGAGGCGCTGGGAGATGTCGGAGATGGAGCCTGTGTAGGCGGATGAGGAGAAGGTCATGGCGAGCGTGGCGAGGGCGTTGAGGCCGGCGATCATCCACCTGATGCCGAGGCCGAAGTTGAGCGGATTGCGCTGGTCGTTGGGGATAAAGCCGATATAGTAGGGGTCTTCCTCCGTCCCAGAGCCCATCCAGTCGTGACTGACAACGGCCCGCGTCAAGAGGATCGGGTCATGCACGATACGCCAGTGCGATATATTGGGCTCCTCGTCGCCGCCCTCGAGGGCGGTGGGAGACGGTTCCATCAATCAGAAATGGAAGGCCGAAAGACCGTAGCTGAGGACATGGTCCCATGGGTCTGTACAATGATTGTATTCTGCGATAAAGGACACGGCGGTGGCCATAGGGAGCAAGTGATGAAGGCAGGGAGCGGCATGGACGGAGGTGAAAGGGCCTGGGGGAGTGGATACCCAGGACTCGAAGAGGCGAGGACATGTTCGCGTCGTTTGAAGAGATGCCTCAGACAGGGCGAAAACACGAAACTCGACTATCCTCGCCCTCTCCATGCCTCTCAGCCTTCTCGGCGGTGTTACCAACTCCCTCTGGTGCGCAACGCATCTCAGACAGGTCAAGACGAACCCCCTCGGGCGCGAGACAAGGTAAGCGCTATTATGAAACCTGATCAATATGAGACGGTTTTAATGGAACTATTGTTACACGTCTTATTGTTTCGTTGTTGAAAGGCGCTAAAGGTAGTGAAAGGTGCGCGACTGACACTGACTCGCGCTCCAAGGGAATCTCGCTCAGAAAGCGCAACGACCATGTTGTAAGACTCCGCACACACAACACACGACCTCAGCCCCTGGAACCTGACACATGTCAGCCAAGGTGTTATGCTCATATCAGTGGAGCATTTCCGGACGACGTTTCATCGACATTGGACTCGGTGGAACGCCAGGACCTTGACTCGAGACTGGTTCCAAGCCCCGTACCAAAGCAAAGTGGTTGAGGAACTGACCTTGCGGCGGATGGAAACTTACTTCTTGAAAGCCCAGCCTTGAGCACTGCTAGGCGTTTTGTTCAAGCAAAAATGTCGCAGGCGTCGCAAACACATTCCACATCACTACTGTTTCTGATTCTGCTGACTTGTATTGTTGCCACACCAAGATCTAAAACGACAAAGCTGTGCTTCCTTCCAAAGGAATCACTGCTAGCTGCCAGTACAGGATTCAGACAGTCCTAGTAAGAAAGCAATGCACGGAAACGCTTGGATATTTTCAGTAAGCTGCCAGTCCTCGTATGTTAGAGAGAACGCTCGGTGTCTACGTCTTCTGCAATATTTTCGAAGAGACACTATCCTCATTGCTACCCTGAGATAACAGTTACACCCCCATCACTACCCGCCGTCTCCAGATCCTTTATCGACGCTTTTGTACCTGTATAATATTGCGTAAAGTCATGTTTCAACAGCCCCGGAGCCTGTGATGCGGGATTCCGCGAGTTAGTCTGCAAGCATCGATAAAAGACAGTGAATTCGGGGCATCTTACCCTCAAGACGTTAGCGAGCATCGCAGCATTCTCCGGGCCTGGCGCAGACCGAAGTGCCTTCAAGAACTCGTCCTTTTCAATAGCCTCACCAGCTTCCGTCGTCAAACGTTTGAGGTTCGCTGTCGTAATCCGGTCTACCACGTTCTTGTATATCCCTCGGCGGACACTGTTGTACTTGTCTAGAATCTCGTCCGTGGCAACCCCATTATAGATTCCGATGAGGCAGTCCGATAGCCCGCCTACGTCGACCATCCCGCTCGTCAGTCCCATCCCGCCCATTGGGTTGCACAGGTGCGCCGCGTCCGCCGCCAGGAGGATACGGCCAACGCGGAACTGGGGAGCACAGCGCTGATGGATGCGATACGGACTGAAGCTGACGATGTCAGGTTCTTCGACAGTCGACTGCCCAGGAAGAGCCGCCCGGAGGCGCTCGGCCACGCGAGCGACGCACTCGTCCTGTGACAGGCCGCCGTCCTGCCCGAAAGTCACCCGCCAAAGGCCGTCCGGGCCACCTACGCGGGCGGCCATGAACCACTCAGTAGGGTGGATGACGAAGTTGATGTCGGACCAGCCCATAACATCGAATCCCGGGTGCCGTACGTTGACTGCCACCAGCCACAGGTCCCAGGTGAATCCGGGGAACGAATCTCCGAAGAGACAACGACGTACTGTGCTGCTGGCACCGTCGCATCCGACGACGTAGTCAGCCGTAAGGGTGGACTTGTCTACTGCACACTCCCCGTTGGGCCCAGTGTCCATCCCGATTTCGACCCAAGCTGCCGTGTCGTCTTGGTTTACCTGCAGGACGCGATGTCCAAAGCTGACCTCTGCAGTCGGCTGCTCACGTAGCTTCTCGAGTAATATCTCGACCACGAGGTTAAGTGGCAGGCTCACTACCCCATCTGCGGTAGGTATAGGGTTCTTGGGCAGCTCGGCGAGTACCTCCCCGCTGGGGAAGCGCCAGGTGACGCCCGAGGGTCTGAGTCCTCCACGGCTGATGATGGCGTCAAGGACACCCGACCGCCGGAGCTCATACACACCAGCGGGGCCGTAGTGCGTTGCTCGCGGCCGGGTGTCCGGGCTGGAGGCGGACTCGAGGACTCGGACGACAATACCCTGCCGGGCGAGGTTGAGAGCCAGGAGAAGGCCGGAAGGGCCGGCGCCTACGATGATGACTTTCTAAGCTAGAGTCAGCTGTGCGCTTTCATTGCGTGGGAAAGGGGTTAGGAAGAGGGAATGTGGACTTCTGACATACAATGGTGGGAGTTGGTGTATCTTCAGCCATCGCGTGCGAGGAATCTCTCAATAGAGCAAATTAGGTGTGAAGTCAAGACAAACAGCTGAAGAGCTGAGACGATAGCGGCTATCTTAAAGATGATAAGCTGTCATCCTCGCAGCAGCCGACGCATGTTAGGCGTTGATGGCCATGGTAGTGTCCTTAGCTCATGGTCTAGATCTCCTCAAGCACGTTTTGGACGCAAAACGTGGCGACGCGCTCCTGGAGTTTGACACCCTGGCCATCGTCGTCTATGCGAGGTGAGACAGTAAGAAAACGGTCCCCATTAGGCCAAGAGATTCTCAAACTAGCTACTTCAAGTTCTACTAAGTAAATATAGTATTTGTCATCTCGATTACTCTACATCGAGATGTCTTAGGGCGGTTTCGGATCGATACGGCGACCGGTTATCGGCCCTGTTTCAGCCACTCCTCGAGCACGTACCTACCTAGTCCATGCTGAAAATATGGGTTATGGAACATTCTGTAGAAAATATGCATCAAATCCTCCTGTGATACAGTTGTGTCAATAGCCAACACTGTTTTCGCGACGTGTGATCGGCTATCAGGATGATGGCTCCATCCGCCATGTATCAGAATGCCATATTTCTCATCTGTGCGAAAGGGGCAAATTCTGAGGCCAACATGTTGCGCACTAGGTGCAATGATCAAAGAAGCATTGACACATCACGCTAGCGACCGACTAAGGAAAGAGACAGCACTTTATCTCTTTGCGGCTTGATACGAGTTGTGTGGGCTGGCTCCAAGGCGAGTATATAGAGAACTAAAGCCGTATCAAGTCTTACATCGCATCAGCACGCCTTGGTCTTGACGACACGGCAGAAAAACCTTTAATTAAATTCCCCGTTGACACGCTGGCATCATGTCAACAACTGCTTTCAAGACTCATATTCTCGTGTTTGGGGACCAGACGGAGAAGATCCTGCCTGCCATCCAAGAGCTGTACAGGCACGCCCCAAACTCGCTATACCTACGACGCTTTCTTCAAGTCTCTCACGATGTTGCTCGACGCTACTTCGAGAGTCTATCCGCTCTCCAGAGCCAGAGGCGGTATTTCGACACATTTTTGAGCCTTGCCGACGAGTCCGCTCACCAGAAACACCCGGACATCATCGTCCAGAGCATGCTCCTTTGTGTAGCACAGCTGGGCACGTTGGTAATGTATGACAAGCCCCGGGTTGCCTGTATCTTCTCAAGCAGGGACTGGAAGCTCACGATAACAGACAACTAGAGGAATGCCCCGAGTTGCTGCAGAGTGCTATCATGGTAGGTTGGTGCACAGGTTTGCTTCCGGCCGCAGTCGCTGCTTCAGCGGTCTCAATGGTTCAAGTATTGGAGCTTGCACCGAGGGCTGTAGAGATTTCGATCAAGATCGGCGTGGATGCGCATCTCAAAGCCGCAGCAGTTGAAGATCACCCTGGAAGTTGGGCAAGGGTTGTGAAGGGGTGCCCGGAAACCGATTTAGAGGCGATGTTGAACCAGTTCAACGCGACAAACGTGAGTACTTGCCCAACAACCTCTTCCGAACATAATTTAGAACCCCAGCCCCATACCTCTGGTATCACAGCTGACGCTTCTCCAGAATTTGCCAGCTCCAAAGGCGGCATATATCAGCACAGTCGGATCTTCTAGCTGTACTATCAGTGGCCCCCCTTCAACACTTGAAACCCTCTTCAGGTCAACTTTGTCCAATTCCCGGCAATTTCCATCGGTCTCGCTCCCGATCTCGGCACCTTTCCATGGATCCCATCTACCAGATCTGAGCGTCTGGGACAGTGAGAGATCGGAGAAGCAGTTTGGGAACGCCGCAATGCTACGCGATAAGGCCGCCATCATTTCGCCAAGCTCTGGCAGAACCTACGTTGGAACGACACTAGACGAAATGTTGCCTCAGATCGTTGACGACATTCTTTGGAAACAAATCCGACAGCAAGATACATTTGCCGGTATTCGACTCCTATGTGGCGACAGCCATGTCAGGATCACACCCATTGTGGCCACGGCAGTCTCCAAGCAGCTGGAAGATCACCTGTGCGAGCATGGTGTCACGGTTGATTCTCAGCGATTTACCAAGCCGGAGTCTACGCCGTCAAACTCCAACTCCGTTGCCATAGTGGGCATGTCGGGGAGGTTTCCAGGAGCAGAATCTCTCGACGACTTCTGGCGGGTTCTAGAGGCCGGTATTGATCTCTGCCGCGAGATTCCGCAAGACCGGTTTGATGTCAAGTCCCATCATGACCCCACCGGCAAGAAAGATAACACAACTCTGGCGCGATTCGGTTGCTTCATCGACCGCCCTGGCATGTTCGACGCGAGGCTTTTCAACATGTCCCCGCGAGAAGCAGCCTCAACCGACCCTGGTCAGCGGCTGCTCCTGATGACGACCTATGAGGCACTGGAGATGGCGGGATATACCCAAGAACCACAAGCGGGAGAGAGAGATACCAAGGTCGGCACTTTCTTCGGCCAGACCATCGACGACTGGCGGGAGTACAACGCCGCAGAGAAGGTTGACATGTACTACGTCACGGGAGGCATCAGGGCGTTCAGCGCAGGGCGGGTGAACTATCACTTCAAGTGGGACGGCCCGTCCTACAGCGTGGACAGCGCGTGCTCGTCGAGCCTTCTAGCCATTCAGCTCGCATGCAGCTCCCTCCAAAGTCGCGAGTGCAACATGGCTGTGGCAGGGGGGTCGAACATTCTTACCGGCTGCAACATGTACTCGGGACTGAGTCGGGGCAGCTTCCTGTCACAGACCGGCTCTTGCAAGACCTTCGACAGCGGTGCTGATGGGTACTGCCGCGGTGAGGGTGTAGGGGTCGTGGTCCTCAAGAGGCTGGACGACGCCCTCGCCAACCGAGACCCTATTCTGGCAGTGATCAAGTCCGCTGCGACAAACCACTCAGCACAAGCGGTGTCGATTACGCATCCTCACGTAGAGACACAAGAGCGTCTGTTTAGAGACGTCCTGGCACAAGGAGGAGTGAATCCTGCCGAAGTCGATTATGTTGAATGTCATGGGACCGGCACCCAGGCAGGAGACGCCGCAGAGTCCAGCTCCGTGGTCAATGTCCTGGCACGGGGGAACAGGGAACGGCCGCTTGTTATTGGATCGATCAAGCCGAGCATTGGGCACGGAGAAGCAGTGAGTGATAACATATGCATCAAAGCACGTCTCGGGTTGGTCTCTAACATTGCTCTGCTTAGGCCGCGGGGGTATCGTCCCTCATCAAGACCTTGTTGATGATGCGGAATCAGGCTATTCCTCCTCATATCGGCGTGAAAGCACAGCTGAATCCGGCTTTGCCCTCTTTTGCGGATAACAACTACGAGCTTGCCACATCTCGTCCATTTGCCAAGGAGTCGGGCAGAACGAGGAAGATCATGATCAACAACTTCAGTGCAGCGGTATGTCTTTCACCATCGCCCCTTTTACTCACTGCGTAGTGCTCACACATGCCTCTCTCAAGGGCGGCAATACAAGCCTCCTCATAGAAGATGCGCCATCTGTATTGCCTGCACCCGAGTCATTGGACCCTCGAACCACGCATGTCATAGCAGTCTCCGGGAAAACCCCAGCTTCTCTTCACCAAAACCTTGAGCGTCTCTCCAGCTTTGTGGCCTCGACATCATGCTCGATTCCTAGCATTGCGTACACGTCTACGGCCCGACGACTGCATCATCCCCTCAGGAAGGCGTACGTGGCTAGGACACCAGCTGAGCTATCTGCTGCGCTTGAACGAGACCGGCCGAGCTGGGAGGACATCAGCTCCGGCCCCAACAAGCCCCCAACGGTAGTTTTTGCGTTCCCTGGACAAGGAAGCAAGATTCTCGGCGCCGGCGCCGAGCTGTACAAGACGTCCCCCGCCTGTCGCCGCGATTTCGACGGAATGGATGCTCTCTGCGCTTCCCAAGGCGTGCAGTCATTCCTGCCAACACTTTTAGGAGAGACAACTGAACCCTCGCCTCTAGAGAACCAACTCACCCTCGCCGTCGTTGAAGTTGTTCTCGCCAGGCTCTGGCAGTCATGGGGTGTCAAGCCAGACCTCGTCATCGGCCACAGCCTGGGAGAGTACGCTGCGCTATGCGTGGCTGGTGTGATATCTGCCTCGGACATGGTCTATCTGATTTCAAAAAGGGCTGAGCTCATGAAGACGCTATGTGCTGCCGGGACACGAAAAATGCTGTCACTACGGCTGGGCGTTGAGGATGTCGATGCTGCTCTGAGGCAGTCGTCTGCTGATTTCCCGTCTCTTCAGGTAGCATGCATCAACGGACCGACATCAACGGTCGTGAGCGGGTTGGCAGATGACATATTGAGATTCCAGAAGATGCAGCAAGAGGACTACGGTGTTACGGCTGCCCTCCTTGAGGTGCCTTATGCTTTCCACTCTGCCCAGATGGACCCCATCTTGGAACCGTACGAGAAGGGAGCGAGCTCAGTCCATTTCGCAACGCCTACCATACCAGTTGCCTCCACTCTCCTAGGCTCCATTGTTCGGGAACCCGGGGTGTTTTCTGCGTCCTACCTCGCCCGGCAGGCAAGACAGCCTGTGAGATACACCCAGGCCTTGGACGCCTGTTCCGCGAGTGAGCTCATTGGCAACAAGACACTATGGCTAGAAATTGGACCAGGGACTACCTCACTGTCGTTCGTCAAACAGACGTTGGGATGCAGTCCGTCTTGCACCCTCCCAACTCTTGACCTGAAAAGGGGAACATGGGAGACGACCTCGTCCACTCTAGCTGCTGCATACACTAACGGAGTCAACATCCGGTGGACGGAATTCCATCATGCTTACAGAGACTCTCTCTCCGTGGTCAGCCTGCCGACGTACGCGTTCGATCTGAAGAACTACTGGCTTGACTACACGAGTCGACTGGACCATCCCAGCTCGGCAGCTTCCTCGAAACCAACAATCGAAGAAACACCTGCGTTCACCTCTCGCTGCTGGCAGCAGATAGGAGAAGAGTCCTTTACCCCCACTGAGGCTTGTGTCAAGTTCACGAGCGACTTCAGCGACCCAGAGCTCCACGCCATGGCTCGCGGCCACATGGTCGGCGGCGTTGGTCTCTGCCCCAGTTCCTTGTACTCTTCAATGGCGTACTCCGCGGCGCTCTACATCTTCCAGAGAAGGGACGCCTCGCTCTCCTCTGTTCCGCCCATGGACATCTTTGACATGGAGATATTCAGCCCCTGCATCGTTTCCGCCGCCGCCGAGTCCCACCCGTTCACGATTACGGCGATCCAGGCCTTGCCATCAGGCGCCGTTGAGCTCATCTTCGCCAGCTGCCCTGACGGGGATTCATACCGCCAGCACGCGAAATGCTCAGTCATGCGGGGCGAAGTGTCGATGTTTTCCGAGGCGAACAAGAACCTCTATCTCATCCGGGACCGTATCTCCACCCTGCGCCGCATGGAGCAGGCCGAAGAACTCGACCGGCTGAGTAAGAGCACCGTGTACAAGCTTTTCAAGACCGTGGTGGACTATTCCAGGCCGTATCAAGCATTGGAAAGTCTGCACCTGAATCCGGAGCGGCCCGAGTCCTTCGCAAAGCTGAGCTTCCCTTCTCCAGATGACCCCGAAAACTTTGTCCACAATCCGTTCTGGATCGACAACCTAGCGCAGCTCGGAGGCTTCTCGCTCAACGTCAGCCCGCCATCAGGCCAGGACGACGTGTATATCTCTCACGGGTGGCAGAGCATGCGCATTCTCCGCCGTCTGACGGCCGCCGAGCAACTCTCCGCATATGTCTGCATGCAGCCTTCTCTGGACGAGAGTGGCGTTTGGTCTGGAGATGTTTACGTTTTCACTAACGAGGAGCTCGTTGCTATGTGTTCCGGCCTTAAGTTCAAGCAGATGCGACGGACTGTGTTGTTCAGTCTTCTTGGGGCTGCCATACCCAACATGGTCGCTTCCATGTCCAAGTCGCACTCGCGGTCGTCGTCCTCTGTCTCGGTTCCAAGAGGCCGCATCTCGGCTCAGTTGACGCCCCCCTTATCTAGAGCGTCCTCAAAATCGAGCAGGGTTGGGGTCGAAGACGCAGCTCTCTCGATAATTGTAGAGGCTGCCGGGTTGAGAATGGCCGATGTCTCGGAGGGCCTGGCTGAATGGTCTGATCTTGGGATCGACTCCCTGCTGACCATCACCATCCTGCAGCAGCTGCGCGAATCTACCGGGATGGACCTCCCCAGCTCTTTGTTTAGCACATACCCCACGGTTGAGTCCTTAAGGACATTCTTCCGCGGCAGTGGAGGTAGCATGAGCAGGAGTCCCAGCGTGTCGCAGGCGCCTCGACAGCACCGCAGCTCTCCTCTGTCGCAGTCGTCTCCTGCGTTTAACAAGAAGACAAAGAGTCGGAGCTCAACTTTGGCATCGACAACAACTGTCGACAGCGGTATCTCTATGAGCTTCAATGGGGCATCGGACAAGCTTTGCGAGGTCCTCGCGTCCATCATCGCCAGGGAGGTGAGTGTTGGTCGGGAGGAGATCCTGCCCACCACGCAATTTTCCGACCTCGGCATGGACTCGCTGTTGACTATCACGGTCCTGGCTTGCTTCCGTGAAGAAGCTGGCGTGAGTTTGCCATCGTCCTTCTTCAACGACTGTCCCACTCTCCGTGATGCTGAGGTCACGATGCGGCCATTCCAGGCCAGGACGAATGAGGCTGAACTCAAGCCGCTTCAGCCGGAGAAGAACCAGATTCTAGACAGAGTACCGGAACGTGGATTCGCCAGCACGGCTGTGCTTCTTCAGGGAACGCCAAAGCCTGGCAGACAATCTTTGTTCCTTCTCCCTGATGGATCTGGCTCGGCACTCTCTTACATTGATCTTCCACCCCTGACGGAAAAGGCCACCTCGCTGCCCGTTTACGCACTCAACTCACCCTTCATTAGAGACCCAGACAGCTACACCCTCCCCTTTGAGGCCGTCGCCGAGATCTTCATCAAAACCATTCGAAGCACACAGCCGCATGGCCCGTATCTCCTGGCAGGATGGTCCATGGGCGGCATCTTCGCATACGAGGTCAGCCGCCAGCTGCTTGCTGCCGGCGAGGTCATCGAGCTGCTTTGCCTGATCGACAGCCCCTGTCCCCGCACTCTGCCACCTCTCCCAGCGCCAACACTCGACATCTTGGACAAGGCGGGGTTGTTCTCCGGGCTGGACAAGGCTGGTAGAGGAGTACCGGACTCCACGCGGAAGCATTTCCTCGCTAGTGTCCGTACGCTGGAGCACTTCCACCCAGCGGAAACGCCCCGGGACGCCGCGCTAGGCAAGGTCGTCATCATATGGGCCAAGGACGGTGTCCTCGACCGAGTGGTGGACGAGGACAAGAAGAGGGCTGTGCTAAGCGACGAGGAGATTGCCGGGGCCGCTAGGGACTGGCTGGTTGGCAAGAGAAGCGACTTTGGTCCCGCGGGCTGGGACAGGCTCCTGGGCAGGGAGGTGGAGTGCCGGTGTGTCCCTGGCGATCACTTTTCCATCGTGAAAGCCCCTCTTGTGAGTAGTGTAGAGTGCCCTCAAGTGTTGTGACCGAGCTAACTATTTCTCTGCAGATCAACAATGTCCAGGAGGTTTTGAGTGAATCCTTTCAGAGCCTAGGATTCGCATGAGCACTGCAGCATGGCGTGCCGCGCACTAGCTTAGAGCTGTTGGATATAGGCTTAGATATTCACCTCAGTTTAGATCTCTTGCATGGATTGCGAATCCCATGCTGATATTCATTGCATCGCGTTTATTTCCTCATCAGGATGGAGATCAAGTGAGTTCAATCATTAGCCCAGTCAACGATAAAGCGAGACTCACCTCTCTCTCGCATTAATAACTTGAGAGGGATGCATTTATTTTTAAATGATGTATCTCATACCTAACACTACATCTCTCTGCAGTATGGACAGTTCGTATTTTAGACACGAAAAAGTCAATCCCACCTTGAAATCTGCATTCGCTGCATACCCCAAAGTGACTAGCGAGGCCACGAGATTTATCGTCTTGGATAAGCAAGCACGACGGGTAAAAAAGGGATTGATGTTAGATTGTGAAGTAGGCAGACTAGATATTGCAACGAGATAGACTGCGAGAGTGACGCAGAGGAATTTATCGTTGTTAAGGGCGAAGATATCGATAAGGAGCTTTAGTTATCCCCAGTTTGAGTTAATCAGCATAATTACTATATGATCCCTATTGATGCGTGAGAAACCCGAATTCTTGGCTACTAATTCAACAGTCATCATTCTTCTTAAACGCGCATACAAAAGTCTAGTTGCGAATATCGAAAAATAATTCTTAAAATAAAGTGACGTCTATTTATATGAGAAATTGGCTGTGTGTGCACGTACCTTGGTTTTTTGCATATCAAGTGACCTTTTGCGCATCAATGGACCCCCCGTCCCTCAGGTACAAATGGCGGGGATGGGCGACTGTGAGCCCCCCCCCCCTTTCTGCCGAGTAGCGTTATATATGTGTCACTCTGCAATTGGGCAAGACGAGCCATATGATGACGTGAAATATCAGACGAGAGACCGAGCCTGGTTATATAATGTCCGATGTCCGGCTGACCAAGGAGGCATATTGAGGCATTTTACGCATACGATACAGCACACTTGAATTAATCGATTGAACGCCTCAAATTCCAGCCTTTTTCTGCAATAAAGCACGTTGTGTTCGATTTCACCACCTCGAGCCCACATTATCTATTATCTATTAGTGCGGGTCCGGCAGGACCAACCTCTACGCTTCCTAGGACAGCCTGTGGTGTACTCGGATTGTTCCGTTACTAGAACCAATCCAACTGGCGAAGGATGGACGAACTCGCGTGTCCAGAGTCCAAGTCGGCACCCAGCCCAGCCAACTATAATGGCAGCCTCACGTCTACTGTCCCGTCGAACGAGGGCCTGCCAGTTTTCGAGAACTTCGTTCCACGTCCCGGATCAAGGCTGATACCGGAAGCGGCTCTCTGTGCCGCATGCTCAACCCTGGTTGATACTTTCTTCACCAGCAAAACAGAAAGACCCGAAGTCGATCACCTCGACGAATCATTTGAGGCTCTTGAAAAGTCGGCGGCTTCTTGTCGCCTGTGTGGTATATTAGCCTCCCTACTTCGAGAGGACTGTGAAGCGGCGGGACCTCCGTATCGGTACGAGACACACGTTCTTATTTTAGAGAAATACGCGTCTTTCGGCCTTTACTCTGCAGACGGGTACAGATCGCCTCACACGGTCCTAACCTTTTTTCTCAAACAACTTCGGCATGGGTTCAGCGGTCCGTTTGATCTTGAACCCTTCCGACACATCGTTGGCGGAAACAGGGAAGATACTGCAAGGGATTCGGTTGTGGTTGTATCGGAAGAACTGTCGGAGGCCTTTTGGGCCGCCTACAAGGCCGGCCGAACTTCTGAGAAGTTGATACTGGCTGTACCACACAACTATCCTCTATCGGAAGATGCCATCAGCCGTGCAAGAACCTGGCTTTATAATTGCCTTCATAAACACCCGAATTGCACGGCTACCCGAGCCGGAGGCCGGCTTCCAAAACGGGTCCTCGATCTTCAGGGCGATAGGGTTTTGCTTCATGTTCCCATTGGCAGCGAGATCGAGGCATATGCAACATTGAGTTACTGTTGGGGATCTTCGGGGGTCCCCTTGAAGACGACATCAGCCAATTTCGAAGATCACTGCCGCGGCATCCCGCTAGAGGCATTCCCAGAAACCCTCAGAGACGCAATATGTTTCGTAAAAGAGCTGGGTATTCAATACCTTTGGGTTGACGCCCTTTGCATCATACAGGATGGAGATGGTGGTAAGGACTGGGCCGAGCAGGCGGCTGCGATGGCGGCTATCTACCAGGGCGGGGTACTCAACGTTTCGGCCCTAGACGGTGACGACTGCAATTCGGGGCTGAAACCCAAGAAGCTGAGCGGCGTCGGCCTCCGGGTTGGGACAGTGCTGCATCCGGAAGCGAAGCGAGATGTTTATTTCGTTGGAAGCCCCAACTATCAGAATCTTGAGACAGAACACCGCCAGCTAGCTAAGCGCGGCTGGGCTTTCCAGGAGCGACTCGTTTCTCCAGCCACTATCCACCATACCGACTGTGGCATGGTATGGGAGTGTTGCTCCCAGGTTGAGGCGGAAACTGTGTGGGAAGCGGGCGTCTGTCTAGGTGGCTCCCGGCTCACGTCGAAAGAGACATTCCTCAGCAAGAAGCAGCACTGGAACGCTACTATGCAGAGGCTGGAAGCTGGAAAACATCCCGCAAAAGCAGACCTTCAGGACTCCGAAGAGCTTGAGGTTTGGTACTTGGCCTTGCAGGACTACTCATCGAGGAAGCTTACCTTCGAGCGGGACCGCCTACCAGCGCTCGCTGGGATAGCTGCGCGGCTGGCAACAACACTCGGGGCCACGTATATCGCCGGACTGTGGAGGGAAGATTTGTCACGAGGGCTCTGTTGGATGCTCATGAATCCTCGAGGTGAAAGAAATGTAGCCCTACGACGAAGTAGTCAGGGGCCTACGTGGAGCTGGACCTCTGTGGTCGGCGAAATCGAGTTCGATAAGGACGTCTCCGGACACGCAAGTTCCATGATTAGGCTGCTTGGGTCCGAGGTTGATGAAGTTCATCCCGGGATGTTTGGTGAAGTTCGCAGTGGTAGTCTGGATATTGAAGGAACGATCAGGAGAGTCGTTTTGGATCGCCGCCGGCCAAACCAAGCTAGCCCCTACGAGTGCGATGCTGTAGGGCTATTCGAAGAAGGAATTGACCACGTTTCTACTGTAGAATGCTATCCCGACGAGGGCGACTTTATTCCAAGTCGTTACGAGGGCGGGTTAGATTGTTGGTTGTTGCATGTCAGGAAGTTAGGCGAGATCTGGCTCTTCTTGGCGTTGGAGAGTCTTGGGGATGACAAGGGCGGTTTGCACAGAACTTACAGACGAGTTGGCCTTGTGATGATTAAGCCACGTTGGAATGGGGCAAAAATTAGTGGCACAATTGTCCCCGGACAGTCTGTAAGGTTAACTCTGGTTTAATTATCCTGGCTTATTTTATCGTAAAGCTTTAAGTTGTGTTATTTAGTAACTGAGAACTTTTTTAGAGGTAGCTATACTTTTACTACTAGTAGTATAAATAAAATTATGTAATTTTTACCCTGCTTTACTTTAACTCTTCTAACTCTAACTCTGTCATCTGCGGTTAACAAACTACAGAATTTCAGCAGATCCAAAAAAAAACTTGAAACCCAAACTTGAGCCGTAGCAACTGTAGCCTGCACAAAAAAATACAGTAAACTCATATATTAGGTTCCTTTATCGAGAGGTAATTGTCTGCATCTTGGGAAATTAATAGAGGTAAATATGTGTAGCGTTACTAGTGCGTGAGCAAGACTTTTATAGATACACTCTGTGATAACAGAGTTATTTATACAGAAGCTAATTAAAAATAAAATGACACATCTATAACTTTGACTCCTTCCAGACAGGTGATCTCTTCTCAATAAAGGCTGTCAGACCTTCTCGTATGTTTTCACCCCGTTCAAGCAAGCTAAAGTACTGCTGGAACCACTGATCTGTCGCCGCTTCAACATCCGCCGTCTCCCAAGCTTGCCGCAAGCCGGCCCTCGCACAAATGATAGCGTCAGGACTGTTCTCTGCAATCAGTGACGCATAGCGCAATGCTTCGTCCACAACCTTGTCGGATGGAACCACCTTGTTCACAATCCCCCATGAGTGCATTTCCTGAGCGGAGAGCCTCCGCCCCGTGAGGACAATCTCGGAAGCCACCTGCATCCCAGCAGTGTGTACGATCCGTGTGAGAACACCACCGGTCGGAGCCAGTCCCCGCTTGACCTCGGGGAGAGCAAAGATGGCTGTGTCTGCTGCAACAACCAGATCGCAGTTGACAGCGAACTCACACCCTCCGCCAAAAGCAAATCCGTTTACTGCCGCCACGATGGGCTTCTTCCCCTTGCGACGTGTGAACGGAGTGACCCCTTCTCGAACGCCAAACTGTTCTCCTTTGTCTCCCTCGAGTGAACGGCGCCACTCCTTGAGATTCGCCCCCGCAGTGAATGCGCGCCCTGTTCCGGTGACTACCAAAACGCGGAGAGTGGGCTCGGCATCGTACCAGTCTAGAACCGAATCGAACTCTCGTAGGGAATCCGAGGAAAGGGCGTTTAGGGAAGAAGGGTGATCCATACGAGCCAGAAGTACGTGCTTTGATGGGTACGAAAGGCGCAAAAAGTCCAGCCCTGAGGGTGGCTGAGTCTTTGGGGAAAATGAGGCCGACATGCTGGCGCTTTATGGAAGTACGATACGCGATAGGAAACAGCAGACTTGTGACGGTATGACGGCGAACTGAAGGTTTTGGAGGCAACTGAATGACACGGTATTGCAATTGTGTGTTAAGAGCTGGATCAAAGCTGTGTAAAATAGACTACTTTGTTAACATATCGACCTTGATGGGCTTTATCCTTCAACCTCGGGCCGAGGCTGTTAGCCTCAAACCAGTTTGGCTCTGGAGGATCGACGCGCGAGGTAGCCCAAGAGGGGTTGATGCGACGGCGACCCGAGGTTCAAGGAAAGCCTAAGTGCTCCTTTTAGTTGTAACGGAAGTTGTTAAGACTTACCTGAGCATGAGGTTACCGGGTGTGCTGAGGGAGAGAGTACCGAAAGCCCAAACCACCCGCGCATGCGACGAGTGAGCGGCGCAACGAGCGGAGCCTGCAACTGAAGATACGCCCCCGATGATACAACATACTGCCAAATATTATATGACGGGACCTGACTTGGTCGGTAGACGGAGTGCAGGTGACCGCGCCGGCGTGATGGTCATCGTCTTCCCAGCGGCGATAGAATCGTCTGTTCGTCCGCCTTAGATTAGCCTTGTGCTCGTATATCACTTAAAGTTCATATAAACTTCAACTGCCCTAGATGGGAATCTTATCTGAAATCTTTCGCAACTTCGTTATCACTGATATTCTCTGATTCTGCGAACCACGTTTGCTATCCTCGCTGCCACCATCTAGAGCACGATGTAGCTCGATTCCATACTTAACCTCTAATAGCAGTCTTGCCAATTGTGAAAATGATTTGTCTAAAACCGTCTGTTATGCTTGCTGGGTATTATTTCCCTTTACGTCCCAATGTTGTGCTTGAAATGATAAATGGTATAGGGTAAGGTTTGGGAGGAATTACCACGTCGACCTGGAGAAAAGCCATTTGAAGCTGAAAAGAAATAACAAAGGATGCAACTATTTGCGTCACTCGCATTATCTTATCTCAATAACCATCCAGTCCCTTAGAAGGTACAATGTCAACTTGCGTGAACTTGTGTTCTACTTGCTTCCTATGATAGCTTCAGCCCGTGCTGGAGAAGGGGAAAATAAATCCTGTTGTATAGAAGGTCGAAGCAGTTTTATTTCCCTCCACGAATTTTACAGAGAACAAAGCGTCTCCTCCCACTCCGACTGGTAATGCTCCCGTAAGATTTCCGTTGCCCAAAATAATCGCCTACTTTAACCAAACAAGCAACCACTTTCCAAACCTCTTAGTATTCTCGACGCGGCGAGGACCATCTGCCATTTCACCAGCTGCGACTAACGTCAGCTGCCCTCGCCGGGGGTTCGACTCGGCAGTCATGGGCTGGGGCCTTTCAAGTCGATTATCCGACACCCTTCTCCTCCACTTGAGGGGGTTCCAACCCCAGAATTTGATTTGATACATGATTGTTATCACAGCCATTAGAAGGATCTGATCAAGTTTGTTAGCGTTGCGTCAAGAGGGACTAATGCCAACTGGGAGAGGCAACTCACGGCGATGTAACATCCGAAAATGTCTTCAATGCTCACGGGGGTGATAAAGGTTCTCCAGCCGTTGAAGAGGACGAAGAGGCTGCATGCGAATACCGCGTAGTATGCTCGGAGATACTGGCCGTGGGACCTGTACGGATACCGCGGATGGCTGCGGTCGTAGAGCTGCTTGACCAATGGGTTGTAGATGTCCACCACTTCCCTGCTCTGACCAGCAGCGGCATCTTTCAGACTAAACAGCAGTTAGAAAGCGCGTCACGCCCTGAAGCATGCTGCTTGGAATATTTTAGGCTTACCTCTTGTAGAACGCGATGAAACTGGCTGCCACGAGCCCATACGTGATCATCATAGAGACAACACAACACCGAACCATCCGACCAAGGATCTTCTGCGAATCTGGGTTACACGCTAGGAAACCCAAGAGTCCAAAGCACGCACTGAAAACCACTGCTGAGTGGGGAACGCCATAGCTTGTCCGTTCGAGTCTCCGACGAAGAGCCTGTACGGGTCCCCAACTCGGCCAAACCTCATGGATGCTGGCCAGCGCATGCAACGTCCGTGACGCGTTGTAAAGTCCATTGGCCCCCGCCGTAGTGGCAGAAAAGATGATGAAGTCGTTGATGAAGTACGGCCAAATCCTGAGTCGGTTAATGACCGGAGAGACGACAAAGGCCGAGTTCTGGCCGAAGCCAAAGGAGATGACGGCGTGGTCCACGATGGTGGGATACGTGTAGGGAACGTTAAGACCGACGGTGAAGGTCGCAAGCGTGTAGAGTGTTATGATGCGGAGGCTGATTTTGCGAGTAGCAATTTTGACGGTTTCTTCCGTTCGAAGGTGCTTGTTCTCAGCCGCTGTGATGGCAATGGTCTCAAACCCGATCATGCCGAAGAGGCAGGTCGTCATGGCTTCCCAAACGCCGAGGAGGCGACCGGCACCTCCCTCGACGACCTCCCCATTGGGAAGGGTCATGTTTTGGGCAGCGAACGAGTAGGGTTTATTGTAAGTCCAGAAGGCTGCGTGCTTAACAGGCTGTTGAATGTGGATAATGACGTTGAAGAAGATGAGGATGATGATGAAGAGCATCTTGGCAGTGCCGAAGAAGTACTCCAGTCGACCAAACCACCGCACCGGGAGCATATTGAATACCAACATGACGAGAAAGAAACAAATGACGTAGACGGCGGGCGACGCGCTGGGATAGAATTCGAGGGTGGGATCAGGGTATTCGGCCGCTCGGAGGAGATCTGGAGGGTACCGGAACTGGAAAATGTGAGTGATAGCGACAAGCTCGGCAGCTACAAGCACAATCCAGGAAAACCTATCCTTCGCGTCAGCGTTTGGGGGTTATTTCACTAATGTCTAAGGTGAGTTGTGTGGATTTCGCAACGTACCAGGTCATCCATCCCGCAGTATATCCCAAAGACTCGTCCAGAAAACGACGGGGAAATTCGATGATGGGGCCCTTGACGGGAAACAGGGCCGTCATCTCGCCAAGGCATGCAGCACACGACCACAGGACGGTCCCGCTGAGAATGTACGCAATAGCACCAAGGCCTGGCCCGGCGAGGTAGATGACTCTGCCGGCCTGGAGGAAGAGCCCGATACCGACACACTGCGAGAAGGCCATCATGTTTACATGGCGCTCCGTCAGCTCGGCGCTGAGTTCAAAGGATTAGACTTGGAGACGATGGGGGACAGCAAATGTCGGGAGACGAACCTCAACTGATTCCCCGGCTGGATGGCGGCATCTCCACCGTTCTCGAGTGAGTACGGTTGAGTATAGGGCCCTAACGGTTCGGGCGTGCCTGCTAAGGTGATGCTTTGTACACTGTTGTCGTGGAACACATTATCCTGCCCGGGAGACGCTCGATGACTCGATGACGGATGGGTGGACGGGGGATAAGATGGAGTGCCCGGTGGGACCAATCTAGACATGCCAATCCCGACGGGCCTCCTTGAGATGGTATTCTGGGGAGGATATTCCTCAACGCCGCCGGTTCCGTCCATATTTTTGGGGGGTTTCCAAAACAAATCAAAAATTAAGAAGCTGGAAGAAACACTGCAAAAAGCTACGGGCCAACTTCGAGTCGAGATGGACCGGCATGCAAGAAAGCAGTACCGAATCTCCAGTCAGCGAGCTCCTGGACAATGACCCTGTTCTTATTATTAGGCACCGGCACATGGCGTTTTCAGCTCGCAGAATGTACCCCGCAATGTCTCCAGGCTGGCTACAAAGTTGGGACGGATGTGCGTCCAGACCGCGCTCAGCTCGTCGCTCAGCCCAACAGCCCAACCGCCCTGCAGCCCAATAGAGACACGGTGAAGCCATCCAGGCCGTAGGGGCGGTGGCGTGCAGCACCTGAGGCGGGACAGTGGACGGCGTGCAAACCAGCGGGCCAGTGATGGGATGGGAATCTCAACCTGCAAAAGATAGTCTGGGCTATTTCAGCCTTTGGCGTCGATGGCTTGAGGCTGAGTCTCCGGAAGCAGCTTTCGACCCACCCAGGCCTTGATGGGAGAGCGTGACTGGCTAACTAGCACCAGTATGTCTCAATCCACCTCAGGGAGAAGGGACTGCAAGTCGACTGCTGTACAAATCACAGATTAATTACAGGTTGCTTTTTTGTAAACCCTGCCATCTCACCTCCCAATCACTTACGACTGCTCACTGCTAATTACGTAGTACCGGAGAGCCCCCACCCGGCAAGCTGAAAGGCCGGTCCTCTGCCCTGGAATCTGGCAACACTTGTCATATAGGTTCCCGTGGACCGCCGCGCGTGCGTCTGGCCCTGTAAATGTTGCACCGTTTCTTGCAGCCCAAGAAAAGGGCAGAGGGCCAGACCATGTTTCGACATGGGCCAGTCCCCGCGGCAGCTCTCGAAGGCGGGCTCATTCCCCTCTGGTCTGAGGCATTCCTCGTCGTCGGCTGCCCGTACCTCCACTTGATTGAGCCTGGGTGGCCGCCGTTGCCCGGATTGACCCAGTCCAGTTCAGATGTAGGTCAGCTCTTCCAGGTTCCTTTGATTCGCGATTCCTTCTATTCCTCCTCTTCTCGCCGGAAATCTGGCAATTGCGTCCTCCTCCCGCTGACCCCTCTTGCTGGCAGTCAAATCTTTTCAACTTCACCGTCGAGAGCATCACTCTCTGTCCAAAGTGCGGTTCGCGAATCCACACCGCCCGCAGGCTACCACTGTCACTCGGCTCGAAGAGCGGGCAGCCGACTCCTCCAGAACTTCCTCATCCTCACATTCCTGAGCTCCCTGCCGGAGTCTCAGCCGGAGTCTCGGCTGCCGTTCACTTGACGCCTCCTCTCTCTCACTCTTCTCCAAGCGCTAAAACGACCAGACCATCCCCCCGCCCGGTTGATCTGAGATCCGAGTCCGCGCCGCTGATACCACCCGACACCTCGAGACAGGTTCTAACGCCACGGCCGGAATCCTCGCCTCCTATTCCCGTCGACCCAACCGTCGCAAACTACGCGCCGTATCATGTCCGTCGACCAACCAATTATGTGCCTCTCCCCCTCGGTTCATCATCCAACCCTGCTTTCAACGGTTCTGCCGTGCCAGTCTCGCCAAGATCGCATCGGTCGTCGATTCTTGCGCGGTTCAGAAAACCGAAGCCCGACTCCACGCCGTCAGTCGTCTCGACGGGTGCCAGCGGCGATATCAGATACCTTTCCTTTTGCTTCTCTTCCGACGGAGTATCCCTCCTAATTTGGGAAAAGAACAGCCTTGTGATAGCTCGTCTCGATGCCCGAGGAGACAGCGGAAGGCCAATTGACCTCGTCCCCATTCTCCGCAAGGCGCAAGGCGGACAAGCAACCTCCGGCAGCACTCTCTTTGTGGCCGAGGGCTGTGGCAGCATAGCTGCTATCGTATCGCAGGGCGCGATGGGAAAGTTCCTGGTCATACTGGACCATTCAGGGCTGGCTGAGATGTCAGCGGTGCTTCCACTTCAGGACATGACGCCGCTGTGTTTAGCAATTTCTCGATGCAACTCATTTGTTGCTGTTGGTCTTGCAGCACAGGTTCTGCTTGTTCGCCTGGCGGAGCACAGGATGGACTTCGACTGGGCCGTCACCATTTCTATTCGCGGACCCAGCTGTTTTGATGGCATGACTGTTGCGTCGCAAACCTGTAATTTTACGGCTGATGGGAAATATCTTATAGTGGCGACCCAGATGAGAGACAAGCACCAGTCGAGCGAGGATGGCAGCATCCACACGGCCCTTTGGACCTGCGAACGAGCGGCAAAGGGTCCGTTCCGGCTGCCCCGTTGCAAAATGCCAAACGTGAGTCTGCGCCGCCACGGCCCTGAAGAATATTGACGCTGACGAATGGGTGGCAGGATGACCAGGGCCTCACCTCAGTCCAATTCCACCACGGCTTGCAAGTTGCCTCGATCACAGGCCTCACATCGGCGCGATACCCCCTGTTCCTTTCCCTCGATCCGCAGCAACCCGTCACCATACCGGGCCAAGTCACAGATTTCCGGATACGGTGTTCGTGCATGGCTCCTCCCCCGCAAGATCATCTCATGTACTTCCTCGATGCCAGCAACCGCGTCTGCAAAGCGGACCTGCAACATCGTTGTGTGGACCTCGTTGCGGACATCTCCACGCACAGGGGATCCCTGCGTTCACACGAAGAGCCGGCGGCTATTGCAGTTGGGCCGGGCGGGGTTGTGGAGGTGTTTTGGCGCCAGGGGCCGGGGTTGTGGAGATTGCAATTTAGGCCTGGCGAAGAGGCTATTTCGGTGGATAATTTAAGAAGGCGCTGGGACGAGACGATCTATTAGACAGTGTGAGGCTCTATATAATACCACAGCGACATGCCCATTGTACTCGGACAACTCTTGAATATTAAATTGCAAGTTGAATAACTTGCTCAAAAGTAAGACTGACTGAGGAGCGGACTTACTAAGGGAGACATGCAAACTATGAACCTACCTAGCATCCCCATAGTCTATAGTCGCGTCTCTCCTCGTACACGATCTATTTTAAGCCCTACAAGTCTGCTTGTATTAATGACTTTATTTACTCCAAGCCAGGTTTACCTCAATTCTTCAGTGTATATTATTTTCAGGTCTAAACTCTCGTCTCGTGTCTTAGTCTGGTCGGGATAAGGCTGAAGGCAAGGCACATTTCGACGTATAATATTAGGTCGCCCTCGAGGCTTCATATCTCTAGTTTGCCTTACAGCTGCAGCCTAATGAGCAGAGTAGCGGCTCTCCTCGAGTCTGCCTCAGGCAACACCAAAACCCCGCACGGAAGCCCGTCTCTCGCACCTGTTGTAAAACCGCTTCAACTCAGGTTCAGCATTCCGTTCTAATCTTCACAGATGCAATAGCACTTCGTCGATCTAGCCGAAATGCCTTCGTGGATGCGCGCACTGTTTTCCAAGAAGTCCAAACGAGGCGAGCGTGCGGCGACTATTAACGATGGACAAGCTGACGTGGGTGGTCTCTCAAGGGGCTTCACTCAGACGGCTCAGAGTGGCGAGTCAAACAACCAACCGCTATTAGCATTAGCATCGGCACCAACCCCAACTCCAAGATCGGAGTATTTCAGGTCAAAGGAACGCAATATTCGTGCTGAGAAGCAAGCCTCCCCAGCCGCCTCTCCAGCTCCTATTCAGCCGAGCATACCGCATCAATTCGAGCAAGAAAAGCAAGGTCTCTTTATTCTGTATCCAACCTCAGAGCTCTCTACCATTCCCTTGACTATCAATGCCGAGTATGTAATGTCCTTTCTCTGTCCATCGTGCGAGTGACCGTTAGCTGAGTAACGCCAAGCATCGTCGCAGTCCACGGGCTGAGGGGATCAGCGAGAAAGACATGGACCGACCTGAAATCAGGTTCTTTCTGGCTGGAGGACTTCCTCCCAGAATCTCTTCCCAACTGCCGCATTATGACATTCGGATATGACTCTGGGCTAGCATTTACTCGATCCATCGCCGGAGTTGAAAACTTTTCGATTGACCTTCTCAACCGCCTGCGCCTAGTTCGCAACAGCCCCGAAGTACGTGGATTTCATCTTCGTCACGGGAATCATTCAAGAATCACTTCTAATCTCTACTCAGGCAAAAAACCGCCCAATCATCTTCATCGCGCATAGTCTGGGAGGCATCGTCATCAAGAAGGTTTGTTGGAGCCCCGAAGATTTATGAAGCTACCCTTTTAATAGCAATCATAGGCTCTGGTAATGGCTCACGAGGCTGCACATGACTACGGAACCATTTTAGACTCCACAAAGGGCATTGTCTTTATGGGTACACCTCATCGTGGATCAGACCTTATCCCTTGGTCCTTGATGCTCGTCAATATCATCAACCACATCCCGTTCAAGAATAGAATACGAAAGGCCCTACTTCGCAATCTAGATTCCAACTCTGACATGCTGACCGAGATATCACGCCAATTTCTTCATAGAAGCAGCGGGCTGAAGATTATGTCCTTTACCGAACAGCTGATTGAACCGCCATTGCAGAGTCTTGTACGAATATTCAACCCACAGCCAAGGAGATCCACTAACGTACGTCCAGGTCGTCCCCGAGCACTCAGCAATACTCGGTCTTCCAAATGAGAGGGTTTATCCCATGCACGCCCATCATCGCAACATGTGTCGGTTCGAGAGCAAAGAGAGCCAGAACTTCCTTCTGGTGGAGGGAGCAATCAAAGACCTTGTCTCTGGAAGTTTAGAGCTAACAGGTAGGCGTTCTAACAGCACATTCCGATCGAAACTCAAGCTATGGTCAATATGTGACTAACTGAAATATTTAATAGCCACTCTAACCACTGCGCATCAACAGACGGTTTCAGTCAACAGATTCTTACAACCTACAAACTACTATATCGAACGATCAAAAATGCAATTTGGACGATCCGTCGCTGCAGCACCCCCGTCAACTGTAACGAGCCATGTTTCGATAGAAAAGCAAACCAACCGGGCTCCGTCTTCTTCGTCAGGTCCATTCGAGCAAGCCCCAAGCAAGTATTTCGAGGGGCAGTCGAAGCCTGCGATGACAAAAATCAGGATAACTGGTTCCTGGGTGAAAACGGGTCTTTGGAACTCGCCATCGGATATCCTTAGCCTTCCTTCGGATACTCTCCTCCAAGACATTGGACACAATATCTTCAGGGCATTTGGCCATGCGGTCTCGAACACGTGGCTAGACTCGTTCACTACTCCTTTGCAGGTTACAGACGGCAAGCCATGCTACGATATTGCTAGAGGACTCAAGATCAACCGACGTCAAACCATTGCCGCTTTTGTGAGCCGTCTAGTCCCAAATCCCATCGACGCAAAGATAGACGCACCACTGGTCCAGGGCGTACGGCAACCTTTCACAGGCGGCGCATCCAGCAGCATCATGGTTGGTCAAAACGGCAAGGGGAGCATGCGCATTTCGTTTCACAGAACCGTCAGGGTCCCTGAAGATGGGGCGTCATACCATCTTCCCCCAGGCCTGGGGAGATTCCCTCTATTTGATGTTCGCCCCTTCACCCACAAACTTCCTGTGTCGGTTGTAGCGAAAGGCGGCTTGTTTCTCCCTATCTACCGTATGCTCAACCTTATTCCCACAACGCCTAATGCATGCATATACTAACCATCGGCCATAGAGATGGAGGCAATGTGGATTGGTTTCGATTGCAGCGACAACAAGCAATTCATCATTCGACCGTTTGTAGGAGGCGTAAACGCTATCTCGGGAGAGTCCCCTTCAGGCGATATTGGCTCGTTGTTACGATACATGAACAAGCTTACACCAAAGCAAGACTATCTTGTCCTTCCGGAGCAGAAATGGCTCGACGGTATCGCGATCAGTCCCGGGATCGTTCGCCAATTTGTGGCTACACCAACCGCACCGCCGCGCCAAGCAGGCAAACGACAGAGCCGAATGGCGAGAAGCCAAGCAGAGAGCTCGGAAGAAAGCCGAAAAACGCCACCCAGAGGACCGATCGGCAAGTCTGTTGAATGGCAGGTCACAGGGCAAGATGCCGTTCGCGGACTGCAGCTGCAAATCATCCCTAAGCTCGAAGTCTCCCAATTGTTTGCGAGCACTAGCAAGGACGTCGCAAAGACACACAAAGAGTCAAGGCACTTCATATCTAATATTCCAGGCAATTTGAGGACTACTCGACAACTGGATGTCCTCCAGACGCCCGAGGAACTCGAGATCAAGGTCGGCGAATTCATCCACTTCAAAGACCTATCAACCAAGCGTCCTGCGCGGCTCAAAACCATTGGAGACCTAATCGCAGAGAGCCCCGTACCAGTCACGTCTCAAGACATCGTCAATTTAGAGGCGACCCCCCGCCGTCAAATGCAGTTGTTTGTAAAAACACTGACGGGGAAAACCATAGCTTTGTCAGATATGGACCCTAGCATGTCAATTCTCGACGTGATGCATCATATTCAACTGCAAACACTTATCCCGCCTGATCATCAACGCCTTACTTTCGCAGGGCGACAGTTAGAACCGGGTTCGTTTCCACTCCAGTCACCAATTGAACCGAAGTGTTAACACAGGTCATAGATTATTCCCTCTCTCAATACAGTATCCAAAAGGTCCCATATCACTTTCCACGATCAAGAGTTGGGCTTGGTGCTAACTACAAGGTAGGAATCGACATTACATATGGTTCTGCGATCAAGAGGCGGCGGAGAATTCTATCTAACCTTCATTTACATGGGGGAGCTATTTCAAGTTGACCAGCATTGTCCCAGCATCAGCGCCCTGAAAGGATATATATTTTCGGCGCTTGGAATCCCAATGCGAGATCAGATCATCACCTTGGGAGGCAAGGCAGTAGAAGACGGTATGTCGATCCTGAATATCGCGTCTATTGTTACGGAATGAAATCTAGAGACTTGCTTTTGCTGCCTGCTGACTAGCATGTAATACAGGCGAATCGACATACCGGGTAGAAGACCCATATAATGTCACGGTAATTGATAGGGACCGAGTCGACGAGCTCAGTTTTGGAGCTGGCGGTTCTATCATCCAGCATATCGAACCAGACACTAACAATCCACGCACTTGGGACATGGCAAACTCCAAGATCATCCATCTGCATTTGATAGACGCGGAGACTTTTAAGAACGTTACAGGATTGCCACCACCCAGCACGCCCATCACAGCTGAGACATACGCCTCGATGGGACTTCCGTTCTTCCACCTGTGGCGCGATGAGTCGAAGGCTCTGGGTGTGGCAGGACAGTGGGAGAAATTGATGGGCTTGGAGGACACTAGAGTCAGCCAAGTGGCTCCGGTGAGCGGCATGAGACATGGCCGCGCGAACGCTCCACAGATGGGACTACTCAAGTCTGGGGCCTGGGGTAGGCTTGACGAGGACCACGATGTCGAAGATGAAGAAGAGGATGCCAACGGAGACGAGGACGAACAAGTGAAGAAGGGCCCAAGTGATGGTCCAACAAAGCGATTCGATTTCCCTCTGGTTCTTCTAGATCCGGACGATACTTTCGGTCCGATTGAGAGGCCCGAGGACGAGTCGTATCTCAATGAGTGAGGCAGAAGCAGGAGCTGTCGAGGACATTCCTCGGTCGGCGGTACGAAGGAAAGCCCGAGCTCTTAGGTTCTACTACATCGAAGGAATTTATGCTGTGAACTTGTGTTGAATGTATTGTAGAAAATTCGCAAAAAGTCTTACCTTAAGGGTATTTGGACTCGTGAGTTAGCAGCAGGTGTGTTTCCCGGACAGTGTATAATTAACTCGCTTCGAGAATTTCCCGACTCCTTCTGGTACTTTGTTAGCTTTAATCCTTTTTAAATTTGGGATAAATTAACAGTTTCTGCCTGGGCGGCTTTGACTAGGAGGGTGTGTATTGCCGGTCGGATGTCCAAAGTACTCTTGCCAAGCGTCAATCGTCTGGAGTCCATTGAAAAGACTTCCGTCATCTACACTGAATCAGACATTTATTGTCTCGTGCTGCGGCGGGGGATCGTACATCCGTTGAAGAACAGGATGCCATAAAGGTCAACGCAGTAAAGGACATTCTTTCGAAGACCTGCGTGCGAGTGTTAGTAGGATGAGTCGTTAACTCTTCAGCAGGGAACATACCAGGGTCCTCTCACCAGTTGTTCTTGGTGTTATGGGGATGGATTAACTCGCTCACTGTCCCCGTTATCCCCACCAGGAGACTTTGTGGTATCTGAGACTATAGCATACATAATGGCATGTACGACAACACACACAACAACTCGTGTTCTATCTCCACCAGCAACCAGGCCAGAAACTGTCGCTGCAGCAGTGCCCGCCTTACGACCTGACGACCTCCGTGCGATCTATTGAAGATACAAAGAGGCACGAGAGGCCTGGTATGCTACATTGGATCGCGGAGCTGTCAAGGCCAACTAACAATACCGGAAGGCTAAGGAGCTGCCTACACACTACTCCACAACAGAGTATAAGTGGTGCCTTGACTACAAACGAATGGGGCCTCGTTGCAAGATAGGAAATAGCTTCAGAGACTGGACTACAGAGGAGATGAGTTATCTTGATTGGGATAAGGCTGAGAACGAGTGGGTTGAACAGAATGTAGGGATAGGGATGGCGAAGCAGCATTTCTCAGGGCGGCAAGGCATGCGAGATATCTGGGATGCTACGAAAAGAGATCTCGAATTACAGGAGGGATGGTACGGAGGTGGGAACCCCGCCCCCCCAACTAACATTTACAAGAGTGACAGGAAATCGTGATTTCTATACATTATTAGAAAGAGAAAGAAAAGGCAAATCTAAGAGAATAGCTATGGTGACCCAATACCTTGTTTCAACAACATTGTAGCTGAGTTTACATGTAGGGTTGAGCAGGTTTAGTAGCCACTTATACGATAACCGCAGGAAAAGCAGCAACAATATGATATTGCATTTATTGGCCTATTCTGCTGTATCACTGCGTTAGATGCTGTTTCTGTAGATAGAAAAGAGATATATCTTGCACACACATGATGGCTCTTATATAACGGATGATAGTTGCACTACTTGTGGTGCAGGAGTCACGTGAGGGTATTTGCACCATCGATGGTCTATGTATCAAGACCCCTTGGCTCACGATTAATTCAATTCGGTATAGCGCGGCGACTGGAAGACTTAGCTAAGTAGCTCTCTTTTTTCGGCACCGTCTAGGTGCACAGAGTAGCAGGTGTTTTGATGAGAGTCCACGATTAGGATTGGTGTAAGGAATAGTAACTTGACCAGCCACTATTCCAACCTCTTTTATCTTGATGATGTCGCCATAGTACACAAAGAGGGCAAAAAAGGTCACGTTCATGTACGCACCGCTCCGTGGAGCGCCAGCACATAGACAGAGTTATTAGTATGGAATATCATGTCATAGAGATACATCCTTCGGACTATATTACACCCTCCCCACCACCGGTGAGAGTGTCAGCATATTTTATATTTCATTCCGAGATATCATCAATCCAGCTCTTCCAACCAGCGTCTTCACACAGAACTTCCATTGCGTTCACATCGAGCGTTACCATGACTTCAAACCCTGAGCAATTCTTCCTGGCTGGTAATATCAAGCCAGCGCCCATGTTCCAATCGCCCTGTGCCCTGCGGATCGCGTCAGGGGTGGCGCCGCCATCCTCTTCCATTACCCCGGGGATTTTCCATCTTGTATTTCCTCCAAAGTGACGCCAAGTGTTGAAATAAAAGTCTAGAGGATCCCGCGGGTCGGCATCTACGCCGATAAAGCGTGGATCAGGGGCCTTCCGGAAGAGCGCTGTGCGCAGAGCAACAAAGTCGTCGTCAACACCGCTTACCATGGTGCCGATAGCACGAGTGATTTCTACCAGGGCAGAATATGAAATGTCCTTATTTATACTGCATGCAGCGAGGACAGTCCCAGTGCCAAGTCCAATCTTCGGAAGTGCCACGGTGTTGCCAGCACTTGAGCCCATGATGTCTGCGAACGCCCTCCGGCGCCAGTCGATAGAGATCATGAGGCGAACATCTTTTAGGATCACCCACGGTTCATCTGGTGATGAAGAAAGCAGATTCTTGGGGCTGTTTAGGCGAGCTTTCGTGACATATGCCCAGGTAAGCGCTGCGAGGCAGGTGAACGTCGATGGGGTCCAGTTACTTTTCTCGGCAAGTTTCTGTTGGAGCTGTTTGATTTGCTGCGCTCCAATGACGAAGATACGGCCTGTCTTTCGAATGTCCTGCCACTGTGTACCTGCTGACGGCATTCGGAACTGTGTCGGGCCGGTGGGAGACGAGAGGAGGTGGTACTCGGGGCACTCGCTGAGGAGCTGGTCGAAGCTGTCCTGGCGGACCTTTGAACAGACCTTTTCAGGCAGGTCGACGTGAACATCCACAAACTTCACCTCGAGATCTTGCTCTGGATCTCTGGTCAGTTGAGCGAAAGAGTTGACGATGTTGTTCACACTGGTGCCGTCCGAGATAGAGTGGTGGCAGTAAATGCACAGCAGCAGTCCCCCCTCGATCAATCGCACATGAACTTCAAACACCGGCATTCCACCCCCATCTTCCGATAACTGGTATGGGAGGTCGAAAGACTTGTCGACAAAGGCCCTCGCCGGGAAGCCCTGGGCTTCTAGCTGAGCATACGTCCATGGATAAGAACTTCGCTCATCGTGAATTTTGAGCGGGATCTTGGCATCGTCTTCTAAGTCGATACACAGATAGCCCAAGGGGCTCGACAAGAGGAAGAGTTTTCCCGAGAGGTACGGAAAGTAACTGGTGAGGCGGTCAAGAGTGAGTCTCAGATGGGCGCGGAGGAGCTCGAGGTTTCCTTCGTGTTTGTGAGGGAAACAGAACCACTGGCGCTGGTATGCCCTCGGGGCTATCTGGTTCCACGTGTTGAGAATGCGCCGGCCCATTGTGGTGACGAATCAAGCTCTATGCCGTGCTTGCTTGGTGAGTATCTAAGGGAGAACACACCAGCATTGAACCGCGGGATTAAGGTGAAGATGCAGATTTTTCTCTCGTCGCACAGCCAATTGTGCGACTCGGCGGAGTCAGGTGAGCTTTGCTGGGGCTGGCTCTACTGTATGACTAAGATAGTTCGATCTGGGCGGCTAATAACTAGACAGACGGATACGCGTCCCTCTATAATTAGACAGGCCTGTTTCTATTACTGTATTTAGTGTTAGCTTTTCTGTTATTGGATTTTCTATTATTTTATTTTTATTGAATTTATATTAAATTTTACGCTGTATATATAGAATAATACTATACTTAAAATATTTAAAATAATAGATATTATAAAAGAGGTTTAAAAAAGATAAAAAAAACTATAATTAAATTTAAAATTAATAAATTAAATCTCTTATTAATACTTATATAAGTATATAACTATACAGAATTTCAAATAGTAGTTAGAATAGTAATTTTAACAATAAAAATAATATTATAACTATAAACTTAATAGCCCGATTTAAAGCCTTAATTTAAGTCTATTTCAATCCCGTAGTGCCAGACTCCAGTATCTTCGCGTAATTATCTGGAATTTCAGCAGTTTCAGAAGCTCCAAAACGCCTTGCACCAGCTTTGTAGTAGGTCGGAATGGCGTCGATAGTATAACAGCCACCCGAAGCTTTAATAACAGTCTCGGGTTTCAAAACGGATCGCAGAAGCCGAACCTTATACTCAACATCAGACACTTTATCTGGCTTTGTGCCACTGGATGTTTTAATGAAGCCTGCTCCAGCTCGTTCGGCAGCCAGAGCAGCCTGTATGACTTGTTCATCATTAAGGAAGAATACCTCAAGAATAGCTTTAACAATTACTCCGTAGGGCTACAGCCGTCAGTTACTTTCCTGTTAATTATGCAGTAGGCTCGAACCTTAGCTGTGTCGACTACAGTTTTCACCCCCTCCCCCACGTAGTCTATATCTCCACTCAGTAGAGCGGAAATATTAATAACCATATCGAGTTCCTGTGCACCATCTTCCGGGGCATTCTTGGCTGCGAAGACTTTGACTTCTGAACGGTCGCTGCCGTCAGGGAGGCCAATAAAGGTCTGGAGGTTGATGCTCGTTCCCTGAAGGAGCTGACAAGCCTGCTTAACTCTGAACGGTTGGGTGACGAACTGGACGGTCTGGTACTTCTTGGCCAGCTGAATTCCATTGATTAGATCGTTTTCTGTGTGGTAGGGATCGATGATGGAGTGATCGATCATTTTGGCCAGCTCGTTAACACTTAAAGGAGCCATTCTGATAGAGATGTGAAAAGAGTTAAGAATTATAACTTGAGGCAAGATAGACGACAGATTTATGCGACAAAGGTGCTGGGGGACGTCCCCGTAGTGGATTGATATAATTTATATATCAAGCCCAGTACGTTGCGTTGAAACCGGAAGACGTGGTGATGTAACAGTTCGAGTTGAAGAAGTGATAATTAATTATGTGTTATCCGCTACACGTTTGGCGGCTTTATAAATGTTCGACAACACGTATAGGCGAAGTTATGATTCCCCAATTGTAGCAGTGAGTAAGCGGTTTACCGCGTACAGTTGAAACGGCTCAGGTTGCATCTCTCCTTCGTAGACTTAACTCACGTACTGCAAAAGCTGCATAAGCGAGCGGATCTCCTCCGGCCAGCCGCGTTTCTTCCGCCCAAACGTGATTTATAAGCAACTGGCGGATATTCCACCACCCTAATTGAATCAGCTTAAATATACTACTACATCGAATACCCGTAACCTGAGAGGGATATTTTGATCTGTCTCTCCATTAGTCAATTAAGAGATTTTCCACTTAAAAAAAATAGTCACAGCCTAGAGGGGTAAAAGTAGCGGCGGTATGCCGAGTGGCGGCGTAATTGCCGCTCTTCCGCTATCCAGTTATTACCACTCGGGTGGGTATTTCTAATTAGTCTTATAAACAATCCAATTATAGATTACACGGATCTGTAAAATCTGTTGGAAGATCGAGTGATACAATATTTGTACCTGGATGGAAAGCCTACTAAACCAGGGAATATTGTCTCTATCTTATCCGACGTAATATCTCTGAGGCAGTTCTGGTTTGTAGCTTGACAGGTTTCTTGCCTCTTATTAATTACAAACCCGTCTTCCTTACGCTAATAGTTAACAATTGTAGACGACTTACTCCTATAGTTATATTTCTTCTTTTTCTTCGTGCACTTTTAAAGACTGATAAGTGCTTACCTAGAGTAATCAGCTTCCGGGCGAGGTCTCGATCAGAGCCGCCTCAAACTAAGGTCAGAATATCAATTTATCAGAGGTTTCGTAATACAGGGTCGCAATTCAACACAGTATTTATGTTGGTCCTCCCTCGCTTATCCTCCGCTTCAATCCATCTCTCGCAATAACCTCCACAGTAAGCCTAGCACGTTTGTTCTACTCGACTATTGGTCTCGGCGGCTTTCTTTGCAACCATGTCAGATTCCGGATCCGCATCAGAGGATTCCCGCGCGAACCCAATCCGATTTGACACGCCAGGCTATCCCGACCTTGAGACGAATCATTTTGAACTGCGAAATGTCGAAGATGACTCAGTCATTTTGGTACCATCATGTTACCAGAATGATTGGAGTGATACCGATGACTGCCCATGGAAAGAAAGTGCCGATGCTCGGCGGTGTTGGAAGGTGCCCCATGCGTACGAAATTCTCGACGCGCCACATCCAAGAATAGTTCGGTAAGTTGGAGAGTGCTTCTTTAGCTGATGGAAAGCGTTAACATCAAGAAGCTACAAAGGGAGGGACGAGCAGACTAGACTGCCATTATTTGCGAAACCCTCAGGCCCTGGACTTTCTTTCCTCCTACTCCACCATCACGAGTTAATCTATGCACCTCCCCTGGACACGACAGGTTGTCGCCCTCGGCCGGAGTTTTTGCCCCTCATCTATCAGTGGAGTTTGCATGCCCTGACAGCCCTGTCTTTTTGTCACTCCCGAGATCTCCTCCTAGGTTTTTTCGACATCAACAACTTCTGGTTGTCCAGACCAGATCTCTCCTTGTCGTTTGTGGGCTTTACCTCAGCTACGTTTGTCGATGGTCCATGTGGAAGGCGTCACAGCGACTATAGTGGATTCTTTCCCTTCCATCCTCTTCAGCCAGATGGATTGAACAGCGACGAGATCGAACCTACGGTTAACACGGACCTGGTTACATATGGTGTTCTCCTATATCAACTAATGACGACCTTCTGGCCTGGAGAAGGCTCGAACATAGGACCAGAGGTTGTGGATCTGATTAAAACGAGAAGTCAATGGCCTCGCCTTGAGAATAAATACCTTGGCCAGGTGGTTATGAAATGCTGGGCCGGAGAGTATAAGGATACACAAGAGCTAAAGGCCAGCTTAGCGGAAGTGTTGTCCACAGAGGGGTGGGAGATTGAAGGCGACGATACTCTCAGAGGGTTTAGCGCAACGGGGCTTATTCCATTTAAAGAGGTTTACGGGCGCTATATAGATCTATAAGACTAATAGCACCATTTTAATACATATCTTCAGTGGATTGGATGATACTCTATTGAATGTTAAACTGTTGACTATAAGAAGAGCCTTCATAAAGTACTCTAGGTCATAAATCTTACTCAGTTATGTAACTTTCGGCCGTGTTAAGCGGCCGCGAATCACCAAGCACGAGCCGTCGATGCGTTGATGTAAATCAAACCGGGAACCAATCAGTCGGCTGAATTCTGGACTCAACATTGCATGCAAACCGAACGTTGGAACCTGCGATCCCCGTACCGAGATGCATTGCAATGAAACTTCCGTCGCCGAAGTGTTTGGCTGAATACACACCTTGAACTTCAGCCAAACGCTCCGTGTGGAGGCCACAAGCAGAGCGGACTGGTTGCGGAACATGCATTGGGTGGCTTCAAGTGATACTAGAACTTGCAGACATTTTACCTGTTTGATGGACGAGTTTAAAAGCAATATCAATTGCCGTTGTCAGTACGCTAGAGCTTTGAAAACATTGGCTCCATCTCCGCCCGTACATCCAATTCCTGTGTCCATGTACTCCTCGGCTGCGTGTGTAAATACCAGTATAACTTGGCAATATCCTCCGGCTGCATCAAATACCGATCCATTTCCTCTAGCTTTTCCGATTCACCTTTTCTCTGCCAGTGTTTCCGAAGATAGCCTCCAATAACCTCGCTTTGCACCGGGCCATCGACGATGACATGAGCCGCATGAATACCTTTATTCTGAAACTCGCGAGCGATGATCTGCGACAAGGCGCGCAATCCAAACTTGCCCGGCGAGAAAGAGCTCAACCCAGTACTGCCCCGTACGGAGCCTGTGGCACCCGTGAAGATAATTGTGCCGGCTTTAGCGGCGAGCATATCGGGCAACACGCACTTGGCGACAAAGAAGGCACCAAACATGTTGATCCTTGTGAAGCTTTCAAACTCTTCCGTAGATGTTTCGAGAATAGTGCGAGGGCGAATTCGTCTGGAGCCCGCATTATAGACAAGAACGTGGACCGGACCAAGTTCATGCTTGATGGATGTGAATGTATGGATTACATTTTCTTCGATGCCGACATCCGTCGTGTAGTAGCGAGCGCATCCGGGCCCATAGGTTTCGATGATGGAGTCCCGGATGCGTCGGAGCTTGTCTTCTGTGCGAGCAATCAAGGCGACGGCGAATCCCTGGGCCGCGAAGTGGCGAGAGACGGCTTCGCCAATTCCGGGGCCGACTCCCACGACGGCTAATACTGGTTTCCGATCTGGATTAAGGGCCATGACGACGGTTGGATAGAATGGAAAGAAAGACGGAGAGGAGAGTGGAGAGATTGCTCTAAGGCGTCATAGTGTTTAATATATACGTCCTTGTAGGGGAACATGCCGAGGTTGGCTCAAGATGACATGCTCATCGGGCGCTCAACTTAGGGGGGTTACGTCATTTGGAACAAATGGGCAAGGAAGTTCTTGTCCTAGTAACTACACAAAGTTGCTAAACTCCGACGGACTCGATCAATGGGGGGTAATTTCACCTCGGCGAAAAGGATGGCTGATTAAGGCATGTGTGGAGATGTTGCGTCCCTAAGCCGCGGCATGGCTACAAGATTTGTCATCAATGAGCCAGTTGCAAAGGATAACGAACGGCTCCTGGGCTCTACACTGACTTCGGTGGAAAGGATCGATCCAAAGTTCATCAATGTTTTACCGTCGTCTAAAATAAAAGCTTGCAATCCTGGTCATATAACATTTTCCGCGTCTTAAATACGAGGAATAATGCCCTTCACCACCGAGTTGACCCGCCGTCTTGGCGTCAAGGATGAGTCTACATCCGCTGGCTTAACCTTGACTCAGTATTGACCTCGTCGTTTATGGGAGCAGCGCCCGTCGTTCAGTAGGGAAGATGACACTCAATAATGAGCTGAGTATGATGGTTTTTCCATTTCTAGGCTCTAGAGAGTTACAAATAGATAGGGGAGTACAGATTGTTTCACTTATCGGTGGCTGGTCAAGATGGAAAAGGATAATAGTGGGTGCCTTGACAAAGGGAAGACAACAAGGGGGGCTCTATTTAGTTTGCAGGCCTCTCCGCCTTCTCCTTCGCCGCGGCGTGCAATAGTTTAGAGTTGCACAAGAAATAGTCTCCCCTATCTATGGTCCACTCCTCTGGACCCTTCTGCCTCTTAGTCCATGAATATTCAGCCATCAGATATAGCTCCACAGTGAAAGCCTGACCGCTGCAGCTTGTCAGGACAATATCGGCTGAGTCAGTTGTTGTCGTTCCAGGTCTCCCTCACGACTCTCCAATACCGTTCAGGATCCATTTTCATGTGTGCGACATGCCCACTGCCTTGCCAAGGCTCACTTCTGACTCGTAGCCCTTGGCTCTGAGCCGTCCTGAAATGTGACTCAATATCCTTGGCACGACATAGGACATCGGTGTCACTGTAGATGTAAGTTCTTATTGCACCCTTTTTAAGCCAGGCCATTTCTCGAGCATCATGCGGCTCGATCTCACTGGAGTACAGATCATGGTATGTTCTGTCCGCCAGTATTATCATTCCAAGCCATCGGGGAACGAGATAGACTAGAAATACTGCCACTGCAATGGCTGCCTTCATCGTTTGGCGCACCAAGACCAATCTTGGGAGCGGCATGCTCAAGCTGGCCATGAGCGAGGTAAAGGTTGGCTTTGTCGGCGTACTATCCAGTATAATGGCATCCACGGGCAGAGGCAGGCAAGTGTCCTCGTGGTATCGCCGGGCCAGAATCGCCAGGTGCGAGCTTCCTCCGTTTGAGAGTGCATGTGCAAGGAGTCCTCCAGTCGGTTGTGTTTGATTGTCCGTGTCTTTGAGTGCCTGGGAAATGATTCGAGATGACACCCCGGCCTTTTGCATCAAGATTTTCTCGGGAGTAAAGAAGTCCGCTGAAGAAGTCCTGGTGAGTAGAATCGGAGAAGAGGGATACAAGAGCTGGTATCCTGCAATATACTTCTGAATATTCTTGGGTGCTGCATCTGTCCATGTGCACAATATGATGAGCTGAGGGGCACCAATGCGAGACGCAACGCTCGCCGTGACGGGGTCTCGTTCGGTCGTTACTGGAAGCAGATGGTAGGCATTCTTAGAATTCCACCACGATGGAATTGCGTCGGCTGGGGTTACCATGAAGGGCAATATTCTCTTCCTTCTGTTATGTTGCTACAGTGGAATTCGACCTTTCCATACGAGCAAGAAAATAGAGTGAAGTAGCTAGTCGACGGCACTCTTCTAGAGCTCTTATTTCTGCGCATTGGTGAAAAACGGACTGAAATCCCGAGGCGATTCTTAAACTCACCGTAGCTTGCCCCACTACTCAGTTAAAATTCGATACAATATCGCCGAGGCTGTTGTCAAAGTGGCACCGCTTATCTAATTTACAGGGATGGCTACGTTTCTGCAATATCCGCACTGCCGAGGCTCCATCTTCTTATCAACCCCTCTCTGGGCTGCATGCTTTGCGTTTCTGACCTCAAAACATTCTCTCTGGAAACTTCTTCATCGCTTGCTTGACTACGGCTGACAAGATCCAAAGTTGAGATAGCAATTGCCACGATGCCTCCACAGAGCAAGAAGATCGAGGTGTATCTTGATTGCGGTACGCTAGGTGCATCAATATTGGCCATATTTCAAACCGCTTACAGAACTCTAGTTTCACCTTACAGCTTCTACGCGTTTTCCTATCTCAACAAAAATAGGCTAGCGCTTCAAAGTCATGATGTAGAAGTCGAGTAAGTGCAGAGCGGAAGTACGTGAATCGCTCTTCATTTTCTGATAATATAGATTCATCCCTGTGTTTCTTGGGGGCATCAACGTTGGCAGCGGTAATGTGAATCCATACGTTGAAGAATGGCCACCGCTGATACAACTTGGACAGGAAACAAACCACCGTGGACTCTCCCCGCCAAGGCGCAGTATTCCGCCTTTGATGGAAAGCGAGCTCAAAAGTATTTCGGGCTCAAATTTGAGGTCCCTGATTTTTTCCCGATTTTGTCATTGCTGGTAAAACTACCTCGGCCTCTAATTCCCGTTCGCAAGCTGACCTATTGCCCCCGGAGCCTCAACGATGTCTTACATATCTGAAAGCAGAGCGCCCGGGCAAGATCGAAGAGCTATTCCAGTCGTGCTTTGAATCATTGTGGTTTCAGCACCTGGACCTGGCCAAGCCGGAGCACATGCTGACGACACTCGTCAAGGTGTTTAGCAAACAGGAGGCGGAGGAGATCCTGAAGGCTGCACAAGCCCCCGACGTCAAGCAAGCCCTGAACGACGTCACCAAGCATGCTTTCCAAGACCTCGGCGCCTTTGGATGTCCATGGTTCTGGGTGCATGATGGTAAAGGGAACGCGGAGCCTTTCTTTGGAAGCGATAGATTCCACTACATGTGGGATTACTTGGAGATCCCTCACCGAGACCTGGAGCTCCAGGGTCCGATCTCCGGGAAGCTATAATGGGTTTTGTCGTGTATCTTGGCAGTAGTCGGCCACATTGTCGAGGTTTCGATCAATCAATATCGCTCCGCTTGCTATAACGTGATCATAGGGTCGCTTCTGTTGAAAGCAAAAAGGGATTACTCCCAGAAGACTACTGAGACCTATATTTCACCACCTTCCTCGCTGCACAACGTGACATCGGGTTTGCATCCGTTTCCATTGAATTAATCCATTCTTCTTTCGATCGTGATTGCCAGCTTTGGACTTCCCAACGGGATGGGATTCGTAGGTGCGACATGTCACAAATTCCCAATCTCGCCCTCGCCGCCAATCGAATTGGCCATCACATTCTGAAAAAGCCATAGGCTGTTACTAGACCCATCATACAAATTCCGCGGTAGCGTTTCTAGCGGGGAAATCCGGGGAACAAGGCACAGACAGAACAGGGGCGAGATACCTCGGCGGACGCGGCGCCGGGAGGTCCAAAGGCCGAGGCTATTGCTTGTGATAACTCCACCTTTGGCGCCATCATCACATAAAATCGCCGAGGCGGAAGCACCCAACCGACTCATTCACTCCCTGCAAGGTTTCCCTCTTCCTCGGATTTTCCACAATGACGAGGCAGAATACTCGTGCAGCAACTCACCAGGCGGCCCGAAAGCGGCTCGCGGGCGCCTGCAAGGCCTGCCATGACCGAAAAGTGAGGTGCAGTCTGGCAAAGTCTGGCCCACCCTGCACAAACTGCTCGCTGGATGAGGTTGAGTGCGAGCTCCGAGCTCGCAAGTCGCAGAAGTGCGTATCTCTCGGTGTTTTGGTGGTCGCGGATGCTGAAATTACCCACCACAGGACTTCCTCGGCGACTGCAACTTCGCACCAAGTGCCGCAGAGGTCGTTGCACTCACCCGGAGATCTTGATCAGAGAGAGTCGTCCATAACCGTTGTCACACCCCAGTTGGATTCACAGCCAGGGACCAGTGAATGCCACGGTGCTACCCCAGGCACTGACAACACCAGCAAGCCAGATGGCCTACCAAAAGACCGAGGTGACGCCCATGCCACTCCTCCCGACTCGGTGGCCCACAGCGGGAAGGCGAGTGAATCGAGTTCCAGTCATTTTCGGCCATTCAGGTCGCACTTCAGCCACTTTGAAGAAGATGATGCACTTAACGCAGACGCGCTTCTACCCGACACTCCCATATATGGTATGACAAACGAGTCCTTGTTTTTTTGTCTTGTCACCTCGCCCGTCACCCTCGCCGTGTTGCGGAAATGATATTTACGTCGCTGAACCTGTCATAGCTGACCCCAAGGGCGTTTGTGCCATTGCAAATATTTGCGAGCCCGACGGAGCAGCGAAGAGTGGTCACTTCCTCCTTCCGAATGGCATAGTCTCCCTTCTGGATCCTGATGATCTCGAATACCTGCAACGCAAGGGTGTCTTCGTATTCCCTGAACCCCAGGTGCGCGATGACTTGGTTCGAACATACTTCCATTATGTCCACCCATTCCTCCCAATTCTCGACGCTCAAGACATCCTCTCCCATCATGAAAGCGCCGCACTGGATAAGATTGGACCTCATCTTTTATGGTCCATGTACCTCGCAGCATGCAACGTAAGTTTCACGCGTGTTTATGATCCATTCTAGCACTAACCTTCCCAACCAATGTTAGTTCGTGGAGGAGGATGTCGTTCGGAGGGCTGGATTTCCAACCCGAAAGAAAATGAAACGGTCAATCTATCGCAAAGCAAAGGTATGAACCAGGTTGTCGCCTTTGTGATTTTTGACGCCGAATCATAACTGATAATGTCTCGTAGGTTCTCTACGACATGCAATACGAGAGAGATAGAACAAAGCTGATACAGGCGGTGCTGTTGATGAGTTTCTGTTCTTCTGACACGGAAGATAAAACAGGCCCCTGGCACTGGATCGGAGTCGCTATCAGTCTATGCCAGACGGCAGGACTACATCGAAACCCCGACTCAGCGGCGAGCCACATCCCGCAGCAGCACCAAAGACTCTGGCGCCTCATCTGGTGGTCATGTGTTCATCAGGATGTATGGTTCTCGGTTGGCATGGGCAGACCGATGCGTATCAATTTGGATGACTGCGATACTCAACTGCCTGCCACCGGCGATTTCTATACCTTGATTGCAGGTATTCCGGATACACTTCGTGAGAAATATCTGCCGTCTGCCATGGGTGACCTATCCCAGCTCTTTCTCGAGTTAATAAGACTTGGCATCACCCAAGCCAACATATTGTCAAAACATTATCGTATTCGCCAGATGCAACCGAATGCAGCCGACGTCGCGGGCATTGAGCAGCGAATATCAGCAATACATGACAAAGTGGGCTGTTTCAGATACTCCGAAGACCGCACGGTTTGCTATCACGCCTACCACTTGGAACTTTTCTTGCAGTAACTTCCCTTGTGCCGCCATGTTCCGCCCCCGCTGAATATCTCTCTAGATCAGTTCGAATCGTCTTGTACCGGCCGTACGTCCAGAGCTTATGCCAGAAAACTCCCCCTAGCATTTCCCAGGAATTGGGCTTGTTGATGGAACGGAAAGCCAAGACGGCAGCGGCAGGATTCAACCAAACCCTCGAGGCCCTTATAAATGCAGATATGATCTCAACGTGCCAGGGACCTGTGTGAGTGCCAGTTTTGAGATTTATTTCCCAACGAGACCATGAGACTGTTGTATACTGACCAAATCGTGATTTAGTTGCATTGCGCTGGTGCCACCAATGCAAGTTCATCTCCTGAATTCAACGTCAGTAAAACCACTTATAGCGACTATGGGACGACACAGCCTTGACATATGTATGCTTGTTGCCGATGAGCTCCGCAAGACGTACTTCGGAGCAGAACTTGTCTACAGGATATTCTCCCTGGCCAAGACACAGATAAAAAATGGCAAGAGTAGGCAACCATCAACCAATGATTCCCCAGCAGCTGGCAACACAAACCTCCAGAATTCGATGCCAAACTTATTACATGGTACAACGGAAGGAATAGACGCTATGACAAATCCCGACTCGACCTTTACCGGCTTTGGAGGTATTCTTGATGGATATGAGTCCGTACACTCTCCATTTACTTTGTATCCATTGTGCAAGCATTGACACAGACGCAGCTTTGCCCTAGTAGGCTCGAATTTCGACTTTACGGCCCCTATAATATCTGGTGATAATACTTCTTTAAGTCAGTTCAGTAAATGGTACCCGGATTTACCTGTTGAGAACTGCTTTTAGGTGAACGACATGGACTGAATAGTTCGCCTGCCATACTTTAAGGGTATAATCTATAACATTAATAGTTTTAATTAAAGCTTGAAATTAAAAAATTAGATAATAAAAGAAATATTAATATCTTTATATTTTATTTTCTTTATTAATAAAAGATACGTAAAATAGTATAATTTAAAAGGTTATTAACTGCAGATAGCAGGGTAAAAGTTAAAAGGGTTAAATTAAAGCTTTAGATAGAAATTAGTATATAATAACCTTATTGTTCAGCTACTATTTCTTCTGGTGCATAGTGTAGCACTGACTGTTTATCTGTATTATTTAAGAATACTATATAGCTTTAATCTATCTGATAATATTAAATAAAACTAAAAACACCAAATAGTATAATTTAATTATAAAGGTTATAAATTTATTATAATTTCTTTAGACGCGCGATCATTTCCCACAATGCCAACGGGTAATAGGCGAGTTGATATATATCTCTTATTCTTATGAACTCCCTGCCTTGATGTTGAATCTTCGGCTTGGCTATTAAAATCATACCGCTCAACTCATTATCCCCTCCAAAACTCCTCCCAAGCCCTCGGCCATTTCTCCCTCTCTAAGCGTCCCAACCACTCTCGAAACTCTTCTGGCTCTTCGTACTTTATTTCAATCTTGCCATCTTTAATTCCCATCCATCCTTCCGCCGGTCCGCGAATAAATTCATGCCCGGTACCACAATACGCTCGCCATTTTTCCCCACTGGAATTGTCGCTGGCGACGCGCTTCAGATAGCAGGTCTCACACCAATCACAGTTCGCACAAACGACACAACGATACATTGCCGTCTGATTCCAGCTCGTAATATCGCCAGGATTATCCAGGCAATATCCACCGCAGCGGATGCCGCGGTGGCCGGTGGTGTCAAACTGGTCATTGTCATCAAACTCGACGATAGCGCGGATCCAACCCTTCTTCCCTCGCACTGTCGGCTCTTTGTCGAGATGTTCAGGGGTGGCATCGGTAGCATGGCCGTCTTCATCTTCATCTTTGTCTTGCGCCGCTTCGTCATCATCATCAGTGTCCTCCCACTCTCCATCGCTCCCACCCGTCAAGTCAATCCCCTCATCGTTGTGATTTAGCCTCGCAAGGAGATCCAGATTCTTCATCATCAGCTCCTTGTCCAGATGATAGAACTGTGCACTCAGTGCAATCGCGGCTTCGCGCTGCAGGCCCGGGAGACAAGCGAGCACATTGCATAGCTCACGCAAGGTATCTGAATCATTCCAAGGGTTCTCGTCGTTGAGGCTCGCCACGCAGTTGTTGAATGCCTCCGTCAACGTCTCTTCGAACTTGTCCAGTGGCCCGAAGCGACGGTACATTCGCGCGAGGATGGTAGCTTCAGGCCTCTTCAGATAATTCGACTGCGTGTCGCCCATTAGATGGGCGTTTCCGAGTTTCCGAGTCCCAAGGCCTTCGATCTCGGAAAGTGAGGCGCGCATTTGTGCGGAGCTCGTCGCTTGGAGAAATTCTTCGTAGATGATTTCGGCGAGCTCGCGACGCGCGAGGTAAGGAATTTCCTCCGAGATGGTGTCTGTGGCCGGATCGATGCAACTTTCTGCGTCCAGGATCTCATACAGCAAGCTCTTGGCCTTGGCCATATCGCCCATGCTGCGGCGACAGCCAAGCGCATACTGGTACCGTGTTGGTGACGCCCACTCCAAGGGTGCAAGCTCCTGGACCAAGAGTTCGTACGTCGTCATCATGACCTGCTCCTGTCCCGTCTGCTTGGCCGCTTTCTGGTACCACCAGTTCACCTCATCCCAGTCCTCGGAAGTCACGGCGAGTCGTATCGGACCCCATGTCACAATGCTGGCGAGGATGTCCTCGTGCCGACCGAGCTTGTCAAGAGCGCGAAGCAACATGCTGAAATCTTGAGCCGTCTTTCCCCGATCTCCAGAGTACACTGTCATGGCATCCTCCAACGACTTGACGGCGGCTTCGAGCATGTTGTGATCGCCCTCGTAGGCAGCCCGCACAATAAGCGCGGTGTGAAGCAGGTCATCATACTTTTTGTCCAGGCCGGAGCGGTCGAGTGCGAGTGCCTTGCATACCTCATCATAAGCATCTTCGTCTTGATCCGTAAAGTCGTAGAGGCATTTGGCCCTCGTAATGAGCGTCGCAAATTTGTCGATGTCAGTTTCACAAATTTTCAGGCTCTCGTTGAAGGAATCTAGAGCGAAAACTGGCCAGTCAGAAAGGAGCACCAAGCCAATGGCCCTGTGGCCAGACGGCCCGACTTCGACGTCTTGGAAAGCAAGAACTAGTTGCGCGATTTGCTCGCAGGTATTTGGTTCTTCTTCCTCTGAAGAGTCGTCATCATCCTCTTCTCCGCCTCCTGCCTCATTGGCTTCGGCTTCATTTTCCTTGTAGAACCAGTAGCTTGGGTCCTCTTCGCCTTCTTCGTCAGGCGGAGAAGGACCTACATCAATCTCGCGCTGCTAGAAGTGTAAGTTGAAATCCAGGGTTGTGAGCATAGAGACATACAGTAGCAAACGCTTTCCATGCGAGATTGAAAGCCCGAGAAGCAGTGTCTTCGTGTATTTCGGTAAACCAGCGAATTACATGGTTGCGGGCAAGGGGTTGTAAAACTTCGGCTGGATTTTCAGCCGCTCTCTGCGCCCAGCGCCTCACTTCTTCCGATAACAGATTTTGCGAGCACTCGAGGGCCTTTTGTGCCCAGAGTTTGATGCGGTAAGGCAATCCTTCACCGAAGTCACCGTAGCAGGTTCCTGCGTCGTGCTGTAACAGTGTCTGGATACAGTTAATTTGGCCAGACCGTCAATTCTCACCGTCTACACGTTCTAACTTACCTTCACAACATCATTTTTGTTCGAACAGATGTGACTAAAGCATTCGACTACTCGGATGACAACCTCATCTGGGGCAGAAATCGCATAATCCTTCTCAGACGTGGCAATATCGAGAATCTCTTTGAAATGAGCCATCCAGTAACTCGCCGCGTACTTCTGGAGTGTTCGCCTTGAATCAGCGCTCTCTAGTTCTCCCTGTGCTTCAGAACTGCAGAGCACCTCTGTGCAAGTGGTGAAGATATCGACATGGGAAAGGAGAGGTGACGTCTGTACACTGTCATTAGGGACGTCCCCTGAGCGCATGTATTCACGAAGTGTGTTCTCTTGGAAATGAACAAGAAGTGAGCTGTCCGGTTGGAACTTGTCGCGATGTTTGACCTTGTCGGCTCGGTCGTCGGCCCAGCCCTCTATGTTGGAGTCACTCTTCACTTCTTCTTTTGGCTTCTTTTGTACGCGATCCTCCCAGATGAGAGTGCTGGACATATCCAAGATACTGGGTATCGAAGTCAGTTCAAATAAGGAGAATGGATTCCCGAATTCCAGTCTCATACCTAGAACATCTTCCTGCTATTTCCGCCTCGAGATCAATCAACTTTCCGAACTTCAACTTCAGCAAGCCGTAGGCCTCCTCGAGGGTCAGTGGGCGCTCTGCGAAAGCTATCCACGCGAATATGAGCTTCAGCAATGGCCGCTCTTGCTCCTTCAAGTTCTCTGAGCATGTAGCTAGCAAATTGTTGTAGAAACTAGGAAGGTCTTCTGGAAGTTCGTCGAGAGCTTTCAAGGCTGGACGCTCAAGGCCCTTGGAATCAAGGTATTGCAAAATCCTGTCGGTGTATTGAAGCCCTGACTACGGTCAGCCATTCGTCCCTTGAGTTTTCTTGGGAACGGCACTCGCCATATTTTCCGTCTGTCATCACTTTGGCCACTTCTGCCTTCACATGGTCACTGAATCTGGACAATCGAGGAAGCGACTCGAACCTAGAGTCAATCAACCTCTGCATCCCACCCCTGGCAGCAGTTGGATCTATAGAAATAGTAGCAATATGTTTGTTGACACGATACTTGCGCCATGTTGACAACAACTCGGAGTCATTGCCGGTGAAAACAACCTTGATCTTCCGCTGCTCGTCGACGGCCATTTCCATGTAAGCAAGGAGCTCGTTAGCCTGGTCGTAATTTGCTTGCTCAATGCTATCAATGACGAGGAAGAGTTGTTCATTCGACTCCTCTTTGTACATTCGGTCGATTGTCCACTGCCAGATGTTGAAAAGGTTCCACGTCGCGCAACACATGTCGTCCACTCCGCTCGCAAGGGTCTCACGGAGCTTGTGGTTTTGGGTGGCGATTTGTAGACCGATTGACCTGAGAGCAGACTTGACGGACCTGAACGGTTCGTTTGCTTCCTGGAAGAAGTAATATGCGACCGAGGCCTGAGGGTCGTTGTTCGACTTGGCTCGGAGTGATTCGATGATTGAGTAGGCCAGATGAGTCTTACCCAATCCTGGCTTCCCAGTAATCCACAGGAAATTTGTCTCACCATCCTGCCATTCTTGGTACTCCTTTTGCTCATAGAGCCAAGAGTCTGTGTCGGGTACGAACGACCGACGCAGCTCTTTGAATTTGGCCGAGGGGCTTGGAGGTGACCCGAAAAACTGCTTTACGATATTCAACGCCCCCGACTTCCCAGTGACGGCGTCTGCCGCGGACTGCGCAGCCTCCTCGGCGTTCGTGTCCTGATCCAACTGACTTCTCAACTCTCTGATGCTGCGTTGAATGCTAGCCAGTGAGGCGCTCTGACGCTTGAAATTCATTTCCTGGAGGTCGAATCCTGCCTCAATCCGTTGGCCTTGGTCTCTAAAGTAGACAACCATTTCCTCATGGACGAAGTCGATGTTCTCGCCGAGACTTCCTATCAATGTCTTAATTTCCTCGGTGTTTTTCACAGCCACCAAGCCGTTTGCGCGACTCAGACGAGAGATGGCAGTGGTAACATCGCCGTAAGCTGCGCTAAGTTTGGTGTCGCCGCCACCTCCGACGAGGTTATGCAAGAATCTTAACGGCCTTCCTTCCCACATATACCTGGTCTGAATAGCAAAGACGACCATGAGGGAGGTTAATGCATCTGTGACACAATCTGCATAAGAGTCGCAATCGGGAAATTTTTCCTCGATAATCTGGAGTGTCTTTAAGAAGGACCCAGCTTCTCCGATAAGGCTCAGCAACTGGTCATAGTCCTTGGACTGAGCCTGGCATGCTTTGATGGCATATGTTGCAACGGTCCAAATCGCGCTGGCGGGAGGAAAGGACGCAGCAGCAGAAGAAGCGACCTGATCGCCGATTCTCTGGGCGTAGTCAAGGTTCTTGCCGATGAAGTGGCGTGCCTTGTCCCAGTTTCCACCGTCGTTTCGCCATTTCTCAAACGATTTCTTGGACGTGTCGACGGAACTCACGACATCGGCCAAGCTTGTAACGAGATGGCTACCGTCTAGGCTGAGTTTGAGGCCTTTTTTTCCAACGGCATCGTTGTAGCCTTGGAATGCATCTCTCCAGAGTAGACCTAGCTCCGTTGGAGCCTTTTCTGCAGGTTTCGCATCGACAACCATTATGGCAATGTAGCGCTTACTGAGACCAGGAGTGAAGACCGTTGGCAAGACGCCTGGATAACGGCCAAGATATACCGGTTGTCGGTTCACTGGCCATTGTGGTTGATGGTGCTGGCGTGCCGGTGATCCGAGCAGCGCTACATTCCTCTGTCAAAACAGACAGAATGTTGTTGCCATGGCTGGCTGGGTGAAACTAGCTTGGATTAGCGGACCTATAACCGGGTAGTAGCGTCAGCATCGCCACTTTCCTGCTAGCGATTGGTGAAAGCTAGCTTTAGTGAAGTCCATGTCTAGGTATATTGGTGTGTCTTATACTTGAACGGAAATAGACAGCGTATGGTTGATGACGGGCTTCTCTGGAGTAGATCTTATATTAGAGACCTCTTTGGATATGTAACATTATTTTGTGAATTATTCTGTCCATAATTTCTCTCTTATTCAGCATGGTGGCCCCGTGCAGTGGTACCTTAAGGGAGTGTGGTGGGTATTTCGGAATGACCCGCTCTTGGTGTGACGATGTTGACAATCTAGATCAAAGTCACAGGTCTCTGCCCTGTCACTTCCTGCCCAAGTATTCAGGCAACAATTCGCCATGACATGTGCCTAGCCTACCACGGAGTAGGGATGGACGCATTCCACTCCGTACGGAACTCGCCGTTTGCAGGCATCGAAACACAAGACAAAGGTAGAACATCAATGGGCTGTTCCGTTCCTCTAGAGGCTAGGAGTTACAGCACAGCAGCGCTCTGTAATGAATGAACGAACGCGGATCTGGTTTGCTTCGATGCTTAAGCAAGATGGCGATTTGACAGACGGCGCAGGGGCCCTCAGCAGGCCCATAACACAGACGCTTATCATCCTACTAGTCCGGGGATGTCTTCCGCTCTCAAACACGCCAGGCCGTATTCAAGCTATCCACAGGGCCCCACGCCGGGGAGGGTGTAGCAGTGCAAGGATCCGAGTGGTGAGCGTCTGGCTTTCTTCTTTAGCGTCCAAGGTAGCTACGTAATAGCGCCGAGTGGCGCGCCCAAGCGGCCGGGCATGCTCGTCACTGGTTGTCACAAGATGATGTTCCCCAGACACCCACAAGTGATGAGCCCCTGGACCTGGACAGGAATTCGGGCATTGTCGCATTGGGGATGTGGGGATGGGAATACGGACAGGAATCCAACTGCTTAGACGTGCCACAGACTGGGAGCCACAATTGAAAATCAGCTACTGGAACGGTTTGAGCAGGAAGCAATAGTTATAGTGCATTGCCTCGGCCAAGAGGCTGCAGATAGAACGCCATGCCAATTACCCTCCTGCCGCCAAAAGTTTGATCTGCACGCCAAAATCTTGTGTAGAGACGCCAACCACGCCACAACTCGCCCGAATTACGGAACACTGGGATCAGCGCCACATCCCAATGTGGACTGAGTCTGAGGAAACCCCCCTTTAAATTCCTGGTACCCAGTCCAGATACGCGTCAGTGGAATTCTCACCTTTCCTCAGCACCAACAGCCTCAGGCTAAAATGTCATTCAAATATCTATAACAGAACGGGGTTCCCATCTCCACAGGTACGCCGAGAAACGCCCTGGATCATGCCCGTCCGCTCGGGAATGGGTCTATTCCTTCCAAGGTCGTGCTCAAGGCCCCTGCGATGAATTCAACGAACGAGACGACTGTGGGGGCATACCCTCCGCCACCGGGCGTGGTGCCAAACTTCAAAAATCCCGAATCCATCGCTGTTCATGTTGTGCTCGCAGCAGTTCTCTGCCCGGTATTTGCGATTCCCATTGTTCTGTTGCGGCTATATACCAGTCGTTTTATCACCAAATGTTGGCATCTGGATGATCGCAAGTCCCCCCATCTAGAAAGGCACCGAGGACTTGCTAACGCAATGATCTAGTCTTGATTACAATTTCATTGGTAATGGAGCTATTTTTCGAAGTTGCCATCTACACGTGCTAATGGTTCAATCTCTAGATGTTTGCAATTGGATACTCCATCGTGAACATATTGCGTGGGTCTATCCTTCAAATCAAAAGATGTCTGAGATGGTGCTGACAACTCCTGCAGAGACGGGAAACGGGGTCGGAGTTCACCTATGGGATGTGCCGCTTTCTAGTTTTAACAGATTCATGATGGTATGGCCTTAAATTCTCCTCGTTTGCGTCAATTTATTCTAATAGAACTTGTCATGTAGCTGGGGATTCCGGGCGCAGTAACGTACAACCTGTCTACTCTTTTCACCAAAGTTTCCATTCTCCATTTCTATTTGCGTTTCTCCCAAGAGAGAGCATTCAAATTCGTCACATATTTTGTCATGTTCATTGCCGTGGGGTACTCTCTCGCGGCAGCGTTTGCATTCTTGTACATGTGCCGTCCCATCCCACGGTATTGGGATTGGAGCAGGCCAGGTTCATGTCTGGATGTGGGCAGTGCTTTCATCGCTTCTGCTGTCTTGAACGCCGTCACAGACATCATCATCCTATGTCTACCCATCTGGTTGTTGAGGCCACTTCGGATGCGGCGACTTCAAAAGATAGGCGTGGCACTGGTTCTAATGGCCGGCGGGTTGTAGGTCCTCAATCCACCCTGGCGCTCTCATCACACATTCCGACAGGGTTGCCTTTGGAGTGAGCAACACAGCTGACGTGTGGTAGTGTGTGCGCTGTGAGCCTCATCAGATTGGCGTCTATTCCATCTGGACTTAACGACCCCGACATCACATGGCGATATGTTATAAATTTAATCTGGTGGTAAGAGTTGATGCCCAAGTCACTTGCTCAGCAGCGTTTCTAATCAGATGGAAACAGTATTGTTGAGATGTATTTTGGCATTATATGTGCCTGTCTGCCTTGCTTGAGAGCATTTTTCAAACACCAATTCCCAAACCTGTTTGTCGTTCGGCACAGCATCGAGGCACCGCTCTCGGCTATTCCAAGCTTTGTACACCATGCGCGACAATCAAGCGAGCTCCACGCAAGCGCCAATAGCATACGATGGTGGGACAGAAGCATGCTCTCGAAGTCAAAGCCAAGTGATACATCGAGCATGGAAGCCTGCAATTCAAATAGCGCCCCACTGACTGACAGGGAGGTTGATTGTCCATAGAAGGCATTTTTGCAAAATACACTCGATGCAGAAGAGTATGCCTAGAAACACATGGAAAGTGTTGGTTAGGTTACCGAGCTGGGCTTGCTTGGTGTCAGGTATAATACCAGCTAAATTAAACAAGGTTCCTGTATTTATATTAGCCTGGGGATGATATACCGTATACTGTATAGCTCCAGTGCTAGCAATAAGTTAAAATAACAGAATCACAGATCAAGATAAGTAAATTGAACGTGATATAAGCTTAAGAGCCCGAGAACTTTAAAGTCTGGACTCTAAGCTTTGAATAGAATATAAAATATACAGCCATCAAAGTTCCATGCCTGACCTAGCAGGAGCTAGGGACTTTGGGAGAAAGAAAACAGTGTGTAACAAAGATGTTAGTATTAAACTCTTCCCATTCCAGCCTTGCCGTACACGGTTGTCTTGACGCTGGCAGCCTGGATCGGCGCGACTAGTGAGCCTCGCACGCCCTTCAGTGTAGACAGAGGCGATGTGCTCTTCAGGCTAGGCCACTTGCCGCTGCCTGACAGCGAGTTGGCGACGCAAGACCTACCCAGAGAGCTGGCGCAGGCGCTGATAGAACCAGAGTCCGGTACCGTGTAGACGGAGGAAACCTTCTCGCTGCCGGCCGTCATGGGAGTCGTAACCGCCTCAAACAGGTTACCCTCTAGGAGAACTGTAGTGCCGGGGTAGACATCGAAGGCGTGGCCTTTACAGTTAGCGAAGTAGTTGTTTGACGCCTGCACGATAGTAGACACGCCATCCTCGCCGAGCTTAGGGGCACGGCCGGAGACGTCATGCCAGTAGTTGCGGTCCAGGGTGACCTTGTCACCGTTGGCGATAAACATGGCGGTCCAGTAGTGGTTCTTATTGCAGGTGGCCGAGGTAGTGGTGACGCCGCTGAACTCGGTGTAGGAGATGGTGAGACGGCTAGCGGCGAAGCTAGAGACAGAGCTTGATCAGTATACCTGGTATCAAGAACGACTCGACGGCGAGTTTTTACTTACTGCGTAACGACCATCATGCGTCCGATCTTGCTAAACGTACAGTGGTCCACCCAGACGCCATCGTTGCCCTCCAGCTGCAGAGCATCGCCGCCCCAGACGCTAGCAGGATTCAGGTCCTAGAAAGGGGGTTCGGCATTAGAGCGACACGCTAAATATGGGACTCGACTAGTAGCCTTACCGTGATGTGAACGTTCTGGATGATGACGTTCTTGGAGGTAGCGGGGAGGCGGAGACCCTTGCCTTGGATGATACCCTTACTCCCCGATCCGACGATGGACTTGTTGCTACCGACCACAAGGTTCGTCGTTCCCGCCTTATCATAGGTAATAGTCGTGGCCTGCATATTGCTGCCGGTGCAGCTCAGCGTCCCAATGTACGTCTGGCCGCCCTGGTTTGGGGTGCAAGTCTTTTGGTAGCACCCAGACTCAGTGGCCGAGCCCTCGCTCCCCTTGAAGTTGAAGGTCTTGTCGATGAGAATAACACGCGGGGTGCTATCGGCAAGCCAAGTCCGAAGCCTATTTGTGTCAGCGGTGATCCTTTTGCCTATGTACGGGAACTCGGAGTCCAAATTACTCATTTATGTCCCGGGGCACCGCGGGAGTTGCTGAGCCGCCACCAGTCACACCAGTAGCAAAGCCATAAGGCGTTCCGCGGACCTGCGCGTAGGCCATAAGTGGCGCAAGAAGGGAAGTAAGGACGGTTTCGAAACGCATTTTGAAGAAAAGAGTGTATATAATGAGAAGAAAGGAATGAAACTAAGTTGCAGATTCGGTGCCAATCATGTCAGCTGGAAGAATCTGGGACAGCTCATTGGGTTCTTATATGTTTTATGTCCATCGTCCGTTGTCCGTCGTTCCTCGTCCCTCGAGGCTCTAGGCTCTTTTAGACTCCGTCCCTGAAAGGCCCTTAGCAGACAAGGATAGCGTGAGTTTACAATACGGCCCTCTTGTGATTGATGGCTTCATCAAATTAAATGGGTCGCAATCTTCCTGAGATGACGCTGCCGGTTACTTCCCGTTAATTCGGCTATCACCAGTCTCTTGACGCGGTAGGGAGCTCTTTACAGCCTCAGCATCTCCTTACCGATCCCCATATCATCGCATGCTTCGTGCCGGTGACTTGCCTATTCGAGTCTGTTTCAATCTGTTTCAGTCCCAACCCAAGCTGGTAAGAGAACCCGAGCTGGTACGAGAAACCCGAGCTGGTACGAGAGCCCTCGCTTGGCCCGGAGAAGATATTCCGCCAAGGAATAACGCCACCGATGTCGACTTGTAATGTTGTCGTCGGCCAGCACGGCTATCAATTCAAATCAAGAAGGCTTTTTCGGTTACTTAACTCACGTGGTGCGTAGCTTGGCTTGCAGCAGCAATATTCAAATTGAATTGAGGATTTGATCAAGTCGAAGAGTACTACTAAGGGTTACGTATATGAAATATTCCTCGTCGGATCTGATTGTAAAAAAGAGGCCAAAAATACACTCTAAAGCGCAATCTTAGCTATGCACAGGCTGTAGGAATCCCCAACTTCTGAGTGGTTAAAAATGCTAAATAGATAGGTCCAGCTTAAGAATCTGTCCAAAATACCCCTTAATAAATAGACTACCTACCCTATAGTATATTACTAATAAAGAACCTGATAATTTATTTAATTTGCAAATCTGAAGCATTTTTATTTGAATTAATATACTTAAGGATTTCTGTGATTTGAATTCCCTTAATTTGACTTGACTTGGGATGGTTTGAATTGATAGCCGCGCTGTCGTTGGCTAGCCACGCTCCAGGCTAACTAAACCAGTACTGACGTCTGTTTTTGTCGGATCGCCCCGTGAATACGAGAGTGTATTATAGTTCCATTTACCATGTCCTTGACGATTGCAGTGAAACTCAAATTTCGGTTCGGTTACGATGACCTGTCTTTTGACCCACTAGATGTCGTGCTGGAAGAGTCTCACTCTACCTCTATTCTTCAGCCTATGCAACTCCCCAGATTGAACAAAATTCCACTTCTAGACGCTTGGTTGAGTCACCCCCTAGGAGGGAGGAGATTGCTGAGGATACTGCTCTGGCCTAGCCCATCGATTGTTAAAATATGGCGATTCTAAAGGTTAGAGATCACTTTGCAGTGTGTGGATATGATATGGGCTGGGTTCGATGACAGGAAGCCGAATGTGCTTGATGGATCCTTCAAGATACTATTATCAGGATATAAAGTCAATACCCTGATGTCATCGGGTTGAGTTGACGGTGAGTAAGTGAACTTAGCCATAGCTATAATCCCTAGTGGCTCTAACGTCCCCGTTATAGGCGACTGAAGATGGATAGTTGTCAGCAGATATTGTTGGATATGGAAAGTAAGCAGTGCATCCGTGGACTGCCTGGATGTAGACTCACATCTCGTACTTAAAGGCCATTCATCACAGCCTGAATGAGGCACACTCGTGACTCATGCAGTGCCACTCAACATTGCACAATTCTTGAACTCCAAAGCCTTGCGCATCATCATGATTGACCTCTTTTTTGGAGTCTGCAGCGGGGCGTGTTCACTGCCCGTCCATCTTGGGGGTTGATTGATGCCAACACATTAGCGGACCTCTGATGTGCAAGTTACCCCCAGCCAACATTTCGTAACTACATCAACAAAAGGAGTACCCTTGTGCAGCGAGACAGGCCATGAACCGTCAGCTGTCAGGCGACACATCAACAAGCCGACTATTGATCCACCTGTAGGAGGACAAGTCCAGGCGGTCGCCCACATCCAGCAGGACGTACCTCCCGTCGGGATACTGGACAAGAGAGCTGCGTGCCCGGGAAATCTGAGCTGCCTCTCCTCGCCCTCAGCCTGGTCTGCTATCCGGTATGGTAAGTCGGCTGCTTTCTCCCCGGTGCGTTGCCGAGCTTCAAGTATTGGAATTGCTGCTTCAGCAGTAGCAAAGTAGGAAGCGATCCTCCGGACGTCAGGGAGAAAACGATCTACAAGTGGCTTGAGTATCGATAGGTTAAGGGGCCCTAGTATGCACATACCCAGAGGGGGAATTGCGAGAGATTCCGAAATATTGCAAGAAGGCTAGAAGAAGGTACCTGTGTCTAGCAGCTATGTCTGCAGTCTTGAGGAAATTATCAACTAACAGTTTCCAGTCCGCGGGTGATTTACCCTACGTCCCCAGTCCTCCCGGGTAGTGTTTGATGTTGCTGCTGGGATATCTCGAGGAGCTCTATGCAGCTCCGGTAGATCATGTCGACTTGATGGGGCCATTTATCGAGGTGGGCATCATTCTATTGTTTGGACGATCTAGGACTTATGACATTAATTATGCCAGATGTTTGAGGGTAGATACACAACAATGGGAAGCCGATACACACTCCACCAGCGTGTCATCAAGGCTCAATTGAATCAGCCGCTGGGTCCGTAGCTAGCCTATCACCAAGAATGGCACTTTCTCGCTAAACAAGCCAAATTGCAAGCGGACGTCATGTCCGCCGAGCAGGAGGAAAATGCTAACTCGTTCCGCGATGTATTTGTCAAATGTGAAGGCAAGCTAGCTGACTATTCTATCAATATCCTATTAGTCTAGTGAGTAACTATAGCAGATCGGACGCCCATTCCTATAGCTGAGGTAATGGCCAAAACTTTTACAAGACTATCTAGCCGTACCTTTGGAGGCACCAGTCAGGCTATCACACAATGAAGAATGTAGGCATCTATCAACTTTACTATGCAAAAGCTCAAAAATGTCCAGAAATACTCAAGCCACTGAGTAAACTGTTGACGTTTGAGTAGACTAGGTATATGGTCTGCATTGTTGATCCTATTGTTGGTGTTTTCCTTTTAACTGTTGAGCTTCTAGTCCTTCTTGATGCTTCGTTTGTTATTGCTGCCCACTACTAGGACTACCGGCAGGAGGCGTTGATCTCTCCTTTGCGAGTACACATAAGGTACGACGATCAAACAGCTGATAATGATAAGTGTGCCATTAATCCGGCATTGACAATTTGATGACTAGCATGACGAACGGTTGGGAGATGTGTAGAATTTCGCAGTATCCCCCTTTTGAAGTTATGACCAACCGTAATTTGATATCGGTTGGGGGGGGAATAAAGTCAGAAGCGTAATGCAAAGGTCAAAATTGAATTTGGCACAACCCCGAAATAACAAACCTTCAATTCGTGCTCTATCCCGGACTCCTGAATTTGAGTATGGCACTGCCTGATGAGGAAGTAGACCGAGCGGCGAGGATAGTTTATAATATTACACGAACCTTTTAGCTGTTTAAGAATGTGACTCGGTCGTCTTAATCTTGCAAAGTCTTAGTTGGGACGAAAAAAGACAAGACAACAAGCCTAGCGCAAAGACGATCCATGCCTGAAACAAACAGGAACGGTGTCACCCATCCGAATGGGGCGAATGGGACTTTCGCCAACGGATTGCCAGAAGGGAATAATCCGCTTGAGCCATACAGAATCGAAAAGTTTGATGAAGGATTCCGCTATGATATGATACAGGTTTCATGGGGGCTATAGGCCTAACGGGGAGACCCATGCGAGAGCTGTACCCATCTACAACAGTGTAGGCTAAACGAGGGGTTAAGAGGGCGAGCAGTTGGCAGCACAAACATTTAATAACTTATCTAAATATGTACATAAACTCAGCTCATGCTGGCTGCAGCCAATAAAACGCCTACAGACAAATGCACTGTGAGGTGGCTTGTGAAGAAGCGTACCTTTTGGGCAGTCATTAATACATGTTGGGTCCGGGACGGCTCATTCGATCGGGGTAGAATGATAAGTGACCTGGGTGATGTGCTAACTACTGTACCACATGAGATAAGTTTGGAGTCGAGTCACCAATTGGATCCTGTGACAGCCTATATCTCTGTATTTGCTGGCATTTAGCTAGGTTATTCTTTGTTACTGCTTCAAGCCCCAGCCTTTGGCTTTGTAGCTGAAACTAATGTTTGTGGCTGGCTCCAACCGCTCCCGCTCAGTCCGTATTCTGTAAAGGTTCACGTTAACTAAGTTAAAGCAGGCTGCCTAAACGGTCTCCGCGCGTCATTTGACCGTAACGGAGAACCAGTTTCACCGTCCCACATGGTGAATTACTCCACAGATGCCTCTTACTTTTATTCTGGATTTCTCCGCCTAGTAGATCGCGCTGTTCTTACTCAGCCACTCAAACGTACCTGGGATGGAGGGACTAGGGCCATTCGCTGCTAGTTCCAGTTCAGGATCTTCCCGAATACCTTAGTTTTTAGCTCAAAGCCTATCACTCGGTTATACGAACCGAAGAAGCGGCGGTTGATTTCCAAATTGAGGAGGCGGCGGCGGTTTTCCCAATTCAAGAGGTGGCACATCAAGAAGACCAATAAGTGTGGCTACTACTCCATGGGACTACCCTGTCTGAACGTCAGTGTCGTATTTAATCTGACTAGGTTAAAGAAGCTTATTGTCTTGGGTGGAGCGGTGCCATGGCTGGAGCAGGCCGAGGATCGGATGGTTCGGTCATCACATGGAGAAACAAGATAGAGGAGAGAAGGAAAGCGGTATCTCCATATACGATGCAACGAGGCAGCGTAGGTTAGCTGATTATGTGGATACCTCGTCCAGAACGATGAGCTAAACTGGCTCATCCCCAAGACCTAGCAGAGCAACTAACTCCGGGTCAAAGTGCGACTAAGGAAATAGGTAAACGCAGTTGAGTGCCTGCTCTGTCCTGCGATCTCCCTGTCCTACCATCTCCCTACTCGCATTGATATTGTATTCATCGAGGAAATGCCAAACCAACCTACGGACTAAAGAAAGGCAGCACAAACACCTCACGACCCCCACCTGACATGGGCCATATCGTCATGGTCGCTCGCTAGCCTACCCCGGCCGCCCCGGAATGTTGTCTTGGCCAGGATTTTCTTTTATCAGATGATCTGATAAGATTAGATGTCCCCTGGCACGGTAATGTAATTGGTTATTGTCACATCTTGGCAGGTCGACTAAGCAGGGGCCGCTGATGTCCTACCCACAATTGATCCGGATCCCTCGCTCTCCGAGTCGGATCCTTCAACAAGATCGGGTTTCTACGCCGTGCCGGGAGGATCCTCGATTAGGATACAACCGTTGATGCTTAATTTCGCTAATGCATGATACATGTCCTGCGCTTGGCGTCAGGCAATTCGCGGCATTTTCTTTTCTTTTACAATCCGTGTATGCTATGGGTGGAATGCCCGCTTTCGGAGACGCGCCAAGAACACGAGAGGGAACCGTGCGCAACCACTACGAGGCAACAGAGACAAATTCTAACGAGGGCGTAGCAAAATTAAGGCGCAAGACCGAAGCGCAAGGATGGCTGGCGACGATGATCCGGTGGCGATCCCAAAGCTAAGACATAGGTTGTTAACCACCACCCTGTCGGGAATTCACAACCCTGTCCATACTGTAACCTTGACATGCGCATTGAAAAACAGGTTTATGATAAAATACGAAGGTGAATTCTGGAATATAAGAGTCGGGATTCTCCTCATGTTACCAGCAATCCTCTTTCCCTCAGTTCCTCAGTTTCACTGGCCTAGACCACAAGCACCATACTAGCCCATCTAACGGTTTAACCAGCCTTCCGATTGCTCCGCCACCATGCGTTCATTTGTGACTTACGCTATTTTTGCTTATGCCACGCTGGCAGCAGCATCGATCGACCCTCGCTTTGAGTTCCCCGACACAGTCCCCGCCATCGAGAGACGTCAGGAGCCCGGCACCCCGCTGTATCAATGCCATGAAGACTGCGGTAAATAAACGTTCCGACCTGTGCGGTCTCAAGAATATGAAATTAACAACGAGCTTTTATTAGGCCTTCTCATTACCCTAGGTCGCACTGCTGGTTATTGCTCTAACGCTGAGTGGAATCAGCGCTATGGTCGTTGCATGAGCTGTGCCAACACCTACAACATCTGGCAGTACTACGGCACCAGCGTCACCAGCCTTGCCAAAACCTGTGGTCTCACGCCCTCGCCTAGCCCATCGGCGGCTCCGGCAGTCGCTGCTCGTACTGTCGATCGTCGCTTTGAATATCATTACACTGTCTGATTCAGAAAAGCCGGTTCCTTAGCCTCGCAGCCAGGGACCGGGTTTGATGCCTCAAGCCGTAGGGCCCTGTGGGTTGGAGCCCTTACGGCTCCGACTGTAGCTAGCTAGCTGTGGAAATCAGAATCCTACATACCTTTACTTTGACTCTATGTCCCTACCCTTCCCGTATCACCGTTCTTTCTGTTGAGAAGCGGCAAGAACCCGGCATCCTTCGGTACCAGTGCCACGAGGATTGTGGTCAGTATCCTCACTTTTTCCCTTCGGTAGTCCCCTGTGTGAATATCTGGTCGATATGTACTCAAGGATCGGAACGACACGTTTTCTACTCTGAGAAGACCCCCCACGGGTCCGAAGATGATTAGTCTAGACACTGCGCTCAACCGGTCACTCTTGACTAAAAGTGTAAGATCAGAGGGGACGGTTAGTGTCATAGGATCCTCTTATTCGGCTATCTTGGTTTTCATAAATCTTTGTGCATTGACTAAAAACCACGCACCCATATCTCCTTATCCAGTAGTTTACCTAATGCAAATATCTACGCTATGCACAGTGCATAGACAGCCCATGAAACTTGAACGAAGACGTATTTGACAACAGCCCTGTCGGTAAGGTCATGACCAAATTTTGGACGACACCTGACGTCGAAGAAGAACAGTGGAATTTGAGATAGTATTACTATTCAATGAAGCTTCTCACATCTCATTTATATCAATGGCTAACCATCGCCATGTCCAATCACACTAGATGACCACGGCAATATGGTCATCCATGAATTGCGCAATATCCTCCACAAACAAACTTGCCAAGACGGAAACGCCACCAAAAGCGATGCTGCAATAATAAACCCACTGATACGCATCAGCATACGCCGACTGACCCGCTGTGACCACAGCGTCCCATTTTGTGACGTTGCCATCAATTCCCGGAAGTAGCATTATTTCTTTGATGAGTGAGGTGGCTGTTAGCCCAATCGCCGCCTTTATGGTGTCTGGGTCTGTCACACCGCTCGCAACCATTGCACCCGACACACGCGCGATAAGCAATGGAGTCAACTTCTGCACTAGGATGTTGTAGTAGATGGCGTAGCCAATAGCACCTCCGATGACGCGAATAGACAGTGTTAGAGACGTCATGGTGGCGATAATCTCGTCGGGCGTGATGATTGTTGTTATGACGCTGGTTGGCACGACGATTCCACCGACACCGAGGCCTGCGATGAGAAGAATTGGATAGACAATTTTCTCGTTGTCCAAGTCGGCAGCAGCCAAAGCTCCGCATCCAGCTGTCATGACGCAAGACGCAACAGTCAGAAGCCATCGAATGCCCTGGCCTCGCAGACGACTCATGAGTCCCAATGTAATGACACATCCAAGCATGACACCGAGTCCGAAAGGAAGGCCTCGTAATCCAACGGAGACGGGATCATGACCATATACGTTGAAGGCTTGCGTGGGCCAGAGCATCAGGACTGAGAAGAAGTTTGCGCCGGAAATGAAACTGATAAGCAGAAGAATTGCCAAGGTTCGTGGGGCTTTGCCGAAGTTTTTGGGAATCATCGGATATTTGGCGCCCCAAACCTCCCAGCAAACGAATCCGGCAAATGCGCATACGCCGATGATCAATGGAGCTATGACATGAACGCTACGCCATGAGTACTTTGAAGTGTCAGCTTGGTCACATACGATGACTGGCCTGGGTGTCTTACTGTATAACCACCCCACAAGATGGCAGCAACCACCAGCGTGATGCCGGCGATTGAAGTAAGACCCCCCAAAAGGTCGATGCGCTCGAAGACTTCCTTTCGAGACAGGGTGGAAGTGACGCTGCGAGGCGGGGGAAAATAAAAGAAGACGGCAACCAGCAGACCGACCGCAGTGTAAACGATGATCATGACACCGACATATCTCCAACCCGAGTTGGCCGCAATAAGCTGAGCCCAAAGAACAGACGGGCACCACGGGAGGATGGTCATTATCAGAGCCGCGACGTAGATGCCTCGCTGCGAGGTTGGAGCGAGTTCAGCCGTCCCCGCAATGGCGGTCAACTCGTTGATGCCAGCACCAACTCCAGAGAGGGCCATGCCGCCTTGAAGTCGTTAGTGTCACTGTGACCTGTCTGGTCATGCGGTTTCATCACTTACAGATAAAAACGTTCATAGTATGCGCAGTCGTGCAAACGATTTGCCCCACAATGATAAATAGGCTGCCCATTATCACAACATATCGACGACCGAGGATATCAGACAAGGCGCCAACGAAGGGACAGATCGCTGCTAGGCAGATGAGATTCGCTGTGATGAACCAGACCCAACGATCGGTTCCTCCTATATCACCGTAGATGATCGGAGGGATTGCACCTATGTATCAGTTAGTGACGGCTCTGAGTATGGGAATGTAAATACGAACCCCAGAGGTAGGGAGGCATTTGTCCACTGGTCCAAGCAAAAGCCATCGCCGTGCAAGCCATGAATCGTCGCGGAGTCATCTTTTGAAGATTTAGCTTATGCGCATGAGGGCTGGCAAAAGAAACCCAGTGTCAAAAGGGAGCTGTCTCACTTTTGGAGGTGTTAGAGGTGTGTCGCTATGGATGCTGTCCGAGTGACCCGTCTCGCCAGCATCCTCGACTCGAGCCTCATAGGTGTCGACTTCATGCTTCTGGCCTAGAGGTGGCGACTGGTTTAGAGCCACCATTATGAGGGATTGAGCGTTTCACAGTCCGAGATGTTGTAGTAATTGTAAGAATGGGCTTGGAGGATGATGGGTGAAGAGAACTCCTGGGGGTTGGGCCATATTTATGATGCTGATCTTGAACTATGGGCAGTAGCTGTCGGTCTTAGCGACTCACAACCAAATCTCATATCACTCACAATCGCCTCCGTGAGGACCGACGCGTGTGGTTGGTTAAGGCCGGTCTAGAACTACAGGGTGGGTGTGATCCTCGGTTTGGCATGAATACGCAACTGCAGTAATTGGCTGCCTGGCAATCACCAACAACCTTCCCCGCGTTTTGGGTCGAATTTGAATTAGGGCGATTAGTAGATCGAGCTGGGAGCCGAGGCATGTCTCCGGTAACCTTCTTTAATGGCTGAAAGGGATGCGGGGGTGGAGCGTATTGGTGACCATCTAGCCTCAATAGACGGATAGAACGGCAGAGCCAGCGTCAAGCTTCAACTAGTGAGCCAATCCTTTCCACCCCACCCCGGGATTGATGCTCTATTTGGAAGGACGCCGGTACTTGTGATAAAGAGGGCCCATTTCCCCACGGTCTGATATTCTGTCTTATTCCTTATACCTAAGAAGGTGCCTTATCAACCTTGCGAAGGACTTGGTTCCCAAATCTGACTGGAGGGCAAATAAACCTGCGTACTCGAGCACCTCCTTTCCTCCCTCGCCGGTCTTGGCCGAGCACTCAATGCCTTTCTTGCTTATTTCTCACTAGTACGATGAGTGTCTTTGGCTGGAAGTGCCGTACCTCGCCTATCCACTATTCCGACGCACATACTTCAGCTGGGTATATTGAGGCGCTTGGGGCTAGGCTAAAGATACTGGGTCCTGATGTTACAAAATACTCATTTGTGACCTCGGTAGACGTTAGTTCTGGCAGGGCCTAGGTGGGGACTGGAGAACATACGCTGTTGGTGTTTCCGTGAGACAGATGACTATCTATCTCCGTTAGCTAGTGGACTTTTGGGGTTCAATCTATCCGAAATCCCCATGCGTGTGGCTAGGGCGATGTCACCTACTAGAGTAATAATCTCTTTCAAGCCGCTCCATCGCCGTTGCACTTGCCGCTTCTTAGGATGAGCATAGCTGCTCTCTATCAGAGCCTCGGCCGATGGCTCTCCGTCCGTCTTTGGTGTATGTTCCGCGACTGGGCTGACGACTTTGTCTTTTAGTTGAATCCTCCTTACAACAGATAAAGAAGAGTCAATGGCGGGGTCGTAACTACTGGGTGGTTCGCTTGGCGGTGTAAGTTGAGGAATGGAGACTTTTGTGCTTATAAAGGTTGTAAGAGATCTATGCCCAGGCCAGAGGATAGGTTGACTCATGGGTCCCAATAGTCCATTGAACTGATATTCAGCCCCAGGCTGAACCATTATAATAACTTAAGCAACCAGGTTAAAGGCGGTTTTCTGGACGCTGATGAGAATACAGTCAATTCAAACATCAGGTTCCCTCAACGACGGACTTCCATATTTTTATACCACTTGATAAAATAATTAACTATCTCTATATCCTACCAAAGGAGGTGGAATACACCACGACCTGAAACGTATCATAATATAATTTAGAAGGTCTTCAAGGCTCATCATCATCATGAGGATAATATTGAGGATAGATAGGCAGGGGTGGCCATGCTGGCAACCGATACTCTATCTGGAAATCGTAAGTGCCTGAACCAATACTAATAACGTCTTGCTTTTGAGAGTCAGTGCTGGGCAGTTTGACTTCAGCAACGGTATTCGGAGGAACCTGGACTCTCAACGAGAACTTTGCGTTCTCTACGGTCCATTTGACGTATATCAGCCCGTAAGGGCTCATGAACCGAGCGGTTGCGTGTGTGAGGTCCCCTCCAGGAAATGGTGCGACCAGGAACTTCTGCCAGCCGGGCTTCACCGGGACCAGACCTGCGATACCGCGGTGCATCCAATCCGCAACGGCCCCAAGAGCATAATGGTTGAAGCTCGTCATCTCACCGGGGTTGATACTGCCGTCTGGGAGCTTGCTATCCCAGCGCTCCCATATGGTCGTCGCACCCATAGACACTTGGTAGAGCCAGCTTGGTGCCTTGCGGTGGTACAGCATTCGGTAGAAGAGCTGAGCTTCTCCAACCCGAGAGAGTGCATGCCCAATGATAGGCGTGCCAGCAAATCCAGTTGCAATCTTGAATCTCGAGTTACGCAAAATGAGATGCTTCAGCCGAGCTGCGGCGGTGCGCTCCTGGGTTTGAGTTTCGAAGAGCTGGAAGTGGATGGCGAGAGCGAGGGCTGTCTGGGTGTCGCACACGACACGGCCTTCTGTTGAAATATAGCGCCTCTGAAATGCCACCTTAATTTTGGCGAACGAATTGCTATAAGACTTGGCTAGCTCTTCGAGTCCGAGGACGAGACAAATCTTGTGCATAAGAGACGTGACGTGCACAAGGTAGGCGTTTGCAACGAACTGCGGGTCCGTTACGGAATTTCCTGGGTCGTCTGGAGGCGCAAAAGGATCAAGCCAGTCGCCAAACTGATACGAGTCTTCTTCCCAGAGACCGGTAGAATGACTGCGCGGAATTCCTTCATTCATCCACTTTTGCATGCTTTCAAGCTGTCGATTTAATATTCCCTTGTCCGCATACGATGTGTACAGGTCCCAAGGCAGTCCGACCAACACATCTCCCCAAATGGCGGTAGGATATCTCGTGTCGTCGACGAAAACATTTGGGCAGAAAAATGGAGGTACACTACCATGGTCCTCTATTTGTTCTGCAGACAGGTCTTTCAACCACCCTTGAAGCATCCCGGAAGTGTCGTAAAGATAATTAGCGGTCGGGCCGAATACGTGTATGTCGCCTGTCCAGCCGAGACGTTCATCCCGTTGAGGGCAGTCAGTAGGAATGCTCAGGAAGTTTCCTCTCATCCCCCAACGGATGTTCTCTATTTGGGGTGAGTGGGTGTCTAGATTGGAGAAACAGTGGTGTCAACTTACTATGTAATTGATTGAGTAGAGGATTGGAACACTCGAACCAACCAGTCTGCTCCATGTCTGTGTGGACGACAACAGCCGTGACCGATGCAAGGTCGAAGTCACCTGCCTGTGAGCAGTAGCCATCAATCTGTACATAGCGGAAGCCGTGGAAGGTGAATTTTGGCTCCCAGATCTGGTCCTCTCCAGAAAGAATAATTGTGTCACTGGCTTTGCAAATCCGCAAGGGCCGGATGGCCACCTCCCCATCCTCAAGTTCCTCTGTGAACTGCAGTCCGACTGTCTGGCCCTTGGGACCACTCAGACGGATTCGCACCCAACCGACGATGTTTTGTGCAAAATCCACCACAATCTTGCCACTGGGTGTTGTGAAGACTGACGCCGCTTGCAGTGTCTCGATCATTCGGACGGGTGGCCCGTCTGGAGCAACCAAAGCGGCGTTTGGGAGATTGTTGACTTCTACCTTGGCCCAGGAGGCATCGTCAAAGCCGGGAGTCTGCCATCCCCTTGGATCTAGCGACAGGTCACAGACCTCACCGTCGTAGATTTCTGAGGTGACGATACTCCCAGTGCTAGATTTCCATTCTTCATCGGAATTGATAACAGTCTTCGTGCCGTCAGCCGTCTCAATAATTAGAATAGCTGCAAGTCCAATCTGATGACCCCAGATATTCCGGACACCCCCCAGGAAGCCGAGTCGTCCGCAGAACCAACCCTCGGCGACCTGAGCGGTGATTATGTTCTGCTCTTCCTGCAGAAGGTGGGTGACATCAAAGGTTTGGTATGAAAGGCGGTGTTTGTAGGAGGTCCAGCCAGGCTGGAGAACTTGATCTCCAACTCGCTGACCGTTGATATGAGCTTCATAGACGCCGTGTGCCGTGACGTACAATCGCGCCCTGCTGACGCTTTGATTCAACGAAAACGCCCTTCGGAAGAGCACCGGTTGCCGGGGAAGCGAGATGTCGACTGGTTGCGCACTCGAGATGAGGGAGCAGGTCCAGTCACTGCGGTCTAATAGACCTGCCTCTACCGAGCTCGCACTCGACCACGGAGAGGGCTTGTCATGCGGTGCACAACCAGTAACACGCACCCGTACAGATGCGGATGCACCGGACTGCAAAGGCTCGCTGGGCCAGGGCACAAGAACAGATTCACTGGAATTGACCGAGTAGACTTCTGGCAATGAAACTCCCGGACGAGTAATCTCGAGTTCGTAACGTTCCTGCACCCAGTCGTTGACATCGGCACCGGAGAACCTCCAAGATATACGTGGCTTTGACTCGCCGATGCCAATTGCCTCTCGGTGGTGCTCAAACTGCACCCTGTCGATGTGCAGCGCCATGGTAAAGATCTCGGAGCTGACTTGATGGGGAATGAAGTAACCGAATACGTATCGTAGAGGTCGCAACAATGGTGCAGCGCCTGTGCAAAATACAATAGTATAGATAACGTGGTGTCTGAGAGGTCTTTCAAAGGTCTGAGTGAACGATATGTAATTGAGTCAGTAGTCAACCATTCTCTGACAGAGCTACAGAAAAGCTGAAAATCAGCAGGTCGAATCCCCCCTCTTCCCTCGGTGAAAAATGACCCGATTGCCTAACTCAGGCGGTGGAGAGTCATTACAATATGAGATGGGCTGTACAGCAAGCATTCCATTTAGGCGAGAAAACAGGCACTGAAGCCCGCAATTCTCCACTGAAGCTGAGGGGAATATCATCGACAACCCACTTCGCCACACTTTCATCTTGTAGACGGCAGGGTGGAGACGGATTCGCGTGCTGCGGAGACTCTCATCGGCGTTCAAAATGGCCTGAGTTACTCCAAAACGCTCCTTGCACGCCCTTTCCTCCACTTCCCGGCGGTCATGGGCTTCTTAGCTTAGCTAGCTTAGCTGGGTTTTGACTTGCAGACTGGTCTGAGTTAGGGCAAGCGTTGCATCGGGGCAATTCCGAGCAATACAATGGGTCAACCCAATCCCCCGAGAGCCTCGGATTCGCTTATGAATGCGGAGTCTTTGGGGCTTGGACCGATAAGTCCCAGTCTCGGGGCTCAACCGATGGCTGTTCCCTCCTACTTCTCCAGTTCATCACGTTTCTGTGGTGTTGTTGTACCGAGCCCGGAGCCCAATCCACACGAGAACCGACCATGAGCAACCCTAATGCGCCCACGCAGCCGCCTGTGCAGCGTCACAAGAGGCCACGTCTGGATGGTGATGGGTCCGGAGTCCGTACGGCAATCGCGTGCCGAGCGTGTCGTGAGCGCAAGACTCGTTGCAGCGGACACCAACCAGCTTGCACGTATTGCTTGAAAACGGGACTGTCATGCGTATATGCGACAACTGTGCCCACACATACTCCCTGGGATTCGTAAGCAGTTTCTTTTATGCGCTTTATTATGCTATGGGCTAATCACTTGTTACCTACCTTTAGGACACCGACCTTGGATGAATGGGGCGATAAGATCTTGACCGCAATCAACAGCCTTGCTGGCGATGTCAACCTTTTGCATCATCCACGCCATGGTATCCCCAGCGTTGCAAATTCCAATGCTTACTCCTCTCCTACTCTCACTCTCAGAGAAGATCAAAACGACTCATGTGAGACTTCTATGGAAGAGCAGTCTAGGTGCATTCCAATAGAGGGTCCTAGTCCTGTTACAAGTCTCCCGTCACTTCTGGCATGGAACGTCTTCGCCAACCAAGGTGACGTGTTGGCACGCTTCTCGCTGTCGCTGTCAGAGCACGCAAGACAGTCCTATGCGTCGCGAACTTCGGGAAAAGAAAGCGCAAGTTGCGCCAAGTCGGATCTGCTCTTCCTCGCCAGCGTCTTCGAAGCTCGGTTCTTACCGGCCCATCCCGTCGTTGACATGGCCGAGGTGCGTGGTTACATCGCCCAAATTAGTGAATTCGGGATCCTCTGGAATACCGAATCGTGTCTGGTTCTGCTAGTGGCGGCTTTGGCAAGTATGTACTCATGTAATGAGGACCAGCTTTCAGCGTTGCATACAGATTCTTCCGTCTTTGCAAGCACCGAAACTAGCTCTAGCATCGAATGCACACCCGGTGCCTTGAAGTATTGGAACATGGCTAAAAAGAGGTTGGCTTGGGCACTGGAAGATTCCGGACTATTAGCCGCCCAATGTCAATTTCTCGCAGGGTATGTGTAGTGTCATTGCCAGTTTGATCCTCTAAATCTCTTTGATCCCAGAGCTACTAACACGAGAACGGGTTGCAGAGTGTGGAATCTATACACCTCAGAGCCTGCAGCTGCTTGGAAGATGTTCAATGGTTCGGTACTAGCTATTGATGCCGTCACACTTCGGTACAAATCTAGGATCGCAGGTGTGCAGCGGACAAGTGATGCGGCGTTGATAGAGGCCATGCGCTGGGCTTGTATCAATTTCTTGTGGTATGTCTCAACTCGACTCATGACTGCAAGATGTTACTTTATCTCATTTCACATAACTAACACCCTTCTGTTCTTTAGCCGATTGCGCAGCGAGGAGGAATTCTCCCTTGCTCCATCCGTCTACAAGCAACCCGACAGAGACATCGAGTCTCAAACTTGGGGCTATAATGATGATTCTGCTCTACTCAAAATACGCCAGAACATTCTCGCCGAGTTTAAAAAGCTGCACGCGCACATGTCTACGAATGAACTCGGCGCCTTGCATGCAAATCTCACTGCAGCAGAACGTGCACTGGATAACTGGCACGAGAGACTGCCGACACATCTGAGATTCTTCACAAACGAAGAGCCAGAGCCTCAAGTTACAGAAGGCGAATATTATCCACGGTTACTGAAGTCTCGCTACTTTGAAACCAGGGAGTTAATTTTGCGACCCTCGATATATGTGTTGATGCATGTGTCATCCCTTCAACCGCGCGCAGACACACCCGACTTGAACACTGCCGAAGGAACCTTGTGCGTCTATTACGCGGCTCAATACCAAGCCATGAGCTTACGACACCGTGATTTGGTACTCACCCGGTTGAGCTTCTTCTTGAACCCTCATATGGGTGCGCCATTGATCAATGAAGGTTGGCTCAAGACGCGAACTTGTCTAAGTCTCGCATTGTTGCTTCTGGCTGCTGAGCATGGTCTCTCGTCCGACGCCTGCTCACCGGGGGTAGATTCCAGCTCAGTGCTAGATGCTGTCGAAGATTTACTGAGACGTGATTGTATATCCGGCATAGGCAAGGTATACTCGAGTCTTTTGCATGATCTACGCGTAAATTGAACTTGAGTCGCTGTCTTGCTATTGTCTAACATGCTCGTGATGTGTATTCAAACCCGAAAATCCGAATGTAGATTTCGAAGTATCCTCAAATTGAAAGCGCAGTCCCTTGACTCTGCCGACCAATACTCTAGAGCTCTTACCAAGGCGCGTGCACCATCCCTGCATGTCTCTTCGTCGGGCACCTGCAGTCCCTCTAGTCCAGCCCGATGCTGCGACTTCAGTCTCCGTGCAGCTATCAGGATCAAGGCGCTTCTGATACCCTTCCTTAATCCCAGCCAAGTATTGTGGTGTCTGTATGCTGTGACGGCGGTCTTCTGGAAGATTACGTCCAACTTTAGGCATGCGTTGGCCAACTCGATCAAGTTGTTGACCAGTGCATGGGGCCACCTCGAGATATCGTTGTGAAGCAAAGCATATAAAGCCGGCAGGCATATGTCATGTTTGACACTGTATAGACGCCATCGAAGGTAATGTCGAAGCTCATCTTCGCAAGGGGTAAAGTCGTCCAAGGGAAACCGCATTACAGGGGGTAGCGACTCGTAATAAGACGATAATTGGTATCTAAACTCTTGCAGAGCTTCAACCAAGCCCTGGAAGAAGACTTCTGCGGCACTGCCAGCGGAGCGATAGGCTTCCCGCCGCTTGTCCTGGAAGAAGTTGTCGATGCGCATCTCGAGCTTGCAAAGCATGATTTCGGTAAGAAAGAAGTACCACGACTGATCCTCGTAAGGCTCGTGAGGAACAGGCAATGGCGCAAGCCCTTCAGGATTGACTGCTTTGTGTGATGACGCTCCATTTATGTCGCTCGCGTATCCATTGGGCGGCGTGGGCAAGGAGGTCGAGTATGCAATCACATTCAACCCCGAAGTCTCCATTCCAAACTCACAGGCCACCTCGCTAGATGCAATGAGTACGCTGATTATAGGGAGACGAAGCAAATGTGGTGTTACTTACCGCTCGGCTTTGAAACAGCTCCAGCAGAGGCGCTGTTCCATGCTGCGAGAGTGTCTCGGACGTTCGCCCCTCGTCTCTCGGGCAATTCGCTTGGAAATATACGCGCGGCATGTAGTGGAAGCCATGTTCAACAAGCGCCATCCTGCAACCGGCTTCTGCAGGTACAAGAGAAATGTACCTGCCATGAACATACACTGGGCTGCAGTCAATGACGATTGTGTACACAAGGCTCCGAGGCGTTTCTGCGCGGCTCCGAAGTAATCTCGTGCCATCGAATACCGTTCCAAGGATGGTTTTGGGCGGTCATAGTTATCTAAATCGGAAATATTCCAAGGAGAAGAGATGGAACCCAACGCACATGCCAGTAACTGTTACGCGTCAATATCTCGGCCAATGTCAGTCACTTTCGGGAGACTTACAACTTGGCATGTTATCCCGCCCCAGTCGAGGCCATTCTCTACAAGATTGGCTGCTCGAGCTCGCAGTTCATTGGGTTCGAGGATCGGAAATCTGGAGTTCACATTTCTTAGGAAGCTTTCTATCAGCTCCGGGACTACGGTGCCGTCGTCTAAGCCGCTTCGGACGCCTCCGGGGGCGATGTGCCTGCGTTTATTGGGATTCGAAAGGGGATGCTCGTCCCTGTAACCGCGCGTATCTTCATCGCCGCTTTCCTCGTCAGAGTATTCCAGAAGTACATCTAGGCTGCTATTGACACTGCCCTGAAACTCTAGTATCGGCCATATGAGAGTTTCCTCAACAGTATACGTCCACCACACGCCAAAGGGGGGCTTTTCTGGTTGAGATAGATCTCTCCTCAGTGATAGAGACTCCATGACATCTCCATGAGTCTTGTGGTACTGTTCGCCGTATATTGGTGTACCTGAGCTTGGACTTGCAATGATTGTCTCATGGCGAGGGTTTGGATTGCCGTGCATGGCGGGAGCCAGAAGCGATCGCATTTCTGCGATATCCACGCCAGCAGCATCGCCAGTCTGACGCACAGGCGCATTCATGTCCAGACGCTTTTCGACATTGGATAATCTGATCAGGATGGAGGCTATTTGGTCATGGCCAAGTGTCGACGGGCTAGATGTCGCCTGCTGCCTTGTACTTGCTATACTGTTTCTTCGATCCCTGCGCGTATGGATGGATTTCAGCACCGAATGGCTTTAAGTATCTGCCCTCGCACAGCTTCAGAGCCATGACGTGGAGCAGCAAGGAAGGGAAGCGTCTTCTATCAAGGTGGTACGACATACCCTAGATGTGATGGGGAGGATATTGACGGGGTCTCAGAAGCCCCTAAACGCTGACTTGGGTTGCTCATAGCGGCCCTGGGGCGTTTGCCTTGGTTCGTCCCGGCCACTGATAAGTGAAAGCGGCAATCTGTTTGCTCCTTAGCGATCGGGTTGGATGCCACTGATGCTTCGGCGGGTCAATTGGGTCTGGGTCGGTAACAAACTTGGGGGCTGTTCGGATTTACCGAGTCGAGGGGCTAATTTGGCAGATCGGCCTGACCTGAGAGCGGTGAGACAGAACTAGCACTAAACCTCAAAGGTGTAAGTTAGCTCGAAATGGCAAAACGGCACTTCGGCTTCGTCGGGGGCCACCCGAGCCGGCGCGGTTCCAAGCTCATTCGTTGCTTAAAGCCGAAGCATGCCTGTCAGGAAGTGGTTGGGAAAGGTGGTAAATGGCATGACAGCCACCTTACTACATGATTGTAACCCGGTGACAGTGTCAAGCGCCTATTGATCTCACGTCTTCACTTTGCTGGCGTGACCATCGGCTATTTGACATGTTGTCTGTCTATTGAGGCTTGGTACTAATTATTCATGTGAGACTGATCAATATTATCAACTTAGACACGTATTTCTCAGGCTTGATCCTCAATTGCTGGCATCTTGCTAGATTGAACATATCCACCCCCGACCCAAAAGTCCGTTGCTTTCTTCTTCAGACCTTTCGTTCCGCAACCTCCTCTCTATGTGCATCCTCGAACCCTGCCTTGTCAAGCTCAATTGTAGTAATGGCATCTCTAAACCTCTCCTCGCCGTCAAAGATGACTGCGATTTCTTCCAGTGTTAGGCCATGTGTCTCCGCGAACGTAAAGTAGATGATGGCAGTGAGCAGGGCATTGAATACACACTGGACGATGTAATAGCGCCATGACAGATTTTGAATCCCGATCGGGTTGATAAAGCTGGCGACGAATGATGAAGCATTGATCGTAAGCATTGTGAAGGCGAAGAACAGGCTCCTCTGCTTGGTAGTGACAGTCTCAAGCGGGTATGTAATGACCAAGGGGATCCAACAAATTGAGTTGAAGAAATTAAAGATGAATATCATGACCAGAACGCCAATTCCAAAATTCTTCTCTCCAGTCCTCAAATATGTTGCGGAAAGTGCTGTCCATATAATGAAGCAACTAGTCATACCGGTCATGGAGAAGAGGAAAACTTGGCGGCGGGTCACCCGTGGAATCAGGAGTGCCGCCACTAAGGCGCAGACCCAGCACCAGATGCTTGATATACCGTTGATCAGTGTCTTCTCCTTCGAGGTGGTCATGCCGATTTGGTCGAGAATCTCCGGTAAATAGGTGGAAATGAAATTTGAGCCAGCACACTGCGAGCCGACAGCCGTCCAGAAGCATAACCAAAGGCGATGGCGATTGCCCTTTGAGCCTAAGATTGTTTTGATTCCGTCCCACTCGAATTTCAGTTTTGTTTTGTCGGCTTCAACGCCGGCAATGATCTCGTGCAGCTCCGCCTGTACCACGGCGTCTTCAACGCCATTGCCATGATATTTGACGAGGATTTCGCGGGCCTCCTCAATACGGCCTTTCGATACAAGCCACCTAGGACTCTCTGGACAGAACCAGATAGTAAGGACTTGATAGATAGGGAGCATGATTTGTAGAATGCAGGGGATCTTCCAAGACCAATCCGACGCCATACCAAAAGTACCGAACGTGATCCACGCACCGATGATAAGTCCAATGTAGATGCTTGTGTTGTATATGGATGTCATGGCAACACGTTGTTTGGGATGTGCCAACTCGGTCACGAGAACTGGCCCAGCAACTTGCTGAAGGTTGGATCCCAGACCCAAGAGCAGTTTTCCGCCAGAAAACATTCCAAACGAGGTGGAAAAGGTCTGCATAATTCCCATGGCGATGACAATAATGCCACCGACAAAGCATAGCATGCGACGGCCGAATCGTTCATTCAGTGGCCCGCCGATAATGCAGGCGACGATGCCGCCGACTGAGCTCGAGGCGCCGAAAAAGCCCAACGTCGCACCGGTCGGATTGCCAAAGTTGTTCATGAACTTGTCGACTGACTGCAAACTGTTGGTCATGCTCAGATCGAATCCCCATGCCGTTGAGGTTAGAAGGGGGCTGAGGAGCAGCAGATACAGCTTGACCAAGTTTGGATTGCGGTACCACGGCGGCGAGTTCTGAATTGCATCGTGGACCAAGTCTTTGTTGTACATGACTGCCATGTTGGAGCGAGGGAGTGATGATGGGTGTTTCGATATGGTAGATTTTTTCTTGGATGAGGACTCGACCAAGTATATAATAAGCCTGAAGAGAGAATGAATTTGTGTATTCCCTGGTCCCAGGTCTCCACTTCCCCGCGGGGATGGGCTCAAATGCCTCCAAGTCCGGCTCCAAGCTACGTAGAAACGTGGAGTATCTCGGGGAGGTAGGTAGGACCACAATCCCTCGGGGCAATGTCCACCGAATTCTGTCAGGTGAGGCAGGAAATGCCATGTAGGCCCTGTTAGTATGCATCTCGATGCCTAGACTACCTGGCCATCTTTGTGGAATGAAATGACGATTCCGGAAACGCAGGGCCGCTCAAGGTGTGCACCCCTGACCAGAAAAGCGAACTAATTTTTAGTCGAAGCGAAACTAGCTGAGGTCAGGCCGCCTCGAGGCATTGAGCAGGGATCGGGGCAATGCCGACAAGCGTGGAATGTCTCTCCACCAGCGAGTTTGTCAGAGGACAAGGACAAGGCCCCAGGCTAGTTCGTTCCACCTGCAACCCTGATAGTGGCCCCATCTTTTCTCCATCTTGTCTCCATATTCATCTGCAGGGGTTGAGCTTCACTTACCCTATACTCCTACAATATATTGCCACCTGGGCCAAGAGAGACAGCCGAATCGCAATGGCCTGATATTTGTCCATCCTATTGTGTGAGTCTCTCGGGACATTTGAGAGCGAAGCATCACTCTCCCTACTTGGGGCACCATGCGGCAACAACAAACTTAGCGGCTAGGTAAGCCATCCTAGGGCCACCATTGTGAACCCATGATATCACACACAATTTGTGTACTTGTATTTTACTGTTCTCTGTGGCAACTCTGTCACAAGCCCACCGGCCTGCCGTATAAGCACCGTCTTTCAATCCTCAGCTCTATGGACTTCACTGAGCTAGGCAAGATATCAGCTGAATGGTCGGAATTCGTTCAGAACGCACCCCCTTTGGGTCATTCCAGACTGGTCCCTGGAATGGACCCTAAGGCTGCCCGTGCTTTGGTTGAATCATCTCAAGCACGTCTATCTGATGCTGACCTCTCAGCCAGTGAGTACTTTCTCCATGATTCTACTGTACCCGACCAACGGCACCGCATAAATTGACCGTATACCACGCTAACCCTCCCTCTAGACGGCCTTGATGTTCGAACCTTGAATTGGACTGATCCAACCACTACCCAGCAACTCCAGTTTCGCCTCTTCACCCCCCCTGAAGCAACCGCAAACCCCTCGCAGGTCTTCCCTCTCTACCTTTATTTCCACGGTGGCGGTTTTGTCTTTGGCTCCATTCACTCGGATGTCGCTGAATGTGCCCGCATAAGCACATCCTCAGGCATGTTGGTCCTCTCGGCCAACTATCGCCACACTGACACGCACCCCTTCCCCGCCCAACATGACGATGCCTGGTCTGCACTGCAATTTGTCTTGTCCTCTTCGCCCGAGCTAAGGCAGGTTGATCACACGCGCATCCTTGTTGCCGGTGCGAGCGCTGGCGCCAACCTGGCCCTCGTCACGGCTTTGCGCGCCGGCGCCGAAGTAAATACCCCCTTGCGTAACCCGTGTTCATTCTAACGACCCCCAGAACATCCCACTCGCGGGTTTAGTCCTGCAGTCGCCCTGGCTCGCTGATCCGGCACTATTCCCCGATTCATCGTCCGCTTCCCAACACGCAGCCGGGCCTGTGGTCACAGCGGCTGATCTTGCATGGTACGTGGCGCTGCTCGCAGCTGGGACCGCAGCATCGCCTCTGCTCGCTGCAGACGAGGATCTTCTGAAGCTACCTCGGACATATGTGCAAGTGTGCGGGATGGATCCACTGCGGGATGATGGCCTGGTCTTTTGCGCGCGCTTGAAGGAGATGGGGTAAGTTGGTTTCTCTTCCGTACACGATCGCGCGGTAGGCTAATGCGTCATACGAGATAGCATTGACGTTGGATTGGATGTGTATCCGGGCTTGCCGCATGCATTTAATAATATCCCTGACGAGTTGCTACCGGCATCAGGGAGATTCTGGCGGGATTGTGAGAAGGGGGTTAGGCGGCTGCTTGGAGACCAGGGAGAGTCAGTGGGAGTAGAGAAGTGGATTGGAACGTTGGAGAGAATAAATAAGTAGGCTGGATAGAAAGGAACAATGATTCAGGAGTATTGACTAACCGCCATCTCAAACCTGGGCAGTATGCGCAGGCCCCTGTGGGCTTTGATAAATTATCATGATGTGAATTCGCTAGATACGGCTGGTAATTACAATTCTATACAGTGTTCAAGTTCATCTTTGACTCTAGGAAATCCCAATTCGACCTTGGATCGAGTCTGATATACACCAAACCAAAATTAGAAAGCCGGAAACATAAGTCAAAATAGGTATTTGTAAACACGTCGAATGCAGTCTGTGAATCACGACGTACGACACCTAATTTGAGGGCAATACAATGCCAAATAAAATCCCGGAATGGGACTAATTTCTTATGCTTCTACTCAGAAGTACATCTATCGAGAAGCGGATTGGCGAGAAAGCAAGACACTCCCACGCACAGTATTCACACAATAGGCGTCAATAAAAGCCAGCAAACAAATAGCTCACATCCCAGCCCATGATATACCTCCTATGCTTCCTGCAGGCTTTTGTGCTGCGCCTCCTCATACTGCTGGGAGCAAATATATGTGGCAAACTTCCGCGTCGCAACCCGGGACTCGAACATTTCGTCGACCTCGGCGATGCTGCGACCCTTGGTCTCTGGAATACAGAAGTAAGAGAAGATAAAGCCAATAACGCAGAGGCCGCCAAAGATGAAGCCACACAGACCGCCTAGGTTTCCCTGGTCGCTGTTGAACATATACGGTACCACGAAATTGAACAACCACGACGAGAACGCGGCGTTGACAAAGGTCACAGCCTGCGACAGTGCGCGTAGACGAGCTGAAGAGATTTCAGCCGCAATAACAGGCGTGGCACTGCCGCCGCCGAGACCAAAGAAAAAGGTGATGATCTGCATCATGACACCAATGTACATCAACGCCGTGGTATTGGTGGGCCAGACGCCAGCGATGCCAACGCTGAACCACAGCAAGCCAACGCTGACGATGCTCCAGAGCAGGATTGTTCGACGGCCAAAGCGCGTCATAGTCCACCACGAGATCACGGTCGCGGGCAGCGCAAGAGAGATGCCAACTTGAGAGATTTCCAGCGACTTGACGAAGTTCATGCCGGCCATCTGGAGGAAGTACGGGCCGTTTGCGAGCAACGTCACGCCGAGAAATTGCTGCAACCAGAAGGTGGAGGCGACTATAATAGTACGGCGTGTGTTGGTACCACGGAAACACTCGGCGATGGAAGCTTGGCCGATAGCATTTTGGGATTGGCTCTCGTGGTCGAGGGTCTCTTTGATGACTGCGAAGCCGGCGACCCTGTTCACGCGGGAGGAGTTGAGCCGGTTGTACATGGTGCGCGCGCGGTCTTGACGGTTGAGACTGACAAGCCAGAAAGGACTCTCAGGGATGATGAAGGAGAGAAGGAAGAGAGCACCGCACCAAGCCCATTGGGAGGCAATGATGACCTTGTACGCAATTGGAGTGAATATCAAGATGCGGGCGTTGACGGAGCTGATGGCAATGACTTGACCGGTGACCTGAGACCGAGATCAATTCTTTGTTCCAGAAATTAAATAGGGAGTGGACATACCATGGCGAAGGTGAAGATGGAGAGGAGAGGGCCACGGAGCTTTGGCGGTGCGACCTCGGACACGTATGTCTGGCAAGTCGAGTTGAGTTGTCCCATGGCAGCACCGAGGATTATCTTGCCGACCAAGAAGATTGATCTGCGGGTATCAACGGAGTCGGGGCTATCTGATATGTACATGACAGCGACACCTGACGGCAGATTAGTACACCATCGTTGGAGCAAATTTCCCAACGGGCAACGGGTCCATACCAACAGCAGCAATGAAGCCACCGGAGCGGAATCCCCAGCGACGGCCAAAGCGGTCCTGGAAGGCGCTGTTGAGCATAGCACCGATGATGATGCCAAGCTGGATGAGGGAGTTCCACAGCGACTGCCAGAGCGCTGGAATGATGAAGGTGTTGTCGGCGAGGTGCGTGCCGTATTCGAACCTATAAGAAGGTGATCTCATCAGCAACGGCACAGAACAGGGTACGAGACCGAGGAGGCATTTCCAAGGTAGGCTGGGCTCACTGGAAGGCGGGCATGGATATACAGGCACCGACAATAACCATGTCGAAACCGTACATGAGTGGCCCTATTGCGGCGCCAATGCAGGATAGAATGGCAATGGGGCTTCCCTTGATGGCCTGAAGCGGAGTGAAATCCTCCGCGCGGCGGGTCTCTTCAACATGGGAGACGGCGTCCTTCGTATCTTCAACGGTATCTGCCATATCTGCGAGGAAGGATGGATGAGCAGTAGCCGTGCGTGTGCTTGTTGGGTGATAGATGTGGGCGCTGTTGACGAACTTCCGGCTCAGCTCTGGATGTGTGTATTCCCTCCGAGGATTTGGTATCAGAGAAATTCTATCTCTCTGTGTGGGGAGATGGATATGGTCGACTGAAAGATGGAGATATTCCAGACAGGCGGTGGCGGCTAACTTATAGTCTTATGCCACCATCGCACACCCCCAGATGGTTAGTACTGAGGTGGTGGGGCGTGGGAAAATTCGGACACCTCCATACTCCATACTCCATACTAGGTACGTAGTAGATCCCCCAGAACCCCGGACTCGATTCTCCGCACAGTCGGAAGCCACTAATATCTTCGTGGGTTCGACACCTGACCTACCCCAGCTCCCAGAACAGGGTCGACAGATGTCCCCAGATACTACCAATGTGCCCTGGACACAAAGACGCCCCGAGTTAGACCGAGGTTTGTTCAGGCTCTTACTTGGAAGCATGCGGGGAGCAGATAAGGAAATTCCCGGATAATATCCTCATCTTTTCTTTCCATGGGGTGAGTAAGTGACCATGTCGTATTCACCTGCCCATCTTGCATGTACTCTGGATGAGGGAACTTGTCGCCATCTTCCGACCGGATTGACAAGCAATCTGACCTGGCTGTTAACCCAAGCATCAATGAGAAGCAGCCAGAAGGCGAGAGGCCAACGAGTACCAGTAGCTAAGCATCTCGCAAGTACCGAAAACAAGAGCTGAAAACAACCAGACAACAGGGATACCTACCCCAATCTCAGCTTCACCACACCTCGATGTATTTCGCTCTCTCCCTCTCCTCATTTACACACGCGCTCCATCTCCACCTCCACATCCCGGCCTTGCCCTTCTCTTTTGGTGGCGTTTCTCCTCACCCCACCGGCTTTCCTCACTCCACTCTCGGCTTGAGACATACCGAGGTGGTTAGGCTAGGATATCACCGAGCCAGATGCGTGCTAGACTTTTTTGGCCGTAGCGCGGTATGTACGAGGAATCACGCCTCTTTCACAGAGTATATTATTTATTGGCCCCGGACTCCTCCTTTTTGCCTTCATCTCCCATCAATTGCTGGTCAATATGGCAACCAGAACGCTCTTCGTAGATGCATCTTTGCCTAACGGAACTTTCAAGCCCTTGCAGAGTACGAATTATGTTCTTTCCGCCGACTTTGGCGCGTCAGGGGAGGAAATCTCCTTGACAAAAGGCAGGCTCGTGGAGCATTGGAAAGACAGTTTTACCAAGATGGTGCTTGTCTACCACCCCCCGGATATATTCCAAGGTAGGTTTGACCTTCTCCTCTGGTCTATTCGTTCTTTGAGTTGATGTGCTTGCTAGGGTACGGAAAAGAGGGGTCTGAAGGCGATGCATCAGATCCACGCAACTACGACTTTGGACCTCTTGATGAGGAGATTACTCGTGTCGCGAGCATCAGCGCCGTGGCCTGCCTCCAATTCGAGGACCGTTTGCACACCTACCAAGAGTTTGCAAGCCCGGAGTTGTTTCGAAAGGTAAATTTGACTCCAGATCACCTTTGAGATGAAGAAACCGCTTACAGTGGTTAAGATTGGATATGTCCTGGCTGACCGCTATGGGAATGGTAACGGATTTCCTTACAAGAACATGCTGAGCCTAGTGGAGCTCTACCCAGAGCCTGACATGTATACATCACACCTCGACCAGAGCTGGTACATCCCATATTTCGAACGTATTGAGGGTTTCTCAAGAGGAGCCCAGCAGGCGAACCCAAGCGTGGGAGTGGGCGCTGTCGGAGCAAATCGCATGTACTACTGTGCAGGCAAGATGCCCGAAAGTCCCTTTCACTTCGAGTTCTACAAGTAAGTTTCCTTAGCCTCTTCACAACCACTTGACTCATGCTAGACTTCTAGGTTCATCAAGGAGAGAGATGTTCCCATCAAGGCCATCACGTTTCACTGGGTAACACCATTCAGCCAGGTAATTTTGACTTATATTCTGCTTACAGAAGCGACACTAATGATTGGGTAGAACCCAGGAGATCTTGTGGTAGCATGCAAGTCAGTAAGAAACGAGCTGGCTCGGGCAGGTCTACCAGATATGCCCATCTGGATTACGGAATATAACCGAAACCCGGTAATTGTCCTCTATGGACCCGTCACTTCTGTTCTAACTTAATGTGTCCGATAGGCTCCGATTATACCAAGAACCCCATCTGTACTAGCAGAATACAAATCCTTGTCACTAGCAGCTTCATTCATGCTCTGCACACAGATCATCGCCCAGGATGCTGACTTTGAGCAATGCCTTCCGTGGGTGGGCGCTGGATATGGATTTTTTGGCGGAGGCAACGCGTGGTTTGAGGCATACTACGAGAAACACGCGGATCGCACTCAGCCCGACATCGTGAACCCCCTCGGTACGGCATGGCAAATATCAGGCCGGTTTCTGAACGATATGACGACACGATTGTCGCTTCAAGGTTGTGATGATAACTTTGCTGGCCTTGCTGGGGTGTCTGCGGATGGTAAGACGGTGGAAATTTTGCTGTCCAATTACCAGTTTTCAGATGATCTGCTAAAGGAGTTGAATGGTGCATATGCAAAGGCTATGGATGATGATTGCGGCAAATGGAATAAGCTCAATGAGAGTGGGCTATTGGATGGGGAGTACTACACCTTCAAATCACCGCCAGCACCGCCGGGACTTTCTTTGTCTGGACTGCAACCATCATTTTGCCAAAACAAGACGGAGTGCTACGGTATGCCAGCTCCACCTCAACAAATAAGAGTGGGAGTGAACTGACGAATCTATCTAGACCTTCACATCAGAGAGCTACCGTGGGCTGAGGATGTAGCGTACTCGGGTGTTGTATACCGTATTGACGGTACTCAGAACCTTTATAAGCATGCGAGCTTTTCTGGAATGGGCAAAGAGATTAAGATCTCTCAGATTTCACCGCCATTGAGTATGGATCTAATTGTTATTTCAATTATTTGAGTCATCACAGCTGGGTTTGACCTAGGGAAATTTTATTAGTGGGAGAGGCTTTTAGTTTAGACAATATCTATCTTAGGGCAGGAGGTAAAAAGGGACACAAAAAAGAGAAAGTAATAGAATATCTATCTTCTAAACTCAAAAGTATAAAGTAGGGTAGCGATCGTCACAAGTCGGTGGTGGAGTTTGGGGAAGGACATGTCAACCTAATAATTCAAAGAGTGGCCCGCGTACTGGAGGAGTTAAAGAGGAGGGCGGGCGTCAACGTGGACAATAAGAAGACTGATTTACGGCTACGGGAGTGTCCTTCACAATGACTTAATAACAGTATCTAGCTACAAGGACGAAATGCAGATTTATCTCCAACACAAAAAAAGACAAATGAAACTCCAATCCTAGTTTCTCACACTTCATGCCCTCACCGTGATCCACCACGGTGGATGGATAGGGAATAAGAAGAGGAGCAGCGACGGAGGGGACGGATGGACAGAGAGCGACAGGCGCCTGGCTAGCAGCAGACTCTGCGCGAGCATACTCGGATGCTCCATTATGTCCTCAACCGAGAGGGCTGAGACGCCGCCATGACGGCCATAGAACTCTGCGAGCTGTGCGGCGGCCAGAAAGCTGCCCCAGACATCATAGAAGGGGATTTCTGCGCTAGCACGACTCGTCCTGCTGAGTTCTTGGCCACGGTCGTCCTCTTGGGTTGACCCTAGAACGTCGTCCCACGCCTGGGTGACAAGTTCTCTGATCTGGACGGGCACGGTTTCGAACGAGTATCCTGCGGCGGCGGCAGCAGCGGTCCGATCGAGAGAAGCAGATCTCTCAGCCGGGACGGGAATCAGTGGCGGTATTGTGAGATCCACGGACATCAGCTGCTGCTCGTCAGGACGAACTGCAGAAGACAACAGGTCGATGCGGGCCAGCAGAGTGTTCAGTATGTGCTCGACCAAGTCAGACGGCAAGATCCCCTCCCGTCCATGGCCAGCGAAGCGCAGCTCGACTTTTGTGAGTTCGCCACCCTTTGTGGGAGTCGCGAGGACGAGAATATCGGCTGGGTCGAATTGTCCCTCGAACGCCGTTACTCGACACCGCACTCCGTCGCCGAAGCCAAAGTCCTCGAGGGCCTCAAGCCGCCCGTCCAGATTTTGGTACTGCACCACGCTGCTGAAACGTCGCCACGGCCGCGGGCGTTCGGCGAATGCACCGAGCATCTTATCCATGGCGAAGGTCTCAAAGGGCATGGCCCCAAGATGCTGGTCGTGGACCTGGCGCAGGATGCTGCCGACGGTTGTGTTGGAATCGCGAAGCTGCACTCGCACGGGAATAATGTTAAGGCATGGGCCTAGAACATCGTCAACCGCAAGACCGTCTATGGACATGCTGCGGCCGGACACTATATGACCGAATACGACGTCGGTGGAAGAGGACAGCTCCGCGAGGACCAGAGCCCACGCGGCCTTGAGAGTAGTGGCAAAGGTGAAGCCGCGATTGACATGGCGCGGGGTCACGATTGTTCGAGACACAGCTACGTTATGGCCACTCTCATACGCAGGCGACAAGTGAGTGACGATATCGGTCATGCGAGCTCCTCCGAGCAGCGAGTCCCAGTATGCCTGGGCCCCATCTCTCTCGGATTCGCGGGCGGCGAGAATAAAGTCTGTGAAGGTAGGACGGTTGGTGGGAGCGGTTTGACCTTGATACAGCGCGACGAGGTCGTCAATGAGGATCTGCATCGACATTCCGTCGTACTGCGCGTGCGATAGACGCATTACCATGATACTTTCGCTCTCTCCGCCGAGGAATAGGAAGCGGAGCATGGGCTGTCCAAGAGTGACGGGTTCAAGCTGATCGGCCTTGACCCAGTCGGCCGCGAAATCCTGCTGTTGCGACTCGGGGCACTGCGTAGCCTGAAAGTCAGGCACAATAGAGCGTAGAATAACCTGGAAGAGGCGCTGCTTGAATGGGACAAATGATGTGCGGAGGATGGTATGGCTCGCGACCAGAGCATAGCAGGCCTCGCGGAGACGATACTCGTCAATATGGCCTCTGAGGTGGAAGGCGAAGTAGTTGGTACTGCCTCGGCCTTTCAGGATGCTGCTCTCTATGAAGCCCATCTGGGATGGGCTGGCCTCTACAGTGTCTTGGATATCAGACGGGCTCACACCGACCCGTGGGCAGATAATCTCCTCGACGAAACCAGAAGTGGCGAGAGAACCAAGGGATGACAGAGGCTTGCGAGCAGTGTGCTCCCGCGTGGACATGTCAGCCTTGGACGGTTTACCCATAACATCTGTTTCAAGGATCCGGCATAGGTCTCCGAGACTTTGATGCCGGAGAATATTGGCGATTGATATTGCGAGCCCTGCAGATCGACAGGTGTTGACAAGCTTGATGGCTAGGATGGAGTCACCGCCCAGGTCGAGAAAAGTGTCCTCGAGGCTGATTGCTGCCGCGTCCTTGTTCAGCACACTGGCCCAGAGCTGACGCAGGCGTTGCTGCAGGACTGTGAGCTCGACGCGGTCGGGTAAACTGCTCGAGTTTCTTGGAGACGAGGAGTCTGTCAAGAAGTCGAAACCAATCCGTCGTAGCTCGTTGCGATCAATCTTGTGAGACGGGAGGTGTGGAAGTTGCCGAAGGGGGAGGATGACCGAAGGCACCATGTAGGATGGGACGGAGGCCATCATCGTGGCTCGAAACTTGTGTCTGGCCTCGAAGGCTGAGGCTGTTTGCCGAGAGTCTCTTCCAGAAGAAACCAGAGGGAAGTCCTCGCACTCATCGCCGGCGGCGGCAAAAGCTACGAGCCTGACCTCTCTGCTGCCACTACCGCCGATATCGACGGCTTCTACAGCGACCTGATATTTCCTGCGCAGGACCTGGTGAGCGCGGTGCTCAATCTCGCCGAGCTCGACGCGTTGGCCGTTGATCTTGACCTGTCGATCCTTGCGCCCCGTGTACCGATACGACCCGTCGGCGTTCAGCTGGACGAGGTCGCCGGTCTTGTACATTCTTCGGGTCTCACCTACACAGCGGTTGGCCCAGGGAGGATTGGTGATGAATGCTGAGGCGGTTCGGGGGGGATCGTTCAGGTAGCCGCGTGATAGTTTTGTCTAGGCAAGTTAGCTATGGGTGGAAACTGGCAGAAACAGCGCGGGGGGAGATATATCAACTTACCCCCTCGATCAAAAGCTCGCCTATGAAGCCTGGCGGTGCAAGGACATTATGATCAGCCGGGTTGACAATCCAATACTTGCAATTCCTCGGGAAACCTATATTGTTAGACTGTAGAGGACTGACAGACGGGCAATCCACGATGCTGCTCATAACGGAGCACTCTGTCGGCCCGTAACCGAGCATCAGCCTCACCCGGCCTAACCAGCGCTGTATCTGATGCTCGGGCGTTGACTCTCCAACCAGAACGATGGTATGAACGCTACAGATGTTCTCTGGCTGTAGGGTGGCGACGAATGAAGGAGTTACAGTCAACGTGTCGACCTTCATCCTATTGATAGCCGCCTCGACATTATCCATCCGCTCCGCCTCGGACGGGATGCACAAGCAGCCTCCAGACATGAGTGTGCAGAGGATCTCGCACACGGCGGCGTCGAAGTTGTATGAGGCGAATTGCAGCACCCGTGCCCTTGAACCAAGACGGATCGCGTGGATCAGACCAGCTGCACTGGAGCACCAGGCCGAGTGCTCGATCACGACACCCTTGGGCATGCCGGTGCTTCCGGAGGTGAAGATGACATATGCAGCATGTCGACTGCGGTTGGAGAGATGCGTTTGGGCGTGGTTAGACGTGACTGGAGCTAGCTGCTCCATGAACTCGGCGTCCACAACAAGAGGAGCGATGGTTCGATCGACTTGATGATTAGACGAAAGTTGTTTCCTCACCGTCTCCGACGTGAGTACGAGACGGGCATTTGTCTGCTCAAAGACAGTTTGGAACCGCCCCGGCTGAGTGGCGTCCATGGGAACAAATGCAGCGCCCGCCTTGAGAACGGCTACCACGGCCACGATGAACCACAGACTCTTTTCCATACACACAGGCACGAGGACCTCTGGCCCGACCGCGTGATGGTCAACGAGATGAATGGCAAGCTGAGTTGACAAGGTCTCGAGTTCTCGATATGTGAGCTGTCCGTCCCAAGAGCAGACAGCAGGGCCGTCAGGATTCTTTTTCGCAGTGGCCGATATAACCTCATCCACACAGCTGCTGCCATAAGGATTAATGTCGGTGTTTGTGCCCAGAGCGGTGGTCTGTTCTGCTGCATTTTGTGCATCTCCCTCCCTGATTAGACACCACTCTGCAAGCGGACGGTGGCTCATCTCCATGATACACTCGACAGCCCTACTGAATGTCCGCGAGACTCCTCTCGCCTGGACAGCCGTCATGTGAGAGGCCCTGTAGTTGATTGAGGCACGGAAGCCTAAGCCGTTTGCTGCAGGCCACACATTCACCGTCACATCATACTCGGCACCGTCGTCTCCCCCGAGTGCGTCGAAACTTAGGCTGCTTTCTCGAAAGGAAGCTTTGATGTCGTCACTCTTGTTCTGGGCGAAGAAAGACATGCCTGTATTGAACATCGCTTCGGGGCGTCTTGAGGACGCTGAGGGCCCCGCCGATGGCTGCTGTTGGTGGCGATGCAGCACATCGGCCAGGGAGACAAACTGGTGGTTGAGGCTGTTGGACCAGCTGTCTTGCATGGCCTCCAGCATCTTGACGCCAGTCTTGCTATTGTCATTGCCTAGGTTGACTCTGACGATGAGCATGTTGCAGACGACACCGATGATCGACTCGATACCCTCGACAGGGGCGTCGCGGCCGGACGCTAGGAAGCCGAAGCAGACATCGTCCATGCCTGTATAGGCTCGCAGGACAAGAGCCCAGGCCATTCTAAAGACGCTGGCCGGCGTGAGACCATGCTCAAGACAGAAGTCGAAGATGGGCTCAGATGAGACGCCTAGCTCGGCTGGGATTGACTGCATTCTCCACGTTTCTCGAGCGTCACTCGCGTCGAGAGACTGCCGGATGGTGCTCTCCTTGAGCACTGGGAAGTGACACGATGGGACACCGTCAAGATAGCTTATCCAGTAGGCAAAGGAATCATCGGCGGATAGACCCTCGACATGGGCAACATAATCTCCGAAGCTTGGCGGACGCAACTCGCCTGCCGACTCGAGACGCAAACCGTCGTAGGCCATAGCGATATCGTTTAGGAGGACGGGCATTGAGAATCCGTCGATCAGCGCGTGGCTGATCTCGAGATACAGGTAGACTCTGTTTGCGGTGCGGCAGAGGAGCAAGCTGTGCTCAGGATTGAGGGCCTTTGCCGTTGTGCTGGCTGTGCTGGCGGATAGCTTGCGCATCTTGTCTAGAGTGAGACATTCCTCGTCGTCTTCACCACCGTCTATGCCATCCGTATACTTGACTTGTTGGACTCGAGGAGAGAACTCTCGGAGGACAACCTGGTAGAAGCCTTGATCTGTGGCCATCGTGTCTTCAATGATGACAGTCCGCAAAGCATCATGCCGAGCAACGACAGCCTTCCAAGCCGCCTCTAGCCTCCCCATATCCACCGGCTTGGCCGTCCCGGATGTGACGACATAGAGGAATGACTCTCTGTACGAGCTGGCAGAGCGCGCTTGACTGATCAAAATGCCTTTCTGCGTCGGTCCACAGGGGTATATAGCCGCGATGTCGGCCAGGCTAGACAGTCTGAGAGCTGGCACGATCTCGTCCTTGATACGGTCCAGCTGCTGGTACGTGAGGTGAGGCATCTGGGGAAAGTCACTCAGTGTCGGTTCGGGGGTTACGGATGCAAGTCGCTCTACGGCCGACTCGAGGAGGTTGCGATAGTTGGAGATCCAGGCATGAACCCTGGCTCGATGGCGAGTTTTGCAGTTAAAGGTGAAGGTGAATGTCGCCCGTCCGTCGCCTGATAATTGGACGTTGACGTCGAAGAGGGCTAACCTGCGGCACTTGGGGCCAACGTCCGTGGTGGTATGAATGCTGCTGCTGCCCTCAAGTTGCTCCAGCGGAGATGATGAAGCAGACAGGATGTCTTTGCGGATCTGTACTAGAAGAGCATCGTCACGTTCGAGCTTCTGGTGGCCGCCAATGTAGTTGAACAGGATCTCCATTGGCCATTGGCTAGCAAAGGCGCCCTGTCCTTCCCCTGTCCGGGACCTCGACGCAAAGTAGGACCACTCTTTGCCCACGACTCTAGCACGGGCATCTTTGACTCGACAGATCGCGTCTACAAGAGCTTTACCCACTTCGGCTTCTTCAGAATCTCCGGCAGAGGCTAGCTGGACTTGCAGAGGATGGATCACAGTGAGCCAGCCAACGGTGCTCGACAGATCCACGCTGCCGTCCCACGCACACTCACGGCCATGGCCCTCACAGTATACGGGCGGCAGGGATGCGCCTCCCCTCTCCGGGAAGACAGCCGCGAACGAGGACAACAGGGCTGAGACGAAGAGGTCCTCGGGTTTGGTCCTCAGACGCTCGTTGCAGGCGGGGCCGAGGAGGGAGGACGTCGTCTCCGCATCAAGCGTGAAGCCAGCGCTGAGAGTGTCGCCGAAGATGTTGGTGTCAGGCGAGATGCCCCAGAACCTGCAGTCAGCCTCGGGGACTTGGAACGAGCTGTGTTGATCTTGAAGCGCCTGTGATGTTTGTGAAATTTGTTGTGCCTGCATCCTAGTCCATGCCTGGAAGGAGACGGCGTTTCTGCTCAGAAGTTTTCCGGCACTGAGGAACTCCTCCAAGTCCTGGAGGATGATTCGCCATGAGACTAAGTCGATGACTAAATGGTGGGCCGCCATGAAAAGACGTTGGTACTGTTGACTTGTGACGTGAGCTGATGGAGGCAAAAGAGTTGTAGGCTCGCGTATATCGAAGAAGTGTGCACAGAAGACGGCACCACTGACAGCATCCAGCCGACATTGAGCCTCTGCCATGATGGGCTCACTGTCAGCCTGAGACAAGGAATCATGTTGGACCATAGGCAAGACGTCGGCAGAGGGAAGAATGCGTTGCTTCCAGACGCCATCAGTCTCGGTGAATGATGCCCGGAGCATGACATGCTGCTCGACAATGGCCTGAACCGCTCTGGAAACCTCCTGAGGCGTCACCTCTCGAGTAAACCGTACGAGGACACTCTGGTTGTAGTGGCTTGAACTTGTGGGCGACGACGTACGAGAGCGCATCTGGCCGAGGCCAGCCTCGAAGTAGAGCTTCTGGACAGGCGACAGATGAAACTCGGTTTCGGCAGAACCTTCGTGGATCTTTGATGCGGTCAAATTCTGCTTTCCACCCGTATCGGCGATGGCTTGCACGCGCTCCGCGAGATGACGGATGGACTTGCTCTGTAAGATGTCCTTGGTCTGGACGGTGATATTCTCAGAGCGACAACGAGCCATGGCCTGTATCGCCGTGATGGAATCGCCCCCGAGGCTGATGAAGGAGCGGCCAAGGAGAACCTGGTCGACATCCAGACCGAGGACCCTCGCAACGATCTGCCGCAGTCGCTGCTCCATCTCGTTGTTACTTGGCAGGCTAGCATCTTCCTCATAGGCGCCGGCAAAAGCCATGATCGCGTCGGCAGTCTCGTGGCTCATACTCTCAAGCCAGCTCGCGATATCACGCTTCCCGATCTTGGCAGAGGGCGTCAGGGGTACGCGGTAGACCACCGCCCACACGGACGGGACCATATACGACGGAACCTGGGCCTCAAGCCGCATCTTGATGTCGTTGATCTGAAGAGACGCGATAGCCCGGTCGGGTCCGCTGACCAGCTTCAAGATGGCGTTGCTCTCCGCGGTGGTGCTGGCAGTGAAACCGAGAGCCAAGGTGGCCACCAGCCTCCCCTTGAACCTGCCCGCCTTGGGATGAATTACAGCGGCGATCCTGACCTGCTCATGTGCCATGAGATGGTGTTCCACCTCGCCGGGCTCGAATCGCTGCCCGTGGAGCTTTAGCTGCATGTCCTTGCGCCCGACGAAGCTGATCATGCCGTCCGCCGGGTCGTATCGCACCAGATCGCCCGTCTTGTACATACGGCTGTTTCCCGGCCTCCCGAACTCCTCCAGCCAGGCAGCTCCGTGGACAAACACCTCGGCTGTCTTGCCTGGCTGTCCCAGATAGCCTCTTGCGAGCCCAACAGAGTCAAGCAGTAGCTCCCCAACGCAGCCAACCGGTGTCAGCAAGTTGTGATTATGCGGCTCGGCGATCCAGCAACGGCTTCCAGCTCCTTTGCCAATAGCAGTGCAGTCCGAGTCTAGTGTCACACGGTTGTTGAGGGCGGAGACGACAGAACACTCGGACGGTCCGTAGACGTTCATCAGGCGAACTGTGTTGGACCAGAACCGATCCGTTTGGGACAAGGCCTCACCGCACAATATGAGCGTCTTGAGGGAAGGGACTTCGTTCCTGGGCAGAAGGCGGCCGACAGAAGGTGTCATCATAGCCCAGTTAACGCCTAGCTCCTGAATAACGTCTATCAGCTCGGCTGGGTTGGTTCGGGCCTCGTCACGGGCTAGACACACGCAGCCTCCTTGGGTCAAGGTCGAGAAGGTCTCGACGATGTACGGGTCGAAGCTGTACGCGGCGTGTTGGAGCGAGCGGGACGTCTGCGAGATGTGCATTCTAACGGCGAAGGAGGCCGAACAGGAGACGAAAGAGCGGTGTTCGGTGATGCTCGCCTTGGGCCTGCCCGTCGTCCCGCTTGTGAAGACGACATAGGCCGCGTTCTCCGGCTTGACGGTTGGCAAGGCTCTGATAGCGCTAGGGAAGGTCTCGGTCTCGATCTCTGTCTCTGACTCTTCCACGCCTTCACTGATGGACTGCATGGTCGACGCGTCTATCGTTAGAACCGTGCGCCCGTCTTGTCGAAGTAGATCAGAGTACAGCTCAGAGGCGAGGATAAAGTGCGCCTCTGTTATGTCAATCTGGTCCTCAAGTCTTTGCGGAGGATGCGCCGGATCCAGCATACACATGACGCCTCCCGCTTTGAGAACGGCCAGCTGAGACACGACTGCCCATGCTGACTTCTCAAAGATGGCCGGTACGATTTGCTCCACCCGTACTCCAATGTCATGAACAAGATGTCTCGCTAGCTTGGCCGACATGGCGTCGAGCTGGGCGTACGTGAGGTCAAAGTCCCAGGCACGTATGGCGGGTGCGTTGGGTCTTTGGGCGGCGTTCCTGCTAACAATCTCGTGAATGCAGTCCTCGACTATCTTGGGGTCCTCGTGATTCCATTCGCGGATACGCAACTTGTCCTCGGCGCTGCAGAAGTCTAGGGTGCCGAGCGGTGATTCATCCTCGGCGCGGTCAATCAGCTGCTGAATGAGCCAGTCAAAGTGACTTGCTAGCCGGGCGGCGTAGGGAACAACTTGGCCGTCATAGGACATCCTGATGGTAAAGCTCTGGTTGTCCTCCTGCAGGAAGCACTCGGCGACGAGGGCGTATACATGGTAGTCGGCGTGGGTACTGGCGATCATCTTGAGCCCGTCAGGAGGTTCATTCCAGTCCGCCCCATCACTCTTTGTGCTGCTTCTGCTGCTACTTCTTCCGTCCGGAAGATGAACAACAAACAGATTCTGGAAGGCCACATTGCGGCTCACACCGGCCATGTTATGCAGGCCCCAGTGCTCGTACTCGATCATGTCCGCAGCCTGCGCCTGGATATCCTCGAGGAAGCCCGAGATGGGCTGCTCCCTTCCGAGATAAACCTTGACCGGCACTGTTGCCAACGTCGGCCCATTGATCCTCTCGACACCTTCTACAGCTGCGCTTCTCCCGGATACAGATGCTCCAAAGATGACGTGTTCCGCGTTGGCGCTGTTCGCGTACCGTCCAGTGATGAGGGCCCACGCGGCTCGGAGGATGGTCGGCGTCGTGATGTGAGCGCCTGCCGACCGGCTTCTCGTGACACTGATCAGGCGGGAATGAGAGCCACTGATACGCGGGACGTATGTGTTGGTTGGGAGTTGCGGGATCGTTGCTGGAGGGGCGTCGCCGGCGAGCTGAGAAGTCCAGTACGCGGCGCATGCAGCCTCGTCTTTGGCGTTGATATGGGCGATGAAGTGGTTGAATGGAAGAACAGCAGGCAGCTCTTCCTGACGGTAAGCCTTCTGCAGCTGCTCCAGAGTCAGGTTCAGGCTCCATTCGTCGAAGAGTCCATGATGCGCAGTCCACACGAGGCAAGACTCTTCATCGCCGTCCGCGTTGTCCGCCGGCTCCAGGATAGCGAACCTGTTCAGAGGCGAGCCCCAGGCCAGGGCAATGTCTAGATCATCGGCTAGGTACTTCTCCTTTGAGCACGCGACGGGATGCAGCCAGGTAATTGACTGATCCAGGACGACCTGCATGTTGCCGGTACCTTCGATGCTCACGAACCTGGTTCGGAGGATCGGGTTTGCCGCAACAACGACTTCCCAAGCACGCTTCAGGCGGTTGAGGTCCACCGTCTTCCGAGGCAATGGGAACACGCCGCGGTGGAGGTAGGCGCCTTGTTTCTCAACCGAGATGGCCATGAGACCTTCTTGGAGGGGAGTGCAGGGATACATATCAAGGATATCACCCGGACCAACTCGGCATTGGACTGCGGCCGTGGATATCAGCCAGTCGACCGACTTGTCTCTGGAGTCCAGGAGTTCGAATGGCTTAATGTCAGCGGGCTGAGACGAGATGGCTCCCGATCCCAAATCGTATACTCCCATCTCGGAAGCCATGTCACAGAGCCTCGGGCGCTTGAAGATGTCTGCCACCGCAATTGCCAGACCGTATTTGCTCCGTGCAAGTGACGCGAGCCTCATAGCAGCGAGAGAGTCCCCTCCAAGGCGTGTGAAACTCGTCTTGCGGCCAATCATGTCCGACTGCACACCAAGAGTCTTTACCCAGGCTTTTCGCAGCGTCTCCTCCGCCTCGGTCTCAAGCCTTTCTTGACTGGCGCCTCCTGCGAGTGAGTACTGGTGGAAGAGGGTGGCTGGGATCTTTGCAGCATTCCTGCGGAGGGTCCTACGATCCAACTTGCCCGAAGGTGACAATGGGAATGCAGAGAGTGCAATGAAAAGTGTCGGGATCATGTACGGAGAGAGGATGCTTGCCAGTGCGGTCTGTAAGGCCTGGAACTGGACAGTAAGATCTTGCGGAAGTTCCAAGAAGTTATTCTCTCCATGAATGTCCGTCTTTTCTGGCCCATTTCTCGTGTCATCTTCTTCTCCTTTCCCTCGAGCCGGAGTAATGAACGCCGCCAGCGTCTGGCTACCCTTGCGGATCTCCGGCTCGATGACTTCAACCGCCAGAGTCCCCAGGGCGTCGTAGTGGGAGAGTATATGTTGCTCGATCTCGTGAAGCTCTATTCTCTGTCCGTGGAGCTTGGACTGCGTATCCTTCCGGCCGATAAACTTGATACTGCCGTCTGAGTTGAGGCGAATGAGATCGCCCGTCTTGTACACGCGAGTAGGGACGGCGTCTTCGCCATGACTCTTAGAACGCTGTTCCACGAGCCACGATGGTGGGTTGACGAAGGCTTGGCGTGTTTTTTCTTCATTGTTCAGATACCCGTCGGCGAGGTTGAAGCCCTCAATAATCAGCTCGCCAACGCCGCCAATTGGCACGAGGCGCTCAGAGTCTTCTGGATCGACGACCCAACATATGCAGCCCGCTTGATGGCCTATATTAGTCGGATCATCCGATACGCAGTCGTTCACGGCCGTACTAACGCCGCACTCGCTCGGCCCATACGCGTTCATCAGCCTCACATGCCCCTTCCACTGCGCAATATCCAACCGGGCCATGGGCTCACCGCAGAGGACGAGAGCCTTTACACCCGGGATGTCAGTAGTCGCGACGAGACGGGCGACAGTCGGTGTTAAGATGGCAAAATTGACCTGCGTCTCGTTTATCATGTCTGTGATGCCGTCGGTCTTCTGTCTCTCGCTGGGAACACAGACGCAGCCTCCGAAAAAGAGGGGCATGATAATCTCGGCTATGCTCGCGTCGAAAGAGTACGAGGCGTACTGCAGCATGCGGGAGCTACGCGAGAGCTTGAGTCGTCTTCCTTGGGCCTGGGCTGCAGTGCAGAAGGCCGAATGGCTAGTGACGATGCCCTTGGGCTGGCCCGTCGTTGCGCTGGTGAAGATGATATACGCTGGGTCGAGAGGGGTCACGACGCGGATTAGAGAACTGTGAGTCTCGCTCAGATCGTCTTTCAGACAGTTTGGGCATGACATAACCTGAGCCATGACGCTGTCGTCAACCAGGAAGATTTTTACACCGAGTACAGTGACCAGGTCGTTAAGAAGCATAGATTCCTTCTTGCTGGCTAGGACGAACCGGGCCTGCATGTCTTTGACGATGCCCATCGTTCTATCAGCCGACACGTGCTTGGGATCCAGGAGAAGGAATGAGCCACCAGCCTTCAGGACCGCCAGCATGCTGATAACTGCCCAAGCAGACTTCTCGAAGCACAAAGGCACGGTAGAGCCAACTCCGATGCCGATATGTGCGAGGTGACGAGCAAGTCGCGTAGTAGCGTCTTCTAGCTCCTCGTACGTGTAGCTCCCATCCCAAGACTCGACAGCTGGGGCAGCAGGATATGCAGCTACATTTAAGGAAATAAGGTTGTGGATGCATTCGTCGACTCGTGGAGGGACGGTCTCATTCCACGCCCAGAGCTGCTTCTGCTGACCACTGCCAACAAGATCCATATCCCGCGCGGTGATGGTCGCTGACAATGAAGAGCCGAGCAGAGATGTTAAGGCTGCCGAGAATGCATCAACCACATGTTGAGCTTGACCGGGGCAGAGGGAGGATGTCCAGTGGCCGAGTGCCACTTCAAGACTGTCACTGGTGACGTGAATGTCGATGATGGCGTTGTATTCGGTTGGTTCATGTATATACACTGGTTCTAGTGCAATCAATGCTTCGGAAAGAGCGACATGTGGCTGATGAACCTGGAAGTTCAGGATAGTATTGAACAGTGCTTGTTGTCGTTGCTGCTGGGGCTGGCCGCTGCCGGGACCTAGCATGTTTCGCTGGATGTGGGCGAGAGAGCAGTATTGGTACTGGAGATCCCGGAGCGAGTCTTCCTGAATGCCACGGAGTACGGCATCGAGCGTGTCGGAAAGATTGCAGCGGCAAGCAAGAATATTGACGAACGCGCCAATAGCATTCTCCTTGTTGATTCGCGAGCGATCGTCGTCGGCGTCGAGGTCATCGCGACCGGAGACCAGATAGCCGAAGCACGGGTTGTCGGAGCCGGTATAGGCCCGGAGTACGAGCGACCAGGCCAGCTTGAACACGGTGGGCAGAGTGATATTGTGTGACTTGCAGAAAGCGTTCAGAGTGTCGAGAGAGGGTAGAGATTTAGCCTGGGTGACTTGGAGAGACCCATCCTGCACAACTCCGTCATCGAGGATGGGCAAGTGACACGGCTGAACATGTTTGAGAACATCTGTCCAATACTCCAGCTCTTTGGTTGGATCACGTCCTTGTGTAAAGGAGACCAGCTCGCGGTAAGCCGGTGCCTCTGGGAGTTGTACGCCGCCATGGTAGAGACTGATAAAGTCCCGGACAAGGATATCACCCGAAGCCCCGTCAATGCAGGCATGGTTGATGTCCATCCTAACGAACGTGCTCCCGTCGCCGGCCTCGATAATGGTCAGCCTATGAGGAGGGAGTGCATCCCGAACAGGGAGGCTCAGCGGCTCTCTTAGGACAGCGTCACGTTCACTGGCCAGACAAGTCAACTTCAGAATTCTGGGCTCTACCATTTTGAGGACAACTTGACAGAAGGCGCCGTCGCGGGAGACCATGTCGGGTATAAATATTGTCCGAAGGGCAGAGTGACGCTGGACAAGCTTGATCCAAGCTTCTTCAAGGCGTTGTAGGTCGATGGAGTGAGAGCGAGACACCGGAGTTACCTGAAAGACAGTAAAGCACTGGTACAGACTGGGCTCCTTTGACTGACTCAGTAGGAGTCCTGTCTGCATGGGCGATGTGTCATACACGTCTTCAACGTTGTTCAGTGGCACACCGAGCTCGGGAAGAATCGAGGAAAAGAGGTTGTCGAGGCCATCATATCCAGTTGTGAGGAGTGGGAAGTCACTGAGTGTGTAAAGATGCCGGGCTTGGTTGAGGACGGATACGAAGGCATGCAGACTCTCCTCGCACTTTTGAACCCAAGTTGTAATGGCGGCTTGGTGCTTCATGCTTTTGTTATACTCAAACTTGAGCCGGAGACAGCCCCGGACAATTTCGGCCGTGATTTCGAAGAGACCGGGGCGGTGAAACTCGGGCCCAATGTCGTACTCTTCTGGAAAGAAGATTTCTTGCCCAAACAGCCCGTCAGGCCTCTCCAACTGTTGGTAGAGACCCAGAAAGTCGAAGACAATCTCGGGTGTGGCCGCTGAGGAACCGAAATCCTTCACACCGTCTGGGTGAAGGAAACGCGACGCAAAGTACGACCAGCCGTTACTTGGGACACATCTTTGGGCATCTTTAACGCGTCTAAGCGTGCCAAGTAGATCATCCTTGATGGAATTTGTTTCAATCAGGATGGGATACATGGTCGTAAACCAACCGACAGTCGAGGAGACGTCGATGGAGTCATCCCAAGGCTCCCGCCCGTGGGACTCGCGGAAGACGATTGGTGGCTCGCGGTCGTGAAAGACCTCGGCAAAGGAGTGTATGACAGCAGAGAGAAACAAATCGACGGGTTCGGTGCGCAGAGCCTCATGTAGCTTTGGGCCCATGAGGAGGGACGTCGTGGGCGAGTCTAGATTTACGACTGCCCTGGTAACATTGCCGAACTTGTTCTCTCTTTTCTCCATCCACCAGTACTCCAGATTGGGAGGTGTCAATCGATTGTGATGAGGGAGAGCGACTCTAGGAGACAATACTCTGCTCGCATAGTCCGCTTGGAGTCTGCACCAGGCCTGCCAGGAAAGGGACCTCTGAGGCCGGAGGGCACCTACGCCGTCTTGCAGGACGACTTCCAGCTCCCGTATTATAATCCTCCAGGATACGAGATCAATGATGGCGTGGTGGGAGATCATGGACAGCAGCTGGCCCTGGGGCTCGTTGATGAGGTCGACGACGAAGCCAGGCCCGCTAAAGACGTCAATGGCACACTGACTACTGAGGATGATACCAGCTATCTCTTCATGGTCAGAGATGAGGTGCTCTCTTAAGAGGAAGGTGTTGTCGGTAGTCTCTGGGATCATTTGCCGCCATCTGGCACCAGGCAAGGACGAATCTGGCTGAACAAATCGGCACCGGAGGATGGCATGTCTCTCAGCCATCAAGTCCAATGCTTGTTCCATGTCCCTCACTGACAATGGGCGTTTCACACGCAGCTGAAAGCTCTGATTGAACCGGTTGCTTCCTCCTGCCAGCGTGCCTTCCGGCTCCCACTGGAAGTAGAGCTGTTGGATGGGTGAGAGATCGAATGACACGCCGAGCGAGTCTGTGGCTTCCGGAAGAATCGTATCGACCTGGGCATCGGCTAATTTGGCACAAGACGCAAGCAAACTGATCGATAGGGAGCGCAAAATATCGTGGGTGCTTAGGACTATGTCCTCAGCTAAGCACCGAGACTTGAGATGGAGAGCTGAGATAGAGTCGCCGCCGAGGTTGATGAAGCTCTTCCTTGGCGAGACAGATTCGAAGGGTAGATTCAACACAAGTCCGATCTGGCGACGAATCGTGTCCGTGATTGGGTTTGAACCATCGGCAAGAGAAGCGATCTCTTCCCTCTCGTCCTGGTCTAGGAAACACTCAATTCTATCCGTGACCTGCGTGTCCATTGCATTGATCCATTCTTTGACTTTGCGTCTGTCAATCTTGCCTGAAGGTCTCAAGGGAAAAGATCTAAGCACAAACCAACTTGAGGGAATCATGTACCCTGGCAGTCTAAGCCTAAGGAGATCCCTCACCCCTCGGATGGACTGGCGAAGTTGATCCAGCTCTGACTCTGGCTGCGAGACTCCGAACTCCACAACATTCAAGGCCACATCTGAATCGGCCGTCTCCATGCTTACATGGGATACTACCGCCACGAGGCGATCCTTTCGGGTCCCATGATCAGGGACAACTGCCACGGCCAACCTGACGCCACGGTCCGCACACAGATGCTTCTCAACAGCACCGAGCTCGACACGCATCCCTCTGACCTTGACCTGGGCGTCTTTCCTCCCGAGGAAGACGACCGAGCCGTCTATCATTCGCCGCACGATGTCTCCAGTCAGATAGATCCTCCGACTGCGCGAGGCCGGGAACTCAGATGACCATTCCGGGGAGTCAACAAACGCCCTGGCCGTCTGCTCGTCGTCGCCTAGATATCCCCGGCCCATGTGAGGCCCCTCTATGGCGAGCTCTCCAACCGCCCCGACGGGAACGAGATGGTGGTGGTTCGTGGGGGAGACGACCCAGAACAGTCCGCCGACAGGCCAGCCAAAGTTGGCCGCCTCGATGCGTAGGACTTCACTCGGATCCGGGGAGGGCATTAGACGGACTGCCGAGGCAACGCAGCATTCGCTTGGCCCGTAGCCATTTATCAGCCGGACTCTGCCCGCCCACGTCTCGATGTCGACCTCAGCCGGCGCCTCTCCCATGAGGACCAAGGTCTCGAGGCCGGGGAGCACGTCGTCCGGCCGGATGGTCTTGACAAGTGACGGTGTGAGATAGGCCCAGTTCACGCCAAAGTCCCGGATGATGCCAGCGAGTCCTTTTTCCTCTCGAGTCTCCTCGTCGGGCGTGCATACACAACCACCGCACAGCAAGGTTGTCAGATTCTCATAGATACTAGTATCGAAAGAGTATGACGCGGCCTGGAGAATGCGGCTCGACGAGTCCATTCCTGTCGCTTGAATGAAGTCAAGCGATGTAGACAGGTAGCCGGAATGCTCGATGCAGACGCCCTTGGGCTCACCTGAGCTACCTGAGGTGAAGACGACGTATAGAAGACTCGATGGCGTGACCGAGGTCTGAGGAGGTGTTATGCTGCGTGGTCGAGGCAGTGCAGCGACGGACTCAGGGCTCACTTCGTGGATGACGAGAGGACTGCCGTCGTCGCCATCCTTGCCGTCACCCCACATGGTACGGCACGAAGGGGAACAAAGAAGGAGTCTAGCACCGGTTCGCCGGATAGTCGCCCGCAAGGTGTCGATAGGGAACGAGGGATCTAGCAGCGTAAAAGCGGCCCCGGCCTTGGCAACAGCCAGCATGGCGACGGTGGCCCAGGCCGACTTGCCGAAGCAGAGGGGCACGACCGACTCTGGGCCGATGCACTCGTGAACAAGAAAGTGTGCTAGAATGTTGGAGGCCTCGTCGAGTTCGCGGTAGGTTAGCGAGGCGTCCGAGGCACACACGGCGGGCGAGTTCGGGTTCAACGTAGCGCTCCTAGCGATGTACTCGTGGACGAGGCCACTAACGGGAGGCGGGCAGGTATTGTTCCACGAAAGGGTTTTCTGCAGGTCTTCCGAACTCATACCTATTTTTCGGAGATGGCTGAGGGGCGAGTTGGGATTGGAGATGAGGTGGGAGGCGACGGCCCGATAGTTGGCGGCGACGAGCGACACGGCCTCCTCAGAGAGGTGTGAGCCAGAGAATCGGAGGCTGAATGGCGTTGAATGTGCTGACGAGGATGAAGGTAGCCCAAGCACGACTAAGGCCAGGTCGATGCCTTCAAGATGGGCTGGTTCAAGATCTTCTCCCGGGCCGGCTAACAAACACACTGCCGTGTTGAACTGAGATCGACCATGTCGTCCAGCGTACCGAAGTAGTTCGGAAGTCGAAGACCATTGATGATTGACGGTAGCCTCCAAAGATGCTCTACAGTCGAGCATCAGGGAAGATGCGTCCCCATCTTCTGCAGCCTGGACCGCACACACCCCATAAGACAGAGAATGGCGATATTCTTCTGTCGTTGAAGTTTGAGTGGGATCCTGCCGGATCACGCCGAAGCTGGCTTGGTTGGCTCCAAGGTAGAGATTCAGGAGGATCGACCATGCAGCCAGGTGAGCGTTGGCGACGTCAACAGACTCATGGGTGGCGCGCGGCACATCAAAGTCGACCTTGCAGGCCAGATGTGAGTCCGGATTTTTGCTTAGGAGGTCATGGCCGAGCTTAGGAAAGATACAGGGGGCTCCTTCGAGTGATTGAGCACCCCAAGATGGATGTTCCAAATTTTCTGGTTCAGTGTCGCCAGCCATGTTTCAAGAACGGCTGGAGAATGGATGGCTTAGCGCTGGGACTGCGAAATGGTGATGAGGGTATCGATGGAGTCCGCAATACTGAATTCTGACAAGAACTTGCTCGAGCTGCCTTTTGGGGAGACATGCCCTGCACCTTATTACCTAGAGAAAGGCGGTTGCCCATAGGGTGGTAGTCGGAGGGGTTCCGCAGCCTTGGGCTGGATACGCATTCAACATCTGCAAATCAAATCCAGACAAGTCAGCAGCATTGCCGAAGTTGGCTAGAAGGCTGCCTCTAGTAGAGCTGAACAATTATCGACACGTCATATGACGCCACGCGCCAATAGAGGGTTTCAGACGCATGCACGCGTCCGACGACGCAGCCTGCAGAGAGGGGGTATGAGACGCATTGCAGACTGCGGAGCAACTGGGCCTCGGACTAGCTAGATATACACAACTACGAATCTAACTTGCCCTTGTCACGCATCTAAACCACGGCCAGTTGCAATAAAGATGCTGGACGGCGTCGTAAAGGTCTACTTTAGTTGGAACTCACTCTACAAGCACATACCCCACAGAACATTCACAATTTTATCAAGTGAGACCTGTAATTATCGATCAAACTCAGTTTAGCATATATAGTACTGGAGTTGCTCAAGGTGCAGCAACCCCTCCGTTCGACACCTCCGTACAGTTATCAATACGATACTACTGGCTATCGAGGCAGAAAGTGACAATCTTCCAACATACTACTTTGTCACTTCCCCCTTTCCTGAGCGGGTCCGCAAAAGGGACCACTGATCCAAGCTATAGATACGTCCCCTACTTCTTATGGGCGTCGAGGTGCTTGACAACGTGCTGAGTATCGATGTAGGCCTTGACCGCATCGATTTTGCCCTCAGGGGTGAAGTGGATCAGACCGACGGTCTCGTGGTTCCATGGCTCGCCTACAAAACGTCGGGTGTTAGCAAACCCCAAGAATGAGATTCTGTTTTACACATAGTCGCCTACCAGAGTGAGTCGTAGCCTTGCTACCGAGGATAGCAACAGCCCAGTCATCGTCGCCGCCACCGATGATGTGAGGAGGCAGAGCCTCCACAGGGTGGTCGGTGTTGATGATGTCGGTCAGAGGGGGGACATCGGGATGCGCGTCGCTGGCGCTCAGGGCCTCCGAGCCATGGATATCAATACCCAGACCAGGGATAGAGATGTGGATGTTGTCAGTGAAGAGGTCCTCGAGGCCACCGAAGTGAAGCAGCGAGCCCGGGTCGTCCTTCTTGACGTGCTTGTGCAGAGGGTTCTGCTGGAGGAGGGCCGCGATCTGATCTTTCGTGGGAGCCATGATTGGAAGTGAAGAGAAGAATGGTTTGTAAAAGTGAAGAGTGTTCAAGGGATAGCTGAGTTGTATTGAGAATTTGTTGCAGGGTTGAATGAAGGAGACGATCGAGGCAGTCGCCTGGTCTTTATAGCTTCTGGCGCGCTCGTTTGCGTCATCCCCTCCTCCCTCTTGATATCAATCTTTGCGTTGATCTCTCCTCAGGCATCAATGCCGCTCTCCTGGCACTTCCTCTAATCTGATCGACCAATTCCAGACCCAATCCGTTGCATCCGAAGATGCAACAACTCAGCAGAATGACCTGAGGACAAGCCCACGCGCTCCTCTCATAGGCCACGACGCTTCCTGATGGTGGTGGTGTATATTGTTTTGACGCCTGAATGCGCATGCCGTGCGCTCGCTGCCTAGACTGTTGACGAGCTGTTGCAACGACAACCTATAGGCAACCAGAAGTTCTCTACACCGATGCGGAGCTGCTGCGCGCTCGTGATGGAGGCGTCCTGGTGAGGTGCGTGGTTGGGAAGAAGCAGCACTGCCTCTCGTGCACCTCGGTGAAGCTATCGAATTGTGATTCCCTAGCTGCAGGATGTCAGCCGTACGTATCCTGGCTAGAATAGGCAATGAGATGCATACTAGCTACACTCTAGCTGAGTAGTGGCGAGCTGAAGCTTCGCCCCGCAGGCGGGGAACAAGCCATGACATCTGTCGTCATATTCACTCTACCCTTTCAGAAGTATTCCTTTCCATTACGTCCAGTATTACCGGTTACAGCCAATACAAGGTAGGACGCATAGGATATCCTAGTCTTTCATGCTAGTTCTATTCGATTCTACCCCCAAGGCATATTGGAATAATCACATGTTTCCTCTCAGAAGTGCGATGGATTGGTAATTGTGCAGATCACCTATCGGATCGAGTAATGCCCATGTACCTCACGCACATTCATAGTATATACGACAGTGGAGAGCAATATATGACATCACACATCTTGTGCCGCAGATGATATATTGTGTCCCAATCCTAATTGGGAAAGCAACGCACGATTCAGCTTATCTTTGTCGCCCGAGCCTCCTTAAGCCCTATTCTCACCCCCATAGGCAATGCTGACAAGACAATTAAACACCAGCTACTGAGACAAGACGCCTGCTCTTGTCGTCGGACATTTCTTGGAACATTATGCGACACGCCCCTCTCCCAGCCACCGCTTCTCCCCCGCCCCCGCTTTATACCCACTTGGCTCCCGTTAATAGTCGGCGGAGATGGTAAAAGTTGACATTTAACGGGCATACATTAGTGAAGCTATAGCAGTTCCGAATCTTCGGGACATTTTTCACTGCCAAAACTCTTGTGGTGGGTCACGAGTCAATCCATCCTGCCGACGGTTTGATAACGTTCATACACATATGCTATTGCAACCCATTTTTAAAAAAGATCGTCCACCCTTTCAAAAGCACCCCCTGCAGGCACGAACTAAAGACGCAAGAATTCAGGCTAGCCAGCTCAGGTCATAATATTCTTGCACTAGGGGGGCCTCGAAAGCGCCCTCCCTGTGTGGCTCGTTCCTTCTACACGGGGGTCGTTGTGTAGGAAAAGTAGTTTTGATTCGGAAAATCAAGGTACATTGCTCGTTTAGTAGATTGTATGAGAGAAAATGTCACTTGTTCATAAAAATGTGCATCATTACCCCGCGTAGAAGCCCTGTAATATTCATGTGTAGGAAGAACGAATCACATGGAGGACTACTTTTGAGGCCCCCAAGTACCCCTTGGCCCGGCATGCAGCCACACTCGTTGACCTTTCAGCTCTCCTCATGCTCCAAGCTTTTCCCCAAATGAAAGGGTCCATACTCCGTATATGCAGCTGCAATGCGAAAGGCTATTCTACCAATATATTTCGGCATAAAATGGCTCATGATCATACAATACATTAGATTCGCACCGTCTGGGTGCTTGCTGGGTACTACTAATGTTGGGCAAAGAGTATGCAAGTGATCTAGTAAAAGAGCATACAAGGGGTACCAAATAGGACCATGAGTCAACCGATAGGAGCTGACGGGTATTTCCCTTCACGTAACAGCTCAACCTAAACTGAGGCCGAAAGATCTGGAACTGAGTCGTTGAGTAGAAGTGGCTATCTGTAATAATCGTTCAATTTTGGATAGGATTGCCCACCTGTCCGCTTTGACGTAAATGGTTCTGTGACTTGAATGTCTTGACAACATTACGTTTGCAGCACTGTGTTTCGCTGAAACAGCTTGTGAGGGGAATAAATGGATGATGCTGACAGCACTGCAGCGTATTGTGTTCAGTTTTTATCGCACAAGAAAAGAAGCTGAATTAAACTGCGCTTAAACTCTTTTATTTTCTGCTGGTTATTTATTATGGAAATTATCTGATAAGCTTTACTACTTTTTAATTAGCTATTTTTTTCAAAATGGGTTTTACTATTAGAAAAATATTAATTTAAGTAATAATAAATATTATATAGTTTATTAATATATTAACTATAATCCGGTACGCAACAACCTTATTGTTCAGCTCCTGTTTCTTCCGGTGCTGGGTGCAGCCCGTATTGTTTATTCCTACTGTTTGAGATTACTGTATGGCTTTGATCTATCTGATGATATTGAGTAAAGCTAAAAAAAAAACAAATATTAACTATAATAAACTTTTCAAAATATCTTAGAATTTAATTTAATTTTTATTTATAATAAACTTTATTTTATAAGTAAAAGGCTATTTAAAATAGAATTTTAAAAGTTAAAAATAAAAAAGAATAAATATTTATATTAATAAGAAAAGTTTAATATAAAGTCAATATTATAATTAAAATACTATTTTTTATATTATTAAAAAAAAAATTCTTAAAAAGAGTTTAAGATATTTTATTAATAAAAAGAAACTTAAAACTTTAATATATTTCTTTTTAAAAAATATATACCCGATATTCTTTCCTTGAAAACCATTCCATATTTACTAACATCGCCCCGAGTATTATTTTCCTTGTATCTTAACCTTGCGTCTCTTGAAGGGAAGAGCTTATGGAACAATCAATCGCAACGGATCGAACACATTAGGTGTTGTTCGCGGGCTGCTCGTAATCCTTGCCATTGATGGTTGTGGTAAGTGTGCCATTTGCGTTAAAATAATTCGTCAGCACGTCAATCCTCAAGTGGAAACCATCAGGACTGGTCTTTTTGGTAGCGAGGTATCCACCTTCACCTGTCTGCATTAGGTCCGAGTACCAGTCAACGACGTTGACAGTTGGAGAAAGTGACCGAGAAGTGACGTTCTCCCACCCATTAATAAAGGACGTTCCATCGTCCGAGAAATTGTGGTATATCGCAGCAACAGTGCCAATCGGAGCGGAAGGGTTGCCCTCTCGGTTGAAAAAGCTAACGTCGGCGAAACCTGCGAATTTGCCCTTGAGAGTGTATTCGCCAGCAGCTGGCTCACCACGGCCTGTTGGGAGACTCCCCGGGATGTAAGGTTCGCCCCACGGGATCTCATCAGATACTTTCTTGACGGGGGGGAGCTTCTTAGGTGCCCGACTAATCAATTTGGCCAGCATCAGACGGTAGGTCCTGGCCCCAGGTGCTTTGGAAGGGTAACATAGCAGAGAGTTGTCTCCACCGCATTCGGGAGAGATGGTCTGAGCCTGCCAGTACACAATCTCATTTCCGTAGGGGCTCCATCTGGGCTCGGCCATTGCATTCCATTCAGGGTCGTCGATATCACCACTGCCGGGTACGCCGCGTCCAGGCCCGTTGATCTTCTGGCCAAAGTATTCGCCACGGTCACCATAGTGATCGAGAAGGAAGGGCTGGAAGAAGCGTCGGGGGCCGTTGTTGCGCGTTGCTGTGGTCACGCTGGTACTGACCAAGTCGGTCACAGGCGGGATTCCACGCATCCCGGCCATGAACATTTGGCGGCCGGAGCCACGCGTATCCTCAATGACAAACCATTTATCATCGGGAGAAACATGGATCGGATCGACGTATTCAGGGTGGCTGGTTAAACGGCGGATGTTGCCAGTCTTCAGGTGAATAGCAAAAACGTCAATATTGGAAGACTCCCAAGGGTAGCCTACGTAGATGGCCTCGTGTCCCCTGCCGGAGAAGCCACGGAGCTCACCAACAGTAATGGCGTCGCGGTTGACTTCAAGTTCGTCTCCATTGACCGAGAGGGGGGCGACGCCGTCCGGATCAATAAGGCGAGTTACACTGACGAGGTCGTAGCGGGGGACCAGAGGCAAGCCCGTCTTGGGCGAGGGGTTGAACTGGAGCCTGGAGAAATATGCCGCCTGACCTAGCTTTCCGTTGCTGTTATAGAAGGAGCTAAAGCCAAGATGGACGCTGTCAGGATGGAGACGGAGCTCGCGTATGCCACCTCCCTCGCCACCTTTGGTATATGCTTCCCAGCGGATGGGATACATAAAGGTGACTTTTGGGGTGCACTTGGAGCTTGTAAGATGGTGCTTGCCGCAATCAATGATGTTGTCGCCGGCGAGAATACGCTTCCCGTCGTTGAAGGCCTGCGGATAGTCGAGGAGTTCTGTCCTGTTTTTGGCGTTGGCCGCAGGGATCCCACAGGTGAGACACTTCCAAGTGTCGCCGTTGGGAAACTTCTTGTTATCCGTCTTCACGATGATGATCTGCTCCCCGCTGAAGATGGCCGCAGGATCTGGGGCGTTGGGGGCTCCCACAAAGGTGACCATGGCAAGGACATGCTTGCCGTCAGGAAGAAAGTCGCCCTGTGCTAGGATGCCAATGGTTTCACGCGTGGAACCGCCTCCTATCTGTGCAATACAGCCGGTGCCACGCGGGTTGATGTCGGAGTTGCACGAACCTGGGGCCGTGTTGACCGAAACGGGAGGCAATGGAAGCTCGACAACCTCGATGGGCTCAGGCTTGGGCGGTGCTGGCACAGCAGCTGATGCTGATGCAATAACCACACCAGCCAGTAGGGCGCCGCCCAGAGAGAGGATTCGAGCCATGACACTAGAATCAAGAGGTATTAAAGAGTTGCTGACGCTAGAAGCTTGATTGTGCCGGTACGAGTATATGTAGTTAGTAGTGAATCTACAGAAACCTGGGCTTCCATGGCGACTTTATAGACGAGTTATCCTGCCTCAACCCACGAGAGACCGGCTTGTACGAAGACATGTTTGCAGGTCGCCATGACTGTTCCGGAAGCTTAGCATTGCATCGCCCAATTAGAAAGCAGTAGTTCCAATGCGGAGGTCCCATCCCGCGGAGTCCAATCCTGGGGTTGATGCGGGGAGGCAATTGGGATCACCTCATGGGCTGACGGAGGCTATACGCGTATATTTGATGGTCCACGGCCCATGGCCTCATTTTTACGGTATGGTCTCGGAGCTATGCCCTGAAAAAGAAAGGCTGGAAATGCTACTCCGTCCGTCATTCGTCTTCATCATTTGGCGGGGCCATTTTACTAGCTACTCCAGTGCAGCGGCATAGTCACAGCAAAGGGGGACCTTTTCGCCCCTCCCTCTCGTGAAGTTTTAGTGCCGGAGGTTTTGTAGCGCCGGAGGTTTTTGATTCCGGAGGTTATTGATTGCAGGGGTTATGGACTCTGCAGGTTTGACCCGGAGGTTACTGACGATCCGACACAGCGTAGTCGGGCTGATCTGAAAGGCAGCAAATAACTAGAGCACTCTCAAAATAAAAGCCAATAAAATTCCAAGGACATTACAGCTCTTGATCCCGTACGAGTAGACCAGAACCTGTTCTTCCAACGAGGCACCGTCGGTTAAGAACAAATCATCATCCCTCCCCTCCCCTCCCATCTCATTACGGTTGGCGTCAAAGTCTCGCTCTTCTACCGTTTGCATCTTTTCGGAGTCGACCTGCAACATGTCGGAGGAGGCAAACATGTGGGCTCAGGCTGAGCAGGCCACCTTCTCTCAGCTCTCAGGGTCCAACTTTGCTGTAAAGAACCTCAGACTTCCCGCAGACTTCGTATGGGGTGCTGCTACCGCCGCCTACCAGATCGAAGGGGCCGCTGCCCAGGATGGCAAAGGCAAGTCGATCTGGGATACATTCTCGCATCTCAATCCGTCGCGGACCAACGGTGAGAATGCCGATGTTGCCTGCGACCACTACAACCTATTTCATGAAGACGTCAAGCTGATGAAATCACTTGGCATGGAAACCTATCGCTTCTCTATCGCCTGGTCTCGGGTCATCCCCCTGGGCGGCCGCAATGATCCTGTCAACGAGGCTGGTATTGCCTTCTACAACCGCCTGATTGATGCCCTACTGGCCAACGGTATCACACCTTCAGTCACTCTATATCACTGGGATGCCCCCCAGGCGTTATATGACCGGTACAGAGCGTTCATCAACACGGCCGAATTCCAGGCGGATTTCAAGAGATATGCGCGCCTGTGTTTTTCGCACTTCGGTGATCGTGTTAAATCTTGGGTCACCTTTAACGAGCCCTACATCATTTCCATATTCGGACATCTAAATGGAAGCCTTGCTCCCGGGCACTGCGCCGAGGCTGGAACCGATACCAAGACAGAGCCTTGGCGAGTTGGACACACCATCATTCTGTCCCACGCTTCGGTTGTCGACCTGTACGCAAAAGAGTTTCAGCCATTGCAGAAGGGAAAGATCTCCATCGTCCTCAACGGCCACTTCTACGAGCCTTATGACGCTACCAATCAGGTCGATATCGACGCTGCTCAGAGGCGCCTTGAGTTTTACATCGGTTGGTTCGGCGACCCGATCTTCTTGGGTAAGGATTACCCGTCTCCTATGAGGGAATATCTTGGTGCTCGGTTACCGAGTTTCACACCCGAGGATTTTCAGCTTCTCGAAGCCACATGCTCGGTCAATGCCTTCTATGGCATGAATCATTATTCAACAAAATTCGCTCGTCAACTTACGGAGCCAGCAGCCCAAGATGATTGGACATGTAATATTGAAGAGTCGTCTACAAACAGCAAAGGCGAAGAGATTGGGCCCGCATCAAGCATGCCATGGTTACGGGTGGCTCCGAACGGGTTCCGAAAGCTGCTCTCCTGGGTCTGGGACCGGTATCGCCTCCCTATCATGGTGACTGAGAACGGCTGCCCATGCCCCGGCGAGAGCGATGTCAAGATTGCGGTGGACGACAGATTCAGACAGAGATACCTAGGTCTATACCTGGACTCCATCTCCCAAGCAATCTACGAGGACGGCGTCAAGGTCGAGGGCTACTATGTCTGGTCTCTTTTGGACAACTTTGGTGAGCATACCCATCATTATTTACGGCAAGTCTCTGGGGCGCTGACTGATGTATTCTGCAGAATGGTCTTCTGGCTATGGTCCACGATACGGAATCGTCCACGTCAATTTCGTCAATTTAAAGAGAACTCCTAAAAACTCGGCTTACTACCTCCAAGAGACCTTCAAAAATCGCAGAAAGCCTGCAGAATGGGGTACAAAGCAAGCAGACTTGTGCGAGTTGACATGTTGATGAATGTGAGTCAAGTCTGCCACCGCGCTACAACATTTCCTGACGCAGAGCATCAGACGCCTTGGAATCCAATCGAGATAGGATGTCCAGCAGTATCATGAAGTCACCACGGGCCCTGGGCGCAAGCGCCGAGGGCTCTTGGATGATGGCTAGCAAACTGGTGCCGACCAGGCGGATCTTCTCGGCCTAGAATCAATGAAAAATATCAGTCCCTGTCATGTCATCTGAATCTCGAGTTCTGACGCTCACGCACACAAGGCTCCCCATTGATTTGCAAAGACCAGAATGGTATCGCTTGTAAAAGCGCTATCATGTCTCTCGCAATCTCAGTCTTCCTAAGCACAAGCATGTCCTTGTACTCGCCAACCCGCGAAAAGTAGCCAACCTCTTCGAGTTTCCTAGTAAGGTGCATCTTTAAGCAATGGTAAGTTACGTAGATATCTGCTATCTGGACCGCGAATTTGTTGTGCGTAGTATCATGGTCCTTGGTGTCGAGTAGCGAAGCAGTGTGTGGCAGTAGATGTGGTGGCAGATGGTCGATACAGGTGGCGAAGCGCACGTACAACCGGCCCAGGGTCTCATAACTGGCTGCTGTCAAGGAAGCGTCGCTCAGGTCAGACCCGGGAGTCTGGCTGCTTTTGATCAGTCTCATCCGCAGCAACAAGTCTGCTGCGTACTGCCAAAGTCGTATGTCGGCATTGACGCCTCCCACGAACCTGTAGCTGTCGTCAATGTCCGAGCACACTCATTCTTCAGCGCATACGCACTCATTTTGCTCGTCAGAGGGGTACGCCGCTGTTATGCCCTCATCGAAAGAGTACTCATATAGAGTCATTGGCATTGATCGGAGCACCGCCAAGGACTTATCACCGACGTACAGGTGCCAGAAGGCGTTGCGTCGCATCTCTGCCTCGATTGGCGGCAGGGAGACATACGAGTCTTCATCGTGAAGGCGCATCCGCTGAGCCAGCCGGACGGCCTCGCCATACACGTGCCACGATATGACTGACCTTGCACAGGTGTGCAGGCAGTTGGAGTGAAGGTATCGTATGGTGATGGAGTCGGCACAGGGGTTCTCGAGGTCGGCTTCGGCATAGGTGGAGAAGCAACTGCGCGAGGCCTCGAGGAACGACTCGGCGAGACGTGCACCAACCGGAAACAGCTCCGATGGCACAAAGAAACAGACCTTGGCACACACTGCAGTGATGAGGGTGAAGTTCGATTCGGTCAAAGATGCTCCGGGCGGCGACGAACTGAGAGCCTGGTTCAGCGCGTGGCGAAAGGTGGGTTCGTGAACCGACATGGTGAATGGGACGATGTATCTGAAGAAGAGATCGGCGCACTCCCGGACCACAGGCTCGAGCGTGATCAAGGACGAGGATGCCTGGGCAACAGCGTCGGCGAGAAGTCGATATCGTTGGAGGGTCGTCGGGTTCCGAGGTTCTTGCTGGGGAGACTGTGCGGCTGGAGAGTAGGGGTATAACTGGGGCGCATGCTGCTGTTGGGGAGCATCATGTTGCGGAGCATCATGTTGGACGTCGATGATATTGCGGCGTCTGGGCTTTCCCCTGGGCCCTCGCTTACCCGGAGGAATATCAAAGCTGCAGGCTTGGCCAGCTCTTCGGCAGTTTGTGCATGAGTGGTCTATGGAGTCACACTTGGATCTTCAGCTGTATGCGTGTTCTTGCGGCGGCGGCTTGACTCACCCTGGCCTTCTTTCGCCGGCAGCCATCACACGCCCGGTGGGGATACAACTCTGGGGAAGAGTCTCGGGGCAGCATGGCCATCCAGTGAATACGTACGCGTACAGGGTCGAAGATGGCGTCAAGACGGTCAAGATCAGGGATTGAGGGAGGAGAAAACGAGCAAACCCCCGTTTCTTCCGAGCTGGCGGTGCAGCGGTATTTCTCCGTCTGCAGTCTCGTCGGCCACCTTTTCCGGTGCGGGGGTTTTAACCCATACTCCGGAGGTTTTCTATACGCCCGAGGCTTTCGGGGGTTTCCTCTTAGGCTCGCGGCTAATGCGGAGGTTGCGTGATGGGATGGGTCCCCAACCCCGCGATATCGAGATGGTTCCCGGATTGAGCAAGTCAGTCATCAAGCGAGCTAACTAATTCCTTTTTGGTGCAATGTGAAGCTCGACCGCCCTTGGTTCTCATCCGAGGCCGGTTGCTGGCTACGGCTCTAGCTCTAGGTCTGGCTCTGGCTCGACAGCCCAGACAGATGCCCGACACACTCTACTACTTAACCACCATGTATCCTCCACTTCTCCCGTCACAGTTCGTTTGCCATCACGACCTTGGAGACAGCCGGCATTCGACAAGCAGCAGCAGCAACTTTCCTCTCCAACACTTGCCACCTCCTCAATCGCTCGCCCATCATGGCAGCTCGAGCTGACGCAAAGCAGCTCGCTGAGCAGTCTGAAGTCATTCGGCTGCTCGAGGCCGACACGGTGCCGTGGTACCGGAAGCCCAACCTTCGGCTCCTCTACTTCTGCCTCATCCCTGCCGCGCTTGGTGTTGAGATGACTACCGGCTACGACGGCTCTGTGCTCAACGGCCTACAGGCGGTTGCCTCGTGGCAGACGTGTAAGCTACAGTTCAAAATACGAAGCCAGGAAGACAGCTAACAGCGGCTGGCCGTCTGCCAGACTTCAATACCCCTAGTGGCGCTTTGCTCGGCGTGCTCAACGCGTCGTACAACCTCGGAGGTCTCATCACTTTGCCCATCGTCCCTTATGTCAACGACAGGTTCGGCCGCAAGCATAGCATTACCTTTGGCTCCTTCATTCTCATCATCGGCGTGATTCTGCAGTCTGCTTCTCAGAATGGTCAGTCTTTCCCCTAAGCCTCCTGTACTGCATCCTAGACCAGGCTGTTGCTGACCCGTTTGTAGCTGGCATGTTTCTTACTTCCCGTTTGATTCTAGGAACAGGTATCCCTTTCGCCGTCTCGGGCGCCTCTCAGCTCTTAGCCGAACTGAGTTATCCGCGCGAGCGATCCGTCATTACGGGTCTGTTTAACACATCCTGGTTTATCGGCTCTATCATGGCTGCGGCCGTGACACTCGGCACCCATACTATGCCCAACAACTGGGGCTGGCGTATCCCCTCGATTGTCCAGGCCGCTCCGTCGATCCTCCAGATCGTTTTCATCTGGTTCGTGCCCGAGTCCCCTCGGTGGCTGTTGTCCAAGGACCGCACCGAGGAAGCTTTTGATATCCTAGTCAAGTATCACGGCGAAGGAGACCGCGACTCTCCCCTAGTACACGCCGAGTTCAATGAAATATCTACACAGCTCAAGGCGGAAATCGAAAACTCCAATTCGCGCTGGATTGAGCTTCTCCAGACTCCAGGGAATCGTAAGAGGTCCCTCATTGCTATGTGTGTCGGTGTTTTCACTCAGTGGTCCGGTAACGGGCTTGTGTCGTAAGTCCTTCCAACGCCTTGGGCTGTTCTCCATGAAGGAGAACAAGTCAGCAAAAAGCGCTATTCAACTAACGGCGCTTGAATTACGCAGCTACTACCTTGCTAAGGTCTTGACAACCGTCGGTGTTACAAACAGAAGGACTCAAAATGTCATCAACCTTTCTCTATCGGTAAGATCGTCCTTAAAGATAGTCGCGTCTCCCTATCGCAGCGGTTCATTACTGATTTTCCGTCAATCAGTGCTGGTTTTGGTTATGCGCAACAGCAAGTGCCTTCATGACCCCGTATCTGCCACGTCGTACCCAGTATTTGGCGGGGTTTGCTGGTATGACGATTGTCTTTTCCATCTGGACTGGTGTTAGCGCCGGCTATGCTCAACATGCGTCGCACTCTGCCGCTACGGCCGTCGTCGCTATGATTTTTGTCTATAATAGCATGTACAGCATCATGCAGCCGTTGACTTACATCTACGTCACCGAGATCTTCCCCTTTGTGCACCGCGCCAAGGGTGTCGCCATCTTACAGTTCTTCACCCGTGGCAGCTCTGCGTTTAATTCCTTCGTCAATCCTATTGGGATGGATGCCCTTGAATGGAAGTACTACCTTGTCTACGTGGTAAGTAAGCCTTTCGTGTCTCTATTGATAACATCAACTTACCTATAATAGGTTTGGTTAGTCTGTGAGACGGCTATTATTTACTTCCTCTACCCTGAGACCAAGGGGCCAACTCTTGAGGATATTGCACATAGTAAGATTGTTCCCCATTCAGGATGTACCTGCCATACCCTGTAGCTTGCTAACTCGTTATGAAGTTTTCGATGGACCTAAGTTAGGAACTGATGAAAAGACTGGATTCGATGAGGAACAGAGTGTTGCCCATATTGACCATAAGGTAGAGGGCAAAGCGGGCTTATAGTCTTTAGTGTAACAAGGGTACAGGTCTCACGCCGGTAACGTGTCACACACGCATCAGGTGCAAGGGGACCCTCCCCTCCTCTGTCCTGTCCTACCCTACCCTAGCGTAGCCCGTATGTAACGTTAGGGTGTCGCCTTGGTGTCTATATGACGTTAGGCCAAGAAGCCTGTGACTGAAGCTGGTTAAGCTTTAGTCTCTGTATTAATTAACCACTATCTTACTCTTACCTGGCGACTTTATACCACTTTATTAACTGTAATATGTTTAGTATCTGAGTATAAATATAAGTAAGTCAACTGCTCAATATATTAGTGGAATTATAGTAATATAAACTATTTATCAATATAGCTCTTTCTTAATATTCTCCTACAGATTTTACTACTTACTATATTTAAGTAACTTAATAAAGATAAGTATAGTTATATATAGAAATACCTGGAATAATTATAAAAGCAATATTAGTTATTATAAATACTTTAACTTACTAAAAATAGACATAAGATAAGTAAAGAAATAAATAACTTTCTACAATATAGCAGTTAAGTTTCTAGAACTTTATTTTAGAAGGGCTGCTTTTATAAGTCTATCCATTACCCTGTACTAATCACCGACAAGTACTGCACGAATTGCTCTATATTACTGCGAGATTCAGATGCCTTCGCGTAATCACGGACTGATAAATTAAATGATTTTGGACATGCTATTCCTAGCAAGGCAAAGTATTCATGATAACAGTCTTTCGCTGTGTCGCATCACCGACAACATAGCCACATGTGGGCTAGCCGAGAAGTTACCTGTTCTAGCGTCTGTATCCAAACCATTCCGTAGTTAATTCCTTCCTACTAATACTCACAGGCCGGCAGTTTTAGTCCTGTCGTTTCTTTTGATGCTACAGTGTACTAAGTCGTCACCTTCTAACATGCCTTACAATGGTCTGGTGAAATTCCACAGAAGCTTGATCCTGTCTATAGATCCCTGCAAGAGAAAGTAGAGAAGGATTGAAAATATCGGAATGGGCGGAGAAGCTTGCACCCACAATGCTCCAAATTTTCCCCACACAGTTGGATCAGCCTCGTCCAAATGATCACGCTAAGAGTGCTTCTGGGGTATTCATTCAACAGCGTCTCATATATCTACGAGCAATAGTGCCACTGAACTTTCTGACAGCGAAGGGTATTGACACTGGTAATGAGCAACTTCCCGAGCGTCTCCGAGGTGTTCCGGCTAGTTGCAAATGAACCCACAGGAGCAATTATGTCTGGTGTTTGGAAGCTAAGGGGCGTGAAGTGGCCTTGCAGCTCAAATTCTTAATAGTTCACTAAATGCATTTGGCTTCTCGAGACAGTCAATTTCAATATGGGCCGCATATTTCTACGGTGTGGCGACTTTGGAGCACTATATCCTGGCTCCGCCATCTAGAGAAATGTTCTTAAATCAATAATCCTACAAAGAGTTGAATGGTATAGATCAGCAGCAGGTTAAAAGTGTCTTATTCTTAGGTAGTAAGTGGGCCTGTTCCAGCTAAGCCGAGGTAGTTTCTTTAAGAATGTGCGCAGAGAAGCTTCCTGCCAAGGCTGAAATCTAAATTAATTTATAAACCCACCATCAAGTCTCCTGTAGCCATTGAAACAGCCAACATCGTTGATTTCGCCGAAAAGAATTTATTACAGTCCTACTGAATTCAATCTCTGAACACTCGATCCCCTGTTGCAGGTGGCATACATGATATAGAGCTCAAAGCCTCTCCAAGGCTTGAATTTTCTTTGCCTTTATACTTTTTTCCCGACCCTTCCTTGATCATTCGAGTAAACTGATTTCGTTGAACTAGATCGGAAGTTACGCAAAGCTCGTAGGCAGTGGCTCCCATATGGTCCATGTTGTTCGACCGCCGTGCCACCTCCTTGAGGCCTGTAGTCATCTCGGATCTCGCCTCATCGATGTTCTTGGCTAGTTTCATAGCAGTAGCTCGAATCTGTCCAATGAAAGCGAGCTCGTTGACAAGACCTACTCGATATACCTCCTCAGCTGAAATAGGATATATAGTAAATAGCATCCTTCGACCCTCTGCGCACCAAGAAAACGCACCATTCCATGAAAGGAGCCGTTGATAGTGTATTTGACTTGCGTCGACCTAAATTGTTCATTCTTTGATGTGACAGTTACGTCACACATGTTTGCAAGATCCATTCCATAACCGGGAGCTATACCGGCGATAGCAGGAACAGTAGGCTTTCGATAATTGTAGATGGCTATCATGAGTTTGTGAGCAAGGTCAACGAACTTGGTGCGTTAATTGCCGTTCTTGTTTGGGTATGTTGCCATCGCCAAGCTTTCAAACGTAGGATACGACAGCAGCGGTATTACCGAAAGACTCAAGCTTTACGAAGCTTTATTAAACTAAAGAAATTTACTTATATCTCGATTTATCATTTCAAAATAAAACAACATACTAGCGATAGTATACCTCGTTCATTGTGTCACAATTACCTAGCTCGCCTCCTACTCTCAGTGCCAATGTACACCGGTTGTTTATTTGGATACCGCTCCTGACCAATTGACCTGAGGGTCTCCACAATCTCATCCATCTCACGCTTCTCATCCTCCGTTGCAGTAGTCGTGGTAGGATTGCTCATGTCGGCTTGCCATATATGAACCTGCTGGGTCACCTCGGCGAGAATGGCATCGCTCTCGTGCATTATCTTATTGCGTTCAGCTGCTGTGCGCTCACGCGAGTTCTCCATCGACCAGAGCTTCAAATCCAAGCCGTACATCTTCCTGAACAGGGCTCCCGCGTTCTCGATATCGTCTGTGCTGATGCCCTCGATGCTGATGTCCTTTTCATCAACCTCGAGCTTCGACTTGTCGGAGTCGTAGTAAAAGTATTGGAGGTCACGGAGGAAATCATTCGCCTTGACGAAGCCGTCGTCGAAAGTTGTGAGTGCTGTGACGCTGGTGCCCTGGCTGGCAGCATCGGATGGTTTCGACTCCTGGCCGCTGCGTGGGCTGAGGATCTCTGAACGGTTGACATACAGCCAAACCAGAGCCCACAGGAGGACGATGCCGGATACAAGGCCGAAGATGATGTATTCTATGTGGCTGGAACCGAGCGTGGTTTTCGAGGCATTTTGGATGACGATGGAGTCGGACGGGAAGTCGTAGGTGTCATTGAGGTGACCCGGGATGGCGACGAGGGTGGCGGGAAGGAAGCCGAGGCCCCATTCCGCCGAGCTGAGGTTCATCAATTGAACCCATTTTGTGGTGTTTCGTGTGTAGTAGTTCAGCCCTTGCCACGACTCCATTTTGTTGGTTTGGGAGGTGGATGAAGGTAGAACGGGCCTTGGATGACGCAGCTGCGAAGAAAGAAGATGAGAGATGAGGTGGGTGTGTGCGAGCCACGAAGTATTGCAAATGCAGGATAAGGAGGGCCGGACAAGGCAAACTTGTGCAGAACAGGCGGCAGAGATACAGCCGTTTGTAAGATCGGCTTCCTCCTTTCAATCGCATGCGCATATTCGTATATACGGCGTCAATAGTGTCATGTATTCGTAAGCTAGAACATGTTGAGGACTAGTCTGAAGAAGTAATTATTGAGTCGAAAGTAGAAAAATAAGCGGCAGCTCGCCGAAATTAGTGGCTTTCCATCGAACCAACAGCCATCAACCAAGTTGCAGGTGCAGTTCCACTTTCACAGCCTTATATACCGTAGTGGGTTACATTCAGACAGTGTACAAGTTGTGACTTTAGAATATGCGACATGCAATCCAATCAAACCCCGGTTCACACCTGCAGAAGAATCCTTTCCTCTCACTGACTAGGGTCGGCAAAAGAAACGGCATGTACGGCGAGGCGTATGCCAGCCGCTCCGGTTTGCCCCATGAAGTCCTGCGTCCGTCCAGTCAGGAGCTCAAAGTTGACGCCCCGCTGGTTGACCGAGACGTCTAGCTGCATTTCCACTTGAAAATAAGGCTGGTTGGTGACACGGGTCGGGGAGATATTGGCCAGGTCAAAATCTAGGTCTACGGTCCGCCGTCGGCCTACGAATTGTGTCAGCGACTGCCCGTGGTGGATGTAACGCAAGCAACTTACCGCTAGTCGTGTCTTGCAACTGATTTCGCAGCTTAGTACCACCTCTATTCTCGTCGAAGACTAGTTTCAGGCTCCCGGCTCTGTTGCCATTTTGACTGAGCTTCTTGATGATGGGCTGCGTGACCTCTATGCCCTCGTCCGGCGTGATCAAGTCTCCTTGTGCCACTAGCCACTTGATGTTGTCTTCTGCTCTCTTCACGCCATCAAAAGCGTCGACATACTTCTGGCTCTCGAGGTGATTGTATTCGGTCCAGCGCTCAGCGAGAACAACTCCAATGTGAAATGGGCACTCTTTGCTTGGAGCCGGCGGCGTGCAGCCAAGCCCAAGTCCCATGAGGACGCCGCCTTGGGCGACTGCAGACCAACTGCAATCTACTGTCAGGGTGTATTCAAATGAGTAGAGGCTTCCAAACTCACCTGTCTGTGCCTCGGACCAAGTTGAACCTCCACCCGCGGGCGAGGGCTCGAAGGCGGTTGTATAGATACGGACTCCGGGAGAATCCGCCGGATAGGAATATGGACTGGCAACCTCTCAGTTAGGGATGTCAGATGGAGACGGCCCTGAAATTCGCCTCACCTTGACTCGCAGGTTCAGTTGATCAACTTGGGTAAGCTGCTGCGTGATGAGCTCAATGGTTCCATCGACCGACTTTGTGAACATTGTCATAAGATCCGCACTGCGACAGGCATTAATAGGCATGGAATGAATCTGGCCTGGATGTTGTGTCACGTACCTAGAAATGTGTAACTGTCCATCCTGAATCCCTCGCGACGGATTGTTTTCTTCGCCAACGCCCTCGATCAGATCTAGCACGTCACCGACCTCCGGTTGGCCCCGACCTGGAGGACCTTGAAAGGCATGCTTGATCTCCTGGAATCTGTTGAGAAGAGTCTGGAGCCGTCGGCTGAGAACAACATGGGCTCCTGGGCCGTGTCGTTCAGGTCTGGGTCCGCCAGAGCTGTTGAGGAGGTGATAGTCTTGGCCAAGTCTGTCTTTGAGAAATTCCAGAAACGCATCGTCAATGCGTGAGGCACCGCATTTGCGACCTGGACCAGTATTCGTAAGTCGGGGTTGAGATGACATTTCTTGGAGGAGGGTGGAAGTGCTCACCACAAACGTCTGTGATCTTCTTGACTTCAAACGTTGGTTCTACTTGTTCAACGAGATACGAGACCAAGTCCTTTGCATGTTAGCATCACTCCATAATTTTGACTGCCATAGAGACGTGGACATACGACTGTGCCGCCGCCAGCGTCAACAACGATGAAGCATTCTCCCTAGCAAGCCGCAGTTAGTTTCGAAGGTTTGTTTTGGATCGGCTGCAACGACAATTGGCGTACCCTTTTGAGCCGGGCTATGCCCTCATCTTGACCAGATCTCATGGTAAATTGAGCACACGCTTCGGGCTCCGTCGCAAGACGCATAACACCTTCGTTCTCCAAGGCGTCGGAAAATTCACGTCGAAAGGCTTCATTGACGGCTCTAAACGTGAGGTTTCGGGCCCTGTGGTCCCATTCCTACGCGCAGGAAGTTAGCTCCCTGTCTCATCAGTGGTTGCATCGGAGAGCAAGTACCGCGGGATGCGTGATGACTAGATCGATGGGGAACTCCAACAGTGTTCGTGCGTCCCTCTTGTTCTCAATGTCCTGGCGCACGGCGCCCGCAACTTGAATGAGATAGTCTGTGACAACATCGGAAGCGCTTTTCGTTAGATGGCGTGGGATCTGACCCTGCAGGATGTTCGTCTGGCCGAAGTCCAGCTGGCGAGCCTCTGCAATGGTGCGTTTCAGGGTGTTGAGAGCATGAAGTCGGCTGGGAGCTTCAAGCTCCAGCTTCGACCATCGGATCACATAGGCGTTGTCGCCAATGTCGTAGCCCCAGAGCTCGCCGTCATCCACCGTCCGTGAATATGTGTACAGTGACGGGACTTTGGATTCTATGACTCGCCCCCAATTGTTGACGACATTTACATCGGCAAGCGTTGGAGCCTGTCCAGTCGTCAAGGCCCAAGCAACACCTGAAAAGTGTCGCGCGTTAGCAGGCGTCAATTTGCTTCGGGGACGAGGTCTCAATCTGCGTACTCACCAGAATAGGTTGTGCCGTAGTCGAAACAAATGACGAATCGCGGCTCCTGTTCCCACTGACGAGGAAGACGTTGATGCGACATCGAGGCACGAGCTGAGGGAGAAGCAGAGGAACAAAATCACAGATAGACGAGCCTTGGAGAATGAATCTAGAGATGCAGTACTTGGAATTTATGGGCATAAAACAGGTACTACGTCGCCTGCAGCCGGTCGCGGGGAGCAGTGCGCGGATTGATAGAAGGGCGTGGGCCGAGGAATCTCACTGTTGTCTCGAACGTGCCGCAATCCAGGCGGACTATCAACCTGGTCAAGGTGGCGCTGAGCTGATATGAAGGAGGCAACGACGGGCGATTGTAACTTGCTTATTTGGACCAGGATGCAAGAGTCCAGATTGGGGTCTACGCCTCCGCCACTCCACAGCCTGATGTGAAGCTCCAGGTTTGTTGGACGCTTCCAGAATTTGGCAAGACGCACTCCTTGGGATTGTTCCTTTGACAGTCGAAAGGCGATGCTCAAGCTGCTTTGTTTCATTTACTTTCCCCTATCACGCACATTGCTGTGTCTCTCCTCGTCGCTCGTTCGCCGTCATGGCCAGGAGCAACAAAAAACCACACGAACCTGGCATGATTGGCAGCAGGCCAGAATGGTCATTGAAGAGGTTTTGTTTCACCGGCTCTGGACGCCCACCCCACTCCAAGCGGCATCAAGATACGCAGACTCCAAAAGTCATCAGGACGACGCCCGAGTCTCAGCTGGATGACGATATCCTCCCGATTGCAAGCCAGTTTGCCGCATTGCGCCAGAATCAAGAGTTCTCCATTAATGCGTCGTGGAAACCCTCAATGACTGGCAAAACAACACAATCTTCACCTCAGGGGATGGATACGCATCTGGAGCCAACCTCAAATAAGGGCACCCAACAACACCAGAATGCTGCACCGGCTCGCGTACTACAGGCGCAAGGTCCAGACCCTATCCCCGAGCATCCCATTTCCGATTCACACGCACCATTGTCTTCGTCACCAACAGCAATGTTCCAGCACCAATTCTTAACCGATGATCAAATGTTCACGACAGCTGAAGTCGGAGACACAGATGCCCTTTCATCGCCGGATGAGCCGCAGGATGGAATGGGCTCCTTTCTCGAACTCTCAGGCGAAGGAGTCGACTCTCGAGTACCCGACCCAGTTGAGGCTCCATCAAGCCCAATGATGCAGAACGGCACACAAAGTAGGCTTCAAGATCCAGCAGAGCTATCGTCGTCGCCTCGTCCGCCCCACGCAAACATCACCCAAAGGACCGATGGTGTCGCACAGCCAGTTCCCGGCCACACCAGTCGAGCCGGATCACGCCAATTCAACGGCCACACCGGAACCGCGCAAAATGAGGCCAATGCAGCATCGACAATGGCAGGACAAGCCGCCAGGTTGGCAGTTAAAATGAACGCTGTGCCATTTGATGATCAACGCAGCACTCCTCAAGTCAATCATGTGCCGGTCGACAGCGGAAATTTCCAAAACAGTCCTTCACCCAACGAGTCCAATGGCGGTATGAGGCAAAAAGAAAAGCGTCCACACCGACGCTTCGCGCGGTTCACTCAAAAGCGCGACTCACAGGATGACAAACGGAAGCAGCTGCAAAAGCCAGATCCCCAGGCATTGAACTTTGACGGCTTCAGCGACCAAAAACGCGTGGATGTGTTCCTAAAGGACTTCAACGTTCCCAGGAATCGCCGTCTTGATCCTCTATCAACGCTCCTCGGATGGGTGGAATTGAAGCTAAAGGAAAGCGAGCAAAAAGAAGAGGAATTTCACCAGCAAGCCACATCCTTAGACGGTCATAAGAAGGATATCGCCAAGCTGAGAGAAGAGCTGTTATCAATGCAGGGCGCTCAGCGAAGATGGGCCCAGACGCAGCAGAAGAACCAGCAGCAGCTGGAAAATGCCAATGGAAAGATCGACAGTCTTCGTCTTGATCTTCACAAGACGCAACAGAAGAATCAGCAGCAGCTGGAAAATGCCAATGGAAAGATTAACAGCCTTCGGCTTGATCTTCAAAAGACTCGGCAGGCCTTCGCAACTACTCAGCGCTCGCTCGATGCCACTGTCTTTGAGCGGGATCAAGCTCGGAGTTATAACAATCAACTTCTTGAAGAATTCAAAGAGAAGGAACAAGGGCATCGGAATTTTCACGAACGGGAGATGTTGCGTCTCGGGAAAGAACACGCCGGTCAAATTGAGACTCTCAGACACCAGATCAAGCAAGAGAGAGATCAGGCGGAATCCAGGATGGCCATCCTGTCGCAAGGCCACCGAGAGACGATTGAGAGGATGGACGCTGAAAGCAAAGAGAAGGATGCTCGCCATGAAATCTCGATGGTGGAGTTGCAGCAGAGACACGACGATGCCATGGATACGCAAACGAGAACCCTCCAGGACCTGAGGCGACACATGGCCAACTACAGCAACACAGGCAGCTACACAGCAATCTCGGACGACGAAATCCGGGGCCACTTCCAGCTGCTCACGCGTCGCATCAACAACTTGATCAAGTGGGTTCCGCGTCCAGAGACGTATGCTGTAGAGGACCATCTCGATCCGAATGGCTTCCTGACGAGAAATTCTCAACAGGGCGGTCGAAATTGGCCCAAGTTTGTGCGGAGCATCTGTTGGCGATTCATCATGCGTGGCTTCTACTGCCGTCAGCTTGGCTTCGGTGCGTTTGGGAATGATGGCGAGGGATTCGAGGCGCTGGACCACCTGCGCCAGCTCTTTGCACTACTAGATCCCCAAGGTAAGTAACAATTCTCAATTGCTTCATTCGCTTAACCTTGCGACTGAATGCTAACTCGAGGCACGCTACAGATCCCAGTGGCCTAAGTACCACCCTTCCCAACACCAAAGAGCTAAATACATGGCGCGCCGGCTTCTTCGATGCCCTTGTAAAGGCGACTCGGCACGGTGCGATCGGGCAAGCAGACAACAAGTACGTCCGTCTCTTCCGCACGAACGTGGAGGCCGTCACCGAGGCTCTCGTGTCTTCTCTTCAGCAAGTGGCACAGATCCGCCTTGATCCAGGGATATGGGAAGAAGTGGCCGGCTTTGTCGAGGGGCTGGGCACACTGGCACTTGAGATGGGGTCACAGCGGGCTCACGTATACCTTGAGACGTGCGAATATGGCGAGGACATTGTCGTGGGCGACCGCTTCAGAGACGATGCAGAGCTGGGCTACGAGAGACTGACGGTGGATCTCATGACACAGCCATGTCTGAGAAGGGTGGGCGATGGACGGGAGGATTTGACGACCCAGAGGACTATTGTCAAGGGTGACTTTGTAGCGTTAAAGCCGGGGGTGTACTGATTGCCATTTTCAGTTTCACGTAACGTAGAGTTTAATTATTTTCATCACCTGTAATAGAATCCGAATTTACCTTAGTTTACACGGTAAGAATCCATTGCCCAATCCTTATCATCCAGCATGCATTTTGCTTCTTCAAAGAGCCTCACTTCCTGGGTGAGACGCGTGGGCGAGAGGCATACTACCAGGCTATCCGACAGTGAGAAGCCGACCACGCCATTTTACGCCCGCGTTGAGCCTCGATTCCGTCTCGCTGTCTCAAATTGAATGACTACAGTGTGCCTCAACTGAACTATCGATTCCCTGCCGGCTGATGTGCAAGGCGCATTCCGCCTAAGCTAGTAATTGCCGCCAATGTGACGCAACTAAACAAGCGGCGGCAAGCTATCACCTTCCAGGGAGACATTCGTATCAGGCTGTCGGGGCTTGGGATCAGCGGCCAAGCCTCCGCGGCCCCCATATCACAAATGCAGCCATTGCACTTTCACCTTTCACCTGAACGCCGCGTCGCCTTTCAAAACGCTAGTGGTAGACACGGCAGGCAGATTGAGGGGGTGGTGGCTGACACAGCCTATGGGAGCCTCTATTTATTCCTGCAGTTTGGAGTCCAGGGTGATATTCTGGACTGTTGTCGGACTCATGTATCTGGATGTACCTGTCAGGGATACTTGCAGCGACTTCGAGGACATGTCAGCCCGCAGACGAAGCTAGCGATGCAAAAGCAGGCTGGGGTTGAGAGACAACTAGGCGTCTAGGCCCAGGCTCTAAAGCAGGGAGGCAGACAAGGCAAATCAGGCTCGGGACACGGCATTATCATCGCATTGGGAGCAGAGCCGCTTCTCAGTTCATGGTAGGGAGTAGCCGTGGGGAATTACTCGAAAGTGGTGCTGTTTGGTCATATTTCTCGTTTTCTTCCGCCGAAAGGCCCTCGTTCTACCCGCATTCGCCGGTTGTATCATTTTCCCTCGAGCCATGCAGACCGAAACGCTGTGGACTCTGCCCAGCACGGCGCTCCCTAAGCCGGACAGCATTGTTGGTCCAATTTTTGTGACAATCTGGATGGTCGTTTCGGGTGTATTCGCCTACATCTTCCACTGGTTGCTCAACAGGCCATGTCCAACTTGGCCCGAGTTCAAGAGCATCGCTCTGGGCACATGTCTTCTTTCTTTGTGAGGCCAATTCACATGTCGCGTTTCGCTTCATGCTCCCAGAACTAACAATGCGACCGCAGCTGGTACCTTGGCATCGTCGTCGACCGATGGATCCACGACAAGAACTGCAAAGTGGTTTTTGGATACGTCCTCTTCCTCCCTGTCTGGGAGTTCTTCCACGTCGCATCGACCATCATGATACTCTGGGGCACGTACAAGATTGTGTGGAATGAGCTCAAAGGCCGCTTCACCGAGAAACAGCAGCGGATGTGGTGGTTCGGGGGTAAGTGTGCCATCTTCCTGGTCTGCATGGTGTCGCTGTTCTATACCATCTTGTACTTGGCCCTCTCCATTGCGTGGATGGAATTTGTCAGTCTAAACACCATTGCCGACGTCGCTACAAAGCGAACCCAGTTTGAGATAGCCATGGCCGCTTTCTTCTTCGCCTTCAGTCTTCTCACCGCTGGCACTGCCACGGTCGCCATCGTCTGGGGTTCGTCGAGGATTGATGGCAGAATTCGCAAGGTTAGCTCCATGCTTCAAAGACTGCTCGGATATGCTAACGGGATTCGCAGACACGCATCGTCCTCTTTGTCGGCACCCTTCTCCTGCTCGCTCGGTCCATCTCGCAGTTTGCTCTCGTCGCTCGAGCCTACGGAAAGAAATACACGCGACAAGATCTGCTCCTTGCCAAAGACGTCTCCTACGGACTTCTAAGCATGCTCTATCTCTTAACCATGGCATTCCTCGCGTGGTCCGTCTCTACCGGCTTCGACAAAGGCGGCAAGGAAGCCCGACTCGTGGAATCCGACATTCGAAAACACATACTCACCAAGTTGCAAGCCGACACCAATCGCGGTCGGCAGGAATCACCTCGGTTTGAAGAGCTCCTCCAGGACGTTTCGGAGAATCTGGAGAAGATTCTCGACGAACGGCCTCCGTCGACAGCTCCGGCCGTCAATCGCGATCACAAGCGAGAGGTCGCGCGGGAATACATCGCGATTCTGCGTGCTGACTTCGGCGATCTCAGCCCCAAGAAAGGGCTAGACTCACTCGGCTCTCGCAACAGTTCCGCATTGTCGTCCATTTTCAGTCGCAGACTGGTGTCCAACGGACGTCGCACCACGTCCAACCCAGATATTCGCTCGGCGGCGACGACACCTGGCAATGTCCCTCGCGTCAAGTCACGAGAGATGCTCAATCGCTTCGCATCAAGGCTCTACCCACCTGTGTCTGAGGAACGATAGTCTTATCTAGATTAATGGGTCTAATTTTAGTTGGGTATCTAGAATAGTCTCTTCTTAAAAGGCATCGTAGTAGGTAGATATGACGAGGAAATCAACTTGCGACCATCTAATAATACTTTTACTCAAGTAAATCCCCAAAGCCACCCAAAACAGCATAACCATTACAGCGCTAACTTCCCACCAGGCCAAACCGTTGATTCCTTGCTCCCTCTCCCTCACCGTCCTCAATCCATCATCCTGCCTGTACTGGACGTAGAATATGTGCTTGTGCTTTCCATCCTTCCAACCGCAATCTTCCGCGCTGAAATTGCATTGAACCTTTCCGGTGTAAATCCAAGCCCTCCCTCGGGGTCGTAGTGTCTGGTACCGTATAGCAGTTGCAAGTGTCGTCTCCATTCCAGCCATGTCGTCGACGTCAATGTCTCGCCACAACGTTCAAGCAGGCCGGCCGGTCTGCGGCGCATCATCCGCATCAGTAATTTTCGCCAACACTCGGCGGGAGGACGGACGTGGTCTCCCTTGATCATGGATCGCGCGAGGTACGCAGCAAGGTTCACACAGGCCAAGTCCGTGTCCGCTCCGACCAGGTCGCACATTTCATGGACGAATGTGTCGTGTTCCTTCTGGGACTGCTTGACGCATGCTTTTGCATCCAGTGGGTCAAATCCCCGCATCATATCTCGGAGAAACAAGATTCGTAGGCTGTTGCGGTCGCCATCAAGCGGCGCAGACCATACTGGGTCATCCACCGAGAGAGTGAACGCGACTACATCCCCTGCTGTTGGGGATAGTCTGACGGGCTTGCTGGCGCAGACTCGAGCTGCAATGACATTGCGATATTCTTGGTAGATGTCGGGAGGTGCAGTGTCCATCATGAGGAAGATGGCAGAAACGGTGGCTTCGGTAGGAATATGCCGCAGCATCTTGAGGTAGCCTTCTTTCCAGTAGCTATGAAGCCAGGTGGCGGAGGCGAGAGCCCGACCCAGGCGGACGACATGTACTGCAAACCGTTCGCTAGGTTTTTGAGCTCCCAGCTTTTCACATAACTGCAGCTGCGCCTGGGACAGGATACGAGGCCCGCGATGTGCGATATCGATAGCATTGCCAAAGGCTCTCTGCAGCCGGGCTGTAGAACTGATTATAGGCAGCGCGGCAGAAATAGCCTGTATTTTCTCGAATAAATCATTCCCCCCGATCATACGCAGCAAGTGATTGAGCTTTCGAATGCGGGAGATTGGTGTCAGCTCCAGCGCCGCTTCGGTTCGTTCGAGGGCTGGCCAGTTGATCGTCCTGGGCTCAACACAAACGGTCACGAAAAATTGGATAGAATCGACGCCATTTTCGATTGCGGAATCGAACACCGACAGTAGATGGTCAAGAATAAATCGATCGTCGCTCGAAGGGAGGCGGTAGACTTGCTGGCCGAAGATGCCTGGGCTGGATTGTCGAAGGGTAGGAAGCTGGTTGCCCGTAGTGTCTGGTCCCTCGAGGTCGAAAATACAAGCCAAAGCATTTCGGTATGGATCAAGAATGGGCGCTTCCCACTCACGAATTCTGCAGCGATCTGGGGCCCATGATGCCCACAAGGGAACGTTGGGGAAAACTTCTTCGAGAAGCCGACCAGGCATTTCTAGACGACATAGTTTTCTCAATCCATCCACCAGTTGATGAGCGGAGAAGAAACTCCGAGTCTTCAGAAGTTCTTGTAATTCTTTGTCGAGATTTTCTTTATAGCTGACGCACTGCAGTGTCTTGCGGACAAATGTCACTGGCAAAAAGTCCTCACACGACTTTTCCCCAACCGCCGTGAGAACCCGCAGGACCGGAGGGAAGACCTCCCGGGTCCCATGGTCCTTGACTACTTCAAACAACTCTTTTGCCGCGACGGGGGTACCTTCGTAGGGAAAGATTTCTGGTCGCACCTTATACGCGAGTATGAGGCACTGCAGGTAGGCTCTCGCTCGGCGGAGGAAGAATTCATCGGACACCTCGCTTCTCTGTTGCAAACTGACGATCTGTCCGTAGGCTATCTCAGGCGTAAATGCATGCAGACAAGCCAAAAGACCTGCTTCTTGTGTAAAGACCTCATCCTTGAGCTCCTTCATCTCAAGGATGAGCAGTTGCTCACAATCAGGCGACTGAGGCTCGATGCCGCGTGCAAGCAGACCGGCAGGCCTATGCCACGCCGTCCGTAGTAAGTTGTCAGTCAAGGCCTGTACTTCCTGTAGCGGGAAAAGATCGTATCGCTCATTTCTCAGGTTCGGGATTGCAGTCGTCTTGCGGAGTTGTGCTTGCCAGGTCCCCCGGAGCGCCATAGGTGAGTGGATAGGGCGCTGGGTGAGGATGGTGTATAGGGCAAAATTTACAGGGCAAAATAGATGGATACAGTACGAGGAACAAGAATGGATATTGGATTTGCCTTGGCCTTATTAAGCTGCTTTGTACAGTCAGCACTAGCTCAGCCTCTTGGCCGCCTTCCCAGCCGCTGGGCGTTCTGCAGGTTTGCCCAACGAGAGCTACTCTTCACTGCTATAGGGTAGGTATATCGCGCATTGCGCAACGCCAAGTGCATCTACCCTCTCCAAGCCAGATAAAAGGATTATTTGCACTGCTATAGTTCTTGTAGCAGCTAGAAGCTTAAATCTCGTAGCTATTATAGCTAACACAAGTTTAAAACACTGCAGCTGCTAGAAGCTTGAAGTGCTATTAGCAGATAGGTAGGAATGTAGAGTGCTGTAGCTGGTTATGTAACGAATCTTATTCCCACCGGACTGGTGCAAAATATCACGTGATATTAAACGCACCGCCCCCGTTGGGTATAGATTGCTGGGTGCCTGGGGCAGTGATTCGTAAATCTCACAGCCTGATTGATATCTTCACTTCTTCACATAGCTTTCAACAGACAGGCAAAGCCAGGCATATGGCCTGGGCTTCCATGAACAAAACTACGGGATGTCGTCAAAAATGTCAACTCCCGACCCAGCCCAAGCGGCCTTCAACAAAGCCATCCGCGAGTTCAAAAAGGGACTGAAAGATCAGGCTCTGTACTCGCAGATACTCGCGACGACCTCCATCGACCAGGTGTACGACTTGACCGACCAGCTCCAGAAAGTCCAAGGAAGGGGCGACCACCTCAGAAATTTGGCAAGGATCAAGCCGTTCTTGGACCGCATGACAGCTTACACGGGAGCTATCGACACGTTCGTCCAGGCAAAACCCGACATTCTAGCTCTCATCTGGGGTCCGATCAGGCTGCTTATCCAGTGGACCAGTACCTTGACGGGGTCCCTGAATGCATTGGTGAGGACTACCGAAGAGATCGGAAACCTTCTTTCAGAGTTCGATCACACGGCGAAACTCTTTAGTAACAAGCAACATATCAACGATGTCCTCGCGCTCCTATTCCAGGACATACTGGATTTCTACTTGGTTTCTCTCAAGTTCTTCCGAATGGCAAGTAAGTTGTCACAATCTGACCACTGCTACCATTGGTTCTCATGACTTACTGCCTATAACCAGAGTTGAAGTCTATGTTCGAGGCATTCTGGCCGAAGAAAAAAGAAGAGATAGAGCTTGTCATTGGCAGGATAAAGGACCACACATACCACTTGCGGAACGAAGTCCGTCTGGAAGTTATCCAGGAAGCGTACGACGCACGCCAACTTGAGATCGAGAATTTTACCAAGTTGGAGGAAGCCAACAGGTTGCAGGAGTACGCCGCTGTAGAGACAGCCATAGCGCCGACATTTTATGGCAAGAAGCTCAACTTCTTGCGTGGCCGTGTTTGCGAAGGGACAGGAGACTGGCTGATGAAGGACCCGGACCTGAGCAAATGGCTGCAAGCCACCAAAGACTCCTCGAAAATCATCTGGCTTTGTGGAATTCCTGGAGCAGGTAACGACTTGAGTTCTTCCTTCCGTGCGTTAGTGTTGGCCATTGACCTTGAGTATAGGTAAAACATATCTTGCGGCATCCATCGTCAACGCCTCAATATTACTTGGACCCACGTTGTTCGTGTTTCTATCCCATGAGCATCAAGACACCTCCGCGATGTCGGTGATTCACTCTCTCATCTTTCAGCTCGCCCGAAAAGACCCAAATCTTCAGGACATGGTCCGTTATAGCAACCGGGACCCCCTCGAGTTTGATCTTGCATCTGCAGTCAACCTTCTCACCAATCTTATCCATGGTGCAGGGTCCGTCCGTATTGTCATCGATGGGTTGGACGAAATTGAGCAGGCCGAAAGGGTTCGCTTACTTCGTCAAATGCTAAAAGTCTCCAGTGACTGTGATGAAGCTCGTGTCTTGATCTGTAGTCGACCGGAAGCTGATATTACGGCCTTACTTGAAAAGACATCGAAATCTATCCGTATCGATACCCAAAACACACCAATCATCCACGCATTCGCCATGGGCCGATATCACGATTGGCTTCAGGACCGTTTTCTTAGCCCGGAAGACTCGACTGAAATTGGGGGACTGATAAGTGCTCTCGCCGACCAAGCCAAAGGTATTTTCGAGCACCACAACCAAACCAGGTCTTTAAGAAATTCGAGTGCAGAGACTTATTTACAACTAGGAATGTTCCTCTATGCTCATCTGATCTTGAAGGGTCTAGACTTCCTTCACTCAGTTTCGGAGATACGACGTGATCTCAAAGTCCTGCCTACCGATCTCAATGCTGCGTATGTTGAATTGCCTCCCTAGTGCTCCTCAATCTAACAGCTTAACAGGTATGGGAGAATATTCACGCGAATAAACGAGAATCTTCCCAACGAAGCCGCTCGCGAAAAAGCCCGGAAAGTATTGGGGTGGATCGGCCATTCGCCTGTGGCGCTAACAATCCGAGAGCTTGAGCAAGCCCTCATCATCAACATTGGCGATTTGGACCAGGATCCCACAGGCCTATCGACCTTGTCACTGGTTCGCTTGTGCGGTCCAGTAGTAGAGGAAGTCGACGGCGAGCTTCATCTTGTTCACTTCACCGCAAAGGAGTAAATACACATTCCCCCAAGAAGGCCGTGGAATTGATTCTAAAATTTTCACAGATACTTCTTCAGCCCCATGATCAAAAACTCGCTCGATCCTGCTCAATGCGTCTTGAGTCTAGCGAAGTGCTGTATCACGTACCTCAGCCAACATCACCATGATGGCAACATTGACGACGACTTGTTCCAAGACAACGTCATTCGCGGCGTATACCGCCTTCATCATTTTGCGTCAGACAATTGGTCACGCCTGGTAGAGTCCTACCTGAAAGTGGCACCTGTGACCAAGGACTCTACAGAATTGGCACAACTTATTGCTATTCTCGACCTTTTGGCAGTACGTGCTAGTGAACATTACCTTCAGTCGGAGAAGCGGACCGATCGCCTAGGTTTGGAGGCACTCCGCATAGAAACGAACAAGGATGCATATGAACTTGTATGCAACGAGTTGGAATTTCATCGAGAAGCTAGTACACGACTCTTCGAGTTGGGAAAAGGTGAGCAACGTTCGGTGCCTAACCTAAAGTTCCCTTCCTTCATTGCATACTTGATACTATTGATGCTTTTCTTCGGGGACTAATCGTGGACTTTACGGAATAGGCGAATGGCAAGCCGGAGACCCGTTACTCATACGGCATATTACAGCCTCTCTTCACACGGCCATCGACAGGCTAATCTGCCCATCGCCCAGGCACCTAGACCCTTGCTACTGTCGAGATATCCATCGCCACTACGGTCGACCATTCAAGTGCAGTTTTGTTGGCTGTGATTACCAGCGTCTAGGTTTCGAAACCCACACAGACAGGCACGAACACTCCAAGACTCATGATCGCCCATGGACTTGCGAGGTCATCGATTGCGAGTACCACGATATTGGATTTGTCTCTCGTCAAATGCGAGATCGCCACCTGGACAAAGCCCACAGAGTCAACGAACCTCCTGAACTGGTCTTGGGCGCTACACCCAGCGAGGACGAAAGGGTTGCTGTCCTAAAAGCACTTATCAGGGCAAATAAACTCGTTGAAGGCAGCGCTGCAAAACAAGTGTTTGATTGCCTCCCCAGCTCCACCCAGCACGAGTTGCTTGAGGAAGCAGCGTCCTGCGGGACGTATGAAACGATGGAGCTTCTTGTTTCTAAATTGCACTCTCACGACTTCATCCTCGATCGTCGCGGCCTGGTAGCAGCCGCTCTGAAAAGTGGAAATCGCGAAACATTGAGATGGATCCAGACCATGTCCCGAGAGGTACCTATACAATCGGGTAAATACCGGGATATAAGAAAAGTCTGGATTGCGCTGCTGAAATCCGAAGATCCAGAAGGAATGTATCAATACGTGGAAACTTGGCTATATGCGGTATTGAGTGCCAGTGCGCACAGGTCTGAAAATCACAGTCGGCCAGACTGCTTTGAGCGATGGTGCATTGGATCCACGCACAGAGACTATTTGAAGGAAACCTTGCTCATTTCGGTCTGGAGTAAGCTCTATGAGTCCTCCAAGGTACCAATGCAGTCTTGGAGTACAGCTCTGTGTTTTGTGGCAGACATGAATCGCTCGATCAGGTTGGCTGGCTGGCTGTGTCAACATGGCGCTACAGTCAATTACGTCAACTCAATTCGGATGGGCCCGCCACTTCTTTTAGCCGCAAAGAAGGACACACTCGAATCAGCCAAGTTGATGCGATTTCTACTTTATCAAGGAGCTGATCCAGAATGCACCGCCCGTAATGCAAATGCTACAAAGGGGGCAGTCTCGGAGCTGAAGGGGCCAAGCGGGCTTCACAAATGGCTGAAGATTTCTTGGGAGGAGCTTATCGAGGAGGCAAAAGAAGCACGGAGGAACAGCAATAACCCGCCTGTACCAATTGATTGACATGAAAACATGAGCTAGCTATCTCTACATATCCAATGAGAGGGTGTCCTGGAGTCGCTATATATAGCAATATCAGCAAAATGATGACGGTAACAATTCAAATAACCTACCTTCCATCGCATCCCGTCCACTTCCGCCTGCGAAATCGGATCCTGATCGATGGACTGACTGATGAGCCGCAACTTTTCGACCTGGATCCATTGGATATACTATCATGATTTGTTAGATAGAGGTCCTAGAACGACAGGTACTCCGTGGCAATGATGGAGGGATCGGAGAACAACCTACCGTTTCGATCGACTTCTTGACGATGTACCTGGTTACAGTCACTCTTTGCTTCTGTCCAAACCTGTGAACGCGACCGATGGCTTGTGATTCGGTCATGGGATTCCATTGCGGTTCCAGGATGTGGACGTGGCAGGCTGATATGAGATCGATGCTGCATACTCAATCATTTTAGCTTCAAGTTAACGTCACTCGGGTAGAACGGGGTAAAGAAAGAGATCACGTACCCTTCGCCGGCGCTCCCAATGCTTGCCAACATGATTGTACAATTGGAGTCTTCCTTGAAGCGACGAATTGCTCTCCACCGCTGATCCAATGAAGCTTGACCGTCAATCCGCTCCAGGTTGAATCCCTCGTGTTCGAGATCCCTTTGCACGTGGTCGATCATCTTGGTCCAACAGCTGAAAACTACACTGTTAATGAGTCTTGGTTAGCTTTCGGCCACAACAGCATGCCTCTTGCGTTACTCGCCTCTTGCTAACAGTGCCATCGGCGCGTGGCTCTTGCTCACTGCGTAGATTTCGTATCAACGTCTCAACTTTGGCTGAACGACCCAAAGAATTACAAGGCTTAGACCCGAGGGGAGAACTTTCTTGACAAGCAGAGCACCCATCAAGCAATGTTTCCTCCTCGTCATTAGTCTCATCAGTAACAAGCAGGCAAGACGAGCAAATCTCGTGCCCGCAAGGTAAGGCGTCGACATCTTCAGCCCGTCGCAACGTCGCCTTGCACCTTGCGCAGGATCTTCGCAACTGCTGCATCGGCAAGTCGATGGCCTCCAAGTCCCTGAACTTCCACGCTTCAAGAGCCGACTTGGGTAGGATTCTCTCCCCGTAGTTGCAGATAAACCGAAGGAATAGAACGAGGGAGAGAATGTTACTATCTCCCCTGTTGACTCCTGCTCCCGACGCCTTCTTTCCCTGGCCCTTGCCCATACCCTTTGCCATACGGAAGCTCTTTTCTTGAAAGAACCTGTACAACTCTGCGTCGCCAGCATCAAACTCCACGAAATCAACCATCTCAGATCGGTCTTGAAGGCCGAGGCGAGCGCCATGGAGCGCCATCGTACGCCGCAAGCTTGTTGCGCGAACAAGGGCTTGAAGGCGCTCTATACCGTAGGGCCGGTTCGCTTTAATTGGCGCAGCGACGAATCTATCAAAAGCCTTCTTCTCATCCAGGCCTCGGACCTGGAGAAACGATAGGAGTGCGGCATAGTCGTCGAGAGAATTGTGGATCGGGGTTCCTGTGAGACACCATCGAGTTTGGGAGAGCTTCGAGATTGCTATAGCGGCGTGAAAGAGTTGCGAGGAACGTGATCTTATGCGGTGGGCTATCGTCAATCATATTAGTTAAGGTCGAAACGCACTGGCGTCCACTGATTTCTGACCTTCATCAAGAACTATTCGACGCCATATGTGAGAGTAAATTGTATCCTTCTCATCTTTTGCGGCAAAATCCTGGCGAAGGACTTCATACGTTGTGAGTACAATGTCATATCCTGCTAGCTCGCGAGTCTGGTCGTGCCTGGATGGGCCATGGTATCGAGTGGCTTTTATTCCTCCATCACATATGTGCCTATTGATTGATATTAATGGACGGACTACTGACATTAAGGTCAGAAAAGCTTACTTCTTAATCTGGGCCTCCCACCCGATAAGTGCTAGCATAGTCAGTCGGTCGACTGTCACAGCGAAGCTGTCAACTGTGCTATAACAAAACTTACTCGACTTTGGGACAATGACTAGGGTCGTACTGCAGTCGTTTGCACTTTCGATCTTACCGTCATCCCTCGCATCAAGGTACCAGCAAATAAGGGCAAGGGTGCTCAAAGTTTTACCCAGTCCCATTTCCTTTATATAGTCAATTTTGTTCTTCGACACCGAAGGGCTCCCGTTCATGGTAAACTTACATCAGCTAGAATGCCGCCATGTAGACTTGCCGGATTCTTCTCGAACCACCCAGTAACTTTGTTTCTATATCTGGAAAGGCTTAGAGTTCCATCTTTCACATCATACAATGGATCGGTCTGTTGGGAGGCGGAAGTCGTATCCCCGAGAATGGCTCTCACCTTCGATTCGTGGCATCAGGTGAGGGTTCCCACAAGGTGGGAAACCTTGCGCCTTCGATGACACCGCATTCCCTCTCAACCATCATCCCTAGCGCAGCTAGTTGATGCCTGTCTTCAAATCAGCAACTCTATTCGTGTAGCTCAGCAAACGATTCGGTAGACGTACTCTTTTAAGGTGGCCTTCAATCTTGGACTAGATGTGACTTCGGGGATCACCTCCCCTCCGCTCGCCGAGTTGAATACTCTCCATATTCTCCCTTTGCTGACTTCATCCAGTATGGTCGGGGCAGGTGACATATCGTCTTCAGCCTGGAGACTCAACTCTTCGATCCTAGGCATCTTTGCGCCCGGGCGTAACAAGAGATGTGGGTTAAAATACTCGACAGTCTGGTCATACTCATCCAGTGTAGGATGTTGAAGATACAACTCCGCCTCGGAAAGATGTTTCCCAATCAGGTCCTTGTCGGCGAATAAACCATAGATGACGACTCGAGTTAGCCTTCCGGCAACGTGCGATCCCCGTGCCTGGACCTTGCTAGCTTTGCTTCCTTTGGGACAATTGCCTTCTTTGGGCTTTTCAGGAGCGAATGTGGCTGTCGTATGGACCGAGAACTGTCCAAAGAGCGAACTGAGACCATCGCAGATGAAGACGCCCACAAACTTGTCGGTTTCTTCGTAGAGACTGATAACATTGCCACTCGCGCGAACTTCAAGTGATGGGCAATCGTGTTTTGATGCAGAGGTGTTCAATGTAGCGTGTACGAGCACCTACAACGTATTAGATCTCAACGATATGAGAGCGGTGACATTACTTACTACGCCGAAGCATGTGTCGTATTCCGACGGAGATTCCTTCTTCGTGACCCCCTCGGCTGGGGTTGACGAGTCATCACTTGCGCCATCCTTTTTCTCACTCGAAATTTCCTGTAGCTCCTCCATCTCTGTCGGTGCTTCCTGTGACGGAGCTATCTCTTCCAACTCGCCGTCATCCATAGCAATATGTGCGGTTTCCGGCGTTTCCATCCCCGGGAATGGATCCAACAGAACCTTCGAATTTGCCCAAGAGGGTACCAATGTGTTCTGCAACCCAAAGGCAGCATCAAAGTCAGTCATAGGGAACAACATACCATGGGGAGTAGGATTCCAGAATTCTCCCCCATACTGCTCGTCCCACGGCGAACAAACTCCCCCGAGAGGCGCGTAAAGTCCGTTTGAACCTTCATGGCCCGATGGCAGCAGCTGAGGATTCCCAGTCATCCCATTCGGGTCGTGGGAGCCCATCCAACTCATTTCTGTCCCAAGCCCAACATCGATCCCTTCGCTGACCGCCTGCCGCTTGCTCTCCATCCCGACCTCCCCCTCCGCAAACGGGAACTCTCTCTTCATCCCTGCATTATTTAGCGAGGTCTCTTCAACTATATCCCAGTCCATGGCGTCTTCTCGGCATGCGATTCGATACGTAGGTGGTTGAAAAATACGTCTCCATTGATCAGGCTGCCAGAAATGGTGTTCCAAGCAAGCACTGACTCGATGTGGCGCCTGGGCTTTCACAAGGCGTATTTCTGTCTTACGTCAGCAGGTATTGGAACTTTCTTACTGGGATACTGCCATTGACATATCACGAGCCTAGATTGTCTGAGGCGTCTGATTGGGTGTATGTTTTTATTAATTGCACTGGGTCCCTAACGTACTCGGTTTGTGTCCCTAACTTTAGATACCGGGTAGTAAGCAGTATTCTGCTGCGGCTGGGATCTGTGGAGGCTGAAAGAGAGGGAGCTAAATATCTATTGTTAAATATATACACTATATACAAGATATACTTTGGATATATATAATCCCAGTTACTTAAACAGATATTTATCCAAAACGGTATTTCTTGCCTTTAGCTGAGCGCTGAATAAAACAGAGAGGGAGAAAAAAGTACTGAGGCACTGGGCGCTACACTACTTGGATCCAGTTAAAGAATATCAGGCCTGTGAGCCTTGCCGGCAGGGACAACAACAGCATTGCCCGGTCCAGACCTTTCTCAGTAAAGCCTCTGTAGTGGCGCAGCACTTCAATCAGCGCCTAACAATTCACGACACGTAGTGGAGGCGCAGACGCTAATGCATTGCAATTTTAAAGCTGATGGTGCGCAAAGAAGGCAAATCCATCGACCAGTTGGGAATGGTTTTGGACCGATTCTGCCTGTTTCCTCGAGGAATCTAAAGCTGACCAGATGAAGGTGAAGCTTACAGTATGAGCGCACCCCTGGTGTACATACTCAAGCAACGGCTCGCAGGCGCTTACAAGAACATTGCCTTTTCAACAAACACGCCCTGAACTCGGTACCAGCTCAACGCGTTGGTACAGAGAGGGTACAGCGGTAGGGATTCCATGACAGTTCGCCGAGCTGCGTCCCGCTCCTCCCCATCATCAGCCACGAGGGCGATCTGGTAATGTGCCGGGTCGATGAAGTCGCGGCAGATATACCCCGTACCGGACTCAGTCGCCCCCTGGGGACTCACATTTCGATACAACTCGCGATTCCTAGCCTCAAGACAAGATAGCGCTGGGCCAAGCACGCTGAGGACGCGCACGAATATACAGCCTCCCGCGGCGGCCGTCATGGTAGTGGGAGGCACGTCGATGGCAAAGCCGTCTTCAACTTTGCGGTCGAAGATGCCGCGAAACGGCCCGCACTTTCCGAGCAGCACGCGCGACTCGAAGCGCATCAGGATCGCCAGAAGCACCTGCGGGTCGATCTTGGTGACGGCCTGCACCTCCGAGACGGAGCGGCAGACGACGCGGCCGCGCAGGAAGTCGCGCCACGGCCAGTTCTCGACGCGCATCGACTTGAAGTAGACGACGAGGAAACCCGCGGCCGTCCAGACCAGCACCGTGAGGTTCGACGGGTCCACGCCGGAGATGCGGTCCTCTACCGCTATCATGGCGACGCCGCCGCAGAGGAGCACGCCAACGGCGGCGAGGACGATCCACGAGTACCAGAGACTGGTGATGACGATGGACCGCTCGTCCATAACCCATCTTTCCACCTCGTCCATGGCGTTGCGGAACTTCTCCCCTGTCGCTAGGTACTTCTGCCGTAGTTCCAGCGATGCCGGGCTCTCGGGATCGCCCTGCATTCCCGAAAGGGCCCCCTCGCGCGCCATGGGCGTGTCGTAGACGTTCTGGAACTGGGCCATGTTCGAGGGAGCTCTCTTGCGGAGACTGCCTTCGTACTGGGACGTGCGGACTCGGGCGGCGGCGAGGCAGCTCTGCTGGGTGTAGAAGTTTGGCGAGTTGGTGAAGTCGGAAATCTGGATGACCTGCCTCGCAAACTGTGACAGGTTGGTCGGGAATATGCCGCAGAACATGGTGTACGGAACCAAGGCCGTGATGACGTCTCTCATGTCCGTCCAGCTCCTCGACCCGGGCGACGACGCTCCTAGGATCTCCTCCGAGCCGACCAGCCCCGTCCAGTTCCAGTCCAGAGTAGTACGACCGTCTGTAGATAGTCCTTCCACCGACGGCTGCGACGTCCAGACTTCTCTGCAGACGTCAAAAGCCACTCCGGCGCAGTGGATTACGTTCCTCTCTGCCGCAACCCCTATAGAGCCGTCTCGCTCTTGACAGAGCTGCATCCTCATACCGCGGAATCCCGTGCCGTAGATGACGGTGCTGGTCTCGAACATTTCGGCCGTCTGCTCAACCTCCTCATCCCACCTGAGCTCGCCAAGGCAGTTCAATAGCAGGCTCACGATGCCGCGGTCAAAGGCGTCAAGCACAATAAAGTAGCGCGCCCCCGACATGTCGAGTTGCCCGATATCGAGCGCCGACCACGCCGACGATCCTTCTTCGACGCTCGGCTTTTCCTTGCCCGTCGCCTCGGGCACTCCCATTCCGCCAGTTTGCGTGCGCGTGAGTTCGCCCACTCGCATCTGCACGTCTCTGTGCGCCTCGATGGTCAGGGCAACGGCCCGCGGCAGGTCGTTCCCGAGAACCTTGAGCTTGGCCGCGAACTTGGCAATGGTGATGAGGCAATTGTCGACCCAGAACCTGCCCGTGATGGTCCGGACGAGGAGCCGCGCGAGAATGGCCGTAAGGTAGTTGACGAGACCGTGGTACGCCTCGTCGTTGTGCTGCGCCAGCTTGATCTTCTTGTCGAACCGTATGATGCCCTCGTCTGGGTCGAAGTTCCGGAGCAGGCTCCTGTGGGAGTGCACAAACATTTCTTTGTTGGCTAGCGGCGGTTGGTGCTCGAGCAGGACGAGCTCATTGTCGTGGATACAGACGCTGAGGGCGTGCTTCAGGGAGGCTGCCATGACGTGGAGGCGGTTGTAGCCATCGCTGTCGGCGCCGCCGTACCATTCCGGAGGACCTTCGAGTGATGGCGGCGTCTCAGACTTCACGGCCGTGACCAGGCGGTCGACCTCAAACTTCCAGAGGTCCATCTCTTGGTCCTCCGTGACGTCGTATCTTGTCAAATCGTTGAACTTGGGCAGATCCTTCATTTCGTATCCTTCCTTGACCTTGAAGCGTCTGTGGCAGTCGAGACCAGAGAAGAGCTGTTCCTTGTCGATCTCCAGGTCGGCAAGGTGAAAGCTTACATGATGAGTGCCGTCCTCACTCTGGCCGCCGGTCCATGGGGATGTAGCAGAGGGACCGAGACGAATGGTTTTGCTCCGCCGCAGCGTCCTGATGTCCGGCTCATCGAAATCCAATGCCTTTGAGCCGTGTTCGAGATCGACAGCTTCGTTGGGTGACGAGTCCATGGTGTCCATGCAACTGCTGGTGTGAAATCTGGATAAGACCAAGTCTCGTGTTAGGAAGGGCAAAGGGCCGAGGTGGGAGCTGCACCTGGAAGATATTTCTGATCTGAGTCCACAGCCTGACACGATCTGGTTCGCATTTCGGTACATTTGGTGCCTGACCCCACGGATCAGAGTCGAATACGGCGGGCGATTGGGGGCGGTGCGGGCGCTCTCCAGCTGTGATGCTCGTCAGCCTCACTTGTTCAAGACGCATGCATTGTTGCCCAATAATTCCCAATAATTCCCAATAATTCCCGCACTTTCCTAGCACTTTCCTACGCCACCTGCAATCTGTATCCCTATCACTCGCCGATACGAGCCCGGTTGGCCAGGCCGGGAGAATTCATCAAGCTCACCGCAACACCTTAGAGCTGACAGCCAGCCACAATGTTGCCCGACTCGTGTGCGTGAGGGGGCCGGCGCGTAACAAGCATCCGCGGGTCACTTGCTTCGGTCTGACCAAGGCCGTTGGAGCTTGAAATTCAGTCGAGGGAGGCTCTGCTGCATTCGTTCAAGCCCCTGCCGATTTGCTGTCGTAAATATTGGCCGCACATCGCGCCCTTACCGTCGCCTATCCCAGAGCCGACAAAGCAGGCCCGCGAGCCCGCAATCCTAATCACATCTTGAATCGGCAGCCGGGAAATTCCAAAGTCCACAGCTTTTGCCTCCAGGTCAATCAGCAAGATGTCATCTCCCGCGGGTTTCGCGGCGTACCAAGCCGTCCTGTCCAGCGGGGATAAATCCAATGAACCGAAAGACGCCGGTGACACGGCCAAAGGCAACACCAAAGGCGAAGATGGCAGTCACGCCTTCAACTCCAAATTCGAAGACGTCAAGGAGATCTGGCAGGACGGCGAGATCCTGGCCGTGACGCGGAGCCAGAACCAGTACAAGCGCTCGCAGCAATCCAAGAAGCGCTTCGGAGAATACTCGCTCCTCCTGCGACGCGTGCTGGACCTCAACGACAGGCAGAAGCCGAAGCTGCAGCTCGAACTCCAGTCCGATACGCTGCGGCGGGAATTCCGCCGCCTCGCGAAGGGCCTGATGAGCATCAGCCTCAACCATGACCCCATCGTCATCTACGAGCCCTACCGAGAGCTTTATTACTACAGAGCGCAGGTTCAAAAGGCAGCAGCCGAGGCGACGGATGAAGAAACGCGCCAAGAGATCCAGCTACTCGTTGACTTCGAGGCGCAGTACATGTCGCACACCATCGCCACCGTCACGTCGCTCAGAGACAATGGGACCATCGAGTTCGAGTGGCTCTGGAGTCTCTTCGCCCCAGGCTGCGACGTCGTCCTCCAGAACACCACCGCCATGGCCGCCGTGGTCGAATGGCCCGCCGTGCTGAAGTCCTACCAGGTGCAGGTCCAAGACGGCGTGCCGATGTGGGTGGTGGCGGTGACCCATACTGGCTTCAACGGCCACAAGTTCGGCCAGGTTCAGTCGAGCTTCACGTTCCCTTCCTTTTCCGGCACCGTCGACATCGCTCAGCTGCCAGTCTACCCGCTGGCATACTGCAAGCACAAGAGCCAGTTGACGGAGGCTGCAGCCGCCCGCGGGCAGAAATACGAGGCGTACTGCGTAAACAGCTCAAAGACGTCCAAGCCGCCGATTGGGACGACAATGAGGTACGAGGGCCCTTTCTGGACGATGCGGGATGAGGACGAGTATAGTCGACGGGGTTGCCGGCTGTACGATAGTCCCTCGGATACTGTAAGTCACTCGAAACCAAACTCTCCCGGTGTATTCTCTCTTATTAACATGTATTGGTACGTAATAGATCAACGGTAGACTCGTTATAGATGCAGAGGGCTTCCTGAGCCAGTTCCCTATCTTCAGAGACACCTTGATTCCCGAGGCGAGCACAGGAGATCAAGACAACAGCGACGACGAACCGTTCAACCCCATGTCCTTCTTTCGTCCGCGGCGTCTATTTCGCTCAGACACAGCCGGCTCCAGCAATCTTCTATCGCCGCAGCTACAGAGCAAGCCGCTCTCACCGGATCAACTCCTAACGTGCCCCCCGTTTGTCCCCGCCTTCTCCTTCTCCTCCCGCAGATGGGGCCTCGTCCTCATCGACAAACTCGAAGACGTCGAGTGGAATCCCGGCGTGTACGAAAAGCTCCAGATCGGGAACCGCATCAAGACTACCCTCCGCGGCATCGTGAAGGGGCATTGCGAGCATCTGACCGACTTCGACGACTTCATCCAGGACAAGGGTCGCGGCTTGGTGTTCCTGCTCCATGGGCCTCCAGGATGCGGGAAAACAATGACAGCAGGTTGGTTCTCCGTTTCCCCTACTGGCAATGTCTTTACAAAGCCGATCAAGAGCGCAGCTGACTCCAGGACGAAGAGAGCATTGCTGAGTCCCTTCGAAAGCCGCTTTACAACGTGAACGGGGGAGAGCTCGGCACATCGGCGGGCTCGATACAGAGAGGGTTGGAGCGGGCATTCGGGCTCGTTTCCCGCTGGGACGCCATCTTCCTCCTTGACGAGGCTGATGCCTTTTTGGCACGCCGTGGCGATAGCGTGGAGAAGAACGCCCCCATCTCAGGCGAGTCTCAACTGAAGCTTTCTAGCACCCTTTCTCCACAGCATCCTTGACGCTCCAATACGCGCTCTCCTACTCTGTTAAACTCCTCGTACTAACAAAGCAATCAAGTTTTCTTGAGGCTCCTCGAATACCAAGCCGGGATCATGTTCCTAACGACCAACCGCCTCGGTGATATCGACCCAGCTTTCCACTCGCGCATCCACATCTCGATTCCCTACTCTGACCTTACCGACAGTCAAAGGGCATCTATCTGGAGAGACCTAGCGCGTGAGAAGTGCGCCTGCACGCTTTCCGACGCGGAGGCGGAGCTGCTGGGCACGTTGCCCGTCGACGGAAGGACCATCAAGAACGTGCTGAGGCTGGCGACGTTGTTTGCCAAGACTCGCGGCGACGAGGCAGACATGACCATGTCTGATATCGTCGAAGTGTTGCCTCTCGCAGTCGGAGATTCCACTGTGGCGAAGTTGTCGGCAGGGCAGGCGAAGGGAGAGTTGAGCGAGAAGGACGCGCTGTCTTCGGCAATGGGTCAATTTATTGGGAACTCTTGGCCAACGAACCAACTTGAGGGCTAGAAGCGGTGTGAGGCGCTTGTAATCATGGCCCCCGACTTGTATACGAGACGAGGTGCTTATTGCGTTGATGGGCGAGGACTCTTCAGCCCGCTCGGTTAAGAGCTTGAGGGAAAGTTATCAAAATATGGAAATATGGGGGGTAGAGTTCCCGGGTGAGTTCAGGGACAAAACCTCTCAATTCAAGCCAAAGTGAGGTATATGATAGAGCGAGGAAAATCTCGCCAAATGCACCTAGATCCAGACTATTCGCCATCTCATAGAGTGCGCTGCAGGGCAAGTTCGTGCCTGCGCTGCTCGTCGTCGTGGTATCTTCCAGCCTGGTAAGTAGCCATTTCCAATTTCATGCCTCGATTTGGCTGGCGGGGTCAGGCTGAGCTACATCGGGCTATCTGAATGGTCCTTCCGATATGCAGGCAGATTCAAAGCTGAACACACACCAGGGAGCTAAGAAGGCCATGCGTTCAGCTTTGGATAGCACTTTCAAAAACAAGTAAGCATGACGTTACAGCCTGGAACATGTGTAAGCAATGGAGGCCGTGAGGGAATTGTGCCTGGAGAGAGTGGTCTGCAGTAATGCTCCACAACACCAAGAGCTGTCAGGCTGCAATAATGACGGAACGGTCTCCCCTCCCAGACGCAATGTCCCATCAGGACGCACGTCTTGAACAACTCAAAGAGGGTCGTGTGATAGCTGACCACCACTCGGGCCTCCGTTCCACGCACCGAGGTTGACTATGTGCCCCTGCAGCCTTCTACTAAGCCACCTCAGCTCGACTAGGGCAATGTGTAGTTCGGACGGCAAAGTGCATTATTCTCTTGGTATTGCTGCAGGTTTGAGTGCCAGACAGCAACAGATTAATGCATTTCCGGCTACCTTAGTTGAGAAAATAACGCATTCTTGCCGGTTTTCTCCGCCTTGGCTGCTGCCGTGGACGTGGACAAGCAACTCATAGGTCTTTCTACATATTGTGTGAGACAAGCCAGCAAGCTCGGCCACAACCAACACCTGCAATGCTGCAGCATTATTTTTCCTAAGCGATCTATATCGGGCGGGCCGAAGCACCACCTGGCGCGATAGCACCCGCAGCGCAGTTCATTGCGAGTCGGACAGGGTCCTTGTCAACTGTGGACTGGCGGGTTTTCGAGATTGAAGGCGCAATAGGAAGCACAAAGAATTCCAAAGCAAACAAATGATACATGGAGCCCCACGGAATGTCAATGAGTGTGGCGGTGTAGTGGTTCATCATTGCCCCCAAGTGTATCGCTTGCAATTCACAGTACATGCGTATTGAGCTAATGACGTCCACATTGTCCCATCTCCTTTGCCACGCCTCCAATCTCACTTAGTTTCTTCCTCCCATTGATGAGGGAATTTTCTACGTCACCAAGTCATAATATCCTGCTGTTTTTCTTGCATCCAATCCATATTCCACACCCTCCCCAGCCTTGCTTCCCCTTTCGCGGCGTCTCAATCCCATGTGTGTGTGTCCCGTCCGCGTCACTTACTCAAGCCGATACCCACGACGTCTCTGCCTTCTTCTCAGACACCGGAGCCTCGCCACCCGTCATCCCCGCCTCCTAGGTCGTGTGCTCCACGTGCATGGCGACGGGCGAATTCGCCTGGCCCTTACCATCAATGGTCTTATCTTCCAAGATGGGGGATGCCGTCTGAGCGATGGGCGACGTGGGCGCCGAGGCGGTCGTGTCGAGTGCTCCCGCCGCGCCGACGACGCTCCGGATGACTTGGAACCATTTTTGAGCATCAGCAGCCGTATGGGCCTTGAAGCCCAGCTCGGAGGAGCCCGTCAGCTTGCTGCCAATTGTCTTGGCCTTGTCTTTGCCCTTGACGTTGAACTTTTCGCCGTTAGGCGTGCCGATGACAGCGTCAGGGAGGTAGATGGACAGCTCCGGCTTGGGGTCTTGACGGGTGTTATCCGAGTCCTTGAACTCGTGCAGAAACTTGGCCGGTGTGACGACGTAGTAGCCCGTCGAGTAGCCCCGTGAGAGCTTGTTACGCGACTTGCGCTCGAGCGAGCCCTCGATCAGGGGCTTTGTTGACTGGTGCTCCATGTTGGGAAATTGGACGGCCTCGACACTACGCAGGGGCTCATCGGGGCTGGCGAGTCGTTCGGCGTTTCGGGTCTTAAAGCGCGTCCACTCAAAGTCGGGAGGGACGCGCTGGACGGCGCCCAGCATGTCGTTATGTAGTGCCCGAGTCTTCTCTCCCTGTCGGCTGGCGAGGTGGGTAAAGGCCTCCATCGCCTGCTGGATAGCCCCAATAAGATGGGCCTCAAAGGTAGGGAAGCTATTCTGCTCCGCGATAAGGTCGTTTCGGTAGTTATTCTCAGCAATAACCTGGTCGCTCAGGCGGTGTAGAATACCACGGTGAACAACATAGGGGTCGTCATTACCAGTAAGCTTTCCGCCCGCCTTGTAGTCGAACGAAGCAGTTCGCTGGCCGAGCAGCTCAACATGCTTCTGGGTACTATCGCGAGCCTTCTCAACCTCCTTGGCACCCTTCTGCAGACCATGGGCCAGCTCACTGGCCTTGTGTTTGATTTCCCTGTGCAGGCGCTCAAGGATGGGCAGGACGGAAGTCTTGATACTTTTCTCGGTCTCGATATTGGTATTGACCAGGGCCTGTGTGTTGGAACGCATATTCTCGAAGAAGCCGGCGACGCCACCGAGGCCTTGGTCAAAGTGGTGTTCCTCCTTAATGGGGTGGGACATAGTCTATAATTGTGAAGCTTGTCAGTAATGTAACATCATCTGGAAGAGATAGAGGCTAACCTTGAATACCTTCTCGTACTCCTTCGCCTGGTGACTATGGATATTCTCCATAGCTACCATGTACTCCTCAAGGTATCCGACCGCATGCTTCCACGCCTGCAATCGTTCTGCAAGCAATCCAGCCGTCTACCTCAATCAGCATCACAACATCTCCCCCGCGGTGCATCACCTCTCACGGTCTACCTACGCTCGAGGGGTCAACCTCAGGAATACCATCGTCACTCAACCCCGTCGTCACCCTTGAGGGCAACTCGGACGTATTGGGTGAAGTAGGTGTCGACATTTTTTGAAGCTCGGTCAAATTACCGGATCGCTCTTCTGCGGAGGGTTTAGCACATAAAAAGTTCGGGCGCGGGAATTGACAAGCGCATGCTCGGGCGTCGATGCAGGAGTAGACCAAATATAGCTGCGGCCGAGCACAATGAGATGGGAGTCGAGATGCGATCAATTTGGTGTGACATCTAGCTTGAAGATGTCGAATGAATGACGTTGCGAGAGGAGTTAGATGTCGTTTGAATGACGTTTTCTCATGACAAGGGCGGTAAAGTTGGGATGAATGTGCTGGATTAATTATCCCTAAATTGTGGTGATTGAACTAAGAACTCGAGACGGCATGTCACAGATGTCACTCCAAAGGCTAATGTGGTGCTTGCATTCAAGACTTCCTGACAGGTGTCACTCCATTCGCTAGACATGCTTCTTCGACACGCCACAAACTCTCCATGCTGTCTCCCTTCAGCTTTCGCTAGCTTTGTGACGTCTAATGATCCCTAAATTGGCGCTCAAGATTGCTACGCTACACTAATTATTTATCCCATAGCCTATACATGTGAAACGCGTAGATGTCCTTTGACAGTTCCGTTTGAAGCTTGACAAACCCAGAGGGCGCCACCTCGTCACAAGGTTTTCCCAGATCATACAACATTTAGTGGGCAGCAAGTCGATCGCAACAAGCAATGGTTGCGATCACGGTGATGAGCGAGCCTCAGAGGCCGTCGAAGAAACGAGCAATGACTTTGTTCCTAACTGACTTCTCCAGCAGTTTGTGTCCCGCAATAGTGAAGAGGACATACGAAAAGAATATGCCCAGCTTGATAACTACTACGCCAGCGGTTTGCGGGGCTTTCTGGGAAATACGCCACATTTCTCAGTGGAACCTATAAGCCATTGGCGATGACATGGACGAATCTTGGCCTCGAAGGGGTCATCACTAAGGCCTTCGAATGATGTTACCTGGGGTTGCGCAAGGTACTTAGAAGGGTCGATTCACATGCTCGACTCTAGCATACTAACTGACATTGACGCTCCTTTTTGGATCGAATTTCCCACTTTCCAATGAAGCGCAAATGACGTAATTCTTCTATTGATCACGCTTTGCGGCCTTGAATAGTTCATTTACTGGAAGCGGCGGCGGTGGAATGATGTAGGATAATCAAGGAATACCAATGGCATCCACAGCAATCGACTCTGTAATATTCCGCGACATCTTCAGTTCGGAGGCGATGCGCCGCGTCTTCACGGACGAGCATCGTTTGCAATGTTACCTTGATATTGAGGCGGCACTGGCACAAGTGCAAGCCAGAATGGGACTCATTCCCCCACAGGCTGCCGATGAGATCGCGGCCAAATGCACACTCGACAGTATTGACATGGCAAAGCTGAAGATCCAAACCGAGTTGATCGGCTATCCCGTCCTGCCAGTAGTGCAGCAGCTGGTAGATGTCTGCTCGAATGGTTATGGGGAATATTGTCATTGGGGAGCGACCACCCAGGATATCACCGATACGGCCACCATGATGCAGATCCGAGAGGCACTCGCTCTAGTCGAGCAGGATCTCAAAGCAATCGTCGATTCTCTGGCTGGCCTCGGCCGCCGTTACCGTGATACGCCGATGGCAGGGCGCAGCAACCTCCAGCAGGCGGTCCCTATCACCTTCGGCTACAAAGTCGCCACCTGGCTCTCCGCCATCCAGCGTCACGAGCAGCGGCTCGCAGAACTACGTCCGAGGGTGCTTGTAGGCGAGTTTGGCGGTGCTGCCGGTACTCTCGCTTCGCTGGGCGACGCGGGACTCAGAGTTCAAGAAGGGCTCATGGCAGAACTCGGATTGGGCCAACCGGATATCGCCTGGCATACCGCACGCGACCGCATTGCAGAGGTCGGCTGCTTCTTGGGACTGGTGACCGGGACTCTGGGCAAGATTGCAATGGATGTGAAGCTGCTAATGCAAACCGAGGTCTGCGAGGCCTTCGAGCCCTACACTAAAAATCGCGGCTCCAGCAGCACCATGCCGCAGAAGCGTAATCCGATATCCTGCAACTACATTCACGCCTGCACGGCTATGGTACGCCAACTGGTGCCGGCCCTTCTGGACGCGATGGTAGAGGATCACGAGCGCTCCACCGGCCCCTGGGAATCTGAATGGATTGCCGTGCCCGAGATTTTCTTGTTGAGCTCTGGTGCCCTGCAACAGGCACGGACGCTCCTCACAGGCCTGGAGGTGGACATCACACGCATGCGTTCCAATTTGGACATCACCAATGGTCTAATCTGCGCCGAAGCCGTGATGATGAGCCTGGCACCTCATCTCGGCCGGCAGCGAGCCCATGACCTGGTCTATGAAATCAGCCGACGAGCCATCGTTAGCGGACGGCCATTGCTCGATCTGTTGATGGAGACAAAGGAGATTTCTTCTGTCCTGGACCGAGCCGTTCTGGAAAAGCTGCTCGATCCTGCCGAATATCTTGGTCTATGTGGCGAAATGGTCGATCGAGTCCTGGATCATGCTAATGGAGCCGGGCCATGCGGAGTTTCAGCGGCCTCTGCGGCAAGGGAGTAAGTCAAACGAACTGGCATTATATAAGCGGTCCCTGAAATTCCACTTCGTGAGTTTGGCTAACTCTCTACCTTTTCTCTAATAACCAGAATTTAAAGCTCTTCTACTAGACCTGCGCTCAGCTTGGGTTCCAGAAAAGATGTCGTATGGTCAAGCAGTTTAACTAGGAAGATGAATGTCCCATGTGTATAGATACGGAAGCAGTTATCTATACGGCTTCCAGAAGCTGTGAGGGAACGATCATTTAACTTTCATACTCTATGAATAGTCTCATTTTATGAATATTGTGTAAATAGCTCAAGTTAGAGTTTTCCTTACGAATCTCGTTTTCCCCTTGTAAACAATCATTTCGCCCAAGCCACACCCGACTTCGTTCGTGCTCTTGTACCGTCACACTTCTCCGTAGATACTTGAATTGGATTGTTGAAAAGGCAGAAAGGGCGTGGGCAAGGAGTAAGAGAGAGTTAATGAAGCCTTCTATTATTGACGACAAGCTGTCAGAAGAGGACTAGGACGTAGTTGAGGTTTTTATTTAGGTCTTGCGGCTATTCGATCAGGGAAACCCCTCACCGGTCAAGATGATCAATAACACAATCTATCAGATAACGACGTTATGAAGGTCGTAATTACCATCAATTCAATCCGGCTATTTTGGTATCATTTGATCATACATTTTCCTGTGCCAAAAGCCACCAGACGGAGTCACGACATTTGGCATGACTTGCTCGCCGCAACACTTAGGGTCCCAAACATCTTAGAAACAGCACCTAGCAAATCAATGTCGGATATCGAAGGATGGTAGTATGCACCCCCTGTCTCGGCGCCGACATGGGTCCGTGTAATCTGTTTAGCTGGGGCGAGTGGTAGTATGGCCCAGACTACCTGTCGCCATGGGGTTCCTCAATCTGGCAGGCCAGCTTCGCTCCTGAGGCCGCGGGAGGTCGGTTCAACAACGTTCCAGCAAGGATCTGCGTCCAGGGCATCTACATGGTCGGCGATGGTAGTGGCGGACGGCTCCAGCAGTGTAACACTCATAATAAATCAATCAAATCAACATGGGGATCAAATTTGAATTAATTGGCAGTTCATACATATGATAGCCACGCAGCTTTCTCCAACGCCCTTGACCAACCTCTCTGTTGCATCAAGTGAATGGATAAGGTCATGTGTGTGAGAAACTCTTGATATTCTTCCTATCTAATGAAGGTCTTTGGGTTAGTCTCATAGACAAAGAAAATGACGATGACCTCGGACAGCCGAGACGCTCCGGATGCTCCGGGGTCTTTAGCTTTAACTAGCTTCTGACCTGAACGGGGGAAAAGCTAGGTCTTTGAATGAGCTGATCACGATGGCTTTAGTATGGGTTGATCATGATAGACACCTTATGATATCATCTGACATCCCGGTATGTGATACTCTCTATCAGACCATCCAAAGTCATCAAGGTCCCTCACCCTGCATTGAAGCATCTCCCAATGCTTTCAACCTTCATCGAGAAGCAAGTCAATCAGCAACCTTATTTCACTGGCCATTCCGCTTCCAGGTCCAGTTCTTCAGGAAAGGAGGATCCATGCCTGTCTCGAATACCTGGTTGCGAGCCGCAATCTGCGCATTCAGCAGAGCCTCTCGAGCAGCAGAGCCACGGTTGTGAAGCTTGGGAATCCAGTCGATAGCATCGATGGACAAGCTGAATCGATCCGTCTGGTTGCGGATGGCCAGCTCAAGAGGAGTATCAATGTTGCCTTTCTCCTTATAGCCGCGAACGTGCAGGTTCTTGCTCCCAGGGCGCCTGTACGTCAGGCGGTGCACCATCCAGGGATAGCTGTGGAAGTTGAAGATAATAGGGGTGTCGTCGGTGAACAGGCTCACCCACTCTCTATCGGTCAAGCCGTGAGGATGGTCGCCGGGGTGGATCAGCTTGAAGAGATCGACGCAGTTCACGCAGCGGATCTTAAGCTCTGGGAAGTGCTGCAGGAGCAGGTCGATAGCTGCGAGGGACTCCTGGGTGCTGACGTCTCCGCATGAGGCCATAACCACGTCGGGATCCTCGCCGGCGTCGGTGCTGAATTCAGGCCAGATACCAATACCCTTAGTACAGTGTACGACAGCGGCGTCTATAGAGAGGTATTGGAGATGCTCCTGCTTGTCGGACACGATGACATTCACGTAGTTAACAGACCGGAAGCAGTGATCCATAACTGCGAGCTTCTTAGTAAACAGACTCTGAATATTTTTCACGAGTAATCTTACCTGAAAGCAGGCAGTTACCATCAGGGGGAAGGTAGATGCGCACGACTTCGGGGCTCTTATTAGCCACAACGTCGAGGAAACCAGGATCCTGGTGGGTAAAGCCGTTATGGTCCTGACGCCAAACAACAGCCGTTAACAGGATATTAAGAGAAGCGACCTTATGTCGCCACTCGACCTCGAGACATTTCTCAATCCATTTGCAGTGCTGGAAATAGTAAGCATTACTGAATAGATAGTGTTCAAGCGAGCGAGCCTACCTGGTTGACCATGGAATCAATGACGTGAATAAAAGGCTCATAGCTATTCAGCAGACCATGACGACCGCTCAGAATATAGCCCTCAAGCCAGCCCTCGCAGGTATGCTCAGAGAGCATTTCCATAACGCGACCGGCCTTAGCAAGATTGCCGCCGTTCTTGTCTTCCTCAAAGTACTCTCCCATCCAAACCTTCTTGCCGGCTTTATAGACACCACCCAATTTGTTAGACTCCGTCTCATCAGGGCCAAAAAGACGGAAGTTGGTCTGGTTCGCCGCAATGACGTCCCGCAGGAACTTGGCCATATTGGCCATACTAGCGTCTATGACAGCACCGGGTCGGTTGACCTTGATGGCGTAGTCCTTGAAGTTGGGCATCTTGAGGGGCTTCCTCAGTTGGCCGCCGTTGGCGATGGGGTTGATGCTCATACGGCGATTGCCATCTGGGCAGAGAGCACGGAGGGATGGAATAGGCTTGCCAGACTCGTCGAAGAGGCGATCAGGCTCATAGCTGCGCATCCACTCCTCCAGGATCTTGAGATGCTGGGGGTTGGTTGCCGGGTCGGTGATGGGGACTTGGTGGGCGCGCCAGAAACCAGCGAGATAGTTATCATCAATCTTGCGGGGACCGGTCCAGCCCTTAGGGCTTCGGAGCACAATCATAGGCCACAGAGGTCGGAATGCCTCGCCGCTGTCGCGGGTTTGCTTCTGAAATTTGCGGATCTCATCGACGCAGTGCTCGATAGTGGCCGCCATAGCCTGATGCATAGTCTCAATATCATCACCCTCGACAAAATATGGCTGCCAACCGTATCCAAGGAACAGGTTCTCAAGCTCCTTGTGAGAGATTCGAGCTAGAAGTGTGGGGTTGTTAATCTTATAGCCGTTAAGATGAAGAACAGGTAAAACAGCTCCGTCCACAATAGGGTTCAGGAACTTATTACTGTGCCAGGCAGTAGCAAGAGGACCAGTCTCAGCTTCACCATCGCCGACCATAGTAAGTGCGATCAAGTCGGGGCGATCAAAGACCGTACCAAAAGCATGTGAGATAGAGTAACCCAGCTCACCACCCTCGTGGAGAGATCCTGGGGTTTCTGGAGTAGCGTGGGAGCCAATTCCACCGGGAAAAGAGAAGCTCTTAAAGAACTTCTGCAGACCTTCAATATCTTGGGATTTATCAGGATATACCTCAGAATAAACGCCCTCGAGGTAGGATTGTGAGAGGACACCCGGGGCACCATGGCCAGGGCCAGAAATAAAGATGGCGTTTATATCATGCTTCTTAATAAGACGGTTAAAGTGCATGTATGTGAAGATTTGCCCTGGGGCAGAGCCAAAGTGGCCAAGTAATCGAGCCTTGAGGTGGTCGACTTTGAGGGGGTCTCGAAGAAGGGGATTCTCCTTGAGATAGATCATACCCAAGGACAAATAGCAACTGGCCTTGAAGAAGTCATTGTATTGCTTAATTTCCTCCTTGGAGAGCGGCTCGCCCTTGACGGTAGAGCGGGCGGGGCCAAAGGGCCGTATTAACTCGACTTCGGCCATTGGGGATACATGAGATAGGGATGGATAAATAGTCTGAGAACTCTTTGGAGGAAGGAAGAGACAGAAACAAGGAGGAAGTGTGAAAACACAGAAATAGGCTTCGAGGCTTAGGGGAGGTTCTTATACGGAGGGAACTGGACGGATTGCCAAGTGGCCGCAACTAGCGACAGAAACAGGAGGAGTGCGAGGAGTAATGGGCTGAAGAGTGTGGTGTAGGGAGACTTGGCCGACGCCAACGAGAGATTTCTCGTGTACTGCGGCACGTGCTGTTAAAGCGACTACGGCGAGTGCAACTTCAAAGCGGTCGCCTCTATCTACATGAGGAAGCTTTGGGGAGCATGTGGACATTCGATTGCCCCTAGTGTGAAGGCAATATATTAGCTCTAGTGCTCAACCAAATATGGATGGCGGATGTGACCTCAGCCATCCCACAAATCTGGCGGACCGTCTGATCTAACGAGGCGCCTGAGCTCATCCTGGGCAACCTATTGCTTCAACAAGGTGAGCTCTATAATAAAATAATATTAGCATCTCATCATGAGGTACTAATGATGTGCTAGCACCAAAACACAAACTCCCCCTCAGCTTCAGCTAGCCAGTCAATCACAATCAAAGGATTAGTGTGCGAAAGTTCAAAGTTGTATTTGGTATACCGGGAGATTTTCACTACTCGTATTCTAGAAGGTGTGCCATTGCAGAAGTTCCATTGTAGAAGTTTCATACATCCATCTCACAATCAAAGGAACTTTCCCTACCATAAGCTCTCCGGACCAAAGTTGAAGTGTTTAATTTGATTGTCGGCTGTCTACGATCTATATACTATATACCTGCTAAGTGGGGCCATTCTCATTTACCCAAAGGTCTCATTTGTCCACCCTGCTGCCAAGCTTGACGCCCCCCCGTTGACGCATCTATTGTGGCATGATAACGCCACGCCGGTGGTCATGGTGATGAAGTTCGCCGTCATCTGTCAGATCAATGAACCGTTGGTGGTGGGGCGTGCTAAATCACACTAGCTGCAGCATGTGACAAGGAGCCGTCAAGGCCGAACAACGGTGACGATGAGTGGCAGCATCAGCCGTCCTTCGAATCCAGCCTGCTCTTCCGCGTGGAAGATTGAGGTGATGGCATTGGCCCTGTTGCGGTAATCTGGAGCGGACGGCTGCCCCAGCACTCACACCATCTTCACATGCCAACAATTGTGAATATCAAGGTTTTAATTCACGGTTAGTCACATTTGTTGTAGTATTGCGGACCCATCGGAAAGTTTCGAGCCACTACCTGAGGCCATTCCATCCAATGGGCTTGTGGTTTAATGATTTTTAACTCTTGTCGAGTTGCAAAAGAGGGTCATATCGCGAGACAGAATGGGGTCCTGAGTTCTTCCCAGGAGCCAAAACACCTGGGACACCGATTGTCATGAACAGTCCCACACAGTATGAAGATGTCGTTTCGGCCCCCCAATCCAAGTCCCCTCAGGGGCAGTCTAGTCAGGCCGGCAGTCCAACATCCAAGCCTCGAGAGACGAAGATTATGTGAAAGCCTCCGTAAATGACCAAGCCAACAGTTACAGTGAAGAAGGGGAGAATAAGCATGATCAAGCGTTCCTCAGGCTTGTGGCTCTGACCCTTTTCTGAACGTCGGCGCTCGATCCTTGCGTTGACCATGTCGACAACCTTGGAGCCAACCGTGCCCCCTAGGACGATGCCGATTAATGAACACAGGCTGAACAATCCCTGAGTTCCCGGGCTGAAGCTGTATGGCGGCGCTCCCAGGAGCTGTGGGATGCAAACGCCGACGCTTGTGAAGGCACCCGCCGCTACGCTGTACGTCAAGCTGGACCAGAGCACCGTCGGAGCCAGCACGAAGTAGAAGGGGCGAACAAAACAAGAGAACCAGTTGGTGCTGTAATCGATTTGCGAGTGGCGAATGAACCACAGATTGTCACACATAGAGAGCAGCGGCTCAGCGGTGCTCCCCTAGACCTGTGACGCTATATCGGGAATAGTGCTAACTAGCTTCTCGCGCATCTTCTCGCTCCGCTCCACGTCACCAGCCGTGATTCCCACCGTGAGGCCGCGCTGGAAGGTCGTCTCCGGGAGCCACAGAAGCATGGTGAGCATATTGAGGCCGCAGGCGATAAAAGTGACCCAGTACGCCCATCGCCAGCCAGCACCCTCCGTCACAAATCCCAGCGCGGTCTGACCAAGAGTGGCTCCGCCCAAGGTGCATAGGGCGAAGAAACCCAGAGCCGTGGTCAGGTCATGCTCGTACCAGATCTCCCCGATGATCATGGGTGCAAACGACTCCGAGGCGCCGGACGCGAATCCGCCAAGGACGCGGGCGCCGAGCAGCGACTCGTAGCTAGTCGCCACGGCCGCCTAAGCGATGCACGGCAGCAGTAGAAGCATGGAGAACAGAACCACCCGTCGCTTGCCCAGGCACAACGTTGTCGGTACCCAGATTAAGTTGCTGAGGCCCTGGGCGAGCACGTTGTACGACATGAGGTACGAGGCGGTGGTGATGGTGATGCCGAGCTCAGCGGCCACGGGACTCAGTGTTGGGACTAGGCCGGCCGCGCAGGCATTGTTGAGGAAGGCATTGGCGCAGATATTCAGCGTGATGCCGAGCTTCATCCACTTTGGCCAGGTCTTTACGAGGAGTCAGTAAGCGCTGCATTATATGGAAAGGACAGTGGTTGTCGAGAGAACGGTCCATTGCCAACAACATACCAACGGGTCTTTGGTCACAACGTCGGGTTGCAGTGGAATGTCGGCCACGTTTTCCACTTGCTGCAACTCGTCGGCCATTTTGCTCATTGTCGTTGATCCTTGATGTTGAGGTTATACTTTCGGTTGAGAGAGTCCAAGCATGTGTTGCCTAGTACACCTTCAGGGCAGCCTCGACTAGATCAGTGTCAGAACGGTGCTGAAAGAAGGGTTTAATAGAATATTTCACGATGCCACCGTTCATGCCGGGACACTGGACAGGCGGCCGACACAGTTGTGGGGGTGGGGCCGGGCCGGCCGGGGGACGTCCGGCTGCTAGTCCCGGTCTCCACAGTTCAGTCCGTGGGGAAACACAGACTGGCACAGACTGCTCGGTGGGTTTATGCCCCGGCTCTTAGAAGTTGGCGGAGTCACTCCCGTCCGTGGGGCTAGCGTACACGGCACGGTCCTTAGAGGAACCCAAGTCGGAGATATAACAGGGCCTAGTTAGATTTTATAAGTGTCTTTTTACCAGTCGGAATTGAGCCACGCAAGCATCATTTAGTCCACATTCACTTCTCAGCATGGCAAGCACCAACTTCCAGCCCAACACTGTAAGATCCGTGTATCCTACCATCGATGCCTCCAAAGGCTTGCAACACAGCGCCGAGGGCAAGACCATCTTGGTTACAGGGGCCGGTCGCGGTACGAGAAACCCTGCTGTGCTCCCACCTCCTCAGCTGAAGCTTGGCTAATGCCTTATGAATCACGCAGGGATCGGACGAGCCATGGCCATCGCCTTCGCCCAAGCCTCGGCGGCCAGGCTTATTCTGACCGCTAAGGAGGATTCGGAACTTAAAGAGACCCGAGACAAGGTTGAGGCGATCAAGCCAGATATCCAAGTGTTTTTTCGTGCTCTAGATGTCAGAGACGACGCGGCCGTGTGTCAATTCATCTCGCAAGCCGCAGCTTGGGCCGAGAACCGCATTGATGTCCTCTGCTGCAACGCCGGCATAAGTCCGCCCGTGTTGCCTATCGCAAGTGGCGATCCTGGCCGGTGGTGGATGGGTCTTGAGGTCAACTTGAAAGGCGTATATCTCTTTGCGCGCCACGTCCTGCCCATAATGCAGGCTCAGCGTTCCGGTCATATCATCATCACCGCGTCTCGGGCGGCGACACGCGCCGACGACAACATGTCTAGCTACCAGATCTCCAAACTAGCTGCCTCTCGCGTCTGCGAATGCATTCATGGAGAGAATCACGACATGGGTATCCGGTGCTTCGCCATCCACCCGGGAGGTATCGTCACGCGCCTGCTGACCGACATTGAGACCAAAGAGACTGAGCCATGGGCTCCCGAGGCAGCCAAGACTATCCGGTCGCTGCTGCATGATGATGTATCCTTGCCGGGTAACGCATGCGTGCTTCTTGCATCGGGGCGTGTAGACTTTTTGAGCGGGCGATATATCGACCTCACGATCAGCTTCGACGACATGATCCGGCAGCAAAAGGCGATTGGTGAGCATGACTTGTTTAAGATTGGGATCGGGCTCAATTGGTCTTCGTCGGGAGGGGCCATTCCATTTCCAATCTTGTAAGGGGAGCATATTAGTTACATGACCTTCAATCGGGGCCAAGTGCAATCTATTGACTTGTTCCTTCATTCAACGGCTATGCAATGGCTTAATGCATATGATATGATGTGGATTCTTGGACTAAGTCCAGGACCATCACCAATGCCAAGGGACTTTAAACGGAATATTTAAGAATATGGGCTTCCCACACAAAACTTTGTAATGGCGTAACGCAAATGAAAGCTGACATTGAATTTTTATTTTCCAACAACTGCCGATCTGGGAGAAACACGGTCAAACGGATTCGAAATTGAACCTATACTCTGAATCTCGAATTTGCATCCACGACTAACCATAACTCAGAGAGTCAAATTTCGTGTTCCTCAAAGGTCAAAAGAGAGTCTTCTAAGTAGTGACTGTAGCACATCTTCTATTTTTCATGTTTGCTAGAATCATAGCCGCTATCGCGAAACAGAAAAACCATACAGTTCTACGGCCACGATAAATCTCGATTCAATTGCCCTCTAGGTAGCCTTGCGCAGCCAGGGCGGAGAATCAACCGCAAACCCTTCTCCTGTAGCTCCATTTCCCAGAGAATCATACTTATTCCCGGCATTGGCCCAGTCAAAGTCAAAGTCCTCCCACCGATCCAATGACGTGGTCCGTATGTAATGGACCATTGTACCGGGCCAAGGAATGAATACTTTACCCTTGGAGTTTTTGTCTATCAAATTAAAATCCGCGTTAGTCACCTACATACTAAGATCGAGAATTGTTTTCCTCATAGTGGACTCGCACCAAGACTTGCAACTCCCACTGAATGCCATCTTCCGCAGTTGTTGTTGGGCCCATTCGTTGAAACGTCTCTGAGCGGTTTCTTTCACGGCGATAGATTACAGGTTATCGGTTTGTAGCCGATCAAGAAGCCTCAGGATGTAAGCGCTGGTAGCTTCAATCCCAGGAAAGGCAGATCCAATCACGGGAGTAATTGGCGGGTTAAACACTATTGCTCAGTGTTAGTATCTCGCGCACCCTAAACACGGCAGCCGACCTCGAACTTGGGCAACAGCATTTCCAGAAGTTTGGGATCGTGTATTGTCTCCTTCATGTGTTGAATCGTCGTCTGCTCCAGCTTAACCTGTGCAGGGCTTCCCGACCAGAGTGCCTGAAACCCGCTGGCCAGAGTCTTTTCCAGCTGTTGGCGATACTCAAGGTAGTACTCTGGGTCTTTCTCAAATTGTTCCCAGTTCTCAGCTGAGTCTGTGTAGATATCGGCCTTGGTCACTATCCTGTTGCTCAGATACGGAAGTGGCTTACAGTCCTTTTGGACAGCGCCATCGGAGAAAAGATGAGGTATCATCCAGGCCGCTGTGCGCACATAATTCACAAGTCTTTCCGCCTCTACGAGATTAAGAGGTATTAGCAGGAATCAATGAAAGAAAATTTGCGAACCATATGACCAACTTACTAGGCTGGAGTGCCGCAACGCATTGGACTGCACTCGCTCCGTTTCCGATTACCGCGATGCGCTTTCCTTTCAGGTCAACCGTCTCGTCCCAATTTGCGGTATGCATCAGCTTGCCACCAAATGTCGACAAGCCTTCGATATCGGGGTTCTTCCAGTTGTTCAAAGTGCCAACGCCTTTAATCAGCACGTCACATTCCCGCGTGACAACGACGAGATCCCCCAAGCTATTCGTGGTCTCCAATTCGACGCGCCAGGTCGATGAATCTTCCTGCCACCGTGCAGAGATGGCTCGGTGATTAAAGTGCATGTACTTCCGTAACCCGTGCTTGTCGACAACGTCATTGAGATACTGCCGGATTTCTGGAGCGGGAGCGTAGAACTTAGACCACCGCGTGTTGGGCTCCCAGGAAAATTGGTAGGTATGAGCAGGAACATCACATGCGCAGCTGTCTCTACTGGTGAGCTGCGTAACTATCGGCTGGTTCTTTGTCATTCCACTTACCCCGGGTAACGGTTCTCGTACTAGGTGCCACCTAACTCGGGGTTCTTCTCAAAGATCTCTAGCTCGACGTGGTCCATCCGAGTGTCCACATCATGCGCAAACTGGATCCCGGAGATGCTGTACGTTGCTATCATCAGTACCCAACATTGTTATCTGGAGTGTCCAGGAGGTGAACTCTTACCCAGCTCCCAACATGATAATTTTCAACTTCCTGCGGGCGAATGCTGTGCCCACCATCTCGGCTTCGTTCGGCCTAGTGACGGGGGGGCTGTCGACTTCAATGACACCATTGACACCATTTGCCTTTGAATCCTTCGAAGAGATCATGATAGTAGGTTAATGAAGTGGCCGTTGTGCAAGTGATGTGATGCATATACTCTGGACCAGACTTGGGATTCAATATCGCACCAAGTACATACAGCGATGCGAGTAGAGTCTTTCGAACAAGGAGTCAATTAATATGCGCTTCTCTTTCTTATATCTGACCATTTCGTAGCCTGCAGCTAATTGGACATACACACGGGTTATTCCCTCTGGCATTGAACGTGCTCCTCGTCCGGTAATCTGTGCCGTGGGGCTCCTGGCGAGGCAATCTATTCCGTGGGGCTCCTCGTTTGGTGATCTATTCCGTGGGGCTCCTACTCTGGCGGTCGGGTCCAGCCGTAGACTACCCCGGCTGTTTCAAGCTCCCGTTACTTATCTGACCAAATTAAATTTAACAAGCCTTCATGCACACGTACCACTATTGTCCTTGTAAGCCTCGCATAGAACCGTCTCGTTTCCTGTGGATTACCTGCTTTCTTCGCCATGAAACCCACGCTTCTAGTCTATGGCGAGCGGGCTGACTTTACACGCTCACTCTTGACCTCGACAACAAGGTGTTGAGAGTTGTCGCCAATTATTCCTGGCCCTTCAGTGTTTCCTAGGTTGAACTCTGATCTTCGCATGGAGACATTCACAAATGTAGGCATAACTTAGGAGATAGGTATTCAAATTTTATTGAGGGCTTGATTCGAAGGGGCTAACGGTGGGATCCCAGCAGACCGGGGCATACTCGTTGGTCTCCAAGTTAATCATGTCAGCCTCGCTCAGTTCGAAGTCGTAAATATCGGTGTTGTCGCGAATCCTAGCGGGTGTGACGCTCTTCGGCAACGGAATGAAACCCTTCTGCAGACTCCACCTGAGCAAGATCTGCGCTTCTGACTTGCCGTGCTTCTCGGCTAGCTTCACCAACTGCGTGTCACCCCATCGCTCCCCGCGGACAAGCGGGCTGTAGGCCTCAACGATGATATCGCGCGCTTTGCACCACTCGACAATCTCCCTTCTCGCACACCAAGGGTGGAGTTCATACTGAGCAACATTGATCTTCCCACCCTTGCCTTTTCCTCCACGCTCGACCTCAAGCTCACTGATATGCTGCTCGAGCTGGTCAAGGTGGTGGACTCCGTAATTACTCACGCCGATGGACTTGACCTTCCCGGCCTCCTGGGCCTCTACAAGAGCCTTCCAAGCACCCTTGCGACCCTCAGAGGTGCCGTACGGGCAGTGCAGAAGCATCAGGTCGATATAGTTGAAGCCGGTTTCGGCCAAGGTCTTCTTGATCTGCGCTGTGCAGTCGTCGTAGGTGATCAGGCGGACTTTGGAAGTGAAATAGATATCGGAACGCGGGATATTGGTGGCCTCGTGAATGGCCTCGCTAGCTCCAGCTTCATTCTTGTACGACGCGGCCGAGTCGATCTGAAACCCAACTTAGCCAAAAGTATTAAAAACTAAGGTACTTGCGTTTCTTACATGTCTATACCCAACCCTCAATGCTTCGGCCACGACTTCCTTCGCTTGGTTGGGTGGCCTTGAAACGATCAGTTCTTATCTAAATGTAGAAGTAGTCACACTCACGTTTTCCAAAGCTATCGTGCACCCATGTTAGAAATGGCAGTCACAATGTAAGGGAGTTTACTTACGCCATATCCCAGGGCGGGGATCTGCTGGCCGTTGTTCAGCAATGCCTTCGTCTGGAGAGTGGGCATTTTTCTAGATGAAGGGAAGCCTGGATAAGTGGGCGAAGTCAAATTCAAGACAAGGAGTCAGGGAGTCGTGGCAAAGACTTCCGCAGTGGTGTTCGATCGCCTAGAATGTGTTGCTCTAAATATCTCATAAGGATACGTGTACAATGAAGATTATCCGGGTTCTCCTCAGCGGGGAGGATTTCACGGATAAAAGGACCCCGAAATGCCGATCTCGGTGCCGGTTTCGCCGTCAATGAAAACAAATACCCGATGCAGTTTATGATTATTAATATGACCAGAAATGTTTTTTTTTATCTTTACTCAATACCATCAGATAGATTAAAGCCATGCAGTATACTCAAACAGTAGAGATAAACAGTAAGTGCTACACCCAGCACCAATTATCGGAAATATATTAAACTACTACTACCCAACACTTGAATTTATAATAAGATTAAAATATTTATATACTTTACTATTTAAATCACTTATGACTTCTGTCAAGCTAGTATAGCTTACCGAATGTTTAAAGAGGTAAATTCAGAAAAGTACACTGTTTAGTCATTACAGTATGATAGGTCTTGATATTGTAAATTGTAGAATCGATCTCTAGAGTAAGAAAGCGGGCCTAGATCACAGTAGCGTGTCCATGATTACTGTCAGACGGAGGGATCCGGTCACCGGGATTAAGGTGATCAACACACAGTCAATCAATCAGTCACAACGACGATATCAAGGTCGTTATCATCATCAATTCAATCAGCCTATTTTTGCCTCATCCTACCGTGCATTTCCCTGTGCCAAAGGCCCCCTACTCAGACCGTCAGACCCTCCTCACGGGATCACGAGATCTGACGGTTACTTATCAATTGCCAGCACATATTGCACATGCAGCAGGTATGCATTGATACCCGTCACGGCCCAAATGCACAACTTGGCTGCAATGTGTTGCACCGCTGCAACCACATTCTCCTTCCGAATGTTCTAACAGCCCCGGGCATCTCTTCAGCACTTAGGCAGGCAAGACATTCAGTACGATATCCCTGCTGCCAAGACGGCCCGGCTGGCAAAAGGCGGGGTTTCCACAGCCCATGGCGTCGCTGATAACCAACGTCATGATGCGATTTGCGGACTCAACAGAATATTGGCCCGGTCGACCTGAGGGAGCAGCGTCATTGGTCAATTATGGTGAATGTGAAAGAGAGCTAGTGCAGTCAGCGATGGTGAGAAACCCTCGCGTGATCCAGAACACGAATGCCACGGCGGGCTGTGAGTCTTGATCGCTTTGTCGGATTGGCTATCTAGTGCAGAAAAAACGAGGCCAGACCGAGTGGGGCGATTACAGTGAACTGTGCTAATGTTTTGCAGCAGCTCGTGTGAAGACTTGCGAGGGTATTTGAAGAACGTCCTGGTCCTGCTAACTGCAGCATGATGAGCGCAATAATTGTCCTCTGCAACCTTACTACCAGTACAAGACTCAAGCCATATTTTCCAACACCTGTGCCTTGGTAGATCATAATCTGAAGTTCCAAAGCGCGCCTTCGAACATGCTCTTAGCTGCTTACTTCTGCGGCTTTCTCCTCGTCCCGACCGTCCGCGCGGACGGTTGGGACGACTTCTCGAACAATCTGACAACCGATCTGGCACCCCTTCTCTCCCTCTTTGGCGAGCAGATCACAAAGCAGTACCTAAGCGAAAGTGTCACTCCACTCGATTATTTCATATTCGCTATGGCTCCAATGGGCATCTTGACCGCCGTCGTCTCCGCTATCCGAGTATGTGGGAGCCCGTCCCTCCGTGCTTTTGTTGGCAGAGCGCAAGAGGGAAGGGGGAATGCCGAGGCTGAGTTGTGCTCCTCGACGAGCAGGGACGTCTGTGAGCTTTACAACAAGGGTGGCATTGCCCGGATTTTTGGACGTCCTAAGATCCTCCAGATTGTGTACGATCCGGCCGATCCAGAATTCAGCCAGACAGGAGGCATATCCACCTTCCAAGAGTACCTCCGCAGCGAAAAGGGCAAAAAGGAGTGGATTGAAAAGGAGAAGCGCGAACGAGATCCTGAAAAGAATAACGCATCCGCTTCCAATCTTACCCCAATGTTGGCATTGAAAAGAATGACGCATTCGCTCCCAATTTGTCTCTCAACGTTGGCATTAAGACACAACCTCTGCTTGTTTTCTGGGCAGTTGCTACAATCGGTTTAGCCTTGCAAGTTGGGGTTCTAGCTCTTGCAGTCGTTGCCACCTACGTCCTACAATGGGATAAAGATGGCACTAAGCCGGAACCATATGCCTGTCCTATGGTCATCGTTGGAACTATGATGGTATGCGGTGGTAACTTCCTTTGCGCATTTCTAGTCGGCCAAAGCACCAACGAAACGTCGTTTCAGAGGCAAAAGACGTGCGAGACAACACCATCATCCATATACTGGGTACAACCTGGACAGACTCTCGGGGATCAGATCTTCGACCCTTTCTGTTATAGCGACCACAGCAAGCCTCTTGATGAGTACATCACTTCGTGGAAGAACCCATCTGAGGCTTGGACAAGCAAGTCAGTAAAGTTGGTTTGGGTAGCTGTCGTTACTACAGTCTCTGGTTTTGTCCTGCAGTTTGTGGGACTACGAGGCATTCATTCCGCGGTTTCTTTGGCTCAGCTTGGCGCGATGACGGTAATGAGTATGGCACGGGCTGCTCTTCGCACGCAGCGTTTGAGTACAGACGCCAATTTTCTTCGTCACTGTCCAGACGAGGTTGTTGGACACGAGCTCGACTGGCTTGCCCTACGGCTTGGGGAGCAACATTTATCCCAGGAGCCAGATCCCTCAAGGCGTCTCCTCTGGAACTTCTGCGGTCCGGTGCGAGCCGAAAATCAGTGCCCGTCCACTTCCAACAATCTAGATGCCGCTACCAAACTGCTGCTTTACCGGACGCGTCTCGCTGAACTCACCCAATTGTCAACTCACAATACAACTACTGCGGGCTCTGCAGCGAGTTTTGAGATCAATAAGGTGGAGGTCCGCAAGAGCGCCCTACAACTCGCTATAGCCATGGAGTCGGCGGTCAATGCGATCTACTCAAAAAGTTCTAAAATGCGAGAAGGCTATGAGAATGCCAAGTCTATATACTTCAATTTCACCTGCGAAATCCCAGCTGAAGATCCTAAGCAAGGAGAAGATAATATGCATACCTTATCCCTGAAACTGGTGCGTGAGGGCCGAGGAAATTCTTGGGCCCTCCAAAACAAATTGGAACTGGAAGGACTTCTGGGGCTATGGGTTTGGTCCCTTAAAACCGATCCTGCGGTCAAGATACGAAACCAAGACAGCGGACTTTGGCGATCTCAAGCGAATGAGATACCGGCACGACGCATCGTTACAACCAGCCAAGATGTCGCAGAGATTTACCTGAAGATATGGTTCGGCGGTACGGCTCCTCGCCTTATCGAAGGCAACCTTTTGCCTGACTCAGGCGGATGCTGTAGAGCAAGTACCATTTGGCAACGGGATCAGGAACTGGACGGACACCAGAAGTTGGGCGACAAGTACCAGACTCTGCCAGATAACCTTCTTTTTAATCTAGAGCATCCAGTCTCAGCCGGATCCTATAGCCCACGTATCTTTTGGCAAAGTCATCGGGATCGGGACGGTTGCCAGGACCTGGGCGACAAAAAGAAGACTCCGCAAGATACAATCCCTGATAATCTGGAGCATCCAATCAGACTCATCGGTTGGCCTGCAACAGATCTGTCACAAATTCAAGGTTCCGACACACTCAAATTCTGGACAGCTCCTATCAAAGGCTCTCTTGTATCCATTTGTGCCCAAGAAGTGTTTGGGTCCTTTCTCAAGGGCATCCTTGGCCTCGTGGACGATATTGGCGGCATAACCTTTCAACATAAGAGGCAGCGTTTCAATCCAGAACACAGCCTAACGACGGACCTCACTGACCTGTTTATTGAGAACCAGTTAGGTTCCAGGGAAGACGCGTCACTGTGCATTCTGCCTGTGCTTCTACCTCACCTGATGCCGTTGTCCTTTGATGCGCTACTATTGCAAGCTGCCTATGAAGGGGAAATGGCCATGGTGGAGCTCCTACTCAAAGCGGGTGCCAAGATTGAGTCAAAAGAGCCTACCCATGGCCGGACGGCGCTGTGGTGGGCGGCTGAGCAAGGGCATACCGCCATAGTGCAGCTTCTAATTTCGGAAGGGGCGAACTTTGATATAGAGGATAAGTATAACGAGACGCCGCTGCGGTTGGCCGTGGTTAACGGGCATGAGGCTGTGGTGGGGTTGCTGCTTGACCATGGAGCGGATGTTACGGTGGTGGATAAATGGGGCGGTACGCCTCTGCAGTTAGCAAGAGATAAAAATCATTATTCTATAGTACGGCTGTTAGAAGAAGCTGAGGAAGGATTGCAGTCTAGGTAGACCTACGATAAGGGTTCTCACGCGGCCCATGTTAGGCCAATGCGGTTAAAACAGGTGTTGGATTTGGCACGGCCAGCTCGATTGATTAAATGGCGTTTGATATGATATGGAGAATAAAGATGATTCTTGTAGTTGCAACTTGGGTTTTGAGTATTGTAATATCAGTTTCCGGTTCTTGATAGATTTATTAAATATATATTGATAACACTAATATATTAATTCATTTCTTTCAGCCATTACATCTTTCTTCACTACGCACAGAAGATGAGCTGAAAGGTCGCTACTATCAGCTCCGGCTCACCGAAGAAGGAGTTTTCGTTTGAGCTCCGTGGACAGTACTATATCAATACCAGTTTCGAAGATCCCGTACAAAAGCTGAAGGAGATAGGCGGTGTTGCGCTTGTGGTTGCCAAGGCGCCAAACTCAAAGGCCATCGGCATTTGGACAGGTGCGTTACGGATGCGCGGAGAAACACGGTTCTCGCTTCAGCAGGAAATATCGAAGTCAATGCCTTGCGTCTGATGGGAGGCGGATGCTCGGTTCATGGGTGGCCCAGTGGATATACCCTTGACACAGAGGAGGCCATCCAGTTTTCTAAAGACCATAGTGTCAAGTGCCTGATTGAGAAGTTCAAGATGGATGAGACACCCATGGCAGTGGACCACGGGATGGCGAATTAAGTGTGTTTCAGAAGTGGGATGAGGCTCGCGATACCTTGTTTGTGAGTTTAAGCTTGATGGAGCAGATATTGCGGCGAAGTGGTTGAAACAAATGATACTCTTATTCTTATTAACATAGAATTACTTAACTTATAATATTCTCAATATTATAGGCTTTACACAGGCAGTTATACCTCCAGCACCTTCTACTTCAGTTTTTACTCACTAATAAACTCTGTACTACTGAATTCTCGTATTACATAACTTGGTAACATAGTCTTACTCATACGCTGAACTAGAAGGTAGTGGACTGAAGGAGTGGTGAGAGACTGCAGTTGGGGAATAATTAGAATCCTAGTGAATAAGTAGGTGGTAAGACTGAAGTAATCATTGGATATAAGTTTAGCATAAAGAAATAGCAGGGCCATAATTTACCCCAGATCTCTTATTACTATTGAAACTTTATTTGTCTCTCTTGATCTCTCTTGGTCTCTCTTAATCTCTCTTAATCTATCCAATAAAAGCAACTTATTAAATACACATTAGAGATCTAACTTTTTAGCAAAAGTGCTTAAAAAGTGTTTTATCAAAGTTCCTCAAGATAACATAAGTAATGGGCCACTCTGTCGCAACACGATCAGCATAATGTTCAAGCAGCTGCCTCATCTCAGTAACCCCTAATGCGATGCTACAGCCTAGGCATTGAACTTGCTAGTAGGTGTCTCGGTCCGGTTTATCTTCGGCTCACCTCTGGTCAGCTACCAAAACGGGCTCAGCCTCACAACCCCGCCATGGACTTCTATCTTCAGCTTGATAACGCAGAGAATGCCAGTTGACTCGCCTCGCCATCCATCAATGGGCCAAGGGCATATTGCTCAGTCGTTGATGGTAGAAAAGCTCGCAATGTCCAGTCAAAGTTTCGGTTGACACGATGGATCCTCTGTCTATTGCCACAAGCTGCCTTGGGCTGGTGTCGGCCATCGCCACCATCTCCAAGGCCGTCAACGAGCTCACGTCGGAGCTTCGTGATGCCAAAGACGAGCTCAGCCGCGTTAGCAACGAGTTGGCATCTTTGCAGGTGCCGCTCCGGCACATTGGGAACCGGGCACAGGCGTCAGGCGACTCCGGCGTCCCCATCGCCGCGGAGCTCCAGACCCAGATCAAGAAGATTGTAGCCAACTGCCGGACAGTCGTTGAAGAGATCGGCCGCATTATCGACAAGTGTTCGACCCGAAGGCGCGGCGCCCGCTCGGTTGGCTGGGTCTTGGTGCGGAGCGATGTGAACAGACTGCGATCGTCGCTGGAGTCGCATAAGATTGCGCTGAATATCGCGCTTAGCCTTGTCGATAGGTGAGTCTTGATCTGCAAGATACTTAACGGACCTCACGTTTCTATGTAGACCATATAAGGACGAGCAAGTTACAGTCGCCGTGAGATCGGTGCTGACATATGGATTGATAGCGAACTCTCTAAGGCGATTCAAGATGACACACGCCACATCCGGTCGCAGGTTGCTGGCATCAGTTCGGATGTTGGGCGCGTGCAAAACGACACGGCCAATATTGCAGCACAAAACTCTCATCTTCTTAGCGAGATTCAGAGCATGAGGGTACTGGCGCCCCAGGAAACGGTGACGAATGGCCAGATCTTAGACGCCATCCAAAACATTCTAAGTCGGCTCTCAATGGAAGCTCCCCCAGAGTCGATTCCACTTCAGGAGCACCTAGAAATCATGCGAGAGCTCACTCGAAACCAGGCGCCACCGGATGATAACGATCCGTGGGTTGACTGGGTGGCGGATCCAAAGCCTGGATATAGCTTTTCCAGTCCAATCGCCGCCACTCGACCGCAACGGCACCGAGCACTGAGTCAGAGTCTCATTGTCGCTATTGACTACGGCGTCTCCTTTACGAGTCTGTCTTGCAAGCCTCTCATATAACGTGATTCCTATGGCTAACCCGATTACTTCTTGCAGGCGTGGCGTTTGCTTGGTCAAATGCCGAAAGTCTTGATGACATTCAGGTCTTGTGTAACTTTCCAGGGAATGACCGCCAATCCTTCTCGAAGCAGGTTCCATCTGTCGTCGCATATGCTAGCGAGAATGTCGAACTCTGCCAAGACGTTTGGGGTTTTCTTGTGCCGCCCGGGATAAAGGCCTGCCGAGGTACCAAATTGCTTATAGACGAATGCTTCACTGATGCAGGTGATGTAGGGATCGACCTTGGCTTAGACCCCCTGCGTATTCCTGTGGGCAAGACAGCGAAAGACGTGGTGGCAGATTACTTGGGGGGTCTGCGCCGCGCAATCTACGACGAGATGTGCATCAAGATGGGCGAGGCGATGGTGTCAGTGACGCCAATATCTTTTTGGCTCACAGTGCCGGCGATATGGTCTGATAGAGCTAAGATGCTTTTGAAAGAAGCCGCTACAGAAGCTGGACTTATATCAAAGCCCTCGGACAGCATCCTTCTTCTGCCAGAGCCAGAAGCCGCGGCACATGCGGCTCTCAATCCCGTCCTCAAGCAGCCTTATGTGCTCCTTCGAGTATGCTTATACCCTCATATATTACCCAAAAGCTTTTCTGACATGCTGTTAGCCTGGATCTAGCATTATCGTCTGCGATTGTGGAGATAGAGCGACGGTATGTGTTTATAATGTTGGTGTGACTAGTTGCAAAAACCAACAGGATCTAGGATATCACAGCATATAAAGTTCGAGCTCTACAGCCAAGTCTGCAGTTGAAGGAGATTTGCGTGGGTACCGGTTAGGGCCATTTGAAAAACCAATCCTACTCAAAAACCACTAACGCTGAATGTAGGGGGTACGTACGGACGCCACATGGTCAATCTCAACTTTCGGACGCTGATGCAAAGACGCTTTGGCACTGCATTTACTAGCCTGGGCCCCGAGAAGACGGGCCCTGGCAGCAGGTTCATGACGGAATTTGAGATGGCCATGAGCGACTTTTACCCGGCAAACTCGAAGAGAAGGGTGCTTCGATTCCATCTGAGAATGAGGGTCTTGCCTTCCTGGTACCTTGGTCTTTCGGAATATTATGACGATGATGACGACGATGTCCTGCTGCGATCTCCTGAGGATGTCAGGCCGCTCTTCGACCCGGTAGTTGAAGGTATCATCAGCTTACTAAACAAGCAAACTAGCGAGATCAGAGAGGCAGGAACAGGTCCTGTTGAACGCGTCATACTGCATGGGGCCTTTTCGGGCTCCCTGTATGTGCAGCAGAAAATATCTGCTTGGTGTTCCGCCCAAGGGATCCGGCTGATCAACCCGCAGGCAGGAGGGTACGCATCGTAACTATTTGCTCCCCTTTTTCTAGCTAGGTTCGATTCGTGAAGGCTCGGATCGGTTGACTTCATTACTTAGGGAGTTTGCGGTGGTGCAAGGCGCCGTGATGTTCGGCTTGGGCGCTTCATCCACCGTCGGAGGGCGTAAATGCCGTCGGCATTTTGGGATAGGAACCTCGAAACCGTACGACCCATCCGTTCATAGCCGATACGATGCAACGAACCGGCGTGTGTGGCGCAATGGTTGGGACAACGACAGGAGGTATCTCAGTGGATTCATAACATGGACTGTGAACCGGGTAAGACCCCTTTCGCCCACTGCTTGCGTCTAATTCTAGCACTGTTGAACATATTTACGCTGCCGGATACGTTAATGTGGATCCTCTCAACAGGGCGTACCCATTGGGGATGGTTCGGAATTCAGCAATGACCTCCTCCTCTGCCTCAAACACACACACAATATTGGCGAGAAATTACTGGAGAAGCGAAAGCTAACGCTCTATGATTGCCCCATGCTAGAGCCCCCGGAGACTATCGAGAGTGACAGTAGGTCTTCCTCCATGTTGCCCTGTTTCTGGCTGCGGGCGGGACTAATAAATGGCTCCTAGGTGTTAAAAATGTGGCGGAAATCGAGTTTTCTATCGGAAACTTGGACTTATCCACAGTCCCGTTCAGAGTCGTGAATAATGAGCGGTGGCTGAGAGTTGCTATCACAGCGAACATACGGTTTTCTGACGACTCTCTTATGTTCCGGATCCTGTGCGGGGGTAGAGAGATTGGGAGTTGCTTTAATATTTATTTTTAACATAATTCTTTTTATAATTTCAATAAAAAACTTATAAGTAATTATATTATTTGTTTTTTTTTTAGCTCTACTCAATATCATCAGATAGATCAAAGCCATACAGTCGTAATTATATTATATAATATCTAATTTTATTAATCTTATAGCTTATTCTAGAGAGATAAGCTGGTTGCTCTGGCTTGCTTACACGGGGTAAGTTCGGGATTAGATATCACGTGAAAAAGTAGATTAATAGCGCCTTGCTTGCGACACAGTATGTCAATCCCCAGTTTGTTGAAGTTTCTCGGTTGCCTTGAGCGTCTTTGGACTAGAACTATCTTTCCTATAGGATATACTTCAATTTGCGATGTTGGTAGTCCGATTAGACTACTGAAATAGGGTATTGTTATCGTTCCTTCTCTTAACCTCCTTCCTTACGCTCTCTTGCTTTGCCTTCATGAACCTCTCGCTTATGGCGAGATATGTAGTCTGATCTCTCAAAAAATTCACCACATTCATTGCAAGTGCCACTCATTGGTGGATACCCAGTTGTTTCTGCCCATGTTCGATGATTTCCCCAAACATGACGGGCTATTTCTTTGCTGCTTGATGCGGTATCCCAAGTACAGTCTGGGCTAGGACAAACCCTATGATCTCTTCGGTGTTGCCTATATCAATGAGTAATCAGTCTGGTTAGCAACGTCTGCATGGTTCTGATATCCCAGCTCGGTAGCCGTGGCGCAGAAAATTTGTGTAGAGAGGGTATATACTTACTGATAAGACTCCGCATCCGGGGCTGTATACGAGCAATTTCTCCAGTTGCATCGAAGTCGCGGGCATCGTGCAACTGAAGTCTCGATCGGAGAACCGTCCGGCATAGGGGTCAATGTGTCAACCAGAGACTGTGGTTCTCCGGTTGGAGAGGAACTTGAAGTAGCCGCGGAAGGCGGAGCCGATAGCGTATCTGTCGTATTGAATGACGGTTCTGAGGCTGTTTGCGCCGGAATATGGCCAAGACTTTGGAATCCCTGACTTGGATTCGGCTGCAAGCCGTCACTCGCTCATGCTCGTGAGGATGGACTCAGAGTGTCAGACAATACGATAGATGGAGAATCGGGAGGAGGGGGAGGATAGAATGGTGAATGGTCATCTAGTCCTTCCCCGTCATGACCCTCGGCCCACTGATCAGTTTCTAAGCCCGCAAGATGCTGTGTGGGCTCCAGTGTAGTGACACTGAATTCGCTATGCAACGGTAGTTGCTCATAGGCCATGTCCTCCGACACGAGCCAGGGATCTGCGGCACCTTCTCGAAATGCGGCGATGGATTCCCCTGTCAATTCGGAGCTGGACATGGTGGGTGCGCTGGTCAGGCTGGCAGCGTCAGATCTGATGCGTTCGAGGCCGATCCGCATTCTCATCGGAATTGTTTCCAACAAGGCAATCAGCCAAGCTTGAAAAGCCCTCGTTGGTCAAGACCCGATGGGGAGGCGGTCGTGATGCCAGAACAGAAAATGCTTGATGCAAAGATGCACGGGAGAGTGAAGTACTACATCAAACACCCAAGATCCTGGGGCAGTGCCAACACATCAACTCGTCTGGCGCATGAATGGTCAACATGCGGGAGGCCTTCGATATCAGTTGGCATTGTGGGGCTTGCAAGCATGCCAACCTCTCCGAGGTTAGTCACAAACAATATATCTACATATATCCCTGGTCCAGCCATATCTAGCGCCATCGATGACGGAGACGCCTACCAATGAAACACCGTTGCTGTAACCCTTGCACACCATCTTGAGTTCCCGCTCGCCCTATGATGATCGAGCTTTCAAGCCAGGCCCGACACTAAGCACCTTCGAGGGCCTCCCGCATCGCCTGCCAGGGTGCGGGTGCAGACGATCCTTATCAGAAGAGGTCAGAAATTCGAACGCATTATGGGAAGTTTGCATTGGGCATGCTTCTGTCAACACCACCCGGCTATTTTCTCTAAAATAAAATAGTGACTGTCGGCCTTTCTCGAATTGTCAAATTCCATTTCATCGACGCAAAATGCCACCGGAATTGGTATCAACGGGAAACGCGCAGAAGCGTTTCGTCCAGATCACCACTCTCCTGTCCCTCATCGATCCCGTTAGGGGCGAACCCATAACGCACAGCTTGGACCGGCACCCGCACGACGGCAGACAGACCAGAGAGCGGCTGCAAAGAAGTTTCTCGACTCTTTTGCTCTCATCTGCTCGACATCTAGGAAAGGCGGAGAGACTGCTTCTGCAGTCTGTCTGGAAAACTCTCATCCGTCGGGTACAATTATTCGTCTAGCCCGCAACCTGGGCGTGCCTGAAGGTCTCACCGGCAGCCTTCAGGCTATTCTCGATGACCTGGCTGCCGTTGCATCAAGAGGTAAGTACCAAACATCAGACACGTACATAGTACTCACGATTATGATTCAGAATCTTCGATTGCGAATAAGGAACCAGAAATCCTTCAGAAAATCATCATCTTGAATCGAGACAAGATTCAATGTCTCCTTGAGAGGCTGCAAAAACCAGAGATTCGAGACACAATTAGGGAGAAGATTACGGAGACTAAGCTCCGCGACTTGTCTATAAATGCAGCCGGAGCTGGGGAATTCGTGCACTGGATTGAGAATCTTCCTTTGCTGGCCGCATCGAACCTTGACATCAATCCCGAGAGCCTCATATTCCACTTGACGTGGGCGTCGGAAGCCAAATGGGTCTATTCCCGGCATCTCGAAGAAGTCTTTTGCAACGAGGGCGACGACCTGCCCCCCTGGATCACCATCATCTACAAGCTGGGGAAATTTGCCGTCGCAGCCAAGAACATGCTTCAGATGGCCATCAAGCAACCCGAAGTATTTTCTTCAATCCATATCGAGGTAATCGAGGCGCCTCAACAACAACCGTTTTCGCTGAAAGATGAACAATTTCCCCTTTTAGGCGTTGTCCGGAGGCTGACTGGCGGTGCTCATGATGATCACATCGCTCGGCTAGGACAGTTCTGGCTCACAACAGACCCTGAGACTCGGTTCCGCAGGGCTTGTCGGCTCAATCTGACTGTCCACGCCGAGATGCAGCTGCTTGCCTTTTACGACCATAATCCACAGCTGACACCGAGCCTTCTTTTCATCGGCACCAGCAAGAAGAGTTGCTTCCTTTGCCACCAATTTCTGTCCCGGCATCCCCTAGCAATGAGTGTTTCCTCCTGTCATCAGAAGCTATACCCTTCTTGGACCCCTGCACCATGCTCAAATGCATCTGTATACAACAAGCATAAGATGCTGATCCGGGACCTGAGTAGGCAATTGGAGGAGACAACTGCCCGGGACTTGGCCATGAGACTCGATATTCGCCGCCCGGCGGTACTAGACTCGTCTGCAGGCCCTTCTCTTCCAGGACCTGGAAGCCTTGACATGCCAGACGACGGCGAGGGCGCGCTGATTCATGCTTAGGGCAATATGGCCAACGCACGATCCATGAAACTAGTTAGTCACGAGTCTGCAAAGACTTACATATTACTGACGGGCGGGGAGTAGACACTATGATAACCATCATATGATCTAGATTCATATCCTCCTCCAATGGGTTTCTGAGAGAAACGTAGTTTTAAGGCAACTGAGCATCTCCTACTATGACTTTCAAGTGATGAATCGCTACCTTGTCAGACACCACGTCCACCGCTCCAGTTTGCTAGCTCCAGGAGACGTAGCCGTATTTGCCTCAAGTGACTATCTCGCCTTTGATCAAGGGAACCTGTTCCAGAACCCATTATGTCAGGACGTGGTGACAGGGGGCAGCGTTCTTCGCAATATTCCGAAATCACATCTAGGGACTGCATAATGATCCAGGACAAGCCCTGAGGCGCTGGAGACGCCGGTCCCGAGACCGGATTACTAGGAATCCGGGCCTTTGAGCGCTAGCAAGCTAGGAACCCGATATTAATAGAACCTCCCTATTGGATGTGTCCGTCTGACACTTATGAAAACCACAGTTACCTACTAGGAGTACTTGCGCAGCGATACATACAAGCATTAAAAGTAGGACTCTAAATACCCATGGGTACCCGTCCGTAACCCATTTTGAGCCTATGGGTACCAATAGACTCTAAGTTGCTACCCGCAGCTACCCACGGGCAGCTATAGATAGGTACCCGCGAGTACACATATGAAAAGATTAGCGCTTATAGGTACCCACGAACTACCTTTTCGCCATGGGTACCCATAGGGCTGGGTACCTTAATTTATGCCCCAATTGGAGGAGCAGATGCAACATAAGGCCTCCGGAGACAACCCTACTCTGTACGATGTGAGCAACAACGACCATGAGGCGATCACGGCAATCACGACGAAGGAATCAAAATGGCGCTAGAGATGGTTCATGAGACTGTGTTCCCGGAGGGCACCTGGAGGTGGCCGTGGATGCTGTGACTATTAGGAGGGCGGATATTGGTCCAATCCTAAATCCCAAGGGGTATTGCATGACGGTTTGAGAGATGGCAGCAGACAAGAACTCCCGGAGTGGTTAGAGCACATTCAAATCCCCCTTGCGCCTCATCAGGGAGAGATACATTAGTCAACTTGTTACATGCCAACCCAATGATCACGGTGCCTCCCCACTCCATCAATGCCATAGTTCGGTATCTTGCTCCAGATTGTGAGCAGTTGAGGCGGATGAGAGTCAGCAACTCGAAAAAGGCAAGGCCAGAATGGCGGCCATGGATAACGGCCTTTGGATCGAAATAGGAGGAAATGAGAAAGAAAAAGATGAAACGACGCCCTCACACGTAGCTGTGGCGTTGAACCCGGTGTCGTTGTTCTTTGGTGCGCGTTGTGGTCTGGCTCAAGCACATATCGAGGGCGCCCCGCCCCTGCTTCCCGCCTGCAAATCTCTTCAAGCGCCGCGGAGTTGCAGAGCGCCATCCGATGATATCGATCCGTGTATGCAGCTTCCTCTCCTACTTATCCCTATCATATCCATGCTGGTAACTAGCTAGCCTAAAAGTTCTAGATTGCCCGCTACAGTAACAGTACATTTACCATCGGCTATATTTATGCATCCATCAGTAAGATAGAGTAAGCTTCAATAACAGCTCATCAAACGCCATAGTGAACGTCGGGTACTCAATTGGTCGATTGACCCTCCTACATGCATCATTGCGGCGTTACTATCAACATCCCTGTAAGGCCTTAATACAGGGCTATCGGCAGACATCGATTTCCCCAATTAGTCTGACATATGTGTACCTGTTCACCCTATACACTAATGTCATGCATATATGTGCTGTAAAAATGATGACTGCGTAACTTGTGTCGCAAAAGGTCTGTGATGAATTCCTTACGGTCAATAGCGTGGTTTGATTACGAAGGAATCCAATTTAGCGCCTGAATAATCAGCCCCTAATCTCTTTGCTTCAGCTGAGACGCTGTGGCTTAGAAAAGGCGTAACGGCAAGCTGGAGATAACCAACAGGAAGTTGAGTTTGTACCAAAACAGTTTGGTACAATACTTGTTCGGGCGGTAAATAAGCATATCTACCCGCTACGAGTCTTATTGATGGGTGCCCACCCCGATGTGCCGAAGACCAAGGCCGGGGAGATCGACCCTCGAGGCATACAGTGAAGGAGTACTAGTGGGCATTCGATTTCCGGTTGGGATGTGTGTTTAACGAGAAATTGACAAATTATCATCGATTACAGGTCATTTCGTACGAAGAATCCAATCCAACCCCTGATCCCTTCGCTTCAGCTAGGCGCTGGTGGCTGAGAAAAGGCGCTGCGGCTGAGGAGAGTCGCAACAGCAGACTAGAGATGACTAGTTAATTGGTCAGAAAGCTCAGGCTGAATGCAATAGTTTAAGCCATCAACAATTACAGGGGGTTCACATTTATCAGGGGTATGGTATAGGCTGCCACTAGCAAGTAATAAAGTAAGCCAACGGATCCATTCCCCCGCAAACAATTCTAGTCTACCCAAGCAAGCTTGTCGTCTCCCCTCAAGACTTCTTTCTTCCTTCTTCCCGTCATCTCCTGTTTGGCACCCAGATTTCAACACAGTTCCACACGCATTCGGCATGAAGATCTTGTCCATCATTCCCATAGCCGTAGGGTTGGCGCAGCTCTCGTTGGCTCGGAAAGCGGACACGCGCATGCACCTGGACGAGTGCCGCGAGGTGAAGTCCATGGGCCTGAATACTTGTGCGTACTGCAACTGGACCGGCATTGCCCATTGCGACACTGTGGCCTACTGGGATAGCTGCAGGGACAACCCGACGCCAAATCCGTGCCGGTCCGACGAAATCATCGCCGTGGACTCCAGAGACTACGCCACCAACTATGACAACACCTGCGAAAAGGTCTGCCCCGACCAATACTGCTACTCCGAAACTAATAAATACGCCACGACGTGCTGCCGCTGTCCCAAGGGCTATGTGCCAAGTATCACGCCCCCGACGTGTCGCGCGAAACGGGGCAGTGACGTCGGCGTTACATGTGTCGGGTGTGACAACCCTGACGAGGTTCTCACAGGAAACGACAAGACAGGATGGGAGTGCCAACCGAAGCCGAAACCTCCACCCCCTCCCGCATGCAACCGCGTCTGCAACAAGGATACTTGGTGTCCAGCCCAGTGGGTGAAAAAGACCGGCAAGAATGGAAAGACGATCAAGTTGTGCCAGTGTACCGACGGTAACTGCAAAGGGAAAGATGCGACCTGCCCTTCTGCATGCCTAGGAAGGTACAAAAAGCCCAAGACCTGCCCTTCCTTCAACTGCCCAAAGGTGAAGGACAAGGACTTTTGCTTTCCCAGCCAGGAGGGCCTCGATCTGATCAAGAGCTCGGAAAGCCATTGTAGTACCTTCTACAATGTCTGTGATGGAGTCAAAACGATCGGTAAGTACATCCGAGCTGGAAATACGGGCGATAATGGAAAAGTATATTCTAACAGCAGCTTCTAGGATGGGGTCACAACTGCAACGCCCATAAGGACTGCGGTGGCCTCACTCTACCTCTATCCCCTTGCGAATCCGAAAGGCTGTTCACATGCGACGTCACGGAACTGATGCAGCGCGTCAAGAAACTGCCCAACTACCGACGCTTGTCCCTCAACCAATTCTCCGCCATGGTCAGCTTAGCCTACCAATATCCAGCCGCTTTCAACAAAGGACGGGCTATCTGGAAGCATATGGATGTCAAGGCTAGCGAGTTTGACTATCGCGCCGTTTGCAAGGACATCTTGACGGCAACGTCGGACCACCAGAGCCGTAGGCAGAAGGAGTCGAAGTTATGCCTTAAAGAGCCCGTTACGGCGATGAAATGTGTCAAGCCAGTCGTGGGCTGAGCTTCACTAGCCTATACTTATCAAACTTCTTCCATTATTTAGTTTACGAGAGATTGAGGTAGATAAAGATAGTTTTAGCATTGCTATTGCAAACGTTCAAAATGCATTTGCACTGAGGTACATGAGCCAATTTCACCAAGAAGTGTCAACAACACACCCATTAATAAATTTGAGCTGATAAATTGAATGGGCTTTATCCCAACCCCTCAGAATCTGAATTCCGTAGTTTAATTTTCATCTTTCAATTGAAGTCAGGGCAAAGACTAGAGTTTTCTATGAACAAGATACTTCCAGTTGGGTGCTCGGGCCAGGTGCATAACTGTGTGCTGAACTTGTGTACGGAGATTTGTACTTTCGTACAAATAGCGTTTTGAATGCATGTGAATAGCAATGCTTTGGCTTCAATACTAATAAGGGCTCGAGAGTAAATTGAAGCAGTGCTTCTTTGTGTAAACTGTATTTATTTCCGATGCTTCTATCAATCTTCCATCCCCGTGTCTTACGTAGCCTAGCCCATCTTCTTCCTAATATATTAGAATTATGCTGCACCCCCTCTTCCTCCCAGTTTGATCATGCTAAGTTACTGAACCCCAGAATCCCACATTAACAATCTTTACTTGTGGCTACCCTCGCCAATGCAGTAGGGAATAGGGTATGTCTCGCTGCTGCACAGACGAATAACCCCCTTGACCCAGTTGAGATTTCCGTAATTCTGACTTTCGTAACTATCGCTGACAAAACTTGACTTGTCCCAGTTGTCAGTGCAGCCATCGAGAACATTTCCCTGCACACGGCGCACGTAGGGCTCGCTGACAATAACACCGTGATGACCATCGGGGACCTCGAAAGTCAACGATTGTTCTTGAGAGGTAGTCCAGGACTCAGATACTTCGACTGAGAGCGACAAGCCAAGAATTTCTTTTGCAGCGCTGACGCTAATTTCGCTACCAACGGATACCGAGTTGGAGATCTCATAGCCTGAGGATACAGTAACGCTGCCCTTGCCACCCACGCTGCTGATGACTGGAGAGATGGCAATGTCCCAATTGAGAAATTGTTCGTCTGATAGGATTTGGACCTCGGTGCTCTTCTCGCAGCCACGGCGACGAAGAATTGGGTTTGAGATTTGTTGGGCACCAGAGGTCCGAGGTGCAGCTCCTCTGGTCTCAAGTGCATGAAAGTCAGCAGCCTTCATGATCCGAGAGGTGCCGTCGTTGCCCAGGACGATTATATCGTCAGCGGAGAGGGGGCCTGAGGCGATGGCGGCGTTGGAAACAGAGATGAGGCCGAACATGGCCAGAACAACGGAAGGAATCATTTTGAAGACTCGAGCGATGGAACCCTTAGTTGTGAGGGTGAATTAAGTAAGGAGTGTGAGTTTGTAGCGAGTGAGAGTTGTCAACGAGTGAGAATTAAAAACGAGTGAAAGTTGACAGTGAATGCAAATCGAGAACGAATGTGAGTGATGCTGTGCGTGATCTAGGAACTAGTCTTCCGTTCAAGAGGCCTTTTATCTTTTTAGACGAGGCGACTTCACTTGTGGATTCTACCCACTCTGCTTCCGTGTTCTCTCCTCTCAACCCTAATAGAGATGCATGAAAGGGATCCCGGGTAGTCCATGACGAGGCGCAGGGAATTGAGTACGGATGAAAGGGATAGTCAGCGCCCATTCCCAATGGGACTCTCTTCTGCAACCCCAGGCCGTCCGATTGGGGGAATTTGATCGCGATGTCGAGTCAGGCATGTTTACCAACGGCAGTTTCTTTACGAGAGACGAACCGGAGCGCGATTCTCCGGGTTTCAAACTGAACAAGGGCTCTAAATCGGGAAAAAGAACTGACCATGTGAGATGCATTACTCATGAAATCTGGCCGCCCCGCCGCACGGGTCCATGCAAAGATGCAACCCCATGGTTAATCGGCTGTTACGGGAGATATTTCAATCCGATGTCGAGGCGGATGGCAGCCGTTGCAGGGGAATTAGAGTTCAATACCGGGTTAATTAATACCGGCTTGATTACCGACTGATCACAAAGACGAATACACAGCCTCGAAAGTGTCACCGCCCCGCTGTTTCAGGCACCCCGTATTCTTTAGTTGTGGTTCATGCATGGTCTTGGCACATGAGTAAGCTGCAGTGACATCGTAGGGTGCTTGTGAAAGGAGTCGTGGTAAGAGCAGAGTTGACTGCTCGGATTGCTGATATAAGTTGCTGTATATTCTGCCCATTCTTGTCTCTGTCACCCACATCAACGCTCGTTTCAACATTGCATCTTGTCGATTTATATTGACGTTCCCTCGTTCTCTTGTTTACTACTCCCTTCATTCGTTCAGTCGTTCGCTCATTCAGTCATTCGTTGTACAAAGTTTTATCGCAACTACACTACGCCGCTCAACCGACAACATGCTGGCCAGATTCATTCCCGCCATTCTCTTCTTCGCTCTCGCGTACGTACCCGCAGTGATTGTCCTCAAAAACAATCTGGTTGACATGTCCATAGTGCGGCAGATCTTCATGATAGCTGCACATGCCACAATGGCGACAGTTACAACTGGCGAATGACCACAAACGCATGTGCTTCATACAACGACGCCAACTACCAGGTATGTAGCAGACCAGCTCTACAGCAGCTAACAGTACAATACTAACTCTGGCAGTGGGGTGGCGCTTTCTATGATACTCCATCTGGACGAGTACGTACATTCCGAATGAACCGGCGAGCTTATCTAACAATTCTAGTGCACCCAACAATCGGCTGAAGAACAACTTGCTGGGGATCAATGGGAGGCAGCATGCAAAGAAATTGCCAAAACTGGCTTCCAGTGTTCAGATGGCGTGGGAACTTGCTATGCTAACCCAGATGATGTCAGTGGTTGGTGTTAATATTCTTAGAGAGAGGTGGACTTGAGGGGAGGAATCTGGACCCTCAATGCGACGAACAAGTAGGGAATGGGACATAATGGCCATAGGCAAAGAAAGTAAAATAAATGAATCATAATTTTGTCCTACTAAAGATTCAAGGTTCTGTATTGTTAGGCGCACTACAAGTCCGTAACTGACTTGAGTTGAGAGATGTGGTGCATGCACTCTCACATCTTGCTTTTACCAAGGGTGGATCCAGCCAAGCATGCTCTTCTGGATCTCAAAACAATCACCTAATTGAAGAAATTAAAGAAAACCGGCGCAGCAACTTGTAACAACACAAGGCATGCAAGCTGTGGCACCAGAGAAACAGTTTCGTCCCAATGTGTGGGTTCTTAGACACATTACCAAGCTAGAAGATAGTACTGAGGCCTGGAAGGTGCAGATGGCACTAATTCCAGGTCCGGCATGCTCCCGGCTCATCAGCAGCATGCAAGCCGTCACGTTCATCCCCTTCACCCTGACAGTCATGTGTAGACAACGTATTCAAATAGATGAGATTCCTATCACGTAGTGGGTGTTCACATGGAGATTGGTGAATCACCTGATTTAGTATTGGCTATTCTTGTAGGTACCCTTTGCGACTGAAACCATACCTAACCATCCCAAGCCCACATTTGTCAATCCTAGTTATTCGACTTGCATTTGCATGCATCCCTCTCAAGCACGAACCTCACGCTTGAAGCCATCCTGTCCATCGGGAGCATTGCGTCCAAAGAGACCTAGTGATTAAAATGTTAGCGAGAATTGCGAAAAGGGGTCGAGAGCGCTTACCGTTGCCTCCTCCACCAATTGCGAGAACGCCATTGTTGAGAAGGACAATCACGTCGTTGTTGCCAACAAGGTTGAAGATCTGCAGCGTGCGGATCTGCTGGAGCTGGCCCAGCACGATGATCTGGTTGGCGAAGCCGATGTTGTTGACGTTGCCGAGGTTGATGATGCCTTGCATACCCATCTGCTTGACGAGGCCTTCGATCTGAGGGGCGAGGTTGAGGATATCGCCGAGGTTGATCACCTGGCCGTTGTTCTTGCCGTCACCTTTCTTCCCGTCCTTGTTGTCGTCCTTGTTGTCATCCTTGTTCTCATCCTGGTTCCCATCCTGGTTGTCACCCTGGTTCTCATCTTGGTTCCCATCCTGGTTCTCATCTTGATTCTCGCCCTCTGCAGGCGCTTCAGTCTCAGCCGGCGCGGCAGTCTCGGCTAGCGCGGTAGTCTCAGCCGGAGTGGCGGTCTCAACCAGGGTTTCACCCTCAACAGGTGTTGCAGCCTCGGCCGGCGTCTCGGTGACAGCCGGCGTTTCAGTCTCGGTCGCGGCCGCTTCACCCTCGGCGGGAGTCTCGGTCACGGCCGCTTCACCCTCAGCCGGAGTCTCGGTCACGGCTGCTTCGCCCTCCGCAGGGGTCTCTGCCGCCACTTCACCTTCAGCAGGCGCCACGGCTTCAGAGCGGACTGCGAGTTTAGCCACCTCGCCACCAAGGGCGTGGATGTGGCGGGTATCAAGCTCTGAACGGCGCTGGTCCAGTCCAGGAACGGCGACGGCCGACACCAGGCCAGCGGTCAGGATGAGCATAGAGAGAGACTTCATCTTGTCGGTAAAGAAAGTGATGAAATTTTTTGGAAAAAAAAAAGCTGAAATCAATTCAGAAATGAGTGAAGTAATTGACGGTGAATGGAATAGAGCCCAGCTCTTTGAAAAGAAGGTATGAAAGAAGGAAGAGGAGGATGAATGTGTCTTGGATGATGAGAAAAAAGGATATTGTGGTGAGGCGGAAGGGAGCATATTATACTACTTCGACCCATCGTCGGACAATGCCCACAGTCGTTCAATCGGGTTTCTCTCTGATCGACAATAGGAGTGTATGACAATGCCAAGAGCGTATCTCCACGGAAGCTCTCGCACCCGCGTATGATCTCGTCGCAAGTGCTAGCGGCAGATCCAACATGATGGAATTCGCAGCCAGGTATCAACATCGTCCCGGCATCCCGCCATCCGTCACCTTAAACCGTCCGAGCCCGTACGACAGATGTACAACGGTGTGGAATTCACTGTCGTCCCGTCTTGTGAAACTTGGCGGTCTGGTGTTCTGGAGACGAAGGGCCTGTGCATTAATCACAATCCCATGGTCCTACCGGAGCTCGGATACGGGGGGTTTTTTGCAAGTGCAGTGCTGATCAGGAGGTTTGTGTCACAGCCCAGTGAGAATGGACCGATGCCAAGGGATAAACTGCCTAAGAGGGGAACGCCTTGTTCGTCGGGAGTCGGTAGAGGCGGATCTTAAACCCCAGTCGCTTCTCCAATGTAAGATCGGCCGGCACCCGGAGAGCGAGAATCCCGGTCTCGGGTTTTACAGAAGAGCATCTAACATTGAAGATCAATAATACGCGTTTTGGGCTTGCTGTGGCGCAACGAGCTGTAGGCAATGGGCTTCAAAGTTCAAAGTAAGCTTGTTTTTATCCGGATGGCATTTGGATTAGCTTGACAGTGAGGTTTGTCTGGTAAGCGCCGTAATCATGGAGAAAAGCATCCTTTTGAAGAGAAAAGCATAGCCCAGCCCGTATATTACCGTTAATTTGAATAGCCTTCACCATTCCCGTGATACCCAGTGCATTTCCACCGTTCTTGTTGATAGAAAGCCATTCCCGCCATGTCCTTTGTCCACAGAGATGCAGGTACCCAGGATACAAGCGTAGGGCTCCAAATGCGGGGAAAGCTTAGCTTTTGTCTGAAACAAGTGGTGGTGCATCGGAACGGAGGTATCCGAGATCTCCGACAGCTCCGAATCCGACCCCTTAAATGCTTCAGAAAGTATGTGCTTACTGCGGGAGTCTAGTTTGACTCAGGCAACGCCAAGGGAAATTTCTAAACATCGGAGAGGGAGGAAAAGAAGACGAAGCGAGGCAACGGTCAGATTTGGTGGTTGGTGATGCATGGAATGAAGTCTCGTATTGCGACATCCCACATCGACTTTGTTGTTGAATTTTCTCGCATCCATTCACCAAAAATGGCACAAGTCCAGATTAAAAGTCTGGATTACGAATACAAACATCATAAACATGCACAATGTCTCTCTTAAACGCTGCCGACTCTGAATAGTAAAGCAAAGTCGAGTGTCTAGGGTAGGTGTTCCGCTTCTTTTTAGTCGGGCAAAAATAAGCGCCATGCGAAAACGATCCGAGGTCATAGAAACAGGTCGGGGACGAGTCTTGAAATATTTCCAGATGAATTTCAAGGAAACAATAAAAGATGTTCCGTGTGCATAGGTTTTGAGGTTGAGCCAAGGACCAGGCGAAGATGTTTATGACACTCCACTTTGATTTGTATCAGCGACGAAGTTGAGCAGCAAGCGATGAGACGACGATCCGTGGGGCTTGGGGTGTCAGGTACCAAAAATACTGAAATGTGACCACCAGGCTGCGATTTCTGCCCAACGTCTAAAGACGCATGTAGATTTTTTCCCTTTCTTATAGCCTTATCTACGCAGGATATCAAGATTAGCTATGTCAATAAAATTTTTAGCAACATAGCTAATCCATTCGGGATCATTGGCGTTATTAGCATCGCAAGTCAGATCATCCAGATGATCGTGCAACTTGCACTTGACTAGAAGGACGCCCCATCAGATACGAAATCCCTCATCCTTGAACCCCGGACCCTTAAAACTGTACTCTCCGAAACGAATACCAACATCACTCTCAATAAGAGTTTTATCAATCCATTTAAAGGTCGTCACTCGACGGTCCTGTCACAGGTCGGATCTACCGAGTCAACGACAGAAACACGGTTCCTGATATTTAGCCCAACCGACCGTGCAGTTCCTACGCAAAGTCCGCGTCCGTCTCTGTCTCCTCGGCCCTGCCATATCCTTCCATGGCCAGAGGCACGAGGTCAGCCACAGCAACAGTCGGCCTTGGCCAGCTAATAGATTGCGCCTTCAGTTCACTGCGTAATGTATGGCTGGTAGGTAACGGCGAGGCTTCCTAACGTGGGCACTGAACTACCAAGTCAACCACATGGTGCTCGTCAAATAACTGGGGACCCACCGGATGATTAAGCTGATGGTTTGGAGAGGCGTACCAAGGCAGAGAGAGATTCAGAGCCTACGATCGGAGGTTCTGATTGGCTTTCTTTTGTGAGATTGTTGAGGTGGCGGTGGCAGGGCTAACTGCTGGTGGCAGTGCATGTATACGCCTGGCAGCGACGTCATTACTGGCTACCTGATGAGCCCTCAATCGTCTCTGCCCTTCTCTACCCTTCTTCATTCTATGTCTCAATATAAATTAGCTAAGAAACAGAATTGTGATAATTGCCCTTTATCAGATGCACCAATGTAAGTTATTCTATGAATAGCTAGCCGCGGTAAAAGCGCAAGGCGGCTTTAAAGCGCTAGGCGGCCTTACTTAAGTACCACCCCCTCTCATCAAGATCAAGCGGTTGGAGTGAGGGCTCTCTTTGTTACACTTTATCCGCTGCGCCCTGCCACCAAGTGGCGAAGCAGGGTGGCAGAGCGAGCACTCACTCTCAACACAGAGTGGTCTGATGACATGTGGTCTACGACGATTGGACCAGGCTGCGGGGCGAGCATGGGCGACGTTGCCTGTGGCGTTGCTCTTAGGACTTGGGCTGCTTGTCTTGGCACAGTGACGGGCGCACCTGGAGACTTGTCAGCGAGACTCGTCGATTCTAGACTAAATGAGGAATAAAAGCACACCGGTTGGAGCGTATTTCCGGTTTCAAAGAGACCTGACTCCGTCAGACAACAGACTCCGGCGCCCGACTCGACCCCAGGACCATGGCACAGCCCTATTCACATGACGTGTTTCTCGAAGCTCGCGATGATTTCCTTGGCTCCCTGTCGAAGCCTGAGCAGTCTCTCTTCAAAACGTGCCCGTCCACTGAGCAACTCATCTCTGAGGTCGCCAAATTTACCGACTTTCGACTCAATCACCGCGCTTTGGCAAAGCCACTCGACAAGTTGAAGGGTTTGAATGACCGCCTCGAGTCCTACTTCAAAGTTGTCGATGCATTTGTTCAATCAAATCCAGAGTACTCTGCCACTACTTGGGGCGCAATCCGTCTTATCTTGCAGGTACTGTACATAGCCGGATTTACAACTAACATAGCGCGGATTGCAAGAGATGCTGATTGTGTTAACGTGGAAAATAGCTTGCGAGCAACTTTGGCTCCTTCTTCAACAAACTTCTGGATGTCCTCATGAAATTGGGCCAAAAGTTTCCCCGCTATGAGGAGATCTTGAAGTGTTCACCGCAGAATATCACCCAAGGGTTCCAGCATTCATTGAAAAAGTTCTATCGCGACCTATTCGAGTTCTTCACGGCCGTCGCCAAAGTTTTCAGGCGAAAGAATGGCGGTAGGTTTAGATGACTGTACCTCTGAAAGTATCCAGATGCAGGCTGACCCGAGACTCCTGTAGAGCTAAGACGAGCAATCTTCGTCGTCGCAGACGTCACTTTTCGACCATTCCAATCCCAATATGGACACTTCCTGGATAATATCAAGTTCCATTGTGATGTCCTGGCTGAGGAACTGGAGTTGCTTCAGTTGAAGGTACTCCTGCAAACACAGGCGGAACAGACCGCTGGGTTTGAAACGCAGGAACAACAACAAGCAAAGCAGGAGAAAAAATACAATGAGCTCTGTCAACAGTTGGCGGAAAAGGGGAGAAGTGAGGGAATTCGTAAGCGTCGAAATCTCTCAAAGTCAGCTGCGGCTAATTTCTCGAAATGTAGGCACAATCAAGGAAGACCTCAAGAAGTGGCTTAACCGGCCCGTGGACCAGGAAATCTATGAGGCCTTGGAGGCAGCAGATGGCGTCCGATTAGATGGCACAGCAGAGTGGATTTTCAGCGAACCAGAGTTCTTGTCTTGGAAGTCCCAACGGGCCATTGCGGATGACGACGGGTTTCAGAATGTTCTCTGGGTTAAAGGTGAGTGAGCCTGAACACGCCGAAACTCGAGACTCGCCCATTCAGGGAACTGAACAAGGTAACAGGAAATCCCGGGACGGGAAAAACAGTTCTAGCATCGTCTGTGCTGAAGTTTTTCCAGGACACCCATATTGAAGACGAAACAGCGATGCCGGTCTCTTATTTCTTCTTGTACAAATATGAGGTGACAAGAAATCCGCGAACAGCCTGGAGTCTCATGCTCTCGTATATTCTGGACCACTTCTCTGACGACAAGGATGTGCTTAATGCCTTCTCTTTTGCTAAGAATGGATCAGGCAATACTTATGCCCTTGTAGCCGAACTTGTTGGACTATTTCAAATGGTGGCCTACCGACTCCCACGGTTGATCTTACTCCTTGATGGCCTCGACGAGAGCAACGATCCTAAAGAAGTGGCAGCTTCGGTAGCATCGGTGCTCCGTGGTACGGAGGCAAAAGCGATTCTATTCAGTCGACCAAATGTTGAAGTCCTCCAAGCCCACACCAGGCTTTCACTGAGGCACATTGATGTTGCTCGCGCCAAAGTGGATTCGGATGTGCACCGGATTTTGCAAACAAATCTCGACCAATTCATGCCTGGAGAGTTGCCGGCGTACTGTCCCATGTCCTGGATTGTTTCGCACTTGGTTGATTGCGCCAACGGAATGATGCTCTGGGCTAGGCTGATGATAGATTATCTGCGGCAGCTTGAAGACGCAGACGCCCGATTCGAAGCAATTACGACAGTTACGCGCCACGAAGATCTGGTTAAAATGTATATTCGGATCTTACAACTTATCTCGAAGAAGCTCCAGGTCGAGCGAAACATGGCGAAGCGAGTATTTCTGTACCTGGCCTATTCGAATCGTCACCTCGACGCCAGTGAACTTCGGGAGGCCACTCTATACTGGCGGAAGCCATCGATGTCGCCGGGGGTCCGAGGAGACATTTCACCCACTGTTTCAGAATCGGAATGGTTTCATTCTGCGGTTCTCGTACGATGCGCAAGTCTTGTCGAGAGGCGCGGTCTCGGGTATGGATTTGTTCACCAATCTGCGCTAGAGTTCTTTTGGACGGGTTTGGATTCGAATAATCCCGAGTGTCAGGATCCAGACATAGCACAGTTCCTGGTCCGGCCGGCTGAAGGCCACATCCAAATCGCCGCCGATTGCCTCACGTATCTCACCACCAGACTTCCTAGTGCGCCACTATCCGGAGACATGAAAGTCACGATTGAAAGGCAGAGGATTCAAGACTGCCTGCCTTTTGCTGCCTATACGGCCGTTTCGTGGCCGAGTCATCTCAAATCTGGTATGGAAGCAGTGGCACGCACATCTCGTTCAAACCAGCCCCACCTTCTCAAGCCGCTTTTGGAGATCCTCGAGACGTTGTCAATGTTCGCCTCCAACAAACTGGCCATCATGACATGGATTGAACTGCAGTACACTGTGTCTGACGACATCCAGCATCTTGATGGTATCGAGGATTGGTGTACCGCATTCGACTCCACCGTCCGAAACCCGCCTCGCGAGCTCAAGGATATCCCAACGACAATGCGCTGCCTCTATACAGATCTCAAGGCACTCGATTCCAAGTGGGGTCGAACCCTCAGAGGAAAACCGAACTCGATTTGGTTGGATATTACAGCTTACTTTGATTCTCCGTTCTTGCAGAAAACGAATGCCGTCACCGTGTACTCTATGGAACCTGCTAGCCCCGAAGATGGGAGACTGAGTTCTGATCCGCTGACCTTGATGTCGAGGGAATCGGGTGACAAGTCGTTTAACGCTGTTCTGAGCATATGGTCAACGAAGTATGTTACTCAACCAAGCCTTGCATATTCCCGACTAGCGGTTCGCAATTTTCTAACCTCCTCGCTTTTAGAGAGTTTGAAGAAGCGTGGATTAAATCTACCAAGTGCAAAGTGCTCGACGAGGAGCGCTTCACTGACTGGGTAGCTCTATTCGAGAAGTATGACAAACGATGTGATCCACCCAAGAAAGTCGTTGAGGCCAGAATCACTCTGGAGCGCGAGGAAATAAAGCAACATCTGCAGACTTCGCTGGTCCGTCGAAGACTCTTCGCAGGTCAAAAATCAAGAAATGAACGCCACGTCTCTCATACGTGGTCACTAGCATTTCCAATGGCCATAGGACCCCAATTGGATATGTTCCTTGTGCTTGGTAGGGCGTATTTTTTAGATACGAAGCGCAGCTTTACGACTACGGAAGATCCTCCGGTACGGTCCGTTAACCTAACTGAAGTCAATGGGCGACCTTCGAGCGTGCCAGGAAAAGGGAAAGGCAGAGCAAATTCGACATGGGCAGAGACATCCTTGGCGTTCACCTATTCCTACCAAATCAGCGATGACAGCCGATATATTCTGCGGCAAGAGTTGAAATGTCTTACAACAGTGGACGTGACGGAACCGGTCATATTTGCCCTCTCGGCACTTGGAACGGATGATACCAGAGAATGCTACACCCTGCTTGGGCAGTTTGGCTCCCGAGAGAAGATGGAACAACTGGCCTGTTGCAGCCTCCACCAATCTCTCCCTCTCGTTCTATTCCATACTAGGACCATCGGAGGACCCCAAATTGTTCGATTATGGGGGTTCAAGTCGAACGTCTCCCGTGGAGGCTGGCCCCTCGAGTCAGAGTCGAATACGACAGGGTCACCTAGCAGCTTGTCGACTCCTTGTCCACCACTGTCGGGAATTAAGATGCTTCACTTCTCTCCCTGCGGGAAAAATGCTGTCGTAACGCTCGCTGGACTGAAACGGCAAGAGTTTTCGTTGGAAATGGACACTGTCTTTCGGAAAGCATTGCAGGCAGCTCAACGCGCCCATTCGCGCTCTGCGGTAGAGCATTCGGAAGAGTCAACGCAACTAGTCCAAGCGGATCAGAGCAGCGCGCTTGTCTTTCCCAGTTACGGGTTAGAATTGGGTCAATCGCTGGTGACGGGTTCAGCCACGCATACACTCTCCTTGTCGACAGGCAGCAGCCAGCAAGCCCTTGTAGCTGTGCAGTTCAGCGGCGATACGAAGACCAGCCAACAGATCTTGTCCTTTCCCGATTCGTGGCAGGGAATGGACAGTGGTGTCAGTGCATCGGTCGGCGAGTGTAGCGCTCGGGAAAATCATCTTGATATCACAATCAATCGGTCGAGTAAAGCCTGGTACAATGCTGTGGAATCGAAGGGGGTCATTATGCCATTTTTGGCGCGCAAGGATATCAGGGCAATGCTGCCGCCAGAGAGTACAGGTCCTGGCATTGGTACCAAACGCCCTGCAGACACAATTGATGGCCCTTCCCTCAGCCACGGCCATCACGTTGCAAAACAACGACGTCTATTGGAACCAGCGAAAACTGCCGTTGGAAACGAAGCTATCAGCAGAAGCGGCCAGGAGTTCAACGTGTCGATGCCAATCCACGACGCGGACCAGTTCCCTTTGATATTTTACCAGAATTCCACCGATTAGTTGTCTTTCTGCTAAGTTAGTTTTAAAACGTGATTTTTTCTGAATAGAACTATATATACTATATTAAATAATTTTACTTTAAAATAAAATATAGTAGCTATCTTTTATTACTCTAACTCTTATAATTACCCCACTCCTTTTAAAGCTTTATCTTAAGATACTATATAGATATAAAATTAAGTTTTTATAGTAATTTTCTAAGATAAATATATATAGTGTTTCTTTTAATAAGATACCGACTTTAAATAGTAAAGTAAAATTAAGAGTATAAAGTAAATATTCTATATTTTTTAAACTGAAAAAAATAGGCAGTAAAAATAATCTGAGGTATAGGAATAGGAAATACTTCGGTGACAGATCTTTAAATATTCCCAGATGAATTTTAAGGAAACAACAAATAGATGTTCCATATGCGCAGGTTTTAAGGGTGGGCTGTTATGGGCTCGAGCTGCAGGCTCGCGCCCTAAGAGAGAATCGGGCCACGTGATCACGGGGTACTTAAGGGCCCGGGCAAGGCCCGGACTGTAAGGAGGGACTTTTCTCTATGATTATCAATAACATCATACGGCGCCCATTCAGCATTCGCATTGGGGCCAGCCTCATTACATGGGCTAAAACCAGTCGGACACTCCGCTTTAATTTGGGTCGTTTTGATATACGCCTCTGGACGTGAAGCACTTCCACAGTCTGTAGTGCACATGGAAGTTTTTGAAGGCACTTCTTTTCCGTCTTATTACCTTCGGCAATGCTGAACTTCATGCTGAACTCACTTGACGCTATCCAACGTCCTCGTGATGTTAATTTCCCCGCGAGAAGCGTTTTGCCCAGGCGCCAGGAGGGAGCAATCAACCAGGGGGTAACCAACCAACTCGGGCAGTCCGACTCATTGAGGCCCACAAACTCCACCCACCAGGGTTGCATTAAGATGAGAAGCAGACGCGCGTCCCCTAGAAATTGAGAAATCACCATCAGAAAGGGAGTGAGTTGGGCAACATGTTTCCTGTGCTTCACCAAGTCATCCAGCACTTCCAGCAGGGCAGAGAATTTGAATACCAGTATAGGTACGTGTTGGTATCTCCAGACTGCCACAGAGCCGTAGTAAAAGTTTGGGCCTCAAGGGTTTTACTCAAGGGTCCTGCGTAAGGCCTGCTAGCTCCTGTGGATATGCAGGTCGCCCCAAAAGAGTTCGCTTGCATGATTTATTGCCAATAATTACCAATCGCGACTCAGGCGGCCACTCTCGCAGTAGCGGGTTAGAACTGTGCGTTGGCTCTCGTCTGAGTATTGCACGCAACTTTCTTACCTCGTGCGCGACAGAAATATGCAGAATCTTCTGTTTTATCCAACCCTATGCTGTAATGCCCCTCATCGCTTATTTGTGCTCCTGGTAAGTGGGTGCTGTAAAACCATCGGATTTGCTTGATGCGAGGAAAAGATTCCGGGATCAACAACACGCCCTTCACAACACCATGTGTCTGGATCAGATTCCCAACAGCTCTCCAGTTTGTGCATAACATGGGATATTTTACTCTCTCGCTTTGCCGTATTCTCACCGCCTGGGGGACAGGGATATTGTGGATATCCCGGCTGATTTACCAACATGTGGGGATATGACTGGGGATGGGGATGTGCCTCTCCGTACGTGCGTAGCGAATCTCACAAGACTCCAGGTTTTTCCAGGGCTCTGCCGCCGTGTGAGGCAAGATTCAATCCCATGGGCCATTGCACGCGAGACAGTCTGGTCCCTCCGACATTGAATAGCCGCTATGGTTCTAGCTTCGAGACAACCACAGGCACCAGTCGGGGATGACTCTCCAATTATATTGCTACGGGCTATTCAATAGTGCACTTTGTCTCAATAGCTTGTTTTGCCACCTAGGGGCTCCACTGCGAATTCCAATAGTGCCTTTTTCAGCTTCATGGAAGAGGCCGGATCTGTCTGCCACGAATCCCACGATGGCACGCCCATGGACTGTCTGTTGGCTAGTGACAATTATCGATGTTCTAGGCCATTCAGCTGTGCCTAAAATAAGCAAATTTACCACTGCCTTAGCAGAATAAACAATCACTTGTATAAAGGGTACGCATCGTGCCCTCCCAGGTCATCTCGACCATCGACACCTTAAGATTTCGACCTAATCCACCATTCAATCCGATTACGTTCAAAATGGTGTCCATCAAAACGCTTCTCGTCTTCCTCGCCCTTGGGGCCGATGTCCTCGCCAAGGACACCTACCGCCCAGTCGTCTGCTCCACCAAACTTGGCACCAAGTTTGTGAAGTATCCCTCGACCAAGACTTCGACCAAGACCGTGTATGCCACCCAAACCGAGAAGATCTACAAGCGAAATGATGTCACCATCACTCCCCGGGCGATCACGACTACTGTCAGCGAGACCTTGACCGAGACAAGCACCACGACGGCGGAGACGGAGACGGAGACTGCTACCGTGACTGAGACTGGTAAGACTGTGCATGTAGTTTCAGTGCTGTTTCGGTGGCTAACACACACATAGATACCTCAACGGAAAGCACCACGATTACCTCGACCTCGACCGACTACGTCACATCCACTGAGTACTCTACCTCTACCTCGACCAGCACGATCGCTACTCCCGCCAGCTTCACCCCCATCTCTCAGAGCCCTGGCTACGTTGCCAAGCGAAGCCTTCCCTGCGAGCGGGCCGCCAGCGCCAATCCCCCCAAGGGCAACACTCTTCAGTGCAAGAAGGGTTCTGATCCCATCTTCGGCGTTCGCCAATATGCTCAGAGTGTCGATTGCACTCGAACCCTTGTGCGCATCGTCAAGAAGACCGTCACCGTTTACATCAAGCCTTGCACCACTACCCTTAAGGCCCAGACTGTGACCGCCACCACCACTCTTACTGAGACGGCTACTACTACCGAGTACCCTGCTGATGTTTCGACCACCGTGACTGAGACGACCTCGACTACCGTTACTGAGACTACTGAGAACACTGAGACGACTACCGTCACCGCTACCTGTGAGTTACACGATCCACAGCTATTCCGACGATCGGGCTGCTAACATATTACCTAGCTACTATTGAGACTGTGGTGCCCGCTGCCACTCCTTACTACGCCGCATGCGGCGCTGAGAACATCATCAGCACCGCCAACGGCGGCAAGCCTATCACGCTTGTCCAGGCTGCTGCTGGTGGTAGCTTCAATGTAATTGGCAGCTCACAGACTGCTTACAGCTGCTGTGTTCTCTGCCAAAACACCGCCAACTGCCTTGCTTCAATCCTGAGCGGAACTAGTTGCTTCGGTCTCATCCGAACTACTTGCGCAGTCGGCCAACTGGCCTCAGACAACTACCGCACTGGCACTGGCACTGCCTTCACAATGAGCAACGGTGTTTGTGGCATGATTGCCAATGGCGGCAGTCTGTAATGATGTACTGGGATTTACGAATATATGTTTCTTCGGCTGAATTTGTTTAAAAATATGCCTTAACCTTCTCCGGGCAGACAGTCTGAACGTGTTTTAGACGGTAAACACTTCTATTTCTTCCGACTCTGCCTTTTGTTTTAGATATTTTATTTATATATATTCCAATTCCTGCTCGAGGAAATTTAATGTTTCAATCCGCTGCGTTTTCATTGTAGGGCGATGGAGCAAGATAGCAGACGTCTCGTCAAACCATATTACGTTCATTCCGCCCTCAACAGTCTAGTGTTGATGAGCAAAACACCAATGCACCCGAAAAATATCTTAGGCAGGCAGATTCAAGACAATTAGTCAATTGCTGAATACGAATACAAAAAGGCGTTTAAACAGACTACGCGTCGCGCTTCAAGAGAGAAACCTGACTTGCTATTGCTCTGGAACGCTAGCGGTTTCGTCCACTGAACTCGACTCATAGGCCAAAGACCAGCTACAGCTGACGGGACCTTGGTTTAGCACTAGGACCATTACTAGCATGATAGCTAAATGTACCAGACGTGAAATTAACAAAGAATATCGCATTTCTCTGGTGCTTATCTGACAAGCTAGAGATGCGAAGCAACCAATTGAGCTTTGGTCGACCCAAACTCAGAAATTGCGTAGTTGAACCCCCGCAAACGGTTGTCTTTGTTTTTCTGAAGAAGAGTTCTATAGCGGAGCCTGAGAATATATCTCAAAGTCTCCTCCAAGATCCCAATGATCCCGTCATAGCCTTGGAGATCAACGGATACCAGACGAATGCTCTGTCCTTCTCTTGTCTCCCTGCGGAATACATTTTCGAACCCTCATTGAAACTGAACCTTTGTGACTTTTCGTCCATAGGTCACCAGGTTCAATGATCTCTTCCATGTTGAGAGGGTTTGGGCGTAATCCAAAACTGACACCGATGGTGGTTCGCGAATTACGACTTGCCCAAGATGAGGTCCCCGACAGAATTGATTTGGAGCTCTAGCGGATCCTTTGGTGGGCCACTCAATAGAGCTATGTGCCGTTACCACATGATCGAATCTTGATATGCACCGATGATTCCCCTAATAACGAGGGACTGATGTGCCGAGGCTATGAGAGGGATACGTTACTACGACAGACGTCTCATCGTATTGTACTAGATTAATTAGTAGTGCCCACTGAACAAGCTGAGGCCTCGAAGCTATGGTCTGCGGCGGATCTGAAAATTCCCGAGACGAGGACCTGGAAGGCATAAGAACCTCTACATTCCGGGCTCACTGCTTCAATGAGCATGGCGCGTCTTTAGCAAATACGGACGCCCATGCTTCAAGATCAAGAATCATCATGGCGAGATTGTGTACCTGTCGCAGAGCTCGAGGCCAACTCAGACCGATGGTGGAGGCAGTCTTACGATTGTCTTGCCCGCAACAAATGTGACCGTTCCAACTGTGGTAATCAATGGAGCTGGATCACCAGAGACTTTGCTTCAACCGGCTGAAAAGGCTTTCGAAAAACTATCGGCGTTCGCTCAAAACGGAACATTGCAGAACGCACACGGCAAAGACGGGTGAGCTGTCTTCTCAAACATTAATGATGAAGCAATGAAGACGATTGACAAACTTCGTGATATCTACAAACAACAATCTTCTGCTGGTGTCGTATTCAACACTCTGAGTTTGCATGGCTCGGCTCAGATACAGACAACGAGTGGCCAGGAGGCGATTGGTCTTGTTGGCAAGGCCTAATGTCTGGCGTTGGGAGGTTTATGAATTTAGTCTTTGGGTTTGGAAGACTTACGGTTAACCTACGGGAAAAGCGCAGTCCTGCAGTCAGAACTCCCGAGAAGGCTTTGAAGGCGATTTCAGGTCTCATCGAATGGGTTGGAGCTGAGCTTGAGGATACTGGAGGAAATTAAATCCTGGCATTCCAGTCCCGAACTTCCCACCATAATCTCTCATCAAAAACTTGAGACGGACAAAGAAAAGGACAAGACAAGATGGACGTTAATCTGTGGGGACTAGCCAAGTCAATATGGCCATTAGCAAACACAGAACTCTTCCAAACACCCAATGTGAATGAATCTGCTCGTTGCCGGAATGTGAGTACAATTCATATCCGTACCTCTGATGTTAATCAAGCTCCTTCGTATGTACTCTGCCCTGTAGGTCTCGGCGGCTATCCTCTGATTTATTGTGTACAGGTACTGAAGCGGAGATGGCTATAGCTCTTAAGTATTGGCTAGATCGGACTCTTGCGATAGGAGCCAATTAGTCTAACGATTTAACGTAAGCGTCGTTTATAGTGAGGTGATGGATCCGTTAGGGTCAAACTGATCAGCGCAATAGAGTTCAAAGCGATGAAGATCATGTTCCTCATTGCTTGGGCCCGGATCGGCCGGCCCGGTCTTCAAGGGGTCCTCTGAACCCCCTGCCTAAGGTCATGATATCAACCTATCAGAGGTTCTGTCATATAGAGTCACCTTCTAACATGAGGTATTTTTGCGGTGAATCCTTTCTTCTTTTGTAAATATCCCGAATTCATCTCTTCAGGACGCTGAGCGTAACTAAAAGAGAGAGAAAAACACTTACAGTTTCGATTGAAACCCTTTCGCAAAAACTAAGCAAAGATGAAAGGCACCAAGTGTGCCTTCTCAATATTTCCAGAGATCGGCTTAATTTCTTGGCGATGGCCGCGCGTTTTGCTAAGAAACCATTCTATGCAGTTCCTGAATTGGACGAACATTGCCCCAGAGATCAATGAAGCCATGTCTTGCGTCCATCAAATAATGATCTATGAGTGCTGAGGGGCTTTGCTTTGCTAGATCATTGAAGAATGGAGTAGATACCTCGTCAATAGACTTTGTTCTAGAGATGAGGTGACGTTCTTTTTCTACACTGCTCTTTCGTGAGACGCCTCGGATGATTTGATACAAAATGTTTGGGGAAGATGTGATGCTTGAGCGTGATTGAAGATTTGGAATGGTCACCGGCTTCTTACATCTCCGGATAATTCTAACTATCTAAAATTGAACGTATTCTCCTTGAAGAACCCAAAACACTCCCATAAACGAAGCTTCCATGCTCAGAGGCCCCTTGCAACAGATTGAGAGTTATTCTCAGCCCGGATGGAGACAGTTCAACTTCCTATATCATGATAAATACAGGCTCAAGTTTGATTCCCTCCTCGCCACCAATAACCGTTATCAGATTTGACTCGTAACCACATTCCCTAGCATAACCCTGACCATACTCCTGACATAAACCTGGAGACTTGTTTATCAATTGGATCCACCCCGGCTCTTCCAGCCCGTCATCGATGACGAGCTTCTTAACGAGCTTGACGTAGTAGTAAGCATCGCAGGTGTAGTACCCTCCAGTCTCTGGTGCGCATCGAACTCCTTCAAAAATGTGTAGACACTGCCGAGCGGCATGTATTCAAGCAACGGCCTGAGTTCGTCTGGGAACATGTCGGCCCCGTGGTCTTTGATATCCTCATTGACACGGTTGAGCCTCAACACCTGCATCCAGGACACGATGTCGTCAGCCAGCAGGAAAGCCGGGAACCGGGCCTTTGCCATGTCTTCGAGGATCCACGTGTTTCGGAAGTATGGCCTGTTGAGGAATCCCGAGACGGCCTTGTAGCTCGGCACTTCACGCGGATCTGTAATGCCTTCGGGAATATCGCTCAAGTGAGCGACAGGCCCCATCCACTGCATGATAGGGGCGTAGTCCTCTGGGTGGAGCTCCCGGTCACCCGGTTCCCCGAATGTGAGAGGCATGCATTTATCCCACGCGCGGATGATGTCGATGGCGAGATCAGAAGTCGGGTCTTTGGGCCCCAACCAGCCAACTACCATCTTGGCGTGGCGGTATGCGAGTGCTGTCTGTGAGAGCCGCTCGGATGTCTCACGCGCGTCCCGCCTGTTGATACATAGTAAATCAAGCCATATGCGCAGAGGGGGCCGCGTAGTGCCCGACCTGGACGGCTCGGCGAAGATGTGTCGTACGTTCTTGAGGAGGGAGCGGAGCCAGCTGGGCGGCTTCTTGGGGGGCAGCGGCGGATGTGGTTTGCTCCGGCTTTGTTGGGGCTGAAGATCTGCTGTAGAACCGTCTGGAGTTGGCGGTGATGCTGATAGAAAGACGGCTCGCACGTATCGTAGCGCCTCGGCGACGTGGATGGGAATTGCGACCCTGGAGCCGTTAAGCACGATGCACTCAGTGACGGCGATATCACCGTAGAGCGCCGAGAGGCCAATGAACTCGGACGAATCGCTTATGCTCTCATGCACCAAGCGGCACACGACCTGCTCGTTGATGTTGTTGGTTGAGGTCGGCTGCAGCTCGAGTAACCGCACCTCATTTTCGCCTCGATTGAGAGAGCGGTACCGGATTGACGTCATGCCTTCTTGAGGCATCGTTCCAGTCTAATAAGCTGCATGGCCTTTATGCAGGTCTATTTTGAGGCAGTGTTGGTGACAGTTGGGTGGGTGGGTGTGAGCTTTTCAAGGCTGTTCCATGCGGGAAAGAATGGCGGTCCCCAATTTTTATCATTATCATTACGACTGCCGTGGCACTTATGATAACAGCGGTCAGGCTATTTCTGAGCTAACAACATGACAGGCCCCGTGAGTAGGGTCCCCAAGGCTGTGCCGCATTAGGCGAGGGTTGTAATGAACGCGGCCTGATCAGCAGAAGGGATTGCATAATTTGAACCAGGCCCACAGGCTAGCTGAAGCCGGTATTCTGTACCCTTACGCCTAATCATCGGATGGTTCAACCCTTGGAGTTGGAGCCGGCTGGAGCATGCATTATATTTAACATCCATGATTCTCGGTTTCCCACACACAGATTGGTGTAAGTACTTATCAACCTTGGCAGCCCCTTTCCTGCCAGAGGGAACCCTGTGTAATAGGGCGTCGTTGCTATGCCAGCCCTCCTACAAGGGTTTTCGTATCGAAGGGATCTAGAACATCCTGCCTGCCGCGACCTTGCCTGCCGAGACCGAGAGGATTTATCTTGCCGAGGGCTATGGGGTTAGCATGAAGTCTTCACATACCAACGAGCTGGGCGCCGGAAAAGATCTAGCCTCGGGGTCCAGTCCGAAGGTATCCACATGTCTGGGTTATCAGAGGTGGCTACTGTACTACGTGATAGCAGCCATCGATGAGATAGAAATCAAAAGCTTCTACGCGAGCCAAATGCGTCTTTCCTCATGAAATCCACCAAATGGCTTCTGAGTAATGGTAATAATGGCGTTGTTGGAAATCGAAGTCATGGTGATGTTTAAGTGAATATGAACAGGAGGATCGGCACTCTACAAACACGCTATGCGAGAGCGAGAGCGAGTGAACGCGTCATGTAACAACGGAGCAGACGACATCTGCTCCTCAACTACTGCAATGCTCGTGAGCAAACCAAACCATCAAACATGCCATACGGAGTAGTTACTCCATCACTAGGGTGGCGAATGCTAGAGTATCTCACCGCTTCACGCAGCAAACAACGCATACATGCTACTATTCCCAAGTCGGCCAAAGCCTTGCTAGTAGGCTTACTAGTGTGCCTCCAGAATTGGTCATGGGATTCCGACTGAAGTTCTCACGATAAAGGCTGCGCGCCTTAGAGTGAACATTCCGTAGATGTTATCAACTATACCTAAATTTTTACAGATGAAAGACGAGGCGGCAATTAAAAAACTGTGGTCTCATCCCACTAAAAGTTAAATTTAATTATTTCTGTTCTTCATTACGTAGCATCTTACGATGCTCCAGTTCTTCCTCATTGTGGAGAAGAACAAGGAATGAAACAGGGAAGCCTTGTTGGACCCCTGCTAAATGCTTGCTAATGCCTGTTCGATATCTTCCACTGTTTGGAGCACCTCTCCACACCTCCCCAGCAATGGGATTGGATGCTTCCGTATCTGCGCCGTAAGTGTTCGCCGATGACAGGCGTCTGTATCAACGAGTACGCGCTAATTGGCTACAGTATAGAACGGATGCTGTACCCAGTATGTTGTTGGTCCATGACCAGACCAAGAGGATAAGTGATTTGCAGAGGGGGGAGCTCTTTTTCCAATCGTGAGGGATTTCGTGATCGAAATGGAAGTACAAGGGAGCATAGATCATCCATCGATTTTACTGTATTGAGAGACTCCTCCGGTCTGCCAACGCGGCCTTGGGACGTGAAGACGGAGCATGTAGGACTGGGAATCTCTTCAGGGTTCATATAAATTAGCAGAGGGACCCAAAGCTCGGACTCACTCCTGGACCACAAATCTCTGTAATTTCCCAGTGTCGATCGCAATGGTTCTCCCCTGGTGTTTATCCTGGTCTCACCAGAGCTACTGGGATGAGTTTTCCCTGAAGGGGCTCAAGATCAAAGTCAAAAAGCCGAAAAACGACGCTTTCCAGGGTAGTCCAGCTGGGATTCCCCCGTACTTCTGGAACAAGGGCCTCCGGAACCGTTTCAAGAGGCTTCTAGGTCGGAAGCTGAGACGAGACCCTTTCCCTGTGTACGCGGGTTACTCAGAAGCGAGGAGTCTAATTGGAGATGGGACTGTGGCTGAATTGGAAGCCCTGTCCCTTGAGGCTCGAGACTTGGTGATCCAAGTGTTTGAAGACGCCAAAGACGCCAAAGACGCCACCGAGGCGTCTGACGGATCGGCACTAGACGAAGCGTCGTCGTTGTCCTCGACAGAATCAGGACCCCGGCTAGTCTCTCTGCGGCTGTCGTCTGACCTGGATAGCTGGAAAACAACCCAACACGCAGCGGGCAACATCTTGCCGCCGAAAGGACACGGGTTGGCGCAGGCTTCAGACGCGCTGCTGGAAATATTTGGAGCAGCAGGCTGGCCGGAAGCCTTGAAGACGAACAATGCGCTCTTCGGCTGTGGCATCGCCAGCTTGCTGATGGGAGCTGCCGACGCGCCAACCATGTTCTCCAACTACGTGACTGACATGGCCTTCTACTACGAGCACGGCTACAACTACGTCTTCCCGTCGCTAGAGCCGCTATTCGAGAAAGGCCTGGACGATCCGCATGCGCTACGGACTCCGGGGGGGCGACAGCGGCGTGGCGCCGTCCGCGCTGGCAAGCGCTACGTCCAGGGCAAGATCGCGCTAGAGAAAGATCACAAGGCCGATTTGACGAACCGATCGGCGCGACTAAGCCGGAGGACGGCGCAAATCATCTCCCTGTCGGAGAGCAGCCTGTTGGGAATGGCAGCCGAGGCGATAGCGCGTGGCTTCGACGCTGCCGCCGTCATGAGCGACTTGGTGTTTAGCTCGCCGGGCACCGATGTTGTCGACGTTGGGTGTGACTTGGTCAATTCCGAGGTTATGAACTCGTTTCTGAATGTGACGGACATCACAGACACTGGCATCGTGAGCGAAGAGGTGCTGCGCCGCGTGTACGATGCCTACGCCGTCACGGGAGCCCGCATGTTGACGCAACGATGGCATGAGCCCGTGGCCAGGATGTGCGCCGCGCTGTATACATGGCATATTCAAAACGACCGTCACATGTTCTTCCGCCGCGCCCTTCTGGGCTGGTCCAAAGCCCGGAAAACGCCGGCCAAGCCTCAGTGCGAGGCGGATTTCGACGAGGTGTTTGACAAGACGTACCGCACTACAGGCTTCTCGAGACCTCTTGATCCCAAATATGCGTGCTCCGGCGAAGATACGTGTGATCACGTCGATCATTTCCTCCAGCGCCATGAGGATGAGCCGATACTCAAGGAGCTCTGGTGGTTTCTTGTCTTAGGCCCGCTGGAGTATGTCAGGGGAGGCCAGGTTGATGAACGGCGCGAACAAGACCTTGCCGAGGGCTCGCGGCTACGGATGGCCAAGCTGTTCACGCGAGGTCGAGTCCTGGAAATGGTCTGGCTCATTGCTCATGCGAACCACCATGCCTGGCAGGTCAATTACCTGTTTGAGGCTGCCATGTTCGGTAGTATACTTGATGGGGGTACGCTTGCTGGCAAGCTGGACAGGCAGGAAGAGAGCTAGTCGTGGCACATGGAGCTTATGTCCTTGGCCTTTCAATTGGCTAGTGTTTGCTCGGAGTCTCGTCATGTTGTAGGACGAGTCGGTGGGGGGATCGTTGTGATTTATCGTTCAACTGCATATAGGATGCGAGTTCTGGACTATTGTCCTCGGAGGCTGGGAGGCATCATTGCTTTCTACGCTTAGCGTCGTGAATGGAATTATTTTTTGCTTCAACCGTCCCTGAATGACAACCGATAGTGTCCCGACGATTTGACGAGGTGACGTTTCATATATGCTGTACCGGGGAAGTGAATGAGTAGCTATGACGAGCATGAAGTTGGAGACCGCTCTGGCGATATAATAAACTGACTTAAATTGGAATGGGCTTTGGGTCGCAGCACAGAACGCTGAGCTGCAGAATGGGTTGGCATAAGACAATACTGTGGGCAGATACCGGCCTTGCAGAGATTGTAAAACAGTTGTTAATAATGCTTAGGTGTGAGATACTAATTCTTGACAAAACGCAAGTGGGAATGTCGGAGCTGCATTAGCAATGGTATCCTGACCGGCGCCATCAAATCGTTCATTAGTACTTTCATGAAAACGAACGTCATCCTGAAGAGATCACCGAAGAGATTGATTGGAGGAGTTACTTTTCTGTGCTGCTGAATGATGCACAGCCTAAGGTCCCCTCCGACTCCTACAATGCCTTTTGGGTCTCGGTGTTGAACTATGATTGGATTCCATGACGCTGAAACTCGCCAAATTCGAATGTGTTCTGGATAAATCATCAAAACTCCCACCAATAAAATCATCCATGCCATCATCCAAGGCCTCCCGGCTCATTGGGAACGATCAGATTGTGGGGGCCTGAGCCTTTTTTACCTGTGACAAGCTTTCTTGAATGTGATTATATCATAGGTAGCATAGTCGCCGTCCGTTGCGGGAAGAAGACAGGCGGCCATTTAGCATAAACATCAGCCTAACAAACGCGTTAGCTGTATAATTCTGCGTCGAATTTGCATCGCTAAAGTAAAGTCTCGGGACGCATTGGAATTTTCATGTATTTGAACTTTACACTACTAATTCTTCTGCACTATTAAGAATGCCATTGCACGTTAGCTGTGTCAATGCCGGCTTCTACTACGGCGACCAGGGAAGAGGGGCTAAGGTCTCGGGGCGAGAGGAGATGCAGTACAAGAGTGCAGCATAGATACGTGTTGAGTGGCAAAGCTTTTACTCAATACGTCAATGGTGCTAGTAGATAAATCTAGAAGTGACGACATCAAAAGAGAACGGAAGAAAGTCTACCGGGAACGCTAATAAAGATGTCATGCTTATTTGAAACTGTAAAACTACTGGTCTATGATGATCCAGTCCGGGACTTGCCCCCGCACGAGGGGTGACTGAAGTCTGGGACGGCATTTGGATGATGTCAAGTATTAATACGATAAGACATGCCAAGGCTTTCTAGGTTATGAAAATGTAACGTAAACACTATCTAGCAGAAACACCGGAGAAGTCGGTCAGTGTTCCGAATGCTTGGCGTGAAAGGAAAGCACATGACCCATGAGACTCGGGATGCTGAGCCGGACATGAATCTCAGATTCGATTGCAATTGGTTCATGTATAGCCTAAAACTTTATTTACACGAATATAAGTTACATTGAAACACCCTTCAGCGATGAGCACATCGTGGGTGGCGTGATTGGGCCCGGCGCTGATCCAACTAGTGCTCGTTTCGTAAGAAGTATTTCGGATGCTGCGTCTCCTTGGAAAATTGCTCCGTTTTGGGGTTCAGCGCTGCTCCGTCCACCAAAATCGGAATTGGGCCTTGAGTTGTTTGTTAATGTCCACGAGATGCTTGGAATCTAAGCTGGGAAGACATGAATATAAAACCCCTTCTCCTGTGGAATACATAACCAGCCGGACAACACGGCCTTCGCCCTTCATTCCAATCATCGCCAATCTACATTATCCGCTCAACTCATTTCAAATGCATACTCAGCTCTATAACGGTCTACTTGCTGCCCTGTTGGCTGGGGCTGCTCATGGCCACGGCTATGTAGCCACCATCATCGCAGACGGCGTCACCTATCCTGGCGGCCTTCCATGGAGCGCCTCGGTCGATGCAGTGGGATGGGCTGCTGCAAATCAAGACAACGGTTTCGTAGCTCCAGATGCATTTGCAACTGCCGACATCATCTGCCACAGGAGCGCCACGCCCGTGGACGACGCTGTGACAGTGAAGGCCGGGAGTACCATCACGTTGAACTGGAACACCTGGCCTGAGTCGCATCACGGCCCAGTCATTGAATACCTGGCGCCTGTTTCTGGGGAATTCGCCAGCATCACCAAGACAAATCTTCGGTGGACCAAGATCGCCGAGAAAGGCCTGATTTCGGGCTACAACCCCGGTGTCTGGGCTGCTGACCAGCTCGTGAGCAATGGCTTCTCATGGAAATTCACCGTCCCCAGCAAACTCCGCCCCGGACGCTATGTTCTTCGCCACGAAATAATCGCTCTTCACTCTGCCGGCCAAGTCAATGGAGCTCAAGCCTACCCCCAGTGCATCAACCTCAACGTCACTGGCAGTGGATCGGCTACTCTTACGGGAGGAGACTTCACAACGTTTTATACTCCCCAGGACCCTGGCATTCTGTTCAACCTGTATCAGTCATTTTCCAGCTATCCTATTCCCGGCCCGGCGGTGGTAACTCTCTAAGCGAGTGTTGTCATGTCGCCAGATTGCTATGCTGTGCTGTGCTTGGGTAGGCTCTTTAGGGTTGACTTCACTGGGCCGAATTTGTACCTACGAACAAAGATTGTTTTCTCGTTTTATGTGGGTTTCGCTTACCGTCACTCGTTGAATGATTTCCGACAAAGGGCTTGGTTAATTGATTCATATTGGATGAGAATCCTCGTGCACATTAATCGGAACGGACTGAGTGAATCGAAAAATGGTCAGGGGGCGATCGGAACAAATGTTGGTCATCGAAGTGAAATTCCAGTTGATACGTAGCCACATTGTTGCGGATAAGCGTGCTCATAGTTCACTAGGTATGTGCTATATGTAGTAGGGTCTAGTATTCGAAGTACGGTGGTTCCGAAATTAGTGTGACTATCCAGCCTCCCATACATGACACAAGTCCGCTGTCCAGACACACCCCTACACAGACACTGTATCTACACCACTGGGCTAGAGTTTTCGTCAATCTTAATGCCAAATCCACCCACGGCAGTGGTATAACTCTGGTGGACAGCCTCGCTGGCGTAAACCCTCATCTCGTCCTCATAGGCAAGTGTGATGCCAGCCTTGTAGCCACCAGCTTCGCGAAATAACCTCCCAAGCAAGGCGGAGTCTCGAACGGCAGTGTTGGCCCCAATCCCACCCGCAGGAGTCATGGAATGAACGGCATCGCCAATGACGGTCACACGAGGCTCGTTGGGCCACTGCGGCACGCCCGACGGGGTCGAGCACGTAATCTTCCAGAAGGCGGCTTCAGACTCGTCCATGTTGTCGAATAGCGGCTTGAAGCGTGGATGCCAATCCTTGGAGATGGACTTGGCGATATCGGCAGCCTGCTTTCCCACGATGGAGAAGTCGTCGTTGGGCGCGCGGATGACGCCTGGCTGACCTCCCATGGTCCAGCCGAATTGGACGTCGGGATCGTCCATATCATCGGAGCGAACGTTGGTAATGATGAAGACGGAGCCTTCCGGCTGAGTTTCATCTCGGAGCCTGAAGACGCCCTCGCCTAGGCCTTTGAAGGCCGTGGTAGGCGCCTGGCCGTGTATGCCCCTGGCGCCCGTGTCGTAGACCTTGAGCTTTCCGCCCGAGAGCTGTCGTGCAACCTTGGAGTAGATGCCCTCACCTCCAATGAGCATCGATCCTTCAACCGACTTGGTGCCATCGGAAAACGTTGCTTGGACACCGTCGTCGGTGAGTTCGTAACCCGTAACGTGCTTGCCCCATTCAATGTGATCTTCACAGCCCTCGGCGAAGACCTTCCGCATGTCTCCCCGGGCTATCCCGACAATCTTACCGTCTCGTGACGACAGCTGCTCAGGCACAGTATGCTCCGTCTGCTCCCCGGTCACGGCGTTGAACGCGGTGAAGCCACTGCCGCCGGTTTTGCCGCATTTGTCCCAAAACTTCTGCCACGTTTGAGCGTCAAGCACGGATTCGATGGCGTCGAGGCCTTCTGACGATAGCCGGAGTCGGTACCCTTGGGCGCGAAACACAAATGACGCATCGCGCTCGAAGATCTTGAAAGGGATCTTGGACAGTCGCAGGGACTGGGCAAGGAGGAGTGATGCAAGGCCAGCGCCTGAGATCAAAATGGGCTTGCTGGTCGACATTCTGTTGCGTTTATCTAGGCCAGGAACTTGATATATTGGAAGAAGAGGAGCAATTTAAATATGTTGTATAAACAGCGGTGTATTGCGCCTTACAGCACGAAATGATTGTGGCTTACTTTCACTTCTAGGCCCGGCCTTCGGTGTTAGCCAATATGCCGCCATTACTAATCCATCGGGCTAACTAAATGACGTCAAAGAGTCAATGGCTATCTCTAGGTGCTCGCTCCCCGCACCAAACCATGATTCAGTGTGTGATCCATAGACAGACATCCGGCTAGGCCGGAGAAGTCTAAGGCATATCTTCCCAAGCCACAAGATCTAGATATCTCTGGATACGCGAGGGCGACCTGCTACAGTCGAAGCACCTGGCGCTCTTCTCTAAATCTCCAAATACTCAGCTTGTTGTGATATAGAGTCACAAGGCCACTTGGCGCAGTCACTCTTCCATAATCATTAGCGAGAAACTTAGCTGTGAGATATAGTGGGCTTCAGAGGTCTGGGCGGTTGTGCTAGCCTGAACCTACCTAATTTAACGTTCCCTCCAGCTGTGACTAATTAACTCTGTTTAGACGGGACTAAGCGCTACTATTTAAACAATAAAGACGACTTGAATAATATCAGATGAATCTATTAAACTGAAGAATGCAACTGCAAATTGCTAACCGGTTAATGTGCAAGATTGACGCATTTGCCTTCCAGCGATAAGTATCTCTCTCCCGTACATAAGTCTAAAGAATATAAATGAAATAGAGACGTTTAGAGTGTAATAACGCTTTTGAGAATGCCACATAAAGGTATTGACTACGTCTGATACTAACCACTTCGTCAAGACGATACCTGCTGATCTTCCTCGGCTTCTCCAAGCCTTTAGTGAAAGTTACTCCAACCACTGCATTTCCCTTTTCCCCAGCTTGATGCAGTATGGAGCAGTGTACCCATCACTTCCAGCTGCAACTATACCTTCCTTCCGAGGAAACCTGCCCGTATCTCTGTCACCTTAGCTACCCTACAGACAGATAGATGCCTGGTACTAATTGGCTGGGTCATGGTAAAACCTCAACGGATCCGGGCAGCTTAGCGTACAATGCCGTCCCACCTTCTACTGTAAATCACCTAGATTGACGCCATATCCGTAGATCCGCAGAATGCAATTGGCCACCCTGATATTTCATGCGACGCTAGACTGCCGGAATAATATTATTGGGAGTTGGTGCCTTGCTCTGCTGAGGGCACAGGGCCCAGTCCCCGGAAGATCGATGCGAAGGCTGCCACCTGAATTGACAAGGAGGATTGTGGCTGGACTTGGCGAGGAAAAGAGAGGCTGAGAGCTGTCTACATTAATCCACGCAGGGAGGGGCAGTGTTAGGCAGCAGGTTAAATGAAGCAAGGTCATGCCATCACGAATCCTTCCGGCAAAGCGGCAATACGACTCCACATAACAACGACAAAGTGGTTCTCTAATTGGCTGGAATCTCTTCTCGTGAAACTGCCTTACGCCTTTCGTCACAGTACACAGCCACAAGGCGTCCTCATAATTACTCAAACATTCCCCGGCCAGAATGGGACCATCTCTTTCACGTCAAGTCCATCCACCTTGAAACATCAATACAGGTTTCCATTTGAATCAAACCGGTCGCTACAATGGATACAAACAGCCATACCAACGGGAGGTCCTTCCCAGCTCGCCGAGACGACGAAACCTCGCGTCTTCTGCTCGATCCCCAGGACGTCGAGGAGCAGCCCTCTTTCAGCCTAACCTTTTCCACCATCCGGCTCCTCCGCATCCCCATTATTCCCATCGCCATTGCCGATAGCATCCTTATGAGCAACGCCCACGACCACATCCTCTTGGGTGTCCTGTTCGAAGCCCTCCCCGTCGGACTCTGCCTGTGGACCGCCTTCAGCGTTTTCGGCACCCCCGGCACGAGGAGGAATAGCTTTGAGCTCGCGGTTGGCGACTATGTATTATTTTGGGGACGGAAGGGCCAGGATCTCGACACCGTCTCGGAGCGAAAGACGCATCCGTATCAGATCATTCTGGGCGACTTCTTTGTTTCCCTCCTCTTCATCCTCCTGACTGTCCTCTCTCTCACGACCCACATCTGGCAATACGACGTGCGCCTCAGGGTCTTTTCCTTGAGCCTGACATTGTCGTACGTGCTCCACTCTATAAACCTCTCTCAAGTTGCAGCTGACAGGATAGTCTTCTCCAACTTGCCTTGACCGTTCTCAATTTCTTTACCCTCTTCCGAAAGGCCAGGCTTACTTTGCACATGGCCGAGAATGACCAAAACTTCAAATATGTGATCCCCGAAGCATACTCGGATGAAGAATCGCAGTCCGCACAGTCCGTGTCCTCTGGGGCGAGAGGAGAAGAAAGTAAGCCAAGCTAAGATGGGACAGCATCGTAATTCATGCTAACGACCTCTTGGGATTAGACACCAAAACTCTCCCTGGTATCCGACATTGATTTGTTAAAATCTCTGGCACTTGAGATTGGTCGCACCGAGTGACGTTTGTTTTATAAACCATTTTCGATTGTTTTGAATCAAGATGGACATATCGCGCCCATTTGTAACACGAACTGAGGTTATACGGCAGTGAGATGGTTGTCAAGAAGATGCAGACCGGTTGAGTTGGAGCGTTGATCATCGCGTTCTCGACGGCGCGACTGTGGTGAGGTGTGCGCAGCAGGTTACCCTCTTGCTCGAGAACATTGACTACACGAGTCTGAATCTCAAACACGTTTAAACGAGTTGCACACTAATCTAAGTTCTGTCTGCTCCCTCAAGGTGAGCAAGTTGCCGGCACAAGGTAAAAAGAAAATATACAGTTTTATCCACAATTCAAGCATTTGTTACATAACGCTACCACAATGACCAAGTATCAAGACGAGTTGCACACACAAACAAATCTATGCCACAGTGGCCACCGAGAGGGCAGTGCGATGCGTCCTCACGCGAGAAAAGTGTTTATCGAATTACAAGACGAAGTACAAGCTGCCAATTTGAACAACGCACATCGAGTTGAGATGGAGTGACGGCTGCTGAAATCAAGTCCGCAGAGCCACTCATTTGCCCCCAAATTCTTGGACTGCTTTCTGTGACACTGATCCGATGTTTGACGTGTGGTTCTTCCCTACTGGATTATCAAGCGTGAATATCTCTTTCGTCAAGGTAGTTTTCAATCTATTGGCAATATTTGAAATCCAGACCAGTCGACTCGGCTGTGTCATTCGTATTGATGCTCAGCTTCTTCCCTTCCTTTAATTACTAAGGACCACAAGCTGCAACCAGCCTATCTATTTCGAGGTACTAAGTCAATGTCGCCCAAAGTCCCTTGATTGGTCGACGAGCCTTGCATTATTAGATGAGAGAGCGCATACAGCCTGTAAAAGACGTCGAGTCCCTCAATGCTATCAGTCTAGATTTGACTTTATCAGCCTGAAAAGGCTGGAAAAGCTTGATATTGGTCATTGTAGAAAAAATCGGTTTTCAAAATGCTTAAATGTGAAAAAGAAATATCTACTTTTAACTTTGTGTCAGCAGCTTGCTCACCTTGAGGGGCGGATACTCACCTTGAGGGAGCGGATGTTCACCGTGAGAGAGCAGATGTTCACCGTGAGAGAGCAGATGTTCACCGTGAGAGATCAAATTTTCACCTAAGACCTTGAGGGAGCGAATGCTCACCTTGAGGGAGCCGAAAGCCTTTAACTTGATTACTTAAAGTCCCTGGAGAGTAGGTGCCAACACTCATCCCTCAATATTCTCAGTCAACAACATTTCTTCTTGTCATCACATTCTGCCTAACATGGTGGCTCTCAACTTACTCAGCCTGAACCCCATGGGTCTTCTCCTACTCTCTGCCACCGCCGTCACTGCCGCCCCAACGCCTAAGCCATATACCCCCCCTACTCACTATGTCGCCTTTGGTGACTCCTTTGCTGCAGGCCTCGGGGCTGGCTGGGAGTCTGGGCCCGGCCATCTCGACGGGTGTTATCGCTACGACCGAGGGTATCCGTCCGCGCTGCAGGGGCTCATCGATGACGAAGGCGACTCGATAATCAAAGCCGAGAACCTCAAGGCCTGTACGGGCGCGAAGGCCGATCAGGTTAAGGCGCAGGCGGAGTTCCTCGATGAAACTGTAGACTTGGTGAGTTTCCTTATCTGCAGTGTCTGCATGAATAGGTGCATCTATTCAGTCATCAACGCTAACTCCTGGGCGTGTCTAGGCCACTATATCAGTTGGCATAAACGATGTCGGTTTTGGCAATATTGTCAATGATTGCATCTACCGATTTAAAGGGAGTCTCTCGGGCAACTGCCAGTCGACGCTCAACAGCTCCAGAAATTATATTAAGAACGATCTCGGCCCTGCAGTCCAGGATACACTCCAGGCCTTTATGGACCGGCCGCATCACGAAAACCTGCGCATCTTTGTCACAGGCTACGCCCAGCTCTTCCACTCAGGCCCCTCAGAGCAGTGCGACGGTCTCTCTTGGAATTACTGGCAGGACTCGCCTGAGAGTGGTAGTGGCCAGAACATGACACAGGCGTTGCGAGTTCAGCTGAATGAGCTTGTTGTTGCAGTTAACAACAAGATCAACGAGGTTGTTCGCAGCTTCGACGATGAAAAGATCCACTTCGTCGACTATGATTACATGTTCAACCGCTTTTGCGAAGAAGGCTTTGTAGAGCCACAGCCCCCTAACGAAGAGCGGCCCGACCAATTAATGCACCAGTACTACACGCCAGACCACGAGTTGTACCAGTACTACTACCCTCGAGACCAAAAGTTGCATAATGTCAGCGCCTACCGCTTGGAGGTCAGCGTCTCGGCCGAAGCTCAGAACCTAGCTCAGGGCATGCTGGAGTTTGCCAACAGCCACCCGGATGTCAAGGTGGCGGCACCATTTAACGAGCATCCCGTCAATATCACCATGCTCCCAGACCACATCCCGGTGGGCATCATGAAAGCCTTCCATCCCACTCAAAAGGGTCACGAGACAATCGCCCGCGAAGTGTGGAAGGCATACAGACGCAAGAGTACAGATGGGCCAGGCAGTACCCTACCGCCTCTGCCCAAAAACTTCCATATTGGAGACAGCGGCACGCGTGTGTCTGGCAACTTCCCGCGCACCTTTGGCCCTGTCGATGACAACCTGTCCGTTCGTAGCATGCTCTATGGCATGCGAGACCAGGTATGTCAGGGGCGGTGTTGGAAGGTACGCGGTATCCCATCGAACTTGGTGTCGGGTCGACCACGAGGAAAGGACGGGTGTGAGTTGGAGGCGCGCATTTCAAGGGGCAAGGTCCTGTTTTTATCCGCATCTCATCCAGGCCAGAACTGCTGGGATGCCACCAAGCGCATGATTGACGAGCGTATGACGGATTATGTCGAGCCCATCTACACGGCGAGCTGGGTAAATGGTTCTGACCGTAAGTTGAACGAACCCTCCCCTTGTCTTTACTCCTTTCTTCTCCCCACTCTATCACCCATATATACGCGTTGGCTGACAAAATGACCACAAATACAGACGAATACTACAATGTCGGAATCCGTGACTACCAACCCGACGGCTGCATATATGAATCAGAGAATCTCGGCCATCTGCATGTAGCCTGCCGCCGTTTCGAAAACATCTTCTCAGACCGCTACGAGGTATATCTCAGCAACTGGGATGATGGAGACAAGGGCAAGTCGATCCGCCATGCCGTCGAGGGCTGCCACATGTTCCCCACGAAGTGGAAGTACAAGGAAGCGCCCACCGAGAAACCCCCCCTATATATCCCGGCTGACAAGAAAGCGCCCATGGGCACACCTGGCCTGTATGTCCTTTCGAACCGCACAGAGGTTGACAAGGTAGCGCCCACCGACCAACTCCGCCCGTATACCTTTGAGGACGGCACAGAGGCTGACAAATGGGTTAAATGGTACATGATGTGTAGCACTGGGAAGTGCGTGGAGAGTATGATTGAGGAAGTGCTGGGTCTGCGGGCGGGTGGGCTCAAATGTCCCTTTGGGGAGTGGTTTGAGATGGACTTGTTCAACTAAATTAATTACAGAGAACTAGATCCCCAGAGCAGAGAGCCGGTAGTTTCTAATGAATTTCGATGACAGTTTGTATAGTTATATAAACAAGCAACCATCCTCAAGTTCTGTGTAATAAGGACCGATCCAACGCCGCTCTCACTGGCTCACGTCTAGAGTCGCTCGTATTCTTCAGCCAACATCAGACTACGTCACTTCTTTTGGGGACGCTGAGTATTTTGTCGTCACTATCTCCCGATGCATTTGGAGACTGGAATATATACACGAGTCCCGTTCTGCCCTTCTACAACATCCAGAACCCATCAGACCTTCTTTCTTGGGTCGGTCCCTACCATGACCTTGCGCACAATCAAAAACGTCAGCAAACTAGCGACCATGGTCGATCCGCAAAACAGCTGTAAACCGAGGAAATCGCCGCCCTGGGAGCTGACAATGGCTCCAGCAATCGGGCTGCCCGTCAACGCGCCGATGCTTTGCACAGCGAATGATGTCCCCGTGCGGATGCCAATCTGTCGGATATCACTAATCTGGGCGATGAGTGTAGGCGCAACGCCGATGAAGCCGCCGGAAGAAAAGCCAAAGAGGATCGCGTATACGATAATAGCCGCGTTGGATTTTCCCGGAACCCAGAGACCCAGGGTTATGATGGCTGATAGCCCTGTGATGAGGATCATGACGTTGTAGCGACCGATGCGGTCGGCTGCGATGCCTGGGGCGATACGGCCGATGATGCTGTATTGATGTCAATAACTGCGACATAACTGGAATGTGAAGAAGAAGACTGACCTGATTGCATTGATGATGGGGAGCAAATACGTCGTCAGATTTTGATCCATGCCTTGTTTCTGTGCCTGCAGGATGATGTAGTTGAATGGCAGAAACATCCCCCAGTAAAAGAAGAAGCTAGCCGCGACTGTCAGCGTGTATGCAGGCTCTTTGAACCCCTTCATGTAGTCGGCGAGAACCAGCGGCTTGGGCTGAGGAGGCAGCCGACTTTTGACGACCAGAGAGGCAATGGTGAGCAGGAACAGAAAGATGAAGGCGACGATGCGAATAGTCCACGGGAAACCAATCCGCGGAATCAGCTTTATCATCAGGATGGGCAAGACGACGCCGCCGAGGGAGGAACCGGAGACCATGACTCCAAAGGCTGTCGAGCGCCGTTTGAAGAACCACGTCACGACCGAGTTCATACACGCGTTGAAGACGGCCGACGATCCAATAGCCGCGACGAGGCCTTGCGCCAGGATGAACTGGTAGTACTCGGATGCCAGACTGACCATCATGAGGCCAAACACATACGTTATGGCGCCCACGATGAGCAGCCATCTGGGCCCGTGGGAGTCGAAGACGCGCCCGAAGACGACGCCGCAGAGGCCCATGATGCTCGTCTGCAGCGACGTGATCCAGCTGACGGTGCTCTGGCTGTACGTGCGCAGCAGGCCCTTGGTGTAGTACTCCTGGAAGACGCCGATGCAGTTGATGAGGCCAAAGGTGCAGAACAGCGCGCAGAAGCCGCCGAAGACGACGAGCCAGGCTTCGAGGCCGCCATCGGGGAAGTCGGCTGGGTTGATGCCGGGGGGAGATTGGGAGTCTTTGGTGCTGACTTTGGTCTGTATGGCCTTTTCAGGATCTATAGAGCCGCCGGCTTCGGGTTCTTGGCTCCGGAGCGAGATGCGCTCAATCGAGCGTGTTCGAGGCGACTGTGAGCCGCCATCCTTTTCCTCGACGGCGTCAACACGCATCTCGCGGGGACTCTCACCCAGCGTCATCGACGATTGAGAGCGACTGTGGGACAATGCAGCCATTGTTCAGTATCTGTGCCCCCGCGAAGTCGCACAAGAAAGAGAAGAGTAAGCAAACGAGGTTGGACAAGCAAAACGGTCGTCGGAAAGTGGGGGAGAGACTAGGCCTTTGTCGGGAACAACTGCCGGAAGAGAGGTCCCGAAGGGTTTGGAGGATTAATAATGCAGCGAACTAGCTAATTGGAACAGAATAATCTACAGTGTGGTTGATGCATCTACAGTCTTGAAACGTCAAAGGCGCCTAGAGACCGAAATGCCGGTTCGCCAAGCCTCCGCAACCATTTCTAACCTAAACACCGGATCGGCCCCTGGCATCTGGAAATCACAGTTATCTACAGCGTCTTCGTGATCCGGGTATGATTCGTCGTTGTTGGCTGAAAGGGTAGATAGTGCCTCTGTCCTCTCATCTGCCGCTTGGGGTTCCAATTCGGGCCGCGATAGCTCCTCCTAGGCATGTAGCTCTCCCTTCCACGAATCGCACCAAGCTTACATCTTCGCAAGTTGAGAGAGGCCGCCATCCAATCTAATCGTCGCACCATTGCAAAAGGCCCTAAGTCCAGTTAGCGGTTGAAAATCGCAGCCGAGCCATTATCCCCGGTATTTTAATCAGGAAGCCTCAATGTGACCAAACTTACCCAGCTCTACTTGACAAATATAGGCAGGTACCTGCCACGTCTTCGGGCGTCCCTATCCTGGACAATGGATTCGCCTCTCTGATCTCGTCGCCCATCGTCTCGAGAATAGCACCCATCATTTTGCTTGGAAACGGTCCGCATGCAATGGTGTTGGAGGTGATTCCCCGGGGACCCAGCGTGGTTGCAAGATGCCGGCTCAGATGGTGCAATCCTGCCTTGGCCGCGCTGTAGGCGAAGTTGTTGAGATGCGGCACACGCAGGGCATCTACAGAGCCAATGTGGATAACGCGCGCCGGATCCACGGGGATGCCATCCGTCCTTACTGTAGCTGCCTCCAACAATGGGAGCACGAGTCGGGTGAGGGTGAAGACGTGGTGGAGGTTCAGAGTAAGCACCTTTGTCCACGCAGATTCCGGATAGCTGTCGATGTCGGCCCCCCAGGAGGCGCCGCTGTTGTGTACGACAATATGGAGCTTTTCTTCCCGCTTAGCTAGTTCTGCTGCCAGATTCTCGCAAGCCTCGAGGGACTGCAAGTCGGCGGGGATTGCTATGGCGCTGCCCGGGCCTGGGAAACGGTCAAACATTAGCAATTGCGCGTGCCAAGGTGCGAATATTGCGAACGAAGCAGCGAGAAAGAGCTAGCAAGGTAAATGTTTCTTCAATATGCATACCTTGAGCGGTGAGCTCCGATGCCGCCTTTTCACACGCGTCGGCATTGCGAGAGGAGATGTAGACCTTGGCACCATTCTTGACAAAGCCAGTGGATATCATGAGGCCAATGCCTCTCGCACCACCGGTAACGAGGACTACTTTGCCCTAAAAGTGGTTGAGAATTACCGTTTCTTCAGAGTTGATGATGTGCTCGCTCACCTTGACAGCAAAAAGTTCGGAAACGTCCATGTTTCTCCGGGTTCTTCAATAGTTTTATAGGTGTGTGGGATGAAGATTTCAACGATGGAATTATTGTGAGCGAGGGCACATTGAAGGTTGGGAATAGTAGGTAAGGTTAGACAACTAAACAACAACATCCAGGTCCTCCCGGGTTTCAACATTAATAAAGCATCCCCGCTTATCACGTGGTTCTGAACCATGCGACGTCTCACCGAGCTCCCGAGGATCCGTGCCGAGGCATGGATTACACCAATGGGGATGGGGGCTCGTATCTCACCACTTGGGTGAGCTATGATACACCCGCCGGGTAAATTGGGGCAACGATAGAGACAGCTGTTCAAGAATAGTGAGTCCAGGGAAAATCGGGATGGACATACAGACGAGTGCGAAGTATCTGAAAATGGGACATTTAAGCAAATAATACCAGCTTCGCGCCAGCTATTTTGTACCCCACACGGCGGCGACCTCACTAGTGGGAATAAAAACATCTCCATCTTGAAATACTTGAATCAATCGCGATAGCATCGAACGGCACTGTTACAAATCTAGGGGCTTTTGCCACCGACCTGGGATCAGAAGGATACTTGATGATTGAAATTTTGTAAAGGAGTTATCAGTGGCACTACTGACATGTCGCCAAGGGAAGTGTGTAAGAAATCGAGCATCTATCAGCAGCAGTCAATGGATACTCACCAGTAGAGGGCTTGACGGCGGGTGTCAATCCATTGTCCATGCTGGAGGATCCTTGTCGACGATTTATTCTGTCATGGCCTGATTGTCCATTCTTTACGAACCCAACAACTTGTGGATTGTCGGCCTTGCTTCTGGTTTTATTCCTTGGTTCTAGCGCTTCCCAGCCAGCGTCGCTCTAGGGTAGGTCGCACGGCAAGCTAAGGGAAATGGCATGCACTGCCCCGACACTAAGGTAAGGGATGCTGGCCTTGTTATCCTTTAGGGTCTCCTCAATCCTTGGAATCTATGATTTGGATAGTCAACATGATCATTCTAGTGGAAAAGAAGTCCAGCTCTAGACTGGACTGTGGCGTGGGTGTAGCCATAAGGGACGTCGTTTTCTTCCATCTTCATTTTCGACGCGGTGATGATGGATTTGCAGCCGATGTAACTTTCCTCGGGGAAAAAGGGCGAGGATGGTGTCATGGGGAACCCTGACAGGTGCTAGCGCTGTCAATACTGGTGGTGTGCCACCTGCACCAGAGCAAAAGACGATGGGATTGAGATGGGTTTAATTGAGCAGGTAACGTGGATTGAATTGAGACCCCCCGTGGATTGACCCGTGGATCGACCTGATTGAAAATCGGGATGCGCAATCCCATGGGCCACAAAGACATGGTTTCGTATACACAAACATTTTAATTTCGCACTTCACGGTCGATTGATTCCAGGGGTGGCAGGTGGTCGGTCGGTCAATTACGACCTATTGGATGAGGAGCGTCGTGGAGATTCATACGAAGTAGAGGGTGGCTTAGATGTACTTTGAAATGGCTAGCTAGCCTGGAACCCCGTAATGACCTCGCCCGTAACAAGCTTGACACGCTTGAGGAGAGACAATATATGGCACATACGAGCCGATATCCGAGCCCAGTCTTCGAGGCCGCGTGTGCCGGGCTCCGTCGTTAGCGTCGATTGGTCGGCTTCGGCACATCCCATCTCGTTGGCGTCATGGGGATAACGCCATGGGGATAGTGGCCGCCATGGGGATAGTGGCAAGGTGGCCCGTCTGGTGCGGTTCCAACTGACGTACGCACCACGGCTGGAAACGCGGCATCTCGGTGGCCCCCCTAGACTCCACACCATCGTACTTCCCAACCCGCAAAGCCTCCTTTGGCGCGCAATCCGTTTGAATGGTTTGGGGCTAGCACAGCACAAGTCGCGCCCGCTGCAAGGTACAATGCTCAGTGGGACCGCCAATCTGTTCCAGGCCAATCTAGTTCCAGGGAGTCGTGAGGTGATGCGTCGTCGTCTGGTAGAGGGAAATGCGTACACTTCGCTGTGCCCCAGAGTCACTCCCACCTCCCGGGAATTATTAAAATAGCTCCGTAGTCCTGGGTCTTTAGAAGGGGATGCTCCCATTCCCATTTTGTAAAACGCCTTTCTGAAACCTTCCAGTCCCTCGCTCGCTCAATTCTCAATTCCATCCGACACCCCTTGCAAGTTGCCTTTTATTTCACTCGCTCTAGACTCTCTCTCTTGATGGTTTGAACACCTTCATCATCTTTCCTCTTTCTCTTTTTTACTCCCCTTCTCCCTGTCATTTCCCGCTCGCTTCATTCCCCCGACCCGGTCCATCCATCGCCGCCCGTTTTACCGATCTGAGACAGCCCGATCGCCAAGCTCTTGGCACGATCTCGTCCACTTTTAGCCATCAATATCACAACCAACCGCGTCGCTGATCGTCTACTGTGACCATGCTCAAACTGTCCGTGTCGCTTTTCGCCCTGGCGACTTGCGCGCTTGGCGCTGACCTGCCGTCAATCGAGAAGAAGGTATAGCAATCATTCTGCCCTCCGCGGCCGTATAGCCTACCACCCACTAACAATCGGCTGCTGCATTCGTGACATTTAGGGCTCCAAGTTCTTCTTTTCCAACGGAACCCAGTTCTTCCTCAAGGGCGTCGGCTACCAGCAGGATTCGTCTGCCGCTGGAGCGACCACCACGAACTCGACCTTTGTCGACCCTCTCGCCGATGAAGCTCGTTGCAAGGAGGACATCCCTCTGCTCGCCGAGCTCGGTACCAACATCATCCGAACGTACGCCATCGACCCCACGGCGGATCACTCGGCTTGCATGAAGCTGCTCAATGATGCCGGCATCTACGTCATTTCCGACCTCAGCGAGCCTAGCCTTTCTATTGACCGCAGCGATCCGGCGTGGAACGTAGAGCTTTTCACGCACTACAAGGCCGTCGTCGACGCCATGGCCGGATATTCCAATGTCCTCGGCTTCTTCGCTGGCAATGAGGTCAGCAACCAGGCCAACAACACCGGCGCGTCTGCCTACGTTAAAGCTGCTGTCAGGGACACAAAGAAGTATATCTCGGATAAGAACTACCGATGGATGGGCGTTGGCTATGCTGCAAACGACGATACCGACATCCGTGATGAGCTTTCGGCCTACTTCAACTGCGGTGATGCCGACCAGTCCATCGACTTCTTCGGCTACAACATCTACTCGTGGTGCGGTTCTAGTGATTTTGAGAAATCCGGATATAATCGTTTCATCGACGCCTTCAAGGACTATTCTGTCCCCGTCTTTTTCGCCGAGTATGGATGCAATCTTCCCAGTGGAGCTGCTAAGCGAACATTTGACGAGACCACTGCCCTCTACTCTTCCAACATGAGCGAGGTTGTGAGCGGTGGTATCGTCTACGAGTACTTTGAGGAAACCAATGACTACGGTAAGCTCGGCTGACCTGCAATGTCCCAATCCACGTGTTAGGAGGGATCATGTTCTAACGCCAAATTCAGGTCTCGTGAAAATCAGCAGCGGCAGCGCAACCAAGATGGCCGACTTTGCCCACCTCCAGAAGAACGTCCGAGCTGCTTCACCTGCCGGTGTCAAGATGTCTGCCTACACTTCAACCAACAAGGCCGCCAGCTGCCCAACCGTCAACTCTACTTGGGCCGCCAGCTCCAGCTTGCCCCCGACGCCTAATGAGTCTGCGTGCAGCTGCATCACAAACTCCAGCTCTTGTGTTCCCGCCGACGGCCTTTCTTCCAGCAAGTACTCGGCCGTCTTCGATTACATTTGCGGCGTGAACTCGACTCTCTGCGACCCCATCAATGGCAACGCCACCACGGGTGTTTACGGCACCTTTAGCATGTGCTCCGATGTTGACAAGCTTGCCTATGTCCTCAACGCCTACTACGAGAGCCAGGGCAAGGCTTCTACCGCTTGCGACTTTAACGGAAAGGCCCAGACCCAGAAGGCGAGCACCACTTCTGGAGACTGCACTAAACTCGCCGGTTCAAGCAACACGACCTCTTCGTCTAGCTCGTCTACTTCATCCAGCGTCGCTATCGTGGGTGCTCCCATGACCCATGCCTTTACCCTTGGCGGTTTTGGAGTGAGCCTGTACATGGCGGTGCTCGTTGGTGCCGGCATGCTCGCTTTGTAAATCGTCCCGTGGATTCTAGCGTTAAACATACCTTGCATTTCTTGTAGGATTAGATTATCATAGTATTGGAAAGGTTCAATTGAGTGTTTTTGGCTGCCATTCTTCGGGACATATTTCTTTTCACTAATATTGGGATATGAGAGTATATTTTCCCGTCTTCATATTAATAAAATTTGCTGCAAATGGAAACAGCCACAGGTTTCCGTCAATCATGTTGAAGAATCTATTTCTCGAAGATGGTACGGGATTTTGGGATACGTTAGGATATGAGAGGGTCGATTACTGGAGAAGTAGTGATAGCCGAAAAGTAAGGAGCAGGGAACGAGTCTTAGAAAAGAGCCAGGCAGCAATGTGGAATAATAGAGATGCAGATCACAATATCGTGTATTCCGCTAATGCTCATTGATTGAAACTGATTTCATATCAGTGCTTTCAAGTCACATTGGCTCATCCTGGGACTTCACCACGAAAAGGACAAACCTGGTCAGCCTCTACACTGTGGGCGGTGCCTTGCCGACGCAGTTTTTAATAGTCGTGGTGACGACCTTTCGAAGGGCTACGGCGGTAGTACCTACCATTACCACTGTGGTCCTAACTATGTGGGCAAATTAGCTGGTAGTTAGTGTCAGATCTAATAGAGTATTCCTAAAAGCTCGCCTGGCAACACAGCTCTATCTACTCTACCGGTCTGTGAAGACCCCCGACTGGCTATGGCGGGAAGACTTGATGATATCAATGCGAATCATGGTGGCGATTTACGTTGCCTTATCTAGAAGATCCGTGAGTATACCGGAAAGTCCTATAAGTCGTCTTCACAAGTTTTTGACTAGTCTTGTAGTTGTAAGGCTCGGTGTGGCTATCAAACGCAGAAAACCTCTAGAATGCTCGGATCTTATCTGCAGAGATACATCTGACTGTGCTTATTATAGATTAGTAAGATTCTGCTATTGAAGTAACCTTTGACACGCCTCTCCCAATAAGCAGTGGGGTCGTGACCGCCGATCTTAACCAATACATGCGGTATATATTGTATGTATCTCCACTTGCCGTGGCGGACTGATGAGCGGGGTCGCTAAGTGCGGGCCGTGTCAAACGATCGTCCGCTATTTATTTGCTCCTCTCAAGTACGTCTTCGTTTGGCTCTTGGTGCCTAACTACAATCATCTTCTCCGGCGTATTTCCACGAGAGCAAGTCAACAAACTGACGAACAGATACCCAGAAAGACCCAGCCCGTGTCGAAACCGTCGGACCGTTAGAAATGGCCACCGAGCCGGAGGCAAAGGTTGCGGGGACAAGCTCTCCTCCGCCGGTGCAAGGGAATCCTGGTACCATGCTTGCCGTCGACGATGATGTCCGAGTTCTGGCCTCGTTCATGGGAGCCCTCTCTAATAGGATTGCGTAGGCTGTTCCACAGGATGAAGATGATGCCGACTCAACAATCGGACTTGTGAGAAACGATGCGCTTGTCCAGACAACGAGGGCTCATGTTAACTCCGGTAGGACAACGCTAGCGACACCGCCTCTCTGTCGTCTAGTATCATGGCCTATCGCCAGGAGAATGGCCGGACGTACCATGCATACAAGGATGGCGGTGAGGACCTCTTAGCTCATTCTCCAATTCAATGAAAGGCGAAGACCCGACTGACTCAATCCCAGTCTACGTCCTTCCTAATGATGAGGTCTGATTGTCCTGTCATCCTTACGAGCCCCTCCACTCCTTAACTGATATTTGGACTTTCAGACCGAGAACGAACGTTTAGGTACGTGTTCTTAGCTTCTACGTACTATCTTTGTCTAATTTTGACGTAGATCTGCAGCACAACTTGTTGCTCCTGACCTTTGGCGGACTTCACTGTGCCACATTAGACAAACCTCCTCGTCGCGTGCTTGACGCCGGCTGTGGTACGGGAATCTGGTCCATCGATTTCGGTAGGATTGAAGCACCCAACAAGTTCCATTTTGACGATATTTTCTGACAATCTCCAAGCCGACGAGCATCCCGAATGCCAGGTAGGAAACAGCCACTCCTCTTTAGCTATTAAAGAGTCCTGACAGTCGCTATTTTAGGTAACAGGGATTGATCTCAGCCCTATACAACCGCCATTGTAAGCCCATTAATGAGTCCCCGAGTTGTCCTTTAGCAGACCACTACTAATTGCTCTCTTCCCCACTAAAAGTGTGCCTCCCAACGTTAGCTTTTACGTGGATGACCTAGAGGACGAATGGAACTTTAACAGCAAGTTTGACTTCATTTTCTCTCGCTTCATGACGGGCTCCATCCGAAACTGGCCCAAGTACCTGAAGCAATGCTACGAGTATAGCTCTCCCCGTTCAAAATCGGGAATACTACTAATACGCCACCTATAGTTCCCTGGAGCCTGGTGGTACACTTGAGCTTATGGATATCATATATCCTCTCGAATCCGATGATGGTACGCTCAAGGAGGAGCACCCCTCGTACAAGTGGTCCGTACTGCTACAAGAAGGCTTTGCAGGCGGCGGGCATCCACTCAACACCGCCCTCAGCTATAAGGACTGGCTTCCAGAAGCTGGCTTTGTCGACGTCGTTGAAGTAAAGGAGAAGTGGCCTCTTAATACCTGGGCTAAAGACCCCAAGTATAAACAAATCGGTAAGTGGTACCTCGGCCTATTCAGCACGGCTTGCATATGTTCCCAATACTGATACACCAATTATTTACCATACAGGCCAATGGACACACGAAAATGGCATGCTCGCCTTGGAACCTCTAAGCCTGGCTATATTCACACGCCCAAAGAGTGCAGGCGGGCTAGGCTGGAATGTTGAAGAATTACAGCTTCTTCTGAGTGGAGTCAGGAAAGACTTCAAGAATCTGGGCATCCACTCGTACTGGCCGGTGTAAGTTTCCTGTTCAAATCTATCGTAAGAGTGCATCGTTGCTTTTGAGCAAGATCTAATTGTGGCCATAGGTATTCGGTATACGCCAAGAAGCCTGAGTAACGAAAGTTTCTTCTCTAGATCATCAGTGCATTGGGATTTGGAGCCGGCTATTTGCATATCGATTTCAGACTGAAAGCGCGCACACTTGATTCTCAGTAGTCCTATGCGATTCGGCATTTTTCTCGACGGCCTTTTCTCATCTTGAAGTGAATATTTGGATCTGTGCTTGGTATGACTTATGAGTTATCCTGGTATTAATCAAATCAATGAATTTCCTAACTCGCACACCTAGGTCCCCATTGGCGTGCTCCCTCTCCCATTCCCCTGTAACAAACCCGCTCGTCACATTGTTCGCAGCATCTTGACTCCGATTGGTGATCTATAAGACCTTCGGTCATTCTGCCCAGCATGCGGATACTCGGATGTAACTAGCTGCCTAAACTAAGGTTTGAGGTTCCATCGAGGATCGTAGGAGTGATGGCACGTAGCCTGCCAGGACAAGCCTCAATTTCCAGATACGCATCCGCAAAAATTGGGCACAACTGTTCCCAGATTCTTCGTCTGTTGCACAGACCATATATCTTGTTTTTCTTTTGGGAAAAGCCCTTACTCCCCCAGTAGAGCTTCCGATAAACGAACTGCCAATCCGTCTTGTTTCTCTGTTGTTCGGTCATGGCAGCCGGCAGGTCCCACAACCAAGGCATATCGGAATGGAGACGATTTCTCCAAAAGCTGTTGGTCAATTCAAGATTGGCAAAGGCAGGTGATGCCCGTCGAGCCTTGAAAACTGTTGCCATTTTCTTCAGATGCGTCATGATGATCAACAGGATATCTGGCGGAAGTGTTGCAAATGGATCTCCCCTTGTGTTGAAAGCCGTCGCTGGTCTGTCAATAGACACGTTTCGTTGCGGTAAATTTGCCAAGAACCCCTTCAACCCCTTCACCTCCACTGGGTTGAAGACGAAATGCTCCATGTCCCTTTCGGTCCACCAGTACTGCTCCATTCCGTCAATGACGTCGCCATAGTCAATCTCGAGGCTTGTCGCATATGGGTCCTTCTCTGCCATGCTATGTAGCGTCTCGAAGAAGACTTCCTTGTCGAGATGAAACACTGAAATGGACAAGTATCGACACAGCACCTCGCGGCAACATGTATGGAAAGGGGCGGCCCAGAGCTCATCAGACTCCCATTGATATCTGTGAATGTGAGAACCGTCCGAATCGGATAAAAAGAGAAAGCTCACACGCTAATGTCGCCAGGTTCAGGAAGCGCAGGGTCTGGAGGGTCTCCGGGTTCAAAGTCCATAGCACCGTTTTCATAATCAGTTGCTGGGCCCGAGATCCAAATTCTGGCCATGGTGTCAATAAGTCTGTTCTTGAGCTGGGACCTGGTATTGAAACCCTCACTTGCTTGGACCTTCGGCTTCCGGGTTCTCTCCAATGACTCGAAAATCATTCAACCAAGCCAGCTCTGGGTCCTCGGCATCCTCCAGCACATTGGGATCGTACGAGCGCTGAGAATTCTCCCTGCGTTCCCAGTATAATTGGCCGAATGGGCCGCCACAAAGGGCGCAATACACATGGTAGCCGCCCATTTTTGGTCTTGCATGAGTTTTTGAAAGAAAGGAGGAGAGAGTCAAGTTGCGGTAAAATTGTGGAGGACGATGATTATAACGCTGAGACGAACTGAACCAACGCTGTGGCTCCGCTGCTGCCTGCTCACTGACAAGGTTGCATGCTCCCTGGCCCAACCTCGGCTTGACATACATTGCGATACGAGCTTTTGTGCTCTTGGACGTGAATCAAATCTTTCCAAGCTACGAGAGGTTTTTTCTCCCAGTTGTATTAGTGAGATGCGCCAAATAATTCACTCTACTTGTTGACATTTATTCCTGGCATCTGAGGGGGTATTAAATGCTTGGTTGGCTAATGGTCGTTGCCAAGCCCTATCCAACAAAAGTCGCGGTAGCGAAATGCAGACCAGGAATCCAGAATTCCATCATTCATTGCAGCGGTGGGCCGATAATCACCAGATAGAGGATAAGAACAAATTGCGAAGTGCGACCTGGCAGTGGGGGAGTCAGGCGGGTGATATTCTAGCGTCGAAGCCATTCATCGCATGTCACGAATGCCGCACTAGGAAGTGCGAAGTTCGACTGCCTAAGGTGGCCTGAAATGGCTGTATTTTTCGCCGCTATTGCTTCTACTTCATGGCCTAGGAAGGCTGACAGTTGGTGGGCTTGATGAGTGATGTTGCGGTTCTATCACGCCATGAATACACCAGCGTGGACCATGTTAGCGTGGCTGAGAACTGAACACTCGCATCTGGTCGCAGTTTGTCGGAAGGGCAAGAAAAAGGTGGGCGGCATCTCTTGTCGCAAGCAACGCTCATCTGACGTCAATCTAAACAGCGTATCCCACAATCTAGGAAATGGCCGAAAAAATGCAATCGTTGCGAGGAGAGAGGCATTGCGTGTTCTGAGCTGGCCCGGAAGGAGAGGAGACGCAGAGTAAATCGCTTGGACGTAATTGAAAGCGAGCTGAGTCGTCAGAATCAGCATACTTCCAGAGAATTCTTATTAAGACACTGGACGCCATCGCTGATCCAGTATCCGGAACACTGAGAAACCCGATAGCGAGAGAATGCCTTTTCACGTGGCTGCAATTATGGGCAACAAATCGACACTTTTCTTTCAGAGGAAAACGTCGGCGATGCTATTCTGGCTAAAGATGTGGAGGGACGGCTCCCTCGGTGGTATGCGGCAAAGGCAAAACAAGCGGGACGTTTTTGGCAACTTCTTGGACATGACGCTCAGCTACACGGGCCTAAGAAAATTTGCTCAGACATTGACAAGAACGGAATTAATTTGGTTCAATACTGCACAGCACATGGGCTCGCTGGATCGGAGCTGTGGCGATTAGCTGAATATCCTGGCTTCCCTGATCGGACGAGCCTTTGGCCGAACCCTTTTGAAGCGCAGGACGAATCCTGGTAAAACTGTTATGGTACATAAGGCACATTGCCAGCTCTGCATTATGGAGCGTTCCCTTTTGCACCTGGTGCAACGAAATCCATATGCCATTGACCAAACCCCTTAATTTCCTAGAGTATTGCTCCAGTGGTGTGTAAATAGATTGGCTAGACAGGTGTTTGGAGAGAGATTTGCTACTGGTATAAGTAAGTCATTCAAGCTCTCGGTTTCCCTACCCTGCCAAAACTTGCATCTCCTCTACTTCTCTCCAACTTAGGAGTGTTAGCGAAGGAACGCAGTGAACAAGATGTGACCCCAGTGATTATCTGCCTATTGCCTTGCAACACCTCATCGCGTCACCGCGGCCATGTCGATTTCCAAAGGCCCCCCCATTGTATCCCCTAAGGGATGTCAGCTTTGTGACTGGCCTGGCTTTTATTCTGGCAGCAAGTACTGCCATGCCGCAGCGGCCACGACTAGAGCTTTAGCGGCCTTAGTTGCGAGGCCGGATAGCTCCCTCACAACTGAACTTGCCGAGGCTTCGGGAACTTTTGCTTTTTTGCCTCACCACCCCCTCTTTAGTCTTTACCAAGCCCCCATTGTTTGTGGGATTTCTTGATCCTCGCACGCAGCCTTCGGGTGACCCGCTAGTGCACGTCTCTGTCTGATGAGCGGATGCGGCGCACGGTTGGGCTAACTTTAAGCCTGTTGACGGATTACTTGTTTTGACATTAGCTTCATTTTGGACTTTCTGCTTGTTCACACTTCTCGTGGAGTCGCCGATCCGCTCCATCTTTTGCATCAGCTGCCAAGCTGCCTTAGTTCACAGGAGAGATTGGGTGGCTGTTATTCCAATATGTTATGAGCTCGCTGTCATCCCCCACAATTACAGCTGATATTTTACCACACCGCTGAGATAAAAACGTCAATACGACGTGTTCACGTTGATCGACTTTAAGGACACAGATTGAAACGTGGTAAACGGCAGCGATTGAAACAGTACGGAGTCTATCCGTACTCTAATGGATGATCCAAGCTACAGGGGCTCGTAAAAGATCCTCTCCGTCTCAAGGTGGTGTCTGTGCGCGCGTTAGTTCGAGTCTGTTAGCTCGCAAAGTCTTCTAGAATAGGCTTGGGAAGTAGGAGATCACCACTCATCACCAGACTGGCAGCCGCTAAGGTTTCAGGTATGGGATGAAACCATTCAAGAATAACTTGCCGAGGCTGAGATAGCCAGTTACGATGCCCAAGCGGCAGCTAAATTCGGAGAGAACGTGGCAAGATCGTTTCTTATTCCGGGTAACGTTCGATTTTACCGATGGAATGGATTGAAACAGGGATGTGCGGAAAGCACACGCCATTCGGTACTGTTTCCCAAAACGATATTGATTCACGAAGCCAGTGAAGGCGCCAGTAGCGAAACATGAGACCGCTCATATTCAAGCGCATGAGCCAAGAACGCCGGAAAAGGCTCCTGTGAGCCTTTGGAGCTTTTGATTGATGGAATGCGTTTCTTCGCGGGGACTTGAGCTCGGCCCAGAGACGGGGAGCCGAGGCTCGCAGGTGTCGTGGGAGTGGTGTTGATTGAGCTTCAAGTTTTATAAATACGTACACTTATCCCGTATTTGAGTTACTATCTAGACTCATCCAGCAGCTTCAGATCAACATCCTTCACTTCTCTTACACCTTCACGTTTCTCGCATCTTCACGTCTCTCGCATCTTTCACTTTTCTCCCCCACCTCAGCAACCACCATCATGAAGGTCTTTGCCATCACTTCTGTCCTCGCCGCCACGGTCGCGGCTCTGCCGGCCATGAACCCCAACCCCGTCATCGAAGCTCGACAGTTCGGTGGCAGCAGCACTCGCAACGATCTTTCCGACGGTGACAGCGCTTCCTGCCCCGGCGTCATCTTCATCTTTGCTCGTGGCTCTACGGAGACTGGCAATCTGGTACGTAAACTCCTCCATTCACTGAACAACAGAATGCCATTCTAACATATACAGGGCACTCTCGGCCCAAGAGTGGCTTCTAAGCTGGAGGCTGAATACGGCTCGGATGGCGTCTGGATCCAGGGCGTTGGTGGTGCATACCTCGCCACGCTCGGAGACAACGCTCTCCCCCGTGGAACATCGACCGCTGCCATCCAGGAGATGCTCGGACTCTTTGAGGATGCCAACACCAAGTGCCCGGATGCGACTCTTATCGCAGGCGGATACAGCCAGGGAGCTGCCCTCGCGGCCGCCAGCATCACTGATGTCGACTCCACCATCCGCGACAAGATCGCCGGCACTGTGCTCTTTGGGTATACCAAGAACCTGCAGAACGGCGGCAAGATCCCGGAATACCCTGCGGATAGGACCAAGGTGTTCTGCAATGTCGGGGATCTCGTTTGCACCGGCTCGTTGATCGTGGCGGCACCCCATCTGGCCTACCAGAGCGATGCCTCGGGTGCGGCGCCCGAGTTCTTGATCCAGCAGGTTGCTGCTGTTGGCGGTGGTTCCGCATCTGCTTAGGCAATGGAGTGAGACGTGAGCTGTATATAGGCTGGCCTATTACTTAGGAGACATTCTTTCTTGGCTTTGGTAGTTGATCTATCCATATTGTTTCTTCTTGTACCAATTGCCTTGGGCAACTGTGGTATTCATCAGGGGCCAGAATATTTTCCACCTAGCAAATCCCCGCTTGAATGCATTGTGACTCATTTAAAGGACTCACAAACCCCGTGCCTGGTTGCTACCTGTCCGAGACCCCCGGTCGGGCATGGGAGGACGCACAACAATGACACGATGTAGATGACGCACAAGGCTAAAAAAGATTTCCTATAGTGGCATCCGAAAGGTACAGAAAGAAGCACAAATACAAACATAATAAGGCCATTAGCTAGACCAACGTCAGATATGTCAGTAAGCTCCACAGGGGCAACGCTCTCCATTTCCTCAACACGCAAAGGTTATGCTTTCAGTTCTCGGCCAAGTACTACAGTAATGACAGAAACATGTCCAACTCGGTCCCATCCACCATGACCTGCCTGGCCTTGGTCTTGTTCAACCATAACTAACCACTTTTCACAGCTAAAACAACCCACACCCGTATCAATATCGTCACTGACGGGAATAACCAGGCCGAGAACATATAGCGCCACGAGGAGCTATTCACACGCCCCCTTAAGTCTTGCAGCAGCATCGCTTCGCAAATAAGCTGCAGTCAGTCTTGGCCATGTGAGAGAACTTGTAGGGCTTGCGTTAGTCTTCACACTTGCCGCTCTAAGAACTGCTATAGCTGCTTCGGTTTCAGCATGTAGCCCGGGTTTCGATGTCCCTGGACTGCAAATTGTTGACGTCTTCAGAGGGGGCGACTATGGCACCAGCCAAAGTCCTGACGAGGATATGGAGGCTGATGGTCATTTTGAATTTGGAAAGAGCTTGAATGTAGGAGTGAAGGATGCCAATCTTGTGTCTCTTTATAGAGATTGTAATTTTGTTATTACTGCTGTGACTGCTAGCTGTATTTATATTTCTATATATAAGTAATTTATATATTTATTTAAAATATCTAATACTAATTAGTATATTTAAATTTTATTTATCTATTATATTATTAAAGTTATTATTATTAATACTTGCTATTTTATATTTCCAAATTTACTAAAATAGAAGGGGTTTTTTTTTAAAAAAAAAGATATTTATGATAATAATATAATAGTAAAACTTTTTTTAATAAGTTTATATATTTAACTTTTTTAGCTTTACTTAATATTATTAGATAGATCAAAGCCATATAGTAATCTCAAATAGTAGGAATAAATAATATATACTACACCCAACACCAAAAGAAATAGTAGCTGAATAATAAGGTTATTGCCTACCGGTCTCTGCCTGAAGCTTCTATTTAACCCCTCTGACTTCAACCCTATTATCTGCAGTCAACGACCTTGCTGTCTGCAGTCAACGACCTTGCTGTCTGCAGTCAATAACCTTAAGATAGTAACCTTATTCCGAGCAATAGAATATAAGGGAGATGTCTCCTATTATCAAGAGACCAACTTCCCTTCTGATACTCATCCCATCACAACCAATCTTTAACATAGCGAATTTTACTCGAGCAGCTCTTTTCATAGATAACCTATTATATCTGCAATATAGATCCCAATTCCGACATAATCTCAGATTCTCTCGGAATCTAGAAGATAAATCGGAAAGACAGAAGCTAAATTTCCTTCTGAGATTCCTTAAGAAAGAAAACCTATTCGACCTATCGCCATACCATCCACAAGACCTAAATAGAAGCTAGAGGGTCGCATTAGCTATTTTTAGATACTATTTACTTTTTAACAACAGGACTAGAGTTAATAGCCAAGGAAATTAACTTATTAATAGCAATATTATTATATATATCCGAGTCGAAATAGCCGCGCTATACGACTTGGCTGAAGATATTAACAATACCAATAATACAAGAGGCTAAGTCTTCCTCTGGGAAATCGGCCGGGCCGAATACAACCCCTGGTTCCGGGAGTTGTTATGTTGCATTAGGCTGGTACGGATACTAGCCACCTAGGGTGAGAGGGGGGATTCGAATGACTTAAACAGGTCATCATGGGCGTTGGGGATCTTGGGGCGTTCTAGAGGTCGGGTCGTGGGAATTGTCGGTGCATTCATCAAGGTTAGAATGGGTCGAAAAAGTTAGACAGGATTCCGGCAGAGAAGAAAAAGGCAGCTTGAAACCCAAACTTGGGCCCTGGCAACCGTGACGTGCGTAATGAAAATGCAGTAAATTCAAATACTAGGTTCCCTCATCGAGGGAATAAGTTTATATATATTGGTTTTAAAAGTAAAAGAATTGAAAGAAAAAGCTTTATTTCTTCTTTAAATTAATATAAGGCAGTTTATAAAATTAAAAATATAATTAAAAAACTATTAATATATAAAAAAGACCGGGGGACGAGATAAAACAGCACCTCAAGTATAACTCCAAACACATAGAATAGTTTCATAATTGGAATACTATAATAATAACCCTTCAACAGAAAACCTAAAAACAGACGTTTGTCCCGAGGCAGAGCCAATAATAAATGTTGACCCTAACACTTCCACACAACTATCATTAACCGGTCGGAATCCTGGCGGTATCCAGAAGAACCTGATATCGTTCCACATAACCCAGTGATTCTCGTGGTTGAGCCAGTAACCAGATCTCCGATGAGGGACGGGTGCCTCGCTCGGTTCCTCACCCACTTGACAAGGCTCGTAGATTGATACAGGGCCATAGTTGGTAAGAAGGTGCTTCCCTGTGTCATCAAATTCGACGCGGGATACATCGAAGCCGAGATATATGCGTCGACTGATTGAATCATATTCAGAATCCCAAAAAGTCATCTTGGGCCCCTCAACCCAGGACAGCTGCCTGGCGCCCAGAGAAAGGATACCTCGCGGGGCGAATGGAGCATTTGCAAAGTAAATATCTCCATGCTTCTCCCATGTTGCTGTTCGCAGGATTTGGAACCTAAATGATCCCATGCGCAACGCAATGAACTCAGAATTCGGAGAGATACAGAACAGAAAAGTCCCTTCGTCCAAACCTTCTAATTGGCGGATCAGGTCTCCAGTCTCAAGGCTCCAGAGACTTAATATGCGCCTGTCATTCTTTTCCCAGGTCGTATTTCCCCAAGGGCCAATGTGGAAAATCTCATCTTCAGCCGCAGAGCCTCCTGTCAATGTCGCCACAGTCGTAGAATCTGGTGAGAACTTCAAATCGCGTATAGGGTCCATGTCATGGAGCATGAGCTTGCCATATTTAGTAGATTGGCTCGCATCCAATCTACCATGGAAAAAATTCGCTTCCAAGTCAAAAATAAACTGGCTGGTCCCATGGAATGAGATATACCGACCGTCCGGAGAAAATGTAACGCTTGTTTCATTGGGTACGACGTGCTCAAAGACGTGGTGGCCGGTGTCTACCCGCCAGAGGAAAAGGTGGTCCGAAGAGCATCCAGCCAAAAACGTCGACTTCAAGCAAAATCGCACTGACCGGATGGAACTGTTGTTGAACCGATGAATGCATTGGCCATTCTTTGCTTCCCAAACTTGCGCATCCCCACTCTCTGTGCATGAGGCGATGAAGAGACCGTCGGGGGACAACACGACCGACTGAACCGGATCGCATCTTTCAGTTGACGTAGCAGCACCGTTACTCAAGTCAGCTCGCCAAATGCGGATGGTTCTATCATCTGATGCTGACGCAAACAAGGTCATGTCCGCGGAGAATGACAATGCCGTCACTGTGTCAGAGTGGCCTTCGAGCAGATGAAGGCATTCTCCTGTTTCGACGCTCCATATCATGGCTGTGTTATCTTCAGAGAAAGATCCCAGCAAGGTCCCGTCGAGCGAGAACTGGGTCCCCCGGATGGTATCTCGGTGACCCTCCAATGTGTGCACTATCTCCCCTGTCTCTAACCGCCAGATTTGCATGGCGGATGTGTTATTCTTGGTGATACCGGCCATCATAAATGACGAGCTGTCCACAAAGGTGAAGGACATTCCGTCAGCCTGAAATGCCATGGCAAGATCAGAATCCTGGCTATGTTCATGAATGCAAACGCCAGTTCCAACATTCCACAAGGCATAGGAGCCAGTGCCCTTGGCCACGATGCCGAGGGTTTGAGAGTCAGACGAGAAATGTAGAGAAGCCCGCGCAGAGATAGAAGCACCTGGAGCATGTCTCTTGCGCCTCGTCCAATTCTCCATGGCTTCGATCCCAATGGCTTCAACCTCTTGGACGCATTTGAGTGTATCCAAGGCGATGATACAGACGGTTTCGGGGTCATAGTTGTCGGAAGCGAATGCGACGTACTTTGAATCTGGAGAAAACTGGATCCCATCCCATGAGCAGTCCCAAGACAGTAGAAACTTCTTCAGAAGATCACCTGTATCTCCACGATATAGACAAAATTCCCCGTTGACACATGCCGTTGCTATCAGCGCCGAGTCCGGGGAGAACTTGACAATTTGTACCTTCGCCCTGGGGCCTTGGTCAAGTTCTCTGGTGAATTCTCCTGTTTCGATCTGGAAAATGTGGACGGCTGTGTTATCAGCCGCGGATGCGATGAAGGAGCCGTTGGCGGAAAATGCAATGGAATTTATGCCCCTTTGTTTGACCTCTAGAACCTGCTGGCATTGGTCCCATGTCGGTCTCGCTGCAGAGGCAAGTGGCATCCAGTTGGATCTCTTTTCCCAGAGAAGCCGGCGAATCATACTACTCTCGGGGGTAAAGGCAAGCAGCGAAGAGTATAGTTGAAGAGGGGACGAGTCTATCATGACCAGGTTTGTCTGGATAAATCGGCCACCTTCTCGAAGGAGTTCGATAAGCATTTCGTGTTCGCTGTCCTAGACTAATATCAGTGCCAGTTCATCGGTCAGACGCCTCCCTTCATACCTTCATGAACGACTCCAACGTCTTGATAATGTGAAGCCCCTCGGAAATTCGTCCAATGAGGCTAAGAGCTTCCAGCCAGTGGAGAAAATGTTGCGATAGAAAGTTGAAAATCTCCTGGTCAGTACAAGCCTGCTTCTCAGCATTTTGCAAATGGTGAGCCCAATAGCGGGAAGCGTATTGCAGTTCCGCCGGGAGGCATCTAGCAATACGCTCTGGTGACACTTCGGAGCGGTCGATGCCAGGCAGTTGCAGTTGGCATAGATCTTCCTCCAACGAGTTGTTCAGCAGACGAATGCAACTCGCTGCGATCAGTCCATGAGTCTTCTTTTCATTCACCCAGTATGGGTTGGTCCCTTGCTTCTCTGGGTCGATAAGAAAATCCCGGAAGGATAGATGGAGCAATCTAACGGGCGAATTTGCAGATCTAGGAACATCCAGCACCGAGTGAAGCATATCTAATCTAATGTCGATTCTGTCCCTGTCTATATCGAGCAGTCGGGCTAGAGATAGAACTGGGAGTGGTGATTCGAGAACCACAATGGTCCCAACGATGTGCCGGAAATCTTCGAAAACTCTGCCCTGTTCACGCGCTGATAGACCCCTTACTTGCTGCTCCAAGGGTGGCAAATAAGTTGCTTCCATCTTCGACTCTTGACTTCTAGTCTTATATGCTAGGATCTGCTGGAGCTGCTGATTCGGGTTGCCGCAGGTTCGGTCAGAGAGAAAACGACAGATGGTTGCTGCAAAAATGAAGAGTGGCACTGCCATCTGGACAAGCACCCCGACGTCGTTCTTGCCAGGCCAGTTGCGGGATAAGTTTCTGTCCTCTGGGACTGATGCGTTGTAGTCATCCCTAATCTCGGCCAGCTTATGTTGGAAGAATACGCCCAGGTCGTGGGCCACAATGGTCTCTGGTATCTCATGAAGCACGACGTTGTGGTAGTTGCCTTGGATCTTATTGAAGCCCAGCCGGATAGGCAGTTCAGGACGGCTGGTTATTAGAGCCCTGATTCTCAGATTCGAGATCGCCCTGAATCGAGAAAAGAGATCAATCAACCGTTTGATGTCTCCATCTCCATCACACTCATCCAAAGCATCGATAATAAAAATCACGACGCTTGTACTGCTCGATCGAGATTGTTGCAAAGGCTGAAGGATAAGCTTATCAAACTGATCCCCTGCTGACTTGCCAATAATAGCTGGGTCGGTATCAAGAGTGGCTTTGATATAAGGAATAAGCTCAGGCTTGGAGTGAATGAGTTGAGATGCGACTGTCGTATAGAATCTCGACATAATGCCTCGATCGGCCTCGCCTCTTTTAAAGAAAAAGCTGGCGCCGAGATGGGCACGCCTAGCAGAGGTAGCTGCAACTGTACGAGAAATAGTTGACTTTCCGGTCCCAGCCATTCCATTTAACCAGAAAATCACCGGGGCTTGTGGATGGTTTACCCAATTGTCGATGTGCTGAAGCAATTCAACTCGGGTGTTCTCTAGACACTTGCTGTTGTGTTCTTCGGCATGGGAGTTGTAGGATGCTTCGATTACAGTGGGTAGTTTCTCGAGAATCATTCGCTGATCCACAGTAACAAGTGTGTTGTCCACTTTGTCGATCTTATCGTCCACTTTGTCGATCTTATCGTCCACTTTGTCGATCTTGTTATCGACATCGAGTAAGATAGTACTATGAGGAAGTCAAATGATGTCACCTCGATTGGTCCAAAATGCCTACGTTTGGTCCACTTGAAGCGTCCAAGAGAGTCTGGCTGAGCAATTACGAATGCCTTCGATTATGGTACGGCATTCACTAGACTGGAATGGCCATCTCAAAGCTCGGAGGCCAATGCGGGACATGACCTTGCGACTCGAGCCTGGCTGAAGGGTGTGCTCCAATTGAACGAGCAGATTAAGGCTGGACTGGATGGCGCCGTCCAATTCTCGAGAGCTCCGAAGCCTTGCGCCCGCTGGGCCATGAAGAAGATGGCGGACATTTTCGGTAAGTTGTCGCAGCTGATCTACCTCATTGCGTAACTGCTGGACCTCTGCCTTTGCATGCTTGACGTCTTTGGCGTATTGAGAACACCATGATATAACCTTGACGGATATATCAACGACGGCAATGATGTTAGCGGCGACGCCAACTACCTCCATGCTGAGGGATAGGAAGCATGGGCCTATAGGAGATGATGAGATAGATAGATGACGATGAGATAGATAGATGATGGTGAGATAAACAAATGTCGCGGTGCGGCTGAGGAGAAACCAGTGCGGCTGAAATCGACCCAAAACAGATGGGCGCCTAAGGCGGCTTAGGTACACGGAGGAGTCGGCCCGGTTGAGATGACTAACATTTGAGTTGGGGGCTGAAAGTGACCTGCAACCATAGAAGAAACTCATTGCCCTATACCTATTGTGGAATGTGTTACGCACTGCTCGAGCTCTTTCTAAATCAATATCAGAAAGCTTGTCTTGTTATAAGGCTACTCTCTTTTTCTTTTTTCCCCTAAAAGCTTCTGTGCTATTAGTAGCATGTACCCGAGGCGAGGGCGAATCGTTGAACATTATAAATGACGACTCCTAAGAACCCTGCCATAATCACCTAAACTAATCATCTTATATCTTTGCCTGTGGGTTATTTCTCGTCTTCTGCCACCGCAAAGAAGGAATATCTACCTTCTGAATAGGTTCCACCAAAACCCGGCTTTCTCTTCCCCATATAGCTTCGGGGTCCTTCCGTGGTATCCTCAGAACCAACAACAGAGATAAGCCCGCGAATCCAGCAGATATGTCTATTCAGGCGTCTCGGGGCAGTATAGTTTTATATCCCTTATGAGCTTCGTGCTGACGAGCAAGGTATTCTCTGCAATATCGATTGCGAGTTTAACAGCATAAGAAACTGTTTCTTGAGGTTTAGGAAGCAGCTTGGAAAACAAGCTGCTTATAAAAGGGCCAGAGACAGCATGTACCGCCCCAGTTATAGCAAGATGTATAGCCTTAGATACACCCAACAAAGATAGCAGGTAAAATGCACTGTAGCTCAAGCATGCAATTCGCGATGTGGTTGAGCAGAGAAGATATAATTCATAATAGCTTAATATATTAGATGGCTTAGTGGCGCCGTACTATCGAAACTTATCCCTGCTACCACAGTACGCGTCTGTGACGGGATCTCCCCGACCCTCTCTCTCCACAGCCGCGTCACGATAACTCAGCCACTCGCCTCAGTTGCTTTCTCAAGACACAATACTGATGCCATAAGTGACTGAGGTGAGCCAATCCTGCCTTCTTTCAGTAACACCATGACCAACCAATCCCTACCTCCCTGAGGAGAGGGCCGACCTGTCCCGGAGGCCGTCGTGCAGCAATCCATACTTTAGCAAGCACAAGATGCAGCTGCCGCCCAGACAGATCCCGCAAGACCCACGAGACAGGAGGCCCTCCTGCAAAAGATTGGCCTCATCACACCCGACTCGGCCGAGAACCTGTGGAGTCATTCTGGGGACGGGGGAGGAGGTGTGCTACGACCCTGAAAACCACTTACCCTACAGTATTTCAATTCAAATCCCACCTCTGAATGCGACGACGTGTTCCTCGCTGGGATCCGCATTGCAAAAACCGCTAGGATGGGAATTTCCTCTACTGGGCTTAGGCATACCAGAGAGCAGGGTAACGAGGGCCTCATGATGGACAGAGGAGACGGGAAGCACAAATCGAGTGAAATTTTCTGGGATGATGTAGGCCTTCAGTGTAGAACATACATGGAAAAAAAGATTGGCTGTTTTTCAGCAAGTGAACTACTGAATTGCTCACTACTGGACTCCCAGAAGGTTTGTTCAGCCAACGTATGATAAAGTATCTCGTGATGTCACATGCCGTCTTTGGATCTCTGTGGGGCTCGTATCGGTCGTTCAACTGGAAACCTACCGAGGAGCTAGTTGAATGTCGTTAGCATGGATAGTGGACCCAGTCGATGATGGTGTTGATGTTGTTATCCATCCTATAGATTAGAATCGATCACGTAATTCCTAAACCTTGTCTCGGATTTCGCCTCTACTAAAACATCCACTCCATGTCATTTTTCGCTTTGACACAGCTACCAGAGCATTACACGACCATCGCCAACTTGGTCCACTACCAATCACCTCCATTGAAACAATGGCTACTGAACAAGATGCAGGTTCCAGCCTGCCCCAGCACATGCGGGCATGGCGATTCACCGCCCCAGGACCGCTGGACAAGTCTTTCAAGCTTCTCGAGGACATCCCCACCCCAGCAACGAACTTGAAAAGTGGCGAAATCTTGATCAAGGTGGCCTGGGCCTCAATCAATCCGGCAGACTACAAAATCCCTGAGATGGGAATGGTCGCGAGAGCTATGCTGTCGTTCCCAACGACGGCTGGCATGGACCTAAGTGGCCATGTTCACAGCGCGGCAGCAGACGTCAGCGATATCGATGTGGGAGACGCCGTCTTTGCACGAGTTGATCCCCTTCGACGGGAAGGCTCTATTTCCGAATATGTGGTTGTGCCTCGCGACGGCTATGCGAAGTTGCCCGCTGGGTGTGCCCTTGATAAGGCGGCAGGTGCTCCAACAGTCGCCTTGACAGCATATCAATGCATCGCCCCATACGTCAAGGCTGGTGATCAGGTCTTCATTAATGGTGGCTCTGGTGGTACAGGCACATTTGGCATTCAGATTGCCAAGGTCCTGGGCTGTCGCGTCATCACCAGCTGTTCAACAGGCAAGATTGATCTCTGCCAGAGGCTGGGGGCCGATGAGATCATTGACTACAAGAAAGACAACGTTATCCAAAAACTTAGAGAGAAGGGCCCGATCCTGAGTCTTGTGGTCGACAACGTTGGCGACAATCCAGCTGATCTATACACTTCATCCGGCGAATTCCTGCGTCCCGAGGGGGCATACACCCTAATTGCGGGAAACGCATCGAACATTTTCAAAGGCATGATGTTGCCTCGATTCCTTGGGGGAGGAAATCGAAAGTTTGTATTTGTTCTGACGAAGAATCACCACGAAACGCTTTCCCAGATTGCAGATTGGATTGGTAAAGGGGACTTGGAAACAGTTGTTGATTCCAAGTTTAAGTTTGAAGAAGGCCTTGATGCTTTCAAACGGCTGAAGGAGGGTTCATGCGCGGGAAAAGTCGTGATTTGCGTGGCAGATAGTTGATTTGTCGATCAGAATGTTTAGTATAGGACTTGGCGAATGATAATCGTACTGTATTGCTGTTATGAACAGATTTCTAGTTTGAGTGAGGCAATCAGTTTCATTGTTGGGCTGACAGCGTGCGGTAAAGTAAACAAGCTGAAAAGCTATACTATCTTCCCTCTTCCCTATGATACCAGAAAATGCAGAAATTACACCCTACCTCGATAATGTACATAAGCAACCCAAGGCGCAGGCCCAAGTTCCTCATCCTCCTCTTCAATAACCGCATCTCTTGCTGATCGCAGCTCACTTGGCGGAAAGCCTCCATCACTAACAATCCGGGCCTTCTCCTTTGAAGATGAGTTCTCTAAGCTTGAACGTGCCCTTTGTGCTGTGGTCTTCGAAGACTCGGCCAGCCAAGTATCCCGCATTGCCCGAACAGCCTTGTGCAAGCCCCGACATACCGAATCATCCTCCATACCAGCGTCTCTCATCTCGCTATACGTGATTTTCGCAACGTCCACGCATGCCTCATCATCGACCTCCCAGAGTGTGCCAATAACGTGCCGGAAACCAGCTAGCTGACACGCACTGATCAGATGGAGGCTTTCATCCAGTAGGCGCTTATCCTTGATCCGACTCGTCCCACAAGCCGACAGATAGGCCAAAAACGGCGGATTGTCTCGTAGGTTCATGTTCAGCAGGTTTGCTACTGTCAGAGGTTGGGTTTTCCAGTCCTCAAGGCGCAGATGACTTTTCAGCGGATTCGTCTGGTCAGTCACGCCGTGACCAGCAAAGTGGAAGATGTGACAATCCTTCAACTCTGAAAGAACGTGCTTGGTGAATCTCGCTGGTTCGATAGACTCAAGTGACATTGACTCGCAGAGCCCGCGGACTATTGACAGCTCTTTGGTTGCGGAGGGTAGGCTCTTACTACCAGGTGTATTCTGCATGGCAACCATGACTGCTTTGGTAGAGGATGGTCCTTGGTCTTTCCATGCTCCTTCCTTGATAGCAGTGAAGGAGGAGCTATAGGAAGACATGACTCTGTCCAATACAGTCTTACCAGAGAGGTCTGTATGATAGCCAGCGGCATGCAGCGGGAAACGACTCAACGCTCCCGTGGCAATCCAACATACTTGGGGCCACTCACCATCTGCAGGTGATTGGGTGTACCCGAGCTTGTCAAGGACCGGTCCCGTGATAGTGTCCCAGAGCCATTCCAGAACTTTGGTGCTGCCCATATTTTCCTCCTGGAGCCTTCGGTCTATCTCTTCCCGAGACAATTTGGGCAAATGCAGGACCTCTATCATGTTCTTGATGAGAAACGCATCGCAGCGGTAGCTGACATTGATGATCACAATAGGCCCCTTCTTCGTAAAGACCGAAAAGTTTGCGTTTCTCGGGCCTACGCGATAGCCGTGTATTCGCTTGTTGAACTCTCCCACCAATGCGTCAAGGCTTTTGCTCGCCGCTATCTTCCTAGTGAGTCTGCCCAGACTGGATCGAGCCTGATCAGCTGGGAGTCCAGGGCTGTCGTCGAGATCTCGACTAGGGCCCTCAAGTTGACTAAGGTTGCTCACGAGTGTCCTTCTCATCTCAGGATCCATCCCTGAGAACTTCCGGCTGTCGAAATCCACGCGCAGATCATACACGTAGTCTGCGACAACACCTCGACCCCTTTCAAGCGTCGCTAGAGTGTCTTGGTCGTCGTTGCCAAGTTCCAGCGAAAAGGCAGCAGCGAGCGAAGCCAGACCATTGACTTTGGACAGTAGGGCCTGAGCCTCCGAGATTTGCAGATACCGGGGTGTGTATAGCGGAATCAACTCAAGTGCATACTCAGCAAATTGGAATCCTTTGTGCCAATTCTTGACCAAGATATACGCCTTGAGTAGACGTTGTGCGACTTCTAGAACATCCGAAATATTGACATTTGACAATGACTGCCAAAGGGCTTCCTCGTCGGTTTCGATGGCCAAGCGAATGTCGTCATCCTGCTTTGTGACTTGGAACCTCTGATGATAACAGGATCCCAGGACTTCCAGAACACTCAGATATTGCGAATCGTCGGGCGATGTTACGTTTGCAGCGTCCTGTGCATATTTTGTAGCCGCATCGAGGTCTGCCATTGCTCCCGCGTGACCATGCTTCCGCAGATAACACCTCGCAAGAGAGATCAAGATATTGAGGCGCTCTGAGTTTTCAGAGGACTTGGGGATCGTATCCAGGGCTTGTTCCAAATTCGAAACGGCCTCATTGACATCCGCGGGAGCTTTCGTTAGCCCATATCGGTGAAGGTACGCACCCCCAAGCCATGTCAATATGAGGTTCCGACCAACTGGATTGGAATACAGGCTTTCCGCATCATGATACACTTTGATGGCGGAATCTATGTCTTTAAGATCTCTGGTGGTGTCGAATTTTCGACGGTAGGTGGTGGCCAAGCTCGGGACCAGTGCTTGTCTGTGAACGATATCCCCCGTATTCAGTTCTTTGGCTTGCTCGAGTAAAGACAATGCTTCATCCAAGTTAGCCTTGTCTCCAAATAAATGATAGGCGGTGTTCTTGGTGCATCCTAGGTGTCGTAGCCATACTCCACGATCAGAATGTCCCTCTGGTGTGAGATCCAAGCACTCTTGATGCACCTCCAGTGCCAACTTCACATCTTCTATGGCACAGTTGTAATAAAGCTTGTCGGAGTACAGACGACCAAGGCGAAAGAGAACGTCAGAGCGGAGCGGATCGTCGAATGGGAGTCTATCAATGAGTTCCCGGAAGGTTGAGATTGCCATGGTGAGATCATCAATTCGATTCCTCCTGTCGTCATCGCCGCTGCCATCGGAAAGTGACCTGTTGTAGAACTCCTCATAGCATCGTCCCCGAAGATGCAACCGCGCTGAATGCGCAATATGAGCTTCGCAAATAGACTCAAGCGAGCTATCACAAAGCTGAAGAGCCGATGAAAGATAATCCTCGATTCCATCCTCGTAATATTGGAAGTATTCATTTGCCAGAGCAAAGAGTCGACCATGGCAGTTCAACTTGTCAGGCAATATGGCATGTACATGGCCTTTGTTCCGAAGCTCGAAGCTGCCCTTCGTGTTGGTGCCAAGATGAACGCTGTAAGGGCCATTGTGCGAGTCGCGAAGCCAGCTGAAGAATGCACCACCTTGGTCCAAGGCCCGTATACAAATCTGAGACTCTCGATGCAGTTGCTTTGCCTGTTCGAGATCACTCAAATGTCCTTCTCTGAGATATTTATCTTGTAAACAAAGAGACAAGTGATAAGAGGCAAGATATCGGTTGTGGCGGTCTGGGAGCGTATCACCGTGTGCCATGTTGAACGCTTCTATGGCATACTCGATTGCCTGGTTGAGATCAGACGATCGCGTGGTCGAGCCGAAGCGCCGATAGAGCGTAATAGAGAGGACTGTAGAATAAAAGGGCTTGCCAGCGTGATCCTGTGCTGATAGATCCCTGGCTTGCTCTGCCAATGTGATCATTTCTTCGAGCACGGAAGCATTACCCGTCTCTGTAAAGCTAGCGTCCAAGCACAGCACGAGACAGCACAAGTGCCAAGGGAAGTCTGGATGGTTGTCTGAAACAAGATCGATGGCCTCTCTGGCGTACTGAATTGCCGCGGCCTTCTCAACTCTCATAGTGTGCATCAGCGCAAGACTGCTCAAATAGCGTGCTTTTTGTGGGTGACAGTCTTGCATGGTCTCAAGGGCTGTACCAAGTCTATCTGCCACTTCCTTTGTTTGTGCGATGCTGAGAATGTTGGGAATTTGTCCACAGCCACCTCGGGCACACGGAGAATAGTGACCACGGACCAGTTGTGACGCTGCCAGTTCCATTGACTCCTCAAGATCAGCCGTGGACCCTGTTACTATGTGTAGCTCGGACAGCAACGAGGCAAGATTGACATGGGATAGATAGCAGGTACTTGAAAGTACAGACAGATTTTGCCGTTCGAGTTCAATAGCTTCGTCAAGGTCGGACCTCGTCTGGTTGATCAAATATCGTTCATGAAGCGAAAGCGCAAGCCTATGGAGAATGATGCTGTGCTGTCTTGGATACTTGCTCGGAAGCGAGGCTGCGGCTTGTTTTGCGAGTCGAACTGCAGTATCCAAATGTGCAATCTCGCCAGTTATGCGATACTTCCAGAGAAGACACTGTGCCGTTTTGCTCAAGGCTTGAACCGGAGAAAGTCCCGTGTTTGGATCCAGAGCTCTCTCCAATATGTTGATGGTCCGTTCAATATTGGGTAGCGTCATATCAACCCGGCATTTCTGGTAGAGGATCTCCCCCAAGTTGCTCAATAAGGGCGGATAGAGCTCATCTCCATCTGTTGTGGTCTCGAATATTCTCGTGCCGATTTCAATGGCTTCATCGAGTTCGACAACGATACCCTTTCGCTCATGGTGGAAGCATAGCGATAGGGCTAGGGAAAGGGAAAACTCATTCTGTTCAGGACCTTCGGTGGACTCCTCAACCAGCTGCCGACAGACTTTTGTAGCATATAAAAGCTCAGTAAGAACACCATGCTCAGAATACAAATCCAGAAGTCGGTGAGCCAAATGGCTCCGCAACTTTGGGCTGGGTATCATTTCCACCATCTGGCGAAGAATACGCACAACGTTGTCGAGGTCGCCCGGGAGCCAACTTCTTTCATACCGCTCGTAATGACGTCCGCAGAGTTCATGGAGGGAATCCATTCGGGTGGTCCCAAACAAAGGGACGCAGGCCGGCCAGTCGAGCGCTTCCGAAAGCTGACCCGAATCTGGAAATGTCCCGGTTTCGTCTCCCCAGCCACGTAATAGAATCGTGAAGAGCGAGGACTTTGACTGAGGAGTTGGGGTGAAGAGAATCTTCGCCACGCTCCCTGCCATAATGATTGATTCGTCAAGGGTGGCCAAATTCCCAGTCTTTTGGTACTGCTCGAATAAAGCCCCTCCCCTAAACCTCCGACATCGTACGTCCAGTGATTGATACGCTTTACTCATGTCAATTGCCTTTTTGGAAACATCCAAGCTTTCATCAAGCGCCTCAAACCTCCCTGTTGAGTGGTGGAGATGGAGTAACGCTTCGGCAAGCCATTGTAAACATTGTAACATCGTCTCTCTGTCTCTGAGAGGCGTGTCAAGGACTTCCTTGCATCGTTGCATCGCCTCCAGGGCATCGAATTCCTGGATTTTGACAGAGCATCGCAGAAGAAGTGCCTCGATGAGTATTCCAAAATGTACTGAATTCCCTTCCTGCGACACTTTTTCGAGAGAATTTCTGGATATTTGAATCGCTTGGTCAAGATCTTCAATTACGCTGCTCACGGAGTAGCGAGCAGAATACATTGAGGCGAGATCACCCAGCCACTTACCACGCTGAGGATAGTCGCCAGGAAGGAGCTCAAGTCCTGTCCACGAAGCAGCAATTGCTTCATCCATATCCACGAGGGCCGATTCCATGGCTGCTTGGCCTGGGCTTTTGTTACTGTGAAGAGAAGCATTGTGCTCAGTGACAGAATAGACCTTGACAGACGGTGGATAGACATTCTGTTGTCCAGCTCTGACAGCCTGTGCCATCTGCTGTACGGTTTTCTTCAACTGAAAGCGGGAATGCAGCAATCTGCCCAGTGATAATAGACATCTCGCCCTTTGGAAGCCAGTACTTATGTATTCCAGAGCCTCTCGTTCCAGTCTTATCGAGTCATCCAGATATTCCGCACCTCCGGTTCGTCGATAGCGGTCAAGCGTGAGTTCTGTAAGCTCACAGAAGAATCTTCGTTCTCGGAGATGCAATGGCATTGATGTAAGAGCCCCCTTTCTCGCTTCGATGTTTTCATCAATCCATTGATCGTCTTTGTTGGATATCTTCATGGCTTGACTATGTGTATCATCCGGGGTGAGCAGAGTCACTGGCCGGTACGTGATGATATCTTCTTTCGGTTTGTTCTCCGCATCATTCGCGTCGTCCATTATTGGAGTGTCTCCGATGAATCAGATATATTCGATGTGTGATGTGTAACTGCAAGGAGGCCAGATATACGCGGGCTTTCCGTTCAAATTGCCTCGGGACGGAGGATTAAGGCAAAAATGAAAATCGCTGATGAGCTGGAAAAGGTGTTGAGTGCTCATCCGCCATACACACCTCATACGAGCATACTGAAGAGAGAGTATTGAAAGGCCTCAATTTTCCCAATAGAATGGCGCGGGGTTGAGCTAATTATAACAACAGATAGCTCCCCACAAAAGGGGCTGTGTTCTGACCAACCAGCTCTTTTGAAAGCATACAGCCTCAATAGAAGACTGAGACGTAACAAGTTACATATCACTCAGGGAGACGCTCAGCCGCTTACGTGCTGAAAATTTGAGGTACCTCAGCCCGGTTTGATTGGTGGCGAAGCTGAATACATCGCCTTACTGCAGTCAAGTGTGGCATCCGCAGCCCACCATCACACCAGACTCAGGTAGCAGCGCGATGGTATACAGAGGCTGTGCAGATAGCGATTTGCGGTAAAATGTGATGGGGAAAGGAGAGTCATCTCTGATATAAGTTCTATATCAATCTCGCTAATATACAGAGCGGCTGCCAACAGAAAGAGCTCGGTCTCTCTCTCTCAGTGGCTATCAGGACCGTACTTATACCCGTCATTATCAGATCAACGTCTTATGCTGCATTATGGAAGGCGCTCTCATGTTAATCTGAATGGCGATGTCTCTTGACTCGTATCCAACTGAAATCTAGAAATTGGTCGTTTATGAACTTGAGGACGCCTACTGGAGATCTGTGAGCTGACGGCCTTGTCAAAGCCCATTTTGCAGAGTCGGACCCGTTGTGGCCGACCCGCTGAGATGGTCGGTAAAAGTTTGGGTACGTCAATCGTCTCACCGTGCGATAAGATGGCTCAGTGCCAAATGTCTCCACCAGGTTGAGTGGACGGACGCACACCATTGACGAGGTACCCAGAATAGTATACGTCTCTCCGGATACGATAAGCCACCAAACGCGGTGAACGGATAAGCCAACGGGGTGCTATTTCACTACGATAGAAAATGTACCATGCCAACGGTAGCTATGTGTTATGTCAGTTTCCCCTGGATCCCTACCCGCTTCAACTAGCACGTGTACAAAGTGAACCCAACCCCAGTTACATATTGCAGGGTGTGAATCGGTGCTTGAGTGGTACTAAAGTATAATTACGAATTGCTAACTGGCAGGACTAGTACGTCACAAAGTATAGTATTAGTATATAAAGGCCAAGAAATATCCAATACCTTCTTAACACTGCAAATCTAGATTGCTACAGCCGGTTTCTGAGCCACAACCCGCCAGGTTGTTGTGATCAACCGCAGATTGTCCATCTCAACGAATGCCTGGCCGTCAAGACACAATCGATCAAACAATGTCCTGAAATGTGCCGGCAAGGTGTGCAATTTGACCAGGCCGTGGATAACACGTCTCAAACCCCGGAAGTAGATGTCAACCTTGTCAATAAGAGGGGCCTGAAGGCCACCTATACTGGGGTTGTCTGACTTTGTGACAGCGAACCCGGCATCCTCCAACGCCTTGCTGAAGCTTGCGGGTGTTGGGGTGCCAACTGCTCCGATCAGAGGCTTGACCCGGCGCATCAGACCGGCGTGTTTCGGATCCATGGGATTATAAGCGGGCAAACTGACCCAATCTAGCAGGAGGAACCTCGCGCCGGGCTTCAATACTCTGTAGATGTCCCTGAAAAGAAGCGAAGGGTCTTTGCACAAGCTGAGGGCTTGAATCTCGTAAAATGCATCAAAGGATTCATCCGGAAACGGCAGCGGCAGGTCATTCTGGTCATGCACCACGAACTGGTTGTCAAATCCCAGAGCATCGTTAAGTTCCCTTGCCTGAGAGATTTGATTTGAGTCGATATTAAGTCCCACGATCTTCGCCCCCGAAATGTTCGTCATATAGGCTGCAACCCTCCCACGGCCGCACCCAAGATCTAGGACCTTCATGCCGGGAGCCAGTTGGACCTCTCTTGCAACCGCTTCCTCATTTAGTAACTGGTTGTCCAAGACGGAGGCTTTCTTATCCATCAAGGGTGGGATGTACATCTTTTCCACATCTCCAAGGCTGCATAGGTGATTGAGTACTGAGTAGTATGCACGAAGGCAGTCTCCGACATGCTGCTGATAGTTCGGACCAAAGGCGGCAATCATTTGCTCCTCGTCGGTCCAGTCTAGACTGTAAATCTCATACGAGGCCATGAAATCGTCAACCTCCTTTGGAGTGAGGTTGCGAATATGCTGGAAGGCCTTGATGAAAGTCCTCCATCGTTTTGGCGACTGCGAGTGGCTCACGACGTGGTGTTTGATTGATGTGCCCTTGGTGACAGGCTTGCCAAGAACCTTCTCATCGATGTCGCTGAACGGGGGACTGTCATTGACATCAAACCCAACTTGAAGAGATGAGTCAGCCGGCAGGCTTGATGCAGTCATAACCATGTTATAGATAAGGTAGTTGAGTTCAGTAAGAGGTGTGGCGGTGCCTGAGTCTTGGCTGTGAAGGATAAAATAAAAAGACAAAAGGGTACTTTGCAAACGAGGGTCGGGCCGCGTTCATATTATCAGTCACGTTACAACAATACAACCCTCTTGTGAGAATGAGTCAGATGATCAGAGACAACTTCACCGTGTCATTTCCGGATGAGCCGAAAGGGCGTTCACAACGGTGGAACGCTGACAAATGGGGCATCTGTTTCCGAAGCCATGATGTGACAGGAGCCGCACCGCTGTCACATCTGGCGAATCATCGTTGCATAATGTGCAGGCGACATATCGTGTGATTCTTGCGTCCGTCACTTGCCATTGAGTGGGTTGTAGATCAAAACCAGTTGGTGCACAAGTGTGGCACAGTTGGTTGGATGTGACGAGATTGATAACACCCACCCACAGCCGATGATCCCGTACTAGGGCTGAGATTTTGAGCTAACGTTGTAACATGAGGGGCACAACCACCGGCCCGGAGACATTTCTGGGGAGGTTGGTCGGATGTTAGGTTGCTAACTTATTCTCACCATCAGCTGCAGGACGGTGTGGATGGAACGGAATTTCGGATTTTAGATTGACCGATAGCCGTCTGTATAGCCGGAATGGATGCCGTCTAGCTCCACCAACTCTATCCGAGAGGTAACCGAAGTGACGACATTCACCACTGTTCTGTTGCAATCATACAACTGACCTATGAGCAATCTGAAGCTATTATTCGACACATTTCACCTTCGTCGCGATATATCTTGAGACGAGCACCATGCCAGACTCCGCGGCGGAGGGGGAGAGCAATGTTGGCATTGAGCGCTTTAATGCGGAGGCTGCCGCCTGGGACAAGAATCCCTTTGTCCACGCCATGAGTCTCGAGGCTTGGAAAGCGATACAGAAGTTTGTTCCATCTCTATTTACGAACGCTCTCGGTCGGCCAGACATCCTGGAGATCGGCTGTGGAACTGGACTCCTCACCTTGGAAGTGGCCCCCGCCGCGAATCGATTGGTAGCAGTTGACGCTGCCAAGGGCATGATTGACGTCCTCTCATCGAAGCTGAAGAAGCCAAATACTCCCGAGAATATCCTTCCTCTCGCAGTTTTACTGGAAGACCCCGAGGACAAAATGCTACCACCAGCGGATCCGGCCGAGCCCAACGGGCCAAGAGTCAAATTCGACCTCATCATCTCCCACCTGGTCCTGCACCACATTCCGGATCTGAAACCAGTTTTGACGACCATGCTCGGCTGCTTGAAGGAGGGTGGCAGAGTGGCGCTAACGGACTTTGAGGATTTTGGACCTGAAGCACGGCGGTTCCATCCCGAGTCCAAGATGGACGGAGTCGAGCGCGATGGCATCGGACGAGAGTCGATTGCCGCCCTAATGCGGGAAGTCGGGTTCAGGGATGTCAAGGTGGAGGTAGCCTGGGAGCACTCAAAGATTGTCGAAAAGTATCCTGGGGAGTTTAAAGACGGCGTACCGGCTAAGGGCGAGGGGGAACTAATGAAATTCCCTTATATTATATGCTTAGGCAAGAAGGCTTAAAGGTTAAGAACATTTTTAAGACCTCTTTTTTGAACGCTTAGTGTCATAAACTGGGGTGTCCGGTCCTAATTCGTGAAATAGCAAAACATCAGTCGGAATTCACACAACATACAGAAATTTGGTGATGCATCCAGTTAAGGCGCAGATGATCGAAGTCTGTTCATACGCAACTTCACAATGAGTTTTGAGACAAGACTGAATGGGGATCATGTTACAAAAAAAATGTTTTCAAATGATAAATGCACGCTATATTTCACGGATAAACAGGCTTCAATGTCAATCTGGATATTTCCGAAACGTCCTCTAGGGTAAGCAAGAGCCGAAAGATCAATGGATGATTACGTAACCTTATCTCGGTATACTTAATCGACGCAAGTGTAGAAATACTCTTTTGCCTCTTCCATGCAAAGGACTACTTGATAAGGCCATGCTCTGATAAGCTCCCTCACTTACTCCGTTTCCGCCGACGTGATTATGAGCGAGGAGACATCACCTGAGCCTTTGGCTGTTCGACAGCGCTCACGTCCTGGTAAATACATCACTCCCCGTGCTGGGTCCAGTACTGACCTCGGACTTCTAGTTTGTTACACATGTAGGGTTCGGAAAGTCCGGTGCGAAGGGAGCTCGTCAAACCCCGAAAACGAAAAGGAACCATCTTCAAAATGTTCTAATTGCCAAAGGCTTGGATTTCAATGCCAGTGGCGTGCACCGGAATCTGGTGAACATTATGTTCCACCGCCGAAACGCAGACGGACAATTGGACAGCGCTTGGTGCGTTCGACAGCAAAGAACAAAACGATGACACCAGGTCCGACTACTCAAACGCCCGATGGGGAATCCAGTGGCCAGCAAATTACGGCCTCTACTAGGACACCAGCACCTGCCGATCAGGATCTTGAAAATCGACCAGAAGAGAACAACTATGAACTAAATCCCCTCCAAAACTACCAACCCGATCAACTTGGGGATATCTTGGACTTCAACCTCGGATCTGACCAGCTTGGAGATATCGCCTTGGACTTTGACCTTGGATCAGACTTTTTGGATTTAAACTTGGCAGGAGAAGGGCTGGATTTCATTCCATTGCCAGCAGTAGACCCTTCGATACTGCAGTTATCCGAGCCGACCTCAGCCACGTCATCTTACGAATGGCCATTATCAGCACATGGTCATGAAGTAACGCAGCCCGAACTGGCACAAGATGAAAGTACCCCACTCGATAGGACAGGCAACTCATTCTCCACTTTCAACGAAGACAATCGCCAGCTCATCCAACATTATCTAGAAGTTATAAAGGGTTACTCCAAGGTCGATGATCGGTCTAAAAACTCGAACAACCTCTTCGTCTCAGCTTTTGCCCAATCCCTTTCGTTCCCTCCTCTTTTCCATGCCATTCTTGCATTTTCAGCCTCTCACTTATCCATAAAAGAAGCATCTTATGTGGACCAAGCCAAAAAGTTTGACCAACTTGCTGAGGAATCCTTCGAAATATTCAGGAAAAGTCACAGTTCAGAGATAGACGGTCTACTCTCTGCAATATTTGTCCGTGTCAAGAAGGTACATGTCATGGGAGCTAGCGTCGACTCTTTCCTTGGTCTCCTCGCCACCGCAATCGACGTCATTTCAACAAAAGAAGGAGAAGAGGCACTGGAAGATTCCAGCAGTTTGACTAGGCGCATCATTGTTCGTCTCGCCATCTTGGATGCTCGCTCTGCATGTTTCCGGCTAGGCGGTGGGGTGCTAATTGAGCGGCTACGACGCTCGCCTAGCTTGTCATCTATTTTCGATCTCGACACTCACACTCATAATCCTCCACTAGGTCCTATCATGAAGTTGCTCCGGGCGGACATCTTTCGTAAGCGAGTCGCTGATTTCGAGTTGCAGCTACGCAAGCAACTTGAGGGCGAGTACATTACTTCTCGACCCATTCGAACAGATGAGGTCAGGTCGCTCTACACTGATATTCAACATGCAATTGGACGATGCGAGAATCAAGCGACAATGGATGAGAAAGGGCCTGATGTGGACAATCTGAGGGAGGAGGTGCTTGATTCGACAAATTATGGATCCTACCTTGAGTTGTCGGCTCTCCATTCAACGCTGCTATATCTCTACCAAGTCTACGTAAGTACAGCTTTTGATCCAGGGCTGCCATAATGAATACCGTTAGCTGATCTTGAGAAGCCATTACCGAATTTCCAACCGGATCTTTCCATCTCAAAAGTACTTCAATGCCAACTCAAGATTCAGCACGACCCTTCTCGCGCCAACTCACCCTCTTCAATTATACCTTCATCTCTGTTCTTAGCGGGTTTAGCCACTAGCGACCCGATTCATCGCGATTGGGTCCTGAATGTTCTTAAAAAAGGTGAGGTATGGGGCTCCTATGTTACCAAAACCCGCCATCTGCTTGAAGCGATGTGCCGGACGAAGTCTCAGGGAAATACGCTGGATATTTGTTGCGCAATGGATCAATTCACTGGTAGATTCATCATATAATCGGATATCGGGGTCAATGTAGGCTCATAATGACGGATAATAACAGTTAGTTAATGCCCTTCTTAGTCTGCGGCGACTACGTCCTCTTGCTGTACCAATAAAATTAATGGCGAATCGAATGATCTTATTTAAATACAACCTGTTGAAAATTTTGAGAGGTTTGGCTGCCATATTATAATTCATAAGACGGGGAGACGTCCTGATTGTTCACTGAGTGTCCGGTATCCTTGGGCCCGAATATCATGTCTTTTCTATGCGAGGACAGCAGTCCACACAGTCAACGTGGGAGAAAGTTATCATTATCGTTCACCAGCGAGTGGGTTTATACTGAGGGCGTTAGAGAGACTAAGAAGGCTGCTGGCGAAGGTCTGATATTAATCAAGCAGCACTATAGACCATAGCTTCGAGACTAAGGCGAGCCCTGTACTATGCTGGCCTCAATTGTCCAGCCTCAAGGCAATGGGTCTAACGTGCCTAGACAAGGCTAATTTTTGGGCGACGTCCAATGTCAAAAATGTGTCTGTGATCCAACTAAATTCATTGCCCACGTAGACTAGAGAAAGCGTAATATAAGAGTGCACCAATGCTCAACACCAGTTATCGTCGCCAATTTACATAGTGTACCGGAAAGTTTCCCACTGCTCAAAATCAGTTTTATCGGTGAACTCCGGTGCCGAATTGACCGTAGGAACATTCCTAGCTTCAACAAGCCTCTGTCGACGATTGTTTTCGTATTTATACCAGGTGAGTTGAAAGACTGGGATGACAATCATCAGAGCGTAACATCCCACTGTAGCGAAATTAAGTCAACAAATGAAGAGCAGGATTGGAGGAGGGAGGAGACATACTAAGCATCTTAAATGCCATGTCGTAAGTGGGCGCTTCGCGTTCTAAAAAGAATTCTGCCAGGGAATAAGCTCTCGTCCGCTCTATGGGAGCTGACACACTTACGAGGGCCTGCAATCAGGCCGGCAGCCCAGCCAGCAAAGATGATTCCAGAAGTAGTAGACTTTTTGGTATTACCAGCATAGTTTGAGGCCATCAAACCGGTGTTAAGAGTGAATGACATGCTATGCCTGTTTTCTGGTCAGTCGATATAGTAAGACTCTACGCAAGATGCCCGCCTACGTGTATGTGAGATAATATCCTGCTAATCTCCCTGCTTGATTCGAGGTGGGTAGGACATGAAGAAGGGATGCTCCTATCAATGGAGGTACCGAGACTAAGATTGAGAGGTAAAGACGGATATTATTGCGACGCGAAGCCATGTAGGAGAGACCGAGAAACGTCCCAAGTTGTATGACTGCTGCAGGGCATGTAGAGATTATTGTCGTCTGAAGAGTTGTAAAACCGAATCCTTTGACGATTTGGCTAGAGAACTATGAACCTTGTTAGAATATTGGATGTTGTGTCGGATGAAGTTCCCACCTGGCTAGCGAAAGTCGATGGCATCGTGTTACCCCTTAACAAATGTCAGCACAAGATCAATGCATGAACGCCAAAGGGGTAGTCTCTTACATCGCAGTGACAAAGAAAAGCGTGGTTTGAGGATCTCGCAAGGCTTCCCAGAACTGTGGCCATTTCCATCGATCGTCAGATGTGACGGTCTGGTTCCCCCTGACTCTTTCAATGGCAATCTTCTTCTCACGATCATTCAACCACCTGGCGTTACCTTGGTGATCTGGCATGAAGTACATGAGAATCAATGAAAATACAAAGCTGAAAGATCCGAAGAAGAGAAAGAAAATCTTCCATGTCGGGATCGAGCCGTGAACTGGAACAATTAGCAGTCTGCGGAAAGGTCGATCAAGTTGGGAACTGACTAGACCCAACTGCGTAGCTGAGAATGCCACCAAGGAAATTTCCAATCTTCTTCATGTTAGCATGGTGTGTGACTTGCATGGAGTTTGTTCTTACTGGAGTACCGCCAAGCCAGAATGCAGTTCTGAAAGCTTGCTCACGTCTGGTCCACCAATTGCTTGTGACAATTACGAAGACAGCTCCAATGATGCTCTCCATGAAGCCAAGAAAAAAGCGTACGACCATGATGCCGGCAAAGTTGAAGCACAAAGCTACCTAGACATTAGACTAACCGTTTCTTTGAGGATGGGGGATTTCATACGAGTAAGGAGCACAATGATGGACCACACGCAAACAGCACCCGAGATGAACTTGCCAGCGTGTCCAGGCCAGCGATGCACAAGCTTTGACCAGACCACGGAGCCGAGCATGTAGCCGAAGTAAAAAATACTATTATAATAAGTACATACGAAGCAGATGGGATACTGATATTTGAGAGTGACTTACCTCCCTAGCCAACTGTAGTTGGATCCTTCGAGATGCAATGCTTCTTTGATGCCGAAGATGGATGCATAGTTTAGAAGTGACTTGTCGAGAAACTAGTCGCCAAATGTTATTGCCAATGGCTCCGACAGAGATGTTGGATATCTTACAGAAAAAATGTAACAAGTACACATGAGCGGCAACAAGACGAAATCAATCTTTCTCTTGACGCGCTTGTTCTCCTCGGCCGTATACTCAACTTGTTCAGAATCTCCGTACACCTTCATAACTGGATGGACAGTGCCGGTGCCAATTTCAACATGGTCATCCTTAGCATAGTCTTTGATGTTGAGCTCTTTCTGCTGGCTGAGTGTTTCTGCCATGGTTGATGCTCGCTCTTACACGGGAGGTTGTGACTGGAGCTGGCGTAGGCGATTGTGGAACAGGCAGTGGAGTGATGAAGGCAAGAGCGGAGACAATGGGAGTTTTCTTCTCGTAATATGATTGCCACGCTTTTCCTTTTGTAGGCGCTTGAGCAATCTCTGAAGCTCTAGTAAGGGTCCCAATTTGGCCAAGATCAAGCCGACATAGTCGGCGATAGCTGTCATGTGACCTTGTCGGTCATTAGATTGAAACATGATGCCACCCTGATATTCACGTGATCTTGTCGGTGCTGGTGATGTCGGCCCGAAAGAGTCACGTGGTCTTGTCGGCATCGAGACCGAGTGTCTTAGACGAGGGTATATAGATAGCTTAAGGTGATGATTAATAGATTTCTTCTTGATTGAAGACTTGAATTATCATCTCAACCATTGACTGGCCTTAAAAATGATGAATAAACAACAGGCCCAAGTTGTGCGCATCTCAACGCCAAAAGTCGCCCATCTCCCAGAGACTGAAACTTCGCGCCCCGTTATTCTTGAGCCGTACCACGTTGATCTCATCGAAGAATATGGATACGTCAGTCGAGAATACTTGATAAGCGGCGTGGCCGCCGGAGAGTCGTACTGCACGCGCCTTCTCTTACGTTGCCCAGCCAATGCCACCCAGTTCACCGGCTTCGTGGTATTAGAGCCGTCACACTTGTGGGGAGGAACCAGCATTTGGCGTCACATCAGTCGATGGGTCATGCGTAGCGGTGAGTGAGATTACAGTCCGCTTCGAGACCCTACTGACACTTTGCACTCAAGGCCATGCTTGGTTGGAGGTCGACTCGCAAGCTCCATCTGCAGTCGATAAGATCAAGAACGTTGACCCAGATCGCTACAAGGATATTCATTTCATCCCAGGTCCACTGGCTGGGGAATTCCAAGAAAACATCCCCTTCGTATCTAATGTTACCAAGGAATCACTCCGTGAAGCATACGATGCTTTCAAGACTAAATGGTGGCCCGCAACACCACAGTCGCCAGAAATCATCGCCGCCGCCTCGCATGCTCTTCGATCCAGCCAGTTGGGGCTTACAGCCACTCGAGTGGTGCTCTCTGGATTATCTCAAACAGGAGGCGTGACAAGGCACTTCATCACACACTCATCTCACCTGCGGCTGCCAGATGGTGGTCTGCCGTTTGAGGGATACATCCCTTGCCAGTCTGGAGGTGAAGCGCTCCCTGACGTTCCAGGCGCAAAGATAGTCGAGTTACTTGGAGAGTCTGAATTTCTTTCTGTTCGACTTCCATGCGGTGTAAGTGGGCAGATGAAGGACACTGTTCACAGGCGTCCAGACAGCGATTCGTTTCGGCTCTATGAGATTGCATCTATGGCTCATCGTGAATCAAGAGAAGCTTCACTCCTGGAAATGGAAAGATGGTCAGTCGCTGAGCTGAATGGTGCGAAATGGAGCACCTTCTCAAACTCGTTCATCTATCATGCCGTTTTTGAAGCTGTAGAAAGATGGACGAGCGAGGCTGCTATTCCACCTCCTCCCAGTGCCACTCTCCAGACAAATGGCTTGAGTGATGAGATCATCCGTGACGAACACGGCAATGCGCTAGGAGGAGTCAGGACAGTACATACCGAAGCTCCTTTGGCAAGAATTGTTGCAGCCACTCCAAAGGGCAGACCCAGCTGGTATCGGGGTAAGTAATCCACCTGGCCTACAATAATAAACACGAGCAATCTAACCAATTAACTAGGATCTGAGTGGCCGTTTGATTCCGAAAAACTTCAGTCGATGTATGGATCGGTATCTAACTATCGAAGAATTGCAGGAGAAGCTTTGAATTCGCAAATTCAATCTGGCTTCCTTCTCTCTAGCGATGCAGAGATTTTGCGGCGTGAAACTATTGAAACGGTTGTATTTTAAAATAGTGTTGGATTTGGTATGGTTCATTCGACAATGGTGATAGAGCTTTAGACGATGTGGAGACTAATAAGATTTGTCTGGATTGAGTATTAAAGAATATTTTCTAATATAAAGTAGGTATTATTGTCGCTCACGCACAAACTCTGTGCCGACTCCACCCGAGGTGACAGCTAGATAGATATGCTACAGAAACAGAGCAGCTTTAGTAAAAATTATGCATGATTGCGTTTCCTTTGCTTGCATTTCTGAAGTCAGGTTGGAAGTACTCACCCCACTAAACCTGGAATAGTACAATGCGGTATTAGCGGGTATAGAAACTTAACTCCGACTTCTGCGCAAAATCGTAGACCCAATCAACACCAGGTGGGAGAATGACACTTCTGGTTGGTTCATTGCCACGGCCATTTCAAACTGGCGATTTTGTATTTAGATGAGAGATAGACACTTCTAGTTGGTTTGTTGCCACGGCCATTTCAAAATAGTGATTTTGTATGTAGAAATGACGTAAATTTGTGCTGCTGGGGAAACATAAATTTGCCTTCTGCAGCAAACAATTATTAAATCTCCTAGTACTACTTTCAATACAATATTGGCTCCCGTCACACAACAGTCTTGACGCCTGGTTACCAATTAACATGGCCTACTCTCTCTACGATGCAACTGTCGTAATGGCAAAAGGCGCTCTCATGTCCCTGAACAGAATGCTCACCGAGGCCGAGAAGCACCCCAACTCGGCCACTTTCTTCACCGCACGCCTCATCGACGACATGAAGCCTCTTACCTTCCAAGTTCATTACGCCGCCTTCCAGTCACAGGCGCTGGCAGCAAAGCTATCCGGTCAGGAGCACGCCGAGCCAGAGGAGGATCTTGATACCTATGAGAAGATGCGTGCGCGCATCCAGCAGGCCCTTGATGCTCTCGACGGAACGGACAAGGACACGGTCAATCAGCTTGGCGAGACAACGACTTCATTCACTCGTCGTGAGGAGGCCATGGAGGTACCTGTCAAGGCACTCGTTGGACTGTTAAATATGCCCAATATTTATTTCCATGTCTCTATGGCTTACGCAATCTTGAGGAAGGAAGGCGTCCCACTAGGGAAAAGAGACTGGAGCCGGGGCTTTGTCAGGGATTATGTTTGAGTCAAGATCTTGTATCTAGAATATCAGAACCGTCTTGAAGAGTCGCCATGCTTGAAATCAGAGATGTGAATGTTCTTAATAACTCATGTACAGCCATTTCATTCGGAGACAAGACGGGGTGTCCCCTGACTTGACTTGAGGTAACGCGTTTCTATGGTAGGTCCAAATGCGACAATTTAATTAAGTTCACTAAAGCCAAATTGTAGTCTGGATCTTCTCGTTGTTTGTATAGGTATTATTCACCTAGTACTATACAGGAGTGGAAGAGGCTCTAAAAGCTTAATTACTATGGACTTTAACCTTTCTGTTCTTGGGTATCTTGAACTACATGCTCAAATAACAGAATGAGGCTATCGTTTCCCGACCTTTGCGCCTGTTCTTGTGGCGTTTCATTCCGGGAATTCTTTAGCCTCAGGTCGGCTCCATGCTCAATGAGCACGCGAGCCATCTCAATCTGCTCGTATTGTACAGCGACGTGTAAAGCGGACATATTACCCATCCTTGACGTAAGAGAGAGATTGACGTCGACGCCGTTTTCGATCAAAATGTCCAACAGCTCCGGAGTGCCGCACACGATGCTCCAGTACAGGGGGCTTTCTCCCGTGGACAAAATCTTATGGTTGACATCTATCCCAGCTTTGATGAGCAGCTTGGCATATTCTAACAGGCGGAATGCACAACACCTATTGAGCAAGCTTTCTCCCTCGGCGTGAGTGAGCGTGTCCAGATCAGTGGATTGGTCGAAGTCGGGGAACCGGAAATTCGGATTGGCTCCGGCCTGGAGAAGAAATCGAGTGAGGTTGATGTCATACCAATGGAATGAGAGAGACATTGGGGTCTCCCCATGCATCGACTCGCTTGGTAGGCGCTTGAGGTAATCTTGATCAATGTTAATATCGCCAGGCTGATACCGTGGGAGATAGGCATCTATGTTTCCGCTGTGATCGAGCAATATCCGCACTGCAGTTAATCTGCGGTGTAGAAGTGCGTGCATTATTGGCGCAATGCCTGCACTCAAGGTCAGTCTTTCAATAAAAGAAGCGGCAAATAGCAGAGCTCTAACCATATGTATCCCGTTGTTCGGGGTCAAGTCCCTCTTCGAGAAGAATCCTCAAACACGCGTCATCCTTCATCACAATCGCCTGGTGGAGCAGAAAGGGACCTCGTGCGCCTGAATTAAGTCTCCTCTTTATGATCAGCGATATTAGTGGGCGCAAGCTCTCAGGTTCCTCTGCAGCTGTAATCGCCCCGATAAGTCGCGAGGGGAAGTCGCCCATGGCGCAGCCTTTCTCGACGAGAACTACTGCAGCCTGGGCGTTGATTGATTCTCCACTAGTTGCGAGTTTGAAGGGGGTGTCGAGAGTGTTGTCCTTGGCATTCACCTCTGCGCCGCGTTCGAGTAAGAGGCGTGCCGTCTCGCCGTCGTCGTGAATGGCCGCGTAGTGAAGGGCAGTGCGACCATCGGAACCTCTTTCACGTGTCGAGGAGCCTGTGGAGAGGAGCTGAAGAATGAGGCTCCTGTTGCCGGTTTTGGCGGCTTTGATGAGCAGTGGCTCGTTGGATAAATCAGGACTGCTCAAGGGTCTGTTGGATTGATGAGCCGCGTTCCGAACGTTTTATTCGTGTCAATGCTCACAATGTGTCTACTAGCACGGGCTCTTCCAGAACGTCGTAAGAATCCTCTCGCTCTAGAAATCTTCTCATTGGGAGGTCAGCATCGGTGATGACAGACCCCGAGCCGCGTCGGTGTCCCGCTGTGACGCTTTCCAAATCCGATTCTAGTCTCCGCCTCAATCTCTTTCCGTTCTCGGGGCTCTGGAATTGGGCTGAGAGCTTCTCATAACCGACTGCAATGTCGTTTCGGATCTCATCCTGTCCTTTACCAGTCAAGTGGCTGGTCAATTACATCACGGGTTAGCGCTGAGGGATTTCCAAGACCAGGAAGCCATGTCAATTGGACGTCGGCGAAGAGTGCATACCCATTAAGGACCGATACAGCCAACGTTAGTCTCGCTGTTCCATCTCGAAACCGAGATCGTTGGGTCCTAATATCCCCTTTCCGCATTGTCCAGTTGAATGCTCTCATTGAACGCCTTCGCCAATTACCACCATCAACAAATGGCTCAAGTGTAGTCTTCAAGCCTTCCATAATGACAGAACTGTGCTGCACACAACCGGTCACTGTTTCAATAAGTGTAGCGTCATTGATTCGGATTTCATTAGTCGCGCATAGTTGCTTCGTAGATTGCAGTACCGACGAAAGGCTGTCAAGCTCCAAGCCGAGTTCGCGGATATCTTGGGGCGCATCTTTTATTTCCTGAATCAACGATACCAGGCCCTGAGCTGTCGCAGTTGCCAGGGCGATGATCCCTGCGACTCCAGATATCACTGATAGAGGATCACCCATCGCTTCCGCAGACGCACCAATAAATCCCGCTCAATAGTCGTGCCGAGTTATCGTTGATGGAATATGAAGCCAAATTGCTAGCTCGCTGATGAGGGATCATGTCATTTTTTAGAAGAGAAATGCGGGGCCCTGTTCAGAGGCTTAGTCAACCGACTGAGTATCTTCAACCCATGATATCGCTGTATTGTGGCAGGGGATGCCTTTGCTCACCCCGCTTAGAGCTGACGACCAGGATTATGAGCCCAACTCCCAAGTTCAATTGACTCGTCGGTCGCTACGCCCTTGAACTGACTCTAGCCAGGCTTAGATGAGGCTCAGGTACGGACGGGGAGAAACAAGCCAGGACCCCGTTGGTAGCGGTCCTGTGTGTGGCATCGCGGAGCAGCCAGAATCAGGTTGGTGGGGCCTGTGAGTCGAACAACTGCCAAAATGCTAGCGTTCCTGTCTGGAATTTTGAAAAGAATGAGAAATGATGGAGATGGCCTCTCAAATACTACAACCTTGACACCACGGACGCTGATGTTCTAAAAAGACTTGGCGAGATGCGGAAAGAAATATTACTTGGTGCCTCCTTTGCATTTAAGCAACAATCCCGTGCGGATGATGAGTCCTGATGACGACGGATTCTATTGATATTCTCTCTATGCATTTTAACTACTAATACAAACTGACTTTTCTTAAGAAGACTGTTGTAAGCCCACACCCTGTAACTTGACTCCCTCAACGAAGCTGACTGGCGGAGTATATGCCTTCCTGCCATGCGTGACATAGGCAATCGCGGCAACAATCATCACACCAACCCATATCAAGGGCGCCCAATTCGCCGAAGCCGTGTCAACGGGCAGATTCGGAGGGAAGCAACAAATAATAACGATGAACAAGCTGTAGAGCACAGAGAACGCATTAATTGCCAGCCCGAAGCGGCCCAGGCTCCACCGAGCGAAAGGCAGCTTCTCGCCTTTGAGACGCTTGAGCAGTACGCAGCCAATACTGATGAGATACGTGCTCATGATTCCTAGCGTCGAAAGCGACACGAGAACGGTGAAGGCGACATCGGACCCGATTTGAATAAGACTGAGAAGGGCAGCGCCAATGGACATAAGATAGACTGCGTTAAAAGGCAGGTGCCACTTCTTGTCCCTGTAAGTGCCGTGGTTAGTGCAGAACATGAAGAGCTGACATGAGACTTACACATGGCCGATCCAATGCGACCCTGGAAGTCCTCGGTCTCTCGCGAATGCCCACGTCTCGCGAGCACAAGTTGCAAGTGTGGTGATGTTTCCAAGATATACCAAGAGCCACAAGATGACGTTGAAGAACAGGTTGAGACCTTGGGATCCGGTTCGGTCGAACAAGGTGATGAAAGGCCAATCCGATTCGATGACTGTGTCGAGAGGGCCAATGCAGAAAAGCATGGTGATGAGCATGATGAAGCCGAAAAAGACATTACCCACGTACGACCACCAAATCGCCTGCGGCACAACAATCGACGCGTTCTTGACTTCCTCTGCCAGATGAACGATACTGTCTGAGCCGAAGCAACACCAAAGGACATAGATTTGTGACGAAATGTAAGCAAAACCCATATTATTCCACCCGCTCTGGTCCGTAAACTGCAAAAACACATCATGTGCCGAATTCTTGTCGCAGAGCACCCACAGCGGTATCATGACCACGAAGAATCCAAGGACATGACCAATCAAACTGGCTGTTTCCAGTTGTGGGAAGAAGGCAGTGCCCCAGGTGTTGAAGGCGATGGTAACGACGATGACGGCCCACATGAGGAGGGCGATTTGCCAGGTTGTAAAGGCAAAATCAGGCATGGTAACGTTGATGCAGGCCTGGACCTGGTAGGCCATGGTGTAGCAACTGCTGGCGAAACTCGCGAGCCATCCCAAGGTCGTCATCCAGCCAGAGGCGTACGAGAGGATTTTCTGGTAGCTGGGAGGCGAAAACTCGCTGACCCAATCTGTTCTAGTCAGCCCCAAGCGCCTGGGAAAAACAATCGTCTCACTTACGATACTGTCCACCGGAAGTTGGGGCCATGGACGCCATCTCAGCCAGGCTCGCGACGACGGCCGAGTACGCTGTGGTTGTCGTCACGAAACACCAAAACACGCCCGCGTAGCCGCCATTGGTGAAGCCTGTGGCCAGCGAAATCAGGACAAATTCCCACGTCGCCATGTAGATGGCCACGAAGCCAATTGAAGACCACAGTGAGAAATTCCGCTTGAACTGTTGCTTCTTGCCCAGACGCTGCATGTCCAAGTGGTCCTGGTGGTCGTTGTGGAATCCATCATCATCGTCCACCGCCGTATTGCCAGGGAGCAGTGGGGCGACACGCATGTCCGCCGAAGGGTCCGAAGACGACTTGGACGGAATATCGGCCATTCTGGACACTTGCGGAGCGGTCTGCGGAACGGCCCGAGGTTTTTTGCGTCTATCGTGGTGGAGGTGGCGTTGATGATTCCGGTACGAAAAATGTGTCTTTATCTACAGATGCGCCAACCAATCAAAGCCCCGCCCGCATTAACGAAATTAACGTGTTAATCTGAGGTGGCACTGATCTTGTTTAGACGGCCCTACGACTGCTTCTGTCTTTAGCTTCGGGTGTAACCGCCAGTCCCGGCCTAAGTGTCTGGATCCTTTTCTAGGGGCTGAAGGTAAAACTGCCTTGCACTAGGGTGAAACTGGAAGGTCTTGGAACATTATGCTTAGAGTTTTATTTTAGCAATACAAAAGATGTTTAATTAATGTATTATATAACATTGAGCTTTTTCTTATTCCAGCTGTCCACGATTCGTCTCTTGAGGACGACTGGCTTCAGTCCCTCATGTATGCGAGTCCCTTCGTCCGCTTAGCTGCAAATTTCAGAATATTAACATGATGAGAAGCATGGGTGGTCCAAAGTGACAATGCACGGTTCATATAACTTATCTCGTCAAGCAACCTGTCCTAGCAGAGTAACCCGGAATCCGAAACGCAACACCCACCTCACAGAGCAAGTGTCGGCTGCCGATGATTTCTCCTTCCTCGTGATGCGGTTGAGGTGCCCTGGACTACAAAAGTGGCCAGATTCCTGTGTGTTCTTGCGCACATCTCCAACAGCCTCGGTTCGTTTTCCAGAGTCAGAGCGCCGGTCCTGCAAAAATGCGCTACCCATTGTATGCCAACGATGGGCTTGAAGTCGTCCCGAAACAATGCGGCTATGACCTCGGACTCTGGCATGGTGACGAATTCAGAAACCTCGCCATCGTTGGGCTTCGGAATCATATCGGCAGGCAGCTCCATCTCGAAGACGTGGAGTGCGTGAGGGAAAGACCCCGGGTTGTTCAGATGGCTGTATGACAAGTGATAGGACACAATGCCGCAAGGTCGAAGGTGAGATTTCGAGAAATCTTTGGGGATGCTGGCCTCCTCAAATGCCTCTCTTGCCATGGCGTCGATGATGGGCTCGCCAACCCTGATGCCTCCACCGGCGAGCGTGTCGAGCTTCCCGGGATGAATGGGCCTCGTCTCGGAACGTCTCTGAAGCCAATACAGCTTTTTGCCGTCAACGACGGTCCAAGCGATCAGGTGCACGCCAAAGGAGATTACGCCAAGCAGTTGGCTCCCAAGATTGTTCATGTTGAAAACATGCTCACCGTCCGGAGTGTAAACGGCCATTGGCTCCCCGCTCCAGGTCATCTCCTTGATCTTGCCTTCTTTCTTGGCGCGGGCCACGGTGTCGTTGACGAGGTCAGTCCGCACGTCGAAGGGAGTGCTTGAACCAGCTGGGGCGTGCAGATTCAGCGTTCGACGTACAGGGTCGATGGTCCAACAATCGGGCCATGTGACGTTGTCGATGATGGAAGAGTGGACGTAACTCAGAGACTTGGGATACTCATCGATGGTGAAGTAGTAAAAGTCTTGCATGAAGGCGACGTACGCCTGTGTGTCGTCGGCATAGTATAGGAAGCTGTGGTTTCAGGGCTTAGCTGGGGATTCTCTAGCGGGCACACACACAAACAACACACACAAGGGCCACCTACCTGTTGATGGCTTCAACAATGTCCAATAGGTTGCGGGGCATCTTGGGAACGGTTTTAGGGAGTTGAACATGAGAAGCGGGGAGATTTTGATTTCGGCTTTTGTAGAAGGTGACGAGTTGTGAATGTAGGATGGACGTAGGCCACAACGGGTCAGCTATCCGGCTGAGAGTAGACGACTGACCAAGGGCAGCGCGCCCTCTTTTCATCGGTGGCTCCTGTCTATCGACGAGGCGTGCTGGGCAATATGATTCACTCCACGCTCTTACTGGGAAGGAAGAGCGTGGAGTGAATCACAGGTATAAGGAAGGCATACGTCAGGAAGGGATGGCGAGCTGTCCCTCAACTGCATTACCTTCTACCTAATATTAACAAATTCAGACTGTCTCTTCCTTTTGTCTGCCACAGCACGCCCACTCACTGCCAGAAGCCATTCCACTCAACATGGCGAAACCGGGCGAATTCACCCATCACCAGATGCAAACGTTGCGGGAAGCGGCCGCTATCCTTGGCGTGTCAGTAGCCGCCGTAATTGCCTGCAACGATGGACTGATCTCTCCTCTCCAGTCTTTTGGCGAGCCGCCCTCGATTCCACCGATCGACAACCCATCTGTGCCTAGCCTGCCAGACCTTGCCCAGTTTCCCTCATTTGACTTCTCGGCTGGTTCTGGCTTGGGCGATATTGGTTTGACATCGAGCGACACAATGGGGTTGATGGAGGCTGACAGTATGTTTACTTTGGCTGAGGGTGCGTCAGGTTGATCCACCTACAGAGCCGAAGGAAAACTGCAAAGACAACAAGAGCGTCAGCATCCGGTAGGCCAGGGTGCGGTTTCGTAACAAGGCTTTCACTGACCTTGCCTAGCTCAGGTACTACGACATGAAGCTAATTCGTGGCTATCAAATCGGCGCCAAAGTTTTGCTCGCACACTTCCACTACGTGAACAAGGGCAACATTCAGTTCCAACCCAGCTTCAATTGGAATTCGCCTTCCAACCGGCGCATGGCAGAACTCACCGACACCCAAATTCAGTTCATTCAGACGTTTTCACAGACGGTCTTTCAAAACGGTGAGCGTCACCCGACGTAGCCATATTTGCTTTAGCTAACCAACTCAATTTATAGCTCAGATGCTGCAAGTCGCTAGTACTTTAGACAATTATGACACTCCATTCTGGTTTATAAGCTAAGTATTCGATGAGTAATGGGACCCCCGAAATATATATGAACACTCGCCTTCTTTTTAGATTTTCTCTTGATATTATAGTTTGTCCTGTAAAGGGACTACTTACTAGATAGCTTAAGTAGTATTATTGAATTATACCACGTTGGCCATATCCGATCATTCGTGGATAAGAACATTAAGATATGGCACTCAACCTAGTTAACTAGGTGAAGATTTCAAGTTTGCCAGTACTCGCCCTTTGTGGCTCTAGGGTATTTTCGCGGTCAGCTTGAGGCTGTGAGATTGCCACCAACTTGATGCAGTCATGATTGGTTGCGTTGATAAGGCGGATTGTCTCGTGACCAACATCAACCTGTTTCAGCCTTACAATCCAAGTCTTTTTTCCCCTCACCATTCATCACAGATCGAGAAAATGGACGACGCGTTGCCACAGCCAGTCCGCGACTGGAAACTCGAGACAACCGTTTGTGACGGATACACACTCCAGACGAGACACGTCTCTAACCAAGCTACGGGTCTCTGGCGCACGCCGGTTCAAGAGAGATGGCAGCGCACCAAAAAGCTCGGCCAAGGCGGCTTTGGCGTCGTCTGGCTTGAGCAGTGCACTGAAGGCGTGAGCGCCGGCCAAGTTCGAGCTGTGAAACAGATCCAGACCTCATTTGGGAACCAGACTGTGACGCCCAAGATGCTGTCCAGTGAGCTCTCAGCTATCATCAAGTTTTCTCACACGCCGGTATGTTCTTGGACTTAGCTTCTACCACTCTGGCAGTTTTGACCGAATCTCCAGTACCGAGACTGTTTCGTCCGATCTTTTGGCTGGTACGACAGCCTCGAATCCATCTACATCACCATGGAGTACCTTCCTTTGGGCGACTTAGAGAACCACATAAGTGAGCGTCTTCCGGAGGCCCAAGCGCAAAGGATCACGCTCCAGGTCCTCCAGGGACTTGCATTTATGCACCGAAGCAAATTTGCTCATCGGGACTTGAAGCCAAGAGTATGAATTCCCTCAGTGGCCACTTGGCAAAAGCTCAACCATTTTAGAATCTTCTCGTTCAGCACCAAGGCCCCGATTGGTGGGTCAAGATATCCGACTTTGGAACCAGCAAGCAAGTCGGCACGACAGTCCTACGCACCGTCATCGGCACCGAACACTATCAAGCTCCCGAAGTCAGGGGAATCTATAGGCCTTGTGACCTGGACGACGATGACGATGATGGCGATCCTTCCTACGACCTTGCCATCGACATCTGGGCAGTCGGCGCCATGGCATTCCGAATGGCGACTGGCCGAGTCCCATTTCCTGGGAAAAAGGATCTGACTCGCTACGTTCTTAGAGATGCTTTTTTCCCCGCTCAGGACTCGCTAAGTAAGGTTTATACCGCGTTCATCACCCAGGCGATGCGTCCTTCTGCGCGCGACCGTCCAACTGCCGAGAAAGCTCTTAAGAGCCCGTGGATATGTGAACAGTTTCCGGGCCCGCAAGGCTCAAGTCTAAGATCCGACGAAACTGCAGGATTACAAGGCTCTGGGTCACAATACGGTTACGAGGCTTCTGCAAAATGGTCAACATCCAACGGTCTCTCGGACTTGCTCCACGATAACTCCAATACGCTGAGACAGCCCGGTCCTGGTTTGGAAAGTCCCAATGGCGAGTCAAGCAAAACCGCACGTCGGTAAGTAAGCTCTCACTGCATCATGCAATAGTTAACTAACTGATGATAGGGAATCGGTCGACGATCCAGTCTCCGTCTTGGCTCCCGAGTCATTAGACACGATGCGACAAAAACCTATCACTTCTCAGGATACCGGCTCATCTGTATCCACTGAACAGACAGCCAAAGAGTTACCCAACAGCCTTCAAACCGAAGTCCCTCCCACGAGTCGCCGGTCTCGTGCCCATGTCGACAGCGAACTTAAGTCAGTCCAGCTGCTTGAAGGCTTTGAGACTGCGGTCCGCAACGTCTCTTTCTCGAAAAGTGGCAAATGGCTCGCGACAGCATGCAACTGCCGCATCCACATTTGGAGTGTGGATGACGCGGGTACTGTCACATGGAGACAGTCCCTGCTAGGGCAAGTGGGAATGTATGTTATTTCAATCTCCTTTCGGGATGGAGACAATCATCTCCTGGTGTTTGTGGGGCACTACGAAGGTGAATTCGAGATGTTGAGCTGGGAAGTTGATCAACAACAGAAGTTCCAACCCTTGCAAAGGTTCCCAGTGTTCTGGCCAAGAGGTAGCGGGAATCCACGAGGTCTCTTGTCTCAAAATGGGTTATTCTTTGCAGTGTTATATTACAGCATTTCCGATCAGCTGGAGTTGGCAACCGTCTATATGACAAAGTCCGATGGTCAGCTCGAAAGCAAAATATCACTTTATCCCAACGGCGGCGGAGTGCGCGGTATGATGTTGTCCAACGATTGCCTATGGTTCTTTGAAGGAACTGACGTTACCTGTACTGTTTGGGATGTCAATGGTACAATTACGAATCAGCAAAGGCTTCGACTTGAGCCCTCCAGCTGGCCGTGGCCGATTGCGATATCTGCAACCGGTAGACAGATCCTATCGTTTGAAGCGCCTCATGACTCCATGATCTTCGGATTACAATTGAGGATGCCAATTCGAGTCGAGCAGCGCCTGGAGCACAAGAATTTGGAGAACTGGCTGAATTGTGGGGATTTCTCCCCCGACTGCAGAAAGATTGCGGGAGCAGAGAAGGGTGAAATTTTTCTATGGGAAATAAACGAAACGGGCATCTTTCTACCGAAGGAGACGCTAAAGGGCCATGAGGATTTAGTCTCGAAAATTGCTTTTTCGCCGGATGGTCGGTGGCTGGTGGCAGCTTCAGAGGACAGGACAATCACTATCTGGGACGTCTCGGTGCTGTAAGGTCAATTTCTCTAGCACACACTTTATAAAGTATAATCCTTCCCTGCCTCCCTCTCCATAAGGCTGAAGGTAGGCTTAGCAGAAAACCATCCTGCAATCTCGCTCCCAACAGTGGCATGAGTGAAAGCAGCCTCCTTATCACCAATTTTGACCAATTCTCCACCCCGTCCTGCCGCTGCTGCGTCTGCAAGAAGCTGTACCCGACAGCAAGTTTCGAGGCTCATGAACCAGAACACAGTAGCCTCAATGGACTGGCCAGTCGTGAGAAGGCCATGGTTGGCCAAGATGGCGGCCTTTTTGTTGCCCAGGCTTGCGGCGATGTCACGGCCTTCGTCCGCTCCAAGAACAATGCCACCGAAGGAATCGTAAAATGCTAGGTCATTGTAGAAGGCGCAAGAGTCCTGCGTAATGATTTCGAGCGGGCGACCAAGCGCGGAAAATGCCCTCCCGTAGATGGAGTGAGAATGGGCGACGCAGTTGATGTCTGGTCGAGCAACATGCACGGCATGGTGGATTAGGTATGCTTGCGAACTTTTTAGTAGCTGAAACTAGAAAGTGGAATTGCAAAGAACGAACCTGCAGTGTTGAGCAACTTGACGGGACCACCGTCCACAATCTTTCCTTCAGAGTTGACACGGATGAGGTCTGAGGCTTTCAGCAAAGGCCAGGCCACGCCAAATGGGTTCACCCAGAAGCTTGATGGTTCGACGGGGTCCTAACAGATGATTAGACTAAATCTATGACATGGCAAGTAATGAGAGCCATACCCGAACCGTGATATGTCCAGCTACCCTGTGTCGCCGCCAGTTAATCGAGCAAATTCAAAGACTAATCCCCGTCCAAGAACTCACCCTTCATCAAAACCAAGCTTGGCAAAGATCCGAAAGGCCAAGGCCAATCTACCCTTTAAATACTCCCGCTCTTCGAGGGGATCGGCAAATTTAGGAGTGGGCAAAACACCAGTCGAGGATGCTGGAAGATCCGTGGCGGCCTGGGCATCGTAGCTGGCGCCGGTCTGGTCTGTGACAATGCCTGATACAGCTGATGGGGCCATTTTGTCAGGTTTAAAAGAGATTGGAGTTGGAATTGATCAAGGTTGAGGCGAAGATGAGTGAAATCTAGGGAAATTTGCTGGCTTGAGTTGGGTCGATAATAATTATCGCCATTCAACACTCTGAGTCTTATAAGAATGGACTTTGGAGACGCCCGGACCAAACTACCTCTAGGTATGTTGAAAACTAAAATCGATGGGCTCAACGTAATTGCCATTCCGTCATTGGCCAAGGATCATAACCTTCCAACAGGCCATGGAAGACAACACGAGGGATGAGTATTCGCTTCCCCGCAGAGGCGCAGTCGGCCGGCCGCAGCTTCGGCCGTCCGCGGGGTCCGCCGGCCTTTGGCGCCGGAGATCGTCGCCGTGAAATTGTGGCTCCGGCTCCGACGGGGTCGGGAAGTCGGGGAGATCTGGAATCGCCGGTTGCAGGATGCGACGGTATCTGTCAGACGGAGATACGTGCCGAAACAGAGTTCTCGTTTGACCTTGGATCGTGGATGGTTCACTCGTCACAGCCTTCATCAAGCACCTGATATCTATTCGGGCTGGTCGATTTCATGATGGATTCATACTAGATGCACCTTATTGTAGCCGGAGAACATGGGATTGACCGTGTACCCCTCATAAGAAAAGAGGGGGTGGAGGCATTCTAGACTCATACAATTATCACACTTGGATCCCAACCTCTATTGAACGCCAGGTCCTCAATTGAATTGACTGGATTGATACGTTAGAAAATGAATGATGGGATTTAAATATTATTGAGTAAGCTAAACAGCACCAAAATAGTTACACCCTACATCTTATAGCGAGGACTTGACATCGCCACCGTAGCTAACCCTCCTCACCATCTTCGCATCCAGCTCCTCGACCGTCTTCAACCCGGCCAGTCCCATCGACTGGTCGAAGTCAGCCAACATGCCGCCCAGCACATGTTTGGCCCCCTTGGTACCCGCGATGCCTAGACCATATATCACCGGACGACCGACCAGCACAGCCTTGGCCCCGAGACATAGTGCCTTCATGGCATCCGCACCAGTCCGGATGCCCGAGTCGAACAGCACCGTCATCTTATCGCCGACCTCCTCGACAATTTCCGGCAGCATCTCGAGTGATGCCATGGCCCCGTCTAGCTGCCTGCCCCCGTGGTTACTAACTACGATGCCGTCCATGCCAAACTTAAGCGCCAACTTGGCGTCATCAGCGCTCATGATGCCCTTGAGTACAATAGGACCATCCCAGTGTTTTCGTAGAAGCGCCAGGTCCTCCCACGGGTGTGCCTGGCCCGAGAAGACATCGGCGATCCACTGCTGGGAGGCTTCCAGCACCTTGTCCTCGGGCGTGCCGCCTCCAGTGCGCTCGGCAAACTTGTGCCTGAACACCGGGTCCGAGAAGCCGATGGCATTGCCCTGTCCGAGCGGGAAGGGAAGGAAGCCGATATCCAGATCGCGCGGGCGCCATGCCATAGTGAAGGTGTCGAGCGTCACAACCAGGACAGAACAGCCGGCATCTCGCGCCCGTCGCAGTAGCGATGCCGTGATGTCGTCGTCGCGTGGCCAATACAACTGGAACCAGCGCGGCGCCTCGGGACCTACAGCTGCGGCGATCTCTTCGATTGTACTGGTGCTGGCAGTGCTGATGGTGAAGGGAACGCTCAACTCTGCACAGGCGGCAGCGAGGCCCGTTTCTTTATCCTCGTGATAGGCGCTCTGCACGCCGACGGGCGCCATGATAAACGGGCTCTCTGCAAGGCCAGTTAGTTAGGCCTGGGGTAGCGAACTGGAAGGCCTTGGCAGGGCCGTCTCCTTACCATAAGTCTTGCCAAAGAGATTGACCCGGAGATCTCTTGGTAGGGTAGGTCTCATCATCCGGGGGATAAGTTTCCACTGCCGAAAGGCAAGCCTGTTGGCATCCATGGTCGAGCCTTCGCCGGCTCCCCCGGAGACGTAGTTGAAGCCCTCCGGCGACATGGCCTTCTTTGCCTGTTCTTCAAGCCCATTGGGGTCCGTAGTCGTGACGGGGCCATTGCCATTCAGCAACTTATTCCTATAGATGTCGTATAGGTGCTCGTGATATGGCGGGCGGCGCTCAGGTTCACTAGGGGTCGACATGCTTAACCAAGATTATGCACGAATTGATAATGGAAGTTGGGGTGGCGCAGCGAATGCCAATGATTTCCTTCTTTCACCAGGTTAGGGCCCCGCAACCTTTTAGCTTGTGTTACATGTTGTACGGCCTCGGCATTCTCGGCATTCAACAACCCCCTCATATGCCGGTATCCGCGGACAGAAATGCTCGCACTTGGTCCGAGGACCTCGTATAACGGAGTGACGTTGGTGATAGATACAGTAGGCCCTAAACCCCCAACCCCCTCCCCAAACTCCTAGTTCCACAGAATTGACTTTGAGTCTTGTCTCCATGCCTTCTTTTAGCGATTAGTTCAATGGCACATGCAAGGGAACTAGCAAAAGGCCGTCCTTTTGTGGGAGCCGAGGCATGAGCTAGCTCTATGCGGCGTGGCGGACCTGTCTTCTCTTCCTCAATGCCCTTAACGGCATAGACGCTCAACACCCCCTCCACGGCTTATCGAAGATCCAACTAGTGTGACGGGCTTCCCCGCTTCTTCTGGGGTCTCTGATAAATGTTCATGATACGTACCAAGAGCCGCTTAATAACCTGCATTTGCCACACCAACGGTCTTTGCTCTCCCCGCAGCTGCACTAGGGCGTAGGCAATATACTTGAATAGCCAGCTGTACAACCTTGAAATTGGGACATGAATATACCCGCGTATTTTGACAATCTTGAATGGTCTCTTGAACTTTCAAAGGGAAAGAGTATTTGTCCTTCCATCTTCTCCACTTCGACTCTCCTCGCCCGTGCTTCGAGATATAGTCTCCATCACGTTTAGTCGCTCACCAGCCGTCACGATCCCTCGTTTCTTAACAACAGTAAGAAGAAGGACAAAAAGAATCCGCTAGGGTGTGATTCGAAGTCAACCATGAGCGACGATTCTAAGCCCGGCCCCCCGGGAGCTTTTGGCCTCGAGGGGGATGCCGACACTACTAATGAAAGTTTCGTCGAGGAAACATCGATCGTATACCGCACATACAAACGCCGCTGGTTTGGGCTCATCCAGCTGACACTGATGAACATTATGACTTCGTGGTGTGTAAGTCTACGCTTCCATCCTCATACAGATCGGAGAATATTCTAGGGATAGAGACCTGACAACCAGTGCGATTCTAGTGGCTGACATTCTCTCCCGTGTCCTCCAAAGCCGCAACCTATTACGATGTGCCCGAGTCAACTATCAACTGGATCAGCACGGCCTTCCTGTTCGCCTTCGCCCCCGTCGCCCCTATCGCCATTGCCGTTTTGCACAAAGGGCCCAAGGCAGCAATGGTGATCGCTGCCGTTCTCCTTTTGGTGGGCAACTGGGTGCGTTACGCTGGGTCGACGCAACGATCGGGCGGCAATGTCGTCGCTCCCATCGTTGGCGAGATACTCATCGGCTTCGCTCAAACCTTTACGCTGTCGGCCCCGACACGATACTCCGATATGTGGTTCACCAACCACGGCCGCATCGCTGCGACGGCCCTGCCAAGTCTCGCCAACCCGCTGGGCGGTGCCCTGGGGCAGTTGATCAACCCGTTCTGGGTTAAAGACCCGGGCGACATTTCCCAGATGGTCCTTTATATCTCCATTATTGTATGCCCTAGCCTTTTCCGTCCTCTGCACAAGTGTACCAATCTCACCGAGAAAAGTCTACCGTCTCCGCTGTCCCGGCGTTCTTCATCCCGGCAAGTCCACCAACGCCTCCTGGGCCGTCCGGCGATATTTCGAAACTCCGGCTAAGGGAAGGGTTGCGTATCATGGCCAAGTCGCTTGAGATATGGCTAGTCCTTATTCCATTCGTCATATACGTCGGGTGCTTCAACTCTATCTCGACGCTGCTCAACCAGATAATGGAGCCGTACGGCTTCAGCGATGACCAAGCAGGAATTGGTGGTGCGGCTATGATCGTTGTTGGCCTCGTGGCCTCGGCCATCTCGTCGCCTATCCTAGGCCGTACCAAGGCGTTTGTTTTAGCCATTAGGTTGATCTTCCCTGTTGCCGGTATCTGCTACCTTGTGTTCATATGGATGCCAGAGACAGGGTCTGTGGTCGGCCCTTATATTGTCCTCTCCATTCTCGGCGCCGCCTCCTTCTCTCTTCTTCCCGTCGCCCTCGAGCTCCTCATCGAACTAAGCCACCCACTCAGTCCAGAAGTCACATCCACCATTGCATGGTCTGGCAGCCAGCTCCTCGGCGCCGTCTTGATCATTATCAGTGACGCTTTCCGTGCTGGCCACGACGCCAGCCCCCCAAAGAACATGAAGAACGCCCTCATATTTCAAGCTGTGTTGGCGCTTATTGTGGTCCCTTTGCCACTGTGTCTGGGGCTGTTTGGGCGACAGAACCAGGTCCTCTTGCGTCGCAGTAACATAGATGAGCAGGGCTAGCATAGCGGCTTCAACAATCAATCAGCGATTGAAGAAGGAGGAGAGAAGGCTATAGGGTATCAAACACACCGGTACAGGCACAGCCTGCTTAACGGGTTAGTTCTTCACCGCATGTATGACGGCCTCGCTCATTCTGGAATGACGGCCTAGGGTAAGCAGGAATCATGGGGTCTAGGTCCTGCTCTAGATTAGGTTCTTGGGCATGCTAGGTAGTTACTATCTCGTATATGAGATACGAGGACGCTTATTAGGGTGTGACTAGGCGGTTATGACTAGCAGCAACGGATGCCTACTCTTATAGTAAAGCAAATAAATTCCAAGATGTTCAATACATCCGTTTAAATTGGACTTTTGTCTTAATGGCTGACTGTTTTTCCGCATTTAGCGATCAATATTGGTATTCAAAGGGATTCTAGTCTCTTATGGTTATTGGCTAACAGCAAGATCTCACTCTTCTTAAGAAGATCCAATACACGCTTGTCTTGTTTTCCGACATTCCGTCGTCTTTATAATACCCTAAAACCCAGAGATAGCCTCCCAGTGTTCCGTCAGCCCCCTCCACTCTGGCGAATGAAGCTGGATTGTCTTCCGGAACGGACCAGAAAACACCCTGAACGTTACAAGCGCCACCATGTCCTGCGGATCGAAGCGCGTCCTCCCACGGGCGAAGTTGATGGGCATGATCCGCTCCGCTCTGCCTCTCGGCGACGCCCTGTTTCTCGGTGATGTCGACTCTTGCAGCAGTCGGAACCTGATGCCCGAGTTGCAGAGCATCTCTGCATCCTCAGACCCCGGATTGACACGGCAGAAGATCCATCCCTGGACGTGGCCGGCAGGCATGTCGTCGTCCAACTCGCGAGAGAAGCAGAAGAGGCTTGCAACCAGGCGTCTCGCGACAGCACACACGTGGTCATCTAGAGAATTGAACCGCGAGTCTAAATACGGCGCGCGAGAATCGTTACTGAGATACGCTTTGAAAGTCTTGTTCAAAGCGCCCATTTCTTTGACTTTGTCCATCTTGACACCCTTGGGCATGGCAATGTTGAGCCGGTGGCAGTGTGGCCGAAGTTGCTGGTCGAGCATGTTCTGCATGAAGTCTGTCCATGCATCCTCACAGGCCGTCGTGCTCTTGATGGTGTTGTACGACGTCTCGACTTGCTTTCGTATACCATCGGGGAGGAATGAGATGAGCTTCTCGGTCCTGGGGTCGTCCTGCGTTCGGGGTTTGCCGGCGATGTCTACGACTCGACCGGTTCCGATGGAGACAACAATGTCGGGTCGGGAGCAGTCGGGCCAGATTTTCTTGCTCTCGGAGACGGCCAATCTGATGGGGTTGATCTCGGCCATGGCGCCGTCCTCATAAGTCCCGTGGTGGTGAGTGAATGGCTGGAAGTAGAAGGGCGCTGCGGTTGTTGCTCTCGCACTTGATCTCGATCAGCAATTACATTCAGTCACGTCTTAACCGAAGATACACTTACGCTTCCCAAACTTTGAAGTCTTCCGACTGATGCTCTGCTCGAATAAGAGGGTCTTCTACCAACCCAACTGAAGTAAGCAATTGTCCAACTTGGCGAAGCTGTCGTACTCACCTTCGCTATTCCCGCTCGGATCTCTCGAATAGTTTGCCACCAAGCCAGCCTCGTTCTGGGACTGTAGACAAGTCACAAGGCCAACTTTGACGCAGTCCGCCTGCTGCCTGTCCCCGTCGGTCGGCCCAAACAAATAGGCAGTTTCGCCGAACTGATCCTTCAGCGCCTTCTCGATGCTCGCACTCGTGTATCGGAACGAGCAGAACGGCTGCACGAGCGACTTGATGACTGGGGCTCCCAACCTCATTCGTAGAGAGAAAGCGCTCCTGGCGAGCTTCTGGAAGGTCGAGATACTGTCTTGAGGACTCCATCCCTGGTAGAAGACGCCCAATGCAACGACCCCCCCAGTGCTTGTGCCGATGACCAGGTCAAAGAGTTCATGTATATGAATATTCGCCTCCTTCTCGATCTGGTTCAGAAGGGCTAGCTCTATGATTCCTCTCACGCCACCCCCGCTATCATCATGTATCAGTTCATGCCGTATAGTTGATAGCAAGAAAGGAGAAGGTGTATAGTTACCCATCAAGCGCGAGAACCCGCGGACCGGCCGTCTTTGGCTTCACCCGTATACTCCAAGATCGCTTGGCGAAAGCACACCCTAGCGGGCAGCGCTTCAGCTGAATAACAGGGTTGTAATCGACCTCATCAGCGAAGCGGTGAAGACACTCCTCGCAGATGCCATGGCCCCTTGCTCGACAAGGGAGCATATTAGTCGGGCAATGGGACAAGCACATGAGACACGTTCTCTGGCTGCTCACTGCGGCTATTCCCTTCCCCAGGGCTAACGCGGTCAGTCTCCGCATGCCGGTGCGGTTGCTCTTGAGACGCTTCAGCTCGTCCCAGATCAATTCATGGAACCTGTCTGGGTCCCACGAGCACACGTGGCTATGCTCTTCGACATCATCCACTGAAATCCCGACGGATTGGCGATCTCTTGGGCGCTCGAACTGGTGGCCTTTGCGGTGCAGGTTGTGATAGTTCCGACAACGTCGTAGGCCTCTGCGATCCATAGCTTCGCAGCGCCAGTCCCGCCAGCGGTAGAGCTCAAAACCGAGGCGAGCTTCCTGAACCAACGACTCCTTTTGCTCTTGCATTTCTTCTACTTCTTATAAGTACGTCTTTGAGATTTCAGGAACACGGTAAAAGAATCTCACCCTCGAGACCGCCCCATGGAAGCTGGGCGGCGATTGAAGCACCAACAAATCGCGCCATGTCGTCGGCAACGTCTTGCTCTCCACCGACCTCGTTTGTCTCGTCCAAACCACGCGTGCGGGCAAGATTTGCCATCACGGCTGCTAGATGCTCAGAGAATAGCCTGGGCCTTAGTGCAACCCCTGCTGCCAGGCGATGGAAGTCCAGCGACGAGCGATAGTCCTTGGCCAGCGCCCGCAGCGAATCGTTTAGATACGCGTCCAGAGTCGCCACGTCAAATTTTGTGTTAGAGTTCGTCCTCTGATCCTGGATCACCTTAGCTGACGCCTGAATATCTTCGTAGAGCCGCTGAATTGCCGTAGAGATGTCCGCGGCCGCACTGGGCATGCTGCGTTTCCCGTAGACTGCAATGGTGACGACTTTGATAGACCGGTAGTAACAGTGTAGTAAATCTTGAGCACATCGGATCCGTCGCCCTCGTTGCGTCCAAATATCGACCAACACGTGGTAGGTTTGGCTCTGCTCAAAGTCGCGCAGCATCTCTCGCGTGAGGTCACGTCGAACGCAAGCGTCGGGGTCAAGATGCTTGTTAAGGATGATGATGAGTGCTGGTTTTATCCTCTGGTTTAGAATGCGATCGTAGGCTTCTTTGGCCCATTCGATCAATCGCTTCAGAAAGTCTTGGGAGGATCTTGGTTGACGCACCGTTAACGTGGCTCAGCTGCTAGTCAAGAACTCTCTCACCTGGGATTATTCGTCACAAAGCAAATGACATCAGAAAATGCGTATAGAATCTTGGGATAGACTCTCTTCACAATTATTTCTTGCGTCTGGTCATCAACGTGACCTCTTGGCCGCTTTGCTGTCGGGTCGTTTGGATACGCCACCCCGCGAGGCAGAGACACCAGCCTTCCCCATTGTAGATTTACGGGAGGCTTTCGCGCAGTTCGGTTGTAGTGCTCGATGTTTTGGAACAGTTTTTCCTCGCGCGACTCGGTCTGATTCATTCGGTGGTCGCGAGCTGTGCGACGCTGGTTCAGAGATGCAATGTGCTGCCTCGCCATTGGATTCGAGCCGCCAACAAAACCTTCGCAGTCTTTTTGTGTTTTTTAGCATTATAGCATATTTCCACCAAGAAGTGAACATAAAATTAAGACGTACCGGCGTAGAAGGTGGGAGAATCGGTGAAGCGGGTGTTTGGGTCAGCGTAGACATGAATGTCGCTGCTCGTCGACCGGAACTCGTCGTCTGGCAGCCCAGGAACAGGGACCGAGTGCAGCTCCGTTTCATTTGGCCTGATCTTTTGGATCATGGCTCGAATCAGCGTGCTCTTCCCAGACCCGGTGTCCCCGATGAACGAGACGAGGCTGGGATATCTCCGACTCGAAGTGGCGGGGCCTTGCTCCAAGATGCGCTGCAGTCGCGGCCAGACATAGATCTGGGGCTTTCGGTCATACTGGTAATACGGAACGCCTATCCACGTACAGAGCGCATCTTCAGCGTGCAGAGCCTTCATGTCGTGTCTGAGGGCGTCGTGTCCAGCAGATAGCGCGTGAAGACGTAGTCCACGTAGCTGATCTCCTCACACATATCGTCAAACCTACTCGCCCCGGCGGGCCCGGCATTGATCTGATGGGCTCGACTCTTTCTCAGGCACGAGACATGCGCGGGCTTGTGTGGCGGACCACAGCCACTGCACATGACGAGATCCCGGAGGAATGTTTCGCGGGAGCATAGATAGCATCTTCTCGGTATGTTGAGCCTTTCCGCTTTATCTTCGATGCTTTTGGTTTCGAATCGTGTGAGTTATTAGCAAAAAGATCGAGGCTTGCATGCACTCACAAACGAGTGGACGGAGACGGCCATGACACGGGAGTTTGCCGTAGGCGCTCATGGCTCAAGTTATCTGGTGGCGCCTGCGAGGCAACGCGGTGCCCGGCAGCAAGATTGCCAAGAAGATCATTCTCGTCATTGTCCGAGTCCGAATCCACGCGAGCAACTTCCGGTCTTCGAGGCGCCATTTTTCCCAACGGGCGTGGCGGGCGACGACGTCCTGAACCGAGACAGAGGCGAAATTAAGTGAGGAGAGAGAGGCGGAGTCAGCTGGACTGGTTCTAGATCTACAGCGTGCTGGAGCTGAATAAAAAAGTGAGACAGGCATCCAATCTAGACCTGGTGGCTGAGGTCATGCATGCATATTGTTATCTTTAGTATTTGCGAGCCTCGATCTAATTTGTCGCCTCGTCGAGGCGACTGGCGCTAAACCTCCCAATCTGCCTTGCTGAGGCCCGCGGGCATGCTTCCAAGCCTGATTAAGGCAAACGGACTTATTACGTGGCAATGTGCGAAGGGCTGGATTTGAAATCAAGCCTAAAAGGTTCTCCTGCAGAAAGCTGTCATATGTGTGTAAGCTTGAAGGATGGTTGACAATTGTTACACTGCCGGGTTAAAGGAAGAGAGCAGCTAATGCACCAATGCAATTAAAGATAAAACGACAACCCCCTTGTCAACCATGAAACCAGGATATGTTCTACTTTTATAGATAACATTCCTGGATGTTGTGAGGAGGATTTGAAACTCCGCGCCAATGATAGCTAGAACCCAAAGAAATAGATATTAAATTATCAACCTTTCAACACAACCCACCACGTGTATTTTCCAAATCCTGAATAGTATTTTGGATACACTGGAACATATCGACGAATTACCCACTGATAAGGCTCAGTTGTCGGATGGGGGCAGTTGCATACCCTGCGGGCTAACTAAGCCTGCGGCCGAGGCCACCTCTGCAGGTAACTGACAGGGATAAATGGATGTGGTGCCAATAGTGCTTAGGCAAGACTTCCAAGGGGTTCTGTAGAATTGTAGAACCTGACGTGGCAGTGCGGCTGAAGGTGCAGTTGGGCAGCAACCCCGCCTTCTTCAAGGCTGTAGAGTAATATTCCATCTCATTGTGTTCCTCTTATCCTGCGAGATCTTGTCTGGTAAGTACCGCTGGCTACATATTTCATCTGGACGTACGTTAACAAAGGTAACATGCCTTAGAATCTCGCTTTCGGCTTGTTGGAGAGCGAAATAAACCGGCCCAATTAATCCTGCATTGTCTACGCTGTCCTCGTGGCATCGAAAAATCCCGCAGATGAACGCAGCAGACCCCGGATCGAACGAATTGGGATTCATACTTGACTCACCAAATTCCCCTTTTACCGAAAGCGATAAATTGCGAAATAGCGGCTACTGATCGAGCGGCCCTCGCTCTAGCCTAAACGTCCACGCAATTCTACGCCGGACAGTCCAGTATGTTGAAGAGAAGCAGGAGCATCGGTGATGACGGAGAGAATGTGTCGAGCGAGACGAAAAGGAGGAAGGCAGACAACTCATCTGATTCAACAGAGTTGTCTCATCATGATTACACAGTGGGATGGGTCTGCGCGTTGCCCAAGGAGCAGACTACGGCGACTGCAATGCTGGATCAGAGGCATGCCGATCTCCCGAAACCGCCAAATGACCAAAACGCATACACTCTTGGATCTGTCAGTAAGCATAATGTTGTTATAGCTTGCCTACCAAAAGGCAAGGTTGGCACCATTTCAGCGGCCACTGTCGCGGCTTGGATGATCTCCACGTTTCCATCCATCAAGTTCGGCTTGATGGTAGGCATTGGCGGCGGCATTCCACCCAAAGTTCGACTCGGCGATATCGTCGTCAGTACACCCACCGGCCAGTTTCCTGGCGTGGTCCAATGGGACTCCGGCAAGAGTGGTAGTTGCGGCTTCGAGCGAACCGGCGCTCTCGACAATCCCCCAACCTCGCTTCTCACGGCTCTGACAAAATTGGAGACGGAGCACGAATTAAACGGGTCCAAGATACCGGAGTACCTTGACGAGCTGAAGACGAAATGGCCAAGACTGGCGGCAAAGTATCTGAAGTCCGATTCACTTGAGGACGTATTGTTCAAAGCGGATTACACCCACGTTGAGAGCACCGCCGTCTGCGAAGTCGCCGAGGGCATTGATGACGCGGACGAGGAAGAAGAGAGCTGCCGACATTGCGATAGGACACAGGTTGTGAAGAAGAAGCCCAGAGATATGCGTGTGCATTACGGTCTCATCGCATCTGGTAATCAGGTTATCAAGGACGGTGCCTTCCGAGATCAACTCAACAGGGATCTCGGCGGTAATATTCTATGTGTGGAAATGGAAGCGGCAGGATTGATGAACAACTTCCCGTGCATCGTTATCCGAGGCATCTGCGACTATGCCGACTCCCACAAGAACAAAGACTGGCAGGAGCATGCTGCGGCTGTGGCGGCAGCATTTGCAAAGGAACTTCTGGAACATTCACAGCCAAGTGACGTGGACGGAGAGCGTACAGCGAAGGATGTACTTAGCAAGGGTTAGTATATCCGATTTGAGCTGGCAGCAAGCATCTAATAATATATGCAGTTGAAGTAAACGTTGCCAAGATCAAGTCCAAGCTGGACCGGGATGAAGAAATCAGGATCTTGAATTGGCTCACACAGGTCGATTACGGTCCTCAGCAGACAGACTTCATCAACCGACGACAAAAAGATACTGGCCAATGGCTTCTGGACTCGGCAGAATACCAGGCTTGGCTGCAAGCTGGGAAGCAGACGCTTTTCTGTCCAGGTATCCCCGGAGTGGGCAAGACGATCTTCACTTCAATTGTGGTTGACGACCTCACCAGGAGGTTTCATGACAACCCGGATATCGGCATCGCCTATGTTTATTGCAATTTCCGCCGATGGGACGAACAGAAGGCCGGTGACTTGCTTGCAAGCCTTCTGAAGCAGCTGAGCCAGGGGAGGTCTTCTCTACCATCCCACGTGAAAACCCTCTATGAGAAGCACAAGGACAAGCAAACTCGGCCCTCGTTTGATGAAATCTCAGGCGCTCTCCAGTCCGTCTCAGTCATGTACTCAAAGGTTATTATCGTTGTCGACGCACTCGACGAATGCCAGCCATCTGACGGTTGTCGATCTAAACTCCTGTCACATATTTTCAGTCTGCAAGCCGACGATGCAGTGAGCTTTTTCGCAACTTCACGACCCATACCAGACATTGAGGGATACTTTAAAGAGTGTCTTAGACTAGAGATCATCGCCAGCGATGAAGATGTACGCAGATATGTTCATGGCCACATGTCGCATCTCCCCAAGTTTGTCTGCAACAGGCCGGACATACAGAAAGAGATCGAAGCTGAAATAGCCGGGGCCGTGGAGGGAATGTACGGGTTTTTCTTTGCCCAAAGAGATCAGGATTCTCCGCTGACACTTGCCAGGTTCCTCCTAGCGCAGCTCTATCTCAACTCGCTGAAAGACAAGACTTCAGTGACGGAAATGAAATCTGCGTTGAAGAAGTTCAGGACGCAAAGCCAACAAGAACCAGGCGAAGATGGGAAACGCGACGTGTTAGAGCAAGCTTACGACCAAGCAGTGGAGAGAATAGACAGTCAGATGACCGGCTTTCGACTGCTTGGAAGGAAGACTCTATCATGGATCTGCTGTGCAAAGCGGCCGCTGACTACGTATGAACTGCAACACGCTCTTGCAGTAAATACTGGGGATACCGAACTTGACAAAGAAAATTTTCGAGGAATCGAAGACGTGGTATCAGTATGTGCTGGCTTGGTCACAGTCGATGAAGAGAGCAACATCCTCCGTTTGGTCCACCATACAGCACAGAAATACTTCGAGCGAGCGCAAAAGCTTTGGCTTCAAGATGCAGAGACTGAGATTACGACAGCATGTGTCACATATCTTTCGTTCAACGCATTCGAACGCGGGCCGTGTATTGCAGACGAGGAATTTGAGCAGCGACTGCAGCAGAATTCGCTCTATGGTTATGCGGCGCGAAACTGGGGGCATCATGCTCGAAGAGCCTCTCCACAGGTGCATGAGTTGATTCTGGGCTTTCTTGAGAGTGAAGCCAAAGTGTCTGCGTCCAGCCAGGCGATGCTGGCTTCGAAACTCTTTGGTGGAGACTCCGGCTATGCACAGAGAGTGCCGAAGCAAATTACATGTGTACATCTTGCTGCATTCTTCGGACTATTGGAGACGACGATCTATCTTCAAAAGAGGCATGGTTTAGATGTCAGAGACTCTCGCGAACGAACGCCACTATCCTTGGCGGCAGAGAACGGACACGAGGCCGTAGTCAATGTGTTTCTGGAGAAAGAAGGCGTCGACATCAACACCAAGGATTCTCAATATCGGCGGACACCACTGTCGTGGGCAGCAGGAAACGGACACCACGCTGTAGTTAAGCTACTCTTAGCCACGGACGGAATCGAGCCAGACTCCGGGGACAGAGATAATCGGACGCCGCTATCGTGGGCAGCGGGAAACGGCCACGACAGTGTGGTCAAGCTCCTGCTCGGGAACGATAGAGTCGTCCCAGACTCCAAAGCTGCTTGGTTCCACAGAGGACGGACACCACTTTCATGGGCGGCTGTTAATGGGCATGAGGCAGTTGTCAAGCTGTTGCTCAAGACTGGGAAAGTTAAGCCTGATTTCACAGACGATGATCGTCGGTCGCCGTTATCGCATGCGGCACAACACGGGCACGAAGCGGTAGTCATGATATTGCTCGCTACCGGGGCAGTGGCTTCAGATTCCAAGGATTCTCACAACCGGACGCCGCTATGGTGGGCCTTGAAGAATGGAAACTTGCATGTTTTGGAGGCACTGCTTGCTGATGGCCGCGCCGACCCGGATGCTAAAAATATATATGGCCAGACGCCGCTCCTATGGGCAGTCGAGAATGGGCACGAGGCGGTGACCAAGCTCTTACTCGAGAGGGGTGTTGAACTTGAGGTAAAGGACAGCAATGGCTTTACAGCGCTGTGCTTGGCGGCCCGCAATGGGGACGAGGGGATGGTTAAGCTGCTGCTTGAGAAGGATGTTGACCTTGAGGTAAAGGATAGCGAAGGCCGTACAGTGCTGTCCTTGGCGGTCCACAACAGGGACGAGGCGATTGTCAAGTTGCTCCTCGAGAAGGATGTTGACCTTGAGGTAAAGGATAGCGAAGGCCGTACAGTGCTGTCCTTGGCGGTCCACAACAGGGACGAGGCGATTTTCAAGTTGCTCCTCGAGAAGAATGTTGACCTTGAGACAAAAGATAATCATGTTAACACGTTGTTGTGGTTAGCCATCAATAACGGGGACGAAGCGGTAGCTAAGTTCTTGATTACGAAGGATATTAACCTCGAGGTGAAGGATAGCCATGGTTACACACCGTTGTTACAGGCAGTTATGAAGAGGCAGGAGGGAGTAGTCAAACTCTTACTCAAGAAGGGTGTTGACATCGAGGCACGGGATAGCAATGGCGACACACCGCTGTCATGCGCAATCTTCAATGAAGACGAGGCGGCGGTAAAGCTCCTGCTCGAGAATGGTGCTGACCTCGAGGTACGGGATAGCGATGGCAGTACACCGCTGTTACAGGCGGTCCGCCATAGAGGCCGGGTGGTCCGCCATAGAGACGAGGTGGTCCACCATAGAGGCGAGGCGCTGGTAAAGCTTCTGCTCGAGAATGGTGCCGATACCGAAGCAAAAGATGATTGGTTTGGCTTCACACCACTCTTTTGGGCTATTGCCTTTAGTTATGAGACGGTAGTCAAACTCCTGCTCGATCATGGCGCCAATCTCGAGTCCAAAGATAATAATGGCCGCACACCACTATTATGGGCAGTTAGCAAGAGAGGTGAGGAGGTGGTAAAGCTACTCCTCGAGAAGGAAGCTGACCTTGAGGCGAAAGATAACAATGGCCTCACGCCGCTGTGGTCAGCAGTCCAGAGCAGAATTACGGCGGCGGTCAAGCTCTTGCTCGAGAAGGGCGTTGACCGGGAGGTGACGGACAGTAACGGCCACACAGCTCTGCAGTGGGCAGTCGAGAAAGGGTATGATGAGGTGGTCAAGCTGCTACAACCTGAGCCACAATTGCTTACCCATGGATTTGTATCACCTTGAATCCTCTATATTCTTTCATCAAACCATGTCATATTTTGCCCCTGACGTGATGTACCAGTGTTGCGGCACCCCGTGTTCTGAGAGCGGTTTCAAATCGCCTACTACCTGCATAGTCTACAGACTCAATGCTATTTGAAATACATTGAAGAATACAGACGAGTTACTGCTGATCAGTCTGGGCAGTGAAATGGAGGTACTTGGCAGTATGACTTCGTAATCCTGGTTGTTAGCTCTATGCAGGGTGAGGAAAGATGTCTGTATATTATCATAACCGGAAACGGCATCCTAGCGTTTCCAGTCCATACACTTCAACTGTGTTTTTTTGACCTTGTGCCGGCAACTTGCTCACCTTGAGGGAGCAGACAGAAGTTAGATTAGTCCATACACTTCACTATCTGTAGGGTACTGACCAGTGTGCAGTGCGAGATTTCGAGTACTAAAACTCACGATCCAATCTACTACCTATGTTGGAGTATACTACTCGTGCACCTCACGGTGAAGACAGCTATTCACTAAGAAATTTACGCAAATGCGTACTTTCCCACAGTTTGACACACAATGATACCACATCTTGCCAAACCGACCGAATACGAAACCAGCATCCTTTATTCGCTTACTTCCCCTTCTATACCTCCACGAGCTTGATTCAGCTTAGTTTTACCGTTGAGCAGAAGCCACAATGGTCCCGACGGAATCGCCGAGGAATGTTGATAATCAACTGCCCAGCATCCCAACAACTCGGTCTCGGTCAACCGTACCGGTTACCGGGGTCTTCGGTTGCAAGTCTTGCTTGGGCTATCCCGTGTGGCGGCTCAACACCCTGACTGTCTGGCACTGCAATCGGAGCAACTTCCTATCATGACAGTGGACTCGCGTCATTCACATGGACCTTCCAAAACCACCAACTACACACCCGTGAAACAGGGGGCTTCAATCTAACCCTCGATGCGATGCAACCCTAGTGCCGACCCTTGCAGAATGCTCTGACCAAGCGGTGGATGCAACCCCGCACGGCGTAACGCCCCTGACCTTGTCATAGACTGTGGAGAGGAAGCCAGACATTCCGATAGGGTTACAGGCATTGTGGGTTCGACGGAGACCGGCCACGTGAAGTTAGCATTCCCTTCTGCCGTGCCATCGGGAGCAACCCTGCCGGTTGATGCCATGGACGATCGGCGGTGGTATTGACGGGTCCTTGTCTCCCCTGCCCGGTAGTGCATAGCGTCAACTGAGCCAAGCCAAGCATCCGAGGTCTCCTGCGTTTGGCACTCGGGGCCCCATTGGCCTGCGGCTCCTTCATCTCCGGAACGCGTACAGAAGTTGATCAGAGATGGACTCCATCAATGCTTACCTTGACTGAGCTATGAACATGTCGTCAATGCAATCTCGTGGCCTGACCGAGTCTAGAACCTTGAACCTGGTCGACCACGCGTGACGATGGTGACCTCAATCCACCGCGATTTAGAAGAGGGACATATAAAGACCGTGAGCCATGCCCTCACTGTCCATCACCTTTCATCAGTCGATAGGTCTCTACCCACTGTCATTCACTCTTTAATAACGGACCTGTCCGTCTTGTCACTCTTTTGATCAACGTATCTGCATTGATCGCATAGTCTCCGCCAACTACAAGATGAGACACTTTTCTCTCTTTGGTCTTCTGGCCGCCCCGGCTTCGGTTTACGCCGTTGCCCTCACCGGCTATGAATACGTCATCGTGGGATCTGGTGCTGGAGGTGGACCCCTGGCTGCGCGCCTCGCCATGGCCGGCCACAAGACTCTCCTGATCGAAGCCGGCGACGACTACAACAGCGTCAACTACACCGTCCCCGCCTACTCGGCCAATGCGTCCGAGGACCCGGAGATTTCCTGGAACTTCTTCGTGCAGCACTACGCCGATGACGAGCGACAGGCCCGCGACTACAAGGCCACCTACGACACCCCTGATGGCGAGTATACGGGTCTCAACCCGCCTGCCGACGCGACACTCAAGGGAACTTTGTACCCGCGTACACAGGCTCTGGGAGGTTGCACAGCTCACAACGCACTGATTGCTGTGTACCCTCATCAGTCCGACTTTGAGTACATCGCATCGCTCACTGGCGATGACTCGTGGTCAGCCGAGAACATGCGCAAGTACTTTGTCAAGGCGGAGGAGAACCGATACCTGGCCGCAGGAGCCGAGGGCCACGGTTACGATGGCTGGCTGAGCACTGAGACTGCTCCTCTCAGCATTCCTCTTGGTGACTCCCAGCTCTTCACTATCCTGGGTGGAGCTACCGTCGCTCTGACCGAGGCTTCCGGCACCAACATCACTCTGGATGGCCTCATCTCTGGTGACGCCAACGCCGACACCTCGACTCGTGACCACGAGGCTGGCTACTACCAGATCCCCTTGTCGTCTCGCGAAGCCAGCCGTATCGGACCCCGTGAGCTCATCCTCTCTGTCCGCGACGCTACCTTTAGCAATGGCACCAAGAAGTATCCTCTCGATGTCCGAACCAACTGCTACGTGTCAAAGGTGACCTTTGATGATTCCACTCCTCCCCGCGCTACCGGCGTTGAGTTCCTCGACGGCAAGCATCTGTACTCGGCCAGTCCATTGTCTACTGGTGCCGCCGGCGAGCCTGGAAGCGCCACTGCATCCCGCGAAGTCATTGTTGCCGGAGGCGTTTACAACACCCCTCAGATCCTCAAGCTCAGTGGCATTGGCCCTGCTGAGGAGTTGGAGAAGTTCAACATCTCCGTCATTGTCGATCTCCCCGGTGTTGGCACCAACCTCCAGGACCACTATGAAATCACCGTCCAAGGAAACACCCCTGAGAACTTCACGGCGTTTGATGGCTGCACTTTCAGCCTCTACACCGACGAGGATCCTTGCCTTGACCGCTGGAGAGCCCCTGTTGACGGCGACCACGGCATCTACTCTTCTTCCGGCCTAGCTGCCGCCATGTTCTACAAGAGCAGTGCTGCGGCTCAAGACAATTTCGACATCTTCGCTTTCGGCGGACCTGTCAACTTCCGAGGATACTTCCCTGGGTATGCTGTCAACGCGACCATCAACCACGACTTCTTCTCCTGGGCCATTCTCAAGGCCCACCCGCGCAACACTGCTGGTGAGGTCGTCCTTCGCTCGGCTGACCCTCTCGACATGCCCAAGATCACTTTCAACTACTTCGACACTGGCAGCGGCGACTCATCCCTTGATCTCCAGGCCCTGTACGAGGCTGTCGAGCTTACCCGCAATGCCTTTGCCAGCCAAACCGTCAACATCACCGAGACTCTGCCCGGTGCCGATGTGACTTCTCAGGCGGACATCGAAACCTACATCAAGAACACTGCCTGGGGCCACCACGCTTCGTCGACTTGCCCCATTGGCACTGATGACGACCCGATGGCTGTTCTCGACTCCAACTTCCGCGTCCGTGGTGTCGATGGCCTGCGCGTTGTTGATGCGTCCGTGTATCCTCGCATTCCCGGCACCTTCACCGCTGTGTCCACCTACATGGCCGCTGAGAAGGCTGCCGACGTCATTCTGAGTGCGTTGGAGGAATAGAGTGAGAGGATGAGAGTTTTGTAGCCAATAATGAGGCCGGGGAGAGTTAGCTGTAATGAGAGGCTGCGTTCAATGCACAGATTTATACAAAAACGCGTTCCAGTGACTTCCTTGCATGATGTATGCCTTATCCAATCGGTTGTTCTAATCTACCAAAGAAACTGCGATGTGTAACATTCTAATACGTCATTCACGCCCTACACATTGTTCACAGGCAGCAAGGTTATGGTGTATGGTTACAAGGCTTGAGACCGAATAGTTGACCTGAAAGGTGAAGGCAATGATAAGTTCGGGTATGGTGCTAAAACCGTGCTTCCATTATTTGCAGCACTGCATAGCTTTGCTCTACGATACTGAGTACAGCTAAGACAAAACTAAATACATGTTTCAAACGAGCTCAGACCAGTCTCCAATAAGTACCCAACCGGTTCTTTGGTTACACGATTGGATACGACCTCGCGAGCGATAACTGAATACCACATAGTTTGTTACATATTTTCTGTCATAAAATACTATTAATAAATAGGAATTACCCACCAGGCATACAAAATGGATACTATAACCTCCATTCCCTCCTTGCCTTCATTCTTCCCAGTGACTTCCTCCTTTGTTGGTCCATACCCTTGGGGATCGCAGCTCCTCCTCACTCTCATTGGTTCCCGCTTGTGACACCTTGACCTCCCATTTCGTCTCTAGTTTGATACCAACGTTAGACTCGCTTGAAGAGCTCAAGTTGAGACCAGTCTTCTTCGCAACAGCGGCCTCCTCACGACTGACGGATGAGAGGGTGTAGGCTTGGCGTGAGGAGAAGCCGTTTTGGGTGCTAGACCCGGGCATGCGCGGTGATGACCCGTAGTCTGACGGGCGTAGTGATATAGGCTTGCTGGTGAGTCCGAGACGGAATGCTGCCAGTTTTATTAGTGGCCGTAAGGTTGCCAGACTGCCAGCAGTAATAGCCAGTCCCTGCTCGACTGTAGACCAGATTGCAACATCCAAAGTGTTCCCTGGTGGTAGTTAGTGCATTGTCCAATAAACAGCTGCCCAGCGTCGTGAGAGTGGAAAACGTACAGAGAAAATCTGGCTTTTTTAACAGTGGTAGGTATGGAAAGCGGGCAATCACTGCTGAGCTTGCACTATGTCTGTCATTAGTATTTCGAAGGTCTGAGGTCAAGCGCTAGAAAGAGCGCAGCAAGATGTGACTTACACGCATCCCATGGCCAGAAGAGGTATCAACGACAGCTTGGTTCTTTTGTGGAGTTGCAGCTGCCATACAATGATTCCGGGAAGAAGGGCGAATATCAAATCGGAAATAACGGCGAAGACGCTGTAGAGAGTTGCTAGCGCTATAATGATGTCGGCGTTGACGCATTTTCCATCCAGAGTCTTGTTCCAAAAATATGCAACAGGGTGGCACTGGAATAGCGTGACGAAGAAGAAGATGCCACCGGAGAGCGCAGTTGACATCATGGCAAGGTAGATCGTCCATCTTTGGAGCTTGTTCGTGGTGAATCGCAGCAGGAAGAAGCCGATGGAGGATTTACACGATATCATCGCCATGGAGTACCAAAGATAACAAAACCACCAGCACTGTATGAGAGTTATAGCGGGGTTGAGGCAAGTCGTGGGATGGGGTCAACCTACCATCATGGCGATTTGGATATTCTCCGTTTCGAGATCGGCATGGTGGCGTCCAGTTCCGAAGTGGATGCCTCTGGTCGAGAAAGAGGCGTACAAGGTAAAGAAGATCTAAGCGTTGACCGAGTTAGATTCGGCGAGGGAATCCTGGACAGATGACGCGAGAAAGAGATGGACATACCGTTCCAATAAGCATGAGCCAGTCATCTTTTCCGAATGCCTTGACCATGAACCAGCGGACGTAGCATCGCAATATGATGGAGATCAGAGCGGCAGTCAAAAAGGTCACATTGACCGCCAAGAGCTGCGGTCCTCTATCCTCGATCGTTGCTGCCATGACAGGCGAATTGTCGTCGTGAGTAGAATCACCACATGCAGATTCCAAGAGCGTTGGTGAGGCCTTCCTGAGTCCTACCAGTCCGGTAGTCTACGAGATGTGGGCATCTTATGTGAAACTCAATTCTTCAGCCCCGACGCCGTTATCTGTCGCGATGGGAAGGGAGCTTAGGCGCGGGGTAATATAAGTGGCACTATGCGACGTTTGCGGTGCTGCCGGCGCGGTGGCAACCGGTTGAAGAAGCCCAAACAGGATGGACAAACGTGGGAGAGATGCCCCTGTAGGGAGGTGTCAAGAGGGCTCACTAGCCGAGGCACGCAGCAATGGGAGGCCTTGCCCAGGTGCCGAAACTAACTCCTGCGTTGGAACCCTGTAATTAACTCCCGGTCCTAAACATTTGCCCCTGAGCGAAGAGAAAGCTCCGAGAAATCCTCGACTAGGCCGTCTGTGCGGGTTTGATCGCTTAGGTTCGTACCGAGGGATCGCCGGCTAGTATATACGCAATATGATCGCATTGGGAAGCACCATGATGCTAGTGCGAGTGCTGGTTGGATTGGGGATGTCCTCCGACCAGGATGCAGCCACTTCGGAGCATTGGTAAGGAGTTGGTCAGGAGCGGGTCCGAACCAGAGGTCGTTATGTCCGACGGGCAAACCGGTTCATGCCAAAGCCCCCGGCTGAAAGATCATGTCACTTGGCGTGTACTGCCCCCTTGAGTCTGTGTCGATCATGTGCTTGATGTGCTTGACGAAAGATTGGCTGAGGGCTGGTGAAACGCCCCTAATAGTGCGCTAAGTCAAGGCTTAGCTTGCCAATGGCTGCTCAGGGGTATATCAACGTTTGCTTTAAATGACATCTTTGGTATAATTTGCGGGAATTTCCGTTTGTTCATTATTCAAAGTTCTATTAAGACGACCCAGGCCCTTCGTGTGTGTTGCATCTCCAACTCCAAGCCATGTTGACCTGCAGCTGTGTCCGCGGCCTCCGTCAATACAGCGCGGACACAGTCAGAGTCGCCAAGGATCCGCGGTTTCTACTGTGGAGACTAAAGGGATGGATATCCCCTGCAAATACAGTGGGCAGATTCCCAGCCCTTGCCTTGTGTCAAGTCTGTCAGCCAGCGAAATGGAACGCTCCACAATGCAGAGCTCCAATGTAAATGGATGATGTACCGTAACATCTGAACGGCTCCGGGCAGCTTGGCGTGAAGGATCCCACTTTATTCTGTTATATCCACAGATTCGCGGAATACAATTGGCCACCCCGACATTTCATGCAGCATTGGGCCGGAGCCGTTGTGATTTTACGGTACTTTGACACCTTGGCTTAGCTGTAAGGCTAGCTTATCTCCTAGACGGCACTTTAACAAGCCAAGTCCCCTACCCTATATACAACCGTGACAGAATTACAAATACCAACACTCCACTCTGGCCGCGTCAGATGGAGTCATTTGGGATAATCAGCTTACTCTAATTATTTACGAAATCAAAATACATGTACTGGATGACATCCGCTGGTGCATGGCGCTCAATGGGGCGGAAACTGGTTCGCAGCACCATCAAACCATTGTCAGTTACTTTAAAAACACGTACTTGCTCGCAAAAGCCCTTCAATGGACTGTTATCGTAAATTAGCAGTCTGGCGGAACATTGGACCGTTCTGTCACACTGACCCGTCACTGTAATTCATGGGTTAGCTATACAATAGGAACATTGTGCCTAGAGACGGAATATTCCGTGTGCATGCTAATTCACCGCCACCACCCGGTCAAGTCACGGACGCCATCGACCCCGTAAGAACAGGAGGGACCAATCAAATTAGTTAATGATGACTTTGTTGCGGTTATCAGTGGAAATATGGAGACGATAGAGGCGCTACTCGCGCGGGTTCACCGAGTTTGCGTGGTGCAGTTCTATTCTGCTGGCCAGGTTGGCCGAGAGTCATTTCGGACCGATTCGTAGCTATTTCCATGCCTAGAGCCGGTTGAGCCCACTTCACCCCAAGCCCTGGGACTTCTCTTGGCAAGGATCCACGTGGCAGATCTGTGTCAGCTTACCGGTGGGTTGTCCTGAATTTAACACGGCAGTAAAACAAGAGTCAGTCATCCAAGTCTGAGTAATAGCAACTGTTCACTCCTACAGATATCCTACATAGTACGATCGTGTGGATGCCTGCTTCAGTGGAGAAGATTGTGCATCGTTCACATTTGTCTGGGTGTTGCAGCTGGCTGGTCGTGCCAAGGACTCTTTCAAAGGCTCAAGTAGTAAAAACGAACCATAAATTGATGAAGGCGTACCATAGCTAATCTTAGAAATTGCGCCATCCAGCTCCATGTGCTTGGCAAGCCTTTCATGCAAGAATATGACCCTAGTCATAGTGTACAACTGTTTTCAGAGAAGGCGTCGCTGTGACGAACCCCTCACAGGCTGAAGTTGGGGTGACGTATACAGTTGTAGTGATGTACGTGACATTTGCTTCGTTGTCAGCCTCATCACAGTCTGGAGTTGTGGTGACGTATGCAGTTTCGGTGACGTATGTTGCTTCTGTGACGCTGGCTTTGTTATCAACCTCCTCACAATCTGGCGTTGTCGTGACAACAGGACTACTGTCAAGGCCTGTCTCGGATGGAGTAGCGTAGACAGGGGTAGTCATTGAGAGCGTACTACCGTCAGTTGACGTGATATCCTCCAGGCATTGAGTGAAAGTCGGACCAGTGAAAATCGTAGTCGATTTGGTGGGAGCAATATCCAAGGTGAAGTTGTCGAGGTCAACATCAGCTTCGACATAGGCCCCGGCGTTGATGTTCCAGGACTCTGTAGCTTCAAGTGCACACGTCTCATTGTTGTCATCATCCTCGAGCGTGATGACGGTCTCGAAGAGATTGAGATAGACGCCCACTACCGCGCTTGACCCGATTCCAAGAAGCTTAGTATTCACACCAAGCTCGGAACGGAGCCGAAGCGAAACCTTAAGTGTTGTGGAGCCACGAACGACATCCCATGCCAGCATTTGGCTTTCTGCGCCGTCGCTTAGGATATTATTAGTGACGAACTTGAGAGGTGATTGCACCCCAACTCACAAATTGGCGTCAACAACATCGCCGGTCAAGCTTGCAGCAATCCATGATCCATCGGGAATGGTAAACTCGAAGCCACCTGTCGCCTCTAGGTCGCCGAGAACCGAAATGGCTAATTCGATATAAAAGCCGAGACCATACGTGGCTTGAGCGCCCTTTGGTGAAGAGTCAGCACCTAGCCATGATCTTAACTAAAAAACTTACAGGTACACTGATGCCGCCGATATTCCACAAGGGAACGGTCACTTCGCTGCCAGAACCACCGAGAATGTTGAGATCGACATGGGCTGTGGTTTGAGAGAAAGATATTTTGAGATCTGATTGCCAAACATCAAATCTTTCATCAAACTGTGCTCGAACACTTCCTGAAAGCTGGCAACTGGTGCAGTTGACTTCCAAGTTGTTTGGGTTCACATCACTAAAATAATAACCGTTAGTGAAGCATCATAAGACCGGAGAAGGACACTCACATGTCAATGATGGAGGAATCTACCGCAGACCAGCTGAAGGGTTCCGTATGATCAATATCCCTGCGGACAAGCTCCGTTGGGACTGATGGGGTGAGTTTGACATCATCTTGGGGGAACCTATAAATGGTCCTTGCAGTTGTCGCCGCCGTCAGCAGCGCCAAAATCAATCCAGATAGTTGAAGATGCATGTTGAGTAGAGTGGTGGATTGTGCAGCAGTGAATTACTCAAACGAGTGAATGAACGAAAAAGAAGGGAGAATGAATGAATCCTGGGATAGAAAAAATGGAATTTGTCGATGTTGATGCTATCTACAAACCGACAGCAGAAGCAGAGTAGATATACTAGACGGACAGCACGCAATGGCCGCGACTTGGGAACCCATCTTGTGTTGGTTACTCGTGCACTCGTTTCATGGCCAACTTGGAGGAGTACATTGCATATGCATTCCTAAGCGCCGTCAATGAGGCTGGGACCGTCCTGGTGCTATTTCTGGTCAAATCGTCCCTGTGATTCGTCCCCACGCGCGATTCCTGCAGGGATAAGACAGCTGGACCGTCATACGAAACCCAAGCCCCGTATATTTCGTGGCGCAATCCAATAATCAGTCGCAACGCGGCGTTGCAGTGCACTTGGTCGGGTGGTGGCCGACCCTTTGGATAAGCATGCTGCACCATTTCAAAATCAGCCTTACGCGTTTGGATTCCCGTTGTGTATGCCCTCAGTTCTTCGTTCGGGGACCATTAAGCGCGTACAGAAAATGCCGCGTCCTGGGGCCCAAGCGCTGACCTGCATGAATTGCGAGGCTTCGAGATAAGGTAGATGTAGGGAAAAAGTCTCGGCTGTGAGACAACACATGTTTGCTGAGTTTGCGCAATCTAGTAGCGCACACCATGGCCTTCAGGATTCTCCTTCGCATGCCCCATCAATTGCTCAACCTTTGCACATTACTCGTCCCATCATGTCCCCAAATCTGCTGCCCGACTGCGCCGCTGCTAGAAGCTCAGCACCGCAGAAATTGGGGGCGAAATGTAAGAGACTAAGACGCAAGCGAGGGTCTGAATAAGCGCTGCGCGAAACAACACAACCAACAGCAAAATGCACAATCAATCAAAGAGCGGCCTGTCGAACCACAGCTGCAAGACTGACAGGGACTAACTAGCGGGCCGAGCCTCCTTGACCTAAGCACACCTCGTGAGCCGCAGCCCGCATCGTTAGTTGGTTGTTTGGTTCGTTGCCTTATTCTCGTGCTTGCTTGTCTCAAACCCAGCAGTCCTACGACAACCCAGCCCAGTAGAAGAAAGACAGTGGAAAAACGCAGGGAGAGTAGATGCTGAAGACAGTCAGCAGGTAAGGAGCGATGGCAAGAGGGTTTTTCTTCACGCGAACCTCCAAAATGAATCGCACCCGCAGCCTCTTTTTCCTCCTCCAAGGCTTTGCAAGTCGCCCTAACTGTGGCCATTGCCTGCCGAGCCAAGGTCCTGCAGCCCCCACCTCCTGCAATACTGCTATAGTGTCTGTGGTCTTCAACTCGAGGCCTTACTAGGCTCTTGAAATACGCCTAATGTCTGAATCTTCTGGCCACTCTGCGGCCTTTCGGGAACAGCTTATGCTGCGGCCAGAGCCCCCCACAGAGATATGTTGTTACAAACTTGAGTAATACCACGAGCTTGCTTTAAGGTAAATATGTGTTGGCCAGTCACTGGACGGATTGACCTACCCCTGGCACTCAAGGCGCCTCACCGGCTTGTTCATTTGCTCTCTGGCTTTGTTGTTCTTTCTTGGCATTTAACAGTTGTTTTGGTCCTCAAGGTCACGTTCGGCCGCATGACTGCTGTCCATTCTCCTGCACGGTGCTGATTCTTTTCAGCATGATTGCTCGCTCTGGCGCTTGCACTTTCGTCACAATTTCCCTAGTTCCGATCATGCTATGATTGACGCGAGCAGACCGAGCGCTAGATGCATGAGTACGTACGTTGCCTTTCATTGGAGTTATGGTTTTGGCATCTCTGTGAATGCCGTTTTTGTTTCTGAAATCGGGAATTGCAGGCGCTGGTACGGTTGTTGGCGGATTGCTAACAGCTACCGGGACGTGGTACTAGACACAGGTGACCATTTAACCTCAAGAGAGGCTACGTATTGTAAGCGAAGGTGTTTGGATGTGGCCTTAGCCTTCATTTTGCGTTGACCAAGGAGTGGTGAGTTCAGAACACATCGTGTTGATCACCCTCGCCTAATTTGCTTGCGTCACAACCACACTCACAGGTGCAAATGGAACGCTCTTGAACACCAGCCTGTTAATTAGTTTGCACATTGATGTTGCCATGTGTTCGGAATCTGAATTTAAATCGCCGCGCTGTGAGGTCTGCAGCGACCTCTTCTTTCACCGGACGTGCTCACTGCACCCGACAGTAGCATTCCTAAAGCTGGCCCAGTCAGCACAGCAATAACCGTCAATATGTGGCTGAATATTTTGGCTTATTCTGGCTTATTACTTTGGCTTACTTTGGCTTATTCTGGCTCACATTGGCTTATCACAACTTTTGCTTCTTGGAACATTGATGACTAACGATGGTCTCACGCTGTCGGCCGACTCGGCCGACAGCAGTGGGACGTCTCAAACTCCGCGAAGGGAGTCTTCAACTCCGTTCAGATTCGTGCAACTCCGCCAGGATTAATCCTTGAACTCCCGCAGGTATATATATGATCGCAAAGTCCTCTTGTCGAACTGGAAACTGTCATTGATAGTGCTTCAGTGCGTAACGCTTACCACTGACCCATACCATCCCCCACTATTCTCAACCCTCTATTCTCGACACCATGAAAATACTCATTGTTGGTGCGAGTGGAATGATTGGGAGCGAAGTACTCATTCAGTGTCTCGCTCATCCAAGAATATCGAAAGTCGTCGCGTTTGTGCGTCAAGAACTTTCAGCTCAAGTATCTGGCCACCCGAAGCTTGAGTCTGTTTTGATCAAAGATTTCTCAGCCTGGCCGGAAGATGTACTACAAGCACACAAAGACGCCGCTGCTATGATTTGGTGAGTTTGAGAAAGATATACGGCTTTCGCAGCGATAATTTCGGTACTCGTTACTCATTGAATGTCTTTAGGAATATGGGATCCTACAACGGCAGCGTTGCGGTCGATTTGGAGTATCCCATTGCCTTTCAAGAAAGTATGGCGCGAGTGTTGGAATCCAAAGACATCAAATCGCGATTCAGATACGTTATTTTGGGCGGCAAATTCGTACGCCAAAACCAAGAGCAAAAGTTGTGGTTTCTAGACAAACCACGAAAGATCAAGGTACGATCTAGATATGATGAATGTTCCAGATCTAACATTGGTTTAGGGTTTGCTTGAAACTAGAGCACTTTCATTTGCAGAGAAACATGCCAATATGTGGGAGGCTTTCATCGTTAAGCCAGGAGGAGTTGTACCGAAGAAAGTGATGGGCAGTGGCGTGCTTGGCATGTTTACTGCGATGGGGGCGGTGATGGGCGAAAATTGGTCCATCCGAATTGATGAACTGGGTGCGTTCATGACGTATCTTGCCATCGATGGCAAGGGAGAGGACTCTATCACTGAGAATGCGCGCATCGTGAGAAAAGGAAGAGAGCTTTTGAAATCTCAAAACGGTGGATCTGAGTCCTAGTGGATGCTGAGGATAGGCCTCAGCAAGAGTCGTGTGGATATTGTGTGCCCGATTCTTTTCCCTCTACTAGGTGGCGTCATCAAAGAGCAAATGCGTCTGCAAGAATGGCAAAGCAATAATGGTGAAGCGTCAATCTCAATTACAGGATATTATTCCAGCCCAGTCGAATCTATTAAATCATCAATATCAATTCCTGCCTGTATTTGTGACAGCCCTTGGGCATGTTTTGGCACAACCGACGGTGATCGTTTGGTTGCGAAAAACAGGCTGATGAGGCGCGAGGCTGGACCATTTGCGTCAAGTGCCGGCTGGATGGAAGACGTAATGACATCTTCCATTCCAGACTTAGTCATGTTTGTATCGAATCCAATGGCGCTAGCAGGATCTAAAGGTGTCCCAAGTGCCAAGGGAGTGTTAGAATCAGAGGTGGCGTTGCTTCTTGTCAACAACTCGTTTTCCGAGTCTGCAGCAATGTCCAACATGGTGGTGAGAATCTCAGCACTCTGTCTTGCTACGTACTCCCTGACGCACCCTTGTCCAATTGCCTCAAAGCAGTCAATGACTTGCTCAAGCAGGGCCCGGTCTGAATCATATTTCGAAACGGTCGAGTCCATGTTGACAAATCGATGCTGTACTTTGGCAAGGAGAAGAATGACTGCGGCTACAGACGCCGACTGGTCGACAGACCTGCAACGGGACAGTTGATCCTTGGCATATTGCAATCCGAGGTAACGATGAAGTGTGATCCTGCATGCCTCCATGCAGTGTTCGAGGCTGGTGGACGAGTCACCCATAGTCTTTCCAAACGCGATGGGGATGTGGGCAAATATTCGGGCTTGGAAAAACCACAACTGGCAGATGAGACGATTGGGATCTTTCGCCGAATCAAGAGATCGATCTTGACGAAAGGATGGGACTCTCCACCAAGTAGGCGGCAACGAATCCTGTAATCTGTTCAATGCTTCATCTATTTCTTGGAAGGCTTGGCGGTCTTGATGAAGGCCAGCAGCGTTTCGCTGGGCAATGCGTGCCACAATGAGACAAATCCGGCGCTGGACGTTGGCTTCGCCGTCAGAGAGCGGGTCGTTCCAGGTATCGTCGTCAGGACCAAATGGTGCGTAACCGATTCCAGGTTCAAGGCCAAGGAGAAGGCTACAGTAGCAGTCGCCACAGGCAGTAGATAGCCACAGGCGTCGACTAAGGCCGATATCGCTACAAGTCGAGTTGCGTGCGGAGAGTGAAAAGCTATTCCGGAGCCCTTTCAACCGTGCTATATCAAGGGTTCTCCTAAAGTTCATCCACGCCTTCCGAATTGCGCCGTCGTTGAGCTGAGTCAAACTTAGTAGGGTCAAGCATTCTATGCCGTCGAATGAGCAAGCCTTATCTTCGTCGGATATGATGAACAACTTGACTCTCTCGACAATCACTTCAATAGTTTTCCCGACGCTTTGAGATTGTAGAAATTGAACGTCAAAACTGGCTGGCAGTTGTTGCATGTATAGCGCAAATAGGAGTAGTGTTTTAGCGACATGCAAGGCGTTGCCTTTCGAAATGGCAGTAATGTCGAGAAGCTCGAGTGTATCGCTTGGCTTTAAGACGCTACCAGGAGGGCTTTCCGCGCCCCAGAGCCAAGCGGTAGTGTTTGTGACTATGGAAACTGCATCTTCTGCAGATGGTAGAAGGGCCACAAGTAGCTGTTTAGCATCTGGCGTATCCGGCAGAACAGGGCTATGATCGGCGACGAGAGGAAGAGTTCCATCCGTTGTTGGATAAAGGAACTAATATTATGTAAGTGGCTAGAGATTTGAACTTAGATTTCATAAGTGAAACCTACCAAGTCGTTCCAGAGAGAAGACGGAACTGTTGACTCGGGATCGAGTGAGCCTGAAACCGACTGGGACGGTTGCTGGGCCTCAACCAGCCTATTCAAAAGCAGCTCAATGCGCTCCAACCTCAGCTCATGCTCCTGTTTATTGGGATGGGCGGGAGAGCTGTCGTTGCTTAATTCATTTTCAGGTTGTTGAAGGGTACATCGAATGTTGCTTTTCACGCACTCGGCGCATGTCTCAACGTCCTCATCGGTGAGCTGACATTTGACCTTGCGCTTTCTACCTGATGAGGTGTTAGCCGAGACTGAGGGCCAGCCAGGGAAATTAATCGTACATTGATAGCAGCTCCGAGTGCTTCGTCGTAAGCGCTTGCGGGAGGGGCCCGACTCCATCTTGCATTTTCACCTGATGTTGAAGAAGAGGAAATTGTTTAGCGGCCGAACACAGTCCATTATCATGATAGCTGCTGACTAATAAGAGGCGGTCACTCAAAGAGCGGGGCATTACTTACCCGGTGGGTGACTGAGACATTAGGCTTCCCCTGGACAGTATTTGATAAAAGGAAGATGGGCATAGTGTTGCTGCTGTGTCTGACTGCAGAGGCGAGAAAGGATGTAAGCCTACCCCTAACTGGATCGGGCTCGAGCAGTTTACCCTCTATATATGGTAAAAGTACGCCCGGCCGCGGCATCTGCTTCGTAGCGGTGGGGGTTGGTTGGTTGAGTAGCCATACTCTACTCTGGTCAGTATAAGATTCTTAGCCTTCAAAACCGCCAGTAATGGATCCTCGGCAGGCATTCCAGAAAGAAATATCGGAAAACATACCGTTGTTAGTTATAATTGCAATAAAAATTACTAATGTCTTTCAGTTCCCAGCGCATAATTATACCAGCAGGGAATTTAGTGCCAAACACAAGCGGTTCTATATTTTCTAAAGCCATCGATCTCTAAAGCTTTCTATCTTAAAAGCTTGCAGCTAACTTACGCCAGTAAGCGACCGCAATCAGAAATAAGAACGGTACCAGTGATACCACCGTCCTTCATAATATACACATATGCCTCTGCGATATCCTCTGGGGTGCTGATCCGCTTGAGAAGAGTCTGCTCCGAATACATATCAACGTACTGTTGAGGAAGCGTAGCAAGCAACTCAGTGGAAACTGGTCCTGCAGACACAAGATTCACGCGGACGGGAGCGAGATCAACAGCCAAACCCCTGACTAAACCCTCCAACGCCGTACCAGCCATCGCAGGAACTGCCCAGCCCTTCACGGGCTTGTAGCCGCTTACTCCGTTTGTGAAGGTGAGCGATGCGTGCGACGAGCGCGAGAGGTATTCAGTACCTGCGAGGACTTTGGCTAGAATCGACGCTGAGTATGAACGAAGGCGCAGCCACTTGTAAATGTCATCTGGCGTGATGTCGGTGAGACCGGGACCACGATGCGCATCGTCCGCTGTATAGACGATATGATCCAGCTTGATGTCACCGCCCTTCGTTATGTCGCGGAGTAATTCTTCGAGTCGCAAATCAAGTGTGTCAAGGTTGGCGAGGTCGCAAACAGCCGTTGCGATTTGATCGTCTTTAATGACATCTCCGTAAGAGGTCTTGAGCTGCGCGACGGCGCGGGCTAGGCGATCTGGGTTTGAGCCAGATAAAACAACATTGGCGCCGTGTTCGATGGCGGCCTCAGCGACAGCAAATCCAAAGCCAGAGCTCCCGCCAAAGATTAGAATGCGGTGTCCGCGGAGTTTGTGAATGTACTTAAAAGAAGACATTGAAATGGCTTAGACAAGCTGGATGATGAACCAAGGTACAGTAACGAGGTGATGTTATCCTGGGTAAACATGCTAATGAATTGCGTCGAGTGAAATCTTTTATATCTGATGAGGGGACCAAATGGTTCACGAATCAAATCTTGATATGACCTAAAATGGGGCTCTCCGCTCTAAGTCCGCACCTTGCGGTCTGTATTGGCAAGTCTTTTCGATGCGAAAACGCAATGCCGCACGATTACGACGTGCGCGCGGAGATCTAGCTAGAGGCTAGGGGCTTTCCTTGCTTGATTTGATGATATAGCTCGGTATTTACACCGCCGAATTGGTAAGCTGTCGACTCCTCGCCACGGAACGCGCGCTTCCTCTAACGTCCTCCCTCACCGTCCTCGTCCAATCCCACGTGTCCCGCGCGATGCGGGGGGCTCGAAATCTCCCTCTACGCCCTGCGTTCTAAGCGATTCCAGCGACAAGAAAATTGTCAATTAATTCCAAAAAAGGGTTGCTTCTTTTGAAGAGCTTCTGAAAAATTATTTGGGCCAGAAGGACAAATCTCACTGCTGTGGCGACTTAATGTGGCAAAGTCTATCAGGTTTGCTATTTACGTCATTGGAAGGGGATTCCTCCTTCAGACGGCTAGCGACCCTGGGGGCCAAAAAAAGAGGGTTAAATATTGAGTGTAATATCTAGTATCTTAATTTATTGTTATCAATATATATCTCTTCTATTTTTAAATGGTATTTATATTAAATATTCAATTTTTATAGTAAAAGATTATTGTTGATACTATTGTTGCTGTTTTTTTTTACTGTTGAGCTTCTAGTCCCCCCTTTGGGTAGGTGTGTACTAGGGCATCCTAACCTGTTGATAGTAAAAGATATTCGAGATTTCATTAATTCAAATTAGCATTTCAATGGTTAATAAATTTCCCTAAAAGAAGAATAATAATTCTAATCGACGCTGTTATACCCTCAACCAGATTCAAACCAAGAACCTCCAAAAAAAAGCGCGATGCGTCATCTTAATAAACTGTGACACTACCGGGTTCTCGGGTGCATTGCAGACTCCGGGTCATGCTACACTCTGAAAAAATATACAGGAGCCGGGTTTCTTTACATTCCGTCTTGCCGAGGCCATATAAAGCAATAATCAGGTCGCTCACCCTCTGTGCCATCCTGTACCCATTGGCAAATCCGTTCCACATTCATAGCAATATCAAGGATTTCATCCATACTAGACTTACACAATGCCTTCCAATCAATCTCAACCTCTTCATTTTAATGGTCGAGTCGCAATCGTCACAGGCGCCGGTCAGGGAATGGGGCGTGAGCATGCCTTGTTGCTCGGAAGCCGAGGTGCCACTGTCATTGTCAACGACCTATTTCCTGACGTTGCAGAATCTACGGCCAAGGATATCCGAGATGCCGGCGGCAAAGCAGTCGCAGTTGCTGGATCTATTGCGGAGCGAACGGTTGCAGAAGCTATCCTCAAAACAGCCATCGACAAGTACGGCCGCATTGACATCCTAATCAACAACGCGGGTATTGAAATCAAGAAGAGTTTTCCTGATTTCACCGACACCGATTTGTCTCGAATGTGGGGAGTGCATGTGTTGGGTGCTTGGGTTCTTACCCAGCTTGTCTGGCCTCACATGAAGACGCAAAACTATGGCCGGGTGGTGGTGGTATCCTCGACCTCTCTCTTCGGGATGCCTGACAACGCAGCTTATGTTGCCTCTAAGGGGGCTCTTTTTGGCCTGGCAAGGTCCCTGTCAATTGAAGGTGCTGCCCACGGGATTCTGGTCAACTGCCTGGGGCCGACAGCTTACACAGCCATGGCCAAGCAGATGCTTGATGACGAAACGCGAAGTGCGTGGATGGAAAAGGTGTTTCCCGCTTCGGCGACCTCGGCAGTTTGTGCTTGGCTTGTCCATGAGAACTGTCAACTTACGGGGGAATTCATCACAACCTATGGCCGCAGCGTCGGACGAGTGTTTCTGGCAGAGACAAAGGGTGCCTTCTGCCCGACTGGAGACTACACCCCAGAGACTATACGCGATCATATGGACGAGGCGCGCGATACAGAGGGTTTTATAGTACCCACATCCGTGGACGAACAGATTGAAACTCTGCTTAGTATGCGGCAGGCCAAGGCGGTAGGCTAAGGGGAGTGAGCCAGAGAAACTGGCGAAAGGAGATTGAAAAAACTCGTTGCCATTTTCTTCTTCACAATGTAAGATCTCGCAAGTGACTCGTTGAGTGAATTGGGCTTGAACTGTGATGGTTATGGCCATGAATCGAATGCAGCATGTTCACGTGCTCTCTCACCAGAGAAAACACCATCTGCATTTGTCAGCGAAATGGCGGAACGCGTGGGATTTTAGGTAGCGTCCGCGCTTCCCGCGCGTTTTGCGGAATAGTTGCATAAACAAGCGAATCGCCTCTCCGCAGCACACTCAAACGTGGCAACCGAATCTGAGTTCCCAAGAATCAATCATGGAGAGCCAAAATCAAAGACGGAAAGTCGTCCCACGAGCCGTGAGTAGAAAAGAGCCAGCTGTTTCTGCACCCTGACGCCAAGCTCATGCATCTAGTGTCGAAATTGCCGTGCTCGGAAGGTAACTTGGTTCCAAGGCGATGCCTCCAGGCTGGACGACAATCCACAAGCTGACCAGTTTCAGATACGATGTAACCGCGAGAGTCCTTGCTCTAATTGCATCACGTCTAAAATCTCCTGCCCCGTCACGGGAAGCACTATTCCACAACCATCACCAACTCCTGGACTTAGCAGGTAGAGTTCAACCGCCGCACAGGAGAACAAGGACACTAATTCTCGCCACCTAGAGGCGATGAGAGCGTTGACAGTCTAGCCGACAGAATAAGTGCTCTCGAAAATGCCTTGCGTGATCATTTGAGGCCTCGCAGTACCGTCACTGACCAACAGACTCCAACGCGATACGATGCGCAGGACGAGCAGTTTGCGTCTTTTGAGGGGAACTCTTCTTTCACACGGCAGACGCGTTTAGCATGCCAAGTCGACGAACTTGATGCAGCTAGCGTATTTCTGTCGCCTAGTGTCATCAACGAGCTCGCTACTCTGCGAGGCGGCTTGGAGCACCGAGGACTGGCACAAGAAACTGGCGGACGCCATCTGTCCGTCGCAGAACAGGCGCCCAAAATGAAGCTCCCGCCTTCTGATTTTGTACTTCGACTGTTGCGCTGCGTATCAGGTGAGTATACTTCCTGCCGCCACCCGTCAGGCCTAAGTTGATGAAGCGGACATGCAGATAAAGAGTCGATACTGGTGTTGTTCTATCCTGTCGAAAACCTTGGACAAGTGGAAGACTTGTGCCGGCGGGCGTATTTTCCCATTTCCCCAATTCAAACGGGAGAGCTTGTTCTTCTGAACGGAATGCTCAGTGTTCTTCTGAGCGAGCTCATGCATTTTCCCCAGCCTGGAATTTGCCCCGAGGAGGTAGAATATGCTCATAACATTTGTATGGAAAACTTCGAGGTGGGCATCGAAACATATGAAATCATGGCTGTTCCTCGATATGAAAATGCATTGGCTCTATGCATGGCGGTATTGGCCCCTTCCAATCTTCATCACTTTTACGGGACTGATTTTAGGTACAGGCGTTGAAAGCACAAATGAACGGCAATCTGCTTCAGCAAAGGAGACTAGCGTCAGCCGCAGCCAACCATTGTTGCACCTTGGGATATCACCAGGAAGCCATGGTCTCGGGCGCCACTGCTCAAGAATCAAATAGGTTTCGTCGATTGTTCTGGCACGTTTACTTGTTAGACAAGAGCCTTGCGTTGAGTCTTGGAAGAGCCCCGATCATTCAGGACTATGATGTTGATGTTCAGCCGATTGCCGACTCTCACGACCCTAGGCGCTCACCCTGGGACGCGGCGTTTTCTTTGTTTGTTGAATTTTCGATGATTCAGGCAGAAATTTACCAGAAGCTTTTCTCCCCCGCGAGCCGCAGACTCGGCGATGAAGCCAGACATGCTATAGTGGACGACCTTTCTAAACGGCTTAACGCTTGGCATGAGGCCTGGCTGCAGATTGATAGCGCCAAGACGTATCGCAAGGAACTCTTTGACTGTACGTTCAAGCCGACTGACGTTATATATTACTCTGTTCTCACCTTGCTTCATCGCGGCTCCAACTTGTCAACTTCTACCAAGGCGATCTCCCAAGTTTGCTTCGAAGCGGCACAGAAAGGATTACAGGCCCACGCGACAACATATACACACTATGCACAAGGTGGACCTATAGCTGTGGCCATGTATGCAAATTGGTAAGACTATTTGGTGCTCATTCTGGTTTATAAGACGTTAACTTGGAGTCTTAGGGTCCACGCCTATGCTTCGTTTACCCCATACATTGTAACATTTCTACACTGTATCAGATACTCCAGCACCAGCGACCTTCGGTTGCTGGAAGAGACGCTGGGGATAATGCGGCAAATCAGCTGTCAGGTTAATACCTATGACCGCCATTATAAGCTTTTCAATGCCTTGTATTGTATTGCAAAGGCGTACGTCGGTTCTCGAAAGGCAATCGACGGCGAAGAACCATCTCCAGAAAGCACTGTGATCCTACCGCCTGGGTTACCCTCTGGATCCAACTCCCAACCAATGTTTGCCACTGACGTTCAAATGGATGTTTGGCACGGGTCTTACTTTGAGCAGCTCTCCTTCGCAATTGATTGTCAACTTGGCAATCAGGCCGTTTGAGAGGTGATGTTTTAAAGGAGGGCCACGTGTGGACAGCTTGGCCCTGGATGAATTGGCGATGAAGGGCTACTTTTTGGTTTTATTACTCAAGCTATGAACGTTTATAGTATATTGGCAAAATGGCTCTTCTGAAGGGTCTCGATTGTCGTGGTCAATGGTATCCTGCGTCACTTAAATAAGTATGCTGACGCACTCGCGAGCTTACTGGTATCTCACTTCATGTGCCCGACGTTGAGTAGTACCCCTCACACTGACCTCAGTGCCCGCTTTCTGTTCTCCTCTAGCTGACCCCTTACAAGAATCCCACTATTCGCTATTTCTTCACCTCCAGGCTCCTTCCCTAGTTACGCTATCCAGGCAATCAAATACAGGAACCTTTTTGACGTTCTCCTAAGCTACCTCTATATTGCCGCGTAGTTTAAATCCTGCATGCATAATAAACTACTAATGTGCTACCGAGATATATACTCAAGATTCCCAAATCCCTCCATCGATTCTCCCAAACAAGTCCAAATTGGGAAATGTAGTCGTCACCTGAGTTGTACGGACAATATCCGCAATTTGAACTTGCATCCCCATCAACCAAGTATCCTGATGCGGTTTCAAGCCATCCCTGTAGGTACTCAATGCACGTCATGCCTGTGGGCGGGTCGAATTGATACAGTTCCGAGGGCTTACACGTAACCGACCGGCCGGACAGCTCTGTCTCAATCAACCCCCCCACTAGGTAGGATAATGGATTAAGCCTATAGATCCAGGTCCAAAATTTAGGGATATTTTGCGGTGGCACGGTTACCCCGCAAAAGAGTGAAAAGGTTATGAGTAAGAATGGTGTGAAAAGAGAGGCAATATATGATGATGGCGTTAGTGCAGCGATGGTCTGACCAAGTTGGACAGAGAATTGACTTGTGATCAGGACGATTAAGAACTCATAGCCTGCTTTGGGTGCAGAAGTGCTAAAGTTCGCCGGGAGGAACAAGAGCAAATAGAACTACGAACCACATTTGATTAGCCAGTGGTCCGTTTGGTCACGACAAGAGATGACTTACAAGGACGCTGCAAAGAACTGTGAATGGTATTTCTGAAAGGAACATCGCTGTGAGAAAAACTCTCTTGGAATACATGCCTGAATCTCTCTCCCGCTGAAAAACCCTTTTCGCCCTCTCAAACGCAGGTTCCACTTGAGAGAGGACGAGAGATGGCAGTATGGTTACTTGGAAGATTGCAAAGACGCGCATCTGCAAGTCCCCATAGGCATTACCAGTGTTCAAATACGCTAGAGCCGTCAGAAGTGCAATGGAGATGTGGTTGATAATTCGAGTACTGGCATAGCCTGGTTGGCGCCACGCGGTTTTGAGCGCCCGGGTAGAGACTATCCTGAGTTGCGCTGCAAATTTAGGACGGCTGGAAATATCGATGGGCCTTGGATGACTCTCAATTGCCGGGGTATCGTTGAGAATATGTGCGGCTTCGACGACGGTGCGGATATCTCGGTCCATCCGAGCCTTTTGGTCAGAATTTGACCAAATCTGCGCCCACTCATCCGTTGATCTTCCCCCATTGCTAATGGTTTCAAGCATAAATTCTGCAAAGTTGGAATTTTGAGGACAGGTATATCCATAGTGTGAAAAGTACTGTTCAACTTCATCCGTTGGTCCACTGAACATCTGCCGGCCCTGATGAAGGAGGAGAAGATGAGAGAAGGCACCGAACATGGCTGCGTTGGGTTGATGGATTGTGCATACGATTGACTTTCCCCTATCAGCCAGCTTTCGCATGATATTCACAATGCTCATGGCTGACTGGGTTGATAAGCCACTCGTAGGCTCGTCCAAGAACAGAACATCGGGCTTGGCCGCGAGCTCGACACCTATGGTCACCATTTTCCGTTGCTCAAGTGAAATGCCGCCAGCGCCGGGTTCGCCAATTATTGAGTCGGCAAAGTCTTGAATCTCGAGGAGGTGGATGATGTCTTCAACATCTGCGTGCTTAGAAGCTTTGTTGGCGGTCGCGGGCTGGCGTAGGTATGCCGAGAATTGAAGGGCTTCGCGGACTGTTTGGCACGGGTCGTGGATGTCAAGCTGCTGAGAGTAGGCAGTACGTCTGCGGAAGTCTTCATCAGGCGATCTTCCATCTGCAAGAAGAGTCCCACTGATGGTACCTGTTGTCTTCCGATCCGCCATCAAATCCAGTAGAGTAGATTTTCCGGCCCCAGATGCACCCATGAGAGCCATCATCATGCCGGGTTTGACGTAGCCGGCGATATCTTGGAGGATCTGGGCCGAGCCGGCCCCAGGAATCAATGCAGCATATCCCATACCACTCCAGGTTATGGTTTCATGCCTCGTTTCCTCTTGGTGACAAGGGCCACGAGTCTCGGGCGGATAACGTATACTAATTGGCCTTTCTTCATCCGTTAAGGGGACCTGGCCATCTCCGACTGGTCCCATCTCCAGTGGCGATGTAACGAAAGCGACGTACTCAGATATAATGATGTTGAAAATTAAGAGGCCGAGAATAAAGGCGACAAGAATTGCGACATTCCTCCAGATATCGTGAATATTGAAACCAAAAGCTGCAGAGAGATAGGTGGATCCGCTGACTGATCTCGATCCAGGTGTTGCGCCTGGAACTAAACAGATGCGATGTTTTAGGTCGCCGTATCCTAAGCCGTGGGGAACCAGGCTCGAATCTGAGCAAATCAACGTCAGTTGACGGAATTCGTTGGCCATGAGGCCAGCGAAACTGTATGAGATGGGGTTGACCCAGGCGAACCACTGGACCCATGGGCGCTGATCGCGGTATGGCACGAGATATCCAGACTCCAGGACAAAGAGTATGATGAGAACACAAGCCACCTTGAGAGCTCCATCAAGTGTCTTGGACACGCAACCTAGCGTCCTGAAGAATAGTGCCATGGCGATTTGAGTGAGAATGATGAATAGGTAAAATATTAGAAAAGATCCGCCATCGGTACGTAGGCCAGCCATAAAATAGACAATTGAAGAGAATACGAGCCCCTAGTAAATATTTAGCTTTCAAGCTATCACGCCGAGGAAGCATAGTTCCCGATGGGCGAAAAGAAGTTGTCATACCTCGACCGCTGATACCGGGATATCGAAAATAATCTGGCCCAAATACATTGCACTGGGACGGTAAAATGCGAATGACTTGTGCTTGTTGATAATTGGTCGACCAAGAACCGCCAATGGCAACTCTGCAAATGCAGAGAACGCATTGTACAGCAATGCGATAAACATGACGCCTCCGCGCGTAAATGTGCCATCAGAAGTTTCGGGCAGTTGCCAGTATATTGAACCACAAACCAGAGCCACAATGATCGAAGTGACATTCTTGATAATCAGGCCAAGTCGGTCTTGCAGGCGCAGCTGAGCATGCCGGCGCGTAATTGCGGATATCTGAGTCCAGATTGAAGCTTTGTTCGGACCATACTGCCAACCGGTGTGCTTTTCGATCTCGATGCACTCTGCTATGCGGCGCTGATACAATTCGTCACGAGCCTCGTCTCGGCATTTGGCAATTTCCTGCCGAAGCTGCGTGTAGGTGACTGATTCTCGAAATATCCGAGCAAGGTCGGTCGTGGAATATGGATGATGAGAAGATCGCATCCTTGCGTCGGCGCATTCGGCGAGGAAGTCGGCGAGAGACTGGCCTGGGTTTCGATTAAAACCCAGTTGCTCGAAATAACCAGGGGCACTAGCAGTTGGTCCAAAGTACAGTTCATGGCCGTCTTCCAAGATGAGAACTTTATCAAAGCAGCGGTAAAGCGTATCGGACGCCTGATAGAGTGAGACCAGGGAAACGCTTTCATATACAGTCGTCAGTACTCGGAGGGCTTTGACGTATTCTGACGCCGAAGCAGCATCGAGACCAAGCGTGGGATTTTCCCAGCAGGTAATGGCTGCTCTGGTAATAAGGGCCTCACCGACCGAGATGCGTTTGCGCTCTCCGCCTGAGACACCCCGAACCCTCGCATCTCCAAGCATGGTGGTTCTGATGTGGCTGATATTCAGAATCTCCAGAAGGCTCTCTAGCACTTCATGTTTGAAAATCTTCTCCCTTGTGCCTCCCAAATGTGATTTTGGCACCGTCAAATCCAAGGCAAACTGCAGAGTCTGCTCCACGGTGAGAGTGGGATTGTGAAAGTCTTCGGCGCCACAGAACACTGCCTCTCCGGCATAAGCGTTGACAAACTCCCTCCTCGATTGATCGCCATATAGGAGAGTCCCAGATGTCTCGGTGCCGGGGATGGGGCCGTCAGCGACCGTTTTCAAAAAGGTTGTGCATCCGCTGCCTGCCCGTCCCAGCACGAGAACCATCTCTCCCGGAGAGGCAACACCACTGAGTCGTTGTAGAAGACAGCGTGTTGGTGGATCTGGTTTATTAGTTCGAGCCTTGCGGCTAAACCAACCAAAAGCAGCATGCGTAAGAAAGGCAGATGCGCTTTCTATTTTGCTTTTTTTCCTACTCACTTTGAGCTCATCAAACAATACATCTATCGACTGTCAGAAATGTCGTCGTCAGAATGAATGACTAATGCTCACGAATTCGCTTGCCGGAGAATCCCAGTAAAGACCCATTGCACTTTTCATTGAGCAATTTCTCCTGTAGTGAGCCCAAGGAGTTTGTGCTTGGTGTTTGTTCCATCTTGGGTCTCTTTGTCTGTGGATATCGAATCGGGGGACTTGGATCTGCATGGATTGGCTCGTCATAACCATGCTTGCGTGTAAGCTCCTAGCACTGGTATTGGACAACAGATTTGGTCTTAACATATACTGTTACCCAGGCGGCACCAAATACGAAATGTGCAGATCCTAACTAGCCCTAGCGGTGAAACATTGTAAAAGTCAGCGGAGCCCTGGATGGAAAGAGGTGGCAAGCCGATGCAGATTGATGAAACGGTGCACGCATGTCTTGTCAGTTTGACGAGTCAGGTTGGTGAGTCAGTTTGGTGTGTCAACTTCGGTGGTCAATTGTGTGGGTTAACTATATGTGTCAGCTTTATGTTAGGTTTATGGGTCGGTTTACGAATGCCGTTGAAGTGATGTGACGGCAGTATTCGTAAATATGTCCCTTGGAAGGCTGCTTAACAGTCAGCGGAATCGTCAATTCAGGAATTTGGGCCAATTTAGAGAGCTTATGTACGGTACAGGGGATACGAAGCTGGAATCAGACCCGGAGGGTGTAAAATTGACAAATGCTCAGGTCTAAGGTCTATACACTTGAAATCTTAATAAATGCTAGCTATTGGGGTACACTGAGCCAATGCTAGGGGGATACATATAGCTAAAGTCGATGACAGCAAATGCCGTGGCAAAAGCTGATGAGAACGTCATCTCAGAGATGCATATATATATGAGGTGGAATTGTCCTAGCTAGAAGCCCCATTGCTCCTATAGCGAAATTGTGCCAACATCTTCCCCTGTTGCCTGTCGAATCGCGTACGAGACTAGGTCTAGGGTGTCCTTTGGCACATACAAACTCTCCGTCGTGCCCATTACTTGATCAAAGTTGGCCAAGTAGCCCTCAGGACAATCCTCGCGCGAATGGCCGGGCACCGTAGCTAGAGTTGTCCGCGCAGCTCTTCCACCACCGACACTGAACAGCTCGCCAGAGACAGGACATTCTTCACTGGCGAGAGCTACGACGAAGTCGGCGACTAGGTGTGGCTGAAAGTATTGATGTGTGATGCGCTTGATGACTGGCGACAGGTCTGACATGCGTGACGCGGCTGAAGGCATTATGCCGTTGATCTTTATACCATGAAGATGGCTCATCCTGCCCAAGTCGCGCGTGAGGCCAAAGGTAGCGCCCTTGGCTGCCACATATCCGCCATCGCCGCCTGCGCCCATGCCAACCAAGCTGTCGGACGATGTGTTGATGATGCGTCCGTAGGATTGTTTCTGCATCGTGGGATACACAGCGCTGATAAGCATGATGGTGCCGAGCGCTGCAATCTCCCACGTGCGCTGGAAGGAATCTGTATCGACGTTGTCGTGCGAGCTCGGCTTGCCGGCAGTTCCGGCGTTGTTGACGAGGATATGTACGGTGCCGTACGTCTTTAACGTGTTTTGGACAAGCTCGTGGACCTCGGTTTGAATAGAAATATCGTGGCCATCCGCCACAGCCTCGCCGCCTTTGGCCTTAATCTCCTCGACCACAGCTGCCGCCCGTGAGACTGTTCCTCGTTGGCCGTCAAGGGAGCCCCCATAATCATTGACCACTACCTTGGCACCGTACTCCGCCAAGAGGAGGGCATATTCGCGGCCAAGACCGCCACCTGCGCCAGTCACGATAGCCACGCGGCCCTGCAGTGACTTGAGTTTCTGGGGCGAGTCCATTTCGATATTGAGTACAGAAATAGACAGTAATCAGGCGAGATCTGGCGTATGAGTGTAGAATAAAATCCGACCCACTGGCGGTGAGAGGGATTACTTTAAAGGAATAGATTGTTGGCGTCACTAATCAGAGACGATAGTGAGCTTGCACCTACACAAATCAAGACCCCATTCCTTTTGCTAGTCCCGATTTCCCCGCCCATGACGCGATGTGGAGATGGCGCTGACTCGCCTCGCTCTGTCAACGGTAACTTGGTTGACACGGATGGGCTGAGACTTTGAGAAAGCTGCGATAGAAACATCGGCCATTTGAAAAAATGCTGTGCAACGCATGGTATTTTGAAGGGACTATACGAGTCCAGTCCTCGTCCTGGCGCGGCCTTGTCCGATCTATTTCCCGCATGGCTCGCCCAACCACACCAAACTGCACATCATCTTCTATTCAACCTCTCCACAGAAGCCATGAATCTAGATTTTGGGTCTTTTTTGAGTGGTGCAAGGCTGACGGCGGCTGTCGTTTTGCTTCAACGTAAATTTCCTCATCTTGAGTCTGACAGGACCTCAATACTCACATGGGCTCTATAGTCTATATTATCCCGAAGACTAGAATTGTAGCCTTCATCTCCAAGATTCGTGGTAATAAGCAGCCCACGCTCCAGCACATGGTTTCAAATGCGACAATCAGGTGGTAAGTTGAATCGGGCCCTCTTTCCCGTCGTGAGGAACCACGCTGACCATGTAACAAGGCTAGCGAGATCTTTATCAATTCACCAATTTAGGGCTGCGACTTCGAGCGATATCGATATCAATAGGCTCCTACAAAACTGTTCTGAGCTTCTGGAAAGTGGCGTGAAACATGAATATGTTAGCTTAATAGTTCGTCAACATGTTTGGATTAGCACTGACGGGCTATTGCCTAGATTCACAAGCCTGAATTCCGTGCCTGGCACCTCATACGATCTCCAAATTCGACACACACTATCATGTATATACATGGTGGAGGATTTGTCTCTGGCTCTCCAAGATCCGTCTCGTCATATCTGCTGCAACTGCATTTGGAATTGCTTGCCCGGGGCCTCCATTCCGACGTAATTGCAGTTGAGTATGATTTAGCTCCAGAGTACCCATATCCACACGCGCTGCAACAAATCGTATCCGCATATGAGCACATTCAGGCACAATGCAAGCCGGTAGTGCTAATGGGAGACTCAGCAGGGGGAAACCTATGCCTCGCCCTGCTCCGTCATCTTGCACACCCTCATCCGCAGATTTCCTCACCTCGTCCGAGTCCCAATAGCTCCCAGGGGATCGTTGCCCTCTGTTTAGCAAGTCCATGGGTTGACCTCCGAAAGAATAGCATATCGTGCCACGGAATATCATCAGATTGCTTGGACCGGTCGGCCTTGGACTTGTGGCGGGATGCATATCTAGGAGGCCAGCCAGTTGGCGAGTATGCGAGCCCTCTGGGTTTCCCAACCTCGACTGGGTGGAAGGAGATTCTCCCTCCAAAAGCGTTGTTCATGTCTGGCGAATTAGATCTCTTCTTGGCCCAAATCAAGTCGCTGGGCGAAGAAATTAAGAAAGTGAGACACATCTGCATCCAAAGAAAACCCCCGCTTCAGTACTGACAGGATCCTCAGGATGGATACCAAGGCTTGGATATAACAATTGAGCCACTCAAAGGTCACGTCTGGAACCTGGTTGACTATGGGGGAGCCATACCTGGTGGCTCACAAGGCAAAGAAATCGAGAGAATGGAGGCTTTGCGGGGTGTGTGCTTGCAAGCTGACTGGATTAGTGGGCATTGTAATCCGTAGTCTAGCCAGCCCATCAGAAAGTACATAGAAGTGATCATTTTAAAACATGTGGGAGACTTATAGAAATCACGTAATCAACATGTCTGGCATGCTAAATAGCGGTGGAATTCCACTCCCAGAAAAGCCCAAGACCGCGCGCCTAATTCTACGACCCAATACATTTAGCAAACACCATACAAAGGTGGTAGTAGGATATATAAGGAGCCAGGGCGAATAGAATATCCCGATACTGAGACAAGCAATGCAGCCGATGCTAAATAACGCTATTGATATGATATTAATGCTCCGCTGAGGTCAAGATTTATCGCTTCAACGGCTTGACCCAGTATTGAGAGAGCGACATTTCCGTCACATTTCTAGAATTAAAGAAGATGAAGAACGAAGATCAACATGAACCAGCAATTTGTTTAGCTCAGTATTTCTTAAAGATATCTGCTCATATGAAGGACGAATAATGGACCAGTTCCATTGCCCTCGGGCATCAGAAAACGGTAAGCGTTCTGATCACAAAACTTCTGGCTTAGCGTCCGCTACATTATGCGAGTAGTCATCGAGATTAGTCTTGTCAAAGTGACGAGGCTTGATGTTTTGAGCGTAGAGTGCGTCGAGTTCCGCCACAGTTCGATTCCTTGTCTCCGGAAGCCAAAGCCAGCAGCCCAAGAAGCCTATGAAAGTGGTGAAGCCGAAAATAAAGCCGACTTTACCACCCAAGTTGCCCGAATCGGGGTTGAACATGTATGGAAACACGAAGCCGACCAGCCACTGAACCGCGACAAGCATGATATTGGCGAGACCTTGCGTGCGAGATCGCAAACGCCAGGACGGGATTTCTGCCACCACCGTCCAAGCCACAGTTCCAAGCGTGAATTGATAAATGAATCCCTGTTTAAACGTTGATGGTCAGCAGTAAATACCAAGAAGAATGGATAGGAATTGGATGTGTCTCGGTGATCAGTGTTCGTTCGTACGTACCCAAAGGAACATAAATGCGATAGTGACCAAGTATGTGTCTCTATGTCCTGGAATAGAAAACCCGCCTATGATGAATAGTGTACAAGCGCAGGCCAACTGACCCCAAACAAGCATCGGTCGGCGGCCGATGGTGTTGAGTACCGGCCAGGAGAGAATGTTGGCAATAAACATGCTGCAATTGTTAAGCATACCAAGCAAAAACGACATCTTGGCACTGAAGCCCGCCAGTTGGTAGTAGTAAGACTGGTAGCCTAGCACAAATATCAAACCAGAGAGGTACTGACACCCATAGATGAACATGCAAATAAGAGTGCGTTGGCGGTCAATGGGGGCGAAGCAATTCGCATAGGTAACGGATTCCGTAGTCTTCCGGTACTCTTGCTCCTTCTCTACCGTTTCTTGGATCAAAGACATGATGGCTTCTTTATCGATTGAAGATTCTGAATGGTGTAGACGCTGCAAAGACTGCTTCGCGGCATCGATGCGTCCGGTGCGTACAAGCCAGACAGGAGACTCGGGCCAGAACCAGGCTGTTAGCAGTACCAGCGCAGGGATGGCCCATTGACAAGCAAATGGGATGATGTATGCATCTGGGTCGTTTCGAGGGCCGAGGCAATAGATGACGCCAGTAAAGACGAGCACCCCTGAAAATTGGATTATGTTGGTCATGGCCGTGAGCCAGCCGCGAAGTTTGAGTGGCGCTACCTCGGAGGCATACAGCGGGCCGATTACGAGCCATGCACCGATAGACAGACCATTTACAGCCTTGCCGGCTGTAAGGAGGGCGAGTGAGCCGTGTCGAGTTGAGATGTATTGAATTGCGACGCCGACGATAGAGACTGCGCAGGACAAAATGTTGGTATATCGCCGCCCAATACGGTCAGCGAGCCACCCCGTCAGGGCTGCACCAAACACAGCTCCAAGCTGAGAGATGCCTCCGTAGAGGCTCTGCCAGGTCGCAGGGATGATGTATGTGGCCGTGTCTCCTTCGCCGAAGAGCTCGCCGTAGTCCTCTCTGTTGTGGAGACTCAGTATTGTATTCGTCGGCAAGCACGAAAACGAAGTATTCACTTACCGGAACTTGGGTATGGCGAGCAGATTGCCGGCGACGATACCATCAATGCCGTAGCCAAAAACCACCAGCTGTCCGTAAAGGATCCAGAGAGTGCTCCGCCAGAATATTCGAACGGTCTGGAAGAAGCTCAAGCTTTTCTCGTACTCGACCTGGCGAGCAGCGGCCCGTGATCGATGTTCAAGGTCGTCCATGGTCGTCTGCTCGACATGCTCGGCAGCGCGCTCAGACTTGGCGCACTCGTCCATGTTTGGACAATATGAGTGAAAGATGAGGAAAGGTTGTAGTACGTGGAGTTGAATGAAATCCACGCAGGGTGTGGCTCCTTGAATTGAAGAGAGAACCGTTGGTTAAATACGTCGCTCATCCGGTACTAGCATTATCTTTGTTGATCCGTGACATGTCCTCGCTGACGCGAACGGTTCTCCCCAGCGGTCAGTTGATCAAACGCGGAGGAGAGCTTTGAGGCGTTCATGTCGAAGGGACCACACGCCAATCTCCACAATCTAGACCCATGGAGGTTTAGAGCTAGCTGACATCGCCAACAGAGTCAGCGAAGACGCTAGTTTGGCGCCACGACCTGGGGAATGTGCGGAGAGAGACGAAGTTGCGGGGAAGTTGCGGGGATTCTTGAGATGCTTCATGTGCCCAGGATCGAACTTACTACGTTGACTAGAGGTGGCGGTCTTGGATGGACTTAGTCAATGGACCTGGTATGCCATAGATAATAGTGTGGGTACACCAGCTTTGAACCATCTTTATCCGCCATCAACAACTCCAGCTACCTCCTCACCGGCAATCCCCTGAATCATCCACCACCATGAGTCCTCACAAAGAACCTGCGCAGGATGACTACTCCTTCAGCTTTGACAATCGCGTTGGCGGTACGCCAATTACAACAGAAGACGACGGGCCGTATTCAGTCTCAGAGCATTTGCTCTGGGCACCCCGAAAAATGAGAGTCGCCTCGATTGGCGCAGGTGCCTCGGGGATAATGATGTGCCACAAGAAAGAAAAGGATTTTGGCGAGTCTATCGACTTGGTCGTTTACGAGCGTATGCCCTTCACAATTATTCAAAACAACCCCGTATCTGACAAAAACACATAGGATACCCCAAGTGTGGTGGCGTATGGCACGCCAACAAGTATCCCGGTTGCCGGTGCGATGTGCCCTCAGCGGCATACCAGTTCTCTTTCGCCCCAAAGCCCGACTGGTCGCGATACTACTCACCGGCTGCCGAGATCCAGGCCTACTACGAGGGCTTTGCTCGCGACCACGGTTACCTGGATCGCTATATCAAGCTCTCCCACGAGGTGAACGGGGCCACCTGGGATGAGGTTACGAGTCAATGGGTGCTCCAGGTAACCCACACAACCGAGGCAGGCGAGAAGCGAATCTTTGAGGATCGCGTCGACTTTCTTGTCGCCAACATTGGTGTTTTGAATACTTGGAAGTGGCCCGATATCCCTAACAGAGAGGCATTTGGCGGACGTATAACCCACTCTGCCGACTATGACACCAGCTTGGACCTCACTGGCAAGACAGTCATAGTCATTGGATCTGGCGCCTCATCGATCCAGATTATCCCTGCCATACAGAAAATTGCAAAGAAAGTCATCTCTTTCTACCGCACGCCTCAGTGGATCAGCTCTGGCCTTCCTCTAGAAGGCTACACCGATGAGCAAGGCCGCAACTTTGACTGTACGCACACTTCTTGGGATCAACGAGAAAGCACCACAATATGCTAACTATGAGTGTATAGACACTGAAGAGCAAAAGAAACAGTTTGCCGATGACCCGGCATTCTATTTGAGCCAGCGGAAGGCAATCGAGGCCAAGATCAACGCAAGCTTCCGTGCCAACATTGCAGACCATCCATTTCAGAAGCTCACTCGAGAGGTATGATGGCACGTTTTCTAACACAGTTACATTCACCCTCTTCCACTCCTTCATTTGACACTTATCATCCATTTACTAACCCTCAACATCAGGCCGTTTCTAAACAGATGGCCGTAGCCCTGAATCACGACGAGACACTCGTGAAGCGCCTCGTTCCCTCATTTCCAGTTGGCTGCCGCCGTCTGGGACCTGCGGAGGGCTTCCTCGAAGCATTTCTGAAGGACAACGTCGAGCTAGCCAACGGCGAGATCGCTGCCTTTACCAAAAAGGGCTTGCAAACAAATGACGGCACCGAGTATGAGGCGGATGTCATCATCTGCGCAACGGGCTTCGACGTCAACTTTCGACCTTACTTTCCCATCATCGGACGCAATGGTCTTGCGCTCAACGATGCATGGAAGGATGATCCGGCGGCATATCTTGCCGTGGCCGCCAGCGGTTTTCCCAATTTCATGAGTAAGTTCGCCGGGTAGCCAAAACATAAAGTTACTAATTCACGTCGAAATCAGTTGGTTCGCTCGGACCGAATTGTCCTGCCGGGCATGGGTCTTTTGTCACGGTGCTGGAGGCTGCACAAAATTATATTTGCAAGGTTATACGAAAGATGCAGACAGAAAATATCCGGTCGATGGACGTGAAACCGGAGGCGGTAGCTGAGTACAATGAGCATGTTCATGAATGGCTTAAGAGAAGGTGATAATCTCTTGAGCATCAAGCTCAGCTATTTCCCCTATCAGTGAGAATGTGAGACTGACATTTTTCCCAGTGTCTGGACTGCCGGTTGCAGATCTTGGTACAATCAAGGCAAGCCTGATGGCAAAGTGACGGCGCAGTATCCCGGGTCTCTAGTACACTGGCGCTTAATGCTTGAAACTCCGCGGTTTGAAGACTACATCATCTCCTACCGCAGCGGGAATAGGTTCGAGTTCATGGGTAACGGATTCACGGAGCTCGAAACCAGCGGCAAGGACCTAGCTTGGTACCTGGAACCTAAATACGTCGAGAAGCCGCTCTTTGATCACTAACCGTGTTCTGAACTGTTCATTGCCATGATACGGGTGAAGGCGGGGATGGGCCTGCAGTGATGTCTCTAGAAATACGTTTTAGGCTAGGATTAAGGGATGTTTTAGTTAAAATACACATGGCTTTAGAAAACCCCAGCTTCCATAGCCCTTGATTGATGCCGCATCCTACCACTTCGCGCCTCAAGTCCCTTCCATTGAGGGTATCGATCGAAGAACTCTTCGCTGAGATTCCAGTTTTTTAAATCCAAAATGGCGGCTTCAAGCCGAGTGTGGTCTTTCAACCCCGTGTGCTCCAGCGTGTGAATATCCACCGTCATGTACCGAATTATATCGAGCGAGACATCGTATGGACCCGTCTCATCGGAAAGCGACATGTGGATGAGTTCTTCTCGTATCTCGGGCCTTATGCAACGTCAGCAAGAATTATTATGTGCGGAATATTCCTCGTGGTTTCATACCATGGGATGAGGTCTGCTGCGAGTGGATGCGGAACTGTTAGCTGTAATTGGGTCGGACGCAGCCAGCTGGGTACACTGTGGTAGGCTGATTCATCTTGAATCACTTGCCACTGAGGAGAAAGTCAGTGCCAGAGCATAAAATAAGAATGGAGCATCACCGGGCAAGAGACGTATGGATGACTTACCCGAAGAAGGAGATATAGAACCCAGTAGGTAGCTAAAAACTCGGAAGTTCTCCTCGACTGCCTAACAGGAGCTAGCAAGGTCTTCAGATCAACCGATAGCGTGTTTTTGGGGTCATCGAATAGGAAATCGGAAAGGGTTGGGGGCCCAATAGTCGATATATTTGCGCGGGCGCGTTCGAGAATAACGTGGGCCTGCTTGTCTCTAGGTAGCGGTGGCACCAGAATCAGAGGGAGGGCCCGAGATTGCTGCATGACCACCATGGGTACGGGCATTGGTGGAGGCATCCATTGGTTCATGCACACCCCTAGAAGGTCGAGGATGTTCTCGATAGAGTGCAGAGATGGTGTTGATGATGTCTCACGTCGAGATGAACCATCAACATGAGGTCTAAGGTCACCGATGGTCGAGAATGAAGACGGTAGATACTGTGTGTTGAGGGATGAACAGTTATCTGATTGGTGGTCCGATTGACTTCTCCGGGAATTTGTATGAAGGCTTTCTAGCTCCAACATGGCATCGTGATGCCGCGACAACGGGGCTAGAGATTCAGTGCCAGTCGATTCAACCCTGGATAAGTTCGTAGTCCCCTGGGAGCCGTGGTTGTTGGTGTGTGGAGGTAGACTAGATGGTCCGCTCTCCAATTGCTCGTAGAGATGGAACCAGTCCATGGCAGGATCGCCGTCGGAGTTTGCAGCGGGACAGTTCGCATCGGCTGGGTGAAGATCGTCGTACAAGGCCGGGTCAACACAGACAGGCAGAGGGTCTTGAGCTGTCGTGCAAGACGATGGACGAAGTTGGGGAATGAAATCAGCTGTATTGCCCGGTGGCGTCCTTGGATCTCCATCTGCTTGCGGTGCGATGGCAGTTACAGGCGAGACCTGTTCCAGACCACCCAACGCTTCATCGGACTCGCCCTTGTCCTCCAAGTCGAGGAGTATATCCATCGGGGTGTGCTCTGTCTCTGCAGGTTGCCGACTGGTTAAATCTGCCGGGTGGGTGGCTCCGCGATGAAGGTTATCGGCGTTCAGCCCTTCCATGAAGTCCTCATTTGGAATGGCTTCTGCCAGGGTGACGTTTTGGGGATGAGGTCTGGGTGACTGTGCGTCCCAGGTTTCTTTCAGGGCTGACTCGTGTCTCAGCGATCTTTGCCGCTGTAGCAAGCCTTCCATCTCATCCCACAGACCGTAGAGTTGCTTCAGCTAGAGCGTGTTAGCACTGATTGTGGTCAAAAGCCGACATTTGAAATACTTCATCGTAAAGGCGAGCATTGCGCGCGGTGAGCTGAGCCACCTCCGACTGGCCGCCGGCCTTGAGCACGCGGAGCTGAGCCTCGAGTTCCTCGATATGAAGCTTCTGGCGTTTCCGGTGCTGCCTCTGAGCGACTCGGTCTGTGAAGCGCTTGCGCTCGCGTCGCTTCTCTGCCTCGTCGGCGGATACGTCCCCCGCAGGGGCTGGCTGTGTCTCGGGGCTCGTGGGACGTCGTTGCCCAGACCGGGACGCAGAATCCAGATCCATGATGGGCAAGGGAAATGGATGCGTGGGATTCGACTCGGGAAGATGCTCTATGGCGAAGCTGTGATGCGGGGTTGGGATACACACCTCCGGAAAGCTCGAGAGGGGAATGACCTGTTATACACCTGGTTATCCGTGATCCAGTCTCTGGGCTAGCCTACATTGAGATATGCCTGGGGTAATCAGCTACGTTAGCTTGTTGTTACCCCAGGCCCGGCAACATGGAGGCGATTGCTCTGCGGGGTGGAGGTGGCAAGCTAGTGAAGAGAGCGCGCCACAGTGCAGAGCTAACGAGGCACATTATGTTCCCTGGCAATTCCGGTACAGTTGTTAGTGGGCGAGAGGCCCTGGACACTGAGACAGTGGCATCGCCGAAGCGTGGAGCAGTTCATCTCGATAGTTGCACGGGGTGTCGCGTTTATCAATTCTTTTGTAGCCCGTACAATGTATCACTATCTTCAAACTACAGTATTCTCCTTCATACATGACCCATTTCATCCATTGCCTAGGAAGTTACCGGCCGATGACAAATCTGGAGGTTCCAATTGCACAGCCGCCAGCGCGTAAACTCCCCCCTGAGCTCCAGCCGGATGGCCAAGGGCGCATTTTATGTCCGTCGTGTTCCACATCTCATCAAATTCATTTACAAGTATCCTCTGCTCGAGTAATTCCGCATCGTCTACCGACCGATAATGTTGTGCTGTTGCTACATCCCTCGGAGTCTGCGCTGAGTCGGATATTGGGCTCGCTTCGTCGGTCGCGTCAAAGGCCAGTTGTGGCGAGTCCCATCGACTTGCAGGACTTCTAGTGACTGCTTCTGTCCACAGAGCGTCGTTATTGTTGATGCAGGCTTCAAGCAGCTTCTGGCTCTCGCTGAGAAGACACTGACGATCGGGAGGCCATGTCTCTAGCGACAACAGGGCTCCTGTTGCAACGGTAATGGCACGTAACATATCAGTTCCAGCCCCTAGACTCGGCTCGGCGTTTCCAGCCCCGTCAAGCACTTTTCTACTTGTTGCTAGAACTCTCCGCGCCATGTGCGTGATCCGCTCGTCTCTCGCCCGTCGCCAAATGTTACTGGCACCGTTGCAGTCATGATAGTTCGGCATATCCGCCGCCCGGTGCAGGGCAATCATGATGCGGGAAAAGATCATGTCTAAGCGAACCCGCGTGGCGACCAAGCCCAGCTCTTCTGCATCGCCGGAGGAGGCGCATATACTATGGCAACCCGTGTCCTGTTTGGACAGTTCGAATCTTTCTGCAATCGCTTGGACGTCCCAAAAGTTGTCGTCATGATGTATCTGTCCTGGTCTCGCTCGTCGCTTCTGGCGGGGAATTTTCCGTCGTCGATTACCCGCATACCTAGCGACATGTCCAAACAATGTTGTTCGCAGGATAAAGCAAAAGGCTTTTTGCATAGAGATCCAGTAATCCCGAATCTTGCAGCCAAGAGCCGTCGCCGGTGTCAAGTCGAAGTCTTCCAAGAGAAGCGGCTCAGCGGAGCGTGGATCGAGTGCGAATCGCGATGGATAGAGCGGTGTTGTCGCCTCAAGTGAATATCGGAGGAAATGCATCTGCTCCATGACAAAGCCAGACCACCACAGGCGCTTCCACAGCCGACTTCGAGTTTGTGTGCATCTCTCCGCGATTTGGTTTCCCCTGCTCAGCGACATCTTGTGTAGGTTCGCCATCGCGTGTCGCAACCACTGCGCCTGCTTCCTACCAACGGTGCATGTGTCAGTTTGCGACAAGGCAAACGCCATCAACAGAAGAGCTTGCGTCTCCTCGAAGGAGTTCTGTCCAGCTGAGGATTCCAGGCCAGCCTGTAGTGTACGTTGGTCTTGTCAGTCACTCTAGAATCGGCGTGTTGCTGTTCCACTCACCTCGAACGTCTCGACGCTTTTGTCAAATGCTTCCTGACGGTTTTGGAAGCCGCCATGCGCCAGCATCTCGTGTTCCAACCATGGGACTGCCGCCGCTACTAAGGCATGGTGCAGCAGGCTGTCCAGTGGATACGCAGCTCTGCGCTCAGCGAGTGAACCAAGCAGGGCCGAGTAGTCGAGCACCGGAATCTCAAAGTAGATGTGTTCGGTGTAAATGAGGGCACAAGGGATACACAGGTCTGTTTTCGGCACGTCGCAATCGGATGTTTGGTCCACCTCAGACATGATGGCGTCGATGCAGCTGAGGGCACACTGGACGCCTGGTTAGGACAGAAGCAGCATCGGCACAACTCTCATTGATTATAGCCCTGTTTAGCATGTACCACCTAGAAAATAGGACTACACGCAATTACGGGCTACTTTCGGTGGCTCACGGTGGCTTGGTGGCTACCAACTTTGCCTTTGCCGAGGAAACCGAGCTGACTCGACACACTGACTCGGCATATTGACCCACCAAGCGATATCCTGGTCCATGATTACGTCGGAGCCACATGGGTAACAAGTTTGCAAGCCATATTATCTCGACTCAAGGCCATGAGTCGAATTGATCGGAATTATTGGAATCTTGATCAATTCCATCGATTTAATTAAAAATAACATTTGGCTCATCCTCCGTCACGTTTACCATGACTATCAACACCTCTCACCGCCAGGAGCCTGCCTCTGTCAAAAGCGAGGGTCTGGCAGCCAACTACGGACAACACCCGATCCACGACCGCGCTCAACGGCCACTGCAGGTCCTCGTTATCGGCGCCGGTCCATCTGGCATTGCAATGCTCATTGAGCTTCTCAGAGTTCCCTTCATAACGATTCGGTGCGTCGAGAAGAACGCTGATGTGGGTGGAACCTGGTTGGAGACGCGGTATCCAGGCGCCGCTTGCGACGTCGCCAGTCATGCCTATCAGTATAGTTTCAAGTCCAAGACGGACTGGTCCAGACAGTTTGTTGCCAATTTCCCTTGGTGTAATACGATATGGAATTTGATCGGGAATCTAGCTTCGCACCCGCCGAAGAAATTGGAGATTACTTCATCTCGGTTGCCAAGACGTACGACCTCTACCCATACATTACCTTCAATTCCCGCGTCATATCTGCCGAATGGAACGAGTCCAATGCGCTTTGGCATGTCCAGGTTGTCGACAGTGCTAATGGTGACACCGTCGAGACCTTTGTCGCCGACGTGCTCATCAACGCCGGTGGCATCTTGAACGATTGGGCCTGGCCTGAGATCGACGGGCTTCAAAGCTTCAAAGGTCACAAGGTGCACACCGCTGCGTGGGTGAGTCAGAATTCCAGGGCGTTTCTACTTCTGCCACGTGCATGATTGCCTTGATAGAGGCTTATTTTCTCATCGCAGGATCCTGCAATTGACCTCAAGAACAAATCAGTAGCTGTTATCGGATCTGGAGCCAGCAGCATACAGGTCGTGCCAAGCATCCAGCCTGTGGCGGAGAAGATTGACGTATATGTGCGGTCGCCCACCTACATTCTCCCTACTGTCGGGTTCGGAGTCGAGTCGTCCTCATTCAATGAGCCTTGTGAGTACTCAATCGTCAACACAGGTCATGAAGCTTACGAAGTTTGCAAGATACGAAATCGGAGATTGAGAGGTTCTCGACCGACCTGTCCTACTACAAAGAATTCCGGAAACGCATAGAGCAACAGATGAACGAAAACTTTTCCAGCAGCAGGAAAGCGTCAAGCGAGCAAGCCAAAGCACGATTAGTAGGTGACATGAAGTTATCCTTCGCATCGCAGGAGCTAAATGGCTACAGTGGGCGGAGAACATGATGAAAAAAGCCATTGCTTCACCTGAGCTACAAGAAAAGCTTATTCCCAGGTTTGCACTACCCGATCCAGTGATTCTTTTCAAATCCCAGTCACCAAAGATATAGCCGTCTTCAAATGATGAAACCAACTGACACACGCAAATAGCTGGGAACTGGGTTGTCGGCGTCTGACCCCTGGACTTCCATACCTCAATGCTGTACAGCAGCCTAATGTCAACATCATTAGGGATGGTATCAAAAGGATAACCGAGGTGGGCATTGAGACTGATGATGGCCGAGTCACCGAGATAGATGTCATCATTTTCGCCACCGGATTCGTCACATCGTTTTCGTCACGCTTCAATATCGTGGGGCGCCACGGCCACACTCTGAAGGAAATGTGGAAAGACCGTGGTGCAGAGGCGTATCTTGGAACGGCCATAGCGGGATTGCCAAACTATTTCAGTATGTTCCATGCCACCTCGTGTGTAAATGCGAATTTATACTGACGAGTCCAGCTCTTTTGGGGCCAAACTGTCCCATCGCGAATGGCTCCCTGGTGCCTTGCATCGAGCAGAGGTAAGACCTTGCCCATATCGAACATGAAATGCCACACAACGTAGACATAATTCAACTATTAACACCAATATAGCGTGAAATATATCACACAAGTTCTTGAAAAGATGCAGAGAGATCAGATTAAGTTTCTACAGGTCAAACAACACGTGCAGGATGCATTCAATGACTACGCTCAGGAAGTGCACAAGGACTTGGTTTGGACGGGTTCGTGCAACAGCTGGTGTAAGTACTTACTATCTTCTCACTCCACTGCTGGACTAACATTTCTGTCGTAGATAGGGACAAATCGACAGGTCGCGTGACTGCAGTTTGGCCAGGCTCTAGCATCCATTACATGGAGATGATCGACAATCCACGATGGGAGGATTTTGAAATTGAATATATACATGTACGTGCATCTCCTCCCCTATGAATTATTGCATGATATAATGTTAATCTTGCTCATAGTCCAATCCGTTCATGTTCATGGGTAACGGAATTTCTCAACGCGAGACGACTGGAGGAGACTTGACTTTCTGTGAGCTACCCGATTCCTGTCCATTTCACTGCGCTGACATACTGGACGAAGACTTAGATTAGATGGACCAATGGTGTATGTTTTTTCCCGGAAAGTTCTCTAGTATTTATCACCCTAAAAACAGTAAGCGTTCAAGTCAATTAGTCCATGAAAGCCCATGTATCAACTCTCCTGCTTCACACTTAAATAAAATTGACACATTGGTCGTCGCTGGTATACGGATGAAAAAGTACAAGGTCCCTTTTTGTCCCATCTCACCTTAGACGCACGAAAGGTAAGCCCAAGAGCATTTACATCCTCTTCCAAAATAAACCAAAGAATGGGCCCACGGGGAATTTTGCCACAGGAACCAGTATTTGTACAGTAGCCTTGTAAGATGTAGACGATGTGCTCAAGGTCTACTCTGTCTCTGTTACTTCTAATGAGCCTTTGGCTTCTACAACCTGACAAATCCGGTAGATAGCGTCCAGCTCCTTGTATAGGTAGTAGCCATATTACGGAGCAGATCCGTAAAATTTACTCAACCTTAATTATTATAGTGAGCCAGGCATCAAAGGTTTGGCGAGTCAGCAGGCTCTTTTCAGTAGGCCCACATGGAGTGCCATGATGAAACTGAGTCAAATGAAGGAGTCAGTTTGCATCCTCATCTTACCTTAGCTTCAATGGTTGAACAAGCACAGGGCTACTTATGCTTCTCTAGAGATGGAAACGTGTGTCAAACATTCACACAAAGTGTAAATATCGGAAATGGCCTTGACTGACGATGAACGCAAACTCACTGGAGGGGTTGCTGTAATCACGGGGGCTGGGGGCGGCATTGGCTCTGGGTTGGCAAGACGTGCCGGTGAACTAGGCATGACAGTGATTGTTTCTGACATCGCCATCGACAAAGCTGAGGAGGTTGCGAGCGATATTCGGAACACGGGTGGCAAGGCAGAAGCCGTGGTGGTGGATGTCTCGCGACCTGAGGAGCTTGACCGACTCGCCGATTACGTCTTCGACCGGTATGGAAAAGTCAGTCTCTTGGTGAATAATGCTGGCATAGAAACCTTGGGTTTCTGCTGGGAGATACCAGCGGCACGATGGGAATCGACTCTAAACATCAACATCCACGGCGTCGTTCACGGTGTGCGGGCCTTCACTCCTCGAATGCTAGCCATGAACGAAGAATGCTGGATCGCTAATCTGTCTAGCTGCGGTGCGTTCGGCATGATGCCCACACAGGCCGCATACATTATGACGAAACACGCCGTGCAATCATTTACCGAAGGTCTATTTCTCGACATGAAGCTCAAGGGAGCCCCGGTCCACATTTGCTCCGTCATTCCGGGCCTGATGCGAACCGGGATATTTGACGCCGCCTCACAAATGCCACATGAGCGCGATGATGGGAATAACATGGGAGCTTACCAGAAGGCCATGTCGGACATGGCTAGGGATCATGGTATGGATGTCACGCAGGGGAGCGAGATCATCATGAAGAAGATCGCAGCCGGCGAGTTTTGGATATCCACGCACCCTGAGACGACAAGAGACATTATCTCTAACCGCATTGAATTCATGAATAATGAAAAGGATCCCGAAATCATGGTGGGAGCAAAGCATCTTCTGGATTTCTAGGTAGTTGCACACATACTCCTTAACGGTAGCTGATGTTGCGTAACACACGCCACATATTCCCAATCAAATGTTGGATTTTCATTGTACCTTCTATCTATTTCTTTTTAATAATCAGTTCAATGCCAGTTTTCGTCCTTAAGGTCGTTACTTGCTAGGCATATTGAGCCTTCCCCGTGACGACACTAATGAATTGGCGGAGGCTAAGCAAGTATAACAAGTTTGTGTTGTGGAATCCAGGGTCTGGGAATAACCATGGATAGCGGCATAAAAATAACACCAGCTGAAGATGATAAATCGAGGGCCCAATGTCAACGAACAAGCCTCTACAGTGAGGTCACGACAATACTACACGGGATGTATTTTACTTCCTACTTACAACTTTGCTGACCTCTGCTTGTCATGCTTCATGTCTTCTTTCCACTTTGCCTTCAGTGATCTCCTCAAAATCTTCCCCGATGCACTCTTTGGGATCGCGTCTAAGAATTCCACACCGCCAGCGAGCCACTTGTGCCGAGCTTTGTGGGATTTGACATATTGCTGAAGGGCCTTTGCAGTGTGAATATCGCGTGCCACTCCCGGGTGAACGACGATAAAGGCCCTGGGAATCTCTCCCGAATAATCATCTGGTATTCCCACAATCGCGGCATCGCGAACCTGAGGGTGCCCGAGGAGCAAGTCCTCAAGCTCGGCTGGGGCGATACCGAAACCACGGACCTAAGAAATAATTTGTCGGCAAATTTGGAAAATTTTGAAGCTTGGGATCCTACATACCTTGATCATCTCCTTGAGTCGGTCGTGGATTGTGATGAAGCCTTCCCTATCAATGGACCCCAAATCGCCCGTATGCAAATATCCATCAGAGTCGAAGCTTTCTGCTGTCTCTGCAGAATTATTCAAGTATCCCATCGATATTTGAGGTCCACGTGCCCAGAGCTGTTCGTCTGTCAGCATGTGCCTTGCTTATCGTTTCGTCCCTTCTGCCTATGATCGCCTTACCTCTCCACTTTCATCCACGGCCAGGTCCTTCTTCGTCTCCGGATCGACGATGCGAATATCAGTCCCGGCAACAATCTTACCCACCTTGGTCGCGTTACTCCAAGTAGTCAGCCCTGGAGGTGTGACTGTGAGGCAAGAAGTGCTTTCAGTCATCCCCCAGGCCTGTCGAATAGCTACACGCGGGAACCTGGCGGAAAGCTGAACAATTACTTGCTCTGCCAGTGGAGCTGCACCCGTGTTGAATTGATTCACAAATGATATGTCGTATTCATGTACAATTGGATCGTTCAGGAGGCGAATAAGAATTGCTAGTGAGGTTGCTAATAGTCAGCAATAATTCGCGAATTTGACAGCCTGGATATCAATGTACGTACGTGGTACAACCCATAACTCATTACAGGTGTATTTAACGACCGTATCCAACATTCTTTTCATGTCAAATTTGGACATTACGACAACATCCTGCCCAAGGACAATAGGAAGGTGGAGGAGATGAACAAGGCCCGTTACTATTGAGGTTAACATGCTATCGATATTAACCGCTTACTCGGCCACACTTACTGTGATAGAATGGAAGTATCCCAAGGACTGTGTTCGGTGTCTTTTGGGGGGTCAGTTGGCGCATTTGGCAAAGCTGGCTGATGATGTTGGTGTGTGAGATCATAACCTAATATCAATGATTCATCAGCTGACTGTTCTATAAGTTTCAAGTGGGATCAGTCGCCGTTGGTGAAGCCTAGAATGGAGTGGGCTATTCCTGAGATATCCGTACCGCTTTTGGCCGTCCAGTTGTACCAGAAGTGAAGGAAAGAAACGCGCAGGCTGAGGGGGTGTTTTCCGCTGGCTTCCATTCCTCGACAAATTCAGCGGGGCCCAACGCTTTCCCGTGCTCAATCAGTCCCTGAATAGACGCTTCCCCCCGAGGAGGGTCATCAAGAAGAATGATTCTGTCATCAGCCAGACCCACCGTCTGACAAGCCTCGCGCACCTGGCCAAGAGCGCTGGCATTTGTAAAAACAATCGTGGTGCTCGAAGCTTGAAAGAAGAATGCTAAATCCTTTGCATTCGCCTCGTACGGCAATGTTGTCACAACAGCTCCAAGACGACCTGCAGCAAACATGGCAACGGGACACCAGATCGAGTTCGAGCTCACGACGGCCACTGTCTGGTGCGCTTGCAGGCCAAGAGACCGTGCCAAAGCTATGGATAGCCAAGTAGACTTGTCTCTTATAGCTCGAAATGTCAAAAGGCTCCCTGATGCTGCGTCCCGAAACCCGCGGTCATCCGATAGGTGAACTGGACCTTGGGAAGTGTCGTTTCCGCAGGACTGTCTTGACCCGAAGAGCCAATTCCATATTGAAACGTCACCCGGATCTACCACAATCGGATTAGCAAGTTGTATCTATGATGCAGTCGCCTGAGAACAATCCAGATTACGGAGTAGTGGCACTGTGATTGCACATACATGACTGCAGATCCGGTCCATAATAGGGCATCTTGGGGTGTAGAAATATTGGTCAAACTCGGTATAAAATTGACGACTTGAAAGAGGTAGAGAAAGCCCGTACTAGGTGCAAGGCATAGAAATATACTTATGTATATGATCCGGCTTTTAAGACCAACTATAAACCCATTTCTTACCTCGGGTTGTTCGACTAGCTGCTCCTGACGCAGCGGACTGACTCAGGAATGATGCTCTGGAAATATGGCGGGGTAAGAGCTAGCGAATAAACCGAATTTCTTTATTTGAGTGGGGTAGAACCGAAAACTTGGAGCCCAAATGTGATTCTCTTCCCTCTCGGGCCTCTCTTGCTGGTTACTGACTATAATGGGGAGAAGAATTAAATACCTTGATTAATTGTAGTTTAATTTTGATACCGCCTCCACTCAGAAGATGGATTTTATTTGTGATGGGGGTACGCATTCTATTGTGAAAGAGGCTTAATTTGGTTGAGTTAATTGGACGCCTATACGTTGCATCTAGCTGATAGAAATGGCCATACATGTGAGAGGCTTTTGCTATTCTTCCTACCTAATAAACGGTCTTTAGGTCAGTCTTGTAGATGAAGATGACCTCGGATAGCCTAGTACGGCCCAGACGCTTCCGATGCTTCGGGTCTTTGGCTTCGGCTAGCTATCGACTTGAAAAGATAAAAAGCCAGGTCTAGGATACAACAGCAAATGTGGAAGGTGGCGATGGACTCCCGTCAGGAAGTAAGAATGGTATTTTTATAAATAGCAAGAAAGCACATTACTACAAAATACATGTCTTATATCACGTTTCGGTCGGTTCCCGGACTTGGCTCTAGGGTAGGTATGGTGGGTGTTCGACTGTGACTGGATCCGCTGCATCAGCTAGTGGATCAGGACTCGTACGTAGTGAGTAATATGCAGAAAGTAGGTAACCAAGTGTCTTGATAGCCAGGGTAGGAAAATGTTATGAGGAAAAATACAAGCTAAATTTCAAGCGGAATAATCACTGAGGGGGGCTCATGAGCAACGCATTATGACCGGGTGTATTGCCCATTTCGTCACTCTCTATGATTGTTAGATTCTGTCCGCCAAGGCAACAGAGGTTAAGCAAGGCATAAGCTTACAAACGTTCGGCCTTGGCACCCTTCATCCTGCCGATAAGGTGTCAGTACGCCACCGAGTTCGTTAGAGAGACTATTCCGAGTGATGTAAAGGAAAATAACTATGCCCAGCATGGGGTAGTAACTTTAAGTTGAGAACTAGGGAATAGGACGAGGTCCTTTCATGCTCAAAGTTACAATCATCCACGAGGGAGTTTGAACGGACTTTGAGGTCAGGAGATTGACATAAGACCTCGGCCCATGATAGGGGCGGAGCACTCTGGATCAATTGGTCAATCCCCGAAGCATCCATTTCTTGGCTCCGCATCAGGTTATCTACAGGGGCGGATGACCGGGGTTGTGGTAATAAAACTTGGCAGACCCTCTTTGGTGAGGGGTAGAACATGTTCACGGAGCGTAAATATCTCTCACTTGACAAGAAACCGTTACATCTCCACCATCCATAGCGATCAATATTCCGAGCAAAAATGGCAGAAGTCAATGTTGAACCCGATTTGCTGGCTGACGAAGAGGTTCTCCTCGCTTATCATCCCGTCCCAAACCGCATGTACTGACCGTTTATATAGGCCGACCACACTGATGCGGATTCGTCGCTTGGTAATGTATGGATGACTCGGGTATGGATTAAGAGCATGGCTGATCTGTGCTCTCCTGGAAATAGGACGCGGCATCGTCTACTCAGAGTATCTCAAGCTCCATTCTTGACTACAGACGAGAGAATGGGAGAACCTATCATCGATACAAGGATGGAAGTACGTTATCAACACGTCCCCAATCTCATGAATTCTCGAGGATAACCATCATGTGCAGAGTATAATCTTCCCAACGACGAAGTGGAAAATGAAAGACTAGGTAAATTGCAGAAATAGATACCCCAGAGACTAAAACTGACCGTGACTAGACCTACAACATCATTTGTGCCTTCTTACCTTTGATGGTCACCTCGGATTGGCGCCTCCAGGCCGCATCAAGTCGAAACCAAAGAGCGTCCTCGATGTAGGCACCGGTACCGGAATCTGGGCGATGGATTACGGCGACGAGCATCCCGAAACTGACGTGAGACGCGATACTCTATACTACTCGATTTATGGCTAATAATCTGACTCAGGTGGTTGGCGTCGATCTCTCGCCCATTCAACCCAGCTTGTATGACTCGGATTACCTTTGTGATTCTATTTTGCATATACTAATATCCCGACAGTGTTCCCCCAAATGTCCGGTTTATCATAGACGACATTGATGAGGAGTGGAAATATTCCCAACCCTTCGACTACATCCATAGTAGGATGATGAACTTCAGTATCCAGAACTGGCCCGCCTACTTCGCCAACGTCTACGAGTAAGCCAAAACGCAACCTCTATTCCTTTTGAATCCCCATAATGAGACTGATTCGCGTAGAAATCTTAATCCCGGAGGTTGGGTTGAGGTCCAGGAAGTCGGCTGCGAAATGGCAAGCGATGATGGCACTGTAACAAAGGACACCGCGCTCTACAAATGGTGCGAGCTTCTGGATGAAGCAGCCGTCAAACTGGGTCGACCTTTTGTCAAGTTTGATGAGATGAGGGAGCACATGCTCAAGGCTGGCTTCACCGAGGTCGTTGACAACCGTTTCAAGTGGCCAACAAACCGCTGGCCAAAGGACAGAAAGTTCAAGGAGCTTGGCACATGGAACAACGAAAACACTGGCGCCGCTCTGGAGGCACTGACATTGGCACCATTCACGAGAGCCCTTGGCTGGTCTCAGGAAGAAGTCACCGTCTTCCTGGCTGACGTGCGAAAAGAACTGGACGACCCGAAGATTCATGCCTACTGGCCGATGTAAGAACACTCGCGGTTATACCCTTCTGAATTGGCAGTCCTTGGTACTAATTATTGCCACAGTTGCTCCATTTACGGCAAGAAGCCAGAGGCTAAAGTTAGCGAGTCGTGATATGGTACTTTATGGAATATTAGGGTGTGTTGGAGCCCTTCAGTCCAGCAGAAGGTGAGGATGATGTCACGAGGCTGGTTCTAGTAGCACCCGTACTATTGGGGTGGACAATAAATAAACTCGGGGCTCATTCCAGTCGCATTACTCTTTTAGCACATATTGATTCTTGAACATAAAATTGTTCTGACAGACACTTCATGCTTTCAGCTCCCAAACCTTCGAATAATTCAGCAGTATGATTGGTAGACAGAGTTCTGACATGGGTCCCAGAGATATCAGCTGCATATGTACTGCATGTGGTGACGTGGCAGCTCAAAGGTCGAATACCTGACCCCACTGCATATTTCCTTGGTCTTGGACAATCAAAGGCCTCTCCATGAGCCATCACTGAGATGTGCGTGGAGAACCACCCCTTGATGGCACTTCACCGCTTTTAGCAGCTACTTTTCAGCTGACGGCATTTCTGACCTTGAACGATAACGGATTCTACTGCAGGGTTCTGGACGAAACATCCCCTACATACCCGCATGATAACTGACTGCTAAAAATATTCCATTGAAGTGCGTCCCATCTTTGGGGGTGGCGCACTCTCTGTTTCCTCTTTCCTCAATTACCCACGCGCTATTTCTCGTACGGGAAGCCCGCTCCTCGGCTATGAGAAAGGGCACCGACTAATGCAGCGCTAATGTCTTTCCCCTCCCGACGGCTGCTTCTTCCGGGCCCATGAGAAGTTCAGAATCAAGGACTAGGCGCCCATCAAATCGCGGGAAGAGATGGGAAATCCAGTCTTAGCCGGTGTTAGCGTCTGATATTCAGGTGGACGAGCGCCCAGCGCGCTCGTGAATGCTATAACGTTCTCCGCGGGAGAATGTGAGTGCCGAGATAGTATTTTATAATTTAGCAATGATCCCTTATACTGTTCTTGTACTAGTGACATAAGCGCGGGCTTAAATGTCCATCCCTGAATTTAGTTTGACGCTGATTGTCGCTGCGAAGGAGAGGGGAGTACATCCCACATTTGCTCACTTGCTCAAGGGAGATTGTGATAGGCTCCATTTCTGGAGGTGACTGCGAGTAGATAATCTCATCTTCCCCGCTTCTAATGTACTCTGTGTTTTCGCTGTTTCTCTCAGTCATCCCCTCCATTTGGCACTCCGTTTCGTCGTAAAAATGTCCGAGAAAATCGAGGAGACAGCTGCCGCACAGTCATCGCCTCCAAAGTCCTCAGATGAACCTGCTGGCACTGCCGTGACAGAGCCCTCGGCCCTTCTTCCGCCCCAGCACTGGGTGGAGACAGCAGATGTACAGATGACCAACCTGCCGTGTACAAAACTTGGCTAACAATGGCATCCCCTGCCAGGATGATGATGATGCCGACTCAGCCCTGGGAGACACACAGAGCTCAACGGCGTCTGTCACCTCTAACATCCTCAATTACAGGACCATCCTTGGCCGGAGATTCCATAGTGAACAGGGAGATGCGCATTACTGGTACACATATCTCCCCAATTCGGGGGATTATTCATCACTAATGGGATGCGCAAGGGGATCCAATGACGAAAAGCAAAATGAAGCTGCAGATATCAAGTGTGTTTAATTTCCAAACCGCGTCGTGTTGTCATTGTTGATCCTAACATGTTGAAAGTCATCATGTTCAGACCCTAGGTCTAGACGGCAAGCTCTTCCTTGCACCTCTTGATGAGAATAAAATCAAGGCGAGCTTTAGTCAGGCGGGGGTTACTGCCCTGATCTTGCACTGACATGCTGACCTTCATTTACAGACAGTGGTAGACATCGGGACCGGAACAGGTATGAAAGTTATCTCTGACAATATTTCGTCTCCTTTTGTGCCCAGCAATCTAATCCGTGTCACCATCCTGTAGGAATTTGGGCTATGTAAGTTGACGACTAATCTTGCTAAGTGATATTACTAACACTCTATCTAGTGACTTCGCCGATGAATACCCTGGTGCTGAGGTCATCGGAACAGACATCTCGCCCATTCAACCGAGCTGGGTTCCCCCAAATCTTCAATTGTGAGTTTCTCCGGCCACGAGAACATGTAAAGACTCCCATCATGGTTCAATTACATGCATCCCACTGTAGCTTTATGGTCAGATTTGGTCATGACATGATATCTGGAGAAATCGCCCGATGAACTCGCTGACCTCCATCTTCTGCCTAGTCAAATTGACGACTGCACTCAAGAGTGGACTTTCGCCCCTGATTCCCTCGACTACGTGCACATTCGCTTCTTGAGCGGCTGCATCGCCGACTGGACTGCTCTGTTTAAGCAAGCCTACAAATGCCTCAAGCCTGGTGGAATTATCGAAACCATGGAACCATCAGCAAACATAGAGAGTGACGATGGCACTGTTGAAGAAAGCAGTGCCATGGGGCAGTGGGGTAAGATATTCATCGAGGGTGGCCAAAAGATCGGCCGGACATTCACGGTCTTTCAAGACAATGTCCAGAGCAAGTCTTTGGAAGAAGCTGGTTTTGTCGATCTGCATGAACACCAGTACAAGGTCAGAAGTCTCCAAGCCCTTTCCAGCTCCATGTCGAAGATATGATAGTTGTTCTAATGTTTTCAACCACAACAGTCACCGATTGGCCAGTGGCCAAAAGACCCAAAGCTTCGAGAGATCGGACAATATGTTCAACTGACCATGGAAGCCGACTTTGAGGGGCTGATTGTCTTCATGACCAATGTTCTGGGGGACTGGACCAAAGAGGACATTCAGGTTTACATCTCTCATCTGCGGCGCGAAATCCGGTCTGGAAAGAAACATGGCTGGTATTGGCAAAAGATCGTCTGGGCCCGAAAACCGGAATAGATATAAATTTCCTGTCATTTAGCTTTTATTCCAAGAGAGTTCTGTCATTTCCCTTGCACATGTAACATCTTATCAACGCAGCTAACGACGCGAGCGAGTGATGGAACTGCAGCTCTGCTACTTTTGTCTGCAATATTCGATGCGACTGAAGTTTTGTTAGGATAAGATATTCGCAAATTGTCCGAACGTCTTTGTAGTGTACGCCTGAGTGATACTGGCCGACATGGCCGTGGAACTGATGCCTCCCTGTATGAGCCCGGCCTGCGTTGGCGCCATGGTCGTTGAAAGTGATGCTCTCTCGCGAGGTTGTGATTTAGAACATTGTGTCGATCGGGAGGTGGCCAAGTCCTTGTAATTATTCTCTAATATAGGCCACCCTATCCAATGAGACCACGGTTACGACGATGGATAAGACCACAATATGTAACGTAATCTCACATCAATGTTAAACACACAACACCACAATGACCCAAGTATGCGCGACAATGATAAAATCCCACTCCACTATATAATTGTGCCCGCAATTTATAACGCCAAATACATTTTTGCTGATTAATATGTGCAGATGGGCGGATTACAAATCATGATCGGTCGATACACAATACTCGCCGGCGGCTTAACATTTAATCACACCGTCCCAGCTAGATTCACACTACTCCCCGGCGGCTTAACATTTGCACCGTCCTAGCACTTCCGGAACAATGCGATCCCGATTTCTTTTGCCCGTCTCCGATGCGAGGCGCACTATCTCCGTGTTGATTCCTTATTTAACGTCTCGTTATCAAAGGCAATGAAGATAGCTGGACCCCTAAGCCAATCTCCATAGTGCTTTCAATTCATCCATCAATCGAAACTCCAGAATAATCATGGCCGCTAAAGTCATTACCATCGTGGGTGTCGCCGGCAATCAAGTACGTACCGACACCCTAAATTGCCCACCTACAGGAAACTAATCGTTTACCAGGGTGCCTCTGTCGCCGATGTTTTTATTCAAGAAGGGGGTTGGCACGTCCGCGGCATTACTCGTGATCCTTCCAAGCCCTCGAGCCAGGCCTGGGCCGACAAGGGTGTCGAACTCATCAAAGCCGACGTAAATGATGTCGACTCACTGAAGAAGGCCTTTGCAGGATCGACTGTGATCTTCGGCGTCACTGACTTCTGGGGCAACATCGGTGATCCCAAAACACAGGAACTGGCCAAGTCAACTGGCCGACCCATCAATGCCATCGCCTACGATATTGAAGTCCAACAGGGTCGCAACATCGTCGATGCCGCAAATTCTACATCGGATACACTGGATCGCTTCGTGCTCTCAACGCTCTCGCCCACAAAGAAATTGAGCAAGGGCAAGTATGCTCACAACTTTCACTTCGATGCCAAGTGGCAGGCAGTGGAGTATCTCAAGGCCACCTATCCAGCCTTGGACAAGAAAACCTCGTACCTGCAGGTCGGGCTTTACATGACCAACTGGAAGGCTGATCCCTTCGCTACGCCCACAAAGGTAGTTCGCAACTTTGCAGGACTTGCGTGTGTGTTGCATTGAAGTTGAAGTTGACCTAGTCGCAGCAACCCGACGGAACCTTTTTAATAAAGGTGGCCACCGAGGGCGATGCCCCGGTTCCTATGGTCCAGGCACGCCACGACACAGGTACGCGCGCTGTTCCGAGTTTAAACCCCAATATCCATGACTAATAATAGCTCTAGGTCACTTTACCAAGGCCCTCGTGCAATCTGAACCAGGCAAGATCCTTCTCGGATACGGTTCTCTGATCAGCTGGAATGAGTTTGCTGCTCTGTGGGGAAAAGTCCACGGCGTTACCTGTCGCTTTGAGCGCCTTGATCGTAACGTCATCGAATCTGCTGTCCCGGGAGGAATTGGCGAAGAGCTGGCCGACATGTTCGAGTATATTGGAGATTTCGGCTATGACGGCGGTGATCCCAGTGTCATTCATCCCAAAGATGTAAGTGTTTTACCTCCTGACTCGTGAATTTGTCTAACAATTGTTGCAGCTTGGGTTGAACATTCCAGTGCTCACGGCAGAGGAGTATATCAAGAGTGAAGTGTGGCCTGGGGTTTAGTAGACTGTCTGCCCAGTGAAAATTGGACTCGCGTTTAAAGGAGATGTCTAGAAAACAGTCCAATACTACCCGTTACGCCCGATATCAGTAGCCGCGCTGTGCCTCCATTCTAGCAAACTGGTATCTGTGCCCTGATCGCGTGTCTTCAACTCCAAAACACAATATCCCTAACGCTACGCCCCAAAATGAACATAAAGAACCCAATACATCAAATCCATCTTATCTTCATCACAACTTTCCGCATCTCCGACACGTCCTTTTTGCCTTGAACATTGTGGCACAAGGGGTTGAAGAACGAGCAACCTTTAGTACAGGCGACCAAGCCATGTTTGACCACTATTCCCAACGGAAGTTGGCCAAACTACTTCGTGCTAGCGGAGTCTGCCGTCAGCCAATTCTCAAGCGCCTTTCTCTCCCTTCTCCCCCTCAATCTCACCCCCTTATCATGCAGCAACCTCGCTATCTCCTTATTATCCCTACGTATCCAAATTGGGTACAGAGCGTTTCTACCCATTCTATCTCGTGCATAGATGTCTGCCCCAAGATCTATCAAGAACTTGACAACGTCGTATTTCTTCTGCCACGCAGCTATCATAAGCGACGTTCTTCCCTCAGCGTCTCTAGCTTCAATGTCGGCACTGTGGCGGAGCAATGTAGCAACAACAGAGGCACGCCCATAGCTCGCAGCTGCCTGGAGTGGTGTCAAGTCCGATATTCTCGGTTCACGAAAGAAGACTTTGCGGTAAACGAACTTGCGGTATGCCTCAACATTGGCGCCCTTGGAGAGAAGTATCTCAACTAAGCTTGCGTGGCCTTGCGTGGCTGCTAAAAGAAGTGGAGTTTGGTCTAGGAAGTCTCCATGGTCTATTCTGGCACCTGCTTCCATGAGTGCGATGAGAATAGTCTCGCTTCCTGAGCTCGCGACAATCGACATTGCCGTCTTGCCGTAATTGTCGATCTTTTCAAGATTGGCTCCCTCGCGAAGCAAAATTTTCACTGCCTCAAGGTGTTGGTGGTAGCAGGCTTGCATCAATGGTGTAGTCATACTCCTGTCCGCGGACTCGATATCCGCACCCTTCTCGATAAGCATTTGCATGACTTTCACTTGGCCGACAGTAGCAGCAATGAATATTGCCATCTCGCCATTCTTGTTTTTGAAATCGATACCAGCGCCGTGGGTTAGCAACAATTTGACCATTCCGACGTGTCCATGGCCAGCTGCGATACAGAGGGCTGTGGTTGATTGCTTTAACCCAAACAATGACCAGCCGGCAGATGTCTGGTCTATTTTTGCCCCATCGTCGATCAGGATCTGCGCAATCTTCTCATAGTTGTGTTTGACAGCCACTGTCAGTGGTGTCAGGCCGCCCTGGGTCCTGATCTTGACGTTTGCTCCACGACGGATCAGTAGGCTGACGGCGTCCTCGTGTCCCGATCTGATGGCATAGAATAACGGCGTCCTTTCTTTACAGTCGGGGACATTTAGTGCACTGTCATCTGTTTCATCCGCTAGAATCTCATCATAGCCTCTGTCAGACCGAAATACGCGGCAAGATGAAGACCTTTCAACCGAATCTGACACCTAGAAGCCATTTTCAAGTTGGAAGCAATTTCTCGACGTTCACTGGAGTCAAAGCCCATACATGGAGCCAATGCTGGGCTCAAATTGTCTCGCCTGAGGAAGTCAATGACCTGCCTCCTCCGCTGAGCGCGCATAGGGGCACGAGAGAGATGATGACCCCAGTGCTCTGCGGCGTAAAGCTGTAGTGAAGCAAGTGGCCACTTTCCTACTGTTAATGTGGCCAAGCAGGCACATGCTATGGTCCATTCGGCATCAGGGAACCAGTATTCTCTTTTGTGCTCGAAGTACTCTTGCGTGGTGTAATGAACCAAGCGAACGATGTTGCTTTTCTCATCCACTGTCACCAGTCCATGGCAGACCGAAATGATGTCCTCCAGCTCAGGAATATTGTCTTCCTCCAACAGCAGCCGAGTTTCGTCAATAGTTAAAGCATGCGTGAGCTCCACTGTCTTTAAGGGCTTGCTGGCGTGTACAATCCACAGCAGGGCTTTCTGGGCGAGCTCTCTGCATCCTTTTCTTTGATTCTGGATCCTCTCCATGGCTTGGTCGTATGCCTATGACAGGGCTTGGAGCTTTTCATCTTCGTCGGTGCTCGACCTGATACCCTGCTCCCGGAAGTAGCCGAGAGTGGCTCTGACTGCCTTGGGCGTGAGTTTGTCTTCCAATGACGACGCGTATATTTTCGCCAATAAGAACATGCCATCGACGGCCTCCAAGATTGTGTTCTTGATCTCCTCTTGCAGTTGTGGGCTCTTTCTCACACATTTAGGCAGTGTGCTCAAGATGCTATCTAGGTATGCTTGAATATCCTCCGTGGAGGCTCGAATCTCGACTGTTATGGCGCCGGCCTTGGTGAAAATATTTTGTATCTCGTAAATGAATCGAGATGTTGCAAATATGTTCAACTTCTCTCTTTGCTGAAGATGAAACAAGACGGAGAGAATCTTGGCTCTGAGATTTCCGCTAGACTGACATTCATCCAGGGCGTCAACAATAACAAAGAGCCTTGAGAATGAAGGCAGCGTTGCAATGGCGTGAAGCACATTGAGCAACTCGTCGGCGGTTGCCTGTGTCCCGTGTGAAGCATGAGTATCGTATTAACTTTTGAGCTCTCCAGCAGCGAATGAGTCTCGTTGTGCTAACTGCTTGACAAGACTAGCTATCAAGTGGGTGAAAGTCTGCTCTTCGGCGCGGCGAAAGTTGAAGTAGATGTAGGCGATACCGACGCCTTCAGCAAACTCAGGGCGTAACAGGAGATGGTCGACTGCAACTGCTGTCATCATGGTCTTTCCTGCTCCGGGAATTCCTGGGCAAAACAACGTCGCGCCGGGCGTTTCAAGCCACTGCTGAAACTCTTGAGAGTTGAGAAGCCACTCGCCAGTGTGCGGCTGGCGTCTCACAATCAGATCGCTCTGTTGAACGCCGTAGTCGACTGGACAGAACCAGGCCAGCACTGTTCGAAGCTCTCGATCCTCGACGTGTTGTATGAGCCTGGCCGTATTATTCCTAGCAATGCGGTGGTGGAAAGCATTTAGGAGGCCAACATTTGAGCTGATTCTTCCTCGGATATCACGAATATCGTCCGGATCCCATTTAAGTCTTTTCCAAACTCGTTTCGCATTGTCCGAGGCGTTAACATTGCTCTTTCCTAACACCCGGTTTGCGTTGGCGATCTCGGCCAGTTCATCAAGGATGTTACGGCATTGGCAGGCGGTTTCTAAGAGGTCATTGGCGTCTTTGTCCGATATATGTCCAGTTGAGACGCATATGTCAACATCCCCGAGGACGATTGATAGGCTTCTCATTCTACAAAAGTCCAGTTAGATACGACATCCCGAGGTCAGGAAGGGTTGCGCTACTCCTCATTGATTTCTCGCCATTGACGAGGAGCGTCTGCAAAGTCGCGCCTGAGCTTGTGACAAAGCTCGACGGCTTTGATAATATCACCGACGCCGAAACCGAAACTCATTGCGCCTCGTGCGCTTTGCCTGCGCCTTGGATATATATCTAAGGTATAGATGTTTTCGGGATGCGAGAGTTGATTGTAGGTCTAGATTTACCCCGCTTGGTGCCTACTGTTTTGGAAACCTCAGGCGCTGAATTGACTAAGCACCCTTTGTTATCTATTTATTTCGAGATGCTCTATCTCAGGCTATCAGCAACTAAGCCTTGCCACGAGGCTATGTCTTACAACTGGAAGGTGAATCAGGCATAAAAATGGAAGGATTATCGTTACATTTACTTGTGGCCGCGCCTTACGTCCCCCTAGCGCCTCCAAAAACAACGGCTTGGTAATACTACTATACGAGGCTATAGCTGCCCTTTCTCGATTCTTTGAATGCAGCTACGAGATGAGCCTGGTTGGATTATCTGCTATCACCAAAACAGGCGCTTTTCTGCAAACAACCACGAGCCGAGTAGTCATCTGCCTGCTCATCCTATATATCGGAAGCTTATCGCTGAAGGAAGAAAAATATTCAATAGTTTGACTAGTTCTACTCCCATCAACATGTCCAGCAACTTAGGCCATGTCATCTTGCAATGTATGCCCATCTTGACCGACAGCCTATCCAGGCTAGTGATTTACTTGGTAAGGTGCTCAAAATGAGCCTTGAGTCAATCCAGCAAGCCCCATGGCGGCGAAAACGAGCGAGCCAAAAAGACGAAAGAGGCCTGTGGACTTGAGACCCTCATTCCAAAGCAGAATGCAGTCGACGGGCCCGAGATAGCCACCTATGACAACCAGGAAGGTGTCAAGCACAGCGTACTGGCGCCGGGAGTACAAGATAAACATGAGAATACCGAGACACGCCGTCCGGGCGTTACCGATATGCCAGACGGGCCAAGTCTCCGGGACATTGGCGATCCGTGCCGGCAAGCCATAGTGCAAAAGGACGCTGCGGGTGCCGCCGATAAGAGGCCAGATGGTGCCCCAGCATTGCGCCCTGGCTGTGAAGAGTGCGGGGATGTGACGGTATTGGAAATCTCGAAACATGATAGTGGTTGAGATTAATAAGAGCGGGTCGACACGAGATGGATTTACCCTCGAGTTGTAGTCGGTGTTAGGAGGAAGAATACGAGTTCAAGATTCTGAGCGAAGATGCATACAACAACATCACCTTCAAATACATCGATCTTTTCACCTTCCTTCAGGCTTATCTCAATTTCCATCAGCTTCTGCCTTGGCGCTTATGGATGGTTCACGGCAATACAAGGGTTTGTCTGACGTGATCACCAAAGCGCAAGGTTGTCCGGTATACCTACCTAGGGTAAGATACGCGCTGCGGCAGGGCTATCACACATGAAGTTATCGGAGTTTTACCATACCAAAAGAGTAGAACCATTGGTAATCGCAGTGGCACAATACATACAGCACTTAGGCCATATTCCAGTTCAGCAGAGGTACGTCTCGGGAACACTGGCTAGCTTGAGCTCACGCGGCATGTGGCCTGACAATGAGACCACATATTCATCACACCACGCTTGACTTACTCGATTTGGTGTGATGCATCGCGCACACGTCATGACATAAACGCGTGCGCCAATGACAACGGAGAAAATCGCCGTGGCAATGAACTAAAGTAAGGTCTCATATGCATTAGTCAGATCATTCTTCCAGGATAGTGTCACAATTCCTAGGGTATGAATCATCATACTGTAAACGTCTTCTGTCGAATATACTCTTCTTCTTGATAAAACAAGCTGCGTATATAGCGCCGCTTCTACCTCAGCGTCTAAACCACGCCTCCACCCCATTTTTGCCTCGAGCCAGCTGGATACAATGGCACACGTTTCGCCCGAGGTAGCTCAAGCTATCTCGCGCCAAAAATCCCGCTACGGGAGATATGCCGACACAAAACAGTGGGACAAGTTTGAGCACGAAATCGCACTTCCCGACGCACATTACACCTTCTACGGCACTGACGGCGAAATATTGACGGTGGGAAACAAAGCCTTGGCCTTTGAAACACCGAAAGCCGTTTCAGCCTACTTCAGCAAGTTCTTTGCTGAACTGGAGACGTTGCACAACATCGGCCTCGGGGACTTTGAGCAAGTGACGCCCGACGAAGTCAAGGCCGTGTTCGGGTTCGAAGATCAACTCTTGTCCAAGTCGCTGGGAGCATGGGTTGAGATAAGAGGCGGGGGTTTCTATTACGAGACCTGGAAGCTGGTTGATGGACAATGGTACATTAGTGAGCTGAAGATGGAGCGAACCTACCAAAAGGAGACACTTCTGGTAAAGATTGCGATGGCTCTTGGGGGTTTGCTTGGCGTATCGTTCTGAGATTAGCTATTTCTTCATCGACACATTGTTGACTTCCAAAGCCCAGTCCGGCGGCACTTTTGAACTTATGCAGACTCTTACAACTACCTAAATATTTCGACGCGCACGCAGCATGCAGGCGGACACGGACTAGAGGGCGGTAGGAAGCGAAACTAGTATAACGTCTCCCGAATTGCCGTAATGTAGATAAGAAGCCACTACTAGAATAGGTCTAGGAAGTGGTTTATTTTGCCTCCTTATCTAATGTTGACTTTCGGTCGAAATCGCGTTCCTGACGATTTCGCTTTGCCTTCTTCCTTTCACGTACGAGTCTCCGCGGTGGCTGGTTTACAAAGGCCGCTCGACCGAGGCGAGTAGACTGGGTTCACCAACAAAACGACATCGCTAATCGGATGCGCGCAGGCCTTGGCAGTGATAGGCCATCTACACGCACACGGGAACTATCATATGACCCATGTTTATCCGTAAGACCGGCTGGCTTCTGTGGATCAAGCTTTTTCACTGCATCCCCTCTGTGACTACCCTACACCATCACGGCTGAGGGTATCTATTTCCAACCGTGGTATTTACTCCTGCAAAAAACGCATTGATACAAACCGAGCCCAACTTACCATTAATTGACACAGAATTTCTAGGATGAGCATGGGAATGTGTTACTGCCCAAGAATCAGGGTGGACTCTACCAGAGACTTGTTACAGAATATCACTTTGAAAGGGAAACACCATTCTCCATGTCGTCCCCTTCAACCCCGCAGATCGCGGACATCGGGTCGATGAATCCGGCCGATGCCAAGAGCTAAGCTGTAGCGCCCTAATTTATCTCCTCGGCTCTTGATCACCGAATCCCGTGGCCAATCATAGGAGAGCAATCGTATATACCCCATGTTGAGTCGATCGCTTGACTCCCGAGGTGCCTTTCTTACCTTGACATCGCTATTGATACAGTTGATTAAAATCCTCAAAGTAAATTTATCGAAACCAGGGCTCATCATGTCGACGTTTCGGGATATTCTTCTTGCTCGCACTGCACCCGATGGCGATCTCTTTGGCGTTGTCACAGCAGTTGCCGACCCGACAGGTACGTTCATTGACTACCTATTCTGGGGCCGCCCTGATTAATTATTCGACAGGCCGCTTGGTCTTCACTTGCGCAGGCGGTCGGCGCAAATGGGACAGTTCTGAACAGCCGGATCTCGACACCACCTACTGGGCCTACTCCTTCACCAAGCTGTTGACGACCATCGCAGCTTTACAGTGTGTGGAGCGTGGCCAGATTGGCCTTGATGATGCCGTTGAGGGAATTCTCCCAGAGTTGAAAAACCCGCAAATTATCGGCCCCGGCGACAATGAGGCCGGTACCCAATTCACACTAACTTCGGCAATCGGTAAAATCACCCTTAGACACCTGTTGACCCATACCAGTGGCATCGGCTACGATAACATGAACCCGCTCCTCCTTGCCTGGCGCGAATCCCGAGGCGAGTCCACCATGTCAACGTGTGGCGATGTTGTCAAAGCATACTCGATGCCCCTGCTGTTCGAACCTGGCGAGTCATGGGCCTACGGCGGAAGCCTGGATTGGGCTGGACAGGTGGTAGAGCGCCTTACAGGTCAGCGGCTGGGCGAGTATATGCAAAAGAATATCTTTTCTCGACTGGAAATGAAGAATAGCACTTTCAACGTCATCGAGAACCCTCATGTCAAGCAAAAGGTCATGGATATGGTTACGAGATCAACAGATGGCAAGCTATCTCCCATAGCCAACATGTACCCCGAGGATGCCAAAACCGACAGTGGAGGGATGGGCGTTTTGACTAGCGTGGGTGATTACATCCAGGTCGTGGGCGACTTGATCAAGGAAAAGCCGCTGCTGCTCCAGTCCGGAACAAGAGATCAGATGTTTGAGCCCCAGTTCGAGGCTATCGGTAAACAAACTGATGGTCTCATGGCCATGGGTGTACGTGTTCCCAGCCCCCAGAAGTTAGATCAGTGCTAATTGATAAACAGTTCATGCACGAGAACCTGACCGGAGGGGAGAAATCACCGGGCGCCTTTGGATTTGGACTAGGAGGGCTGATTACGCTGAGGGATACACCCAATCTGCCAGCCGGCACGCTGAGCTGGGGTGGAATGCCAAATCTTGCGTGGTTTGCAAACAAGAAAAAAGGTGTTGCAGCATGCTACGGATGCCAAGTCATACCCCCCTCGGATGAACCCAGTATGGCGTTGCTTGCAGAGTTTGCAAAGGAAGCTTGGAAACATAGCTTAGACAAGTAGGCCCTGACAGATCGAGACCAGTGATTTTACACTACAATCTTCCTGCAGCGTATTTGATCTGATCCATCGTATTGCCCTCTAGTCATTTAATCATGCCCACTTCTTCGCCATTGTCTCCAACATGTCCTTAACACTACTCGCAGACAACTGCTGGATCCCCAGAAGTCTGTTGTCGTCCTCGCTAAACTGATTACCAAATCCCTCACCAAAGCCAACCTTGACAGCAAATGCGTGGAAAATGCTCATGTTGGGCACACCCGGCTTCTGCTGCTCCATTGCCTTTCTCTGGAGCTCCTGATTCCATCGTTACCTCACATTCGATAGCAAGAATCTGGCGAAAGCATGTGTGGCGAGGATTGTGTGATGAACGAATGCGGGTAGAGAATTAGATTGACTCCAGCCACAGACATAAAATCCAACCATCCGAGTTTTTAATCGGAACATTATGTCATTCGATCGCGCATTGGCCCATCCGTTTTCAAGGGTCGTTATCAAAGTTAGATAGCGCATCGCGTTGTCCTTTGCAGTATGGTGCAAATACTAGAGCCAACCTTAGCTCCAGGGAGACGGAGTCGGCCAAATAGAAGTCCCACTTCCGACGGTTCACATCCGTCTTTTACATAAAACCGCCATCGAAGTATATATTCCCCCCGACTTTCTAATCTCCTTCCCTCCACCGTTCTGGAAGTACCGGCAATAGTCGATTACTAATTGCTACCAGGACTGAAGCTTGTTTAGGCTGGCGGACACGGCCTCCCCTCTATAAGTAAACGATTGGGCGCACCCAAGCGCGCATTTGAGGTGTTCACCAACCACTTCCCATCACTGGTATTCGACCCATTACTTGATCCAGAAAATTCGACCCTCACCACTTCGATCTCGTCTACCTCACCTTCTCACGCCGGCCTCGACACGATGCGATTCTCCCCAGCGGAGGATATTCCAGACCTGTCTGGCAAGGTCATTATCGTGACCGGTGGCAGCAGTGGACTAGGCAAAGAAAGCGTGCTTCAGCTCGTAAAGCACAATCCCGCAGCCATATACCTTACCGCCAGAACGGCGACGCGCGGCAACGCCGCCATCCAGGATATTGAGAAGGCTGTCCCGGCAGCCAAGGACAAGATCAAGTTCCTCGAGCTCGATCTAGGGTCGTTCGCATCGATAAAAAAAGCCGCCGACAGCTTTGCAACCCAATCCGAGCGTCTGGACATTCTAATGAACAATGCGGGCCTAATGGCGTCCCCTCCCGGTCTGACAACGGATGGCTACGAAGTCCAGTTCGGCTCCAACTACATGGGACCGGCGTTGTTCACCAAGTTATTGCTCCCAACGCTCACGAAGACGGCTGAACAGAAAGAGGGGGATGTTCGTGTGGTCAACTTAAGTTCCGAGCTGTTCAAGCAGGCACCGAAGGAAGGAGTACTGCTCGAAGGCTGCAAGACCCCTCTCGACGGTATATCCGGGCTGGCACGTTATGGTCAATCTAAACTCGCAGATTACTACCATACCCGCATCTTGAGCCAGAAATACCCCGCCATTAAGTTCATGGCGATTCACCCAGGAGTAGTGAATACTGGCCTGCTCGACGATCTGAAGACAAGGCGCCCTTGGCTTGGCCGATTAATTGGTGTCGTTGGATCTGTCATCCTCACGGACGTTCACGCAGGAGCACGATCGCAACTTTGGGCGAGCACCACGGATCGACAGAACATCAGGAGTGGCGCCTTCTATAACCAAAAGATGAGCGAGTACAAAGACGCAGTCCTCGGCAACGACGAAACCGCCAAAAAGTTGTGGGACTGGACTGAACGAGAGTTCGAGAGCCACGGGTTCTAGGAATTCCTGCTTGTGGGAATCCCGATCAGGCGACCAAGTACGGGGAAATTCACGATGAGTAATAGTAGCTAGGGTAGCACATTAAATAATATCACGTTGTCCTAACTCTTGTATTTCCAATTCCCAATTAACGCCTGCTAGAGACACTTGGCTATTCCAGGACGTGATATACCGTAGAATCTCAATAAATCCACCCAGCCCAGTATCCCCACTATTCTGCTCCGATCAGATCAGTTATCTGCAATTCTACTATTTAGGGAAAACCTCGGGAATCGAGACGCTAGGCTGAGCTACTTTATTGAGATTGTACGGTAGCTACCCCGGCATAGATGATGCGCCTTGGCATCGTTTTGGTTTTTGTAAACGCAACCAGTTAGTAACGCCCAGAGATCCGTCCGGGATTCTTCCTGCTACACTCGTGTTCTTCATCTAATATTTTTCCCTCTTCACTCCAACTTGTTTATTTAGGTGGAGTAGAGTCATGCGAAAGTGTGGCTAGTGCAGAAGAGCTGTCTGTCGTCAACGGCTGTGTATCGTAGATGAGATAGTTCACGTTTCCAAGCCCTTTTGCAAGATTCCTGATACAGGACCAGAAGCAGAGCTTTCAAGGGATGACCGCCAAATGCAAGTCGGATTAATAGCGGCGATCGTTATCCCGATGACCAATCCACATATATTAGCAAGGCCAGCCCCGGACAATTTACATAAAAAGTCCGTCTCGAGGACTCAATGAATTTTACTACGCAAAGCGTACTGCGCGAAGTTGTTGATCTGATACAGTATACTCCAGTCCGTATGTTATTCATGAACGGAGATTTAGATGGCCTTGTGTAAGTTGCACTACCCGACCCCTTATATTTCAGAACAGTGTGCTGCTCATGCTGTTTCTCCTTAGCTGGCAATCAAACCCACCAACGAAAACCTCCGTGTCAAAATTAATTTAAACTTTCATGACTCGTCTCGTTTGAGAATACTGGACACGCGGATCCTCAAGACCAGCCCGAGGAAGCATGAGAAGTACTCAGGCAGTGGTTGAGTGAGTAATGCCTCACAGCTTTCATGGTGCGAAAAGCATGATCGGTAGAAAATGCCGTGTAAAGCGGAGCAAGCCTCGATACGGCTCAGCAAGAACACGGGCTGCGTACAGGAGAGCTTCCGTGTTTGTGGTGGGGTCGATCCTGGTCCAACTCCTGGTCTGACGCTCCAGACTAATCGTCTCGGAAAATGATACCTTTTCTGGCTTCAAGTCAGATCAACTTAACCAGTTTAGGCAACTCTGTGGTGAGAATGAGACTAACCTGATATGCTGAGCATGTGCGCCGCTCGTAAAAGCAATCACAAGTGCGGAACACCGCTTCGTGATGTGGAAAAGAAACTCACCTCAAAATGCACAAAACAAGGTTGTGAGTAATTCACTTGTCGTAATCTTGTCACTTCGCTGGTTTACGCTTCTGGGGCATGATTGACCGAAGCAGTATGTCAAGACTTGACCGAAAGCATTTCAATCATTTCTTGTATGCCATGCTCCCATAACAATTAAATTCGCCTTTGCCGAGTGATAGATAATAGGTAATCATTTGACATCTCATTTATTTTAAAAAGCTGTTCACAGTTGTAGAATAGAAGATATAGCAACTCCATAATATCCAATGAATAAAGATGCAGGAAGCCATCCTCACAGAACCCACTACTTAATTGGGTGAAAAGAGGTTTCCAGTACACCGATTAGTATTATATAACCCAAACTGTCAAAATAATTGACCACAGTTTCACATAACCTTCAAGTTACCCCCTCCTTTTCTCACATCGGCTTCTTTAGGTTTGGCCGACGGGGCACTGCGCCGTAAGATGGCCATGGAAGTGATGGGTCTACATCTTAGATAAGATGCGAAGGCTACAAATTCCGCAGCTAAATTACACCTCTTTTAAGTATATTCTTGCCATGCCACTTTCCCGAAAAAGATTGACCTTGATGGCTTGGACGAACGTGTGCCTCATCGCTTAAACTATCCTAAATAGGTAACCATAAGCACCAGTCTTTCTCCAATCATTCGCTGGATTCTCGTCTTACAAGCATAAAATTGAACAAACCCTTAGAAGATGACCCTGTATTGCGAAACCTCTGATAGATTGATATGCTGACCTTAGTCAGAGAGGTGACAGAAAACCCCTCTTCCGCCCGTCTTGTCAGATCCAGGTCAAGATCATCATCAACATTATCATCATCGTCTCGAACGCCATTGCCCTCACCAAATTGACCGTATCAGATCCATCACGAACTACAAACCCAATTTGTCTCGACTGAGTCTAATTCCACAATTATTGACCAAAGAGTTCATTGCAAATCCGACCACCGCCAGAATGTCGAAACGAATCATCGTCACTGAAGATGCCCCCAACCCTATGCCATCAGTCTTCCCTCAAGCCGTAGTGGCAAATGGTCTCGTGTTTTGCTCCGGAAGCATCGCCATGGACCCAAAGACATGCAAGATAATCGATGGCGATATTAAAGCCCACACGGTATGAAGTGCCCACCTGCAATAGAAATCTTGGCGCTGACATTTACACTTGTTGCGAATATCTTAGCATCAAATCATTAAGAACATATCTGCTGTTCTTGAAGCCGCTGGGTCTAGCTTGGACAAGATCGTGAAGATGAACGTCTTTATTACCGATTTCGCCAACTTTGGCCAGCTAAATGAGGTCTACACCCAATACTTCAAAGGGGCAGATCTTCCTTGCCGGACGTAAGTCCCCCACTCAGATTACGCCTCACTATCATCATGGCTAGAATTTTACCCCGGAAACTGTGTGTACTAACCACTTTCGCCATATAGCTGCGTCGCCGTCAAACAACTGCCATTTGATACTGATATTGAAATTGAGTGCATCGCTCTATTGTAGCTGTGGGATCAGTTTGCGAACTGCTGTGGGAGACGTTTGGGTGAAAGAACTCGGTGGGGCCCAAATTGCTGGCAATATCCATATAGTACCTAGGGAGAGATCCATTTCAATACACCTATAGATTACTCGAATACGTAGCGAAGATACATAATATTTCTGCTATCTGAAATTTGCAATTGGTTCTTGACGAGCAAGATGCACAGCTAGTTTAGTGTTAAAGTAAGGAACTTAGCCAGGCGATGCAGAGACTCCTCGACTATATTGCAAAGGGAACATCACGGCGTTTCCTCTTCCACTAGCCCAGGACGCGAGGTCTTTACACACAATACAAAGACCTCATTACAACCGCACATGTTCGTCAGCCCAAAGCGCGTTGCTGGATATCAGCTGGTGAATCAGATGAAGTCGTGCCCGATACTGACTAGCTACCACTGCATATTTCCCGAAGCCGATCTCACTTCTGGGGGCTCTCCACCCCACCACCTATGCCATATCATGGTGTTCATGGGGACAACAAGAGTAAACTCAGTCTCCAATGACCCGTCGCGCTATGGGCCCTATTAATTACTGGTTTCACGAGCGCATCTGATCGATGACGAAGGTCCACAAAAGAATGGAGTGGAGGCAACAGGAAGGGGATGGAGATGAACATGTGGAAGGCCAGCGAGCGTGTGACATTGTGCAGGGAATTAAGCGCCGTCGCTATGGAAATGCAATCCGCCACGACCCGACTAATGGTACATGTCGTGAATAGCAACATCTAGGTTTCCCAACATGGTGTGTCTGTGCGGACCACAGAGTCCTACGCCAATGGCCATCGGACTCGTGGTTTCCAAGATGCAGGCTGAAGGGTCTATCGCATCCTTTGAATCCATGAGGGCTCACAGATGTTCAAATTTTGAAGGTCGTGCTGAGGCATACCAAGACGAGGCTCGTCATGCTAACGAAGATGTAATAAAACGCTGCTGTTACTAAATTATATAGCATGACACATGAGTGTGAAATATTCCTCGAAAGAACCGAGAGACCCTAAACTATATGGGAAGCTCGCCCGCGTATAAGAGGTCTACAAATACATGTGGGTTGGATAGATGGGCAAGATTCAATTGGCGATAAAGCATGGAGCGAGGACGTCAATGAGATTGCATGGCGCTTTTATCGCCCAAAGGACATTTACATGTAATAATTGACATTTCCTTGAAATATCTTTCGACTTGATGTGAGAAAAAGTAAAGGAGGACTTTGGCGACATTTTTATTCACGGTGGTAGGTGGGAAAAAAGGTCGAGCATTGCTGAGATCACAAGACTCGCACGATTCAGCTTTTGTTGGCTTGAGTCACTCATCAACCGAGACAAGCGTCTCGGGGAAATGGAAATATGGAAACCAAATCCGACACTAAACTTGTTCCGTCACTTCAGGTCTAGAAAAAACGCCACAAGGTCTCTGGCTTGTTCGTCGAAGGGGCGATTGCAGGGGTGATTCCAGATGCGAGTTAGCGTAACCATGGGTCAAACCGCCAACAACGTTGTGGCGCAAGCGATTCAGGCCATCATACGGATAATTCTAAGCATCTTTTGAGTATCCTCCTGTAATGTGTAGTGATGGTGCTCTTGGAGGCACCTCATCTCTGCCGTTTTCAAGCTGCAAAGCGACCCGGTTGGATGCCGAAGTAATCCATCTCTCAAGGGGAGCAGCTCAAAATAGCTGGAATAAGACGACAGGGATTCTCGCCAAATGGTCCCCATTCAGTTCACTCTCCACTGCCAACAGTGGGCCGCGCGTTGCCAACACACCGCTCAGCTCAGGGGTACGCTGTCCCCAAGTTTTATTGCTGTCACTATTGAGGCACAATTAAGTCGCTAGTGACGATCTGGACCGCCGGTGTGTTGGTAAAATAGGGTCTTGGCAGACGCCTCTCAACACCATCGATTTATAGCTTGAGTTGTGGAAACAATATTGCCAATAGTCGGATTCAGGCACTTGCACGGAGTAGCCGAGGACCCATTAGGCTTGACAATAAGGCTGCGTGATGTGAGATGAGATAACTTTGTATGGCGCTAGAGATTGAGGCCAACGACTTTTTGCGACTCCTCGTCAGTCATATTTATTGTGATGCCCACCCTCCACATTGTCTGTCTCCATTCTATATCGGAACATCGGTTGTGAGTTGCAGACCACATTGTCCATCATGCATCTCACAAGCATTCTTCTCGCCTCCGTCGTCGGTCTTGCCGCCGCTGGCAACCCTGGTGGGACTTACACAACGAAGTCCTGCGTTACCACGTTGGGCACGAAAAGCGTGCGGCCGGTTCCTACTGCCACCTCAACACACAAGAAGACGTACACAGTCCGCCGTACGACAACTATCCAGAACACGGTTACGATCAAGCCCCGCGATGCTACGGATACCGTCACGAGCACCACCGTCGTGACTGTCGACGAAGCAGGACCGACCGCTACGGATGTTGTTGAAGTGGTGGCTACCGAGTATTCGACTTCGACCGTTACCGCCGATACCACCACTTTCACTGAAACAAGTTCTACTTCCACCTCCACCACCTCCACCTCCACGTATACCGCGCCAACACCTGCTGGGTATATCCCGATCCAGAGCAGCCTGCCGGGCAGTTCGATGAAGGGACTTACCGGGATTCCCTCAGGTTCCACGGTTACCAAGCGCGACGAGGCCGCATCGCCTGGGTTCACGGAAGGAAAGCCTTGCTCTGGGCCCTTGGCGGCACGACAGATTCCCAAGAACGGCGTGTGCCCTCTTTCGGGAGACAAGAAGGGACAGTACCAGCAGAAGTACGCTCAGAAGGTGCAGTGCGATGTCACCACCTATGTTCCCACGACTCTGGTCGTGACCAAGACGAAGCCAGCTCTTACCACTACTCTTTCTACCTCAACCAAATTGGTCACTGCAATGACTACATTGACGAGCACCAACACCGTGTACCCTCCCGACGTCACGGTTGAAACCACATCCACCTCTACCTCTGTCATCGAAGAAACCGAAACGCCCAGCACCACCGTCACGGTCACCTCTACTACGACCAACACTGTGACTGCTACCGCTACTAACTATGCTGTGTGCGATGACAGCGCCAACTACGCCGACAGCAAGAATAACGATTACGGTCTCACGTTCCCTCAAATCGTTTCTCTCCGCACCGTGGTGTACGCCGCTGCCACAAGCGCCTGGCAATGCTGCAACAACTGTGTCGCGGATTCCACCTGTGTCACTCCTATTTACGCCGGCGGTTCAACCTGCTGTCTTTACAGGGTTACTGACGGAACCTGCCCTGTGGGCAGCCCTTGCTCTGGCACCCTTCGATATGTCCCAGGCTCTGCTTCAGCCCTTGCAACATACATGAACACTGGTCGTGTTACTTTCACTGGATATACTTCATAGGATAGTATTGGGATAAGTTTTAATTGACATACCTGCACGGCTATGGACTCGTGGGATGAATCATTCTGGAGCTACCTGGGGCGCGACTTTGACCTTGGGAACTTATAGTATAATGCATAGCGAATTCTACCTTAATTTGGAATGTCTTTGGTTCTACAAGCTCAACATTTCTGAAGCCTAAATCTGAAACGGGTGTTGAACACGTCAGAAGGGTGATTTCTCGCTTTGTTCTGCAATCTTCTCTCAATCCTCGTGCACTAAACAAACTACCGTATTGCTGTATCGCCAACTTAATGCCTGCGGTTGTAGCATGCACAATTGCTCAACAGTCATGTGAAGTGACGACAGAATTCAAGATTAGATGCTTCCTCTGCAAGTCGGCGAGGTTGCAATGGTACGGCCAATGGCTTAGCACGGTGCCAGCTATCTTTCTGTCGCCAGCCATCTTTATCGTCTTCATGAATGTTACAGCTGTGTCCTGGACCGACCATAAGCAACAACTTGTGCGTTTAGCACTCCCGCGGCGACCTCTTATCGAGCTGTTACCACTGCAATGCTCAGCTAGTATTCCCTATTACTGGGCGTGTTGCATATTCGCCGGGTGTTCGTGAACGCTCACTGTTGCAATTCACAGCACCAAGGCGTGTGGGATTCATCCGAGCGCAGACGCTGCCTGCCAAACACGATAATGGTTGGCATCAGCTTTTTAGTACCGCGTCCTAGCATGGGCTCGCGCTGCTGATAGGCGTTGTCGCAGCCACCTGGTGGAAGAAGAAAAAACTGGAAGCATATCAAATGGAGCCCTTTCTAGTTGCTGCTGGGATAATAGGTGGCGAACTCATTGGCGGGCTCGTGCAAGCTATCCTGAACATTGCTCGTGTGGGCGGGTAGACTAATTATGGGACGACTCTTGGATGTCCTGGCGGTTTCCGTCGATTTTGTGGCTTTTTATGAGAGGCGGTAAGTAGTGCCTATACTTGATCACCAAATGTATTAGCCGAGCAGAACATTGACACATGGACCATTATGTCGTATTATCATCTTTTGTTTCCGGAGTATGTGACAGGATAAATGGGGCAAGTTTAAAGCGGTCAGGGCGTGATCATGTTCATCACGCAGGCCATCCAACGATTAAAAATGTAGTTGTGGTAAGAAATTTATAAAAACAAGTCCATAGGTATTCTAGATAAATGAAATATCTATCCCGCTATTTGTTACCGCAATAGGCAAGACCCTAGACCTACTCGATGGGAAAGTCGTCGGTTTCGGTTTAAACATACCCCGGCTATTTAAGTATTCCCATGACGCGTCAGCTCTCCACGGAGCAAGATGTCCAAAGCGGCCAGTACCCGCAGACGAGCTAATTTAATACGAGATCGCCCCTCAGTATTTTTAGACTTCATTAGGTGTTGGGACGAGTTAACGTGGAAATACTAGCGAATAGTAATTTCAGTATTTCTCATTCAGTCGACCGAACGACTGTAATCAATTATCATCTTGTCTTCCGGGTGCGATCAGCATTTGTTGTCGAGTTTAACATCTTGTGGGTCGGTACCGCCAAGCATAAACGAGGCTAATAATGCTGGAATACGAGATGGATGTTACAGACTAACCTGCATTGACTCGAGGCACCATATTTATAACAACTTCGCCTCCCCGGCCCCCATGGCGACTTCAGTCCGCAAAAAGTCTTTAGGCTTGAACGCGAGTCGAAATACTCAAACATGAGGCTGTCAGCACGACTGGCAGGCTTCGCCGCCCTGGCCTTCGTTGCCATCATGATCGTACTGAGTAGTTTGTGGCTCGGATATCGCAACAATGTCCTAAATCCGGACGCTCTGTTGGGAAACAGCACTTTTCTGGGTTCGTGGCCTGGTTTTAGGCCCTCTTGGACCACTGAACAGCTCGAGCCTCGCTTCGCCTACGCGCAGTATGCAACGGACCTCGACTACCTGTGCAATTGTGTAAGCCCATCTCGCTACTAAATAGCTAGCCATATGCTGATTACTTTAGGCCATAAATTTTGCCCGTTTGAATCTGTTTGGTGCGACCTACGACAAGGTCTTGATCTTTCCAGAGGATTGGTCGTCTGGTGTATGTTATTTATCCGTCAATGGACAATACGGCCATGCTAATCTGCAACAGTCTTCAAAAGAAGCAATCGCGATGCGCAAGTTTCATTCGGATTACCCAGATGTAGAACTACGCCCTTTCGGCCTTCTATCGACCGCCAAGGGCGACGCAACGTGGCGGAACAGCCTCACCAAATTCCACGCATTTGCGCTTACCGATTACACGCGAGTTCTGGCATTCGACTCGGATTCGCTGGTGATGCAAAGCATGGATCATTACTTCCTTGCTCCCCTGGCACCCGTCGCAGTCCCTCGCGCATACTGGCTGAATGACGACGACGCTGCGGTTGGAAAGCAACTGGTTGGGTCGCACATCATGCTCATCGAGCCGAACCAGGACCGCTACAAGCAAATCATTGACGAAGCGCTGGCATCGGGCGATTTCGACATGGAAATCGTCAACCGCATGTTCGGACGGTCAGCCATGATCCTCCCACACCGACGGCTGGCTATGCTTTCGGGGGAGCTGCGCGCTACAAACCACAGCAAGTATCTTGCGCCGGATGTAGGAGAGGAGTGGAACGCGATGGGAGAGATCTCAAGGGCGTATCTCGTCCACTTCAGCGACTGGCCGTTGCCGAAGCCGTGGAAGCACCGCACCCAGAAGCAGTGGGAGGCCGCGCTGCCTATTTGCCGCGACGATGATGTTGAGACTGAAGACAGGCCGCGGTGTGCAGACCGGTTTATGTGGTCTGGCTTGTACGAGGATTATGATGATGGGAAGGAGAAATTTTGTAAATTCAGAGGTTAATGGCCTGTCACTCAGAATCTAAAGGTAACGGCTGGTCACTGTTTCCAACCGTTTGCTAGAGAATTCGAATTTTAGAATATTAACTAAGGCATATATACGTGTGAGAATTTCCGCTATGCAGTCTTGTCCTTTGAATGACACATTGATCAAACAAAATAAATACCTAGTGCTTTGAACCACCTTGGTCAAGCAAAATAACACCGTACCGCAACATTAAGCTGGCCCGCTCGCCGTTGTCGCTAAGCTTTTCATCTGATGGTCCCATTCAACGTCTCCCTTGAGCGGCTCCTCACAAGGCACGTAATCGAGGACCAAGCCTTGCTTAATCTGCCGCGCTGCAACGTACTTGAGCAACAGGTACTCCACTAACGGCAAGGCCAGGATATACCGAGCGGCAATGAAATAGTACGAGTTTGACCAGGCGTGCATGCGCGTCGTTTGGGCCGACCGGGTGACGTCCGGTTTGAGTGCGAGCACGCGGTCGGTCTGGTATTTTTGAAAGACCTCTGTTAAAGCCTTGACGCTGGGATGGCCACCGGGGGTTTCAAGCACAGTCGATCGCACACCGTTGATCAGCGCGACGACGTCTTGGATGCCGTTCTGAAACCCGAGGCCGGCGTTGGGTGTAAACTTGTGGCACGCATCGCCTACCAGCGCGATCCGACCCATACTCCAGTGTTGCAAAACACCTTCCTCGAGATTTGCCATGCCTGCAGTCAACTTCTGGACAAACACGTCCTTGACTTTGAGTGTGTCGGTGACTGGGAAGTCTGCAAACCTGGCTGCGAATGCCTCTACATCGACGTCGGTGTACGAGGTGCGCTCCGCGGTTGGCTCTGGCAGCTTCTCGTACAGGAAGATCCAGCCGCGCTCGTGGCCTGTGAGATACATGACGGATTGGTCTTTATGCTGTGTCTCAAAGGCTTCGCCAGAGTCCGAGGGCCGCGGGAAGCTGCACCACATACACCGATACGCGCAAGTATAAGGGGTCTCGGCGTCCCATTCGGCTTGGGGATTAGACTCCAATGCCAGCTTTCGCATCAGACGGCGGGTTTTGCTGTGGACGCCGTCGGCGCCAATCACGATGCTACCTTCATATGTGCTACCATCTGCACAGGTAACTTTGGCGCTCTGCTCGTCGGACGCAATGTCCTCCACCTTCTTGCCCGTCAAATATTTTCCTCTTGCGTCGCTCGGGAGGCCGTCATAAAGCGTCTGGATTAACTGGGCTCGATGGAATGCAATGGGGGCGCTGCCGTGGCTGGATTCGGTGATCAGCGACAGCTTCAGGGCCAGGGTCAGAAGTAAGGGCAAAGCATGGCCACGACTCACTTTTGCCTCATGGTCTTAAGGAGAGTGTGGTTTTTGAACTCGTGTCCGTCCAGAGTGAAGGCCTTACAGTGACCGATCTCGCCACCTATCGCTCGAAGCTTGTCCAGAAGGCCAAACTGATGCATAACTCGCAAACTTTGCGGTCCAAGAACCAGACTAGCACCTTGGTCCACCACAACACTTTCCCTCGCCTCAAGGATGAGGAAATCGATTCCAGCCAGGTATAGCGCGTGCGCTGCTGTCAAGCCCGCTGGGCCGCCCCCGATGATGATGGCCTTGAAACCAGTGGATGCCATGGCAGAGGAATATCGGAAGGAGGCAAGGGTGTAAAAGTCGGCGGTGGTATTGGGTCAAATGGGGGAGTTGAATGTTGTCTTGGATATTGATGTATGTTTTCTCAGGCTATGAGGATCTCTTTATATATTCTACAGGGCCTACATGACGACGGAGAAAGGCCAGGGACGTTTTGTGTTTGATAGAAGCGGAGTCATTAGGGGTCCCGCGCGGTAAATCGGGCATCGAACAAGTCCGGGTGGTGCATGAATGGGGTCTCGGATGAAGCAACATTACAGGTGGAGATCAATTGCTCTTTGTGTATGTTGTGGTGATGATCGTCTTTCGGCAATGTGCCGGCCTCACTCAAGTTAAAGTATAGTCTGTTGTCCGTGTTCCACGGATGATTTGCGACTGTCACAAGTCCCGCTCACGTAATTCGAACTACTCTTGAGTTGAAAAGTCCTGAGACTTCCAAAGAAAGATTCCAGAAGAATCAGGACAAGACCTTGTTGCCGTGTCCCAGTTAGTGCATCAAGACCCAATTGAGGGCATTTTCATAATGCATGCCTGTGGAGACGACGGAAAAGACGCGGCTTTGCAACTGGCTACGTTACATCCTCATTAAAACAGACGGTAAATTGATAAAACGCCGTCCCGATTAGTCAGCGGTGAATGTTGAATTGGCGGTGCTTCAGCCCGTCCTCCGAAAAAAATGATCAGTCCCCACCCTAGACCATGACGATTCGAGATAGTGCTGGTCTGGCCTCTCTTTACCGCGTCAACCAGGGCTTCATCCCGTCCCACATGGGTGAGCCTATCTACTTGTACATGGGCTTCGAGAAGATTGGCGAGATGCGTGTTCCCGACGATTTCAAGCCAAGGGCTCCACCCAGGGAGTCGTGGTGTTTTGGGCCCCGCCGATTCATGGCTGAGGACCAGAGACCAGAAGTACCGTTCATATCTTGCACAGTTTAATTATGAGCCTTCTGATATAGATTCTGAGAGCGCCAAGAGTTAGTGAGACTCCCACTTCCGCTTAATTAGGTGGGTAACTATAGATATCTTGCTCAAGCTTCTTTAACTGATTGAATACCCCTGGAGTGGCCCGACTGAAGCCTTAGCACACTTAAAGGAATAATTAAAGAGGATCCCAGATCGCCACAGCACTGGAAAGCCATGTCTCAGACTCGGACCAACTTTCTTTCCATTAATAAGGCCTCATCTGTCCATTCAATCATTGGAAAAGCGGCTGCCTGGCGCCACCAAAGCGATGTGTTGTGGCTTAATTCGCTTCCCCGCTCAACCAGCGTCACAATGCGTGAATGTGGTTGGTATTCCCATCGACAAGCGGAGTCATGGGGCTTTCGTTGGCTGTGGCTTGCATCTGTAGCGTTATTGTCGCAAGCTCATTGGGTAGGGTTCTCGCCATGGTCGTCTGGCGAAATACGATACGAAATACGGTGCGACGGCAGTCGGGCGCTAGGCTTTCACTCGAGAGGGGAGCTCTTGCTGTGTAAATAAGGCTGAGAACTTCGATGCATCGAATAGTATAAGATGATTGTCCCGCAGGGGTTAATATTGCACGGTAGCTTCCTATCACATTGGTATTCCATCAATTTCTGGCACATTTCCTGCGATCCATTTGACACATACAACTGGATCAAGACTCCATCACCACATCGCACACACACCAACACTATGGCTACGTCCCTGTATTCAGACCACGACGACAAGACCACCGCAATGCCCATGACTCGCCAACCTCGCCAGACAGGAGGCGAGATGGTGTCTTTTGACCACTTTTCGCAGGAGACCATTGTTCCTCTGAAAGATCTCACTCACTGGCCTAGAGCCGTTGTATGTCCGGCGTGTATGGAGCCATCCATCACGCGTGTTCGAGTCAAGATCTGCACTGGTACACAGTAAGAGCACCTGGCATTCAATCGCTGCACAAGATCAGTATTGACAACCCAACAGTCTAATGGCCATGCTGCTTTTTGTCTGCACAGTTGTCGGGAGTGTGATACCTTACGCTTCCAAGAATTTCAAGGACGTCGAGCACTACTGCTGTCGATGCAATCGCAGACTCGTTACGCATCACTTCCAGACTGGCACAGAGATTCATGTATTTTAGGCTGATGTGTTGTTGCTTGGTTGACGTGAGATGATGAAAGCGGAGCCCCTGTGACGAGGAAACTGTTCGATCTGGGGTGGATTGATGAGCTCAGAATGTAGACCAAGAAAATACGTCAAGATTCCCATGATAGGATAGGGTCTGTGGGAATTCATAGCACAATTATGAACGAATACCAAATGTATTTTTTTCTTCATATTTCCCTCTGTTATTTTCAGGATTAATGTCGTTTATGTGACGTTCTGACAAGACTCGAATCCTGCTCATGGGGGCGCGCGCTCAAAAGCGAAATACCGACTTACCACTGGCTCCCGTGCCCTAGAATTGGAAGCTTTAGAAGGCTCAGTGCTTAGGGAGTTAGCGCTGCTACTGCATTGGAAAGCTGGCCATAGGCTGGAACAAGCCGTGTTGGATTGATTTCTGGAACATTGGGGTGCCGCTGGGATGTCCCGGACATTTCTCGTCTTATTAGCCCCTGCAGTCATCTGCTGTGCTGGCAGGGCATTTCTGACGGACAATCAAGCGTGTGTCGGTCGTAAGGCTGCTGGTTGAACTCATCGCCATGATTCTCGGGGTGCGCCCGTGTCGCAGATCAGCAGGAAATGACACTTTGGCAATTTACTTAACTTACCTATCTATTCCATCTGCAATTGGGACACCTCTGGCAATTTTAAAAAATGGCCTTGACCTCCTTTTCGCTCAAGAGTCCCAACAGGAGATGACCGCGCGTCTTCGCCCACGCTTGGACTAAATAGAATGGCTTCTACGCGCCAGGGGTCGACTGGCGGGAGCTGTACCTGTACTTCGTACTCTTCGTGTCGCTAAAGATATCGAGCGTCAGGACTTGAACATGCTAATGCCAATTATTCTTGGCTATAAGCTTATTCTACACATTCCCCTAGAATCGCGCCTTACCCGTGCTTTGAGGGCACTCGGCCGGGAGGATTTGTGGCACTGCTGGGCAGTGAAGTGGCGCGGTGCCTACGAGACCTTTAATTAGCTCGTTTCACAAGCCTCGTAGGATCTCTGGCGTGGCTGTGCCCCACCTATCGCACCAACACGTAAAGTACTACGTAGTGCAGAGGATTGCGTAATGCAGTACGAGTCCGTATCACGAGACCGTAAGCCATCGCCAACGGGCAATTTTATTGGAAAGTACGGATGATTCTGCCTCTCGCACATGTAAAGCTCATCGGGGAGGAAAGCCACCGATTCATTGGGCCTGTAATGGTCGTGGTGTGTGTCGGACAGTGATATCTGGTAAGTGATTCTGTTTTAGGGCTGTCTGCGCTTGGCGCTTGGCGGCTGCTCTACACATGTGCTTCTCTGTACCTGACTCTAGGAAGTAATGTACTCTAACATGTCACTATAGATTGCTTTCGATCGTTACTGATCGGTTACTAATCATTGCTACTCTATCACCCCACCTCACAACATGATTCAATGGTGGAAAGATGAGGCAACCAGCAACAGCACGTGGGCCAACGTCCTGCATCCCCGACGGAACACGCTGAGACTTTTCTCAGTCTTCATCCTCTTCGCCGTCGTCTTGTCTCTATGGGAATTTTCGTCATACCCATCCTCACTCTACAAATACGTTGCTACTACGGTTGCCAGACCTCATGATCCTCAAGCCTCCGAGCCGTCAGCTTATGGGAGTGACGTCACGACTACCGCTACTCACGAGGCAATCGAAGCGTCAGCGTCATCACCAACCTACCACAATGCCTCAAACACTGCCATCACCTCTCAGAAGCCCCAGTCGACCGGTCCGGCTTCGGAGATGGTCAAGTTCTGGAGCCAATTGGCCAACGAACTATACGAGGCAGAGCCCGAAGGAGAGAAGATTACAGCCCCAAAGGCCCTTTCGCGAGATAAATTCGATCCGTTTGGCGCTACACCACAGACTGATACCGATGTTCTCAAATTGCCCGACGAGGAGTTTGAGTCGCTACAGCAAAACCACGCTGACTATGTGGCGGGCATTAAAAAGCTAGCTTCTAGCATTCCCTTCACAAAGAACTCTCGAGGCGTAGTCATGACGTCAAAGTCTGATAGTTTCGGCATTGCGGTCACAGCTATTCTCATGTTGCGGCATATCGGGTCGACACTCCCCGTTGAGCTGTTTCTCGACTCAACAAATGACAACGACCGACGGCTGTGTGAGCAATCACTAACAGACCTGCAAGTAACATGCTTGGATATGGATAATTTTCTTCGCTTGCCGGAATCTTCCAAATGGGAGACGCCAAGGCTAGAGAAGTATCAGTTCAAGGCCTTCTCCATCCTCTTTTCCAGCTTCCAGGAGGTCCTGTTCCTCGACGCCGACGCATTCCCCATCCGAAAACCAGACTATCTCTTCGACGTCGAACCTTACAAAAGCCGGGGTCTTGTTACCTGGCCAGACTTCTGGCTGCCCACCATATCGCCCCTTTTCTACGACATTGCGGGGGCTCCGATGCCAAATGTTACTCTCAAGTCACGAGCATCTGAATCAGGAGTAATGCTGTACAACAAGGCCAAACACGCCGACAGCTTGCTCTTAGCCCTGTATTACAACTTTTATGGGCCCAGGTTCTATTACCAGCTCCACTCACAAGGCGCTTGGGGATCAGGAGATAAGGAGACGTTTCTGCAAAGTGCCTTGGTGCTTGGAAATCCAGTGTGGCAAGTCAAGACCCCGCCACAAATGATCACGTCGGAGGGTATCAATTATGGCAGTGGAATATGGCAAGCGGATCCCGAGCAAGATATGATGCAGTATTTGGAGTCTATAGACTCAGAGGATGAAAATTCGGAAGAGAGTAACCCGGAGAAGAGGGACGAGGACGAGGTCAAGGTTACAAGTACAATGTTTGTTCACCTCAACAGAGTCAAGATCGACGCTCGACGTCTGAATATCTTGGTAGCAGAAGTTTTCTCCAAGGAGAGCGATGGGGAATTGTCCAGGTTATGGGGGCCTGACAGTGACTCGGTGGTGGAGATGGCTGGCTATGATCTGGAGAAAGTCATCTGGGAGGAGATTATTAAAGCCAACTGCGAGCGGTCGCTATCGGAGGAATGCGACAGGATACGAGAATTTTATAGTAGAGTATTTACAAGATGAAAGTTGCATTCATATCTTCGGTGCTGCTTAGTGTTCAATCGAGTTTAGATACTGAATCTGGTGATTGTATTGATCTAGGAAGTCTCCGTCCACTGCTTTTCGGTGGGGGGCTCGAGTCATCTGACGAAAACCGGTGTCAGGATAACTCAGATGACTACTAATACCAAATGCCCTGGACATGGGTTACTTAAACTTTGCCCAAATGGCACAGTGGTCAATCTGACAGGGAATATCGATATATCAGAGAATGATGCAAACCCGGCCATTCCTCCGTTGCATGAACGTCAATCAAATAAGACGCCTATACGAGACCCCCTCTAACGAAGAGAGGGGACGTCCGAGAAAAGATCAATACTAGCATACGTACTTGAGACATACTTATTATCGAGCCTGGAGTATCAAAGAAGGTTGCGTGTGCGCAGCAGATCTAAGTATTAGGTATTCTGTCACGCGAGGAGCGAAGCAAAAATGCCTCACACCCAATACAAAATGTCGCTGATTGATGGATAAAGAAATGGTGGGGGTGGCTGTGTTGCTTATGCCCAAATACACCGCCCATATCAGGCTGAGAAGCTGACAGAATTCTCTCCCGTCAAGTTCGACTTTTCATCATCACAGTCTCTACCTCCCTGTGATGCTGGTAGTGGACTTGTTGAGCAACTATTCAGCCACTAAAAGACTCTGCAACGAAATCAAACCGAACGTCCCAGTACGCTTTGGCTCTTCTTTCATCTTCCTGAAGATTTCACGAAGTTGATCTAAGGGCTGAGATAACGCCAAGGAGACATCCGAGTTCCACGGAGGGCAGAAATACTGGCACTGAAAAGAGGGAAAAAATACATTCCGCCAAAGGGCGAACAGGCATCGGCAATTCTTCAGACCCAATGCTTTCAAATGGAGACTACACAGTCGGCTGGATATGTGCCATTACCGCCGAGCTTGTCGCTGCCCGAGCTTTCTTTGACGAACAGCATGAACAACCCAGAGAAGTTACACAAAACGACAACAACAATTATGTTCTAGGGAAGATCGGACCGCATAACGTCGTAATCGCCGTCTTACCTCAAGGCGAGTGCGGCCCATCCTCTGCTGCAACTGTTGCGAGAGACATGCTACACAGTTTTCCAAACATCCGCATTGGATTGATGGTCGGTGTCGGCGGTGGTGCCCCGAGCCCAAAGCATGATATACGCCTCGGGGACATTGTGGTCAGCAGTCGCGGCGATGGGAATGGCGGCGTGTTGCAATACGACTACGGCAAGACAATCCAGAACAGTTCTTTCGTGGAAACAGGCTTTTTGAACCAGCCGCCACAGTCATTATTGACCGCAGTAAACACCCTCGAGGCTACATATGAGATGCAGGGCCATCAACTTGACAGTGATGTTGAGATGGCATTGAAGAACATCAAGAGGCGAAAGAAATACTGTCGCCCCCACGCAAGCACCGACAGGCTGTTCCGTCCCTCTTTCACACATCCCCAGAACTCTTTTGCAACCTGCAGTCAAGTTTGCAGCGACGACTTAACCCACCTGCTGACCCGGACCGCACGGGACGAGGATGAAAACAACCCTATGATTCACTATGGATTGATCGCTTCTGCAAGCACTCTGATGGAGGATGCCATCATTCGGGATACCCTCGCCGCAGAAAGGAATGTCCTCTGCTTCGAGAGGGAGGCCGCAGGCCTGATGAACCACTTCCCATGTTTGGTGATCCGCGGAATATGCCATTATTCTGATACGCACAAGAACGAAGACTGGGAAGGATTTGCAGCTATGATGGCGGCGGCTTATGCAAAGGACCTTCTGCGTCAGATCCCACCTAAAAAGCTCGAGGCCGAGACGAGGATCGGGGAGCTTCTGTCTGATGGTTAGTTATTCTTGGGATTTTGATATGCCATTGTCGTTAATAATATATTAGTTCTTAACAAACTATCTACTACCGAGGCAAACGTGGAAACTGTCACATCCAGGCTGAAAAGACAAGAAGACTTCGAGATCCTGAATTGGCTCACTCCATTCGATTATGGACCCCAGCATAGCGACTTCTTGAAGAGGAGGCAGCAAGGAACCGGCAACTGGCTCTTAGACTCACCAAACTTTCAGACATGGCTCAACACCGATAAGCAGACGTTGTTCTGTCCAGGTATTCCAGGAGCGGGGAAGACAATTCTTACATCTGTTGTGATCGACCATCTCGGTTCACGATTCCCAAAGGGTTCCAATGTGGGTATCGCATACCTGTATTGTAATTTCCGGCGGCAACACGAGCAGACAATTGAACACTTCCTCGCGAGTCTTTTAAAGCAGTTGGTCCAGGAGCTGTCTTCCATACCCGAAGGTGTGAAAAGGCTTTATGACCATCATATGCATAAATTCACCCGGCCATCATGCACCGAACTTTCGGAGACCCTACTTTCTGTCCTTTCTGATTCCAAGATCTACACGAGAACTTTCATTATCATCGATGCCGTAGATGAATGTTCAAAATTAGTTGGATGCCAAAAACAACTCTTATCAGAAGTCTTTCGCTTGCGAAAAGGGACTCGGACGAATTTGTTTGCAACATCCAGATTCAGCGATGAGATTGCAGAGCGCTTCGATGGGGCCCAGTGTATGAAGATTCATGCAACCGAAGGAGATTTGGCAACATATCTCAATGAGCAAATGAAACAGCAGCCAGATGTTTTCGACAGGGATATCCGGGATGATGCAGTATCGAAAATAGTTGCAGCAGCTGATGGAATGTAAGTTATGCAATGTAACCGGACCGTGGTCGACCAAAGCTCACTATAGAATGTCAGGTTTCTACTGGCACAACTGCATATGAACACACTAATCGGCCTGCCTACGAAAGGAGATGTGAAGAACGCCTTGCGAAATCTGGCTAAGGGACAGGATGGATTAGATGAAACATACAAATTAGCGATGCAAAGGATTGAGGGCCAGGGTGTTGGCTATCGAGACCTCGCCATCAAGATCCTGTCATGGATTGTTCAGGCCGTAAGGCCCCTTTCTACTCTCGAACTACGACACGCCCTCGCGGTCAGACCGTCCACGAACAGGCTGGACCATGATTTCATCCCAGCCGTCGGAATCCTACAGTCTGTGTGCACTGGCTTGGTTACGGTCGATGAAGAAAGCGAAGTCATCCGACTGGTGCACTACACAACACAAGAATACTTCGAGAGAACTTGGTTAACATGGTTCCCGGATGCACACAAAGACTTGGCAATAGTCTGCGTAACATACCTCTCCTTTGACATCTTTGAGAGCGGGGTGTGCCAAACGGACGATGAACTCAAGAGAAGGTACCAGGAATATCCGCTCTTTGACTATGCTGCAATGTATTGGGCATATCATGCCGAAAAGCTTTTGGATTCACCACTAGAAGTGGTAGATTTTCTGGAGTGCAAAACGAAGGTACGGGCGTCTGGCCAGGTAATAATGGACCATAACTCTGAGTTCCGCTGGCACAAACTTTCCAGTCAAATAACAGGATTGCATTTGGCGGCATACTTCGGTGTGGAAAAAGCAGTCGAGCCTCTATTACGAACGCAGACTCATGAGTTGGACAGTGATGGCCAGACGCCACTGTTCTATGCGACTATGCACGAGAATATGGGAGTGGTGGAGTTGCTACTTGCCGACGGTGGCGCAAAGGTCAAAAACAGCGACGGTTGGACACCGCTGTGCTGGGCAGCTGAGAAAGGACACGAGGTGGTTGTTCAGTTGCTACTTGCGAAAGATGGTGTTGACGTGAACTTCAAGGACAGCCATAATGGGATGACAGCACTATTATATGCAGCCAAGCACGGGCACAAGGCGATTGTCCAACTGCTGCTTACCAAAGATGAGCTCGACGTTAACATTGAAGATGCAAAGGGTACTACAGCACTGTTATATGCTGTCCAAGAGGGGGACGAGGCTGTGGTCCAATTACTGCTCGGCAAACATGGCGTTGATGTGAATGCCGCGGACAAAGAAAGCTCCACACCACTGTTATGGGCGATCGAATTCAGGCACAGGGCCATTTACCAGCTACTACTCACCCACGGCGGCGTCGATGTCAACACCAAGTGGCAATCCGGCGTCGATGACGACACGGAGTGGCAAGACGGTTGGACGGCGCTGTTCTTCGCCGTTTTAAATGAGGATGAGGTGGCTGTCCAGCTGCTACTCGCAATAGACGGAGTTGACGTCAACGCCAAGTCCAGCCTAGGCTTGACGCCGCTATCGTGTGCAGCTTCATGGGGCAACAAGGAGATTGTCCAGTTGCTACTTGCGAAAGACGGGGTGGACATTAACGCTACGAACGACGAAGGTTGGACGCCGCTGTTGTATGCAGTCTCAAACCGCAACGAGGAGATTGTCCAGTTGCTGCTTGCAAATGACGGGGTGGATATTAACGCTAAAGACGGTGACGGCTGGAGTCCGCTATTGTGGGCAGCGCGCCATGGGGACGTGGTGGTGGCTCGGCTTTTACTCTCCAAAGATGGGATCGATGTCGAACCCGAGGACAATGATGGCAAGACACCGCTATCACATGCGGCCATGAGGGGTCACGAGGAGATCGTCGAGTTGCTGAAGCCTCGGGCTATCTGAGGGTTTGGATTGGAGTTGGATTGAATATCGATGGCTACCTTGGTGGGCGGGCAACTCCTCTTTAGCCAACTGTTTGAATGGTAGAATGTGTGTTAGTTCTGATTGACAACAAGTTTCAGACCCGGCTATGTTAGGGCTATGGAAGGTTGGGAAAAGATGCATGAGAAAGACAAAGAAGGGGCTGGATCCGCTTGCTAGTTGGACCGGCAAGGTTAATGTAGTGTATTGATACTGGCAACCGGCGTGTTGAGAAATCCTGGTCGGGGCAGTCGGTCTTTTCCACCAGTGGAATGTATTCTACAAAGTTGCTGCTTGCAGGTTGCTGGTTAAGTTCAACGGCGTTTTGCGGTAGTCGTATTAGCAGATCATTGGAATTGATATAGTAAAACCTCTTATGGAGGCAGAAAATGCCTTTGTGCTGTGACCGGGATGCCAGTGTGTGCCACATGTGCGTGTGCAGGATTTAGAGCTCACCGGGGCATTTGGTCTTACTCTCAAGCCAAAGAGGCCGATATCTAGTTGAATCCTTGCCTCCCCTCCAGGTCTAGAAGGCCGACTTAACCAGGCCCTAGCTTTTATTCTCATATAGGTGCAGTAGGCTGAGCCTCTAGTAGGTCAAGGAGGATGCAACCTTACTATTTCATTCGATGCTCCGATGCCCTGATGCCCTGTTAAGATCTGATTCGCAGTGCTGAACACCACTGATATACTTCGCCAGCTCTTAGATTGGAGCTGGAACTATTGGCAGGTATTTAAATTGGCTGCAAACTCTACATCGTGTCCTAGAACAACCAGTTGCGCGAAATCTAGCAGACAGTCTCACCACTTTCTCATTAAACTTTTATGAAGCGTCCCAAGCGACATAATTGGTAGAAAGAGGGGTTAGAGAGGCATATTAATATTATACACAAAGAAACTGGCCCGCAAATAGAAGCCCTCCTAAGATTTCACAAGATCCTCCACGTCAGACCCCGTCCTTCGACATCGCCCGAGCGAAGACTCTTTCTGGCTCCTGGGTTGTCTCCACAAGAACTTTTTCTCGGAGGATCCGAGAGAAATGACTGTCAAAACAATCACAGCTCATAATATAAAAACTGTCAATGCCGAGAATATCCTCAAACTAACGCATTTCGCAACCGACCTCAAGCCCTGGGTTACGATCTTCACCATTTTCAATCGGTAGGAGCAGACTGTTCTTGTAACGGAGCAGAAATGGCTTCACGAGACATGCATAGGGGTGGCTGAAGAGCCGATAAGTCCGGAATGTTTGCAAATATCTGTTGCGCTGGAATGGTCTTGCGGCTAGTCACGAGGAAGTCAAAAAGTTATAAAACAATTTTTTTTTTTAATTTTTTGTCGCAGCTACTAAAGGAGTGTGGGTAGTTGAAGGTCAATCCAAGCGTCCTTGGTCCGCCTAATTACAACTGAAAACAAAAACAGATTCCGCGCCCCAACTGCTGTCTAAACCCCCGCAGTAAAACTTTTGTTGCCCCTGAGCCTATTTGAAGCACATCTTCAGGTCTAGAAATCCCGGAGAGTTGCTGGCATTGACCTCAGGCTCCATTTAAGGAGTTTAGTCGAAGTAGACCTTGGCGGTGCCGAATGCGGCGCAGACCTGGGTGCCACCATTCTTCTGTATTTAGTAGTTAGCATTTTGATCTTTAGAAAGCCGAAGCTCCAGGATAGTGAATGCCGAAGCAGTTCTGTTATCACTTACGCCCTGGTTGATCTGGTTGCAGCACACAACGATGCTGTTGCATTGGTTCTCGAGCTTGGAGCAGTGGACATCGCCGCCGCTGCTATAGTCACCAGTAGAGGTGGAGCAGCAGTAAGGAGCGCCGCCGCTGCACGTGGCGTACTGAATGGCCTGGTTGGTCGGGGGCTTGGGAGCCTTGGGAGCCTTGGGGGGGGGAGGAGGAGCGTAGCCGGGAGCAGCGAGAGCGCCAGTGGCGGCGATGGCAAGAGCGATGATGGCGGTGAACTGCATGTTGGCTGTTGAAAGGTGTTTTGGTCTCGAAGGAGATGAGTAGATGGTTGTTTGGTTGGTGAGGTTGTTTGTTGAATGTGAGTGTGAGTGTGAGAGTGATGAGAATGAGAAAGCTGGGAGGGAGATACCCTTCTTATAGCTTTTTCCACCCCAGATTTGACTTGCAACGATGTTTACAATCACGAGAGGCCAACATTTGACACTAGCTAACACAAAGCCGGTCTGAGACCTCGAGAGGCTGGTTCCTGCGAGATCCCAGCCCCTGACTTCAGCTCATGTGAAGATGTCCAAGCTGTGAGGCATCGGCCATTGAGGCTGACTTCTCATTCGAGATACTCTAAGACCGCTCCAGGCCTGTTCATACGAGAGACTAGCCCTTGACACCAACCAAATCCAGAGGTGTTGCAGCTGCAAGAGGCCAACTCTGGAGGCTGAGCACATTCAAAGTTGGTCCGAGACCAGGAAAGACCAATTCTCGGCGTCGACTATCGATGCAAGAATGGTCTAAGACCGCCAGAGACCAATAGTTGATGCTGGCTTCCAACGCAACGAGGGTCTAAGACCGTGATAGACCAGTTCTCGGCGTCGGCTATGCATGCAACAATGGTCTGAGACCGTGAAAGACCAGTCTAAGACGCCCCTTTCTGCATCTGGACTCTGCATCTTGAAACTATTGAACCTTCTTGCAATATCTACGCTGAGATCATGACATTATGCTGACGCTTTCGTTACATGGTGGCACTGGGCGGCAGTACAGTTTGCGGTTCCTGACGCTATTTTAAGCCCACAGACAATGTTGCGGGAACTCGCTCCTGGTACTACAATCCCTGCATCTGGCCACCGAGATCCGGAGCTGTTGAACTCTCTTGTCGTACCTGCTGCTATTCTAAACCTATGCATGATGTTGTGGGAACTCTCACCCCATACTGGGCGTTTCTCTCAGCATTTACTAACCGACGTTTGGAGCTATTGAACTCTTTTTTCGTTCCTAACGCTATTCTTAACACATTTATGATGCTACGCAATCTCCACAATAAGCCAATTGAATACGTTTGCCACATTCGTCGACATCATTCGACGACCAACTAAGGGTCTGTGTCCAGTTGGTCCGGGCGAATAGATAGCTGGAGACACCTCAATATCAGAAACTTCGTCTAGACACAGTCTATGAAGTAGGTTCGTCGGCCCCGGCAAGGCGAGAGCCGATGAGGCGATGACGAAGACGTTACAGCACACGTGGGGTGGTGGCGATATGGATATGGCTGTGGCCGATGTTCCGATGCTAGTCTCGCTCAGCCACGCATTGTTTCAGCTGGCCGCCGATTCTCAACAATTGAGCAAGTTAGCTATGATGCAAAATGATGTAATAAAAAGTCATTGCCGGCAGTTGAAGGCGTTCAACTTTTTCAAGGCACTAGGCTTCCACCGGTTGGCTTTGTTTTGGACTTTATACTCATCCTTGCACCTAAACAACAAATACAAAGCTGTGAGGGATTCTTTATTGACATAAAAGCCGCATCCTCTCTGCACAATTTGCCACTTCTAGACACTTTAGTTTCCATCTTCACTCAACCTTATTTCTCCATTCTATCTCTGGAACTTCCCGTCACTACACACTCAGTCCACTTCCACTCCACTGCCACCGCAATCATGCACTTCCTCAACATCATTTGCAGTTTTGTCTTCTTGCAGGGCGTCGTGGCGTCTCCTGCTGCAGGCCCAGAGCCAGCCCCGGAGGTTCTTCAGCCTCGATCCGTGGAGCGCAGAATGCCAACTGCCATGGACATTCCGTTCCCTCGGTTCCCCGCCCGGAACCATCACTACAATCCCTATGGTCAGTTATCAAGGTCAGAAGGCGCGCACTACGCTGAACTAACGCGGCATCGCAGGCGGAAAAGGAGGAGGCAAGGGAGGACACAAAGGAGGAGACAAAGGCAAAGACTGCGCGCCGACCACCACACAGACAAACGCATGCAGTGCGGGAAATCCTTACTGCTGTTCCAGCGACGGCAAGGGTGGTGAGTAATGTTGCTTCGCCATTGAACATCTAGCAATTGTCTGACAGTTTTCTGTAGGTCAGGTTTGCCAGAACACTACTGCGTGCCAGCAGACTGTCATTTGCTGCAACAACAACAATGGCGTAAGTGATATTGATCCCTCGCCATCTGCATCATGGGTTCTCACTAACATGAATAGTTCCAAATCTGCATTGGAGACATGGACTTCAACCAGCCCATCACCATCAACATTTATAATGACTAAAATGTCATGCCATTCAACCGATCTCCAATTTCGATTAATTTCGGACTGTACCGTAGCAGGATGGGGGGTATGATACCGTGGGGTCGTGGATAGTTGGCGGGTTCGCTTTGGAGGGGGTCTTGCAATATACAAGTAACTATTTTGGGTAGTCTTGTAGTCAATGTCATAATACAATCCCTCTTCCATGACTAAATTCCACTAATTGCTTTGCCTGCGACTGGGCATTTTGTGATTTGAGTTCGCGGTCTAAGATGTTACTATCGCTTTGCATTCTCAGTGCCATATTCCATGCAGAACAATTGGGGAAGGATAAAGATGATGTTGCTGGGACATGAGCTTCCAGAGACGATACCACAAGCCCCAAGCCCCTGAAAAGATTTTCTCGCTAGTGCAGCCTTATGGTGGTAAGCCACAATAAAGGTGTGATGCTTAGCTCCAACGGAAGTCGGTCATCAGCTCAGCCTTAACTCGTATTGTGTTCAGCTCAGCTCTTGTTGAGGCGCACGGCACCATATCGATACACTAGTGGTGCAGGGGCGACTTCTCACAATTTCGCCGCTACACTTCAGCCCGAAGCCGAATACCTAGATCAGTAACCGTGACGTCAATGACGATCATTCGTTGTCACATTGAGGTATCTTGTATGAGGCATCTAACGATGAATTGGGAGAAGGTGAATCTAGACTGCAGCCTGTCGGAAATTAGATGCACAACCTCGCAGAATGTGTTTGCATATGGAGCCATTCAACAACTCACCAGGCTATTTCGGGCACCCAAGGTGACATTAGAAATCGATCCCGAGGAAAACCAGGTGATCGACGAGGTCAAGCTTTTGCTAGTCCCGGCCTGGTCCTTCTAGCACTCATACATTTTGCGGGGTAAGTAACATATCGATACCCTGTGAAATGCGGGTTGGAGTTGAGGCTTGAGATGCTTCACCGTTGCAGTGGCACTGGCAGGAAATGCCGTGTTGGGGCAGCACCATTCTGACCGCAGAGGCGTTTGAACTTAGATAGTTGCAACAGCCGTTGCAACGTCGGGCCACGGCTGATGGTCTGGAAATAGTTGAGACGCCACTCATCATTCCAGCAGCCGCTAATTGGGCGGTTCCTGGGGGCGGCACACCACCACCGGCTCGCTCTGTCCGAGCAATCGCCGGATCCGGATAGCTTCAAACCAGCCGTTGGGGATTGCGGAGTGTAACAGCACGGCCGTGACGCATCATGCCAGCCTTGTTCCTGACTAGCTGCAACCTAGGGTCGCAAAGGCGGCCCAACCTCTCGGGCTGCGGCAAAAGGAGAGGCTCGGAGCATTTACGGGAAGATTTATGAACCGCAGTGGCGGAGCATTATTTAGCGTCCATGAATAACAGGGCTGGAGTGAGTCTGAGGGTATTCTATGTAACACGGTGCTATGATAGCATCCCTCGCACATGTTGTCCGGCCGAGTACGGAGACGGACCAGGCCCAATGCCGTCTCGTAACTTTACATTTTACGCCATCGAAAAATTCAGCTCTCTCCATGTTGAAGCGGTGTAGCGCACTGCGGCAGTTTGTGGGAGCAACCCGCCTGCTAAAGATCAGGTTAGGTCATTTCCTCGCAAAACACCGAGGTAGTACCCGTTGACTACCTCCGCCGAGCGGACCACGTGAACACCTCAAGTTCGCTAACTATGGACTGACAAAGTTTAACATAGGGCGGGGGAGTTACCGTTGGTGCTAGAAACAGGAAACGGTTTGTGGCATACGACGCATTGCGAGATAGCCTTACTTTGATCCCGAGATGGTATCGTCTTCCTTACTCACCACTGCATTTTAAAGTCCAGGCCAGTGATTCTACTACAAGGGACCAACCTCCCGGTATGGAGAGTTTGGCTAGTGATACTCTTGCTCAGCTGAAGTCTCCGGATGTTGTGCTCCGCTGGGGGCAAATTCATCAAACCTGAACCAGTTTCTGAAGTATCACGACTTTCAAATACCCTGGACCGTTCACAATTCACTATACGTTCCAGGTCCATCTATGAGACTATGCACAAATTGACATGGACTTGTCTTCTGATGTATTTACGGAACCAGTGACACGGCAAATCCCGTCTCAGCTCGAGACATAGTTTGCTGATCCGCGCAATGACCTGCTACTACAGCGAGAATACATCGGGACCACGTCCAACATACTATGACGTGATGTTTTCTACGATTCCTCATCCATGCCCAAATCAGGAGAAATATTGCGATCATGACTAGTCGAGATGAGTTCTGTCGCCCTCGCTCTCTCGCACCAAGATAGGTAAAGTGGATTTGATGGTGTTGTGAGCGCACCTATCAAGTCATAGAAAATGATCGTCGGTGGGTACCACACAAGCAGCCTACCCTAGACTTGTAAACATGATGAGATTTCTGCTTCAACAAACGGTGACCGACGATAATCAGGATAATCCATCCAGTTATCGCGGCTGTGATGACCTGATTAGTCCTGGGCCGTGTGTATTAATCGAAATTTGGTCAAGCTTGTTCATCAAGATTCAACAGGGAACAGAAGACATTTAAAATGATCTCGTACATGACACCAACTTAATCTTCCCGCTTCAATTAAACGTATCCCGCTCTTTTCAATAATTGATTCGGCAGTTACCGCCTGTGAACCGAAAGTCCTCAAGATGACAAGGATGTGGTCACCGTTTCCTGAATTCAACAACGAGAATCATGTTGAGTACGTCGTCATCTTTGCCGAACTTCTCATTCCTGGGCGCGGAGATCCCATTCCCAGAGGCGCGGTGGGCATCTCCACCAAAGATGGTTCAATCTATTATGTTGGCCCGCAATCGAAGCTGCCACAAGCGCTCCAGTCAACGCCCCCAACACATGTCAACTGTCTTCTCCCCGGGCTCTGGGATTGCCACACCCATTTCGCGGGGACTCTCCAGGCCGATTTCCCAGCCTTTGTCCAGACCCACCCGGCTGCTTGCGGTGCAGCTATAGCACGAGGGTTTTACGATACGCTCATGGCTGGATTTACCAGCGTGCGAGATGTAGGGTCGTTCGCTATTGAAGCCTATAGTGCCGTCAAGGCTGGCTTAATTCTCGGGCCTACTGTCTTCAGCGCTGGCGGCGCAATTGGTATCACTGGCGGGAGCTGCGACGCCGTCACGTTGCCTACGGACTGGATGTATGGACGACAGGGAGTCCAACATCACAACCAATGGCCCGGCATCAGTACGTTGGTCCTGGCGGATGGAGTGGACGAGTGCCGGCGAGCTGTACGTTTGCAGATCCGCCGTGGAGCATCGTGCATCAAAGTCGTCACGACGGGAGGCGTCATGAGCACTGCGGACAATCCAGAATACCGCCAGTATTCAGATGCCGAGCTTGAAGCTGTCATCGACGAGGCTACATTGCAGGGTCGAGCTGTTGCGGCTCATGCCCATGGAAAAGCGGGTATAATGGCCTCCATCAAGCTCGGCGCTTCCACAATCGAACATGGCAGCTACCTAGATGAAGAAGCAGCAGAGCTGATGCGACAAAAGGGAGTGACGCTGGTTTCTACGCGACATATCGTTGAGGCTGGGCTTAGCCGCCTTGACAAGATGCCACCGGAGACCAGCGCCAAAATGGTCGCCATTGCAGGGAAACATCTTGACGCCTATCGAATTGCGGTACGGACCGGCGTTAAAATTGCCCTCGGAACAGATATTTGCTCCTCAGACCCCAAGGAAACGATTAGCCACGGCAACAACGGCCATGAGCTGGTGTGGGCTGTCAGAAAGGCTGGAATGACACCACTCGGCGCCATCGAAGCAGCCACAGCTAACTCGGCCGAGACACTCGGTCTCCAGGCTCCCAAGAAGGGCATCATCAAGGAAGGTTGGGACGCTGACATGATTGCGCTCGACGAGAACCCGCTGGAGAATATTGACGTTTTCGCGAAACCTGAAAACATCAAGTACGTCTGGCAAGGCGGGAAGCAAGTCAAATCGCCCCAAGCAAGTCATTGGCCTCCGCCCACTTCAGAGACAAATGGCTGGTCGATGGTGGATAAGCACGAATGTGTTGGGTGCCAGGTGTCGGGGCTTTAATACTGGAAAATGCGTTGACAAGGGTGACTGGGTTACCTTGTATGTATTTATTTATGGTGCGTGTTAATTAAATAGATAGAGAATCACCTGTGCCGTAATTCCTTCATCTCTATGGCGTGATGGGCATTGTTGAGCGAAGGCCACGACCGCCTACGACTGATGTAGCCTCGGGAAGCTGGGGACCTCATACAAGCCTCAATCTTCTCGCACTAGCTAGCTCGTCATGCATCATAATACACTTCTTTGGCCTCCCGACAGGAATTACGCCTGTTGAGACCTGTACGGCTGTTCAATTTGAGTGCCATCAATACAAGTACATAATAATATGCGACTAATGTGCAGAGGCCGGTATGGAACTGTTTTCACCCATGTGAGTGACCCATTGGATTCTGTGGACTCTCCCCTTTCAGGTGGACTGGGGCGTTCTCGTTGACCTATTCGGGTATCAATAACCGCCGTGCTACATGAACCGTGTGGGGATACTTGCTCCGGCCCACCATTGGTGTTGGATTATTACGATTGGGAGTATTTAGTGATCTTTAATTTTGCCATTCACACATTGAGAAAAACGCTGAGAATTTATTCTCTAACAATTTTACTGCCTGAATATGAGCGGATCCACGCAAACCAGTGGCGCCTATGGGCCTTCTGGTCGCGCACTGGAAACATACAAACACGGCAAAGCCTGGGATCTCATGAACCAGGCCAAGCAATATCCGGCATACGATCCAAACACCTGCCCTGATGGCTTTATAAATTTGTCTGGCGCGCTGAATATTCTGATGCGGGATTGGCTGAAGGACTATTGTGACCAAAATATGAAGAATATTCAGATTTCCCAAGGTGAGTCGCTCCTCAACATCAGGGCCGTGTCGCTTTTTCGCTTTCTCTTTCACGACTCTCCGGCTCATACAATTTATGCAACCAAAGTCCTATCTTATGGTAGCATATCGGGTGGACCTCAGCTTCAGAGCGCGATGGCTGCATTCTTCAACCACTTTTTTCACCCCAGCAGCCCAGTTGAGCCAGCACAGATTGTGGCAACGAATGGTGTCACGTCCATGATCGACCTTGTAGCCTGGACTCTTTGCGATCCTGGTGATGCCGTTTTGTACTTGGCGCCAACCTTCTACATGCTGGACTACGACCTAGCATCGCGGAACGGTATTGTCGGTGTGCCCGTCTCTACAACGATGCTTGATAATCCGTTCGGTGGTGACGACGAGGACATCCGTAAGTTGGTCGAAGAACTGCAGAAATCAGCAGACTCAACTGCAGCAAAAGGCTTTCCGCCGCGAATTCTGTTCCTTTGTAATCCTGCAAATCCCCAAGGCCGCTGTTACTCTGCCAAGGCTCTCGCAGCGCTCGCTGGATTCTGTGCAGGTCGTCGGATGCATCTCGTCGTCGACGAGATATATGCCCTCTCCCACTTCGGCGATGAGCCTTTTTCTTCAGTTCTGGCCATCGAAGACGACAAAGAAGCGGGAGTTGACATCAAGCAAATGGTTCATGGCATTTATGGTCTGAGTAAAGACTTTGACATGGGCGGCGTTCGCATGGGATTCTTGATCTCGCGAAACACTGCATTCGTGGATGCGATCAAGAGAGTAACGTGTGTCTACCATGTTTCGAATTTTCTGATGTTCGATTGCTCATCTGTTTGCATTAGTTGGTTCACGTGGATCACCGCTTTCTCCGAGACCTTTGTTACCAATTTCTTCAGCCAGCTCAACCTTGTACAAGAATACGTGTCCATCTACCAAAGCCGTCTCGGTGAGGCATATTCCAGGACACACGAGGCCCTCGTCAAAAATGATATTCCATTCCAGCCAGCTACTTCTGGGCTGTTTGTTGTGATAGATCTTAGTCCGTGGATTGGATACTTCGACGGGCCCGATAATGCGGAAAATCCAGCCGAGACTCGCGAGGTGCAGCTTTGCAACTGGCTCCTGGAGGGGGGTGTCTTTTTAAATCCGGGACAGGTAAGTGCCTCAACACAAGGGCTTGTACCTTACTGATAACCTTCAACATCCATCCTCGTTTAAACGTTCATGCTAAGACCAAAACATTAGTTTGCCTTTTCCGATAAGCCAGGGCAGTTCCGATTGGTATTCACGGAAGTACCCATCGAGACTGTTATCCTCGCGGTAGAAAGAATTCGGCTGTCCCTGGACAAGCTACAGAACGGCTCGTTGCTTAAAAACATGTCGCAGTTCGAGAATAAGAGTGGTCACGTAAAATTGGACGATCAAACAACGTTGTGCGATTCTGAACGTGTTCAAGACGAAAACTTCGATCATAAAAAGTCGGTTCCAGTGGAAGGGGGTGAGAAGGGACTGAGAAGGTTTCGATTAGTGTGGCAGAAACTGAATTGCATACAGTAGAATGTACCAAGAAAGGTGATCTTGATGTTTGCTTTAGCACTTGTGTGGTCTATTTCATATTACTGCCAAGTATATTTAAGATAATTAAGCACTTCTAGATTCCCACTGCATATTTATAAAAAATAGCGACATGCTTATCTATGTTTGTATGCCCCTGTCTTGGAAGACATTCATAATCAGTCTTTTACATGTTGGGTGGTAGAAGTCTTTGTATTTGTTGAATGTTTGGACCGCAAACTTCTCGTCTAAATCGATAAGCTCCTCGAATCTATTTGTATATGAGTCTTCTGGTTTTGCTTTGAAATCTGAATGGAAGGGTGCAGCGATGTGAACATACAGTGGTCTTACGAACTTCATTCGTCCAGTTTCTCCCAAAACATTCGCCGTCAGTTGCAACGAGTCTCGATCGCCGGCCCGCAGGGCAACCCGGAGATAACGAGACAAGACCTCGAGGTTCTTGGAATGGAGTAGCCCATATGTAGAGCCTAGTAACTCGACATAGGCCTGGGGGATTGGATCAGACCCGGCAATGAGTTGGTCTAAGAAAACCAGCTGCTGGCCAACAATCCAGCCATCCACATCGGCGGCAGAAGGTTGAAACGCCGAGACTGCGGAAAGAGACTGCCATTTTGCCGTCAACTGGATGCAATGATCATAAAGCTTGGATTTGAAGTTGGGCGTTGGGGGAGCACCGGGTTCATGAAGCCACATGTTCCAATCAACAGAGGCCAGCGCCTCAGACGCTTCGTCGTCAGCTTCGAAAAAGTCCTGCAGGCACTTCGTGAAGGCCTCCGAGTCCACCGCCTTTCGTGAGAATGATTTGAAGTACTAATTGGATCCGTTAGTTTCCTTTCCAAGATGGATTTTGATTTCTTCCAGACGTGGAACATACGTGCCGGGCAAACACAAGCCACTTCTCTCTCCCAACGGTCTTTTCCAAATGACATAGGAATGTATACCCCTTTTCGTATGATATTTTGGACATGACATCATCAGGTCGTTGCCCATCAAATTGCATCACCAGGCTTGTGAATTTGCTCTCATTGCCACCGTATGACTCGATTGCGTAGAGAAGCTCTTGCCAGCCGACCAATGCCTGGAATGTCTCCTCATCTTCGCCGCGCAACTTGCGGATGATATATCGCTCGATGAAGACAGTCCAGCCCTCGTTGAGCCAAAAGTGCTCCCACGAGGCGTTGGTCACTAAGTTGCCGCTGAAGCTGTGGGCGAACTCGTGCGCGACGATGTGCACATTTTGCCGGTCTCCTGAAATAACGGTCGCACTGTAAAAGTTGAAGATGGGGTTTTCCATCCCACCTAAGTGGAAAGACTTTGGAAGCACAACAAGGTTGTACAAGGGCCAAGGATACTCGAAAAGTAGTTCCTAACGTAATTGGCATTAGTATGGTCCTCCTTGTGAAGGAATGCACGTGAAAGAAACACTTACTTCTGCTGCTTGAATTATTCCTTCTAGATCTGGCTGTAGCTCTGCCTTGCATGCGTCCAGATGACCCGGAGTGCAATAGATGTAGCTTCTGGGACTAATTTGGTCGCTGACAAAATTACTAAATTCTAGTTATTAGAAAGAACCCCCACAGTCAGTGTAACAGAAAGCATACCCGCTGGCGACAGAGAAGAGGTAATTAGATATCGGAATGTCCTGAATGAAGGTGTATATTTTCGATTCAGGAGTGCCTTCAACTGCGTGGTAGATAGGATCTTGAGCCGGACACCCACTTGCCACAACTGGAAATATGGAGTGAACATGAATGCCGAATGTGGATTTCACAGAGGGTGTGTCCTGGCATGGAAATATTGATCGGGCATGGACGGGCTCGCACTGAGAGACTATACAAACAACAGGTCAGCACGTTTTCCGTGAAAATTGGATGAGAACACTGACAAACAAAAGGATATTTTCCGTCATCAGTCTGTTCAGGACTAAACCATTGAAGGCCAGTAGTCTCTGGGGTCGTCTCGAAGTCAACCTAAATGATGTCAGTCTTCGTGTACGAGTATTATTACCCAAGTGATCCGGGGGATACTCACATCCAGTTTAATGACTTCTTCATACCTGACAGGATTTTGAAGGTAAATGTGCAGAGGGCTTCCGTTAGGCTCCGACCGGGGTTTAAGCTCCCATTCAGTGGGATTGCCATTGATAGCGACCCGCGAGATGTTGAGATAGCTTGTGTCAAGCACGACTTGATTCAAGTCTTCCACGCATCTCGACTTTAACGTCAACGCGGTAGAACCGGCAATGATTTGCTGATCGAAATTGATGGCGAGTGTGACGACCGTGTGCTCCGTCACGACCTCCTTGAAGTTGGAGCTAGTGTGGATGTCGTCGTACTGCGGCTGCGAAGCCATCTGAGCTGGAGAGGACATACTGCGGATAGTTCTGGCGCTGTACACAGACGAAGGGCTTCCCTTTTTGACCTTTGACGGGGGCCAGGCCTAACTGAAGATTCTTGTGATGAGGTTGGTGATGCCAGAATCTGTGGAGATGCTCGCTCCATATGTCCCTTCATAGCCTAGTCAGTGGGTTGACCCCACAAACAATCGGTTATGCCGGAGTCTTGTCCGCTAAACCGAAGATGGTGTTTTTGGACGATTCACGATAGCTACTGTCTTATCTACAGTGGGCCATTAAGTTTGAATGGCTTCCCTTGCAACAACGCTAACAACGACTGCTTATCTGGTGCGTACCTGTGATAGTTACTCCAGCTAACGTCTCCAGGATGTTTATCTCGACAAGCTGGCATGCGACGCCTTGGGAATTAAGATGTGGTTTGTGTCGAGATCGATTAAATGACCGCGTACATCCAACACCCACCGATGAGGTTCCAGAATCGTCGCAACAGCACGCAATCATCATGTCAGGAAAGACGTCCAAGTCCGATCATGTCGGATCCAAACCTTCAATGCATTTGGAGGTAGATGGCATTCGCGGCTCTGTCGACATTGAGGACAGCACTTCTCATGCCTTCATTGATGTCCAAGACATCTTCCTGCCATTCCCAACCGATGATGACGACAACGTACTCCAAGATGAGACTGACATTTTGCGAATTCGAAGCATCTTCGTTGGTGTCCTTCTCGGTGCAGTTGTCAATGCATCCAACGTCTATCTTGGTTGGTTTATCTCATAGTCTACTTCTAGACCGCATACTTACATCGGGTATAGGTCTCAAGACTGGTCTTACATTCCCTGCCAGTCTCTTTGGTTCCATCTTGGGTTTCGCAATCATCAAGACAGTTAGCAGGATGGTGACCGAAAGCTTTCCCGTTCTCGGTGGCAAGTTCGGTCCTAAAGAGAACAACATCATCCAGACTAGTGCCACAGCTGCTGGTGGGCTGGGCACAGTCTTCACCAGTGCCATTCCTGCTCTTTACCAGATGGAGCTTCTGAGCAACCCGAAAGAGGACTATGGAAAGATCGCCTGCTTTACTTTGGGCACTGCCTACGTCGGGTACTTCTTCGCAACTCCTTGTATGTAACTCCTCTCGTTATCAAAACTTGCGATATTATCCCCCAAAGTGTCACGTTTTCTTCTAATGCTACTTTCCAAATAGTAAGAAACCTCTTCATCGTTCAACTGGCAAGACAGCTACGACTCGTTTTCCCCACGTCTACGGCCACAGCCACTACGATTCGTTCAATTCATATTGCCTCGGCGGGTGCGAATGAAGCCATGAAGAAAGTCAAGTTCCTCTTCATTGCTTTTGTCGCTGCTTTTGTCCTTCGAACGGCATCGTTCTTCGCAACCGGTCTGCTCTGGGATTGGCACATCTTTACCTGGTTCTTCATCTGGGGTAACTACAACAATTCAGCCATCTTTGTGGAGAACTGGGCATGGTTCATTGAGTGGACGCCTGCGGTGATTGGTTCTGGTATGATGGTCGGTATGAATACAGCCATGTCTATGTTCGCCGGTACAGTTGTCAGCTGGGCCATCATTGGACCCGTACTCGTCCGGACAGGCGCTGCCTCTGGGCTGTTGATTATGGGAGAGGGTGACACTGGGCCGTGGAAGGACTACACGACTTATTTCAGCATGAGTCTGCAGGATCCAGTCCACAACCCAAGCCCTCGATACTGGCTATTGTGGCCGTAAGTCATCCCTGAACTTCGATAAACGCTGGTACATGGTTCTGGGTTAGCTAATTATCTTTTCAGGGGTGTTCTTCTCATGATTGTCGTATCTATCGCAGAGATGCTATGTCAGTATCGCGTGTTGCAATATGCTGCACTTGCGACTGCTCAAGAGCTTACCAAGGCCATCATCGCCGGGCTCAATTTGGTTGGGTTTAACTCCCAGTATCTGGCTAAATTTGTGGCGCGCCAGGACCAGCACAATATGGAAGAGGAAGTTCCGGACCACCATTGTATCAAGACGTGGATGTGGAGTTCGGGATTGATTCTGTCCATCGTTGTCACGGCCATTAGCTGCGGCCTGCAGTGGAACGTACCTGTATCTATCACTGTCATCTCCGTCGTTTTGGCTATGATTTTCACACAAGTTGCCATTCTCAGCACTGGCATGACCGACATGACACCGCTCACAGCCGTGTCGAAGTCGTCGCAGCTAATCCTTGGCGGCGTCACCCGAAACGACGGATATGCCCTCCACAAGTCCCAGCTTATTAACTCTATCGGCGGTTCCATCGCCTGTGGTGTTGCTAGCCAGGCCACAGATCTGACGGCCGACTTCAGAGTTGGGTAAGTCAAAGCAGCTTTTCGTTCTTGTTCGGGTGGGAACTGACATACATTGCAGATATCTTCTAGGAACCCCTGCACGCGCTCAATGGATAGCACAGGGAATCGCTACGCTAGCTGCCGTTTTCCTCTCACCCGGCATCTTCATCGTCTTCGCAACAGCGTATCCCTGTATTCTAGATCTCAGTGCCCAGAGTTGCGCCTTTGCAGCGCCATCTGTCAGTGCCTGGCGTGCCGCAACCATCGCTTCCACGAGCCCGAGTCTGCCCATCCCCACGTCTTCAGGAATCTTTGCCATCTGCCTCTCCGTCTTTGGCGCCGCACTTGTCGTTTTGAAACACTTCGTGCTGACGGGTGATAGAGAGAAGTATCGTGTTTATGTACCTAACATGATGGGCTTTGGTATCATGATGGTCGTCCCGGCGCCGTCGCTAGGCATTGCCATTGCTATGGGGGCTTTTATCGCTGCAGCATGGGAGAAGTTTTGGCCACAGACTCATCAGGCGTTTTTGTTCCCCGTGGTTGCTGGCATGATTGCTGGCGAGGGAATCGGAGGAGTCGCCAATGCGATCATGTCGATTGCCGGCGTCTCAGCTGGTACAAATATCGCGTGCCCTGCAGGTAGCTGCTGAGAGTCTAAGAAGTTGGGCGGAGGGTTGACAGAGCCGAATGTCTTCCATCCCACGTCAGGAACCATTTCCATTCCAAAACAACCATCCGAGTTGTATATTATTCCCCATAATTTGTATCACAATGATTCGAATACTGGTACACACAGATAAAACCTCACTGCAACCTTGGTCGAATGGTGGCCATGCTTAGAACGTCGACATTTGGACTCCTTCCGCCATATGAACTTAGAAGCTGATTGACTTCTACTAGCTATCCCCTTCAAACAGATTGAACCTTGAAACTGAATGATGCACGACCAGTAACAACTCCCATGGTGTTCTTCAGCTGCAGGTGATGGAATCTTTCCAATTCGCTTCCAACTTCAACCGTCCCGACTTGCAACTGCTCCAGCACCTCCATAACCACGGCATATAGAATGTCCAGACTGCCGTCTTCGATCTTGACCGCAATGCCGATTGCGCCGTCAGCCCCAAGGCGTCTTGTCTGCCCGGATTCTCGGATTCCCACACCGTAGCATGCATCTGCTCCGATCTTCCCAATCATCTGCCCTCGGTATGTCTTCATGAGCTCAGTACAGAATCGTCCGGTCCCACCAACAAGCTCTGGATTGTTAGTCATTGCATGGAAGATACGTGCCGAGTTCCGAGTCCGCGTAGATACTCCTGGACCCTCTTTGTCCAAAAGATCTGCCGCATCAGCAAAGATGGCGAATATCCGTGCCAAGTAGTGGAGAGGAAATGCCGGCGCTGGAAGATTGCATCCATCAATGCCCCATTGAACAGAGCCAGGATCAGGACACAGGCTCTCCACGACTTGCTTTACTTTCTTTTGCATCGGATGATCAGGTAGATGATAATCTGTTAGATCTGCTCCTAACGCTCGAGCGCCAGCCAACATCGCAGCATGTTTTCCTGAACAATTGTTGCATATCCCAGTCGGTGTGTAGTCCGCCTTGATCCATGCTCGGTTGACTTTGTCGGATGCTGCAGCGTGGCCACCGCAGCGGAGATGGCCCTCCTCTGCTTGAGCCTTCGCTAACATCTTCCTAGCGCGTGTGATATGCCTCTCTTCGCTGCTATGCGATGCGCACATCAGGGCCAAGTCGGCATCGTCAAAGCCGGACTGCTCAAAACCTCCCGTCTCAAGCACTGCAAGCGCCTGAGCAGGTTTTGCAGCCGATCGAGCGAGGGTTACTCTTGATGGGTTGCCGACTGAAAAGAGAAGCTTGCCGTTGGAGTCTGTGATGGCAACATGGACGCCATGGCTGTTTTCGATAATGCCGCCCCTGTCTGTGAAGACGCAGTCTCGATCGACTTGGATGGGTCTCTTCATTCAACTGAAATTGGGTATTTATGATACGAGAGTGTCTTGTTTGTCGGAAGTTGACATTGTCAATGGTTGCTAGATATATATTGCACACCTGAATGTTCTAAACACGTCCATGACATTTGAATCGAATTGATCCACAGATTACACTGAGTCACATAGATCCTTCCTCTAAACCTGAACGGGAAATATTACTCGGCCTGGTCAGATTGGCTCATTTTCCCTCACGCTGACATCATGAGACATTACATAACCATGATCGTTGGCTTCGAATCTATCTAGGATTCTCTGCGTCTTTGCGAATGTCAAGGATTGTGCATTGAGTGACTCAGAATGAGCCATTTTGAGCCATTCACCAATTAGAAAAGGGCTCCGTAAGTTCGACAATCAGACAAACCCTTTGTTACGGAACTTGTACCCGTAGGGTACAAACAGTCGTTGAGATTTTGATAGCCGACCGAAAACCTCGGGATTTGGTAGCAGAAGAATAAAAAAACACGACCTCTCAACCTACTCTTCAATGTCTTCTTTTTTTACCCTGTGCGTTGAAAAAATCCCCTCAGCACGTCGTGATAGCCAGGACGTCAGGCCGCGCATCCTCTCGTATCCGATGTGGAGGATATCGATGACGCTCCAATCGATTCCTTTCAGGGCTTGGACGATGACTCATCGGAGGAAGCTTATAGAGTCATTCCAAGGCTTGGCGATTACATGACACCCGACGGGGCTAAAGCGCTTCCCGATTGACCAACCATCCTGCTGATGAGACCAGACATCTCTGCTCGAACGGGCAACCAGTTTTGGTCGACTGGGAAGCCCATAGTAGTATCCGTCCCGTTCTTCATCGACCGTCGTGAGTTGGTAGATTTCAGCCGGTAAGCTCCTGCTTCCCAGATGGACGCATCGCTTGACAGCCAGCCAATTATCAGATGGGTGTTTCGACTGCAATAAGCCTTTGCGGTCTCTGAAGTTGGGCTAGGGAAGCAGCAGGCTTTCACTGCAAACGAGCGAGGACGGTGAGAGTTGTATATTTAGTGCGCACGACCATGTCAACGATACACATTAATCTCCGTCCTTATTGGCAATTATTCGTACCTTTGTCACCAAAGAAGCTAGTGTCTGTCGTAAAGAAATGCCACGGTCGGATTAGCGGGAACCACAATAATGCATGGGGCCGTTTCTAGTGACGAATGGGTATTATTGATCACCACATGTCATCGAACGATGAATTTGAACTTAGCAAGCGTCTCTTGAGCGGCGGGTTAGAGAATATGCTGATTGCTAGTCTTGAGAGCTTCGAAGAAACGGCCCTCTAGGCCATTGACTGCCGAATATTACTATACTCGAGGGAACGACGCTCTGAGTGAACAAACTTACAATTTCAGCCCCTTGAACCTCTTACTCGTTAATGAAAGATGGAAGATATCGCTCGACCTCCCAAGAATGCTGGATGGAACGTGGAAGTTACCAAAGGCGCAAACGAGACCACTACCGCCAACTTCATCGTTCGATTTGACGGCCCAGGTGATGAGGGCAATCCCAAAAACTGGCCAACTCATCAAAAGGTCACTTGCACCATTCTCTACGGCCTATTAACAATGGGCGTCACGCTGTCGAGCGCCATCTACTCAACCGGAGTAAAAGAAATCGCCACGCAGTTCAATGTTAGCCAAGACGTGGCCAATTTGGGCACCAGCACTCTGCTAATCGGCTTCGGAACTGGCCCATTGCTCTGGGCCCCGATGAGCGAGCTGTTCGGCCGGAAAGCACCAGTGCTTGTGCCATATTTTCTGGCTCTCATCTTTACTATCGGGACAGCGGTCGCTACAAATCTGCCCACGATTCTCGTCACACGCTTCTTTGTGGGGTTCTTCGGTAGCGCACCTATTGCCATTACAGGAGGTGTGCTGGCGGATTTGTTTAATCCTCAGCAGCGTGGACTGGCACTGGTTGGGTACGCTGGCGCAGTTGTTGGGGGCCCGGTATTTGGTAAGTTTTATGCCAGAATCTTGGGGTTGATGAGTAACTGATCAAGATGGCTTTCATCTAGGTCCCGTAGCAGGCGGTGCAATCATGCACTCCTCGCTCGGATGGCGATGGACTCAATATGTCACAGCGATCTACATGGCCGTGGTGGTGATCCTCGGTTCTTTTCTTCTATCTGAATCGTATGGTCCGGTGCTTCTCGTAGCCAAAGCCAGGCGCATGAGACTGCAAACCGGCAACTGGGCATATCACGCAAAACACGAAGAATGGGATCCCACGTTTAAGGAGATGACGACCAAGTTCTTGGTTAGGCCGCTTCGCCTTTTGGCAACACCTGTTTGTTTCCTTTTTGCTCTACATTCCAGCTTTGGTCAGTCACTCCTTACCGAATCAACATACACAACAGTGTGATTGACGGGTTCCAGTTTACAGCATCGTATACCTCAACCTCGGCGCCTTTCCCATCATCTTCCAGGTAGAGCGAGGGTGGAATGAGTTTACCGGCAGTCTGCCTTTCCTTGCTTTATTAGTGGGTATTGTTGCTGGAGCATTGATGAACTTGAAAAGCCAGTCGTTTTATTTAAACCGTGTAGCTGCCAATAACGGTCGGGCGGTCCCTGAAGCGCGGCTCCCGCCAATGATGGCTGGAGCAATATCCATTACCATCGGCCTCTTTATCGTCGGCAACACGGCTGAAGCAAAGTACCACTGGATCGCACCCGTTAGTGGTGCCGCGTTAATGGGCTTTGGATTTTTCACAATCTTCCAGGCCGCGCTGAATTACGTGGTGGACACATTTGCTAAATACGGCGCGAGCGCAGTGGCTGCTAACACCTTTTTACGGAGCTCTCTCGCTAGCATTTTCCCACCCCTTGTCTCACGTATTTACGGTCGGCTTGGGATCGTGTGGGCGTCAAACATGCTTGCTATAATTGCACTTGTAATGGTGCCTATTCCGTGGGTGTTCTACTACCAAGGGAGGAAGTTCAGGGCAATGGGGAAGTTATCACGGGATTCAACTTGATGTAAGGTCATCAATTTGACCTACATGACCCTATCTTCAACATCCTGATGAGCTTGTTACCGGTATCTGCACTTATCCTGCACATGTCCATTACTCCACCTCGTTTCAACCCGCATGTTGCTGCTTTAAAGTCACTCATCATACGACTGAGGTATGCTATTTTCGGCTGCACCGTCCTCTCGCTGTGTTGGTTGCGAAGCGCCAGAAAGTCTAGCACGAAGTCAGACCACGAATTCTAGGACAGATAATGGCCAAGCTAATAATATACATATCCTCATTGGCCGCCTCACTTCCCTTTCTTGCATGATAATCGCTTATTCATACCCCCTCCTGCTTTGTCAGTTTCAACCAAAAAGTTTAGTTACCTGACAGTAAGCGGCCGAAGATGTGTGATCTCACCCATTGGCCCAACGACATTTACACTTTATGTGCTGTTGGTCCCGGCACATGTCGAAATGTATCCGAGCGCTTAGGACAGAGAAGGCCACCAATGATACAAGGGAGAGACCAACGACGTTGACGCCTTCATCTGATGGGAAGGCAGACCAGGCCGCAATTGCGGCCTGTTTCGTCTACTGCTGCAGGAGGCCTCCCCGCCCTGCAAATTCGTATTTTTGCACACCGTCTCAAGGAATCGATACTACATCGATACTACCAATGAGACGCGGATCCCTGTTACGCTCCTTAATCACACGACGACTGAACTTGTGATTAAGGCCCAGAATTCAGGTATGCAGGCCGTGGGATGATGTTGGAAATGTATCCATTAGATGATGGACGCCTCCAGAGCCGGCGTTGTCATTTGCTGAACTTGCCTTCATTTAATTTCATTAAAACGTGTGTGACAGAAATCATTTGCAAGCGACAACCTCCTGTTCCGCCTGTGACAAGGCAAACCGCACATGATTCGTCTTGAATTGTCTTACAACTACCGAAAGCGCAATTATTTCCGCTGTATCATCATTTCACGTTCTCAACCAACCATACACTAGCCTTTGACCACGTCACCCTCCGCCTAGATTTTGTTGGGCCGTCCGACACATATTCCGACACAATCTGCGGGCGCTACCATGCCAATCGGCCGGCCGTCCAACCTCTTATCACCCGCAGGTAGCGCCGTGGTTGGGTGGGCGGCCATGTGAGGCGAGGAGGCCGCAAAGGGCATATTCTTGAGCGCGCTGAGACCAAGGGGCTGTATGGAGGCTACACGCAACTTCCAAAGCCGCATTGTGAGCTCTGCAAATGTCATGAATATCTCCAACAACTTAATTTGCAAGTCCGAGTCAAGGGGCTTCAACAAGCCAGCACACTTGCTCACAAACGCTTCTGCTGATCGCTTGAAAAGGCTTGGATGGATGGGACATGCCACCGCCAGAATTTCAATTGTGCACAGCCTCCACTGAATTGCTGATTCTACCAGAGTCTAGAGTTAGCTGGCGACTTGCTTTAGTAGTAGTGAATTTGACCTTACCAACAGTAGCGGCTTGTTTTTCGAACGTAGCTAACGCGTGTCGCCACTCTTTGTTCCCATCCTTCAGTTCACAAAGATAATACGCGTCCGTTAGCATCATCTGGCAAAGCTCATGGGCCAAGATTGCTTCAATGACCATGACTGGATCTGGCGCATTTTGAGAGTCAAGAACTGACAAGGTGCCTGCTGCCAGTAGACCAAAGCTAGCAAGCATTTCCATGTAAGAGTCCATGCCACCGACTTGTTCTGCCTCTGCCTCGTCGCACCACGGCTGCAGCATGTCATCGAAAAAGTCAGTCAATGACTTTGCAATGGCGGTATCGGTAAAATCAGCTGATACGTTGCTGGAAAGCCGATTGACGACGATGGATTGGGCTTCCCGGACGATGGCTTCTTGGTCCTTCAAATCTCGAAAAAGGGTGTGGGTGTAGTTCCGCTCATCTTCAAGCTCTTTGGCAATGAGCTCTCGTTCCCTGATGGCCTTTAACAACTCCTCTTCCAGGGCGATATTTTTGGATTCGACCTCTTTATTTCGGCTCGCGATGAAATCTAGGCTCTCGCTCCACTTTCTTTCCACGCTGCGAGATTTCGCGACCTCAGCCATCCACTGTTCTAGTTGGGCGTTAGAATGGTCACGCTGCTCTTCGGCTGTTTTTAACTTCTGCTCCAGATCTCTGATTGCCGCTCTGGATGCTTCTCGGCGGTGATCTTTTGGTGGTGGATCGTTTGGTTGCTCGGGACTCCCACCACTAAAAAAGGATCTGTTCACCAACCCTAACATGCGTCTTTTCGTCTGAGCAGCATCTTTCTGTTGATCGTGGTGGCGCCTCTCAACTCCAGCGGAAATGCTTAGGATTTGATTGCTTGATGACGCATCTCTGTCCCGGTGGGTCTGTAACCAAATCCAAATCAGCTATGATTACCATTATGACCTAGCCACGACGTACTACTTACTGGCTGAGAGTGTCCATCCGAGGAGACGGAGCCTGTCTTTGGATATGAACTACGAGATGTTGTCTGCGTACATCCTCCCTGTGAATGTCAGTGGTTGATTAATTAACTTCAATTTCCAGTTTCTGGGACGCACCGGCACATGATTGTCCGCTGGATTTCGGTACATTTTCTGTTGGGGATTGGACAAGACGGTACGCGTAACTGGCAAAGATTCGTTCCTGGTGTTCTTGATTCCAAATTGCTATGGTGAATAGAGCAAGAAGCAGTGAAGAGGGGATGGCAGTGAGTGGCGGGGGAATGTTTATACAATTTGTTGTCTTGGACGGCTGCCCGCCTCCAAACTCCGACGTGGTGAGGGACGAACGTCGGCTGCTACTTCATGCAAGCCAATGGCTCGCTAACGATTGTAGTGTGTCATTTGGCGCCGTCACAGCTGACCATTCGCCACTTTAAGACGTTGGTCAAAGAATAGGCCGGTGGCTATGTTGGGTTTGACTGAGCCAACAGATGTTTTGGAGTGTGGGGGTTTGTATGTGACCAACAGATCTTGGACGTCTCCTTGCTTCTTTTCTTATTTAATCGCCACATTCGACAGTGCAATGCACCTCGCAGACCAGACATTCCAAGCACATATTCTCATGCCCAACTATCCTATCGCCGAACATGCCTGCTGAGAGCCTCTCCATCCGCCATAGGGCCAAACTCATCGTTGGCATCGATTATGGAACAACGTATTCAGGTACAGTCATCCCCTATTTTAGTCAACTCTGCGTGATACTCCTCATGGATTGGTGGTTAACAGGTTCGCATCACAGGAATGAGTTTCGCTCTGACGAGTGCTGCCGATTTCAAAGACATTAAACCCTGGACAAGGTACCCCGGAAGCGCTTCACACAATGCCGAACACTGTGAAAAGGCGCCTTCGATAATGGCTTACGCAAGCGAGAACGAAGAATTCTTGGACCAAAATGCTTGGGGCTATGAGGTAGAGCCGGGTATGAATTGCTCGGCTTGGACGAAGCTTCATCTGGACAATGTTTCTTTGCCATCCGAATACGACGATCCTGATCTGAAGAAAACGGCTTCCAGTGCACTGATGAGACTCCCGAGAGGGAAAACAGCCAAAGAAGTTGTTAGTGATTATATGAGGGGCATGAACAAAATGTTCACTGACAACATCGTTCACCTCCTTGGCGGTAGAGACAAGTTGGGGCTTCTGACCATGGATGTTTGGGTTACCGTGCCAGCGACGTGGTCAGAGCAAGCGAGGTCATTGACGCGAGAAGCCGCTATAGAAGCCGGCTTCGCATCCCGCCCTATCGATCAGATGTATCTGATCCCGGAGCCCGAGGCCGCCGCACATTTGTCCTTGAAGTCTAGTCTACATCACACAGAGGACCTCGTTGAGGTAAGTTTCTTCAACGAAGATATTACTGCCAGAGTTACCTAACATACCGTCCAGCAAGGAACCGGTGTCATGGTTTGCGACTGTGGTGGTGGTACCGTCGTATGTATAGGGCTCTGTAGTCAAGATGACATCTGGCTGATGGCTGATCCAGGACATAACTACTTACGAAATCACGTCCGTGGCTCCAAAGCTGAAGTTGAGAGAGATCTGTGTTGGTGTAGGTGAGAGATGACCTACTGCAATCCCAGTCTATTCTTTGCTGACACTAAAGCCCCAACTATAGGCGGTAAATGCGGTGGAACTTTCGTCGACCGAAATTTGTACAAGCTCATGGCCGAACGGTTTGGGACAGCCTTTACGTCACGCGGAAAGGAACAAACTGGACCTGGAAGCCAATTCATGATGTCTTTTGAAGGCCAGAAAAAGGACTTCAAGTCGGATAATTCGTCGAAGAAGATCTTCAAACTCTACTTACCGATGCCCGACCTGCCAAAGGATACCGCTGGTTACAACAAAAGATATTCCCACATCATTCTTTCATATGAAGACATGAAAAACCTGTTCGATCCAGTGGTTGAAAAGATCACATCTTTGGTTGATAACCAGGTGGCACAAGTGGAGGAGAGAGACGAGCCAAGTATAGAAACCATGGTCCTCGTGGGAGGTTTCGGTTCATCGCCTTATCTGCGAGAGAAGCTAGGACAGTGGTGCGCAAGACAAGAAATTCGACTAACGACGCCTTATTCGGGAGGGTAAGATTTCCCTACTTGAGGCCTTGAGGTCGTTCTAACGTCAATCTTAGATGGTCTGCTATAGCTTGTGGAGCCGTGCTTCGAGGACTCGAGGGCGGCATCATTAGTCAAAAGAAATGTCGGCGACATTACGGACATTCGTTGTCGAAGACTTATGACAGGATCCTTCACAAGGGCTTCGATAAAAGAGTTCAGAGATTGTGGACCGACAAATTTTCTGGCGTCAAAAGTCTCAGCGGTTTTATGATGTGGGAAATTGAAAAGGTATGATTGGAGATGCAGTGTGAATAATGGGATACTAATGCTGTCAGGGCGACTTGGTTGATGAAACCACGGAGATAAATACCGAATTTGACAACTTTTTCAGTTCCCGCAGTGGTCCTAGGCACACCCACAAACTCTATGCTTGCAGTCTCGATGACTCCCCAGATACCCTGGAGAACAATCGTAAGTTGATTGAGAAGAATCTATGAATATTGATGAAAGACCTAACAAAAAGCAATGTGTAGGAATTGAACTTGTTGGAGAGGTAGACTACAGTGATGCCATGCAGAATATCGATATGTCGATGTTGGAGCAGGTAAAGGGCAAGAAGGGTGTCACATACTACAAAATATCTCTCGTGTTAAATATACGCCTTGGAGATGACAGCGGATTGCTACAGTTCCGGATATTGTGGCGAGAGAGGGAAATGGGTGAAGCCAAGCTGGGATTTTCTTATTGTTAGAGCGTGTTCGGGTATTCATCACAATCGATTGATCTTGCTATCATGATCATATATATTCATGGCACATATCTGGGAGTGATGTTCGTAGAAAGGGACAATCCGTCCGTCAAGTGAAACTTGCCAAGCAGAAATTTGACTGTTGTAGCCTTTCACCTTATATCGCGCTCAAATTCAGTCCTTTAAAATCATCTAATCATGTTAAACTAGGCGACGTAGGGCCTATGGCTTATTGGTGGGGAGGAGTTTAAGGGCGATCATTAGCTTTTCCCAAATATTCGAGGTATACATCAATCAAGCGATTCCCCCTCGACTGAAATGAGTGCAACAATATACCTTTGGAGGGTTTTGTGAGAAGGAAATTCACATAAAGAGCCCCGTCAGTGATGGAGCTCGCTTTGGAAGCATCTTCCTCCTCTGTCCGTCGGCAGATATTGACGTAATTTACAGAACAACCCACATCCCATCATCACGGTTACCGCAGCAAGAAGTGGAAATTGGGCTTTTGGTATTGCTACGCACACGGAATTAGGACTGCGATTTCATTGTAGAGTAAAACGAAATCTACAACTCGCTACGTAATGAAGGAAGGGAAATCGCCTCGAGAGTGACGTAAATTGTGCACTCCAATTGCCCGAACAGGAAATGTTTTACGACGATGCCCATGGTGATAGACCCACAGTCAAACCCCAAGCACCATAGCTATCCACATCCGTAGACTTGCAGCTTATTAGCATCAGTGACAAAAAAGTCCGATATGATAAGGGACTAAATGCTATGACTACTACTAAGTAATTTTAGTTAGCTAATATATGGATTTAAGCTAGTTTTTTGCCTCATCAGTGCGGTTGTGACCTATGGCAACAGTCGTCATTTGCCTGCTCTAGTCTGCAGGCAAGTTTCAACAACTCCCTTATCTTGAAATCGATGTCTCTGCAGAAGCAACACTGATCAATGGCATTCACGGGAGACTTATCCCTGTTGGTAGTATCTTCCCTATCATCAATTACATGAACGGCAGTGCTACGCCAAAGGTCTGATAGCAAAAGTATTTCATCGTTACCCTCCTGCCTTGAGCTCTCTGCGCTTCTCCATGAGCCTCCACAAAGGACGCGAGGAAGTTGCTTCTACTACTGGGGTGCTTGATCCTCCTCAACTGGTCCGCTGCCCACTGCGATTCATCCTTTTGAAAGCTTTCGAGGGCGTACACAAATAGAGGTCGAATGTATCCTGGGTTGAGTGCGCCATCCGCAGAGACATCCCAACCACCCTCGACGATGCTTCGGATTTGCTCCAGGGCATGCTTGGCCTCGGGCGATGGAAATGGGGGATCCCCCAGGATTCGACCGATTACGATGATCTCCGCATGGAATGCCGCAATGCAAACTCCAGCAAGAGCGATGAGCGGGTCGGAAATCTGGGCAGAGAGGTGTTCTCGAACTTTGTCTGGTTGTAGTTGCAGCGTGGCCGGCCGCTTCTCCCATAGATAGGAGAGCTCTATCTTCAGAGCTGCCACAATATCCGTCACTTCTGCCTGGTCAGCAGGCGTGGTACGGGATCGACGGTAATGCGTTACATCCACGACTCGGTTCGACATCGTTTGGAGCCTCAGGTAAAATGTAAAGATAGGCGTAGCGACGGCGTCATATAAGCAACGTTCCGGATGCGTGTCGCAGTCCAGTGTGGAAAGACCAGGTACCTCCTTGATGTGATTGTATAGGAGGCTGAGCACCGATGCGGACAATAGGCCGGCGCTCCCTGGCCTCTTGGTGGTCGTATTTAGGAGTTGCAACCAAGCACAGATTCGTAAGGAAACAGGCGATCGATGCGCATTCAGTAACCAAGCCTCTAACCTTACTACAAAAGCCCCATCGAACACGGCGAGGTGAGGGCCGTCCTCATTCGGTAAAGAGGCTGCACAGAGACAAAGGAGGAAGGCGCCGACTAGGACGATATCAAAGTCCACTGCCTCATCGCCCGATGTAGATTCGAAGCCAGTGACGGCGGCTTGGTAAACTGACATGGCGTAGGCCATTGGCAAACGATCCACCTGAGCTCTGTAGAGAGCCTGAACAGCCAGCAGGGACCCTGCAACTGAGGTGTGCTGGAACCCCAGGCCAGCGATATGGTGTTTGATCCTTGTCCAATTTAGATGGTCAAAGGGTGAGAGCAGAGGGCATTCCACCACTTCGATAAAGTAGCTGAATGAAGACGGAGAAGGCGCTTCGGAGGCTGCCAACCAATCCATGGTTGTGCTCAGATAAATAAGCTGAGATGTTTGCTGGAATCGATCTGAGGGATTAACGGCAACGCTGAGACTGGAGCCTCGGTCGAAGTTATCAGCACTATGATTTGGAGACGACTCATCGGAATCATTAGATACTGGAAGACCCAGGTCTGCCTGTCCGAGATCACCAGAGATGGTCAAGATTTCCCGAGCCCCGGGGTCGGAGACGGTTCCCGGGAGGACAGATTGTATAGGAATGGGATAGTCGCCGGCTTCAGCCTGCATCGGGACGTTATTTGGCACCGCTCCTGTGCTGGTTTCATCTCGTTGACAGTCTCTCGGTAGCAGATTCGAATCCATAGGCGGTGATTGAGACAGTCCCCACCTGGTTGCAATCCTGTAGACGCATGCCTTTTTCAACCGGGTGCATTTTTGGCAAGTCGGCCGTTGCTCGTCGCACTTTACCTTTCGAGCTCTGCAGACGAGGCATCCTGTGCGAACGCGGCCTTTGAAATTCTGGTTCGGACGAGATGAGGCCTTTTGTCGATGAGAACTGGGTGTTCTACTCTCGTTGGGACTGGCGAATTCCGCTTCCGTTGGCATGCTGTCGACTTCCATTCGGGCTCGCAGCGGTAAGCTACCAAGACGTGGAGATATGGCTGGTGACAAATTGAAACTACAGTCGCCCGGGGACCTTGGAAAGACCGGTGTGACGAGATGCTGCGAATGATTTCTCGTCGTGGTGAAGGGATCATGGAACAGTGAGTGAGCAGATGCTCCACCGACCTCCTCGGAAACGAATTTCCCCCCATTCATTGGCGGACTGACCCACGTGACTACTAAGTTGCCGCTAATTGGGGAGCTGGTGCTGGTACTTAGATTCACCTTGGTGAACCTCCACTGTAACCACGGGCTTCAGGGGCACGGTAAGTAATAAACGACTGCTTCCAGGCGGGAGCGTCAAAAGATATTGTTGAAGGGACCGAGAATATGTGCTACAATCCATAACTTACAGCATTAGTATTGGTATCCATACTTTTGCTGGGTTGTGTGGATGTGCCTCAACAAATACTGCGCTACGTCACAATGGTCACCATCTCGACACTGCAGATGACTGATTGACAAATGTGATCGATCAAATGAAAGAGCCGTATAGATAATTTCTAATTCCCTATTTCATCATCACCTCAAACGACCAGAATCATCCTACAACGACCAGCTTCGTCGAGGCAACGACATGCGCTCATCGCGTTGTTGATCAAATAACGGACAGCCCAGCTCGAGCCTGACTCATGATCCTGACCACCTGCGCTACATCATCACTTATGACCTGATCCAACAATCCTTCTCGAACCCATTCAACAGCCTGGGCCTCTATGTCCACGCCGTAAGACTTGAGATTGGCAAGCCGCTCAGGGGCTGGTACGTGTAAGAAGACGGCGAAGCCCTCCGCGTGAAGCTGACGAGCTTCCCCGCTCGGGAAGTGCTGTATCTCCAGATTGACTGCGTCGACGTTTGCTTCTCGGGCCACCGCTGCGGGGTCGATCAGCCGAGAATGCGATATCGCGACGGTTGGGACTTCGGGAATCGCCTTTTTGACGGCCCGGAGCTGGACGAAGTCGAAGGATGAAAACTGCAGCAGGTCGGCACACTGAAGCTCGTCGATCATTGCTCTCAGCTTGAGGAAGATGTCGTCATTTCGGTCGTAGATCTTGAGCTCGAGTTGATAGATGATGCCCAGCTCTCGCGCAAGACACAAAGCATCCCTCAGCAGCGGAACTCGCTCTCCTGCAAAGGCCTCGCTAAACCATCGGCCCGCGTCGAGTTTTGCAATCTCTGAATAGTCCATGTTGCGAACGAGGCCATTGCCGTCTGTCGTGCGATCCACCGTCTCATCATGGATCAGAATCAGCTCGCCATCCCTGGTCAGCGCGAGGTCAGTCTCGCAGGTGACACCCTTGCCACCGATCTCGTGGGCCTTGCGGAACGCTGCGAGGGTATTCTCCGGAGCGTCGGAGCTGTACCCTCGGTGTCCAGCGATCCGGGTCGTCTGCGGCGTCGTTCGTAGTCGATTGTTCATATTTCTGTGTTTTTTTCTGGGGTAGGAGTTGATACAATGTTCACAAGGCGATTGAGTAAAAGGGAATTGAAGAGCAAGTAATCATCCACTGGCAGCCCTAATCCAAGCTAGCGTCAATCAAGAGGCATTTGTCCCTCAGTTATCATCAAGAATAATCCCGACGTCGCTTCGGAACCGAGAAACTGAAGTCCCACTGAACTACAGAGCGGAGCCGAGTAGAGCAGAAGATGTTACTGAGAGGACGACGCGACTGGTAATAGGGAGCGCCGCATGGTTCTGTTCCTTCGGTCGGCAATTGTGGGCACCACGTTATCTCGAACCGAGCTGCTGTATCTCCAAGCGAGTTCGCCTGAGTTGGCATCTCTTCTGCCGCCACGATCCCACCCACCAACTCCACTCTTGCCGAGATTAGCGGGGAAATTTACTACGATGTTGGTCAAAAAACAGAGCGAACAGGTTGAATAGCTGTATACAAAGAGGCTGGGGCGAGTTTCTCTTGACTGGCTTTTGATTCAACCCAATCCCCCCGACCAAGAGCCTTTCCGTCTTTAATAGGCCCCTTCCGTTGAAAATAGAAAACAAGCAAGTATCACACCCTGACTCTGTTGTAAGCATTCCTACTACAGAATGTTGATAATACACCGGACGCACTTTTCCTAACAAGACGATGTAGCCCAACAAGTTCGGCCTAACGAATGAATTATTCACATACCGCTGTCTGGAGAAACGCCACGTTCATACTTTGCACTCTATAGCTGCGAACGATCCACCCACATTATTATCGAAATGGCATCCCCCTACGCACGTGAGCAGCATGTTGCTGAACTAGCTGTTCTTCGGGCTTCGATCCTCACGAAACAAGTTCAGTCTACTGTCAGTGAGATCTCCAAAGACGACAACTCCCCGGTTACTATTGCCGACTTCGCAGCCCAGGCAGTTCTTATTGGGGCTCTCCGCCGTGCTTTTCCCAACGACTCCTTCTTGGGCGAGGAAAACTCGAGTCCTTTGAGAGCTGACGAACGACTCTGCAATAAGGTTTACGAACTCGTATTATCCGCAACTGGCTTGCCAGACCCAGACTCCGGAGGGGTTGAATTGCCAAAACCAGCATCTGTCGATGAGATGCTGAGATGGATTGACCTTGGTGGACGTGGAAATGGAGGTGATAAGGGGCGTTTCTGGGTTATGGATCCCATTGATGGAACGGCAACGTTCCTGAGAGGCCAGCAGTACGCTGTTTCGTTATCCCTGGTTAATAACGGAATAGAGGTTGTCGGTGTACTAGGATGTCCGAACATCAGCGCTGAAATGACCCGGGTTTCGGAGAATAACGTTGATATAAATGGCTTTGGTATTATGCTTACAGCTGTCCGAGGCCAGGGCTCGACGTTTCGGACCATGACACTACGTGGCCTTGAGGAGGCTTTCCCTCTGAACTTCCCCCAGCCATGCAGGTCCAACATGCTGCACATTGTCGACTGCATCGCTTGCGAAGTCACCCGCCACGATGTTATTGCCAAGCTGGCCGACCACTTCAAGGCAAAATTCCCCAACATTGAGCTATGGTCCTCACATATCCGCTACGCAGCCCTGATCATTGGCGCCGGCAATGCGCAGTTCTGGGTCCCTGCCAGTCCAGCATCCAAGATGCACATCTGGGATCATGCAGGCACGCAGCTCATCTTCACTGAGCTTGGCGGGAAGGTGACGGACTTGGATGGGAAGGCTGTGGATTTCGGCGCTGGGAGAGACCTGAATCGTAACAGAGGATTGGTTGTGGCACGGGGAGAAATTCACCAATCTCTCCTTGCGGCCATGAGCGAGATAATAGGACACTGAGAGAAGCAGAAGCCACCGAAATTCAGGTAGCTATGTCACCTTTGGAGTATGGCCTAAATTTAGCAATCAGTTTTGTCAACAGAAAACTTGTGCGAAGATATACTACACATCATCAAGGGTGCCTGATGATTCTCATTGTGGGTTTACGTTAGTGGCTTGAACAACTAAGGACTACGGGCAAATTAACTTCCCAATGTAACAGGGACACGGACGACGAATAGCTAGATGCAAGTGGTATTGGAGAGTATGTGAACCAAGGGACCTCAATGCCGTGTTCGTTTGTGTGCAAGAGAGGCCTGGTATTTGGCAATGCGCCTCAATTGGAAGTGTAACCGAAAATTTTGCCGTCGCAGAATTATGAACAGGCGTCGCCCACATGATCTAGGACCGCACATCAGGCGAGTCTAGACCTTATCAAGGCTAGGACAAGCTCCTCTGATGGGGAAAGCGTAACAGGGCCAAAGGAATCAAGATGTGGAACAGGATCCAGGAAGCAAGGATAGAGACAAGTTATTGTATTGATGTGCTAGAGCCCGTGACGAAACATAACCCGCCTATGAGAAGAAGAAATCCATCTACCCTGGCACCAGATTAGGTGACTGAGGGTTCTGGTTAATGGTCCCTTGGCCCTCGGGGCAACTGATCAGCTTGGGCACTTAGCCCTATTGCCACGATTTTGGTGTAGAATGTGGTTGGTTTAGTAGGGAGGAGTTGTAGTGATGGTACAGGGACCGAATCTGAGTTGCCTTGCTACCTAGGGTAGCCCGTCTCCTTCAATGTGAGAAAAGGAGACCTTGGTTTCCTTGAATTTCCAGACGTGGGTTTTCCGCTCAAACAAAATATCCATCTCTGCGGTTGTCCTCCCTTTGGACTCTGGGACCATGAAATATGTGAAGGTGAATCCGATAACGCCAGCTCCAGCCCAAACGAATCCAGTCATCGCACCCCAATTCCAAGCCGTGGGGTTAAGCATGTATGGTGTGACTGTGCCGGCGACAATGTTGACAACAGAGTAGGTATTGCGTGCAACCACAACTGACTTGCTTCGAAGGATTGAAGATGGAATTTCCGAAACCAGCACGAAAGTGACGGGCAGTACCAAGAGATTGGCCACAAATCCGTCCACCGCGAGGAGAGATCCAATGCCCCACGCCGTTGCTGAAGACGATGAACTTCGTAGATGAACTCCCATACCGCCTATAGCTGTGAAAAGGGCTATAGTTAGTATGTTACCCCATAGATACATTGTTCTTCGGCCAGCATAGGTCATCACGACCCACTGTAGGATCGTTGTTAACGGTACGTCCATGTAAGGGATATCTTGAGAAGACTTACCGCACCAAGAACTCCAAGTACAGAGAGCAACAATGCAATTATAGTCATGTTGAACGATTGGTCGGTAGGTAGGCCGGCTTGCTTGAAGAAGTAGGTCATGAATCCCCGCAAAGGTGCGCCGGTCAACACCTGCATAATATAAACGCCCATGACGATGAAAGTTCTGCGGAGATTCATCCCTTTGAAACATGCGAGATAACTCGTACCAGACTCGATGCTTTTCTCGTGCTGTGTGGTGAAGACCATCAAGGAGACGAGTTTTTTAATCTCGATATCCAAGTCCTCAGAAGTCAATCTGGCCACAGCGGCCTCGGCCTCGTCCAGGCGGTTCTGGCGTACAAGCCACCAAGGAGACTCCGGTGCAAAGTATACACCGGCGATGATGATAATTGGCCAAAACCACCTGGGTATCCGTCAGATCAAATGGATGACTAAACTTGGAAGAAGTCTTACTGAAGAGCGAAAGGAACTCGGTATGACCACGGACTGGGCAAACTAAGAGTGCCGCGAAAGGCGACGGCGTTCAAAAGTTGACCCAGAGCCTAAACCCGTCAGCTCTGACTTTTGATTTCAGCCTATGATTTACTCACCCAGGTTAGCGAATAGCAGCTTGTGAGGTAAGGGCGAAGTGCGGTGGGCGAGATGTCAGTGACGTATACTGTGGTTACAGTTTGAAAAATGCCCAGAGGAAAAGCTACATGGTATTAGAATTGTACATGGAGGTATTCCCAGGAACACATACCCATGAGAAAAACGGCAACAGCCAAGACTTCGAGACGCGGTGCGAAGAAAAAAATTAAAACGATAGGTGGCATAGAAACCAGAGCGGCCATCATCGTTTTCCGGAACCCAAACCTCTCGGAGACATATCCACCCATGAACATTCCTAGTATAGACGTAACACCAGATATGCCGCCTATTCCGCTTTGCCAAGCCGCGGAGACTTCATAGGACCCATCCGGTTGTCGAGAACCGAAGGCTTCCTGGAAGGCAGGCACCGCGTAGAGTGATCCTGTGATTTTGGTGTCGAATCCCTCCATGACGAGCGCGAGGGAGATATAAGCACCAAACCAAACAGCCTTGGAATATAGCTTCAAGGCGCGACGAGGCGTCAATGAATGTTCCCAAACCATGGCAGCTTCGGCATCCGCCACAAGGTTTTCTGACATGACCTCCTTTGTTGCGGACGGTGCCTCCATGATGATTGGGCTTCGAAGGACTCAGCGGCTGATTCGAAGGTGTTGTGAATAGGTAGCTTAGATGTTCAAATTCTGGACAAGTGGAGAATTGATCCCCAGATTTGAGACATCACGACGCGGCTCTTATAGAGATGTTGAACTGAAGCCATCCTGGAAGAGAAATCGGATTGCATTGAAGAAAATGGCAAAATCAGCCAATAGGCCCCTAGCTCCAGACCACGGGGAATGGCTTGAACTCTGCGAATCCCAATGGGTGACATGACTCGAGCCTTTGCCGAGGAGTCCACATTAAGCGAACAAGAGAGTCGGTTGGCAAAGGCCCACTCTAGGCGATTGCATCATGTTGTGTGAGCATTGATTCTGAAAAGGCCCCGCTGGAAGCGACACATTGCCGTAACTAGCTAGCACTTTTCCAGGATCCATTATAAGCGAGCGGTGCTGCTCCATCCTCGATGCTCTGCTATCTGAAAAGCCGCATTTCAATGTAAATCACGTTGCTTCCCTGCGGTTCTCTTCAAAGAAAGTTGCCTCAGTTTACTGTCTCGTGTCTTATTAATCTCAATATGCATTAGTCCCAAATCCCTTCCATCGCGTATCAAGGAGAGAGCGTAGGTGGCTTATATTATTAGCTGTTCAGCTATTACCAACTGATAATTGGTGTCTTTAGAATGACTACCCTGAACTGCTGCCCAGCCCGTGTTGAGCAACAGAAGCATCATTGTTCCATTCCAGTGGTGTGCAAACGCAGCATCCCTACACACCTTGTCTCCAACGATGAATTCAAGGGCTGCTCTACTCTAGACAAAGGCATATAAGTTCATGATTGTAGGGTATGAATGGTTTCAAATAACGACCGAACCTTATGGTAAGAGTATTGACAAAAAATGAAGAGTATTGTTTGTCGGGAAATGATATTATGAAATGTTCATCGCCTGAGCAGAATGTCACGATCCGTGTCTAATCTATGCGATGGACAGCGCGCTGCATCCTACATAATTCATCTAGATACGTGCCATACACTTTAGCACTGTTCACACTATTAAACTTGATTAGCTATCATGAGGTCGCTATAACGGCCCTTGTAGATGGACTTACTAGTTCAATTTGTCCAGCTTTTCTAATGGCACAACCTCTGGTCAGCATGCATTCGTAGATTTGGAACAAAATACATACCGTTGATGGAATGTGCTCCATCCGTTGGCTTTCCGACTGGCAACAGAAGCACGTTCTTCTTGAGGATCTCCTTGAAATGCAAGGCAATGGGGATACTGCATCATTCATGGGTCAGTTTTTAACCTGTCGTGTCCAGCGATGAAAGGGGCGGGTACCTTCCGCCTTCACATATAAAGTCTGGCTTTGTCTTCCAAACAGTCTCGATTGCATTTACCCCGGCTCGGTGGTTCCAGTGATTCACATCTTCATAGAACCAATCGCTTTGATGAACGCAAACTAGGTTCATGCTGTTTTTGCTTTCGAGGCGCTTGAACTCCGCCGTAATGTGTTCGTGAACCAAACTGTCAACGTCCGCCGCTTTCATGTTGGGTACCGTACGGATACTGAATTTGCCACGTAGCCCGGCTGGAATCGATGTGGTGGCGCCCTCACCAGCTGTAGTACTCTCGATTCGGTGGATTGAAAGGGCGGGCATCCGCCTATTGTGCCTATTAGTATCGAAGAACCCATTTACAAGAGAGCCCACTCGCAACTTACCGCGAAACTAGATTGCTTGCAACATCTTGGTGGAGGCTACGACCCTCAAGCCCGCCATCCAAATCCTCCTTAGAGATCTTCATGTTTTGATATAGTTCTCTCTCAGCATCGGTAACCGGTACCACGTTGTCGTATATCCCGGGAATCAGCAATTTTCCGTTTGAGTCGACAAGCGTCGACATGACCTTTACCATGTCTGTCATCGGCTCTGAAATTCGGCCACCAAATATGCCGCTATGTGCATCCTGCTTGGCCCCCGTGATCGTGAGGATGTAAAACAAGACTCCTCTCAATCCGCGACTGATACTGGGCTGCGTGTTCCCGGCCCAGATGCTGTCGGTAATGCAAACCACATCCGCGTCGGCGAAGAACTCGGAAGCTTCTTCTTCCAATGCGGCCCGAAGTCCTACAGATCCGCTTTCTTCCATGCCTTCAAAACAAAATATGAGGTTTGCCGGTACCTCGCTTCCACACTTCTGGAATGCTTCAATCATGTTCAGCCAGGCGACCAAGGGCCCTTTGTCATCTGACGTGCCTCTGCCACACAGCCTCCCATCCTGTTCTACGGTGAGCTGGAATGGGTCGTGTTTCCACCCATCTTCAATAGCCGCAGGCTGGACGTCATAATGGCAGTAGACCAGAACTGTTGGCTTAGCCAGATCCTGGCCATATCGTCCTAGAACCAATTGAGGGAGTTCAAGGTCTGTTCCTGGTTCTTTCCCTAGCGATTTGACCTTTACATCGATCCCAAGCGATTGCATCTCGTTAGCGATAAGCTCGCAGGCCTAAAGAAAACGGGTTATTTCAGAGACTTGCTCACTCTGAGAGTTCCACCAGCGATGAAGAGTTACCTTGAAAACGTCACTTCTCCTCCATCCATCAGCAGATACCGACGGTATTTCCACAGCACGCCGCAGCCCTTCAAGGTTGTTAAGATATTAGCCGCCTGAACTCAAGCCATTATACTCTGCTGGGAGCGCCACTAACTGTCAATGAATCGATCCTCGAGATGATCAACCCTAACACACATATGCTATTAGACCTACGCCATATTTCAACATTTACTTGAGAGATCTTCTCACGTAGAATAGAACTTTTCGCGGTTCATTGTTGACATCGTTTTCGATTGTCTCACTTATCCACCGAGTTGTTTCGAGTTGAATACGAGATAGAGGAGAAATGAATTGGAATACAGGAAAATATATCCAAAACAGGGGCTATATTGCGGCATAAAAATGTAGGCCAACATCAAATTAGTGTAATCGATTGCAAAATTGACTCCGTATCGTTAACGGCGCTCAAAAAACGGATCCATCATGCCAAAAATGGAAATTCCTTACGACGGTATGAGTTTAGCAACAAGTACAATCCATCAATGTGTGTTCTTCCGTGACTAATAATTTAACCCGTTGAAAATGACGGGCGAATAGTCCGACCAGCGTGGAATATGGATCAAATATTTTATCTAACATATCCGTTTTTTCACTGCCTACGGTATACCTATGCAATTGATGATATGGCACAAGTCCTACGTAAAAAATGCTACATAGTCGTCTACCGATCAACTTCCCAATCTCCCTTGGTGGTCGATCAGAGAAGTACCTGGCGGTGTGGCTTCTCTGACACGCCGAAAACAACCTTCAATCTCCAACGGTACACGCAAACCGCAACGATAAAATCTTTTATCGGAGCTGCGGTGCAGTTTATAGGAGTTCCATATGTCAAGCTGAAGTTACTAGCTAACCCGTACTTCATAGCTAGGCAACAATCGAAGGTTTATGCAAGAGAACATTGCATATGAATAGCAGATTTACCAGTAAACGCCTCTCAAGGATTTATCATAGCACATCGTCATATCTTTGGGGCTCAAAGACTAGCACAGATGGCGCATCGAGCTCATACATGTGCTATTGATGCTAGGGGTCTATGCGAGCAGATGTACTTGCATGCTCCGTCGAGTCTCAGAAGGTAAAACTAAGCTAAATTGATGTGTAATTTACGGCTTGATAAGTGATAGATCCTTGGATCAGATGAGTACTAGGACGAGGTCTTTGAGCTTCTAGGCCAAACAACAAGGCGCATTTCCCGAACTCATGGCCTTTGGCGGTCTATGTGGGTCTCGATCTTTACGGGAAAGATTACAAAAAGTGGTAGGAAAGGTGTGCTTTCTTGCTATCACGTATACAGAATTAGTAAAATGATAGCGCTGTAAAAGGAGGCGCAATCTGTAGCTACCCACGTACTTGGGACAGGGAAATCGTCTCAAACTACAGTAAGTTGTGTGTCAACAGCAACATTGGTGATACAAGAGACAAGTGTGTTTTAGCGTGCAAAGGTCTCGAACTAGACTGGTTATGAGGACTAAACGGCGTCCGAGTTGGATGCCGCGTGTGGCAGTTGCCCAAATAGGAAATATTTTACGAGGAGACCTCCGTGTTCGACTAACCCAAACACTGAGCACCGAGACCCATCCACATCTATAGACTTGTACTTGACTAAAATTAATTGGTCATGAAAAAGCGACCCTTGTGGTAGGAAACAGATGAGTGTTGCTGCTGCGTAATCTCATCTCACCTCCACATGAATTAAAGCGACTTTATTACCAACCTCATCAGTGCGGCTCTTCTTATCCAAGAGACCAAACACTGCGGCAACTGACAACGCACTCCAAATAGGATTTTGTATAATATCGTCTTTCCTTACCAATCTTGGCATTTCAATATGACTTCATTGCCCAAGATATTGGTAATCGGGTCACCAATCGGTCTAATTCCCGAAGACCTATGGACCTCTTTCTCGTCACGATACGACGTATTACTTTACGACTTCACAACCACTAGCAGCTTTCACGATGGCCTACAAAACGGACCATGCAGCGATATCGTTGCCATCGTTAGGCTCGGGTTGAACATTCCAGCAGGAGCCGCAAAAGTGGGACAAGGATGGACAAAGACAGCGCTCCCATTCCTTCCATCCAGCCTCAAGGCCATTGTGAACTTTGGCCATGGCTACGACGAAGAGGATATTCTCGGACTCGATGCACGTGGGATACGCTTTTTTAACACAACGGGGGGAACCGAAGCGACGGCCACTATCGGGATATATCTCATCATTGCTGCATTCCGCCAAGTTAGTCGGTACGAAAGAATGCTGCGCAACGGAGATTTTCTTCCAGCACTGAGAGATTCTGCCAAACACGCAGTAGATCCGCATGGCAAGAGCGTCGCGATCATTGGCATGGGCTCAATAGGACAGGCAGTCGCCCGACTGGCTGCCGCCCTCGGTATGAGAATACATTGTGTCAAACGGCCTAGCTTACAGCATCTCATAGATGTGAGTAAGGATGAGCACCAATGCGGAGGCAGCCTTCCAATTTTGACCTTGCATGACGATATCAACTCCTTGGTCGCAACGGTTGATTGTGTTGTCCTGACCTGTTCATACACTCCCTCGACACATCACCTCGTTGATAAGGAACTGCTCGAAAGAATGAAACCTGGCGTTCGCATTGTGAATATTGCCCGGGGTAAGTGCATCGACGAAGGAGCCCTGTGTCACGCAATCGAGAACGGGAACGTCGGCGGCGTGGGGTTGGATGTCCACTACAACGAGTATGTATCCCTGTTCAGTCCAGCACAAAATCTCGACCTGGGGTGTGCAATACGACGGGTGCCATACGAACTCAACACGACTAGGTTAGCTAACATGATTTCAAAGACCCCAAATCAACCCAAAGCTACTCTCATACGACTGCGTCACTCTTCTGCCTCACATTGGTGGACTCACTAACGAAACCATGAGCGTAAGTGGCTCATCATCTATCCCACACCGCGATCTACATTCTCTAACACATTGTCATAGAACCATGCAATTATGAGTCTAGAGAGAATTGACAGCTTCTTTCAAAAATGAGCTATGTGCCCGGGTGGGATTGCCTTCTCTCAAGGCGCTAGTGCAGGGCGAATACAAACTGTCGTGGAGCCCTGAAACGCTCAAGCTTAGCGAGTGCGAGGGAATAAATAAAAATTGTCTCAATCCTCAACTACTTCTAAATTGTGTTGGTGACGGGTACTCACTAGATACGCGCATTATCTCTACGACGCATTGGAAATACACGTGCATTTTTCCATAGCCCTTCTCGGGTAGCTCATATTTACCTCCTTCTTGTCTTGAAATCGGCTTTAATAACCAAATTACCCGTTTCGGTGCTTCTGGATAGATCCTGAAAGAAATGTGAAGCGCGCCGAGGTCTCACATGCGAGCGAATGCCCAAAGCCAAGCAAGGCAGTCCAGTCGGCTAAAACACCCCATTTAGATCGAGCACTCGACGTTTAGATCCACATCGCCCAGAACGACGTTAGGGATTTTTTTGTAGATTGCGTCCACTGTATCTCTTATCGTGTCATGAAGTGGATACTTTGTACGTTGAGGCATGGTGAGACAATCAGTCCCACGAGTCAGGCCAGGAAAGCGGAGAACAGGGACACAGTTTGTGGCAATGATTTGGATGAGTCTTGTTGTGTCGGAACGGGGCGACGACGATGTTTTAGCGTTAGTCGTATACCGTTACTGTATCTGGCAATCCTCAGGACGCTCGTTCAAGATTACCCCATTTGGGTAGGTTGATATGGTCACACTCTACTCAGGGTCCACCGAGAAACAATTACCCAAACTAGAACGGTTGTTGGTATCACCTCATGTATTAGTAGTTACCTTTATGCCGCAGATTATCCTTTCACAAGAGGTTGATTATTATTTGGATTTCAAGCGCGATAACTCAGGGATGTTCGTTTCCCACAAAGTTACCAGAGAGACCTAACTTGCAGATACGCTTCCAAGCCCACCATGAGTCCCAGCGCTACCTCACCCCAAGAGGCTTCCTCCACTGTCAAGCGGGCGGAATATGGAGAATTCAACGTGGAGAAAATGACGTACACGCTCGTTCCAGAGGCTGAGCAGCAACCTGTCCCAGGGTTGCAGCACCCCGGCAGGATGACCCAGAAGCTCACGACAGCGCATATGGTGTTGTGTAAGTGGGATCAAGAGGAGGGATGGGCAGCACCGGAAATGATGCCATACGGGAAAATATCTCTAGAGCCGACTGCTAGCGTCTTGCATTACGCAACAGAGTCTTTTGTAAGTCCAGGTACTGCCATCCAGCTGACACCGGCATGGCTTTGTAGTATGTTGCTGACTAGATGTTGGACGGTCGTGTAGGAGGGCATGAAGGTCTACCGCGGCTACGACAAGAAGATCAGGCTTTTTCGACCCCGTTTGAACTGCGAGCGTCTTATCAAATCCAATGCCCGAGTTTGTCTGCCATCGTTTAACCCAGAGCGCTTACTAGAAATCCTCACCGCGTACCTCGCTATCGAGTGTCGCCGTTGGCTGCCTGAGCCAGGTTCCAATCTTTACGTTCGGCCCGCCATGATTGGTAGCGGATCTGCGCTGGGCATCCAGAAACCGCCCGAAGCACTGTTCTTCCTGTTCGCCGCGCTGTTCCCGCAATCGTCCCGATCATCACCGGGAATCAAGCTCGTCGCAAGCGACTCCGAGTACATTCGAGCTTGGCCCGGAGGTTTTGGCTCTGCCAAAGTTGGTGCCAGCTATGGCCCAGCTATGGTGGCGCATGCCAAAGCCAAAGAGCAGGGCTGCAGCCAAACGCTGTGGCTATTTGGAGAGGAGAAGCTGGTGACGGAAGCTGGAGCGAGCAACTTTTTCGTTGTCTGGCGGCTTGATGATGGCACGATTGAGCTGGTTACTAGCTCTCTGGACACTGGCGTCATCTTGGAAGGCATCACAAGACGTAGTGTGTTGGAAATAGCTCGGGAGAGGCTGGTAGAGGGCACAGCTCCGACCGGCTTGACACCGCTCAAAGTTACTGAGCGCCCATTTTCTATGGACGAGATTCTCAAAGCGCATCATGAGGGAAGACTTATCGAGTCTTTCGTTTCCGGTACCGCGGTAAGCATTCCCTTGATCCTGCGTCAACATATGGACTAACCCATGCGCACAACAAGATGTTTATCAGCCCTGTTTCTATGATTCGGTACGGCAACGAGGATATACACTTCCCTATGACGGTCACGGATGACAACCATAAGACTCCTCTGTCTAAATACTCATCAACGATCAAATCTTGGTTGGAGGATATTATCTACGGTCGGACAGAGCACGAGTGGGGTTATGTGTTACCCGGCCAGTAGATGCAAGAATGAATGAAATTCATGGTCAGAAAAATACTGGAAGGCTCTGCGATGAGAAACAGGGCTACTGGAACTCGTGAATTGGTAGTGTGAAACGAAGCGTGCCCAACTGAGATGTTAACAGCGATCTGGGACATTGGGGATTTTACTTTTGCCTCAAGGGAAGATTCCCTGAAAAATCACACAGTATTCTAACTTAAAGCACGTTGCATTGGGCGGTGTCATTGGTATGATCTGCATCTTATCGGAGACTGCAATGATGGAAGATGTTTCGTCACCACCGGCCCAATTTGTCCTGGTGCACTATCACGCAGCCTAGCTGTTATCAGTCGGCTGTCGGGTGGTTTAGCATGTCCGATTACCGCCTGCTACAAAAGCAAGCTGGCTCCATAAATTAAACCCGTCCCCTGGACTGTCCTGTCACGATTTACTGGAATATCCGCCCTCATCGGAATTGGCCTCACCCTTCATCATTCATCAACGCATGCCAAATGGTTAATCCGCCAACCCGCAAGCGCCATGTTGTCTCCCGGGATCGTAATGGATGTGTCACCTGCCGTGCGCGAAGATTAAAATGCGACGAGGGCAAGCCAAGCTGTCAAAACGTGAGAACATGATGCCACTTTCTTCCTTGTCGTTTCCTCCACGTCCAGCTTTTGCTCACACTCACGTCCATACGACAGTGTACTCGGTTCAAAATCCAGTGCGGCGGATACAAAAATCGTCTGGTTTTCAAGGACCAGACGGACCGCCTCCGCAAGAAACATGGATCTGGTTCGCGTCCTCGAAATGCCAAGAAGCAATCCCCACCTGCGCCAAATGGCGTGACTGCACCCGTGGATATGACGCAGGTCCATCATTTGACTCATTGGCAGAGCGTCTATGTAGCGGCAGAGTCATTGACGGAGATGTCTGCCGGGCTAGAGCATAACGGGCACGGAACGAAAGAGGGCTTACATGAGTCTCAATCTGGTGCCGGCGAAGAAGCTCATGCCACAGACTTATCTCTCAATTTCTTCAACATTGGCCGCGACGATGAATCGCCAGCTCAGGGCAGCTACGATAATCCTCAGTCTCCGGATGACTCTGTCCCGAGTGACCCTGATGACATGGGAGCCTTGGATGCCACATTTTCACCACTTGAGACCTCGCATAACGGAGAAACGACGATCCATCGTGCACAGCCGTCTCTTATCTCACATTCAAGCCAATCACCATCACAGCCTACCACCCAGTCTGACCTGATCCAGGTGGCCCCGTCAGGGATTATGGAGAGCGCCAAGTTCCCCGAGGATCTTATTTACTACCATCATATACGGGATGGCCCGCCTTACGGATTGCTCTCTGTTCTATCGCTCGACGATATGTTCCAAGTGAAATACCTGGACGCGTCCTTTTTCCATGCCGCGCTGGCCCTTTCGGCATTGGACATATCTCACATCGAGGGAAACAATGTGCTGGCCAAGAAGGCTCGACTGCATGCCCTGGACCACTACGTGACTGCCTTAGGCACAGTCAGCCGAACGAGTAATCTCTTGGATCTCGGATTCCGCCCTGATAGGTCATATGCGGCCATCTCATGGCTGGCCACGACCTTGTTCTTGGCACACTTTGAGTTGCAGCGAGGCGAGATGAGGCTTTGGTACATACACAGCTGCGCCGCCGTGAATCGACTGTCCCGAGACATTCGTCTTGTGAGAGGGTCGGTCATGGGCGAACCAATACTGCGATCGTTTTCCCGGATTGCTGCTTTACTCAATATTTATGATCGCACATATTCGGTCCAGCCGAGGACCTGTCCCGACATCCCAAACTCACTTCAAGACTCATTACTACTGTCATCCTGTCCTACAGATCGGCTACTCTTCATCCTGCCTCGCGTGATCGAGCTAGAGGAAGACTGGCGTAGTAATCCTCAGGAAGAAGACCGGTTTCGAGAACAAGCGGACAAATTAATCTCGGAGCTGGAGGAATGGCGATGCAGCTTGGACGAAGCGGACGTACCTTTTTTTAATGACATACAGTCTCCCGAGAGGGGAGGCGCGTTTTCAATCAGCCCACTGACCTTGTCGGATTCCCGCCAGCCCATCCGAGCCGCAACCAACTTCATGCACTATCTCATTTCCTTGTTAAGACTTGGCACGCACTATCTACCAGGTTCTGGACGGCAGCAACCGAGCAATTCAGAGCATCTAGTTCTCCTGGTGTGTCGCTTGGCCGCCGGTGTTACTCCACAGCAATGCGCAGCCATAAACGCCTACGGGCATGGCATGGTACCTGCATTGATGAACGCATACTACATTACGCATGACGGGTCGGTCAAGGCTTGGATAGTTGACTGGTTGAATCGGTTCCCGCGAGAGAGGGAAGGCATCTGGAATGTTCGACATGCGACACGGCTATTAGCTTATATCGACGAGGAATACAGTCGGCGGGGAGCGGGCCAGAACTGGGGCGTGATCAAGGTCCGCATGATAGACCTGGAAGATGAGAACACGCCTGAACCTGTAGATGTTGAGAAAACCGAAGACAGGTTCACGGTTGAGATATATTCGAGGTCGAAACGGGGATGGAGCATAGATTTTGTTGATGTCCCTTGATCGGGGCATATTAGATAACAATTCTTCACCCCGATCTTTGCAGTGGATCACATAATGCACTTAAACAAGACCGTCTAGTCCAGGTTCGGGAGGCAGAGGCAAGACATGTCCGAGATTTTTTTATCCTATGAATGTGGCGACAAATAGTCTCCTCCCCTCCGGCCTAGGCAAGCTCGGAACCATTATCCTCTGAAAACAGTCGATATATGCTTCTAAAATCCTTCCCTTGGCACCTTTCACTTTGAACAGCTTTTTTGAAAAAGGTCTGAACCACAGGACCCAGAACACTCCCCGCGTTCAGCTGTTCACCCAGCTCCAAGGACATCTCGAGGACACCTCGGCATAACTCGGTCGTGAATCCTCCCTCGAAATCATTGGCGGAAGATGCAATGGGCGATATGCCCTTGACGGGGTTTTGTTCTCGGCTGTTGCGCGACATGCCTGTCGAGACGTTGATGACTCCGGCCAAAACACTAGGGTTGAGCCCGTATAAACGTCCCATGTTCATCCCTTCACAGACTCCAATCATGTTGACAGCCGAGAGATAGTTGTTAATCAGCTTAGTGGCCAGACCCGCACCGGCTCCGCCACAATGGAAGATACTCTCAGACTTGCCCATATGCACAATGGTTGACTTGACCAGTTCAAACACCTCTGGACTGCTACCAACCATAAAGGTCAGTGTTCCAGCATTGGCGCCCCCCACACCTCCTGAGACTGGGGCGTCGGCGAAGACTCCAAGCCCAGACTCCTTGACAGCATCTCCGATTTCTTGTGATGTCTTGACGTCGATAGTTGAGCAATCAATGAAGATCTTACCACCTGCTTTCGGTGAAGAGTCAAGGGATAAAAGCCCACTGTTGCAGTTCGTAAATACCTCCCGAACGTGCTCTCCTCTGGGAAGCATTGTTATGATTATGTCCTAAAACACGGCATGAGTCATATTCATACAAGAGCACGGCAAAAAGCTTACACATTTATCGGAGATTTCCCGTGGACTCGTCACGACTTGTATGTCGCCGGGTGTTTCAGCCACCCATTGATCCCGGCGTTCAGCGACGACCTCGCAAACATATAACGTTGAACTTTCAGGTATCTTGGTCCTTAAGTTCTTTGCCATCCCACATCCCATGACACCAAGCCCGATAAAGCCATATGACTTGGCGGGTGAGCTTTTCTGATCAGCCATGATGGACTTGTGCCAATTGGTTCGGGAAGCAAGGTTTGGGCTACAAGAGCGCAGATGAAACCGGCGGACCACAATAGAGAATTCGTGAATGATGTACAAAAAGGAGTCTATGCGTTCCATGCGTCAAACAATTAATTCAAGTAGATTTAATGTTGGCGTCTTCCTATACTGTAACCGACCGTGATGAGTTGGGGAAACAATTAGCGGGGTCGTGGGCATCAGAAGCTGACGGGGGAAATTATTGGGCTGAAAATTGTTGGAGTAATAATACAGTGTTATTACCGTAAAAACTCTGTCAACTCTCACAGCTTAGCATCTCCATATTCCACTGTTACCGGCGAAAACGTCACGAACAGCCTGAAATATTGGTTCTCCTTTTCTTTGTGGAGAAACTGTAGAGAAGCTAGACTGCGCGAGTTGGCAGTGCTTTACAGTACTATCAATGCCAGGGACTTGAACTTCAGGGGCAAATAAAAAATCACTCCATAATTGTATCGTTTACTTCGGGATAATGACAAGTACCTCGTCGAAAAGAATAGAGTCGTAACGAGATAGTTTGCATTGTCTCTCTCCTATATGAGGGTTGTGGGCATGGATATGAAAAAAGCGTTAATCGGACGTGATATGATCTACTTCAGAGGCAGGTAAGGGTCATAGAATATCTACACACTCTACGGCTAAAGATGACCAGGGAAATACCTGCCTCGCTTTCTCGCTTCTGTCGCCCACACACCATCATGAGCAAAGATAACCTCAACATTGACCAAATCGCCTGGATTCTCAACGGTTTCCCGGATGGCGGAAATTGTCTTTTCCGCCTGGATTTTATCCTTATGGATGCAACAAATCGCACCAGGGTACGCGTCGTCGATCCACGTTGCAATGCCCTTCTCGCCAGTAAAAATCCGTTTATCGTGACTCGCATCGCCAGCAAGGTAGACATGCCTCTCGTTATCGAGGCGGCAGAGAAGATTAATATGTCCGTCAAGGTGACCGGGAGCCGAGATTATGTATACACTCCCGTCGTTGAATATGTCCATTGCTGCCTCGAAATGGCCCTTTCGGTGCCACGGCTTGGCGAAATGGTGAACGAGTTTCTGAGTCTGAGGCGCAAGGCAATTGGTATCCTCATAAGGTGGCGGTGTGCTCGGTAGACCGGTCGAAGGGAGCTCAATGCTCCTCTTAAGATCTAGCATTCCTATTTCAAAATGGTTGTGACTGCCGACGCCACTCTGCTTCCCACCATCAATCAGATCAAGGGCGCCTGGGCCAACAATGTAAGTTGACTTAGGATAGTCCGACGGCGTGCCGACATGATCCCAGTGAAGGTGACTGAAAATAACCATATCGACATCGTCGGGAGCAAGCCCACCAGATGCGAGTGACTCCAGAGTGTCGGGCTCGCCGGAAAGCGGCTGGCGTGTCATTGCATGCTTGTAAATGGGCTTCGGATAGCGGTCGAGCTGTCGCCGGATGCCAAGGTCGAAGACTATTCGCGTTGTCTTTTGGGTCTCGAGGTTTTTGTGCTGAATCAAAAAGGAGAGTGAGGGTACTGTCTTTCGCGCCGAAGGGTCGTCGATTGGAGTGACGAAGAATCGTTCCGGCAAAGTCAGGTAACCAGCTGAGAGTGCGTGGACAGAGACAGAACCTTTAGCATGCATATTGTATTGAGATCCGATATAATGAATATTGCGCAGGTTGCTATCGAGAAAGTGTCTTGGCCACAGGTGAGGTGAGATAAAATACAATAACACCTAGCGACGTGGATGTATTTTCACTTTGCTGGGGATATACAACGTCGCCTTCCCCACGGAAGCAGCCGATTTGATTGCTGATTTGAACAATAGATCTTAGATGACGAATCATGCATATTACAGCCATGGACCGTTGACTGGTATGCACGTCTGGGCATTGGAGGAACTATTTGGGGCCGAATTGGAGACGAAAATAATAGACCAAACGCCATGGGGAAATATATTTTTCATCATTGTATAAAAAAGCACTGGCAATAACTATAAACCCCATTTAAGTTGGTAATTAACTAAATCAAATATCAGCCCATAAATTTACCCCATCTATCATTCTTCCGCCATGTCCAACGACAGCCACACCGACCTGTTCGCCGCCGGTCTCAAGAACCGCCGGGAGGTGGTTGGAAATGCCTACGTCGACGCCGCCCTCCGTAACGGCTCTAGCGAATTCGCTTACCCCGGTCAACAACTTGTTACCGAGTGAGATACCCGCAAGCCTGTGTTTTGCCACTATTGCTGACATGGATGATCAAGGTGGTGCTGGGGGAACGTGTGGTCACGTCCAGGCCTGGAGCGCAAGCAGCGCAGTCTCCTGAGTAGGTCCCGCTCCATCCACGGTCTAGTGCCCACGGGGGTTTAATATAAGCGTTATAGACATCGGCATGTTGATTGCGTTGAAGAGCTGGCCCGAGTTGGGCATCCACGTCCGTGGTGCTCTGAACAACGGCCTGAGTGAGGTCGAAATCCGCGAGGCTGTCCTCCAAGCCACCATCTACTGCGGAGTACCCGCGGGTGTGGAGGCTATGAAAGTAGCTGAGAAGACCATTAATGATATGGTCCAGAAGGGTGAGCACAAGAGGGAGCTTGCGGAGGTGTCGCCAGAGGCCAAGACGGGAGTGTAATGGTATACGCAATAAAACAGGCCTGATAGCAATGTACCCTTCTGCTGGAAGCTGAATCTGACTCAATCCAATTCCAACTGTTGGACCCCAAACTTCTGGGTAACAATTCATCGTAGAGGTACCCCTGTGCTCGGCTATTACCGAATGCCCAAGACTGGTTACTCGGTACACTTCGATCCATCGTAGCGGGTGTCTGAACCGTTACTCAATAATGGGGTACTATGGGCTTCAAAGGAGGCCCCCCTAGTAAACAGATGGGGTACAAAAGGGGGGAGAAACAAGTTGGTTGGCTTTCGATCCTGGCCTCCGGTATGCGAACAGTTTTCCAGCCCACCGCCACAACCGCGACCACTCTCCTCACGGACTCTCCATCTCAGTCTCAGTTGTCACCTCCGCCTTTCGTCCGGCCAATCTACACTGCCCACGGGGATCTCGCTTCTCCGCATTCTCCCCACGATCTTCTCTATCCTCGAAGAAATCCAAGCCAAGTGCGCCATGGCCCCGGATTTTCTCCCCCATTGCAAGGATCACCTACCTACCGTCTTGGAATAATGTGCGGGGAACGTTGTCTTTGAGGTCAGACATCGGATGACTTCTACCTAGTTGATTACTGCTAGCTTTGGTATTGTTTACTCGACGATGATGATATAAACCAAGTCTCATGCTCTTCGTAGGCTTGCCCAATTTCCCACATCCTCAATATCCTACATCGTGAGTTGACCAGCAGCAATGGCCAACACAAATACACGATACAACTTTCTGGTGATTTTCTTTGTGGCTCTAGGTTCCTTTACCTATGGCTTCAATTCTGCAATCAGTGGCTCCGTCCTGGGCCTCTCGTCTTTCTTAAACTACTTCCAGCTCAGCACCACCGGCCCAAATGCTACGAAAGGCAACCATCTGATTGGAGGTGAGATATTATAGCCAAAATGAACATTTCTCGTCGAGGGAGAACCAAGTATTAATTCATTTTGTTCAAATAGCAAACAATGGTCTCTTCGCGGGTGGTGGAATTATTGGGTGCCTCCTCGTTCCGTGGCTCCTTGATGCCGCGGGACGTCGCGTCGCTATTCAAATCACATCCCTCCTCTGCGTCGCTTCTGCCATTCTCCAGGCCGGATCTGTCCACATTGGCATGCTCTTGGTTGGCCGCTTCTTGAATGGAATCGGCGTTGGCATGATCGACGTTGCTGTGCCAATCTACCAGTCGGAAATTTCGCCTGCTAAAGTCAGAGGCCGCATGGTTGGATCACACGGCTTCCTGGTTGTTGTTGGCTATGTGAGTCCTCCTCTGTATTATTTCTACCCCTGGTGAACCCTCATTCTGATAAACTTGGTGCATTAGGCCTTGGCTGGATGGGCTGGTTACGGATGCTTTTTTATCACCAAGGAAGCTCTCCAATGGCGTCTATGCCTCGCGTTCCAGATTGTGGCACCCATGCTTCTCCTGGCCGGCTCTCCTTGGATGCCAGAATCACCAAGATGGCTATGCAAAATGGGTAGAACGGAAGCGGCTCGTCAAGTTCTCGAGAATCTCCACCCAGATGGTCAACACGAAGGCAATTCGTTTGCCGAAAATGAACTCCAGCAGATTTGCACACAGCTCGAGATTGAAACGCATGGAGCCACTTCCAGCGGGTGGCGACACGCTTTCTCTCAAAAGTCGTATCGCAAGAGGCTTCTTTACGGCTTTTTTGTCCAGTAAGCAGTCACATGGAACATGATGGAGGAAATTACTCACCAACGTAAACAGGTGTGTCGCTCAGTCAACTGGAGTTTTGGTTGTCAATAACTACCAGATCCTTCTCTACGATGGTCTGGGCCTGCGAGGATCCATCTCCCTCCTGCTCTACGCATGCTACAACTCGCTGGCAGCGTTTATGAACTTTGTTAACAGCTTGATGTTGGACCGCTGGGGACGAATTCGCATCATGGTTATTGGATTGATTGGCTGCTCACTGTCACTCTCAGGATTCACCGCCATGGTCGCCGAGTTCGTCGGCACAAACAACAAGGTTGGCAACGGATTGGGAGTCTTCTTTTTGTACCTCTTTGTCTTCTTCTATGGCGGCACTATGGACGCTTCGTCGTATGTCTACTGCGCCGAGATCTTCCCAACATCGATTCGTGCCCACGGCGTCGGCCTCAGCGTGTCCGGGCTGTTCATCATGACACTCATCTACACGCAGACGGCCCCAACGGCATTCGAGAATGTGGGATGGAAGTTCTATCTCATCTTTATTATCATTCCCTGGATTGGCGCATTTATCATGGGCAAATACTTTCCCGAAACGGCTGGGCTGTCGCTGGAGGAAATTGCCGTTCTGTTTGGGGACGAAGCTGCCCCTAACGTCGCCAGCACCGGAGACAATAAGACGTCAGTTGGGCACGAGGTGTTCAATGATACCCATTCTTCCTTGACCACCAAAGCACGAGACGCTGATACAGAGCACGCCGAGATGGTTGGTTTGTAAAGGGGGCATTATTCCACGGGAGCTGCTGTGTCGTTGACGCTAGATGCAACAGAATTTGCAGACCACAGCCAATTGTATTTTTGGATAAATTATTGGGCTCAAGGGGGTTTGGAGCTGGTAGGAGAACGGTTCAATTCTGATTGGAAGACTCACTTCCTCCAAATAAAGCGCTTTGCTTCATCTCCTTTTCATCTCTCCAAACCGCAGTATAATACCAGTCGTCGTCAAGTGCGGTAGTCGCCATCGTTACCCATGGATTACCCACCGTGATGGGGAAGAAATCTCCAAAGACTCTGTGACCCCCAAAATCCCCTCCCCCACATTCCGCCTCGATTTCAGTTCGCCCATTAACACATACTTACTTCAGTCCCCATCTCTATATCTGAGCATTTGAGGAGTCTTTTACGCTTGGAGAATGAATAGAAGCTAGATTCCAAGCCTATCTCTGATACTTAACCGCCTACGTACCGAATTAAGTCCTCCGGGGGCCAACTCTGTCCCCTCCCGTCAAAAAGGCACTCCAAATAAAAATGGCAGGTCTAGTTGCATCATCGTCGACGATGCTAGCCGCTGTGGTGGAACGATTTGGCGAGCCGTACGTGATGAAGCAGGTCCCACGCCCATCGCCACCCGAGGGCCACGACATCCTCATCAGAGTCCTTGCGGCATCATACTGTCACACCGACTCCGTCTTTGCAGCTGGCGGCTTGTCACAGGAGTTACCACGCGTCGGATGCCACGAGTTTGCCGGCGAAGTGATTGCAGTCGGCCCCGATGTGGCAACCCATCGAGGCATCGCGCTTGGAGTTCGAGTCGGCGTTCCAGGACGTGCCTACCATCCCTGCGGTACCTGCTACGAGTGCACTCATCCCGGTCAAGACGATATGGGTTATTCTCCATATTGCCCCGAAGCTGGCAACTTGGGCTTAACGCGAGACGGCGGCTTCCAGGAGTACTGCCTCGTCGACAGCCGTCAGGTCGCTCCCCTCCCAGAAGGCCTACCCGCCACTCAGGCTGCGCCGTTGATGTGCGCGGGACTGACAATATGGGCGGCTTTACAACATGAAAAGGTCCGAAATGCACGACGAGTGGGAATTATAGGAGCTGGAGGAGGACTAGGGCATCTGGGAGTGCAATTCGCCGCACACCTGGGCAAAGAAGTGGTCGCCATCGATGCAAATGACCAGTCGCTAGAGCTTTTAACCCGCATCAAGCACAACCTAGACTCCTCAGCGTCTCGCGTGCACATCGCAGACGCCCGTAGCATGGAAATCGACGCCATGCGAGTCATGGGCCAAGACTCTACTGGAGCACCATCGACCGAGGTCGGGCTCGACGCCGTCATTCTGCTCCCCGAATCTCAAAGAGCGTTCGACATGGGCATGAAACTACTGAGAAACCACGGAGTCATGGTAGTGGTGAGCTTTCCCAAGGATAAACTAGCCGTCAGCGCCCACGACCTCGTGTTTCGCGACATCAGCTTGGTTGGTAGCTTGGTGGGTAGGAATCACCAACTGAGGGAAATGCTCGACTTTGTCATACAGCACAAAGTCTCGGCCGAGGTCAAAACGTTTCCATTTGATCAGCTCAACCAGTTGGTCATACAGAGTCACCAAGGTTTAGGGGGAAAACTTGTAATTGATATGATGCAATAGTTGGTAGGTGCCAATTGAATATAGTCAAACCTTACCCCGAGAACCATCCCGACATGTTCTTACAATAGTAATACAGGACAAGCGACAGACTAGCAACCTCGTCCCGTTGGCATGCCTCACTCTCGATCAAGGACATCCGCCACAATAGACAACCCTGCACCAATCATATGCACAAGTTCAAAAACCTGAAATCCTTTGAACGTCTCTGCCCAGATGCGTATAGTCAATGCGGCAAGTCTTTGAATACGATGTGCATGACCCTGGCTGGTATCGAGCCCTTCGGTCCATTCTGTCTCCCGCACAAGGCTGACCACCATGTTGACAAGTTTTTGCTCGTCTGGGCGGAGCGAGTGTATCCCAGAAGCTTCCACATCGGCAGCAAGTGCTCGTAGCCAGTGAGTGAGCAGAAAGGCGCATTCCAGGTTGCAAAGGGAGTGCTGGATACTCCAGTTGAGTGTCTGCGTGCGGGCTACGAACGCTATACCCACGCGAACCGGAATGCTGAGAGCGTGGATGCATTGCAAGACGGCGCGGTCCAAATGCGGCGATCGGTTGCAGACGTGGACTTGAGCATTAGTGAATGCCTGGGCAATATCCATCGGGTCGCGAGTCACCAGCTGGCGGCCTGGGCCGGTGTTTGCGTTGAGCCGGATATATACCAAGCGAAGAAGAGCTGTTGAGTTGAATCCCAGAGGGCCCTTTGGGGACGATGGATCCAACGTCGACTCGTGAGTCGCCTCCCAGGATTCCTGCCATGCTCGCAGTGAGGCCTCCATGTTTTTGACCACGTCCATACTAAGTGAGGTGGTAGAATCTGGAAGGCAGCTGGCGGCATTGCGTACAAAGAAAATCTGCTGCAAGAGGCCGTGGATCAGGGTGTAGTTGCCGAAGGCAGAAATGGGTCCCTCATGATGGATCGCAGCTCCAGAGAGCAGCTGGTCCAAGACCTTTTGGAACGACCGCTTCTTCAGCGACTCGGCTGCAGTCGTGTGTTTCCAGATCTCGGCATTCGGAGCCTGCCACTCTGATGCGCATGCGGGCAAGTTGATGCGGACTTCTTGATTCGAAACCATCGGAGGCACGTTGAATGCCACGCTTTGCAGGTTGAACAAAATGTAAGCCACAAAGAGTGTGCGACGTCGCTCTTCGCGCAGGACCCAAGTGTCCCAGCATGTCTCACTCGGATGCGTTTCCTCAGAGGATCCAATTCCAAACTCACGAACCAGCATGCTAACTTGTCCAGACATGGCCAGACCATCTCTCACGAGCGCTCGGTCACCCCATGAAGTCAGAGCCATGAGAACAGTCAGGCCCTGGAGCAGCCGCAGGCCTTTGCGTCCTTGAGACACCACTGGGGATGGAACATCTTGCGGGGTGTGGGAGGCCTGGCTTCCAAACATACCAGGCCCCTTGTGAGGGTTCGCAAAACCGGCATACCCGGGAGACGTGCTGGTGAGGCGAGAGAAGGCCTCTTGGTCGATCTGGTCCAGCTTCCAGTTGATGAGGGCCTTTGCGACGCGGTACAGCTCAAACCCCTTGGCATGCTCAAAGCGGTACAAGGCACCTACAGCTGCGAGAGCCAGTAGCAGCTCGAGACCTAGGCTTTCCACTGAAAGAGATGCAGTATGGAGGAACGGCATGTGCGCGTGGAATCCTCTGAAATAGCCTTCGAGGTACCGAGAGAGTGTTTGTCGCGACGGGAAGACAAACGACGAGGGAATAATGTTGATATAGGTAGATATCTCCTGGGATAGCTTTTGGTACTCATCCAACGATATCCTCCAGGGACAGATTACTGCGTGATGCGCGGCCACAGTGAAGGATTGGTAGCCAGAGCCGGTTTCGGTGTTGGGAATTTGCGTTGGTTCCAGCGACGGCAGCCGGGACGCGGCCAAGTGAGACTGCGCTGGGCCACTTGCTGATGCTAGAGGGACCGGCTGCTCTATATACATTACTGGGTTGTGCTCGGTTGGTACGGCCCCAGCCATGAGGTTCACCGGAGGCAAGATGGCATATTGCTGCGATATGTCCACGAGAGACAGATCAGAGTCGAAGAAGTTTGCGGGGAGGGGCTGATCGTCAGTAGGGAAATCGTTCCACAAGAATGCAAACTCCTCTGCGTCCTCCATGGTGCCCAACAAGAGATCTGGGGCGGTAGACAGCTCGAATGCTTGGGTAGTTCCCGCGGTAGGCTCTGGGTAAAACTGCTCGGTTGGCGGGCGCTGAACGTTCTCCTCTTCGCGGATCTGGCTCTCGGCTTCGTGTGGCGAGTCTGGGTCATTTCCATTACTCTCCAGCGGTGTTCCGTCACTCGCGGGTGCTTTCTGCGGCTTGGTCTGGGCAATGTTTGACTCGAGCGACGCGTGTGAAGTCGCGTCCGAGGCGTCGTCGGGCGCGACCGTATCGCCGTCATCGTCTTGTTGGTGATGCTGGCGATGGTGACGGGTCAAGAGATCTCTAGAGGACGAATGCGGCGTCCCAGTCAGTCTCGGATACGCAGCAACAACGCGTCGTCTCAGCTCCTCACCAGCGCCATTGACTTACTGTCGCGAAAACCTGTGCCCGCACCTACATGCAAAGGGCTTCTCGTGAGTGTCTACGCGTCAACAGGCCCGGCGGTTAGTTTGCCATGATGGCGAAAATGAGGCACGGCTGGGAGAGGGCCAGGGCTCTTACGAATGCGTTCGTGGCGTTGCAAATGTTCCAGGCGCTTGAACTGCTTGTGACAAAACTTGCACGGCGCTACCTGGACGCGAGGACGGCCTCTTACCATTGGCATATAAAGCAATATGAAGACATCAATGGGTAGAGGTAGGCTAGGGCAAATATTAGGCTCTAGCGAAGCGGCAATGACGATGACAACGAGGAATTGAATCAACTTCGGAAGAGAATATGGCGTCTCCCCGCTCGCTCACGTGTTTAATAAGCTGTTCATACACCGTCATTATCACCCTAAGCTTTCAGATCCAGTTCGTGATGGCTATTGACTTCAGCTCGGCTTGACAGCCACCACAACCTTGTACTAAATAAAAAGACTGATATTTTGCATACACAATATCGATGCCTTTGATGACATCAAAATTAATATTGTCTGCGATTATCGTACCGAACCCGGACTCCGGGTAAGCGGTATAGGGTAGTTGTCGTCGTCATGCATATCTGGACTCTGGACTGGGCCACATGCTCAAATAGGCTTAATCTCGCCGCAGAGCCAGAGCTTAGCGATGTCATTTAAGTCTCATGATTGGTGTACAGTGGGCCGAGACTCTGACTAGCCGGTGTCTTCAAGGTGGACTAATCTTTTCTTCTCCAATTGCCGTGCCATCCTCGCATGTGGAGCGGATTATATGAATTTCTACCCCAACGATTTATCATCGCAATGAACCATACCTTCTGGGAAAGCATTCTAACTTAGACGACTTACGTTACTGACTCAGTGACGGCTCTATTCCCGCTTCGGTTCAGTGAAATCTCTTCAAGTGCTTTTAGACAATTGGTTGGTCCGGTCCATCGGTGATACCGTGGACTTGGGATGTGTAGATTGCGGGGAAGCATTTCTCCCCCAAATCTTTTCCTCCGCTAAGTCGAGATGTCACGCTAAGGGCTGTTACTCATCTTTATAGGTGGAGATGCGACTGTGCAGCTAGCCTGAGGATAACTCGAAGAGCACCTTGTCTGACTGAAACAAACACCACTCGGACTGAAGCCAATATACCCCGGCAACACAGAAGAACATGGCGTCAGAAAACTCAATGAGGGCCGTCATCTTCAAGGAGGTAGGCCGGGTGGCTGTGGAGGATCGCAAGCTTCCCGTCATCCAGGACCCGCGTGATGCCATCGTCAAGGTGAGCGTTGCAGCTCTCTGCGGAAGTGACCTCCATTGGTATCGCGGGCACCAAAAGATTCCCACCGGATTCATCCCAGGCCATGAATTTGCCGGCGTGGTCCATGAAATAGGGAGCCAAGTTACTGGCTTCAACGTCGGTGATGCCGTTGTGGTATGTAAACCTGGCGCCTGGACAGGGTACCGACTAAATGCGATTCTCACAGGCAACTTTCACGACGCAATGCGGAGATTGCTTTTATTGTAAGAAGAAGCAAACGAGTAGATGCGCTAATAGTTTTCTGTTTGGTAAGAAACTCGCAGTCATTTAATGTACATTGTGGAAGCCAATCTGATGGCCAAACCCTTAGGAAACAGCGCTGGAGCGACAAGTATAGATGGAGGCCAGGCAGAATACGTTCGAGTGCCGTTCGCCAGTTCAACCCTTGTCCCTAAACCAGCCTCACTTCCGGACAAGATGCTGGTTCTAATGGGCGACATCTTCCCAACCGGATACTTCTGCGCTTCTCGATTCCTCAAGTCTCTTCCCAGGGACGAGGCTAAATCCTCCTGCACCGTCGTCGTTGGATGTGGCCCAGTCGGAATCTGCGCCATCGCAGCCGCTGCCCAGTGGTGTGACAACATCTTTGCCGTTGACATGGTTCCAGAACGCCTTGCCGAGGCGGAGAAACTTGGGGCCAAGCCACTGTTGCTCACAGATAACCCGACCGCAAAGGTTCTGGCTGCAACAGAGGGCCGCGGCGCTGATGTAGTACTGGAAGTCGTTGGAACTCTTGCGGCGATGCAGCTCTGTGTGGACATGGTGCGCCCGTTTGGAAGCATCAGTAGCGTGGGAGTGCAGACGGAAGAAGTTTCATTCCATGGCCCGACTTTGTACGCCAAAAATGTCACAATTGCCTGGGGCCGCTGCCCGGTCCGGGGAATCTTCGAAGAGGCGCTGGATTGCTTGATTCGGGTTCAGGACAAGGTTGGTTTCCTGTGTGAATGCCACATGAAGCTTGAGCAGGCCCCTGAGGCTTATGAGCTTTTCAACGCTCGCAAGGTCCACAAAGTGTTGTTAACTCTGTAAAGAGTGGGATTTTGACGCGCGGGATAGGATGGGGGGCGTAAATGGAAAGCTGTTGAGGTGTTCAGGGTCTCAGTCAACTAGCACACAAGTGTAAAACAAATGCAGATTGGTTGTTGTTGATTCAACTCAACTTTATTTTCCTACATGCTATTATCTGTGACTTGTAAATAATGGTGAAAATTACTGTACAAAGTGGATGCTATTTCTCAACATCGACGAACCCACAGTCTGGCTTCCATACGATCCGCTTCCCATTACGCCACAGCCCATCAACAAGAGGTTGGCGTCCTGGCTTGCCGCCTTTCGGAAGTTCATTGAGAAATGCCCAACGAGATCTCTCCTTGTATCCTAAAACTTTCCAGTCGTTGATGTCTGCAGTCGGTTCGTGATTTAGTAGCGGGAGAATATTGAAAAGAACATCATCATGGGCAAGGCAGATGAAGACTCCCGGGTGGGCATCCAAAGCCTGGAGCATGTTGACGCTGGACTGAGCGACATCGCCAAAGCTGTAAGCGCTGCCCGGCTCGCGTGAAATGTTGTAGAACGGCTGTATCCGTGATTCCTCAGACCGTGCCTTGCCATCGTCATTTGATGCAGGGTGGTGAATTGTAAAGGCAGAACAAGGGCAAGGACGAGGATAATAGCTATCGAGCTCCTCAGTGGGGATATTTGATGGCAGCGGCATGTAAGGTGTTGGTCTAAAAGCGCCAGCATAGTGACAACAATCGCCCCCCATAAAGACAAATGTGTCTGGAGTCGTTCGCGCCAGCCCGCAGATGTGTCCCAGAGCATGCTACCACCGGTCAACTTAAAGCCAGCGACGAGAATAAGATGAAAACACTGACCCCCGGAACATCTAGCAGGTAGAAGGAACCATCACCGAAGTAGTCGTGAGCGGCAAAACCGGCGACTGTCATGGGGAACTCCGGCTCGTGTATCCGATGCCCCCTGAATTGAAAAGAGTCAGCATTAACAGGTGAACTTTGGAATAGGAACTTGCTCTAAATCGCTGGCCAGAACAAAGCTCTCTAGGTTCTCCGGCCACCCCGGGACAAACTCATTGGTGAAGCCAGGTCCGACTACGATGTCAGTCGTGGGTGAGAATTTAGATCCGTCACCAATATGGTCCCAGTGCCAATGACTCCACACAATTGCCTCTGGAAAGATGGATTGTCAGCTTATCGTGATCCGAGACTGCTGGATGCCTGGAGTGACATGGGGATAAATACTCAAGTCTGCCAAGTCAAAGCCAGCGCAGGTGAGGATCTCGTCAACCCCCTTGTCAATATGGACTGCAGGGACGTGGCCTCCGATCATCCTCTTCGTCTGGGGCGAGCCATTCCAAAAGTCCTTGCGAGAGCCACAGTCGAACAGGACGTATTCGGGCCCAGCTGATGTCATGTGCTCCACCAGAAAGCACATGGTTTTGAAATTGAGCTTCTCATGGCCAGAAATAGGCGGATCAACGAAGGCGCGAGCGTCACACACCATGCGCGTGGTTGTGTCAATTGCCTGTACACGCACTATCGCCGACGAAGGCGGGAGGTTTAGGCTCGGGGCTGGGAGGGGCGTGAGCTCCTGCATCTTTCCAGGATTATTAGATGTCAGAGTGAAGAACAAGCAATTAGGTAGATTTTTTTTTTTAAAAAAAAAAAAAACAGTTGGTAACGGAACAGGCACACCCCGTTGATTTATGTTCCGTTCAACGTCTCGCTGGATTGGGACAAACCGCAAAGTCGGGGTTCTCTACATTCTCCATATTCCGGGGTAGATAAGACGAGGTGGATTTTCCCCGCACTTTGGGAGGACGCATGACCTTCTTACTCACTCAATCACGGGGTGAAAAAGTAGGATCAAATGTTATTTATTCGACAGGCCGGTTCAAATTACTCTATCAATTTCCGCCAAATCCTTTACTCGCTCCCGTGAGTCGTATTCCTGTGTGCTCAACGGGGTCATCAACGCCCCCGCAGTTCTCGTGTACATGACATCCTGATTTGGTCGCACGTAGTAGACAAGCCAATAGCTTTTCCCATCATTGGGCGCAGAGGGCAGTAAGTCGTCGTTGATTTTGGATCCAGCTGACTCCGGCGTGATTCCTTCCGTAAACACAGACAGAGCTGTACCGAATAAGACCAACGCTTCTTGTGGTGAAGAGGAATTCACCACAATGGTCGAAGGAAAGTGTTAGCTCGGGTTCACTGGTCGATATCTAGAACATCCCCTCGGCTTACCAGTGTTGACCATTCGTTAGCAATTGACTCCCCCCAAGGAAAAACCCGTAGCTCGTCCTTCCCCGGTGCAGCGAACTCGTGCATCTCACCCAGATACTTCTCCCATGGCAATTCAACTCCGTGGCTCAAGTTCTTAAAAACTGTGTGGGAGAGGGCATGCAGGCTTTCCATAACCTGAGCTATTGTTCCAAGTGCTGGAGAAGATGACGTAGCAAGCTGATGTTTCTGTATCCTTGTGTTTTGCTACAATAGCGTCCGTCAGTTGAGCCTCGTTTGTTCTACCTGAGTACAAGAATGAAACCCACCAGCGCATCGACCTTGTCCTGCTCAACAAGCTTAGGTATTCCATTTATCGTGAACCCCGGGTCCCGTCTAGCAAGAATTTCCCGAATAACAGGAAGCCCGCTGAAATCTTCAAGGTCCTGGTAGCTGATGGTCTGTAACATCATGGGTCCGAGAATTGGGGTGAGTTGAATCAAACAATAATCTCCCGAGATACAGATGGAATGAAGCGTACAAACGCAAGGGTATGGCATCAAGTTCAAGATAAGTCCCAAATGCTCAATGTACGAGCCATCATCCTCCAGTCTCTGTCACGCTAACCTCCACCGGGTCCGTTAAGCGCCTCTGGCTTGGTTGGAGAAGAAATTAGTAATATCACTAGGTCTTGGAGAATTGGAGAGATGGGGTATTAAAGCAGAGAAGATTAACCCAATCAAGTTGCTGAAGCACTGTTTTTAAGGTTCAACGATATTAGTCGCCTAATGAGCTCCTCAATGTCGCATCGGGATTTTTTTGGTTGTCACTTTAGAGACACGGTCGTCTTCACTTGATTGATTGAGTTCGTTGCTGCGGCATCGCCTATTGTTCTGATACCTTGTCAAAATGAGGGCCGAGTTCGAGAACCTTTTGAAGCCCTTGGCGGTGGGCGACCTCGAGTTGAAGAATCGCGTGGTCATGGCGTCTTTGACGAGAAACCGCGATAGCATTCCGCGACAAAATCTTCATGTTCCTTACTACGCTGAGCGAGCGGGAACTGGATTAATTGTGAGTATCTTAAAGTGCTCCATCACATCGCTGAAACTAACACCCGGAATTCGGCCTCAGATCTCCGAGGCTGCTTTGATCTGTCCTCAGGGGGTTGAATGGACATTCATGCCTGGAATTTACTCAGAAGAACATGTCGACGGCTGGAAAAAAGTCACGCAGGCTGTTCATGAGCGTGGTGGCTTGATCTTCTGTCAACTCCACCACGTCGGACGCGTGGCTCATCCTCAAACGCGAGTCCAGCGAGATTCTGGCGAACCCGTGCCTGGTCCCTCTGCAATCGCCGCAAGAGGAGGCAAGTTCCGTAATGTGCCTGGAGCCCCAGGCTACGTCACTCCAACGCCAATTGAGGATCCAGAAAAGATCATCGCGCTCTACGGTCGGGCATCTCGCCTGGCCAAGGCGGCCGGGTTCGACGGGGTGGAGATTCACAACGCCAACGGATATTTGCCCATGCAATTCCTAGAATCCCATAGCAATCATCGGCAGGATAAGTGGGGTGGTTCCCTGGATAACCGAATGAAGTTCTCGTTGGCGTGCTTGGCCAAGATGAACGAACATTTTCCATGGAACCGCATTGGCGTCAAGATTGCTCCTTGCGGCGGATACAACGACATGGGAGAGCTCGATGCCGACGGCAAGCCGTCAGTCGATGCTGCAAAGACAACTTATGGAGCCTTCTGCACCGAACTTGATAAGCTTGGCCTTGCTTATGTCCAGGTGATGCGATGGTGGGCGTCGTACGATTTGATGATCAACGGTCAGCCGCGGGGAGTTCGATGGGACCCGATTGCGTACCTACGGCCAATCCTCAAGAATACACTCCTTTTCGGAAATACAGCTTTCGAGCCGTTGGAAGCCGACGAATGGATCAAGAATGGGACCATGGATGGAGTGGTAATTGGCCGGCCACTACTTTACAATCCGGACTATGTTGAAAAGCTTCAAGCTGGCCAAGCTGGTAGCCTCTATCAAGAACAACCGGGCGACGAGCATTGGTGGTAGTAAGTTGTGGACATCCCTCTCTCCCAGTACACTCCAACTAATTATCGTGTCACCTTGAAGCAAGTGGCGAAACAATGACAAACGAGATGGATACTTGAACTGGGCTGATCGTGCGGTCATTCCGCAGACACTCGATGTCAAAGATAGAGTTAGTTTTATACATGACTAAGATGCCACGTCCAATACGTCAAAGCGAAATACGTCACTCGACCATAGCTCAAGAAGACACAAACGACGAAGAAAGAGGCATTGTGAAGCACAGTCATTGTTCTAAAGTCTCACTAGGTCATCGTACCCGTGATTCGGGTAGAAGATGAGGCTAAAAATTCCATTTATTTTGGCACTAGGAGGTATGGGCATAACTGATGCTGGTGGAGGTTGCGTCAATTAGACCGAAAGAACCCCGATGATGACCGAATATCTGCTGTGGTTGTGCATGGTAGCTCAACTGGATCTGGCGCAAACTGCATTGCAGGTAGCTCCTGTGGCTGTTGGTTTATAGCCACAATTCCATTCGAAAATAATCCAGCCTGAGAATTACGTTGTATCCAGTGCTGTTGAGAATGGTGATGTGCTTCTGCTTGGGTCCAGTTGGCTCCTTCGTCTCTTGTCCAATACTCCGAACCCCTGTGTGGCTCCCAGGTCTGCCAGTCGACGAAGGGATTATGGGAGAACTGGACATTTTGCATATGCCTTGTGTCTTGTAGCGCGGGCTGTAATGTCTGATGCGGTGTTGGGTGTGGCGTTGGTTGTGGTACTGGTCTTCGTACTGGTCTTTGTAGTTGTTGCATTGTTTGCTGTGGAGTATGATTATCATTGTTAAAATTCTGTGCAAACCACGGTGCTGTGCTTGGTGCCATAGGTTGTGTCAACGTAACTCCGGGAAAGTTTCCTGCACCTTGGTTGTAAATCATCCCTGGAGGAATGGTACTGAGGCGAGTCTGGAGTCCCATGTCTTGAGTGGGAGTACACTCCCTCCTGTACACAGGCCGGGGCGATGTTGATGATGTCGACGTGCGCGGGCTAAACATTTCAGGTTGAGGAGAGACGAATCCTGTCTGGGAAAAAGGGTTCACATTGCCCCAATTTGACGTGGGAGTAATGGGCTGTTCCCAGCCGGGCTGCTGGGTCTGGACAGAAGATACTGTCAAAGCTGGGGAAGGGGCTGGCGGCACCATATGGCTCTGCAAAGAATTGGGATTTGAGGTGGTCCCTGAATCCCAACTCGTCAATCGCTCCGACCGGTTTGAATGTGTGAAGAAGTGAGTATCTTGTGATTGAGAGACTCTCGAGGATTGAGCGACCCCGGTGGGCGGCGAATCTATCTCCATCTCAGTCGAGGTCTGTGGCCAGCCCTGGTTGTCGTGGTCAACACCTCGAGACCCCTCTGAGGCTCTCGACGTATGAGTGTGGAAATTAGATTCAGGTTCCGGTGGATGCTGGATGGGGGAGACTTCTGGTCTCCTACCAAATGGGGCGTGACGTTGTTGAGCAGTGCTCGATCCAGCTTCTATGCTTGTTGTAAACGGATTACGTTGAATCCGAGTTTGATCGAAGCCGAATCGATCTTGCTGAGTATTCGAAATGGACGAGGCGGATGGCCCAGAGTGGCTTGTTACATCCGACGGCATCCTGCGCGAGTTTGGTCGGGAACCGGATGGTAAACAGTTTGCAGAGTCTGTACCTCCGCTTCCCCCACCTCCTCCGAACATCAGAGACAGCCCCGACGCATCATGGGAGCTGAACGACATGCTTCCCTTCGTCATTGAATATTGTCGGGGGCTCTTCTGGTGCAGAGTCGTGGGTTCGGTCATCGCTCGGTGAGTAACAGCCGGCGATTTCGAGTCCGGAGTGCTCATTGGCACACTGCCAAATGCCCGAGGTTGGGCAGAGTAGGCTGGAGGAGGGTCGATATTAGACTGTTCAACCATCGAATTTGACCCGCTGGCAGCTGTGTGCGCCATGGGGGATGGGTTGATCGATAGGGAAGCCATCTGCTCGCAGGGTACTGGATTGCCATCTATAGAGATTAGTATCTTGACCATAACGAAAAGTAATTCAGATGGATGTGTATACCTGATGGACCGCCCATTAAATCTCCAAACAGCGCAAGATTGTCAAACACCTTGTTCCCTTTCCGTTTGTCTCCAGCAGCGCCTTGCTCATCTGCCACGGTCGGCACTGGCGCCATCAGCGCAATCTGACGCAAGAAGTTCAACTCGGCCAGTACCGATGCATGATGGCGACTGATCACTCCCTCCTGTGCCTTGAAATCTTTTTCATCGACAAAAATCCACTCGACACGGCTGCGGAAACGCGTTCTCCCTTCGTTCGCCTCGGGGCGGCATTTCTCCACAATGGCACAAACCTCTGCCAGCCCGTTTGTAGCAGCGGTGATGATGCTGTTGACTCGTTCGAGAACAATCGGCCGCGTTTCGAGAAGGGAGAGGTAGGTTTCCCGTAGTTCGATGAGGTGCTGTAGATCATGGTAGCAAGTGCGCACGAGCTCGAGGCTGTGGCGGACGGTAGAGGGAACCTGGGCGACGTCGATGCCAAAGATGATGAGGCTGTATGTTACCCGCAGCGCAGAAAACAAGTCCATCGTATTGGAGGGCGCTGACTGTGAAGCAACGAAGTTTGACGGCACCTCAGTGCCGAGTCGTCAACGGTGAGGTTTGGACGGCGGATGCTTCACATCTCCAGGTGATCTTCGCGCAATCTGTTCCCAAGTGCCAAAGTGGGCTCCAGGTACCTCCCGGAAATTTGCCAGCTTGCTTGGGCGTCTTCCCCGCCACAGAGCCTCGTCCTTCGAATGTGTTGGTCGACTAGATGAGGGTTGCGTGGCGTCGGCGCCAAGGTTGCCTGCGACATTAAGCCAGATTGATGCAAGGGATGGGAAAGATCTTATCAGCCCCCAGGTGATTGGATCTATTATTGAATGACTAGTCTGAATCAAGTGAACGAACGCGAATCTAGCTTCCTGTGGATGGACAGCATCAACCGGTAACGCGAGCGAGGCTCGGCACTTGCTCCCTTGTCAGCCCTGTTCGTGGGCTGTGCGGATGGGCATAGTCGAGCAATAGCTTGGTACATTTTTCCGTGCCAGCCTTAAGATGGATACGCGGGTTGGACGCTTAAGCAGCTGCCGCCAGACTAGTGGCGTTAATAGTCTGGGTTGCCTTGAAGCTACTATCAGCTAGGTAGCTAATTTGGGACTAAGTGTGTTTTGTATCACATCTCAGGTTTTGAGAGTTGAGTTCAGCGCTGTTCGGCTGCGGGGCGGAGATCATCTGGACAGACACGGGACGAATTGGTCCTGAGGGATTTCCTTGCATGCGCTATTGAATGTGATATTGATCCAGTTGGATCATACATGGTCTGATATTGACTGGGTCTTTGGGCATTCAGTTGGGTTGGCTGGCTTGGCAGGCAAGGGATGGATGAGACATGTGTGACAGCCTCAAACAAGCCGCAGAGATGGACAAGTCTGTCCTCCTGCGACCATCTCAAGATGCCACCTGTCACAGCTGCATTCCAACGGGTTGAGGCAGTATGAACGAAAAGACCTTGCTACTATAGAAAGGAAAACTACACTACAGATAGAGTATGGAGTTGCCTCGAGCTGTTTGCAATCTCGTAGAGTGGCTACTGATGTATCAAGAGACACGAATCACCTCGGGCGCCCTGGCAACCAACGGAGTGCTGTCTTGGCCTCCGTCCCGGCGACCCAGCCTCTCAAGTCCAGCACATGTAACCACAGCCTGGTCGTTCATAACCCCCGTTCTGGCCTCATAAATAAACTGCCAATCGATAGGCTGCGAGAGCAGCATGTACCCAAAGCTAGTAAACTCCAGCATAACGGCTTTCAGATGATCTGCTTGTGCCTCGCGCCTCCCTGGTTCCTGAGAGACAAAGTGGCTGAGAACTGTATTGAGGGCGGCTGCCAGCCCCTGGGCCTGTGGAACAACTGCCGTCTCGGACGGGGGAAGGGGCGTTCGCTCCTCGCGGGTCGGATGGAGGAGGAAGGCCGAGAGAGCGCGCCATTTGGAAAGGGCAAGTGAGGTTTCTGGTTGTTCAAATTATGTTAGTAGATGTTTCGTTGGAGGAGCTCGGGTTGGTTACCAGCTGAGTTTCCAGCACGGGGTTGGTTCGGAGGAATGGACTGGAGGAAAGCGGCCATGGGCGCTGGAAGCATCGAAAGCGGGCTTCGAGCGTTGAAGTCGATGCTCACAAAAGCGACATGTGAGATGAGGTGTCGTAGACCAATTGCCCGGGTCTGCGGATTGACGCAGAGAATAGCAGTCTCGTTTGCAGAGGCCGATGGCAATCCCAGCTTCAAGATGCTTGACGTGAGGGCCGCTGGGTTCGCCTGCACCGGCTGAAGATGGTAGTTGTTTTCGACATGCATGCGGATCAGATCTCCCAAAGCCTGCAGCTCCAGCACGAGCTCCTTCTCAGGACTCGCGTCGAGGAGAAAGTGTTCGAGATTGATGTCGGTGCTCGGCGGCGTGTCGTAGTTGGGAGATCCTCGTGGCTTCTCGGCTGCGAGGAATTCGCCTCGATGGCGATGGCGACGGTGTTTCTTCTTTCGGGATCGGAGAAGGAAGAAGGCTCCCAACGCACCCAGAATGAGACCGAAGACAAGACTGCCTATTGCAGCACCGACGATGGCACCCGCAGAGATGCCAGCTGATGGCTTGGAAACATCCGTTGAAGTTGAAGTCGGCTGCGCTTCACCGCTCCCAGTTCCTTCGACAGCAAGATTACCGGCCGTAGTTTTGGCAGCAGCGTCGGCCGTATCTCGAGCGGTAGCTTCAGCTACAGATTCGCGAGGAGAATCAGCAGAAACACCGGCCACATCAGTAGTTGCTTTCTCCTCGCCGGGCAGCTTGGTCGAATCGATGACAACGACAGTTGCAGTTTGCCTACCTACACTGTCCAATAGAGCAGTAGAAGTTGTAGTTGATTCCATGATGTTTTCGAGTAGATGCCTGTCAGAGAGCAGTATGTGATGGATGCGTTTGTTGCGAGAATTTCAGCTCGCTCAGTGTGTAGCTTGGTGTTGTTGGCTGGTGGAAGCTTCTATACCCATCGATACCAGGCAATTCCAGTCTACGACGCCTCACCGGCGAGTCCTGGTTAGTGGCTTGGGTCTTACAATTCGCTCTCGCCAAATTGAGGTGAACTCGTGTATGTCTCACACCGATTGTCGGACCCCAGCCATTTACGCTCAGACTCTAGCTCTTCGTGGCTGCGACCGGGCTTCAGCTGAAATGTATGTCTCAACTACTTTTGGAATCGAGAAGCGAATTCACACAGCCTGACTGTTGGTGGCGGCGGCCCAATTTCAGCTGAGATGTGATGGCCAGATTCCAGTCCCCGGTGGCTACAGCCGAACTGTAGCCAAGACTGTTCGTCAAGTTTTAGGCCTGGTGGCTTGCAGGGAACTTTCAGCCCCTTAACTTTCCCGCCACCAAGGCAGTTCAGATGACCGGGCGATAAATCAGGCTGTGAAGGATTGGGTTCACAGCCATTCTGTTTTCTGGCATTCTCCCGGCGTGAAATTGCCGACCTCAGCCGAGTAATTGCGGTTTCATTGTGCTGCCGATCCAATTTTCCAACATCTCACCTCCGAGCAGCCCAATACTGACCAGGATGGAATCGAAACCAGATATCCTTGTGTCCGTTGATCTGGGAACCACCTTTACAGGTAAGTTGGAAATCCGGGCGCTGCATTGATGTACGAGACTCACATGTAAAGGGGTTGCTTGGATGACCCCAAGGACGAACGCAAATACTCCCCCTCAGGTTATCAACAATTGGCCCGGAGATGGTGGACAGAATGAGCGAAAAGTACCATCGACACTGATCTACAACCCCAACAGCTCCACTGTGTCTTCGTGGGGATTTCTTTGTGCAGACGATGACACTTCATCGGGCAAGATACGTCGCGAGTGTTTCAAGGTGTTCCTAGATGCGGAAACGTTGGCAGATGTTCAACGGAGAGGTCTTGCCAATGTCCCGCAAAGCACTGCAGAAGCCCAACGCTTCGTCACAGACTACCTCAAGGAGATTTACATGCATGTGAAAGAGACGGTTGAAATAGAAATGGGAAGACAGCCCTGGAAAGACAAGACCGTCACCTTCCTCTTCAGCGTACCCACAACGTGGGAAAGTATGGATATTATCAACGACTTCAAGGCGTGTATACTGAACGCTGGGTTTGGGTCTGGCGGCTCCAATCACTCTGCACTGGTCGATCTGACAGAAGCTGAGGCTGCTGCCGTTGCGACGCTGAAGACCAGCTCGATCACCTTTGACCAGGGAAGCCTGTTTCTCACAGTAGATGCAGGTGGAGGCACGACTGATCTTTCTCTGATGCGAATCACCTCGGCGGACAGTCAGTTTCCGGAAATGTCACAAGTTGCGGCTGTTAACGGCTTGGGTGTCGGGGGCTCTCTGATCGACATGGCGTTTATGAGAGTGGTGCAGCAGCGGCTGGAAGCATACCCTGAAGCCCAGTCTTATCTGCCACGCGATATTGCGGCTCGGATGTCAAGAGGTGCTTTCTTGAGGCTGAAGCACAAATTTGGCCAGCGCGCATGGATGAATACTCCCGAATTTGGGGTTCAGATGGATGGCACCCCACACGATTTCACCCACCCCGGCCTAGGGGTGCGGAATGGCAGCATGTTCTTCTCGAGGTAAGCATATTGTTTTGGTGTTGGAACATCTCAGACTAATGATAAATCAGAGGGGAAATCCAATCGCTGTTTGATAGCCAGATCCAAGGCATTTTGGAACGTATTGAGAAGCAACTGGACTGGGTGACACAGAACCAGCCGCACGAGCAAGTGGTACGAACCACGCCTCTCTCGACCGCCACATGAGCTAACAAGAGAAATAGAGGTACATGATCCTATCCGGGGGCTTGGGTAGCTCCGTCTATGTGAGGGATGTCTTACAGGCGAGATTCACAAACGATCCACATCGCAATGCTGCGCAGGTGGCTGTGGTCTCGTGTAGAGAGCCGCAACTAGTTGTCGCTCGCGGTCTTTTGTTCAATCAGCAGCAGAAGTGGGATACAGGCAACAGGTCGGTGCTGTCTACGCGCATCGCTAGAGCGAGCTACGGTGTTGTTGTGAAACAGCTGTACTCGCCGGAGCATCACTTTGGCGAGGACCTCAATGATGATCCGTTCGAGCCCAATACTAAGTGGGCGGTGAATCAGATCCAATGGCTCATAAGAAAGGTGCGCCCAAATTTGATGATTTCGACATCAGGTTTACTAATCCGATGTTAGGGAGATGTTATCAACCCTGATTCACCACTGTCGAAGGATTTTAAAATCCGACTTGCCGAAGGAGACACGACGAGGTCATGGAACGCCGAGATCGTCAAGTCTCAGAATGAAGCATCATTTCTTCCGCGCAGTCTAAAGCAAGGTAAGGAAGACGAACAGTTCATGTGCTACCCCGTCAAGGTGAACACTATGCTAATGCGGTACTGGGCAGCCGGGGCCAAGAGGTTGTGTGATGTGAAGAGCAACCTCAGTGGAATACAGCAGAGTCAACTAGTGCTGAAACACAAGAGAGGCTCGTGTTTCTCGCGAGGCCACAAGTACTATATTTGTAACTTTGACATTCGAGTCATTGTAGCACCTGCGGACTTGCGTTTTGAGTTGTGGTTTGGCGGCATGAAATTTTCAGGCAACCATGAACCAATCGAGGTCAAATGGGATCCTTGAGAGTATTAGCCATAGAGAAGATTCACTAGAAATCTAGAGAATACGTTTAGGATTAATGAGGTCCCAGGGGGGACTGTAGTTTGTTGTACGTGGTAATAGCCAGTTTATCAATAGTGATATAAACAGCTATTCAGCTATTATATTAGACTTCCATTGAGGTATTGGAAAAGGTGCCCAGTTGGACGAGAACCCTTAGTCTGTCTTAGTAAATTGTTTACCTTTGAATGGACTGGGTATATGGTCTGTATTGTTGATACTATTGTTGGTGTTTCTTTTACTGTTGAGCTTCTAGTCCCCCCTCTGGGTATGTGTGTACTAGAGCACCCTAACCTCTTGATATTGGATTTCCATACATGGTCATTAATTCCACGTTTTACCGGTTCTTTGATTCTACATCGACCACAAACACCAAAAGTCACGACTCCTCAAGTTTGCCTCAACCAGATATAATAAAATATCCTTCGTCTCGCTCCCAGGCTTGCCACGACTTCTTCAGAACTCTTCCCTCTTGCCATTGGATCGTTCCTCTATGAAGTCCATGCGCCAAGGAAGAATGGCAGGTCGAGTCAATGGATAAATTTCAGGAGACTACATGGAAAGCTCCAGTTGAATCTTACAGGATTGACTTCTCTTAAGCATTAGGGAACTAGCTATGTAGGCGGTCCATTGACCATTGGAACATGCTGGCTGAGTATCCAATTGTACACCCAGTTGATGATGGGGGCCGGTAATCGACACCTACATGTAAGGACCAAGGCTAACTCATTCGAGTGAAAGGGAGGCGTTAGTATTTCGTGCGACCAAATATGATTGCTATCGGTTGACCACGAGCCGGATTTCTTCAGGAGAGTGGAAAAGACTGGGAGAAGCGAATGGCTTAGTGAAGGTGCACAGGCCATAGGAAGAGAGGAGTAAAGAGTCGCGACTGTCATCAGCTCCAATTGGAGTGGCAGGGTCTCCTCCGTCTTCTGTTCAGGGTGTCTTGAACCATTCTTTTGTCAGCTTCCTGTGAGAGAACGTAGATTATTAGATCACGATCCATCAAACGCTCGCCGAGCGTGGTGCTCTGAAGTCTAGCCTTGTCAAAGAGACTCTCGCTACTTTCTGCAAGCATCAAACATACATTGAATCTGCTCTAGCTGGCTCTCTGAAAAGGGTGACATTATTGGGATCTCGACCGAAGGCAGGAATGTTCTGAACCCAGCTAAACGTTACAATCCGGCTGAGAGGACCATATCTTCTGGCGGGACACCTGGAATGAGCAAATGACCTAAAATTATTGGACGATGTGAAACGTTAACGGCAACAGCAACTTTGCTTGGAGGCACCGACGGCTCGTAACAATCAAGGTCCGACATGCCAGAGACATACGCCCCTCTGTGGAGGGAGACCACAGCTAGGAGTCTCTGATATTCTCTCGTTCCCGGCTCCAGTCCATTCACTGTTAGGTAGAGGCAATCTTCACCCTGAACCCGCCCTGTTGCCAAAGACCCTGGGCCCTGCGACAGCACCTGGGTAAGAGTGGACTGGTTGTGGACATATCGTGGTTGGGTGTGTGCAATCCATCTCCCCATCCATTTGCTGGAGAAATTCGAACGCTGAAAGCGGTTTGCCGAGACATATCGTATTCCCCGAGCCCGAATCAAGGCTCTGTCTGAACATACCGATACCTATGACACCACCTGGGATGTTGATGGTGATAGTGGTATAATGGCTTGGTGACATGTACACGTGTCGTGACCTGAGTCTCATTAGTTAGCCACGGAACACTTCCAGTGCTCATGGAGAGCATCTCAAGAGTAGTACGTTTTAAGAGCAGCAGATTACAGACCACCCCCTTCATCCCCATTATCCAAGCGGGTTCCCAGATATCACCAGCGCATCCAGTTATCTTCGGCTGAACCCTATTATCTTTAGCACGCCCAACTACCGTATCGTCTTATCAAGGAACAAGGATGCGGGCCGGCAGTGCCGCAGGGAAGACGCGAGCGGGTTCGAGTCAGACATGAAATTAACCAGCAAACAAGGTGGGGAGGAAGCTGAATTCCTCGGGCCGCTATCACACCGGGCCGTATTATTCGGCATAAACGACTGACTCGCACCGCCCCAGTTTTGTTAATGGCGTGGTGACCTTCCCAGACCGAGGGAGGGTCGGGCCGAACTAAGGATTGATGAAAAAGGAAGGATTCTGTGAATTGAATTCGCTATAGTTTGATAGGGAGATGAAGCATACAGTCGCCAGGTCGAGCAGCCGTGCGATTCTCCCGAGTCGTCCCCGTGGAGCTGCTCAATGCAACGGCAACAGGAGATTGTCGGTCCTCCGCTGATTCGATACGCCTTCAATCACGTCACCCTAAGATTGAGGGCCACGTACAGCTTCAAGCATCCGGGTTGGTTCAGCTTGGACTAGCTCAACGCTGCGACGGACTTCCCGGTGACAACCTCCGAAGGCAGTTTGTCTGCCGCAGATTATGATTACGTGGGAGGAGGGGTGGTTAATGGAGTGGTAAAAGCAATATTCCCTTGTGCAAATCACAGCATATCATCCCAGTGACTCTTACTTGCGGTGCATTTGTTTCATTGACGTCTCGCTGAAGAATACCCTCTCCACTGTTTCTACTACTCCTTGAATGCTTACCATACTCGTCAATAAGATAGCCCAGTTATCTGAAGAATCTAGCACGCATGAACTGGCTGGGGGGGCCAACAAGCTTGGGTACCTTGCCTGAAGCGCTTCCATCCTAACTATTTACGGAGTACCGCAACTGCTAAAGCGCACTATTGAATGGGAGGGGGGTTTACGCCTCCCATGCTTAGTCCCAACCCCAGCGCCTTCTCGGCAGCCAGGTTTATCCTGCCCGCGTGAACAGCGCCAGCGTTAAATAGCGGCGGCGGCGCAGATAAGGCTGTACCGTTAGGCAAAGCAGGGATCTGGTCGGACGTCCCGGAAAGGCGGTATGAGGCGTTGAATGGATCTCCCTCCGCTTAGCTCGCGATAGCTTAACCTGATTTCGAACGCCAACTCTCAAGTCCCGGGTGTTTTCTACTCATGTCACGCGAGCAAGGCGTGGGTGGGTTTCTAACGCACTGTGAACTTGGATGTATAGTTCGACCTTCCGAATCGACAAAACGAATGCGAGTTTTGCTAGTCATTCTTTTAGCTCGAGATCGCCTCACTCCCCACTACAAACTACGTAGGTCCCAGGAGGACAGACAGCAGCCATGAAGTGACGAATCAATTCCTGAAGATGCATCAGAAAACCAGGTCTAGTGTTCATTCTGGCCTTTTCGCGGAACTAATTTTTCTAGCCATCAGAATTCAAGATACTTCAAGGACGCCACCATGATCCCTGCTTGGATGTTGCTCAAGCCACATCAGTCTTGTCAAGTCTTATCATAATTATCTACCCACAGCTTGGCATGAAGGACGGCAAACCGGGGCCTCGCATCTGACATCTGTGGTTTCCAACTCGTTTCCGGTGCAAGCGCTTTGGTGTTGTTTTCCACGAGTAGACCGCCCTAATAAGTAATACGATCTGTCTTTTTCTCCGAATTAGAGAGCGCAGGTCACGGCCGAAGTCGTTGCCAGGTTTGTCTGTCCACCGTGGTGATGCGTGAGGTTATATATAGCATCATAGCCCAATTGCCCGCTATAGAACGGTTTTCGCAACCTATACGATTGACGGTGAGCCGGCCATGTTCTTTCGAACAGGGCCCAGGGTCATGATTAATCTACCGGTACTACGTAATCACCCTTGATCTATTGTCGAGCGAAGCAACATTCAAGACTACGGACTGGGGTAAGTGGATAATATTGAATGATGGTGGTATCGAGCAATCTCGGCCATCATTTTCTACCGTTATTGAGCAACCATCGGCTCACAAGGGATGACGCATACACGAGCTCAACCGTTTTTCGTAGCGGGACTCTACCTTGCTCTATACGGTAAGTCTTCAACGGTTAACCAAATTCGGGACTTCCCTGCGGATAACACGCGTTTATATAGGGTTACATCACCTGATATTTTTGTCCCAGGCGGACCCCTTCGTCCCGTCAAAGCCGACCCCTGGCTTCCGGCAGTGAGCAGGTGGAAGGGTTTATACTACAGGAATCAGTCGCAAGCACAGACGGAAAATTTAGCTAGGCTCGCCATGTCGGATGTCGGGACGTCGGGATGGGATTGCATTGGCCGACGCATTTGTTCCTGCAGATTGAACTCAACGGAGCTTCGGAGGTTTTTGGCACCGACTCCATGGACACACTTCACAAAATGTGCAAAAGTTCCAACACAAAGTTTAGATGGTGGAGCCCGGAGCCGGCAAATCCATGCTGGCACTCGCAAGGATATACCCTACGAGGACACAGAAGGCAGGTTTTGCCGTTCCCATCCCCCCCCTATTCATATACTAGTACGACTACTCGTATAACCATATCCCTTAGCTTCCTCTAACTCAGAGGCTAAGATATCGGATTCGCAATGGCATTTTGAAAATTTAGGTCTGAGTCGGCCAGAAAGCGATCCGGCAGAGACCGAGTGGAGAAAAAGCGGGATATTCAAGCAGCTCATCTCGGCTCCACGTATATAACTAGTCAAGGGGATAACGTGAACTTTACTGCATGTGGACAAATAACTTGGTGTGGGTGCCGACGCGGCAACTAGTTTCATTAAGTCTAGCATAGTATATACGGGGCGGTTCCATTAGGACTAGCATACCCTCTCGTCTATGACACCCTTCCCCCAGTAGATGCCTATCCATTACTGTTTAGAAATCCACTTCTTCAGGACCCCCTGGATGATGTCGCTATTGTCCTCCATGAAGAACATGTGACCATTGCCGTGGATGCCGGCCTCACCAAGCTCGAGGTGCTGGGCCTTGGAGCAGCCAGCCTGCTTGAGGAAGCGAACGGTGCAGTAGTCGTAGGGAGCATGGTAGGAAGCCTCGGAGGTGACCAGGAGGATAGGCTTGCTAGCCAGGTTGACGAGCTTGCGGGGGGTAGGGGTCTCAGCCTGGAGCATGCACTCAACGTGATCATCGTCAGTGGCAGCGTAACTGGCCTGGACGAGGTCGGTGGTGGGGTCGGTCACAGCAGGAGAGTAGGTGATGGGGATATCAGTCAAACCCCACGATCGGCCGGCCTTGGTGCTGAAGACGGCCTCGCGGAAAGGGGGGCCGGTGGGCTCGAGCAGGATGAGGGCCTTGGTGAGCTTGGGACGGGCATCAGCAATGAGGATCGGCATGAGGCCGCCCTGGCTGTGGCCAACCAGAATCACAGGCTTGCCGATCTTGTCGAGGAGGGCGGCGCCGGCATCTTGAACAGTGGACTGCTGGTAGGTGGCGTTGTTGATGAACTGGACGTTGGAGCTGTAGAAGGCGTCGAAGTAGCTATCGCCCATGACGCCCGTGCCAGGCCACTGGGTGTGCTTGCTAGCCTGGGTCCACAGCATGTAGTCCTTGACGGCGGTAAAGCGCTGCTGAATGATCTCGGCAGAGTAGGTGGACGGCTTGGTGGCGCCATACGCGGGCATCCAGGCGGAACGACCGCGCAGCGTCTGGTCGACGATGTAGACCTCGTAGCCTTGCTCGATGAAGCGAGACGCCCAGCCGCGGGAGCCGTCAGGCTTGTTGAGGAAGTTCTGCAAAGGCGTTAGCGGTCACTAGTCGTTTGAGGCAAAAGCAAGGTGAAACACGTACTGTTCCGGTCTGTCCCTGGCCGTGGATGAAGACAATGGGCGTCTTGTGGGTGGCTCCGCGGGCGGGGACCAGCTTCTCGACGTACATCTGGTCGCGGAAGATGTGACCCCCCGCGCCATCGTCGACGTACGCACCGCCGGCGAAGAAGTACGAGCGAACATACGATGCCTCAGCCGCCGAGTTGTCGTTGCCGTTGCCGTAGCCGTAGTGCTGTCCGGGATGGGCAGAGCTGCCGCCGAAAAGGGCCGCAGCCGCGATGACCAGCTTGACGAAGTACATGGCGTTTTTGGAGTGAGGCTAGCGGCGGAACAAAGTATTAAGGAGCACACTAGGTTAAAGAGCGACGGAACAGGAGCGTGGTTGAGGCGGCAAGGCGTTGTACTAAGTATTGATTCTCAACATACGAGCCAGCCAGACCAGCGGGACTCTGCTCCCATGCTCCCCGGGGCTTACGTAGGAGGCTTCTAGACGCCAGAATGTTGAGCCCGGCGGTGGAGTCGGCGCCGGGAAGAGGCCTTTGACGGCCCTTGGCGGCCCATTCCGCTTAATTTCTAGACGGCTCCAGCACGACTATCCTGCGTTAGCAGCAATGCTACGCTGTACTACGCTGTACGTACTCGACTCGGCGCCGCTGTCAAGTTCAAGTCTAGTCTTCTAGCGCAGCGGGTCGTCTGGAAGCGAAGTATACTAGCCAGGATCACGTCGCCAACTCGCCTAATCTCCGGGGCGGGTTCGTCGGACGATGGAAGTAGACCCCGAGGCTCGAGTCAATGCCCCCGTCGACTAGATGCGGCTTTTATGGCAGATGGGGATTAGGCAGGTGCAGAATCGTCTCCGCCTCGGGGCAGAATCAGCTTGAAGCGGCAAATGGACGCTCGCGTGGGCCGGCTATGGTCACCATGACACAATTCTTCAGGGATCCAGGGGGGAGCCTCTTCGGCAAAGCGTGTACTTCGCACTCTATGCGTTTTAACTAGCCCGCGCAAGTACCGCTGATACGCGGGAGGGAGAATATAAACTGGAAATGATCACCAGCGCTTGCATAATGGTTCGTCCCAGCACGACCTAAACCCTTGTCCTTGCAGCAGACCATCGACACCATCCCCCTTCGCCGTGTCAAAGATGGACGGCTGCAGGACACTACTAGAAACCGTCCCGGGCGTTACCACATAGACGGTTACGCTGCAGGGCCCAGCCCAGTGCACGCCACGGCACCGCGTGGCAATGGAATTCGCCGATCAGCAAGGGTGTCACTCGTAGATATTACTGAAGAGAAGTGCGACGCCGCCCACTCACTGCCCATCTTTTCTGCTTTTGTCGTTTCTCGTTTGTCGTTTTCTGTCCGTGATCTCAAATCCAAGGCTTGCCAGCCATGGAGGACCCTACTCTTCTCATCCACTGGCTCTTCAGCTGCCTGACGCTGGTCATCATAGCCGTGCGGCTGGTGTGGAGAAAGGTGGCCAAGCAGCCGTTTAACCTTGGCGACTACTTGTCCATGGCCGCGGGCGTGTGTGCCATGACCCGTCTTGGCCTCATCCACGTTGTCCTGTCTTACGGCACCAATAACCTATCTGCGGCCGTCCGCAAAACCCACGTCTTCACCGCCACAGATATCGCTCACCGGACCATCGGCAGCAAGCTCTCCATCACTAACCGCGTCTTCTACAACTCCTAGTCAGTCCACCTTGTCTCTTCCCCTCCTTCGATCCACCATCCGTGCGGGAATATCAACCCTATCTCTCAGGACGCTAACATGACGGTGATGAAGTCTTTGGCTGCAGAAGTTGGTCCTCCTTGACGTGTACCGCCGCCTGCTACTCAACCTGCGGTATGAGAAGGTCACCATCTACTCGTTCCTCTTCGTCTTCTTCTGCACCTACGTTACCTGCCAGGTGACGACGTTTAGCGAATGCAAACCCTTCCACCTGTATTGGCAGGTCGTCCCCTCGCCGGGTATGTTGCTAAGCTTGTTCTGCGACTTCCGAAAATCAAACAGAGTACTAATCTTCCTTGTCCCGCTCTAGGAACATGCGTTCAAGCTCAACTCCAACTCATCGTCGTCGGTGTGCTTAACATCGTTACGGACACGATGCTCCTCGTCCTCCCGATCCCCCTGGTCCTCGGCCTGAAGACACCTTGGCAGCGTAAACTGAAGTTGTACGCACTCTTTATGCTCGGTATTTTCATCATTGCCATCACTTGCATCCGTCTCCCGATCAACGCCCAAAACAAGGACAGCCAGATCAGCCGAACAACGTGGGCAAGCATCGAGCTTCTAACGGCCGCCATCGTGGTCAACGCCCCGACCATCTACGGAATGTACAACAAGCGAAACCAAGCGAAGTCGTCGTCGCGGTCGCAGGGAACAGGAGCCTATGATGGCCGGGGAACCAACAACGTGTCGATTGCGCACAGGTCTCGAGCGCATCATGATGACGACGAAGCTTACACTATGGGCCGCATACGTAAACCCATGGATGGAATTATTCAGACCAAGGAGGTTATTGTGGCTGAATTCAGGGACACGGAGCGACGAGGCCCATATGCAAACTTGCCAGATGACGTGGAGAATGCTTCCAGTCATGGTAGCCAAAGAGGAATTCTCAAAGATTAAAATAAGTTACTATAATATCCACGTACACGTAGGGATTTTCTAAGCCACGGATGGTATCTTCTAGTACATATTTAATTCTCACCCCTCAGTGTCGCCTTTATTAACTCAATCATGCACGCAAATTGTCGATCACGAATGTTCAACGCCTTACAGACGGGGACCCCAGCCTCGGAAATTTTGCAATCGTCAACAGGGTTTGAGTATTGCACATGGTAGGAATAAGCACGGTTATTATAATTAGGCGCAAGTTTAATTGCTACCAGCCAGGGTAACGATAATTGCGTCCTTCACCATCCCCTGCTTACCCTAGGGTTTGTGAGGTCAGAGCAGATTTGTCCGCTAGTAAGCGAATAACAATTGGAAAAGACAATAGATGTCCTACTGCGTAGTAGTGATGGCAAGACAATAATTTGGGTCTAAATAATACTGCTAACTGTGTTCATGTGACGTCGAGTGACTGCGGGAGTACGAAACCTGGTCTTTGGAATCCAAAAGTTCGGTAATTATCTGCAGGTCCCAACCACACCGCCGGTATTCTTAGCGAGAGCAATAGTATTCTATAAATAGCCCTCAGTTGACCCAGTCCACTACAACATCAATATCCTCAGTACCCACGCTCTCCTTTCCACTCCTAATAAGCTCCTCATCCAGCGTTGCATAGAGCCTCTCTGAAAACCTCGCTTCACCTGGAACGTCATAGGCCAATTCGCGACCACTGCTGACCATGAGCAGGAAGCCATCTTTCGCTTCCTTGGCCACTGCCGAATCAGTGTTGTGACTGAGCTCCTGCAGACGCTGTCTCCAGAACAACCATCGCGTCATGCTGAAGCCGTGCGCGTCGACGTTTGCCGCGCGTGCCAGCGCTCCAGGTGTCACTAAATGGGATTTGGAGTCCTCGTAGGTCTTGTGAGAGACTGAAAAGGCAACTAGCTTGTGCCGGCCATGGCTAAACCAAACTACAGCTGCCGGCAGGAGAGCGGCAGTCTTCGCTTCGTCGTCCGTCTCGAGAGCCTCGCGTAGAAACCAGAGCGCTGTTAGACCAAGTGCCTCTCGGTAGATGCCAAGGTGTAGGGCCTTGGCTGAAAAGGCTGCGAGATTACACTGCTGCGAGGCGGTCCCAGTCCCCAGGAGCTTCTCCCACGAAGCCTGCAGAGCGTCGGCAAAGCCGTACGACTCCCATGCCAGTGCAGTAGTTTCAGTTTGGTGGAGAGTTTTATGAAGCGAGTCAAACTCCTTCATCCACAAAAACAATGAAATGAGCTTTTCCTGAAAGGCATCATCCTTATCGAGAGCCTTGGCCATCTCGATAAAGGTGTGCCAGATGAAGCCGAGGTTTCGCTGCATGGACTCGGGCTCAACGGATGGGCGGGTCGATGGCAGGGTGATAAAGTTAAAGATGAAGCTTTGAATAGAAGCCAGCTCATCTTTCTTCTGCTGGTCGGTGGTGACGTCGAGGTCGGCATCAAATGACTCTCGGACATGCTGTATGAAGCGCGCATCCTGCTCCTGCGGCGACTCAACCGCTGATGCATTGCTCGGTGCAGGCATTGTGGAGGAGAAAGGTGATTGTAGTAGTGGCCAAGGGTAAAATGTAGTGTGTTGGATTGATGCTGGGAATGTCGGTGATGAGAGGATGTGTGTTCTTATTAAGTAGTCGCTGGTAGCTGCACCTGGACCGGAAGGACTCGATACATTTTAGGCAACTATTTTAGGCAGCCATTTCTAGGCAACCACTCAGATTGATATATATGTACGTATAATAAAATGCCCATGAGTTGCGAATATTGTCATGACGCAAAGTTGGCATAGGGTGCAGCTCGTTCGTGAGTGTGAGGGATAGCTTTAAGTGTGGTGTCTAAAAAAATTTGTTAGCCACAATGGTGACGGCGAAAAAATGCGGTTCGGTCATTGGCTAGTTCGAACGAAGTGGGCCTACTACTATTGGCTTAGCGTATTTGCAGTGTCACTTCGCGCATAATTATAGTAAGGAGATACTTCTACCCCTGACAGGGTGGAATTTCAAATGTAGGCCAGCTTTAGCAGCTGTAATGACAACAGGAGAGGTTTGCGCAAATGAGCCTTGAGGAACGAAATTGGATATAGCTGATTGCAATTATTTCAACTACAATAACGTATCCAAGGTTAGAAACTTCGGTGTTGAGAAACTGCTGCCTTCGCGCTGACAAAGGGAGAGTGCTAATAAGTCATGCAGAGCTAGGCAATCAGCCTGTGATATCATCTGGGATCCTACCCTAGAACATCTCATAGAGCGGATTATGCATATGGAGATGAGAGGAAATCTGTATTCCCGGTGCATACGGCGTTCATCTTCCCCTAACCATTCCTCTTATCCATCATGGCTACTCGCTCAGTCCGCTTCAAATTCCATCACGCCCTGACGAAGACACTCACCTACACACACGAAATCCCTCAAGCATGATCGGCAACTCCTGTTAGTCATTACAGCCAGGGAATCGACTGCAGCAGTATCAGCAGTCAATATCTAGACGTGACATAACATCTACTCTTCGCCTATTTAACGCCTGAACCCATAGGTTCATTGCAAGAAAAGTGTTTCGAAGCTGAAGAAATCCTAAACCACAGATGTACCTCTAGACTCTAGTAATAGCTCGACTTCCCTATGTGCATTCAATGCCGCCAGCTGTAGAACGGCCCATCCAGTCTCACTAGCACCTTCCACGTCCGCGCCATTCTCGAGCAACGACTCGGCTATGTCGCGGCATCCCTTCTCGGCGGCCCACGAGAGCGGTGTTCGACCACCCTGATCTTGGTCATTGACGTCAACTTTCCTGTATCGAGAAGCAGCTTCACAATAGCGTCATGCCCCTGCTCAGCGGCCCGCAAGAGTGATGCCTGGCCACTCTGGCCTCTAGCGTAAAGGTCGACTTTTCCCGTTTCGAGAAGCAGCTTGACAATACCCTTTTGTCCTCCATGGGCGGCCCACAAGAGCGGTGACTGGCCACCCCAATCTTTAATATTGACGTTGACTTTGCGCGTATCGAGAAGCAGCTTGACGATAGCCTCATGTCCTTGCTTAGTGGCCCAGAAGAGCGGTGTCAGGCCCCACCGATTTTGAGCATCTGCGTTGACTTTTCCCGTATCAAGAAGCAGCTCGACAATGGCCTTGTGCCCTTTCTCAGCGGCATATGATAGTGCGGTCCTTCCGTAACTATCCATGCAGTCTAGGTTATTCCTGCTAAGTAGTGCTTGTATGCTGTTCTCGACTCCAAAGTATGCCACTAAGTGCAGTCCAGTCACTTCTCTTGGAACCTCTTGGCTGTATTCGTGCACCCACCAATGCTTCTCAGCCATCAGTGCTTGGCTAGACGAGTCGACTTTTGCGTCGGATTCAAGAAAGTCAATGACCTCCTGCTATAGCATTGGAGCTTCACGAGCATGATCGCCCCAGTGGTATGCAGAGTAGTCATAGAGTGGGTTCAACCTCACCCGCTCATCAAATTCTTCGTCTGTCCAACAGAATCCGCTCTGAAAGACATCAAATGACAAGTAGGTAATACAAGTAGTTGTAATATCAGCCTCTGAATTGGCAAACTATCTTCCTCGGTTTTTCTTAAAGTATTGCTGCGTTGTGTAGTATACTAATTGGATAATGTCGCTTTGTTTGTCGATCGTGACAAGCCTAATACATACCGCAATTATATCTTCAATCTCTAGTAACGAATCTTCGTCAAGCCCTGTCATACCAACTTTAACTGCGAGGGCATGCCGAAGCTCTTTAGTGGTAAGCGGCCTCTTTGCCCAGGTAATCCATGATAGAATCTGCTTGATAAGGCTTCGGTGGTCTGGTACCTGCTTTTCGATTCGCTCTATTGCCGTCTTGTAAGCACAGTCGTACGCATCCGATCCGCTTGATAGATTCGCAAGAGCGCTACGGACCGCTTTGATCGTTATCTTGCCGACCAGAGATTCGAGGTGAAGCTCTGCAAGGAGGAACCTAAGATATTAGTATCTTATTCTTATCTCTAGAATAAGACTACTTACATCCCCCCGACCGAGTGAACTATCCCGCTCTGAACCTCCTCTTGAAGTTTTGGACTATAAGGGACGAAACCTGGCAATCGCGACATATAGCTGTCGAGGTATCTCCACACATCCTCGTCCGTAGCACGAATCTCCAGTAAATGCTGTCATTGAATAACTCCGTAATATTGTATATGAACCTTGACGTCGCAAAGACGTTGGCAGCGGACTTGGCTTGAAGCTTGAAGACCTCTGCTAATAATCTCGTCCGACTGCCATCAGTTGCTCGACATTCGTCAAGCGTATTAATGAGAATAAAGACTCTTGCATAGAGTGTGGCTATAGATTGGAGGGTACTCGTGACTTCTTCTAATGATGGTCGCGCCAGCTCGTGCTTGTGCTTGTGGTAAAGCGACTTAACACGCTCTGGAAAAGTCGGCAGGTGTTGAGTCAGTTGCTTAAGCAGGCTTGCCAGTAGGTCTTTAGCTGTCTGCTCGTCTTGGCGCTGGAAGTTGCAATAAAGATATACAATACCGACACTCCCATTATTTTGTGCTTTTAGACTTTCAACTACAGTCGAGGAAAGAATCGTTTTTCCAACGCCAGGCATACCTGGGCAGAATAATGTCTGTTGTTTGTTCTCCAACCAGCCCTGGAATTTTGCCGACTCAAGCAGCCATTGACCTGTTCCCGGCTGTCGCCTTCCGAAATAGTCGCTTTGCTGAGGACCGTAGTTGACCGGAGTGAGCCACTCCAAGATATGTCTGTGCTCCTGTGTCCGCTGATGATGGATGATTGTGCTGGCTTTCCGAGATATAGCTGAGACCTCGCTCTTTAAACCTGCTCGGCCGATCATAAATTAGCTATCGAAATACAATAAACCAGGTAACCCAGGGGCCATATACGCCGAGAACTTCATATGTTCGCCATCAGGATGGTGTGTAGACCGCATAGACTCACCAGAGATAACTTCGCTGATCTTCTTCTCAGCTTCAATCCTATTCGGGGGAAGACGACAGAGCAGATCTTTAGCATACGCCGCAGCTGTCATTGCTGCATATCCTTGCCACTCTTTGTTTTTATGCGTGTCGGAGTAGTCGCAGATGCCACGAATCACTAGGCACGGAAAGTGGTTCATCAAACCGGCCGCTTCCATTTCGAAGCAGAGAACGTCCTTCGCAGCAAGTGTATCTCGAATCGTAGCGTCCTTCATCAGCCTATTCGCCGACGCGATTAGACCATAGTGTATTGAAGGATCATCCTCATCTTCAGTCCGTTCGGGCCACACTATTAGGGCCGATGGACCATTGCCGCACGCTGTGGCACAGCTGGACTCGTCATTTGGCGGGTGAAGCACTCCAGGCTGATATAGTCGATCGGTGCTTGGTTCGGGCCGACTGTATTTTCTCCGTAGTCTCGGTTTCTTCTCAAAATGGCGTTGATGGATGCCTCAAGCTGATGCCCTTTGCCCTCATATTGCGCCATGAGTCCGTTCACGGCGGCTCGCAGAATCGAGGGCGGCTGATTCAAGAATCCTGTCTCCTGGAAATCCTGATCTTGTATGGCCTTCCCGTTCTCATTACGCGCCACGGCAATAACCCCGCCTTTTGGGCAGCAATGCTGCAAGATGAATGCCGTGCGAGAAAAATCGGGTTTGGGAAATCAAGGGGCAAAGCGTTGTCCTGCCGCATCCTCACTTGAAGTGGTTCGGGAGAGTCCCTCCGATAAGGCACTCCGGCTCGGCCGATACGATGCTCCACTTCGGGCCGCCAGCGGGGGTAATAGTGGAGTCGACGGCGACAAAGAACTTCGTCTGCATGCCGATGTCTACGGCGTCCGGTGTAATGGCAATACACCTAATCCGACTATCCTCTATTGGAATGCAGCTGTAAAGGTAGTCGATGACTGATTTCCTGCATGCGTAGCACGCCTATGATTCACGCGGCTTCTGGCTTAGCCTTGTCGAGGTCACCATCACCGTGCCTCCTGCGTGGAGATGTTGCCAAGCAACTTGAAGCTAGGGTTAAGAGGTCATGTCAGTATCTCTCAAGTCCAGAGTGATGCAATGAGAGGAGGCTATCATGGAGATTAGTAGTAGAGAATACCATGTGAACGATGGAGGAAAAGTTGATATCAAAAGCTCGCTTCCAACCGTCCAAGTTAAGAGTCTGGAATGGTTCCATCGGCTTGAATGTGGCTGCGTTGAGGATTAATGTGGTGAGCCGTCCTCCATGCTGTATCGCCATGTCGACTGCCTTGATATTGGTAGACTCTTGAGAGACATGACCTCTGACGATGTGTAGCTGTTTCGGATAATCTCCCTGGAGCAGCTCTAGTTTCTGAGTATTAAGGTCGACTGCGACTATGTGTGACACTTTGGTCAAGAGGAGGAGTTTATGAATGATCGCAGGGCCAATACCATTTCCCGCACCCGTCACAATTCTAACGGCGCGATGTTGGCGATTTTCTGAAGTAAGGACCAGTATTGGGAAGTGAAAGAACAGAGCATGCATCACTTGATCCGCCATGTTTGAATTGCCTCGAAAGCTTTCTTCAAGTCGTGTATTTTTGGTCAGTTGCTTGACGTTGACTGATGTGATGTTGGCTGTTGATTTGGCTGAGTAGCGTTTGGGAGGGTTTTATCATCTGCTGAACCCAACTTCCAACCATAATTCCCATATCACTAACCGAGGCTGCAAATGGACTACGTTGAGTCCGATGCGCCGCTTGATTGGGTTGTAATACTCCACCCAACTTCACAAGACCTTTTTGTCTAGCACCCGGTTCTCTGATTGATGACTGAGGGTATGGCCACCGGACGGAATTGGGTGAGAATTGATTCCATGCAACGGCACGGGCACAACCTGAAAGATACGAAAGTTTGGAGCGCGCAGGTTTCAAGATTGACCCCTTCGGTGACATCCAGGACGCGATCAACATCCGCCTAGGTGGCCATTATATCGACGTCGGGACTTCGGCCAAGATCGGAAAAGGATTGGTATGTCACGCCTATTACTTTGCCTTCTCGAATACCGGCTATGGCGGAGCACAGGCTAACATCTAGGCAGATCAAAGTGAAGTCCGGCGCTGCCGTTGTGCAGAGAATGGACTCGTGTTTTCGGATGGAGCCGAGGTCAAAGCCGACGTGATTGTCTTTGCAACTGGCTTCATTGGGAATCTTCGTCACTATGTCGGAAATATCTTCGGTGGTGAAATCGCAAAGAAGTCTGGGGATTGCTTCGGTATAAATACTGAGGGGGAAGTTCTTGGAGCCTTCAAGCCATTGCAACGTAAGTGATCCTGCTGTTGCATTTCTGACAGATGCTGACTAGCCGTATGACAGAACCTGGACTATGGAACATCGGTGGTGCACTTGGCCACGCTAGATATTATTCTCGTTTCATTGCCTTGTCGATCAAAGCTGACGACAATGGCACGCCGCTCCCGGTCTATCATGATCATCAGTACTTAGCCCATTGAAGAGAAGGGGTCCTTCTATCAGACACTAGGTAGAGGCCGACACAGGTCGACAAGCCTATAGCGAGAGTATGTAAAGAGAAGGGATGAAGGATTCTCGCAGAGCAAGCTCGTGTCACATGGTTTTGACCTTTCGTTCGTTAGATATAGATTTACGTTATGCTTCACACTGATCTGTGCGCAAAAGAATTCTAAGCCCAGCCAGGAGTACATCCAGCTCTGACCGAGAGTCAGTCGTCGGAGTGAAGGGCCGGGGCTTGTATGAAAAAAGCCACGTAAATACGATTGACAAGATATTTTTTATATTTCTTTTCATTCTTCGAATAATATTTGCCATATCGAAATTGGTTGTGATGGGATAAGTGTCAGGAGGGAAGTTGGTCTCTTGACGATGGGAGACGTCTCCCTTATATCCTATTGCTCGGAATAAGGTTACTATCTCAAGGTTGTTGACTGCAGACAGCAAGGTCGTTGACTGCAGACAATAGGGTTGAGGTCAGAGGGGTTGAATGGAAGCTTCAGGCAGAGACCGGTGGGCAACAACCTTATTGTTCAGCTACTGTTTCTACTGGTGCTGGGTGTAGCCCTTATTGTTTATTCCTACTGTTTGATTACTTTATGGCTTTGATCTATCTGATGATATTGAGTAAGGCTAAAAAAACAACCAAATATTTCTTTTCATATTTACTCAACATCATCAGATAGATCAAAGCCATATGGTATCTGTATACAATAGTTACTACTACGCCCAGTACCAGAAGAGACAGTAGATTAGCAAATGAGGTTGTTGCAGACTGATCTTTATGAGAGAAACAGAGTATGTTTATTGATTAAGGGAGAGATATGGGAGAAAGCTAGACTAATATAGTAATACAGCTATAGTGGATCGTTATTTCTAATAGATCTTTGCCTTAAGAGACCGGGGAATTTATCGCTAATAAAAAGGAAATGAGAGATAGCTCAAGTCAAGTAGCGCTAGGATATGGAATAGCCCCGTAGCCATCTGGCGGCACTTCGTACAGTGTTTCTTTACAACGGCTACTAGCAAGAGCAGAATGATAGTGAGAAGAGCTGCTGCGACACCAAGAGCAAAGAAACAGGTCAAAAGAAAATTTGTATTTGGGATTAAAGAAAGAAAAAAGCATGCCCTGTCAAGGGCTTTGGCGGAGCTACCACATTACTTAGGCCTTGATAACAAGAAGGGCCTTACTGTGCTAAAGGTGTGGTTGCCTTCTACTGTAGCACCACAGTATATTTAAATATTATTCTAAGATGCAGTCAATCTATATCACTTCATATCCCCCGACGCCTCATCGACACCGCTCCCTTGTCGATGATTAATCCACAGCTCCGCTGCCCCCCAGCAAATAAATTCAAAGTCAAGGGCAGAAACCCAACGCCACCAGGAGTATAGGAAGTGTTTACTAGGCAAACTAATATTCGCCTAGTTGCCTACTTCCAGCCAGGCAGAGAATGCAGAGGCTTTTAATCAATCGGAAGTAGCCGGCTTGGGTATTTCCTCGATCTTATCAGGACTTTTCTCCGTCTTATCAGGAATTTCGTTGACAGACATAGCAGGCGTATTCTTGAGGGTGCTGTCTGAACTCCGATGTGTTGAGGCGACGGACAAGTCTCCTTGAGACTTTGAGGCCGGTGAAGGCTTCGTAGGAAGCACTGACTCGTCAACCTCGAAGGGAGTGACGGGTTCGGGAGCGGGCTTCTTCTTTCTAAATAGACCTTTGAGGCCATCCAGGGAGAGGGAGCGCTCCCAGTAGAGAAGGGCTGATGGGATGAGTGCGAAGGCACCGATGAGGAAGAGAAGAGGGTTGCCAAAGATTCTGTAGGTGAAAAAGCCGATGCCGACGAAGACGGCCGTGTACCAGATAACGAGATGGCAGATGTGGAATGAGCGTTGCAGGAAAGACTGTCCGCGCTTGCGCTCAGTGGAAGAACGCGCCGAAGTTCCCCAGCTGGTCTGATTCATGGTGATGAGGGCGTAAATCTTGGAGGGTAGCAGGCCGAAGAAGTAGATGAAGCCATAGGCGCTGAAGAGAAGCAGCCACAAGTCCCTGCTGATGAGCACGGCTAGAGCGGACTTGACAAAGGCGACACCAAACATGGTGACAAGCCAGATGATGGGCCGCCAGGGGTCGTCGCTCGTAGTGTCAAAGAGGAAGTGGAAGACAGTGGCGATCAGGATAAAGGGGTACAAGGCCTGTACGGTCGTCTCGACGAGCATCCACGGGGACTGCAACGCAAAGGTGGCAGGGAACCAAAAGGCTTCTCTGAAGAAGGACTTGCTCCATCGTGTCTGCTGGGCAACCCAGCGCACAAAGGAAGTCGGCGACTCGCTGTCGCACCACGTGCGGTGTGTATATCGCGTCCGGAGGCCGTGAGCCAGAAGTTGGTTGGTCAAGTGGCGATCATCACCAAAGGTCGTCTCCTTGCCGCCGAATGTCTGCAAGTTCCAGGGGCCAAGGATTGTCTCGAGATCGGAAGCGCGGTACATGCTCATCGGACCAGAGAGGCATCCGACACAGCGCCACAGCGACTGACAGGCCCGCTCGATGTTGAAGGCAAACCAGTATCGCGCCGAGCACAACCGGGCAAGCAAAGACTCAGCGCGGTTCCAGATCTTGACATCGGCCGTGACACCGCCGATTTGGGGCGCAGAACGTAGGAGTGCAAGCATCTCGTCCAGACCGTTGGGCTGGATGAGTGTGTCTGAGTCGGTCGTGAAGATGGAGTCCCGGGTTCGACAGGCGTACAAGCTCATGGCAAAGGCAGTAAACATGGCGGTGCGCTTGTGGCCGTGAGGTTGACTGAACATGACGGCTTTGAGGCTGCTGATGTTCCACTTCTCGTCCCATTCCATCACCTGCTCAATCACTACCTGTCTGGCCATAGCCAAGGCCGCTTCATGACCAGGTCGATAGCGACCCACGAGGTAGTGCCAGAACTTGGTCAAGGCGAATCGAGTGTCAACAGGGATGTTGTCGAAGTATGTCTTGCGGTGAACCTCGGAGAGAAGCAGGGGCAGGTGGATGAGCGGCGCCTTGTATGATTCGAATTCCTCAACAAAGGCTTGTGCCATGTTCAGATCTGGCTCCTCGTTGCCGTCAACAACACCGATGACACACTTTGGGCGGAGCGACTGCGTCTGCAGACTGCGGAGACATAGCCTCCATGCTTGTTCATCCTCGCGGTAGCCGACGACGGCGATGGAGACCTCGCTGCCAGGGTTGAGAAGGTTGTGTTCCGGTGTGCCGTCGGCGGCCTTTTCGCAGTCACCGGCCGCCTGGGCATTGGCCCGCTTCTTTGCCAAGTTGTTGACGATTCGGTCGATATCGAAGCGGTTGATGATGGCGCAGCAGAGCTGAACAAGGTATTCGGATATCAGAATCGTTCCGTATAGGCCGACGGCGGTGATGTCGAGATCGAAGACCTTGAGCCCGATGCAGTAACCTGCAATAAGGGCGCCGATGAGACCAAACGCCAGGGTGATGTTGAAGGCGGCGAAGAAGGGGTTGATCTTTAGGGGCTTTCTTAGTGGTGAGTCAAAGACGGCAGCCGAGTCAAAAGAGCGTGTCTTGACGTCGACAGACGAAGCGTCAGGGGAGCTTGAGCCTGACATGGCGCTGCTTTCGATGACATCTACCTGGCTGGCCATCTCGACACCTGCCTTGAGTGTACCGCTTGACATTGAGGACTGACTGGACTCAAGGTGAACGAGTGAATGTATACCACAAGGGGCACAGAGTAGAACTTATCAAGCAGGTAACCAGGTCGAGCCTGAGCATTTCAACTCCTGCCATCCTCCCAGCCACTATTAACCGCTTTGAAAATTTGCTCCGGACCGGCGCCACTCCAGCCAGACTATCGGTTTACTTCCATATATTGCATGGCGTCCGCACTTTTCCAGAGCTGAAAGGCGGCTCGGAGGGGACCTGAGTCCCTGCGCCAGGCCGGCGTCTTGGCCCTCTTGGAGATTGAGTCCAGAACGAAAATCATGTCGAGACTATTGTTTCTCACAGGACAGATCCACATGGGCCAGTTTGGGCTTGCGGTCAGTAGACAGGGCTTGCCCCTTGTAGGGGTCAGTTGGGAGCGAATCACGTCAAGTGACTGGCTTCTGACGAGGCAGGTCCGGCCAACACGGCTCAGTTGGGTGCTGTGATAGGACAGTCGGGCTTTTCTCTCCGGCCATTAGTTGGGACAATAGCTTCTACAGCAGCCGGTCCACATGGGCCAGTCCACGTTCAGAGCTACAGGTCTTGCCCTTGCAGGGGTCACTTTACCGCCAACTCATGCCGAGGGACCGTGGCTTCTGACGAGACGGTCAGGTCGAAATAGATCAGCCCGGTGCTGCGGTCAGAAAGTCAAGCCTTGCCTTCCAGGGGTCCGTTAAGATTGTGCCTTGTGCAACGGCTAACCTACATAAACCAATACAGTGCGGTGTCTAGAACCGCATGGCTTGCGTTGTGTGAAGATGGGTCTGCAGCACGGCCATGCCGAGGGACTGGGCTTCTGACAAGGCGGTTCAGGTCATTATCGATCTGTCCGGTGCTGCGTTCAGGCCCGCAAAACATACACTTTGTGGGGGTCAATCCACGGAGAAGTCATATTGAGGACCGTAGCTTCTCCCAAAGCAGATCAGGTCAACACGGATCAGCCCGGATGTGACAGAACAGTCGGTCCTTGGGATCAGTTGGGACTATGGCTTGTCAAAAGGCCGATCCATATGGACTAGTCCGGTGTTGTATTCAGGGCAACAGGGCTTGCCCTTGTAGGGGTCAGTGGACAGCAAATCATGCCGAGGGACTGTGCGGCCCAGCAAGGCCTGTCAGGTCCATATGAATCAGCCCCGTGCTGTGATAGGACAGTCGGGCCGCCCTCAAGGCATCAGTTGGGCTTATGGCTTGTAGAATGGCCGATCCCTATGGATCAGCCCCGTGCTGCATTCAGGGCCTCAGGGCTTGCGCTTTGTGGAGATCAATATACAGCAAAGTCATGCCGAGAGACTGTGGTTTCCACAATGCAGATACACGTGGATCAGCCCGGTCTTTCGGAGAGGACCGTTGCTCCGGTACTGGGAGATGCAGATCACGCACCCTTGTATTTCCCAAAGGTCCGGAAGATCAAATCAGGTCAAAAAAACAAATAGTGGGCAGCTGAGGCGATCTGCGGAGAGGTGTTGCACCAGGTGTGGGTATAATAGAGGTACTATGTTCGAATTTGGATCTATTAGGTATTACGCCTTTTTCCCCTATCCACAGCCTGTGCTGACGAGGCTTCAGCTACGCCGCGTCAACTAACAAAGCAACAAGTAGCGTGTCCAGAGCGGGCTTTGCGGAACAATGTAACCCCTGATCGATTTTCAGCCTGTGACTCGCCCCGAATGGTGACGGTACTAGTCATTCGTTGCAGACTTTTATTAGGCGGACCCTTTTTTTTCTTCTGAGTAGGACGGACCTGATACGTCTCCGTGCAGGAGAAGCAATTAACGCTACTTGGCGGTCACCGATGACGGATTTTGTGACTCAAGATTATTCAGCACATCAAGGTCCAGATCGAAAAGAAATAAGTGCAATGGGGAAGGATTTCGCCTGGCCTCTGTGTGTATTCGAGCAAGACTTGTAATCTAGCAACGTTTATACAGCGACTACTTTATCACACCAGCAATCAATTACTTCTCGTCTTGGTGGCTGAATGCCATTGTGCGCACCGCATTGTTGACCGCGGCAGTGGCTAACGCTGATCTACAAAAAATCCAACAAGTGCCGGATGCTAGCGCTATTGCGATGTTCAAGGGGTGTCTTGTATTCCCATTGCGTGCTTATGCTAACTAGAAAGGTGTTAGTCGAACACTAGCTATTTTTACAAAACGCGCATACTTACACGTATGTACCGGTAGCCGCGCTTGGAGACGTTGCAAGGTTAACGGCGCCTCCTGAGTCTAGACCTGTCGTCCGGCAGAGCGGGATGGGGCTGGGGGAAATACACTAGTCTCATTTAATGCTGTGTCGTACGCCTCCGCGTACCATCTTGACCGACCAGCGCAATGAGCCGGACTGTCATTTGTCGAGATGTCATCAGTCTAACCTCTTACTCTTCACGGGGAGGCGCACCCCGGGAAAACCGAGTCTAGATGGATTCTCACGGCAAAAACGGGAAGGAGTTGGTACAGTACACGTACAACAGCCAATAGTCCTGACACGACGCCACAGCCATGTACTGTACCTTCATCTGTCTGGGTGGCTATCGTGTAACATCTCCCGGTTCTTCGGCGATCCAGACCCCCGGGAGATGATATCTTTTCCACAAACTGTTGCATGCGCTGTCCGCTCCGGCTTGGCAGCTTATGCCAAGATTTAATCACTGACGCCCCCGGAACTTGCCATGACCAGCCCCTCGGTGCATTGCGACCCAACATACTCGTACATTCCCAGATGAATAATTCTAATTACATTACCGCTAACAGCACAATGCCAGCAACCAATAAGTATCGCCAAACCAAGCGCCCACGCACATGTAGAATGCCACCAGCCAGAATTACGCCCTAATCGAGACCAACGAATCTTGGCCGTGGTGAAGAGTCTCCCGCCAAGGAACTCCAAGCTGAAGTCGCATTCCCTCAAATGAAATGCACAGGAAAAAGAAACGGTATTACTCAGAAACGCCACCGACTGAACCAAAAGAAAAACAACAATGCAAAGAGCCAGCCGGGTGCTGCTGGACTGATGATGTGGGCATGCGAGTTTACGCTAATCACGGGCGGTGTGTCTGAACTGCTGCTGTCGTCTCCCCCTGAGGCTGAGCTGGCCTTGAAAATGCCGTTCGTAATGGTGCATGCCGAGGTGGCTGTTTTGCACGTCAGCGCGCTGGCATTCGTGTCGTTATACACAGCCCAGAGCGATGAGACGGTGACGGTGCTATCTTTTGTTGGGGGCCCCATGGAGTAGTTCGAGTTCCCGTCAGACCACTGGCTCAGCGCGAGACGGCCAGGCGCCTGGGGCACGTTGGTAGTGATAAACTTGGAGTAGTTTGCATCGAGGCCATAGTGCACAATGTCAGGCAGCCAGACAAAAGACCACTCGTGGAATTCCTCGTCAAACGAGGCACGTGAGTCGTTCCATGCCTGTCGCTGGTAGGTGCTGTTGGACGGGTTGCCGCTGTCAAAGTAAATCTGCGGTTTGACCGTGTACAGCAGCGTCGCCTCCTCCCAGACGCTGAGGTACTCAATGTCGACCTCGGAGGTATCATTCTTGTAGTTGAAGAAGGCTGTCACCGTGCCCGGGACATCTCCGACGCGGAACTTTGCATGATACGAGCCGTAGAAGAAGGTGGCCGCGCGGGTGAAGACTTGTGCGCAGGGCACCTCTTTGGAATCCGAGGCCGGCGAGACGGTGAGCCCGAGCCCAGAGTCGGAGAGCTCGACCTGTGAGGCCGAGAAGTTTCTGGTGTAGGGCGACTTGGCTTGGGATATCTCGTATGTGGCCGGGATGAAGAGATTGTCGAACGTTGTGGTTGAGATGGAGCTGAAGTTGACGACGAGGAAGCTGGTGAAGATGTTCTGGGTCGGGTCGTTGGAGTCGATGAAGCCACAGTCGCAGTCCCCGACCTTTGACGCCATGGTCAGACCTGCAGCAGAACAAAGAGGAGGAACGTGACGGAATCACGACTGCAGCAAAAGGAGACAGGAGGATAATGACGCGGACCGCAGCAGATATTAAACCAACCCCCTCAGGTCTGTCTTAATTAGACCCCTCTGGATCAGACTCAGCCCCGGACCATAGTAGCGGGGTTATTCAAGTAAAGAATACTGCGTACGTAGTATATCCAGTTCTGGAAGGCGGGTGCATCAATAAATACACTAACAGTCCTGCCACGACGCCAACCGAGTCATGTGAGTCGGGGAAATTCCCTTCACCTGAGGAACCTGAACAGGCTCACCACTTTCCACCGCTCTGCAGCCACAAATTGCAATACGAGGGAACAACTCATTGATTTCAGCCTCATAAGAGCCGTAAGAGCCGTAAGAGCCGTGAGAGCCGTAAGAGCCGTGAGAGCCGTGAGAGCCGAATCGTGAAGACACCCATCCCCGACGTTTCCCCGTGAATAAACACCCCTAGAGCGGAATAGCCTCTTCTTCCGCGACTGCCGCGGAAACATAAGGCGCAGCTCACGGAAGGCCTCTTATCCGACGCTTTTCCTTCTTTTAGTCCCTAGCTCCCCTTTTCTGTGCAATTATGAATTTGGCAGCGCTAATCTTGGGGACCTACACGATGAGTAATCAAACGCCAAGACGTGATCCTGAAGGTGTAGGGTAGGCCCAACGCGGGGTGGATTGGCCAGTCAAGACAAGGACGTTGAGTGAGTGATGTACGCCGCAGATCTTGTAAGAGGAGTAGTGCTAGGTAAATAAGTCTATTGATAGCTAAGGATCATGTGGCTTGAGTCTGGAGGATATAGAGTTCCGGTGCGGGCCGTAAACCACCACTGGTTCTGCCACTCCGCCACCAAGTCAGATATTGTCTGAGACCTAAAAAAAAGGGCTGACTTAAAACATGCATCGCGAAGACAGTGCCTCCGAAGTTTTCTCATGTTAGATGTCTTAGACATAGATCAAGCCGCGGAAAAATTTGCGACATCTTCCCGGAAGTAGTTAACACAGATATTCGTCGACGCCAATTACTGTCTGCTGATAAAAACATTGGCGCAGTTTATGAGGTAGCCCGAACTAATTGAACACATTTTTGGCGAAGCCGAAAATTGTGTGTTCACTTCTTCAGTCTTTAAAATGAGGTAATTATCGCCAAGTACTGTGGCCCATTTTTAAGATCTCCAAACCACAACACATAGTGCTAGTGCGCAACAGTATCATGTTGACGAGAGTGAAGGATTGGAACACTAAGTGACTATGTAAAATATGATAGAAACTGCGGGGATAAAGGATATATTATCCGCCACTAGATGACAGGGTCTCCGTATTGAGAGCTTTTCGCCACCCGTCGTAGTGTGCTTGCGACGGGCGCTGATGTCGATGGTGTTGAACTAGGGCCGGAGGCTAATTCCAACCGGAGCGGGCCGCACCCCAGATCAATGGGCTATTGATGGGGAGCCGATCGCAAAATCAGGGACGGTTATCTCGTATCGAGACATGATATTTATCCGCGCGCATCAGATCGATTTCAGTGTAGTTTGTGGGGTAGATGGGACTGGATACGCGGGATTGTCTCAGACCGGAACTCAGCTGAACTTGAGAGCAATACGACCCACCTCGGTTGGTTCGAGATAAGATTCACAGTTTGTTCATTTATCCGGTGAAATTACTAGATCTCAGTTCTTTCTGCACAGCGCGGTACCGATTGCGCATGCGCACGTCTGTCCAATTGAAATCCTATCAGTCGGGATGTTTTGGTATCGCGCCTCGTTTGATCCCTTGCTTATTGACTTCAACTAAATGACTCGAGTGACATGGTTTCGCTACTACTCACTTATGGGTGTACCTTGGTCGCATGCGCGCTTCTTGGGTCTCAGGTAGACAACATTAGAATGATCCCTGCGAGCATACTGTAGTTTGATTTATTAAATGCCAAAATGAATATAAGGAACCCAGGGAGCTGAACTAAGCACTGCTTCATCAGCGAAGAAAACATCTCTTTGGCATCTCGAATTGTGTCGCCTTTCCTCCTCAATGTGACTCCCGTCCGTACATCCAATTCTCTCCTGGTACTTCAGCGCCCCCCTCGAGACATTTTCCGTAATCCACTGTGCTCGAAGACTCCTGAGCGCATGATGCAGTCCCTCACTAACAGATTCATCACTCATTCCTTCCCGCTGTATCCATTCGTATGTATTGGCTGCGATGTCAACACACGCCTTGTCGTTCACCTCCCACAATGTACCAATTACATGTCGAAATCCGGCTAGTTGACATGCAGTGGCCAAATGAAGTCCCTCATCTAGAAACTCGCCGTGTAATATTTGACCTGTTCCACAGGCCGAAAGATACGCAAGAAATGCCGTTCGTTTTCCAGCATTGACCTCGTAAAGATGCTCGACTGTTAGCGGCTGTTTCTCCCAATCACGCAAGAGTAGGCTGCTCTTCCAAGGAGACCTGTGGCTAGTAAGTCCATGACCTGCGAAATGAAATATATCGCAATTCTTTAATGCAGACAAGACATCCTGTTGAACTGGCAGAGGCTTAGTGGTATGTAGATTCAAAGACTTGAAAGCACGTTCCAACATCTCTACCTCTTCCGCAGCATGCTTTAGATGTCTTTGCCTAGGCGTTTCTTCCATCCCGACCAAAACGACATTGTTTGGACGGGATATCCCAACCTCCCGAGCTTGACGCGTGTGCCCTTGAATGATTGTCTTCACAGACGTGCTGTATGACGATACTACCCGGTCAAGGACAGAACCAGATGAAGTGGGTGAATATGAACCAGCGGCATGGATCGGATATTTTGCCAAGACTCCTGTGGGAATCCACCATACATGAGGCCAGCGGTCATTAGGCCCAACTTGGCCGAGTCCCAATTCATCGAGGACCGGCTTGGCTAGAGTAGTCCAAAGCCATTCTAGAATCTTCGGTTGCGCAAGATCTTCAAGTTGGTAGGAGTTTATGTCGTTGCGATTAAGCTCAGGCAATGGCAGAACGTGGATGTCGTTGCGCTCGATAATGAATGCGTCGCAACGGTACGAGCTGGCACTAATGATCAAAATCGGCCCGTTCTTAGCAGCAGCTTTCAGTTCATCCTCAGGCAGGACTTCGGGAAGCTCTCCATTGTCGGAACTCTCTTGAAGGTTCGGGTTACGTTCTTCTACCCCTTGGCTAACCTCACGACTGGGTGAAGCATGTACCGAGGCTGAAATAACGCCACGACCAAGTTCAAGGAGTTGAATCGCTTCAAGAGTAGTTTTCCCAGAATTCAGAGCTACCGCAGCAGCATCAGAAGCCAGGCCAGAAATTTCAGCAAGCAAGACTTGCTTATCCGAGTTCTCAAGCGCAGGGCCCGTGAGCAGTGGGATAAGCCGAATGCTCCTCAGCGCAAATCCATAAGCTTCTTCCCATCGGCCAGCTCCGGCATGGAAATGGAGTAAGCTTCTACCGGCTTGCAAGCGATGGTCGGCAGAAGAGAGGTCGTGGGCGAGGGCTTCCGCAAAGGTCCGGACGGATAGCTCCCAGTCAACTGCGGCTTTCGTAGAATGGTACTTTGCCTCATATCCCTCTGCAAGACCGCGAAGAAGATATGCTCGGGTCGGGTCTTGTTCTGACGCCTCGTCGACGGCTGATTTGTGATGTTGAATAGACAATCCATGGTCCGTTACATCATCCGTCCTTTCGTACAGATGCCGATATGCATATCCAAGAACATCCAACGGCCGCGATCGATCCCGGTTGTCCTTTATTTCAAGCAGAGCCTCATTTCCACGTTGAATACATTCATGAAGGGTATTCTCGGCCTTCTTCGCAGAGTACTCTTGCAAGTACGCCGTAGAGAGAGCCGCAAGCACCTTTGCCCGGGCAGGATGCCCCACGGGTGCGACATGAAGTGCTTCCTTTATGAGCCCAATAGAGTGGTAATGATCCTTTTCTCCTGTTTGCACTTGTCGGTCGGCATATAGAATTGCAAGGTAGAAGAGGCGATTTGCTCGATCTTCATGGTCGTCTGGCGTCAGGTCAAGCGCCTCTTCAGAGAGCTGTATAGCCTCCTCAAGAGCTGCCGCAGACCCAATCCTTTGAAACCAGTCTCTGAGTCCATTCGCAAGACCCTCAAGTCGCAGTGGCCTTTGGGGGTCGTTCTTCGGTGTCAGAGTGAGTGCTTCCCGATAAGAACGAATGGACTGTTCCAAGGAGACCTTTTCGCCTGACTCTTGGTATGCGGTCCCATAACCAATACCGGCTCGGTAGAGATAGGCTGCTCTGATTGGATCCTTTTCAGGTATCAAGTTGATTTCTTCTTCGCAACATAGCTTGTTCCAAAATGACCCCGTCACCCGTCAATTCGAATTTAGCTTGATAGTCTGCTATAAGCGACAGCTTGTCACCGTGGGATAATTCCACGGGACGAGAGTCTTTGCGCCCCAGATTTATGGATTCTTCTCTTAATTCTATAGACCTCTCGAGGTCCTCTGGGTTCCTCGTTTTTTTATACTTGCGGGAATATCCGTCCCCGAGCGTAAAGGTGTGCTGTGCTCGGTCAGGATGGCCTTCGGGTGCGATGTTGATTTGTTCCTGGGTAAAATGAAGGTACTGGTCTAGGTCTGCAACATTGCCTTGAAGAACAAATTTCTGGAAGAATTCATCGGCAAGCTCAAAGAGCTCATCTGCCTGGTCTTGGTAGTCCGGAAACTCCATTTGCATGCTTCCGCGGTTTCACCGTTGATTTGGTGGATTATTTCAGGTCGTCCGAAGGTTTGCTGGTTCTTAGTATCTTTGACATAGCTGCAGAAGATTGTGGGTTGGATACCATCAGTAGTGTTGAACCTGACATTATCGCAAAAGATTTCTTCTTTTTCAGCCCCCTCTATGCCTCACGTGAATTGCCCGTATTTATCCGGCTGGCTCATCATTGGCTAACCTGTTTCGCGGTCCAACACTCAGAATCAGGCGACCAATACAATCAGCACCTTTGCAGCGTTCTGGCCCGGCAACCAGGGCCTGAGAATCCCCCGCGAATCTTTTATGTTTTCAGGAGAGAAGATGTATGTAATAATGGCCTCTATGCTAATTAGTTTATGAATTAACTTACCATGCGCTACACAACTTGAATGTGCACGTGGCTAGTTGATGTCTCAGAGTATCTGGTCAGGCCGATTTCACAACGAACGGAAACTTGAGACTTCAAGTGGATAATGATTCCAGTCGACGGACCGTGTGAACTATTTCAAAGAGGCATACATAAGAAATAATGAATGGCCTTGATCATTGACATGATGCGTCCTTGGCGCCACATAGAGTAGAAATTCTATGAGCCACGAACACACAACTTCCCCGGTTAACTAACCAAACCAACCCTACCATTTCACCCGCTTATCCCTGAACAACTTAACCATCCCCATCGGCAAAAGCCCAGGATCAACAATGTTCAGCCCTCCAAAGCGGTCCACAATCTCAGGCCCATACATCATAGCCACCCAACACCAGTACGGCTCCATCCCATGCCAATTCTCCGTGATACCTCGCAAGTTCGGCTGCCCGTTCAGCTGACTGAGCGCCGTCCACACCTTGCTATCATCCGGACTGACGCTGTTCTGCGCCTTCTCCGGCGGCCGCTGCATCAGCTGGTCAAACACCTGGTTCAACGCCGTGCTCGCGTGTCTGTGCTCGAAGTGCATCTCCTCACGGTAGCGCACGTACTCTTCAAAGGGCATGAAGGTGTCGCGGTCGCGCGCTGACTCGGGCGCCCAGTCTGGCTCGTCGAGCGCGTACCGCTCGCGGTTGATGCTGCCGTCAAGGAACCGCGTTTTGTCCCACTCGTAGGCGGCGCGCTCGCCCTGCTCGAACTGGTCGAGGAGCTCGGCGGGGGACTCGAGGACTTCGTCGCGGATCTGAAGCAGCGGGATGAACGGCGACTGCAGGTCGAGGCCACCGAGCTCCATGGGGAAATAGAGGTAGCCATCCGGCACGTCGCTGATTCCGAAGCGCTGGCTAATCGCCTTTTGGAGATACTCGGCCACGCTGGAGACCTCCTCCTCGCCGTCGGGCAGCGTGGAGAAGATCTGGCGCTGGATGCGCTCGTGCGTGGCGAGCATGTTGTCGACGTGCTCGCGGCCGAAGCAATTGGCAGCCTTTCCGAAGTTGGAGGTGAAGAAGGTTGCGGCGTACGTGTTCCACGCTTGGATGAAGGCGAAGATGCTCTTGGGCTTGTCGTGAAGTTGCTTGTGCAGCTCGTCGATGTGGGAGTCTACCATGGCCTGGTCGATCTCGAATCTGCCAGTCTGGGGCGACAGGCGCAGGAAGCCCCAGCGGATCTCACCGCCAGGGAGAGATTTATCGATGGCCAGCTTCACGCTGGGATCCTTCGAGACCCGAACAGTACCGGTCTTGGATGGGTTGATTTCCGTGCCGGTAATGGTAGCGAACTCATCCATCGTCTTCCACGCCTTCGCCGCCACGCCGTGGTCGCGCGACCAGAACCAAACGTCGTCGTGGATTCTCCAAAGGGCGTTTCCGGAGGTGGCCTGGTTGACGGCAAAGTCGAGACAGAAGAGAGTCGTCTCGCCGAAAACATCGCTGAGCACATGCGACGCGGGAGTGCCTCGGCGCCGCACACGCGCCGGGGTCGATTTGTCGTCGTCGATGAACTTCAGGGGAGCCTGCAGAAACTTTGTGAAGAAGCCCAGCCAGGTCTCGGAGACGCCGAAGTACTTAAGAACCGCGCAGACAGTCTCGTGGGGGAGGAGAGGGTTCCAGCTCTCAAAGACGGAGTGGAAAGCCGTCATTTCGCCGTAAAGACGCGTATTGATGGTGATTTCGGTCGACAACAGGTGCAAAAGATCCTGCTTGAGTGCCATGGGGTTGCGGGTTTTATTTTCCTCATCCTCATCTTCATCGTCCTCGTCTTCTTCGTCTACTTCTGCCGCCAGATCTAAGAATGCTCCTGATGGCGCAGACCTTCGAGGAGCTTTGCTGGCGAGTATCTTTCGATGTCTTTTAGCTCCGACCGATTGTCTAGCGCCGCTCCTCCGCTTGAGGCTTTGCGGAGCAAACTGCTCATATTCCGCCTCCTCTTCTCCGTCCGCGGTGTCCGTAGCCTGCTCCACGTTACCCATGAGTTGAGCCATGAAGTACTTGCTGTTGTAGATCTTGCGCCGGGCTGTCTGTAGGCAGGGCGAACGGAGCCGCGGTCCGAGGTAATATCCGAGTCTCTGCTTGTCAACTTTTGGAATTTCCGCACGCGCTGATGTCCATGCTCCTTCAGCACGGCGGAAATCTTTGAAGACTTTCTTGAAGAAGACACTCCATTTGACGCCGATGTACTGGAGAAAGATGGCCTGGAGGAGGTCCTCGTGCATGTGGATGTTGTAGATGCCACTGATCTTTCGTCGCATCTCGACCGGGACCGGGGCATCAGCGCACCAAGCCCACGCGCCCAGAGCACTGATGCGCATGTTGAGGACATCTGCAATCTCGTTGAGGATGATGGTGTTATTCTCGAAATCCTTCAACACCTCTCGTTTCTCGTCGGAGAGTAGGTCCGAGGAGTGGAGACCTTGGATGACCCATCTCAGCGAGTAGATGTTGAATTGGTTCGGCGTTGAGATTTCTGCCTCGAAGCGTTCGACTTCATCTCGAAGTCCCTTCAGGGCGCCAAAGATGAGTTTCTTTTTCTCATCACCTAATCCGAAAAGGCGGTTCAAATATTGCTCGAGCGCAGTCTCATTCACGGTGGCTGGTTCGAATACCATCTTTTCCCATTCCATTCTGGACTCTAACTTGGCCGCATCACCAACAACCTCAAACGTGTCACCCATTTCAACATCATCCCCGGCAGAGGTTTGCTCTTTATCGCCAGAGAGCCATTCGGTGACGAGTTGTCCGTAAAGCGACGCGTACTGGAATTTGAGGGACTGCATGTTCAAGTGGCAAAGGAGGGACTGTTGCCAGGAATCGAGCATCTTGGCGGAGATGGAAGGATCACACTTGGCCTGGCCGAGGAAGCGATCGACATTCTTGAGCTCAACCTCTAGTCGTGCATGTTTTGTCTGGTTGGCGATGACGTTGCCCGCTTTGTCGAGCTGGATGGCGAAGCACTGCTTGACGCCAGTACTCAGGGTCACGAGACGCTTGACGGCATCTCCTTCGGCCTGCGTAGAGATGAGAAGAGCCGCCTTTGCCTCCTCGAAGCGGGAACGTCGCTTGGACAGTTCATCGAGTTTGGTATTGGTGATCTCCTGGAGGGTGTCGGAGAAGACACTGCCTGACGTTGCCATGATGGGCGTATTGATGTAAGGTGAATCTCGAAAGCTGGGTATTTTGTCTTCACCCGAGTCTGAATGGAAATCAGATTGCTATGAGATGGAAAAGAAAGGAGGGAATGCTTGATGATGGAGGGTGGTGGCAGTTTATATAACACGAGGAGAACTTGGTGTCCTCAGGCCACACTTCAGGGGAATGTAAGTAGAGCCAAGCCATGTTGGGCCACCAATTACGAGCCGGCATTAGCGGCGTGAAACAAGCTACTGTGTGACTCACCTGTGTTGGTTGTGTTCCTCGAGAAGCTGAGTAACGTGTTTATACCGTCATTAATAAAATCCCTGCGTTCTGGTCGTTGGACGGTGGTTCGCAGTTGACATGTCGTTGGAGAGGAAATCATTTGAAGACGCGACGATGACGTGACTGGGCTTTTGGTTGGCTGTGCGATATCCCGGAAAAGTGGGCGATTTTTAGGCAGCCGTGCGTGGGTCGCTTCACTTACACGAGTCTCACTTACACGGCTACACCGAATTGCCTTAACAACGAAGAGACTGAATAGGATTGGATAATTCATGCCAAGAGAAGGCGTTATGAGGGGGTTTTCTGCAGGTCGCAGAAAGCTGCATCTTTTTAGGCCACCTTAGACCGCTATTCGCCAACCCGGCAGGGGTGAAGCAATTCGCCGTTCTCGGACAGCCCTCGCTTACACATTCCTAGTAAGCAAGTTCCGCTACCATGAGCGTCATGACATGCTAACCCTTGATCCGGGTAGAAGAGATAATGTGCAGGTGAATGCGGGATGTCATGTATCCATCTAGTAACGGGGGATTAATTTACTGGGAGACTCGACGAGCTATCCCCTCGCGCGGGAGAACTCTTAGCGGGGAAAATACATCGTACACAAACTCATGGCAAACGTCCATACCTCTAGTTGGTAAACATTCCCCCCCAAAAACATCTTTAGATTTAGCCCAGGAATATAGCGGATATTTCATATCTCTTTATATCAGGGCGGACCACAGCCAACTGTGTACCACTCAAACCAGATTTCGTCCTCACTCATTTGCGGGTGCCTGTCCTCGTTCTCCCACCACTTGTCTTCTGCTTGGCCTGTCCTGGGCTCATCCATAAGTCCCAAGTCACATTGACGTTCTCGGTCCCAAATAATCAACCCTGGATGCATGATCTTGTCGAGTATGGCTTAAGTCAACAAGGTGTGGCGGCTTCTTATGAGCTGGCTGAGGATCCGACGCCCATGGGATCTTTCTCGAACTGCTAGGTCCATGTTCCTTCAGCGCTTGTCAAGGAATCGCCGTCGAGGGCCAGACGGTCGGCGTGTCCCAGGCGGATGCGCACAAGGGATGTACCCGCGTCCTCCCCGTGACGCCGACGACAACATCCAGTGCACCGGAACCGCCTCAGCCAAGAGGCGATCCATGGATGATTCGTCTATGGGGCGATCAGCAGTGCACAGCAAACACGCTGCCGTTCATGCAGAACGTCGGTCAAGGTCCCAGCAACTGCATCCAGACATTTGGCGAATTCCGGTCGTGGTGCGCGCCGCAGAACGAGTGGCCGGACTCACTCATGGTGTATTTTTACGACACTGAGGACTGTACTGGTTTCCGCACTTCGCTCGATACTACTGATGTTGGTTGTCCTGGAGAGATCCAGGCGTGGGCTGGATGCTTTGAGGATGATAACTTGAAGTCATACCAGGTCGTACCGAATGAGAGATTCTAGTCCAATGTTGGCAGGACTATATCCGAGATGTGTAATCAGAGCAGATAGTAAATAAATGCGCAAAGAACTGTAAATTTATTACAATTTGCACTCGTAGATTGGTGACAAATTAGAATCTCTTCATCGCTAACGTCAGGTTTCGATCCTACGGAGTAGGCCCTAGGCAACTGATACTCAGTCACACTCTTTTCCCACCGGACCGCACTTTTTTATTTGAACATTTCGGGCGCATTTCTTGCAGTCCTACGGCTAACGTTACGCACCTTGTTATCAAGCCAGAAGGATCCTGATGTAGGCGCTGCAAATGTGAATGTGACTCCTACCTGAAGAGAATCGCTGCAGCCGATCTAAATAGGCTTAGGCTTGATATCTTGGCCAAGCTGGGTCTAGTCTCTCCCATGATTAATTGCAGAGGCCTGATCATGGAGCCCCTACGAGGAGAAACGTGACAGGATCATCTGCTGTCCGTATCCAGACTTTTACGGCTTTTTCGCCCGCTGGCTCAAGTTCGGTTCAGGTATTAGTTAACCTCTCTCAGCCCGCATTAGCATTTACTCAGCCTCTGAGAACGGGTTGTAACCAATCCTTTAGTGTGGCCAGATTTCCGCTTCTTTCTTCCAAGGCCTGGTTGTGTCTTGACCGCGTGAAAGTGACATTTGATGGTAACCCCGTGTGTCCGTTTGTCCGTCTTGCTTCTGAGGTCATTTACGAATATCTTCTGCCCTATCGCCCTTATTAGCTGTGAATATGCGACTTTCCGTTGTGCTTCTATCAGCCACTGGCAAGCGCCCGGTTTACATCAACTTCCTGCACAGCCACAACGCCATGTCTACTTAGTCATTCTCAGCTCGCTCAAGATCCTGCGCAATTGCGCAAAACCTCGACGGCATCTTTCAAACGGGTACATCTGGGCTGTCGAACCCACGGCACATCAGTCTGCACGCAACGAAATACTGGTTCAAAGGTCTTTGCTTGACGACTCTGCCTGCGACTTGCCTGCATCGTGGTGCGTCTTTGGTATCGCAGTTATCATCACATCTTCATCATTGCCGCCAAGTCGTCAGTGACGTCAGCAGTCATGAATGCTGATGTCGCAGCAGACAAGGCCGGCGCAAAGCCGGTTGGCGCCAAACAGGTGGCAAACATGGGCACGGGTGCGGCATCGACAGTGAAAGTGGTTAGCTGTGAACGACTTGGATCTAGCATGCCACTTCTACACCTCGGTCGTCCTGTCGTCCGCCCGTTGGCCATCGCGATGCTGGTTTTCCAGTGGCTCTCGTATTTCTGCGCACATTGGCTCCGCATAGAAATGGCTTCCTCGGGCAGTCACTTGCCTGGCAGTAGCGCAACATGGGCAACAAATGGTTCTTGGGCCAACACAACGATTGACCCGCAGAGCATTTTCTCCACATTCGCGTCATTCGAGTTTGGTGCAGGCGAGGTGGTGAACACGACCGTGTATAGATCGCTGACACCAGACGATACTCCGAGCAAATATAGTGTGCCATCTGAGCCAAACAGCGATGTTGTGGAGTCTTTGAGTCAGGAAATCGATTTCTCTTGGCTGGCCAAGGACTCGGGTCTTCTCATAAACGTGGGTAATGCGATAGTAGGCGGATTGGAGGACGTCGGCATGGACCCTACGCTGCTGGATCAAACTACGTGGTACGACAAGCCCTTCGGGAGGTATCCAAGTCAATACTCCTTGGAAAATCACACACCAGTGCAATACCTTGGTGCAGGCACCGGGCGTGATGACCATGACAACGCCAAAGACCTAGAGCAGCCCGAACGGTCTGCATCACCAGCAAAAGCTTTTGGTATTGCTGTCCATCAAGGGGGATCAGAAACGGGTAAAATTCGAATCCTAGAATCAGTCACTCGAATCGATCCGGCGCCGGAATTCGCTAGATCAAACGTACCGCAGGCCGCAGTCGATACAGAGAAGTCGCCGATTAACCGAGAGGGAGCCCCAGAGTCGCCAAGTACATCGCCAACCTCAACCTCCTCCGATATTACTTCTTCTGAGGATGAAGACCATCCCATCTCCATAGCCAACTGGAAGAAATTCCTCTTTGATCGCCAAATGGGATATTTCTACTCCCTCTTTGCCGGCTGTCCCTCCCCTAGCCCCTACGTCCGTTCCCATGGCTCTGGGACCGGCGGCAGCACAAACAGTAGTCCACAGCGCCAAAATGGTGGCACATCGCAGAGTCTATCCCACAGTTCGTCCCGTGGTATCACGCCGCCCGGCCAAAAACTTTCAAGAAAGCGAAAGGATGAGGATGAGGACGAGGACGAGGACGATCAGGGCCACAAGCGTCCACGACCAGCCCCGCACAGCCAACCCCATGCCGTAGACGAAGAACAACAGAGGCTGGCGTGTCCATTCTTCAAGAAAGAACCGGACAAATACCGTCAACGGAGAACATGCTCAGGCCCTGGATGGAATACTGTCCACCGAGTTAAGTGCGCACTTGATGAACAAGCCCACAATTGCCACATAGATCGCTGACCCAGCTCAGAGAACATGTCTACCGAAGTCACGCCCTACCCATAGCATGCCCAATTTGCCATGAAACGTTCGAAAATGACAGGCTCAAAGATGATCACCTGAAAAGGCCGGAACGTTGCGAATTTCGAGAGCAGCCCCCAATTGAAGGCATGGACACGACACAAAAGGAGCAACTCAGAACCCGGAAGCAGTCGCACAAGTCTAAGACGGAGGCCGAAAAATGGAACGACATGTATCTCATATTGTTCCCACGAGCCGATCCGATATCCCTTCCCAGTCCATGTAAGATCAATCCCCCATTCTTTAGCTCAGCCGGCACTGGACCCGAACTCTGACCATAGATGACAGACTACCAGTACACTAGCACTGGGGCTGATGACACGAAGGGCTCAGATTCCGAGTTCACTCGATACGAGCAGTTCCTACGAGAACCTCCGGTCCACGTGCGGCGAGAGCTCGAGATCCTCATTATCGAGCGTCTCAACCCTCTCGCAGAAAACCTTGGGAGCGAGCTGGTCGGCACCGTGTGGGATATGCAGCGTCGATTGCTGGACATATACAAAGCTATGCGATCGGCCAACGCTATCGCTACCGCTACGGTCGCAGCAACCACTGGGAGCGAGACAAGCTCTGGCAGCGCTTCCTCCAAAGCTCAACAAATTGACTCAATTGAAGTACGCGCCAGCGTAGAAAATGATCTACAACCGTTCCAGCCGCCGCCATATTTTGAGAATTTCGAAGATTTCAATACCTTTAACGGCATCTCCTTCGACTTCGCCGATATGCAGTTTGGATTCATTGAGCCTAGCTCAGGATATGGGTTGTTTCCTTCGGAGAAGGGAGGCGGCACGTGTGCTTTAGATGGTTGGAGTGATGAGCAGGTCTTTGTTGGCGGTGCGGACGGCGCCGGCACCCAGGCGCACGTACTCGTACCAATTGCGCCAGTTGTAGGATTCATCGCGGAGGTAGACACCTGTGAGGACATTGCGGATTTCGTTGCGGAGGGCTAGGGATATCGGGGCGAGCCAATTATTGCCCTATCTGTGTTACACAATACCAAGAACGAGGAGGAAGGGCATCATGTCGACTCAATTTAGGTCTGTCAGCTAGTTTGGTTCGCCCTTGCCGTTCCTTCAGCACACTGTGTTCCCCCTTTTCTGGCACCCTGGGTACTCGTAATCCTTCCATTGACCAGGTATCAAGTTGCTTGAGCACGTCTGTACGGGTGTGCATTACACATTGCGAATTTTGTGAACACGGGGGACTGGGCAATTGAGTGATAAGTAACAAAGCCAATTTACGCAGGATTGTGAATAGAACCTTTAGATCTTATTATTAGAGGTTGATCGTATGGATTATCGGGCTAGGGGAAGTAGTATTTGCGAGTGCGAGGAGGTAGGAGCAAGAGGGTAAAAAGCTGTACGCTCGATTTCGAGAAATCCTTTAAGAAGCCCACGAAAGTTCTCCAGGTCATGGCAGAAATATGGCATAGTGGACTTATATCACCGTACTCCAATTCGACTCTGAATGACATTAATAATTTGAAACTGAGATTATAGACGATAGTCGTTTCCGGAACATTCGGCAAAAGGAATAGACATCGCGATCAACTCAACTGCGAGTATGACCGCATCTATTGTGAGCAAAAAATTCTTAAAGTACAATGTTCATAATAACAACGGTCACCATGTCGAGCCATCGATCAAAAAAAGACGAGGTGATATTATTAGAGGTAGAGTGGTCCAAATGGTGTCCAAAACAGGCAGATAGTCTCACATCTGGCCCTTGCAAGACACTCAATCCAAGCTCAGCCTACCTTGGCCTGAACTCTGGGCGACTCAGCTTAGAGCGACAGGAGCTCGACTAGAAAGAGAAATAGATTTTGGTGTACTTGAGCTTCCCCTCCGAGTTAATTAGTATTGAAACAATAACTAGTAACGAGTAGCCAAAGGAAGGGATTCGGCCACTTACCCATGATACTCAGGGCGATTGTGGGTGATTGTTACTACTCCAAGACCTTCAGCACCAACATCCTAGCCTTGACTCCAGCTCCAGGTCGATAGTCATCGACGTCGTCATTCACAATTTGTGCCTTCCCTTCCTCAACTAAGGCTGTTGCCTTCGCCTTGTACCCACCACTCTCCCAGTAAGTATCGCGCACTGTTGCAACAACAAACCCGTCTACCTTGGTGATTCGAACAAACTCATCAAGGGCCTCCGGACCAACATGGCCTCCCGTCAATGTGCCAACACAGACCACCATGTCGTAGGAGCTGTCCCTTTGAGAGAGACGCTGGGACAAGTCGGCTTCTTCCAGTGATCGATACACTTCTGTTTTGCGAGCGATTTCAAGCATTCCAGGACTCAGGTCCAGTCCATCGATCTTTTTGGCGCCCAACTTGGATAGGTGAGTACCAACAAGGCCGGTGCCGCATCCGGCATCCAGTATTTCAATATTTTCATCAATGCTTGATGAGTTCAAGCATTTCATGACGTATGCGCTGGCAACGGCGGGAGCGACATAGTTGTGAGTCTCCCCAGTCATTTCCTTTTCGTAGCTCGTCGCCCATTCATCGTACAGTGAACGTGCGTCGGCAACGCTCGAGAGAGATTGAGTTTTATTGAAGTGAGACATGGCAGCCGAAATAGTAGACCTAGTACGATTAAGATAGTAAAATGATTCATGGAGAACCGAAATACTAGTGTCTGGGGGAGATTCAGTAGAGTAGCTAATCTCCCTCATTTCCCCGCGTTTGAAATGACTATGACGTCAAATTCGGTTGCCCTGCATGACTCAATACCCACGTGGACAGGTTCTCCAAGAATCCTGAACGACTTTGATACTGAGACCAACCAAGAAATTACTCTATATTGCACTTCCCCGTGATTAGGACGATGATGTGTGTGCATTTGGCTCCAGTACTCAGGCCAGTGGCGCGAGCAGATGGGGCTGTGCGAGCTTCGCCGGCGGAAGCTGTGAGGGATGCAATTGTAGAAGGAAAATGCAATAGCGAGTGTCAGAAATACAGCTAGCTACCAGTTAATTTAAATTGGAGATGATACCATCATAGCTCAAAGGAACAAAATTAAATTTAACACATCACAATGCCTACTCCAAATGCTCACGATGTGGCACGGCCCCCTGCTAGTGCAGTTCCTGGAGATTTACTGACTCGGAGGATCTGTGTCAGTCCTGAGCACTAGAGCCCGGGGGGGAAGGCGGCCATGGTTTGACGTTAAAAATGATTTCTTGCAGCTAGTTATGTTAGCCTCCTTTGACGATCAGGGACGCGGCACTTCTTGCCGTCAATGGTGGCGATCTCTGGGGGACGGTCAACGCGCTCCTTTAGCGGCTGATGCCATGATTTCAAACTAAACCCGAGGTCAAATGATTATGCGGATTATCTCGTTGTAGGTTCGAAACATAGCACACTAGTTGGTGTATCTAAACTGGTGTTTACTGGGGACGTGGTAGAATTCAATCGGGCGGCAATTTAGTCACAGCAATGCGCACAGGAAATGTCGCATCAGTTGATAGAGAAAGTATAGATCATCTACCTGGATGACTATAACTTTTTTTATCAGTATACGTTAATATCTGACGCCTCATCAAAGGCGCAGGATGCAAGCGCATTAAGAGGACAGTCTGAGCCCAAGCAGCCTGCACACAGAATACTGTTCCAGGCCCAAGCAAATTGTTGGGGAAATAGAAGAACGGCCTAGTACCGACACGGATCAAGCTAGATGGCATCACCAACGCTTAATTCACCGCTACTCTGGGTCCTCAAGAACGAATTGCAGGGGGGTTGCGGGGAATCCCGGCTGAGTCTGCTCTAACACGGTTGCTCTTGGGACAGCATAATGGATTGAGATGTATTAAGTGTTCAGGTTGAATATTTACGTGAATGACAAAGCTAGTTATAGCGGCCCATAGCCAGCATTAAGTATCCAACAGGTGTAACTTGGAATTCTCAACCTGAACATACCCCTATCCAGCACTTCAAGAAATCACTCAGCCTTAGACGGTAAGACCGGTGAGGACAGTGGCAACAGGGGTCAAGATACCACCAAGGATGCTGCCGTCAAAGGACTCCAGAATAGGGGAGAGGGTGTTGACAAGGCCAGGAATGATGCCGCCGACCAGGCCGGTGACAAGAAGCAGCAGGCTGGAGACGGTGCTCAAGACAGTGCTCACAATGACGGTGATCACCGGGCCAAGTCCCAGAACGCTGACAATTTCCTCGACGATAGTAACAATCTCCTTGACCAAGACGATGACAAGGTTGAGGACGTTGCTCACATCAGTCTGGTCGATGTGGAGGCCAACAACACCAGTGAGCGAGCCAACGGCGGCGGTGAGGATGTCGTTCACGGCAGACAGGTGCTTGGAGACTTCGGCGATGGCAACAACCTTCTTGATCTCGTTGGTGTTGACCTTGGAAACAATGACCTCTGTTAAGTTGTGTCAGTAAGATGCAAAAGTATAGGAGCTTGGGATTGGCATACTAATGGCGGAAGTTTGGGTCTTGACGTCCGACACGACGACGGTCAGAGTGTTGACCAGACCAGCAGCGTCTGTGACATCGGGAATTGCAACACCACGGGTAACCTTGCCGACGACTCCCTCGACGGTAGGAACAACTCCCTCGACGGTAGGGACGACTCCCTTCACGGTAGGGATGACAGTGTTGAGGAGGGGGATGGCAAAAGCCGAGGAGGCCAGAGCGGCGACGGAGAAGAGGCTGAACTTCATTTTGAAGGATTGAAAAAAGAGTGACTTGGTTGAGTTGGTTAAAAGAGTGACTTGAGTGGAATGATGGTGAATTGTGTGAAGTGTGTGAAGAAATGGCATTCAGCTGACATCTCGAGTTTAAATACGCGCCGCCAGTTCGCTGCCAGCATCACGAGAGGGTCTCCAAAAAGGGGTCATGGGCGACTTTCGGTCAAAGCATGGCGTAGTGTAGCAGTAGTGACAAGTCCTGAGCCGATCGCAATAATAGACTAGTTTGGAGGGATTCTTTTCATAGGGTTGTTAGAGATCGACCGGCTGATCCCATTGGTCAATCCACGCTAGGATCCATTGAAGCCTGTCACCTTGCAAGTTCAATGCTACCCTATGACCCGTTATTTCAAACTCACTTGTTGGCATGGTTTTAGCTTGGGGTTGGTTTCTTGCAGATCGAAACGCATTGACATGGTGAGTACCGGTCAGTGTCCGGCCGCAGACTTGAGCCCGTACATAATACCCAACGGCTACACTGACAGACGAACTAGCGTCAAGTCGCGCTGGGTACCTGGATATCACGGAATTGATTGAGGGTCGAGGAAGCAGACCGCCTAGCAGTGGAAGCAGACCGCCTGGCAACGGAAGGATGCTCCTTATTACTTACTGGATCCGGGCTCAAATGGAGCCGTCATCTCAATCTTGGTTTACTTCTCCGCTCTGACCGGCCAGTCGGTGACGTCTGGCGAGGGTCAGGTACTACGTAGTAATTCGAAAAGATCGACTTCCCATCTCCCACTGAAACCTTAGTCTCCTTTAAGCTGGGGGAGGGGTTGCGGAATCCGTCAAGGATCCGTCGGAGATCCATAGCAGGAGACGCCGTAAGGCAGGAGTAGACCTGGCACTCAGTCCTACCCCTAATTCAATTACGGATCACAGGACGACATTAGCCATGCCATCTGAGATCGCGATAGTCAGTACCTGGACTTCTCATCTTTGCGCGAAGATATGTACACAGGTGGTTTATATGGTGGCTGTAGTTAGAACAACATTTCATGCGAACCATGGTAGCAGTATTGGCACGTTCCAATCAGCCTTGTTGATCTAAGGTCCCAGTTCCGTACTTTCGACTCGACCTACAGAGCACGGAAACTTAAGATGCATACGGTTCAAGCACTTATTTTCCAAGTGAGAACCAGAGTCCAGAGGAGCAAAGGATACGGGAGAAATCCGTTACAATATCGGCAGTAGAGAAAAAATAGTAGGTTGGGACTGGTTCTGTGACAAATTTGGGGACTGTGGGATCCCCCTGATCCTCGATTGGAGTACAAAAACAGAATACGATAATAAGAGTTATGACTGCTGCAGCCACGCTTGTGATTATAAAAGCATATGTAGGGTATGTGACAATGCGTCTGATTCTTAGTCGTATTTAGCAGACACATATGGTTCTCTTAGTCGAGAAACTGGCCTGGCATTATGAACTTTCAATAGTCAAGAAGCACCATTCAAAATATTAGCCAGGGTGTGATAGCGGTTAATAGGCGGAGGGAGGGAGCTGTGCGTGCACCGGGCTTGAGTCTGGTCCGATTGTCAGAAGGGAGACTCGTCGTAAACGGGCATGAATTGCCAACCTGGTTAGAAGGGCGTCCTTTATCTGAAGGAGCAGATAAAAGAAGAGGATTGATATTAGCTATTGATACAGGGTAGCTATGTGTTGAATTGTGGTTCAGGAAAAGCCAAGCCAAGCCCCACAGCTAGGGTAAGGGAGAGGGGCTGGTAGTGGAAATACGGGGACGATGCTAGGACCTGATGAACTGTATGGTGATGCCTAGGCTAGCTATGTGTAACAGACGGTGTGTCTCAGGGGCGATCACCTCTGTCCTATATGCCTAGCATCTCAGGCGTAAAACGGGACAAGTCGGAATAAGGGTCCGACCTCGGGTCCACCAACAGCTGGGAATCTACCGACTGTATTTATAGGGGATAATTCCTGACCTTCTACTATAGAAACCACCGATCCTTAGAGACTCTGACCTGATGGTTGCAGCGGTTGCAGCTGCAGTTGGGCAATTACTACTAGCCGCCGTGTCCACAAAATCATCTATACAAGCTGGGCACATGTAGATCAAGTAATTAAAGAGATCTCAACGCATAGGCCCTACCCTAGACCTAATTATTTAATTGCGACGAATCAGAAGTATCGTGGACGATCTAATTGCATCCGGAATGAGAAGGAGAGAGACTCAAAAAAAGGCATAAGTTTCTACGAGAAAGTACTTCACTATCCAGAACAATCGCGTAAGGGACGTGACGGCATCCACATCTGCTGATCATAAATTCTTACTCTTACAACTAGTTTCCATCCAAGTAATCAAGAACGTGCCATAATAAGTTATGCCCAGGCATCAAAGTCAAACATGCGAGGAAATTCCAGTAGCTCCTCAGTGCCAAGCGCAGAGACGCCAATACTGGATCTGTCAACTGCATACATTTGTTCAGCGGAGAAGGGCATCTCAAATGCCATCGTTCCCGGGGTCGTATCCAATTGGGGATTTAAAATTAATCTCTGCGTTTGAGAAGTCTCCACCCTGTTGGTTTCAGATACTTGGGTAAAAGGTGGCGGAGTGACGCTGATGTAGGGGAAGTCCTCGGAGACCATTTCATCGAGCATTCGCAAGATTGAACGATGGACAACAAGCGCACGAACTTGTGGAAGTTTCCCTCGGATGCTTGTTACAGCCTTTTCAGAGATTCTGGTTATGACTCTGTTTGCTTGATCAACTAGAGGGATTTCGCGCGCCAGAAGCTCGAACACATCTCTGAGACAATCGGCTTTGGGCCAACGATCGGCCATGATGGCAAGGATATTTGAGCACGCCCTGAGAGCGTCAGAGACGTCAGGTGAGTGGTAATTCTCGGTGCGATGCTCTGGCGGTGTGGCCCAGAAGCAGTATAAAAGAGTGATTCCGGACTGAAATTGAACAAGCAGCTGTCCACTTGGTTAGCCTTGTGTCTAGATCCGTCCAAGAGTCAACTCACCCCAAGCCATGCTTGCGCAATTTTGCGATCCATTTGGGATTTTCGAAACATCAGACATGCTTGGCTACTTGCCTGGACTGACCAATCTCCAGCAGGCCCCAGGACACTCTCCTTTGTCGGCCGGTAGAGATTTAGTAACGTATAGTGATATATCATAGCAAGCCACCTATGCGAGGTATGGCCTTTGGACTGCGGATCGGAGAATGTCTGGACTCGAGACTTGTAGTTTTCCATCTCAGCGAGGATACGAATTCTCCAATCTAGAGACTCGGCAAACTGATCCTTATAGTCCCAGCGGAGAGTGTACCCGGCAATCTCCGATTGAATCCGTCGGCATTGCAGAATGTGCAAGGAAGAGGAAACACTAGTGAATGTCGTCGAGTCGGGCAATTCTTGGTCCGATGGCGTTTGGGCAGCTATGGACGGGAGATCATCGTCGTCTATGTTGGCGTAGAGCTTAGTGGTAATCATGGCGTCCGGGATGGAAGGCGGGATGTCGAATGAATACATGACAAGCCGGTCTAGATTATATGCAGACCAAAAACATCGGCGGCGAAGCTAGTTCTCTAGACGAATGGCTGGCGTCTTTGGTTCCGCCTCCATCTCGGCCAGGTAGAACTGCTGCTGAACACAGAAGCGCATCGTCGTCGAGGCTAACGACAAAATGCGATGTGTGGAACTTCTATGCAGTGCGTGCACTCCCAGAAGCATGTACGCCTGAGCGTGTAGAATGGGATTCGGCTGCCGCAGAACAGCAGGCAGGAGAGTAATGGCGCTTTTGTAAAAGGTTCGCGCGTCTGACTTGCCAATCCTCGTCAACGAGAGGACCAAAAGAGCGGTTGAGTAGACGAGGTTGACGAAGAAGCCCTGCCACAAGTGTGCGTTAATCTCAGAAGGTGGACATCTCTTCCACTCCGAGAGCCATTCTAAGAACGTGCCCCAATAGAAGAAGGGATATTGACTCTGTGTGCGCTCCCGGTACGCGGCGAGCAAGGTCTCCTCGACGTCCCGAGACACGCCCGCGACCAAAGACTGCGCCGGATGGATCCTGTCGCGCGGAGAGTTGAGGTGCATGCTGGGTGAGTTTTCCGATGCCACACCATTGTAATCATCGCGTTGGGTCGAGGGTGAAGTGATGAGCCCGGGTATCGCATGGTCTATTTCGGAATCCGAGTCGTCGCCGAGTGAAAATGTGCCCAACGGGGAATGGTGAGGGTGGGTTTGTATTGTGCTGAAGCGTCGTCCAGGGGGCGATGTGTCGATCGTGTTAGACGGCTCTGGGACTTCTAGTTGTCTCTCGTGATTTGCGTCGGCCAGCGTGTGGTTTGGAATGGAAGTCCCAGATATCCTCTCATTGTCGTCCTGGACGGCAACGGGTCGTCCATTCGGCCTTGAGCCTTGCATGTGGTCGAGACTCTGGCCCGGGTCCATTGACTCGAGCTCAGCAATTCTCTCTTCAAGAGCCCTGATATACTCGCTGTCAATCTGTGGCCGAGGAGCCGGCTCAGTTGGTATGCACTCATCGCCAGACTTCTGGCAATTTGTGCAGGGCCTCGTATCCTCACACCGTTGCTTCCTGTGTCGACATCGTCTGAAAGATGCTTAGTACACCAGCAATTCATGGCGAAATTCAGGGACTGACCTGCAGGCGAGAACGCGCTGTCTTTTGGGCGGAGGCTCATCTCCAGTCGACGGAGAGTGTGACCGTCCGCGGGCCGTCGCCTGGTCGCGAGCATCCATGGCCCATCACAGCCTCGCAGGAGGAGTATTTAGCGTCAGATATCGCCACAGGCTTCGGCATTCCGGCGTAGATGCCGATCTTGAGGTCAATGTGAGCTGCTAATGCGTGCACCCTCTTCAGTGTTCGCCGGTTCGGGAGGGGGCAAGGCAGTCATTAGCCGGATGTAGCCCGAGTTCTTGCACGAGTCGGGTATTCATCTAAGCCATGTATTGTAGCTAGCGAGGCTTACTGTCGTAGAAACGTTGGACCAAAACAGCCCGTTCCTCAACAGGATCAGCATCTCAATTGTTGATCTTGATTGATGTTGGATAAATGTGAGACCAGGTCTAAGTAAACAGTTGGTTAAAGACCGAAACAAGTCTAGATGGGAGATCTCATTCATACATAACCCATCCAGCTTTGGGTTATGTACATGCATTCCTCTTCTTATCGTGTTGCGCCCGCGACTCGGTGGGGCATCGTTTATCTGGCGTCATCGCGTATCTGTTTCTACTGTAAGATACGAACGCAAGTGGATATAGCTTATCAGTAGAGGGTTGAGCAATATGTAATGTCGATTATTTCTATGGTGGGAATTCGGCTGGCTTCCACGGAAACCTCTGACGGTTTGTTGTCAATTGGCATAACCAGTGCTGGTTCTGGTAAGAGAATACACGTGTGTTCGTGGATGCAAATTGGCCTTCGGCACGGCTTCTATATTGTAAAATTGGTCTATTCGATGCTCACACAACTTAACTAGTTGTCGTCTTGCGTCGGAGCACTGCCTTCTCTACAATTCAGTTATCGGCTGCCCCGCAACTGTCTCGAAGAATGCATCTGCCAAATAACCACCGCACCAGCTTAGCTTCTCAAATCCATCCGTGATGGGTTGCCTAGAGAGAGCCGGGCCCTGGATGTCTCTCAAATATCCAGAAATTCCCTCTTCCGCCCACATTTTCCCAAACTGTTCCGTCACCTGGTTGAGGCCTTGCAGACTCCAGATTGGCTGAACCTGCCAAACAATGCCCATCTTGGCCAGATCCTGGGGCAAAGTCTTGACCTGTTCATCGGTAAAGCCAGCCTTGGCGAAATCGTAGTCACCTGTATATCCGAATGCGAAGAGACGTTCGGGATAAACCTTCAGAACCTCCGTGTGGAATTCCACAATGTCCTTCCAAACGGGAGAGTCCATTCGAGCCCAGGTAACGTCTCCAAGGGGAGCGGCAGCAATCGCTCGCTCAATCACGGCCTTGACGTTGGACTGGAACATGTACTGACCCATTGCTGAACGGGGCAGCTCCCAATCGAAGAAAACTTCCTTGCTGACAGCCTTGCTCGCAATTTCACGGCGTGTAGAAAGAGAGCAGAACTTTTGCTTCCCCAGCTCGGAAGTGTATGTCGCGTACTCGCTATCCGATGCCACTGCTTTGACAGCTTCATCGAAGGTCTTGAGGCCGGCCTTTTCCTTCCAATCATCCCTCGCAGCCTTGAGATTCTTTCCCTCACCTTGTGCCGTGGCGAGATGATCCTTCAAGGACGCAATTTTATTCGTCGCACCGAGTACGTATTCGTGATCCCTCTCATCTACCACGCTCGTGATAAACTCTGAGTGATCCGTGTCACAACGGCAGAGCAGCATTGTCTCTGCGCCCATAATGTCGAATTGCATGCGAACAGCAGTGAGTCTGTCCAGATATTCGCTGGTCGGCACTATGGTGCGACCTTGACCGACGGTAAACTTCTTCATGCCGATAGCCAGGTCATCGATATGGATCATAGCCACGCCCACATCAACAAACTCCTTGGCCATCTTCATGGTGGTTGTTAAGCTTCCGAAGCCCATATCGCCATCGGCCACGATTGGGGCGAGGTAATCCCAGTTCTCCAGCTCGGCGCGCTGCTCCTTGGGATGGCGAAGGCGGAATTGTTGCTGCCTCTGGTGATGCCAAAGCTGTGACTTGAATATCTTGGCTACCACCTTGGGCACAGTATCCCACGGATAATCGGCGTGGTCCATTCCGGGGATGGCGACTTCGGAGAATCCGCACAGCGCGCCGGAAACATAAACAGTTTGCTGGGTTCTAGCCATTTGAGACACAACGACGGGATCCGTGGTTCCAAACGTTAGTTCGGTAGTAGCATTCTTTTTATGCTCGTAGAGTTGGTTCCAAAGCTTCAAGGCTTGTGTAGATGACGCTGATGATGTTGAAATGGGATTCCTTAGCGCAGCAATTGTACGTGCATTGTAAGGTCTGGTCAATCTGAGTTAGTCGTTGTTTTCATTAAAATTCCAGGAGTAGAAATAGCTTACCTCTTCAGGTGGGATTGACGCGGTGAGCTCCATTGCTTCTCAATTGTGGAAACTTCAGCTTCGAATAGCTTCTGTTCCCTTTCGAGGGAAACATCAATCTTGGGCATTTTGGCTAAGCGAGGGATGGTTGTTGAATATCTCGGTGAATAAAGTCCTGTACAATCTAAATGAGCACACTCATGTGAGCATACGGGACCTGTTTTATTACCCCAATGGATATCCACACCCGACATGTATCGGACTGTACACGGAGAAGCTATTGCGGTTCGGAGTCCAACTCCACAGATTCTCAAGTGCGGGATGTGGAGTCCGACGTGTCGCACTCGCGTCTCCGATCCTAGCCAGTGCGGAGACTGCTATCTACAGATCTACTCCTTGCCTACTCCTACTGTATGATTCAGTTAGGAATGAATACGGGAATAATTCCGGGAAATAATCCGATACATACCGGCCACTATCTACTCCCGAGGATAAGAACTAGAAGCGCAACCTTGCCCTGCCCGTTGGTACATCAACATACGATAACAATCAATCGACACCCTGTTCAGTTCCTTGTTAAACACTTGTTTCTTCTAGGCAGACATCATGCCTGAGCACATTAATCTTCAATTAGGCTGGCCATCACCCTCCCTCTTCCCCGCGTCAGAGCTATTGACCTCCGCGTCGGAAGTCTTACGGTCTCCGAAAAAGACGTCCGCAGCACTCATTTATGGACCCGACGCTGGATATCAACCCCTGCGACAAGCAATCGCGAGCTGGTTGACTTCCATTTACTTGCCAAAGGGATGCATCTCATATGACCGAGTCTGCATCTCCAATGGCGCTTCGGCGAACCTTGAAAATATTCTTGCAAAATTCACTGAGCCAGGATACACCAAGAGGATCTGGATGATTGAGCCGAGCTACTTCTTGGCCTGTCCAATCTTTACAGACGCTGGCTTCGAGGGCCGATTGCGTGGTGTCCCAGAAGATCAAGAGGGGCTAGACGTTGAGTTCCTCCGCTCAAACTTGCAACGCGTCGATGCGGAAGAGCACCAAGAAGCACCCAAGCTCAAAACTGGGCCAAGATATGGACATCTGTATAAGCATGTCATCTACGCTGTTCCCACCTTTGCCAACCCGAGCGGCAAGACCATGTCACTCCGACGGCGGTGTGAACTGTTGAAGCTGGCTCGTGAATTTGATGCGCTGGTGGTTACGGACGATGTTTATGACGTCTTGCGGTGGTCCGAGAAGGAAGATGCTCCTCTTTCCGATCTCGAGTCCGTACCGCCGAGAATTGTCGATCTAGACAGGACTCTTGATGGCGGACCACAGCATGAGTGGGGGAACGCAGTGAGCAACGGATCCTTCTCCAAGATTATCGCGCCTGGTGTGAGGACAGGCTGGGCTGAAGCGACGCCTGCATTCGCTCTTGCACTATCTCAAGTCGGTGCGACTCGCTCCGGCGGCTGCCCTTCGCACCTTGCAGCGACGTTTGTATATGAGATGATCGCTACTGGCTCGCTCGAGAAACATATCGTGAATAATCTCATTCCGACGTATCGCTCAAGATATTACGCCATGTTCAGAGCCATCAAGGAACACCTGATTCCTCTCGGTTTCTGCGTTTCGACAGGGAAGCCCTACGAGGCGTGTCCCACCTCCAACGGCGGAAGAAATGGTCATTCCCAAATGAATGTAGTAGCTGGTGGCTACTTCACCTACATTACGGTCCCACAGAATCTACCAGTCAGCGTGAGAGAGTTGGCTGCCCTGGCTCTGGAAAGGTATTACTTGAAGTTCGCTTATGGTGGGATGATGACGGTGGAAGGCGACGAGGAGAGTGCCGAGAGGGCGTCCCGAGGGTTTGGTAATGGCATTAGGCTGTGCTGGGCGTGGCACAATGAAGAAGAGATTGTGGAGGGCATTCGGAGGCTTGCCCAATTGACTAAAGAGGTAAAGACAACTTGATTATCTAAATTAATACGTTTATTCCACGGTGAATCGCCTCCGGGCAACGATATCTGTAATCCCGCGGTTTCCTCTTCCCATATATCTGTCACTTAAAATATAGACCTCAACCGGTTCTATTGAATATCACATCTAGAGTAGAGTAGAACATAATATGTGATTCTGGGTTTGGAGGATCCCCGCGCAACCAAGTCGACAGTCCAACCACAGTACGTCCCTTCTTTCACGCTGAATGTTAATGCTGCACTACCAATGATCTCTTGGACCCTCATATTTCTAACTCCCTGACTCATACACTCATACACTCATACACGCGGATTGACGCAGTCGTTCTTCACGGCCCAAATGACTGATCGATCTTCTCGACGCCAACCTAACTTAATAATCACGATTCCGACTCTTAAGGAAACGGATGGACCCGCCCATAAATGGGGGCCCAGACCAGCATCGTGGAGAACCACACGATGAGGGTGAGTGCCACAGTCGAGACGGACCTGACTTGCTCCTTTTTGGGGGGGCATTTGGCGATGGCGTAGAAGATGACGTCCAGGAGACTCGACGGGAGGGCAACGAAGATGAACCAATTGAAGAGCAGGAACAAGAAATTGAGTTTCTCCGAGCGCTCGTTGAAGGCCGGCACGCCCAGCGTTGTAAAGGCAAGAGACTTGGTGCCCACGATGGTGCCGGCCACCTCCTCCAGCGACGCCACGCCCATCAGCTGTGTGATGAAGATGAGTCCGTACGTAAAGTGCACCAAGAACGAGCGTATAGCCAGCAATAGTGTGAGGTAGGTCTCTCTTCTCCTGAACAACTGGTAGATCTTCCTCCACATCCTCTGCAAGAAGCCTTCCGGTCCCGGATCCTGGTAGTCTCTGCCGCGTGTGACTCGAAAGAAGCGCTTCTGGACGTCGGCGGCTTGGAAATAGAGTTGCACCTCGAAGACAATGTGGAGAGCCTTGTTCAAGGCGAGGGCCTGACTTTTAGTTAGTACGGAGTGCAGAGGCCATTCAGGGGTGAAAAGACGCAATGAGGCCAAACTGACCTTGAATAACCAGCCATCATCCCTTTTACAACCACCATTGTCAGCGCTGTTTCCTTTGTTTTTCTGTCCGTCTTGGGCTGATACTACTCACTTAGGACCAGAGGGATACTTGATATCCTCCCCGGCGTTCCCCGCTTTGTCCCAGAGCACGTAGACGTATACAAACACGACGAAGCTCAGGACAGCCAGGTGCCGCGGCATGCGGCGGTGGTGAAACATGCTCGAGCCGCTAGAATACTTGCTGCAGAATTCTTTGCACCAGACCGGGCGGAGCGGTGGCTGCTCGTAGCGGAAGTACTCGCTGGCGTCCTCCCTGCTGTAGAGCCCCTCTCGCACGCACCGCAGCACCAGGGCGACGGAGATGACGACGAGCAGGCAGCTGAGGAAAACAGAAAGGATGAAGAGGACGCGCGGGCTGTACACCACCTGGCACATGCGCGGCGTCTCGACGGGCTCGGCGAGGCAGTACAGTAGCCGGCACTGCGGCACGCGGTAGATACGGGTGGTGTTGGACACCCACCGGTCGTCGTCGGCCCAGTAGTGATAGCACAGGTCTCGACCCGGCATTGGGTTGAAAGTGTCGGCGTTCTGGGCCATAGAACCCCCGGGCATGTCACGCTTCAGGGCCGAGACGTCGGCCGACAGCGATCCGTTGGTTGCCCACTCGTTGGCCTCGGCGGGAGAGAGGAACGTCACGTCCCAGGGCCACGCGTTCGACTTGTCCAATGTCATGAACGGCGTCTTGGTCGGGTGCATCGTGTCTTTGTACGTCTCCAGATACTTGTCGGGACACAGGGCGACAAGCGAGGACGAGGCTGACTTCAGCCGATAGCCGGGGAGGACGCTGGCGGCCAGGGCCGAGTTCGAGGTGTTGCTGTCGCTGTCGCTGTCATAGTCAGTCACCAGAACGAGCGTCCTATACCGGGTGTAGAGGGCTTCGTTGAACTGCTCGAGGCAGCTAGCGCGTGAGAGGTTCTTCCAGACCGTCGGCCCCTGTTGCAGCCGCGCGAGCGAGCGGTTCAGCCCACTGGAGGCACCGTACTCGTCCGGCCACTGCAGGTCGGGCGACGGCATGGTCACCGTCTCCTCAAGGGAGGCGTAGCGCGTCATGTTGACGCCGGCCAGGTCAAATGGCCTGCCGTTGAAGAAGGTGGTGGACACGAGGACCTCGTAGGCGTTATACGCAGGGTACTTTGTGAAAACGAGACTATTAGACCTAGTTGTCGTTCATAGGTAACTTGTAAGCCGTACTGCCACGGAAGGCAACCAGACCAAAGAACAACAATAATAGCAGACTTACAAGAAGTACAGGGGTAGGGATGCGCCCAGCAGTACCACATACATGACCTTCCGAGGCCAGCTGGCGTGGAGGAAACCTCTGCCGGACTCGACGCCCAAGTATAGTCTGCCCTTTGACTTCTGGTACGCGGCCGGGCTCGGCGCCAGAAGGCCGCTCCGAAAGTAGGCGACGATAGCGGCCACGACGCTGGTGGCGGCGTTGACTAAAAGCAGGAACATACCCTTGCTGGTGGCCGGCGACTTCAGGTCCTTGCACATGCCGTTGGTCGTTGCCTTGAAGCCGTACTCGGTGGCGGCGTTTGACGGCTGGAGGCGATATTGAAGCACCCAGCTGGCCGACGTCGCCGCGGCGAAGAGCACCCAGAGGAGGAGCGCCAAGATGTTCTCGCCCGGGCCGCGGAGGCGCTTGCCCGGCGTGAAGGCTTCATGCTGCTGCTGTTCCGTCTGCCCGGCTGCTCCTGGAGAGGAGCTGTCGCGAGCACCAGTGATGTTTTCCAGTCTGATGTCTGTGAGGAGCGGGGACGACAGAGACTCGGGCGGAGGAGGCGATGGAGATGGAGATGGAGAGGTAGATTGAAGTGGAAATGGCCAACGCCCGTCTTGACGAGCGGGTCTGTAAGACATGGTTCTTATAAACGGTATTGAAGGCTGCCGCACGCAGCGGCGCAAGTAACACGCGGGAATGCGCCTAATGGTTGGAAGAAGAGCCGAGGAATGGAGAGACGGGGAGTTGGGAATTGAACAGAGAGAGGTGAGAAATAAAGAAAATGATAATCAACCCCATCCAGACAATCAGTCTCTGAGCAGGCAGCCGACCTCGGGTAACAACACAAACAACAACGAGTGGCGTCTGCAATGTTCCCAATGGAATCGAAACAAAGCCCGCACAGCCTCACAGTCCGCCCAGCTGATGGGCAGTTAATTTGCCGAGCTGCGACCGTAAAATTGCTCTGTCAGTCGTACACGTTGTTGGTTGTATCATCAGGCGCGCGCCTGGTTGGTTACAGACGCTGCCCCTGGTCCCTTGGCAATGCGGCAATGTGGCTGTGCCATTTGGGCACATTTATCCATATTTTTCGTAATCTTTGTTTCATTTCTTCACCAGGGCTATGTATCCTTGGCATTGTGCTTTTATTGCTGCATGAGAAGCATTTGGTTAGAGGGGCCGATGTTGGGGGCAGGAATGCCATGGCTTATATAATTTTTCCGGCGTGTATCGTATCAGCTGTATGCAGCAGCGCAAGCAACAAGGTGACAGTCCCAATTGATGCACTGGAGTTTAACGACATCAGAGCTAGCCTGTCATATAAGCCAATACTTACAGGGGCTGCTCCTTTCAAGTCATTAGAAGGTTACGCTTTTTCCGCTCTTGATGTATGACTCTTGAGACCCCAGTGTTCCGTTGCGCCCTTAGACAAGTTGTTGGAGTAATTCTTTTCATTTCCTTCATGTTTCTTTTTTGCCCTGTTATATTTTCAAGTGCTTGGAAAATGCGTTGAACTTTTAGTTAACCCGCCTCTTCAGCTGGTCACGGCCGAATGCCCTCCTTTCAGCCCGAACTGTAGGGTAACCCAGACTCTCTCTGTGGCCAACCCTGTCCGCACTAAATGCATTTGTCCGCTAACAAAATGTGACAGGATTTACTTACAGCTGAGCCGAAGCTGAGCCGGCGAGCAAAGGCCATAGACGCGGCCACCTCTGCTATGTAAATTACGTGTCGCTTGCGTTTCGTCCCATACTACCGCACTATCAACGAGCCATTGGATTGTTTCCCACCTAATGGGACACTGGTACATCTACGTATACATGCCTTCGCGTTTATCTCGGCCAGGTGCGTGTGGCCTCATCGGACTTGCAAACTCCGCTTCGGAATGTCAAGTCCGATGACACCAGCTAGCGAGGGTAGCAAGGCCAAGACCCAACTCCTCAGTCTAATCATCTCCACATTTATCGTTCGGGTTGCTCTCCACCCAGTGATAACGTTGGCGCAAGCCGTCAGAGCTGCGTTAGGGCCGTATCGCCTGGTCTAGATCCCTACCAAGTTAGATATCTCCCGTTCAAGGTCAGGTTTAGGTGGGTGGCCAATAACACCCGCCATGTGTATCCGGACAGGATTCCCAGTATATATTCGTAACGAGCCCTCTTTTCTCCATTCCAATCCACCTTTTCACAACTAACCCAACTCCACCAACACATTAAACTCTTCACTTTACAACTTCATTGACTTTCTTGTCATCATGTCAGACGCTCTAAATGACGTCAAGCATGGCCTCGCGACACCCGGCGAGCTAACCAAGTCATCTTCACTCAGCCAGGGAGACATGGGCCCTCACCATGGCGACGACGTGGACATTGCTGCCCAGTACGCCAATCAGCTCGAAGGCGAGAATGCATACACGCGCAAGGAATGGGTGCGATTGAGATGGAAACTCGATCTGCGCCTTGTTCCCCTCCTGTGGTTTAACGTGACTCTGGGCGCCATGGACAAGGTCACCACTGCAACAGCTGCGCTCTACGGGTTCCGCGAAGACACGGGACTGACGGGAGACCGCTATAGCTGGGTCGGCAGTGCTTTCTATGTGAGTCTTCGCAAAGGTCAATGCCTCGGAATTAATGCTAATTGAAGCCTTAGTTTGGCTATCTCTTCTGGTGTCTTCCCAGCGGCAGTCTGCTCCAATGGTTCCCCATTGCAAAACTCCTATTTGTCGTTCAGCTTGTCTGGGGAGTAATCCTCATTGCCACTGGATTCGCCAACAACTTCCCGACTCTCATTGCCCTTCGCGTACTCCTGGGCGCTCTCGAGGCCCCGATCGTCCCTGGAAACTTTCTCGTGCTCGGCATGTGGTACACGCGACGAGAGCAGCCAATCCGAACTGGCCTCATGTACACCGGTCTTTCCGTCTGCTTCACGGGTCCTATCGGATGGGGCATCGGATTCCTTGTGGGCGAACACCAGTGGCGCGCTATGTTCTGGATCACTGGAGCCATGACCATCGTCTGGGCCTGTGTTATCGGGCTTCTCCTTCCGGATAACCCTGTCAAGGCCAAGTTCGTGACTGAGCGCCAGAAGGCCATCGTCATCGACAAACTCCGTGAAGACCAAACCGGAGTCGAGAACAAGACCTTCAAGATGGACCAGGTTATCGAGACTCTTCTCGATCCCAAGACCTGGCTGATGTTCCTATTCAACATTTTTATCTCTATTCCCAACGGCGGCCTGACCAACTTTGCCCCTCTTGTCATCAAAGGATTGGGATACACCTCTCAGCGATCAACCCTCCTCATGATGCCAACTGGAATCATGCAGACAGCTTCTTCATATATCTGCAACGGCTGCGTCTTCCTCTGCGCCAAGTACATTCCTCACAAGCAGTGTCGCGTCGCCTGGGTCATCTTCGGCATCGTCGTTGGTCTAATCTCTGCGACTTTCCTGTATACGCTTCCCTTGGACAACTTCAACGGTCGGCTGGCTGCGCTGTACATGTCCTATTTCTATCTCGGACCTTACATCGTGGCTCTCGGTATCAGCACAGCCAACACTGCTGGTCACACCAAGAAAGTCACCACCAATGCCCTAATTTTCATCGCCTACTGCGTGTCCAACATTGTCGCGCCCCAGTTTTTCAAAGCCCACCAGGCCCCTCTTTACTCTCTTGGAATTGCGGCAATTCTGGGCAGCTACATTTTGGCCATGATCATGATTATTCTGTACGCTACTTATTGTTGGTGGGAGAACCGGAGGAGGGATGCTATCGATGGGGCGGCCGGAGAGCGAGTCCACGCCGATACTGATTTCCGCGACTTGACTGACAAGGAGAACATTCACTTCCGATATGTGTGGTAGATTGATGATTATTTAGTTGTTGAAGTTGAAGAGCCTTGACCGTAAGATGTTGTACCTGAGCTTTTTCCATAGTTAAGAAGTAAATCGATATATTCCTCTTCTTAATCCGACCGAAATCTGCCTTCCAGGTTCACTGCTGTGCCCAAGTTGGACTTCTGACCAATCGCACAGGATCTCAACTTCGCTAATACAAGACTTCTTTACAGATCTGGGGAATGGGGCAATGACTCCACTTACGAGTGTCGCGTGCTGAACGTCGTAGAAGCCCTGAAACAGGGATGTATTGTATTTGCAATGGCGTCTGCGATATCCCCGATGGAATCGAGAAACCTACAGTGTCCCAATCCACTGGGGGGCGATTTACTGCCAACATGAGCTTAAATCCCCGCCAGGCTTACACGTAATCTGGCCGCAGTGTGCAACTTGCGCCCGGTGTGTTGGTTGGACGCAAACACTTCCCATGAGCAATTTCAAAACGGACTAATGATATCCCCTGTTTCATTGATCCACCGGGGCTATGTATCCTTGATATTATGCTTTTTTGCTGCATGTGAATTAGTTAGAGGGGTTGGTGATGGGAGCAGCACTGCCACGGCTCATTTCCATCAATGCATTCAGCCTTGCGACAGTGTTGGTCGTATTTAATCCCGCACTTCCACTTCAAACTTGGTCAATCTCGAACTGGCCACATCTTGGTGTGAAATAGAAGGTTAAGTCGCATGTGCGCCCTTCGGCTCCCATAGCTAACAGTTGATTTCACAGACACGACATCGAGGTTCCACGTCGGTATCGGCGACTATGTCAAGCCAAGATCAGAAAAAAGAAACAGGTATGTAGACATAATCGCCTCCGCCGGCTCGTTTTCTTAATCGTATCAGACACATCAGACCCTGAGGTCCCCATCACTTCCGAAGCGGATGCGAGATACGTGAGGGATATCCAAACCTGGAAAGCTTCCCTGCGCCGTTATATAATATGGATGTTTATTGGGAATTTATTCCAACTTTATTCACTTGGCTGGTTTGTGTATGGTAATCGCTGGAACGGTTGGAGCAATGCGATGCTTGGTGATAAAATCAGGGTGATGAACCCTTTTATTATGCTTATGTGGCTCGGTATGCTCGCTCGGTATTATAGATCCCTCTAGTCTTCTCTAATGAGAGACAGCAAATAATAGGGGAATTATCTTGAGACGAAACTCATCTGAGGTCTTAGTCAGCATGGGTGTGCTGGTGGAGAAAATGCCGCAGACCCGTGGTATAATGTGTCCTATTAATGGCAGTAATTGCTACAAAGTCCTTGCTTAAGTAACCCGCCCCCAGATGCCACATTGGCCTTACCACCCAGTTCTTCGAAAAGAAAGAAGAAGGAAGACAAGGAGAAATCAAGCGTAGAATGTCTCACCGGCACTCGTGTGACCGCTGTCGTCAGCAAAAGGTGCGATGCGTTCGAGATGAGTCTCAAGGAGCTTCTTCGGGCACAACTTCCCTTGCTCGGTGCGAGCGGTGCACGAAAGCGGCCGTGGATTGTGTTTACAGCTGTATGTGTTGCTCCATTCTATCCAGACCATCAGGCTTTGGCTATTTCACCTAATTGACACCATGCAATCCCTACGACACAGTGAGACAAAGCTACAATCGTCCCTCTGTTCAGTCCTCGGGTCAAAGAGACATCAATGACGACCCTAATAATCCGAGTAGCTCGTCGTGGTTCGCGCAAGGTCTGGGCGGCGTGTTCTGTCCGTTGGGGCAGGGCTCGGGACCCGACTTTACGAACATGACGGGGCCGTTTCCTGGCGTTGACGATGGCAGGGACGCAACCCTCCAGCTAGTTTCTCCATCCTCGCAGCTGAACTTGTCGACATCACCCTCGGCGGCAGACGCGGAGAACCGAGACGTCCGGGTTATTTCCACCAGTCCATCAACCGTCGACGCCCTTTCCTCGCAGCTGATGGCCCTGAGCCAAAGGGCTACACAGGCTACGCGCCGCCTTGTCCGCCCAGGCGGTGTGCCCCCAACCGTGTCGTCGCCTGAAGTGAGCGAGACGTTCGAGGACGCAAACACCCTAATACGCATCATAAACAATATCACCGCGGACTCTTCGGATGACTACGGGCTGGTATTCTTAGCCCTTGCTTCCCACCAACATCTCCTGGCCCTGTTCAGATCCATCTGCGACGTCATACGCCAGTGTCTAGAATCCATGGCCTCGGACAACGAGCACCAGGAACAGCAGCGGGTCCTACACCACAGTGATGCAGGGCCATCTTCGGTGGTCCAATTCGGCATGGTCCTCCAGCTGCTGCTGCATCTGATCGACCGCATGGACCGAAGTCTCCAAGTTAATAAACCAGTGGATTGCGGCTCAGAGTTATCCAACGGTAATCAGATCACCCTCAACGCGACTCCTCCATTGGTCGAGGCAGGAGTGAAGAACAGAACAGTAGGGGGCTCACTACCACGTGGCAGCCTTCCCATGGTTGCGCAGTCCATCGCCATGTCAATACCAGACGAGCACGAGAAGCTCAAGCAGGTTATTCGAGAGCTACAAACAAAGATAGAGCACTCGGAGTTTCAATAGCGAAATAGAGGATGGATGTCTGAACTACATGGTGGATGTCTTTATGCTCTATATGTACAGACAGAGTAGCTTACATGTGGGTTCTCTTCTTAGGCGATTGATATAGTGACCAGGACTGGCGCCATTGATGTGAAGATTCCATGCACTGAAATTATATTCTAGCTATAACGCTACCTCCGTACCTTATTATCCCCGCCCGAGTCGCATTATCTTTTCTTTGAGGCCAACCACAGTTCAAACTTGACCCCTGTCCCGTCGCTGAGCGGCTTGATGTTGCCCCGAATTCTCCGGTTTGCAGCAATCTGTTTTTGCGCCCCACCACCGACTCCGAGCGGATCGATTTTGCCCCGATCACTCCAAGAACCAACACGGAATATCCGCACCTACACCCCCTGTCTCCGACTCAATTGATATTGCCCCGATTCGCTTTCTGACAAATGTCTAATTCTGATGACGAAATTGCCTTTAGCTATGTGTTTAAATACTCGTTTCTTTCCGCCTTTAGGGAATGAGCGAGAAAACACTATTCTCGCCGGCCCTTCTTACTTGAACCTGCTAGGATAATACAAATTGGTTTCTCGCCTTAACAATGGCCTCCACAGGCAACACCGAAATGACCACTTCCACGCACGACAACCGGACCGATCCCGAGAAGGCTGCCCAGCTGGAGTCCGCTCCCGGCAGCGAGACTGAGCGGGACATGGAAGACGCTGGAGAGCCGGTTTCTGGGGACAAGACAGACGCCGCCACTGAATTGCAGGATGCAGGTCCCCCTGATGGCGGTACCGCTGCATGGCTGGTCGTCTTGGGAGCATGGTGTTGTTCCTTTTGCAGCCCTGGTTGGATCAACAGTATGTGTTTCCTTTTTCCGGGCGCCTGTAGGTGACATCTATGAACGTCACGACGGCTAACCATAATGCCCCCTTACCAGGCATGGGCACTTTTCAGGAGTACTACCAGGTCGGTCCTCTGCACGACTACTCCAGCAGCACGATTGCCTGGATCCCGTCGCTCCAGCTCTTCTTCCTGTTCGGCTTGGGGCCCATCGTCGGCAGAATCTTCGACATCTACGGACCGAGACCGCTCATCATTGGCGGGACCATCTTACACGTCTTTGGGCTGATGATGGCATCGTTAGCGAAGACGTACTACCAGTTTCTCTTATCCCAGGGCGTGTGTAGTGCAATTGGAGTTGCATGTTTATACTCGCCGGGTGTGTTCAACCTATCATCTCTTTCTTGGAATGTCTCAGGCTGACTGTATCCTACGCAATGAAGCTCTTGCTACAATAGCAACCTGGTTTGACAAGAAGCGCGGAGCAGCCATGGGGATCATGGCAACAGGCTCATCGGTCGGCGGTGTCATTTTCCCCATTATGATCAGCCGCATGATCAAGAGGAACGGGTACCCATGGGCCTTGAGGGCCGCGGCGTTTCTCATCCTCGGTCTCCAAATCATCGCCTGCGTCACAGTGCGCCAGAGGACAAAGCCCGCCCCAAAGGAGTTTTCCGCTAAACGTCTAGCTGCGCCGTTCAAAGAGTTCCCATTTGCCATCTTGCTGTTGGGCATCTTCGTCCTGACCTATGGCATGTACATCCCCATCGACTATCTGCCATCGCAGGGTTATCAGGAGGCGCACATGTCGGAGGACATGTCTCAATACTTGGTGGCCATCTTGAACGCTGCGAGGTAAGTTGATACCAGCCCCATTTCTATCTTTTCCAAACGCTGCGGGACGCTGACAGTTCTACACCAGTCTCTTTGGCCGTCTGGGCGCCGGTTATGGGGCCGATTTGATCGGAAGATGGAACATGTTCATCATCGCTTGTGTTGTTTCCGGAATATCCAATCTCGCCGTCTGGATCCCCGCCAAGACCTCGTCCATCACCATCGGCTACGCCATCATGTTCGGTTTTGCCTCAGGAGCCTTTGTCTCTCTAGTCGGTGCCCTCCCCCTCTCTGTGTCTCCCGTGCCCGAAATCGGCTACCGGATGGGCGTAGTCTTCCTTGTCATCTCTATCCCCTCTCTCACCATGGCGCCCATCGGCGGAGTTATCTTGCAACATGCGGCCAACAGCTGGCTGGACTTGAAGATCTTTGCTGGTGTCATGTGCCTTACAGGGTCGGCAATTATCCTCGGGTCGAGGTTGCTCTATACCCAGAAGCGATTTTTGAAGGTGTTTTGAGGGAGAGGGGCGCATTGGCGAAATCGCTGTGAGAGGCGAGGGAAATTAGAGGGCTACTTGGTCATGAGGCGGTTAGATCTGGAACTGGAGATACTTTTGATTTCTTAGCATCACCCGTCCAGGACTGACATAGTCCTGCAGCAACATGGCTCTTAGAACAAGACCTCGCAGTCCCTAGAAGCAGCCACTGTCTGCAACAACCATTTTATATTCAATGCAGAAACTCCTAGCTCCCAACTGCCCTCAGTTGAACTAATTCAATATCACTACCGTTGCTCTTCATTCTGTCATCCCAGTCGTCATCATTATCTCCATTCGACGTGGATGATAGGTTCGAGGGGCGGTTGGAGTCTATGTATACTGGCTCGGTCGCCTTTACTCCATCCGGTCCATGGTCGGTCACCATAAACCCACTATCTGATGGCCTCATAGTGTTGGACTTGGTGGCAGAGCTGGACCTGTAAGCATAATCCGGGCCTCACTTACTTCTAAAGAATGCTTGCAGGGAGGACAAGCAGGCAACTAGAAGGCCGATATTGCAATCCAGCGAAGTCCAGAAAGGGCGAATTGATGAACTTCACAACCCCCAGAACACTCCTTTACGAAAACAATCCGATAGAGCCAGACCAGAGCAGAATGAACATTAGTTGGGAGTCTACGACAACGACAAGCTCATGTCGAGGAAGGTATAGGAGGGTATCTATTGGAAGTCACTGCGATTTAAATACAGTTGATGAGTATTGTGTACCCTCCTAGTCTTCGGTCTCGACCAACGTGGTTCCCAGGATTAGATTTCCTCTTCTGTTCTACCTGGCGAGGCCAAAGCTGCAAGCCGACATCACCGCAGCCAGTGGCGTTATTGCCATCGTTTATGGGTGGATAGTTAATTGCAAGGGAAAAAAGCGAGAGCGCATACATACAGTGCTTTATTCTTTATGATAATACCGCCGCATTCGTCAGAAAATTATTGTGTCACCAGCTCACCCAGGTTGGTTCCTTCAGCGTACCCTCCATCCGTGAGTGACCACACAAACTACCCCTTATCATAAATGAAAAATAGTGCTAGAGACGATGTATCCTAGTTAGCCCGCACGAAGCATGCGCGGGGAACCTTGCTAGTCGGCTCGGGGCCAAGTCTCCATTTCCCGCTAAGTATTCGTATCTTTCGGACTCGAGTCCGACTCGCAATCGGACTCTACTTTGCGACGTCGGTTTGCAAGGCCTACGTCAGTGAGATGGACTCTCAAGGCCGTTGCGCAACATCAATGACGGCTTCGCACTCCGCATTCCGGATTGAGAATATGGTCCAGAGCTCGTCAACAATAGACAGATCTTGGATAGATTTATCCAGCTTATTAAGAACAATCGCTTTCGTGATACCGTCTTGGCTCGCTCAATTGTTCATTCACCACGGCATTTGCGCTTCACCCTTCACTATGTCACCCACCAGCACTCCCACATCTCGCATCCGCATCGCCATAGATCGGGGTGGTACATTTACAGATTGTCTCGGAATTGTGCCCGGAAAGCCAGATATCCTTGTCAAGCTGCTGAGCAATGACCCAACCAACTATGCCGATGCTCCGACCGAGGGCATCCGCAGGATTCTCGAGTCCGCGACGGGATCTTCCCTTCCCCGAGGAGAACTGATTGACACAAGCGGTATTGAGTCGATTAAAATGGGCACGACGGTCGCGACAAATGCCCTGCTGGAGCGAGCCTCAACGCCTTGTGCCCTTGTAGTAACACGAGGCTTCAAAGATTTGTTGCGCATCGGAGACCAAACTCGTCCAAAGCTGTTTGATCTGAACATCCGGAGGCCTGAAACTTTATTTCGAGACGTTCTTGAGGTTGACGAGCGCGTGACGCTCCATGATTCATCCGAGGATGCGACGAGTCTGGCCGACCCTGAACGACATGCGTTAGGCCTCAAAACAGGCATCGGAGGGGAAGCCATCCGAATTTTACAACTCCTAGGTAATTCTAAGTCTTTGTGCCTAAAAGTTTCAGCTATGCTAACATGATAAACAAGATATTGAGGGTGCGAGAACAGGATTACAGACTATTTTCGACAAGGGTGTGAGGTCACTAGCCATCACGCTTCTTCACTCATACACCTTCCCTGATCATGAGCTTCAGCTCGCTAAAATCGCCGAGGAAATTGGTTTCACCCAGATATCTCTATCCTCGCAGATCTTCCCCATGATCAAGGCCGTGTCAAGAGGCTACTCGGCCACGGCGGATGCATACCTGACTCCTCTAACAAAAACATACATCGACAGCTTCCGCCGAGGATTCGTGGGCAATCTTGAAGATACCAACGGTGCCCGATGCGAGTTTATGCAAAGCGACGGTGGTCTTGTGGGATGGCAGAGCTTCAGCGGGCTCAGAGCTATCCTATCTGGTCCAGCAGGCGGCGTGGTGGGATTCAGCCGAACGTGCTATGACCCAGAACGCCGCAAACCAGTTATTGGATTCGACATGGGCGGAACGAGTACAGATGTCTCTCGATATGCCGGAAGCTTGGAGCACACCTTTGAGTCTATCACGGCCGGCATTACCATTCAGTCTCCTCAACTCGAGGTAGACACTGTTGCAGCTGGTAAGTAATTCCCGCACAGTAACAAAACTCTCTAACTTTCGTTAGGCGGTGGAAGTATTCTTTCCTATCGAAACGGGCTATTTCTTGCCGGCCCCGAGTCCGCCGGAGCCCATCCCGGTCCCGCGGCGTACCGCAAAGGCGGCCCTCTGACGGTGACTGATGCAAACCTGGTCCTGGGTCGTTTGCAGGCCAAGTATTTTCCCAAGATCTTTGGTGCCGATGAGAACGAGAGCTTGGATTACGAAGGTTCCAAGGCGGCCTTTGAAGAACTTCTGCAGAAAGTCAACAAGGACCTTGCCGCCACCGGTGCCCCAGCGAAGAGTGTTGAAGAACTAGCCTTGGGTTTTCTGGAGGTGGCCAACGAGGCCATGTGCAGACCGATTCGGTCTTTAACTGAAGCCAAGGGCTATAGAGCCTCAGACCATGAACTTGCCGTATTTGGCGGTGCGGGCGGCCAGCATGCTTGTGTAAGTGCCAATCTGCGGTGTGATACACCAGACACTAATAAGAAGTAGGCCATCGCCGCTAACCTTGGCATCGACCGAATTCTCATCCATCGATATTCATCCATTCTATCCGCCTATGGCATGGCACTGGCTGATCTAGTCCATGATCTCCAACAACCATACTCTGCGGTCCTGGGAACCGAGATGGACGAACTAGACTCCCGATTGAAGGAGCTGGAAAAGTCAGCGGAAGAGAAACTCGTCTCGGATGGTGCTTCTGTGGATTCGCTCACTTTCCAACACTTCCTAAACCTCCGCTACATGGGATCTGATACCACTTTCATGATTCCCAGACCTGAGAGCGGGAGCTGGGCAGATGCGTTTACAGCCGAACACAAGCGACAGTTCTCCTTCATCATGGCCGGCCGAGAAATCCTTGTCGAGAATGTCCGAGTCAGAGCGACAGCCCAGAGCTCAGCTGTCGAGCCAGTGTTCAACCTCGAGAAGCAACTGGCCGAGTCTCGAACGGTGGCAGCCTCCGAAGACAAAGTTTCGGACCATGTTCGACTCTTCTTCCAACAGGGATGGATGGACGCTCCATTGTATTTCCTTGGATCTTTGGAGACTGGTGACATGGTTCAAGGACCAGCCATCATTCTCGACGATACACAGACCATCGTCGTGAGCCCAGAAGCCAAGGCCATTATTATGAGCCGCCATGTCGTCTTAGAGCTCTCCCGCAAAACATCTCAGTCGGCTGTGGAGGATATTTCAGTATCCGAGAAGAAGGTCGACCCAGTTCAGCTCACCATCATGGGACATCGGTTCATGAGCATCGCCGAGCAAATGGGACACGCGCTCCAGAAAACCAGTGTGTCTGTCAACATCAAAGAGCGGCTGGATTTCAGCTGCGCCCTCTTTAGTCCGGACGGTCGACTGGTTGCAAACGCACCACACGTGCCAGTTCATCTTGGATCCATGGAACAAGCTGTCATGTATCAGCACGAGAAATACCTAGGCCAACTTCGTCCCGGAGATGTCATCGTTGCCAACCACCCCATTTCTGGAGGAACTCACCTGCCGGACATTACTTGCGTCACGCCCGTCTTCGACAGCGCTGGCAAGGAAGTAATCTTCTACACCGCGTCGAGAGGCCACCACCAAGAGATCGGCGGCATTCTCCCAGGATCTATGCCGGCGGGTAGTGTCGAGCTTTTTGAAGAAGGCGCGGCTATAATCTCGGAATTCCTTGTCCGTGATGGCGTTTTCGATGAAGAGGGCATCACCAAACTACTTCTGGACGACCCCGCCCAATATCCAGGGTGCTCCGGTACGAGGAAGCTCGCTGACAACATCAACGATCTGAAAGCTCAAGTGTCAGCAAATGCCAAGGGAGCTGTTCTGGTGTCGGAGCTCATCGCGGAGAACGGACTCAGTACGGTCCATTTCAACATGCACGCCATCACAAACAATGCCGAGGCCTGTGTGCGCGAGTTCCTCCTTCGAACACACGCGGCAACAGGCGGAAACCCGCTGTTCGCCCTTGACCACATGGATGATGGGACTCCTATTCAGTTAGAAGTAACTATCGACCCCGAGACCGCCTCGGCCCATTTTGATTTCAGCGGCACTGGCGAGGAAGGATACCATTCCTTCAACGCGCCCCAGGCAATTACGCGTAGTGCAACGCTATATGTCCTGCGATGTCTGATCAACCAGGACATTCCTCTCAACGAAGGATGTCTTCGTCCACTAAAATTCACTATCCCAGAGGGTTCTATTCTTAATCCATCGCCTACTGCTGCTGTCTGTGCCGGCAACCCCATCACCTCGCAACGTGTTACCGACGTTGTGATTAAGGCATTTGCCGCCTGTGCTGCAAGCCAGGGCGACTGCAACGTGGTCTCATTTGGTATTGATGGCAACATCGACCCTACTACCGGGTCGCTCGTTCCAGAGACTGGTTTTGGCTTCTGCGAAACCATCTGCGGTGGCAGCGGTGCAGGCGACGGGTGGCACGGCACCAGCGGCGTCCATGTACACATGACCAACACTCGCATTACGGATCCAGAGATTCTTGAGAAGCGTTACCCGGTTGTGCTTCGTGAGTTCAGTATACAAGACGGCTCCGGCGGTCGGGGTCGATGGAACGGCGGCAACGGCATCCGGCGTGCGTATGAGTTTGGTCGGGACATGGGATGCTCTATTGTCAGCGAGCGCCGAGTCACACGTCCGTATGGAATGAAGGGTGGCGAGGATGGTAAATCAGGTGTCAACTATGTCGCCAAGGGCGGCAAGAATGGACGATGGTGCCGAGTTGGCGGGCGGAAAGATTTCAAGGTTGCCAAAGGAGATTGGTTTGTAATTGATACACCCGGCGGAGGCGGATGGGGTAGTCCTACCGATGGGGTCTCTGGCGCAGAGGAGGTTAAGAGAAATGGTGTAGATAGGACATTTGCGACTCAGTTCCAATTAGCTCAAGAGACGAGCTTTTGAGACTTGGGTTTATCATAGAACTTTAAATACTATATTACTCATCAAGAAATCTCAGTTATTAAATCTAATGGACTCGACGAGACAACTATTAATTTGAGATTACAGAGTCCAATTTGAACAGACGGGATACGAGGCTATCTACTCTGTAAAACGGGACTAACGCCATCAACGTTATCAAAGACTCTCCCGCCCAGGCACCCTCTAGCTTGACAGCAAGGAAGCTTGTAATGCATTTAGCGGCGCCACAAGACTTACCCTATTCGGCGGGGGAAACAAGGGAGCTGTGATATGAGAAGGAGAGTCTGGTACAGGCTTAATTTCTTGAGGCACACTGGGATGGACACTTCCGGTTCACGCGGAATTGATGACTGAAGGACCCAAACAGCAGAATACTAAGAGTGTTCTTGAGTAAAAGAATTGCCAAAGAGTGGCATCTAAGGTTCTCTAATATCTTTTCTGTCATGAGTCTGGAAAAGTCCCCGGATCTCGTATTCCCAAAACGCCACGCGCCACGCGACAGCGCTAGCAGCTGGCCTAAATTGCTTATTGATGATCTTTCCACTAGACTCTCGAGACTATTGATTCGCACATCCAATGCGAGACTGGCACTGAAATCTAAAATGGCCTAGTCACCCTCTGGGCAGATTACTATTGCTTATTCGGCAGTAGTCAGGGGTATATAGATATAGAGCCAAGCCCCGTCCATCCAGTTCTGTGATTCTCTCGTAGTCAAATCTCAATATTGCAGCTTCTCTCGATCTCGACGACAAACGACAATGCCCTCGCCCAAGGCCGTCGCCATAGCCGTCACGGCGCTGGCTGCTTCTGGCATTAACGCAAGCCTATGCAAGCCGGAGACGACAACAACCACGCCAACCGAAACTCCAACCACCACCCCGACCCCAGCCTGCGACACATACGGGGTTCTTGATGACTTCCCCTACGAGGAAACCGTCTGCGGCGCGTATCCCGGCACTATCACTGACGGGGTCATCATCTCCGACAGCCCGGCGCCATCGTTCTCGGATTGCGTCCAGAGATGTGTCGAATCTGACAAGTGTAAAATATTGTCCTACGATTTCCCTGGCCGGGAATATTACTGCCGCCTCTACTCCGAGTATACCCTCACGCCAGAGACGGAATACAACCAATACTACGAGCGGTCATGCCTTGGGTGCTCGCGAGGCCGTGGAAGGGGCCGCGGAGGCCGACGTCGCTAGATCCTGTTGGGGTTGATATTGTTGGCATTTAAAGTCATGTCTTCTGCAAGGGGGGAGTTTTGGTCGGGTCAAGGATGATTCGGGAGTCTATTTCTTTGTCCAATGCATTTGCTCTGCAGCAGTGGCAGCTGGGCCTAAGTCGCTCGCCTAGTTGCCTATTCACACATGACTATCAAAACCGTGTTATTTCTGTTGGGTTTTTATGACGGTCTAGGGACGATGAGAGTAAAAAATCGATACTACAGATTCGGGTGAGGAAATGGCGTCGTAACAATACATGATCTCCTTACGCCATGCCATTCAGAAGGTAGCCACTCGTGAGCCAGAGCGTAGGGTACTAAATCCAACATTTTGATGGTGGGAAAGGTCTTTAGTGCAGACCAGACCCGTCCGTAGGGTAGGGACTAGAGGGATAAGGGATAAGAAAAGGCAGCAGAAAAGCCATCTCCTGGGGGGAAGAGATAATAGGAGCAATTGATCAATTGCTTCTGGATCTCTCTAAAAAGAAGAAGAAGGGAAATATCGGTAAGAGCCGCTGAAACAGCTATAGTAGAATGAGCGTACTGAGACTAAAGATGTCATATTAAATAAAGAAGGAAAAGGCATGGCATCTTATTTTTCAAGCAGACTTAACGCCTTAAGTAGGGAACGCTAGACTAGCTAAAGGTTTTCCCTACGGTATTAAACTCCAGGTGGACCGTTGGCCCCATCACAATATGTAACTTAGCATCGGTGAGGGTTATTTAACGCTACGACGCTCCGGCGTAAACGGTGAAGCGCCCAAAGGGAGGGCAAATCTAGTTAAACGTCTTCAGTGCCTCCGGACTGTTTGTCAACTTCAAAATGACCCAACATGTTTATTGCCTACGAAGCGTCCCAAGAGAATAAATCGCAGCACGGTGAAATATGGACTTTAGTTTGCGATGAGAATAGAATCTGACTGCTGTGTAAGACCGGGTCAGGCTTATTCCGGAAGCGAAATCGATGTCATAGTACTTAGTGTATAGGTTATCGGGGATCAACCACGTTTCGTTCCTCGATGGGATAATTGACAATTTGATTCCTGCGGCCTGAGTGACCGCCCTCATTCACGAATGAGTCAAAGTACTTTGGAACCAACAACTTTGGAACCAACAACTTTAGAACCAACAAGGACCCCACATAGAGGGGCACTCGACATAATTCAGGCCCAAAGAGAATGGCTTAGCCTCATGTAGATGGAGTTTTCTCCCGTATTGATTGATTCCTTTCATCGCAGCTTCCTGATAAGGTCAAGCGAGAACTGCTGCCTGGACTGGACATGGATTGGGGTCCATCAGCCAGGATTGGGACTCGGCGATGGTGTGCTTCATACTCCGATGCACCGAAATGGCCGACGGAAACCGACTTGCAACCAACAGTTATATTCTCGCGGTTTCCGACAGAACCGAACAACACAATCTTAGTGTTGGTTATATCCAGTTGACTAGTAATCTATTTATCAGGAAAGCTATTGAAATCCACCCTCCATGGCGTCCAACGAGCACAACGCCGCCGCCCCGGATGATATCGTCGCAAGTACACATCCAGATGTGGAAATGGCTTCAATTCCAATTACGCAGTCCAAAAATAACGACGACCCGTATCTCGTGGTTTTCAACCCCGAATACGATGCTGAAAATCCCAAAGACTGGCCAACCAGCCGGAAGTGGGCAGTCACTGATGTTCTCTCCGCAACTGGCTTCAATCGCATCATGGTTTCGACCATCATGGCGCCAGCCTTATCCACCATTGCCAAAGAGTTGGACATGAACTCCGCCGAGTCTGTCATGGCACTTTCCATCTACTTGCTGGCCACCGCATTTGGGCCTCTTGTAATTGGCCCACTGTCGGAAATCTACGGCCGGAAGCGAATCTTGCATATTTCGAACGTGTGGTTCCTTGTTTGGAACATTGCATGCAGCTTCGCCTATACAAAAGGCTTACTGATCGCAGCCCGATTCTTGGCGGGTTTTGGCGCTAGCTCGGTCTACGCGCTGGCTGGCGGTGTGCTTGGGGATGTTTGGACTCCGGAACAGCGTGGTCGGTCTCTTGGTATGTACTTGCTTATTCCCTTGCTTGGTGCAGCAGTCGGTAAGTGCAACTCTACGAACTAGATCATCTACAATCACTCACCGACACTTCCCAGGCCCTATTATTGGCGGTTTCATGGCAGCCCGCACCACATGGCGGTGGATGTTTTGGTCGACTTCGATTTTCCAAGGCGTCATGATCCTCGTCTCGTTTACCACCTTTCGCGAGACATACGCGCCGTTCATTCTCAAAAGACGGGCAGAGAGGCTCCGGCGTGAAACTGGAAACCAGCAGTATCAAACCGTGCAAGAACGTCACCATGGCCACAAGTCAGCCCTGTCGACCCTTGGGCGCGCCCTCACTCGACCGATGCGATTGATTCTTTTCCACCCCATCATTCAAATCATTTCGGTCATTTCGGCCTTCTACTATGGCATTCTCTACATCATCCTTTCAACTTTCTCCGATCTCTGGGTCGACCGATACCACCAGTCGGTTGAGATCAGTGGCCTGCACTACCTCGCCATTGCACTTGGGGAGGTGGCTGGCTCGCAAATTGGCGGGCCATTGATGGATTACCTTTATCGGCGGATGCAAGCCGCTCGCGATGCCTCATCGAGAAGTGTGGAGTTGTATGTGCCAGAGTTCCGCATCCCCCTCATGTTCCCAGGAGCGCTCATGGCGCCGCTTGCCCTCCTCTTGTATGGATGGGCTGGCCAATACCAACTGCACTGGCTTGTCGTGGACGTGGGCATCTTCTTCGTGACCTTTGGGATGCAGATTGCTGATATGCCCTTGACGGCGTACGTTATGGATGCGTACATGGAACATACCAGCAGTGCTGCGGCTGCGGAGCAGTTCTTGAGGAGTCTCACGGCCTTCTTGTTCCCGCTATTTGCACCCAAGATGTACGAGACATTGGGATATGGATGGGGCAGCAGCTCAATGGCACTGGCAGGTCTTATCTTCGGGCTTCCGGCACCTTTGATCCTGTGGTATTATGGCTCAAAGTTGAGAGCGAAGGCCCAAAGTAGCTATTGAGCCTGTCTCCGAGAGCATGGGCGACATCTTTCAATTCTCGAGGATATGCGGGATACGTCGAACAGCCTGCAAAATATGGGATGGGCACTCACCACAATGGCGAACGGCTGGTTTGTCGAGTACTGAAATGGCCACTTCTTTTGTTCAAATGTAGAGATTGAAGGTACGGCTGCGGGTGTTTTTGTTTGAGCGACAACAGCTAGCGACTTCAAATCGGTGCGCGGTAGGCGTATAGACACGCGCCCGTATCTATCATAGCGGTTGAGGTATTAATGGATCGTTCATGCACCATAATTTGAGTTTCCCTTGTCCCAGTCGTGGGACGAGCTCCTAAACGATCCCATGAAGGCCGTATTGACTGACCTCACTGTACGAATGCAGACCAGGCTTAGCTGTACCTAGCTGTCCCAATAAAACTCACAATGATGATAAAATCTATATTAGTCTCACATATACATTTACAGAGCACAATGAGCTAACGACTGACTTGCGCGAAATGGAAACCGGGGAAACCTGTCCAGTTGGCCCACTAATTGAGGGGACATCGCAACCGTCAATAACCCCACGAACCGGGTTTATTGTACCAAGATGCTACCCAAATGACAAGCGAGCAATGCGGATTCTGCAGCAATTGCTCAACCAGGCCGGTCACGTTGGACCATCGGCTGATAATCCCCCAGACCCCGCACAGCAACCCTGATTATTCGGTCCGGATGAGTCCCTGGAGAACCCCTCGAGTCGGTCAAGCCGCGCTGACGAACATCGTCATCTACCAGGCGCGCCAATGGAATCTTGGCGGTTGAGGGGCCGTGAGCGGCAGCGTCGTAGCGGCACTGTGCTCCCCCGGACGATCGGCATCGTGGCTGGCAGGGGAGATGCTGGGGAAATCGGGAGCTTAACACGGAATGGGTAAAAGATCCGGCGTGCTTGAGCGGAAAGAGGATGGGGCAGAGGGCGCCGACAAACGCGCCATTCACCAGCTGTGCTTTGGGATTGTTTGACAGGCATCGACGAAAGCTTCCTCGATGGGCGGATATATCGCACGGCAAAGCTGTGCCATGGTTGAGCAGATTCTGGCTCGTATTGACTCTGTCGTACTGACAATGGATCGTCTATTTAAACAGCTTCCGTCCCACTCGTCTCGGGCTCCTTACCCTTCTCTCGGTGTCCGCAGCTGTACCCAATTGCCCTGGCTTGTTAATTTCCCAAAGAGGCATTGGTCTGGTCGTTCGTCGCAATGCAGATGAAACAATATCTTCTTGGCCTAGCCGTCCTGGCCCTACCCTGGACTAGCGCAGCCAAAAGCAAGTCCAAGGGCCCGGATAGCGATGGAAAGTATTGGATTTCCGGAGATGGCATCAAGGCTTCATTTATCCCATACGGTGCTTCCATCTCAAATCTTTTGGTCAACGACCAGTACGGTATTCCGCGCGACGTTGTGGCGGGCTTTGACAACGCAAGCTTCTACGGCATCGACACCGTCCACCCGCATTTTGGTGGTGTACCCGGCCGGTACGCTAATCGCATCAAGAACAGTTCTTTTGTTATTGATGGCGAGACATACCATGTCACTCCCAACGACAACCCAACCAAGGAGTCTCCCAAGGGAGCCGACACCTTGCATGGCGGCCCTGACGGCTGGGACTTCCGCAACTTCACTGTCGTTGCCTACACGTCTTCAAGCATCACCTTTTCCATCGTCGATCCTGACGGCAAGGAGGGCTTCCCTGGAGAGGTCGTCTCGTACATCACGTATACGCTCACAGGCATGGACTGGGACATTAAAATGGTGGCCCTGTCTACGACCAAGAAGACACCCATCATGCTGAGCAGCCACACGTACTGGAACCTGGACGGCTTCTCCAACAACGAGACCAGCAGCATTTTCAACCACACGTTCCACATGCCGTATGGTGGCCAGCGGGTGGGCGTCGACAATATCCTCATCCCCACCGGAGAGATCTTGCCCAACAAGAAGGGATCCGTCAATGACTTCTGGAGCAAGCCAAAGCAGATTGGGGCACAAGCCAACGACCCTGAGCTGGTCAACAACTGCGGCTTCAACTGTACTGGATATGGTAAGTTTTTAGCAAGAACCCTTCCTCTATTCGCGGTCGCTAACCCTTATTAGACACCTGCTACACCGTGAACCGTGGACAACTTGGAGCCTATGACTGGCGGACTGAAGGCCCTGTTGCGACCCTGTCATCCGACTGGTCAGGTATCCAGCTCGATGTCTACTCGGACCAGGACGCGTTCCAGCTGTACAGCTGCACCCAGCAGGACGGCAGCATGCCGCTGAAGAAGACGCAGGGTCTTAAAGATAACGCCCATTTCCCGCGTATTATTCCCCGTTATGGCTGTGTCGTGCTGGAGGTGCAGGATTTTATTGATGGCATCAACCACCCGGAGTGGATGCGGGACCGCAAGCAGGTCTTTGGGCCAGGAGATGATCCATACGTGCTGCAGGCACGGTACTCGTTCAGCATTAAGGGGTCTACTTAGCCTTCTGCGAAGAAAGGGAGATGCGGAGGTGTTTATGCCGCATGATAATGCTATAACGTTGGCCGAGACATGCTGCCAAATAGATTACAACTAGACGGAACTAGTGAATTTTGACACATTTTTACCTCGGTGCTTTTACCCATGATGAACGAGTCATCAACGTCTATAATTACTGCATCACGTTAGTGTTGCCAGTACGCTACCCTACACTATGAACATGTGAATTTCCAGGAGATATTCCGCGCGCAGGACGTGGACATGATCAGCGAAGCCAAGGCGCCCTTCGTTAGACTACTGGCGTTAGGTCATTGTCGACGGATACTAAAGGAGATGGTGGATGGTGTTGCAACCTCAGCGGCGGCGAAGAAGCGGACGCCTCACTCGAACACGACACAATTGGCCTGTTTGCGGGACGATCAGATCGAACAGGAGAAAAAGCTCATGCGGCCGAGTCCCGATTGGCTGATCTTGCCTCGGTAGTAGATGAATGCTCATCTGGCTATCGACTTAGCGAACCCACCACAGCGTAGCACTCCCCGATGGCATCTCCAGCGGGTCGGGGACTTCATTCCGGGGAGGCTGAAGCTTCTCTCCACATCCAATGCGCAGGGTACTTAGCCGCCTGTGGCTTATGAAGCGTGTCTCGTTTCGAGTCCGATGTTTCTGACTCTGCGGGAGTCAGGAACAGAGCCGCCACTGGTCAGTGAAAGCGGTTGATGCACCCAACTCCCGGATGCGTGTCTCTAATGTCTAAGGGGTCGAGTGTGTCACGTTGTAGCGCCCGGAACAAGTCGAAGATCTGGCGCAAACTCTGACTGGCCTTCGGCGATGCGGAACGTGGTTGATTCTGCATCATGCAGCTGCGCTGATCATTCAACCACGCTGCAGACAAGGATCGCAGGGACAAATTAGCTGGGGCAGTGGATCAGCGGCGTCTTGGCAGAGGCGATGCGGTCGAATTGATGTCAGAACATCCAGGAGCATCCCTGGATGAATCTGCTGCAGCTAGCCGTCAGCTGAAGGACGGGCATAATGATGCTACGTAGCATGGTGCTATCACCTACGGCGGCATGGCCACGACCCTGAATCACACCGGTCGGTGGCTTTCAATGTGCCCCATCAATCTAGCAATGACGATGGAACCCGGGGTAGAATATGTCCACTGACGCGGTTGACGCAGCGCTTCCCTGAGGCTTCTCCATCTTCCAAGCCGCTAACCCCCAGCACTCCGGCCATTACGTAGTAGCCTTCATCCCAGAAGACGTGTCGGGCTCTTCCCAGCGGCTTCTGACTCGACGCGCCAGGAACTGACTCGCTCGCACCGCCCGCTGACACGCCAGCGGCGATGGCGCTATGCTAATGCTGCGGTAGCATGCCTGTTAGTCTCAGGACGGGCGCGGAGCCGTGAAAATCGTCGCTGCTAGTGGCGGCAGAGCTTCGCGGCGACGACTAGTCGATGGCCCGTTGACGACCTGCAGTCTTGAATGGGTGAAACACTGCAGCGGTAACCCACATCGCTCTGGAGGTGATCTCGATAGTGGAGACGATTGCCAGTGGAAACGCGGATCAGGAATTACCGACTGTTCCCGGGACATCTCCCCGTGCTTGAGGGTGTTGTCTCGTCCTGAGCTAACTCCTCCTTGCTGAGTATGGCCTTCCTTCGCGGGGAACGATCTTCCATCGGGCTTAAGCCTGAGTTGAAGCCCTGAGCCCGCATGTAAGACCCTTGTTCGCTCGGACTCTCGACAGTTAGGGGCGCCACCACATACATCAAACACATGGCATGCTGGATGACATGGCCAAGCTCATAAATCCATCCTACCCGCCAGGCCGCCCGTCGCTCGAGTCCGCCGCTTTCTTCGCAGCTAGCAATTGCTCCAACTCCAGCCCCGCCTCGCAGAGTCTGCTTCGAGACTCACGACGACGAGATGGCCAGCGATGCCGTCACCAGCTTTGCCGCCGAGGCCTTCACGCTGCTCTCGCTGGGCATCTGCATCATCTTCCTGCGGACGTACGCCCGCATCCGCCAGGTCGGCATCCGCAACTTCGAGGCCGACGACTACCTGATGCTGCTGGTCATCGTCCCGTACACGATCGAGACGGCGCTCGCCTACACCGTGGGCGCAAAGTACAACGGGCTTACCAACAGCGCCATGACTGACGAGCAGCGCGCCACGTTGTCTCCCGAGAGCAAAGAGTACCATGACAGGTTTGTCGGATCGCGTTCGTGTTTCGGGGCGGTTTTAGCTGAGACGGAAGCACAGGATTGGAGGGTCCAAGATTCAAGTCGCAGGATGGACCATGTACGCAACCGTGTTGTGGGTTATCAAGAGCGCGCTCTGTGCATTCTACTTCCGGTTGACGGTAAGTAATCATTATCCCCACTCTGTGTGACCCATCTGACACCTCTTCTAGCATGGCCTGGCTGGATACAAAATAAAGATTTACATTGGGATTGGCTTGATCGCTTCGACTTATATTGCCATCGTGGCATCTCTCCTGTTCAGCTGCCGACCGTTCCACCACTTCTGGCAAATTAACCCAAATCCCGGCAGTGAGTTACACCATTATTATGCGTGTCCAAGCACCCTGAAGCACACGCTCTGTCTCCACCATTCAATCTATGGACCTTGTATTGATTGCCTCTACTAGATCTGTGCCAACCAGCCTCATCGAAACTCTACATCTTCCTCATCGTCGCGCTAAACATTGTCACCGATCTCTACCTAATCCTGATTCCGATTCCCATGCTATGGGGTGCACAGATCCCCAAGGTCAAGAAGATTGGTCTGGTCGTACTATTCTCAGGTGGAATTTTCGTCATGGTAGCTGGTCTGCTTCGATGCGTTCTGATTCTAAAGGTATGCCAGAGCAGGTGGCACATCAACTCGTCTGTTGTCGCAGTTTACTAACAGGTACCAACGCAGAATCCTGAGACAGGCCCTCAAGAAGGAGCTTCTTGGGCCGTCCGAGAATCGTTTGTGGCCGTGGCTACCTCGAGCTTGCCCATGACATGGGGCTGGATGCGACAGAAGTTGCGACCATTTTTCGGCTCCCTGCTATCGTCTGACAACAAATACAAGAACGGCCCCGAGCCTGGAAGCATCATGCTTGGCGATACGAACGATCGAACGACTTGGCGAAGTCAGCACCTCGGATCTCTCAAATCCGTTATCCGGACAGAGCCGGCTTTAGCGAACCGGGACATTTTCATCCATACTGGCGAGGCTAGCTCAGATGAGATCATCCCGAACAAGGTTCATCGTACTGGAATTACCAAGGAAGTCGAATTTACCGTGTCGACTTCCAAGGCGTCTTAATCGAGACGTGCGCTTTATTAATAATATTTCTGGTCAATGGGAATGCATACGATACATACACGAGCGGGAAGGGGGTTGATACTTAGATATACCCATGTATTATAATGTCTTAGAACGACTCAGTTACGATTTATTAGAAGTTAAAACTTCAAACTCTCACTGTTTGAGTGGTTGAAACAGTAAGTGCTACACGCAGTACTAGAAGAAACAGTAGTCAAACCATAAAGTTGTGGCATACCTACCTAATAATATACCACGTAACTTCAAAGGCTGACAGAGGCCCTAATAACTATTTGATCAAGACAGCGCTAGTAAACTAACCAATATTATTTTAGAAACCTTTTTTGACTATTTTTTCGGTGACCGATGGGAAATTGCAAAGTGTGGTTTTGACCTAATAAAAGCAACTGAAGCAAAGTAGGAAATAAAGTCAAAATCAAGTCAAGTCATCGTTCCTCAAGGCATAGTGCAACTGGTAATAAAATGAGGGACAGCGAGCGTATAGGACAAATGCTACCAAGTTCTCCTATATTAATTCGTGCATCTGCCGCCGCGACAAACATGATCAGGGCATTGCAGCTTATTCCAATGGCACTGAGCTAACGGTAAAGGTCTCCATGGTCACGTTTGATGGCATCAGCACCCTTCTCAGCCACCATATAAACCGAATTCTGAATACGGCACTCGGGAATAACAGGCATGACAGATGCATCGATGACACGCAGATTTTTGATTCCGTGGACTTTGAGGCCGGGATCGACCACGCCCTGTTTGATATCCTTGGATAGCCGGGTAGTACCGCAAGGATGGAATGATGTCTGGGAACGATCCAAAACTGTCCTCTTCATTGCTTCGTCGTCATGCAGTGGCATATCCCACGGATACTCGTCCTCGACAATATCCTTAAACCCGTCGCCGTGCTTAAGAACATCATAGGCATATCGAATGCCTTCGCGCATAGCAATAATATCAAGATCATTATTAAAATAGTTCAAGTTGATATTAGCTTGCTGCAAGGGGTCGGCACTGTTTAAAGTAACCTCGCCGCCGTCAGAGACAGGGCGAACGAGGTCAACCATAACAGTCATATAGCTGCCCTTGCTAGGATGCGGGAAGTGCCACTGGAAGGCGCTGCCAAACAGAGGGAGGAAGTCAAGCTCAAAGTGAGGCTGACCGTATGGACAAAAGGGGTCGACGTCACCATTTGCCTCCTTCGCTTTGCGATATTCGGGGGACTTTTCCAAGTACTTGTCGATGCGAGGGAATCCAATCATCTCGAGGAAGGGCGATCCCATAGGGCCAGCGTGGCGGCCGTTAGAGTAAGCGGAGAAAGCCTGATCTTGCAGGCGACCCTTTCGCAGAACATGGTTGTCCATTGAGTGAGCATCTTTGATTCGAAGGACAAATGGGACACCAGGATGATCCAATAGGTGCTGACCGACGTGACGCGAATCCACGATCAAAGGGATATTGTGCTTAGCCAGCTCAGGCGCGGGTCCAATGCCGCTAAGCATCAGGAGCTTAGGGGACTCAAAGACACCCTCAGAGATAATGACTTCGCGGGTGGCATAGAGCCTAAGTTCTTGAGATCCCACGATCACAATCACTCCCTTGGCGGTGCGATCAGCATCGTCGATGATAATTTGCTTCGAAAGGGCTCTAGGAAGGATAGTAATGTTCGGCTTATCTGCAACTGCAAGGAAACTGCCTCACCGCCGGCCCTTGTAGATCGTGTTGACGCTGTGGGCTAGGCCACGGATAGTGCCGTCGTAGATGTTCTCGGCAACGGGCTCGCCGGTGGACTTCCAAGCTTTAGTGAGAAGGTCACGGAAAGGCTTCATCTCCGGGATGAGGTCGGCATGTGCAATTGGAATTGGACCACCCCCGCCAATCTTCTTAAGCTCATGTGGGTATAAGCCGGCATCGTCGTGATAAGTCGCACTCTTCCGAAGATAGGGAACAAGAGGATCCCATGTCCACTCCTTGCCGCCGTATTCCTCCCACATATCAAAGGTGCCCTTAGAGCCGGGCACCCAGGAGAAATAGTTGAGGGACGAGCTGCCACCAAGAGCCTTTCTACCAGTATTTGGCTTCTCAATGCGCTCATAGTCGTCTCGCTTGACCATGGTCGTTTTGTAGCTCCAGTCATACTGACTGCCTCGGATGTCCATGGCGAGCGCCGGAGTCCTGATCTCCTCATTATCCTTCGAATCACCAATACCAGCTTCAATGACGAGGACCCTAGCATCGGGGTTTTCAGCTAGGCGGCAGGCAACAATGTTGCCTGCCGTGCCACCGCCGACGACAATAAAGTCGAAGCGAGCACCGTCCTTAACAGACATGAAGGGCAGATTGATTGAAATGTAATGAGAGATAAGTGGGAAATAAAGATGATGGACTGGTTATGTTGAAGGTTTTGAGATCCCGGCGGGATGTCGCCGGGCTTTATGTAGCTAGGTCTCCAGCTGTTCCTATTTCCAGGGAGGGAGAGTGGAGCACATAAAGTATGAATCAGTCCGAGGAGTGGCTGCTAAGAATTTAAGGCGGCATCGAAATAAATGGTGTGGTACATGGTGTTGGATTCGTACCTTTTGCAGCATACTGTTTCCCTGTCCAACCACCCGCTAAATAGCGACATTGGCTTGAAGGAATAGTCCATAGCAGGCTGGTAGAGTCAGCACTACTGTACCATGAGTAAAAACTTGTCAATGAGAGAACCTATTGGGCCAATTAACATCTACCACACAAGCCAAATCCTCGCTAAGTCACAAAGTAGTGTGTTCGGCCCTGATGCATGTGTGAACCATATCTACTCCCACTCACGGAACCTTCGGTATCTGTTACTGATTGCATTCGATATCTGGATTTAGTTGCCGGTGTCATCACAAGCGGGCGTAATGTTGTAGCAAAGATCGTCACAAACGCCGATCCTCTGGAAGCGAGGTGATTTTGTAACTACACCATCGAAATCAACCTATCAGACTCGGTCCCGGAACCCGAGACTAACGACAGCCACACTGACACAGCACTAGACCAGCTTCCTACAATTTCCAATCCAATTTGGGGATACGTGGAACAGCCTCCTACGTTGATCTGACGAATATTGACATGGGAGGGATGAGTTGGTTCTAGTGAATCGAACAAGAGTTCGTTGAGACCTAAACGGATGTAAGATTTTGGGCACGAAGGGAGCGGGCGGAAAGGGTACAGCTTGACGATTGGGTAGTAGGACATCCCTTAATAGGTGCGTTAGCCTCCGGTAAAATCACTGTAGTATGACCCGCCAGTTGGAAAATAAAATATGAGGAATACACCAGCGCTCAACCCACAGCTGGCTGTAGAAGCTCCATCGACTGCCAGCAATCTACATCGAGTAACTCAGAGCCACATGTGACCGCCTTTGCTCCAAGTTCCTCTGCGCAAATATCTCCCAGCTGGGATTGTGTGGGGCCAGATACCAACTAGGAGCTTACCGCACTTGAACGGACAGGGAATATTAGGGCGAGTATTCACTCTCTATCATTGGATGATAAATAGCTCGATCATTAAGAGGGCGAAAGCATCATTGCACACACATTTTTGCGTTTATCATCTTGATAGTCGAGACCTCGCTTTATAACCGTGGGCAGAGTGGAATGCGAGGTTGGGTGGGCTGATTCCCACCATTTAGCGCAGCTTCTAGTTCCTACCGACAAAGTTACAACGGTGAGCTGGGAGATAATCTGATTAGGAACGTTTGCCGCTATCGACACAATATTGGTACCCGTTGACCATGACAGATACCACGAATAATGCCCCCCCCCCCCCAGAATATAGGCCCAGCACCACACACAACGTGACAGAGGCGAGTGCAGGATAGAGGAAGAAAGAAAGGCCAGAACTCACTCGCATAGATGAGTATCCTATCTGCATCCCATGTATTCCCACTCCGATGTCAAGAGTTTGGCTCACCTGTTACACGTCGTGGCCGCCGTTATGCTCTATGAGTGACACCGGAAATGGGGATTGGACCTGTCACCACGTGGCAGAGAGCGCAGACGACGATATGAGGTCATTTGAAACTTGTTAATGGCGAGTGATATCCAATAGCCGATTACGACACTGAGGGGCGACTGCGACGCTGAGAGGCGTCAAACTGTTGTAGATCTCGACCGAGATAAAACCAGGTGCTAGCCAAGGCTGAGACTCGCTTCGAGGGACCCTGAAGGTTTTGACAAGCATCCCGAAGCTTGACGTGAACCTAGCGCCGTTTGACACGCATCCCAAGGATTGACGTAAGCCTAGTGCGATTCGAGTGTCGTCATCGCAGCATCACCAGGAACAGGGGACAATCCCGTCTTACTACGTAGTAGAAGATGGCGCAGCGAAGAGACAAGACTATACCGTCTTTAGAAGCAGTATCGGGCGAATAAGAGCGACGTCCTTGCCCTGTGGTCCGACTAACTGCTGCATCTTCTCGAGACAAGAGTTGTCTCTGGTAAGCGAGACTCAGACATTCCTTGCAATTAAGTTTTCCAAAACTTTGTCAGGCGCAGTCCAAGTCGCTTACTATGTGCAAGGGGTACACGTCAAGATCTACATGTCATAGGGTTAAATTCTTCCGTTAACTGACCTTGCCTGATTGCTTTACAGTGGCGACAATAGCCGTGACGCATTGAGTTAGATCCTACACTCACCGTCAAGACCTAGCTCGGAGTCCAAAACTTCGATCGTAAGACCGCCATGAAGGTGGCCGATAAGAATCCCGACCTATAATTTACTGAGCGGTCTACGCAGTGCTTCTGAGGGGAATGTTCGCCTCTGTCGACGCTGCCCGCTACCATCTCGGGTCAGTTATCGCTTCTGCACACTTTAGCAGCAGAAAGGGACAGAAACAATATCCAACTCATTAACCTACCCTAGGAGAGTTGCACAGAAGATCGTTGCACAGACGTCTTGGCTGGTCAGCCCGAAGCTGCACCAGACTACGCGTATGGAGTTGGATTGATCTGAGGCTCATATTTCCGGATAGGGAGGCATCTATTGAGATAGAATATCAGGTCAGTCACAAGAGGGTCTGTTGACAAGGCTTAGATAGTGCCCGCGGCAGCCCGATATTCAGGGGAGGTGGAGGACAGAGGTTGGATAAGGATCGTAGTGACGGTTAAAAATATAAATTTCTCAAAAGTAAAATCAGCAAACTGGTAGACTTTCTAATTGTCTCGAGACCTTCTAGTCCCTTTGGCTTCAAGGAAAAATCTCTGAAGAATTTAAAACGACGCCTTTCTGCCTGTGCAGGCTCTGACCTTCCCTGTTAACCCCATCTGGATCACCTTAGAGACAACCATGCTAGCAACCAACTGGCCCAACTGTCCCAAACTGCCTGTCACAACACTTACCATGCCGTGGTACCAATCTAGTTATTCTCCATTTCAATGTGATAGATTCATGAATTTTTCTCCCAACCACGATCTTAAATATGTTTTTTGGACCTGTCTTGAAGCCTTCCATCTTCAAACTTGCCAGCAGCGACCACCTTCACCGAGCGTGAGAAGTGGGTTTCACAAGTGTCAGCCTTGCCACAGAGGCTGGGCCCGAGGTGCTTGCACAGGTAGTTACACTGTGTCCTGCCCATCAATATTTGTGAGCAATGTGGTCAACAGTGTGTATCCAAAGTGAACAGCGTGAAATTTCCAATCAGAGTTTATGATGCGTCTCTACAATCTCTAACACCTTGATACATATTGTTAGATAATCCTAAATAATAAAAGATATCTCTTTTCGCATTAATAAAGACTTGGGGACCTATATTCACGTTGCAGTGGAACCGCCCTACTGTGCAATTCGCAGAAAAAACCCGCGGGTCTACAGGTTGGGGAATATATGATTAAATCTGAGTTATATTGCTCCCATTCGCGTGATAGTGCCAAGCCAATGGAATTTTGCAAAAACAAGGATATTGAAACAAATTCCTTGGGCTCCTTAAATCTATCAAGCCAAATTATCCACGCTGAAGCCTGTCGTTAAGACATAGAATGGGCCTACTATCTCTACAATAGTCGAAGAAGTTCTAGGATGTGCTATAATCCACGAATAATTCATGTACCCAAGGAGTGATTTATCATTAGAAGTTAGCGTAGTCTAGTTTAATATCTACAATAATCTTTTTTATCTAGGACGTATGGACATGGGTTTTAGACAGCATGGTTCCTGCTACCACATCTACGAGTACGAAGAAACGTACCTCAGAGCTGGGACCAACCTCTGTGTCATCGGCTGGATCTAAAGATGTCTTGAGTATCGATAGACGGATAGGGTGGTAAAATGATATATGCACTTTACGTCGGCGAGGTGTTGCAATATGTCGTGGTCTAAGATTTAACAGAAGGCTCTCTATCTCAATTCTTTTGGTGGAGGCGGGGTTGTCGGCAAAGCAAATAAATATCGCGGGTCCCATACGCGCGCAGGGCTGTGCAGCAGGCATTCGTCCTTTGTCGACGCAGGGATCTTTTCAGACGCGTTTATCAGGGGTTAGTGTGTCGATTGAGTGCAGGCTGTTGTTGTTGATTGACTTCTACGTGTATCTGGACTAAGCGACAGGTGCTCTCAGTGGATGGATGCTTGTGTCTCCCCTGCAATGGATTTGCTATGCACTTTAGGTACCTAACTATGCAGGGAGACACGTTGATCACGTTATCAACGATCCAAAAGCTGTCGGCTCTCGTGTGTCCTCGCAGCCTGACTTGCGTTGATTGGCCAAGTCGAAGATCAAGTAAGCACTGTTGGCTGCGCCCAACCTCTTCAGCCGCATTACTTTCCCCTCTCTTTTCATTTCTGCCTCTCTATCCTGTACCCTCGATCCCAGCTGGCCGCTGCCATCCCGAACGGCCTTGATGACCAGGCACACACCGACGACTGCATCCCCAGCTTGATCGAACATGGATCAGCCGGATGCTCGCGACATCCGGGGCAGAGATGCATCCTCGGCACCAGAAGCTCTGTATCCAGCTAGGGAGGCAGCCAACGCTTCCATCACATTCCGCATCCGTGGAGTCCCCTTGAACTGGGACTCCGAACGTTTGCAATCTTTCCTCCTCGAGCGTGAGAACTGGGCAGGCCTGACTGTCAGGTCTCTCGCTCGCGAAACAACTGGCCGTTCCGGAACTGGTACCGTTACTTTCCAGACGTCGCCCCCACAGCTCCAGGAGCTTGAAACCGGTGGGAGTTATCGCATTCAGCTGCCGCCTGGTGACCAGCCTTCCCGCAAGCAATACCTAGTAGTCGACAAGGACTTCTATGGCATCACTACCCTCTACTCCCCGCCCACAGAGGATCACAAGATCGAGTAAGTATCACAGTGTGGATAGAAGACTTGTGCTAATTCACCGTAGTATCGTTTCAATATCTGGTATTGGTGGACACGCTTTCGGCTCCTTCAAGGAGAGGGGCGAAGACCACATGTGGTTACGAGACTCTCTCCCATTCGACCTCATCTGGGAAGACACCGGCCGTCCGATGGCACGATCGATTATCTACGGCTACGAATCGACCGTTGCGAAAAGCGATAATATACAAAACTTGGAAGACCTTGCAACGTCGTTCCACGCCAGTATGCGTGCCCTGGGGAGAGGGGCAATCGCAAGGCCGATCATCTTGGTCGCTCACAGCCTAGGGGGCCTCATCGTCAAGCAGGTAATTTTCTCCCGGTTGGAACCCCGTAGCTTTAGATAAGATTCTAATTTTTATTAGATGTTGGTGGCGCTATCATTGTCCAAATCCGTCGGGGATAAAAAGCTTCTCCAGAGAGTATATGGAATTGCTTTCTTTGGAGTGCCACACCATGGCATGGATATTAGTTCACTCATACCGATGGTCGGGGACAGTCCAAACCGATTCTTGCTCGAGTCCATGAACAATATCAACTCGCAGATTCTCGATACCCAACGACGCCAATTCCATACGGCGCTTGGTCAAGAGGGTGACTCTGAGATTGTTTGCTTCTACGAGACGCTCAAATCACCAACAGCAAAGAAGGTATACCATAAATCATTTACTTATTTATAAATACTAAAAGTGGATAGGATCAGAATGGCGATTGGAAAATGACTGGTCCACTATCAGTGCTTGTCACTAGGGCTTCCGCTACACACTGCCGGGCCTGGGAAGATGGCCCAGAGCACATCTGTGCAGTCGCTCGCACACACTCCAATATGGTCAAGTTTGGGCCAGAGGATCACGAATACGATAAGGTCTGCGAGAAGCTTGATGAGCTTGCACGCCAGGCACTGCTAGCATGTCAGAATCACGATAAACCCTCAAATGCGGAGTGTGAAACAGCCATATTGAACGGTAGAGCGGCGCTTACTCAACCCGACTGTTTCGATACACGTCAACCCTTGTTCTTGGTCCCGCCACAGCAAAGGAAGCGGTTTACAGGACGTCTTGAAGTCATTCAGAAGCTCACTCAAATGCTTTTTGCAGAGGATAACTGCCATAGAGTTGCAGTGCATGGTTTGGGTGGCATTGGAAAGACCCAAGTTGCCTTGCGAGTCGCATTCTGGACCAAGGAGAACATGCCCGAACACTCTGTTCTTTGGATTTCAGCAGACAGCAATAACAGCTTTGAGCAAGCATGTCATGAGATCATCAAAGCCGCTGGGTTTCAACCATCAAACAATGAGAACCCAAAGGCCTCAGTGAAAACGTACCTCGGGTCGAAAGATGCAGGAAAGTGGCTTCTCATCATTGATGGCGCAGACGATAAGGCTATCCTCGGATCAAAGGAGCGACCAGACAGTATATACAACTATCTCCCACAAAGCGAAACCGGTCGGATTCTCTTTACTACGCGATCTCGGGGCGTGGCCTTTAAAGTCGCTGATGCTGACGTTCTGAATTTGCCAGAAATGACGCAACAAGAAGGGATAGACTTATTGGAAAAGTCGCTAGTTCAGAAAGGTCAACTAGAGAATCAGGATATCGTATCCGAACTCTTAGAGGAACTGACCTGCCTGCCACTGGCGATTGCGCAGGTGGCAGAACATCTGAACAAGAATGAGGAATCGATCGAAGACTATCTCCATACATACAGAAAGACAGATGGGGACAAGATCAAATTGCTGAGTAGCAGCTATCGAGACAGAACCGGCAGCAGGGGCAGCCAAAACGACGTGGCTACTACATGGCTGAGGTCTTTCGACCACGTCTGCAAGACCGATCCGGTTGCGATGGAAATACTCTCATTCGTCGCATACATTGAGCCCAAAGCCATTCCTCGGTCGATACTACCCCCTCTTGGATCACGCCAGAGCATAGGCCACGCTATTCGAACCCTTTCTGGGGTTGGGTTCCTCACTGAACGAGGAAACAAGGTGTTCGATATGCATAGCTTGGTGCATCTCATGACACGGCGGTGGGCTGAAAACCACAAAGGAGCATCCATGCGAAAGGTCGTCGTTCATCTCTCGAACGTATTTTTGACTGAGTGGGAGAATAATCGACTACGGCGAGAATGGTTACCACATGCTTTAAGAGTGCTTCGAGAGAACGAAGAAGCTGAGAAATATAAGGATGAGTACTTTATTCTAGGGAAAGAAATCGGGAGTTGTCTGCTGCTGGATGGCAGGAGTGGAGAGGCGGTTAAGCTGCTACAGCGTATGGGAGCAACGCAGGCGCTGGCAGAAGACCCCCCCAAACAATTATCATTACGGCAACATCTTGCAAGAGCATACCTCAAAAATAATCAGGTTGAAGAGGCAGTCAAGCTACTTCAGGTGGTAGTGTCAATACGGAGCCAAGCATTGGCAGAAGACCACCCCGATCGATTATCATCACAGCACGAGCTTGCAGGAGCATACCTCAAAAATGATCAGGTTGAAGAGGCAGTCGAGCTACTTCTGATGGTAGTGTCAATAGAGAGCCGAACATTGGCAGAAGACGACCCCGATCGATTGATATCACAGCACGAGCTTGCAAGAGCGTACCTCCACAATAATCAGATTGAAAAGGCACTGAAGTTACTACAGACAGTTGTGACAATACGGACCCGAGCAATAGCAGAAGGCGACCCCAATCGATTATCATCAGAGCGGGTGCTTGCAAAATTATACCTAGTCAGTGGTCAGATTGAAGAGGCAGTCAAGCTGATGGAGCATGTGGTGACTGTGCAGAACCGAGTATTACCGGAAAATCACCCCAATCGAGTATCGTCGCAGGAATGGTTGGAACACATGTACTCTGTTAGAGGATAAGTGGAACTTGTTGGGTGGGAGGCTCTGATGCTGTGATGCGAGGAAGGAGGCCAAGCACGCTATATTGATGGAAATGGAAAGTTGATTTCTTATAACTCTGAGCCTGTTAGGTTGGGGTCCGCAGCTGGGACTGGATGTATTCTAATTTCTGAGGGTCAAATCAAATGCTACCTACAACTGTAACATGGGGCGAGTGTTGGTATTCTATCATCATCTATATTCTGCTACCAAATGATGTCCTATCTAGAATCTCCAAGTCCCTACTTAAATCAATTAATCCGCCAATACTATAAGTCTATAGCCCTCGTGATTGGGAGTCAGATGACTTATTATTAAACGGATGCACCCCATACAAAGAATATGTCAAGAAATAGCACCATTTACATTGTTCCTTTTTGGTAAGTTGAACCTGCCACTATCTAACCTGACTTTGTTCTTCGCCCATCATTATTATGCAGCCAACGGCAGCCCCAAGGTGCCATAACTGACACCTTGATTTCTAGTGAGCGCGATACCTGAGATGACTTGATTCAGATGACCTGCCACTCCTGTTGAATGAAGGGGCTTTGTTGATTTCCGAACAACAGCTGACCCTATGTATGGACCAGTAAAATCTCACTCTCTGACTACATTCTAGCTTCGGACGGCACCAGTCTATCGAAAACACTCATTTTCCCTCGCTACTGAAAGCTCTCGCCAATGCCGGCTGAACTCGCCGTCCTTATGCAGATCCACTGCTGACGCTCACCGCTCGTGGTCTAGGCTCGTTGCGATCAGACCTGAACTAGCCGCCACATTCATTAGTCTCTGGTGTCTTAGCTAGGGCTAACGTTCTAGACCATTGAGTATGAGACAACTCCAGGCGCCACGTCCACTCATCCACCATCTATAGGTCGTTGACACCGTACTAAAATTTGCCTACATGCAAGAATCACTCAATAGTACATAGTGTTCAGCCGCATTCAATAGTTTCGCGCGATATGCCGCGAATATGCAAGCTGTGAGACAATTCATATATGCGGCCAGTCAGGTCATAGAGCATTCACCCTCGTGACTGATTCCAATCCCAAGTAGGAGATCGCTCTCCCGGATACGGAGAACGAGGCTAGCTGATGAGAAGGTCTTGGGATGCAGCTAAGACACTACCGCAGGCCTCGACTGGTCTCTGCACCAGATCGATTCAACAATTTACGAGCCCCGAGCGAGTATTAAATCGCGATGATCTGCCACTCCCAATATCCGCAAGCTTTCCCCACCAAAGACACTCACACACCATAGTACGAGCGCTCGACGCAAATACGAAGCACAATGACTCACTACACCCTCAACCTTCGAGTCGACAGCGCGATACTTCAAATGTCACCGACAGACTCACTCTGCCTAGCGAGGAAGGTAAGCACTGCCGATTTTCCCGCTGCTCCAGTTCAAATCTAACGTGGCAATGCTTTTAGGTCAACAACGACTACTCAGCCGTCTTCATAAGCGCTGGACTTCACCCCTCTAGTGGCCAGAAAGCGCTCTACGGAAACAACACCTTTGAATGGGTTGACCGTTTTCAGGTGTTCCTGACACAATCGTTCAGCGATGGCATTTTGGTAAGCTGCCTGATTGTCGTAACCAGGGCCATAATGCTGCTATTTTTACACCACTTTCAAGTACGTTGCCCTAACCTTGTGCCACTTTAGATTCAAGAGTCCACGAATAGTGTAGATATTCTTCCCGGCCAGATCTCGCACTACAAGGACGGCATTCTTGGACCCGCCCAATCTGCAAGCAGTAAGGTCTCAACAGTGGCAGAATATCTGTCAAATACTTGTTGCACTACTAACGAGACTTGTAGGCCCCAGCGTCTGGGATACGGGTAACGGTGCCGGGCCGGATTCATCATTTGGCGTTGGAGGATACCCAATTGCCTTTCATGCCGCTATCAAGCAACAGACCGGGGCTGGCCAATATACTGCCATCTACGTTGACCCCGGCGTTCACATGAGCACGTCCCTGATTCAGCTGACCCCGAAAAACAAAGTAAGTTTCTTTCTTCTACCTCTTCGCTTGAAGGTTCTGTCAGTTCTAGTCTCACGCCTTCTCTTTTAGTTTCTTCTCTTTTGGTCATCAGTTCCTTCAGGTGAGACTATGGCGGCTATCCAGCCGTCACAGGGTTTTGAATTCGAATTTCAGGCGGGTAGCCCCAGCATGACAGTCCGCTTCGGATATGCGACGCCCAACAGCCCGTCCGGCCCCGATGAGAACCCTGGTTGGTACGTGCAATAGGCTTATTAACAGACTCGGGACCACTTTGACAGGCATTTTGCATTCAAGATGAGCTGGAAGATTTGGTGAAGGCCCTGGCCGCTCTGTGTCAACATATAACATACTTAGAACTATGTAGATGTGTTTATTGGCGTAACACGGCACCGCTTCCTCACTCTAACGATGTTCAACATCTCACCTGGAGTTATCGTAGTTGGTGTATCTTGCACTTTGAATTGGATGAGGGGAAGTACTCCTGATTTGGTGTGTGTAAGGATGGAAGAATAGCTAGAATGTAAGAGGCAAGACTTGCAGAGATTTTATATCTATTATAATATTGGCCTTTTTAAGATCTAACTTTTCCAGCAGATCTAGCCTTATGAAGATACAGCTGTTACTGCAGTTTATTAAGGTATTAAAAAAGATAACCGGTGGGACCAAAAACCTTAATCTGTCGGATTATATTGTTAAACTTTGATAGACTGGGTATATAGTCTGTATTATTAATATTTTTATTGGTATTTCTTTTGACTGTTAAGCATTTCGTCCCCCCTCTGGGTATGTGTGTACTAGGGCACCCTAACCTCTTGATAAAGGAAATCGAATGCTACTTAATTATTCCAACTCAACGAGACAAGAACGCAATAACCGTTGGGGAATATTAACGGATTCCTCAACAGTAGCCAAGATGTCCGCTTATAACTTAGAAAGATTCACATCATTCAAAGGAATGTGGTATGATGTTAACAGAATGGCCAGGCGTGAATCTAATGCTTCTTCGAGGTTGTGGCTGATGAGTTCAAGAGGTTCGGCAATGCCTTCCTAGATACGTGTGAAATCCGGTTGCTCAATACCCGGAAAAAGGTTTCCCTTTTGCCATAGCGGCATTGCGATACAATCCTCCCATGCCACGGAGCGTTCACACCGCGAATGGTTCATCAATTCATCCGAGTGCGACCCCAAGTATCGGGCTCGGGGCAATCAAAGTCCCGCGGCGTGGCAGGAATACGAAAACGCGTATTAATTTGTTCGCTCCCGACTCTGCACTGCCCTCCTGGCGCATTCGTATCGTCTATGCGACGTGCAGCTCTAATGCGATTGGAGCACGGCTGATCGTCGTTGTTTTGTACCAATGAAGCAACTTGCCCGCCGATGTCGACGTCCAGGCTTCCATTGAATTGGACATTGTGATGAATTGTGCTGTAAAAGTTTAACTTCTTATATCTGTCTTTGGCCGAATGATCCGATCTCCTCGTAGGTATAAAATGGTTGAATGGCTTCGTTATTATGACTGAAATCATCAGAACAATCTCTCGACCTCAGGTCGTCGAAGCTTAGCCAAGAAGCGCATCTATTTGTTCATGATGCTAACGTTCAAGCCATTTATTTTTGCCATCGCGGCATTGTGTCGACTAAGCTATGCTTCAGAAACAGGAGCTTGTAAATGCGTAAGTGAGCGGACCCAACAATAAACCTCCTTTACTTATCAGACGACCCAGGCTCCGGCAGATAGCTGTTGGCCGTCCACTTCAACCTGGAACGCTCTCAACACCTCTATATCAGGCCAACTCATCGCCGTCCAGCCCGTAGCAATTTCGTGCTATTCAGGCCCCCTCTTCAACAACGAGACATGCGCCGAGGTCAACGCGAAGTGGGATAAGTGCGCCTGGCAAGCAGAGCAGCCAGCTGGATTGTGCCAGGACGCTGGCGACCAGATGTGTCCCCCCGTTGATCCTCCAGCCGGGGCCACAGAAAGCTGCACCATCGGAAACCAGCCAAGATATGCGGTCAATGCGACATCACCCGAACATGTTGTATCCGGAATCAAGTTCGCTGCAAAGAACAATGTCAGACTTGTTGTGAAAACAACTGGCCATGATTTACTTCGACGGTCCCAAGGGTTCGGGAGCTTGGAGATCTGGTTGAGATATTTCCGGACCGGTCTCGACTTCCAGGAAAGATTCCAATCTTCTGGCAACTGCAAGAAGTCAAAGTGGAGAGGCAGTGCCATGAAAATTGGCGGGGGCTACCAGTGGAGTGACGTTTATGCCAAAGCAAAAGAAAATAATGTCGTCGTGGTTGGCGGAGGAGCGCCGTCTATCGGGGCCATCGGTGGTTGGATGCAAGGGGGGGGCATGGGACCAGCTTCTCATCATTTCGGCATAGGCGCAGATCAGTTGCTTGAAGCCGAGGTAGCATTGCCAGATGGGAACATCGTCACGGTGGACGCATGCCGGAACAGCGACATTTACACTGCCATACGAGGTGGAGGACCCAGCACCTACGGGATCGTACTATCAGCGACTTTCAAAGCGCATCCGATGGTCGCTGGGGCGGGCCATCAACTCTCCTTTCCTTTCTCACCCGCCAACAGGTCTCAATTTCTGGACGCCCTCACGGCGCTGTACTCTTCCTTCCCCGATCTCATGGATGCAGGCTACGCGGCATTCGGCTTCTGGAGTCTTACAGATGGATCACTTGTTGGAAGCGCCCCCCCAGGCTACTTCCACAACGCTTTCGTCCTTAACCAGACCCTCGCCGAAGCACAAGCTACATTCGCTCCGGTGCAGGAGAGACTTGAAAGTTTGGGCATCGACGTGTCCGTAACATGGTCATCGTATAATGACTACTGGGAGCTATTCAACAGCGTGGCTGGATATGATGATCCAGGTTTTCCTATCGGGGTATTCTATTCCCGATTTTTCGACAGAAAAGCCCTGCAGGGCAACATCACAAGCCTCAAGAAGACGATTGAAATAGTGGCCGGCGAGCCAGAGGATGCCACCCGCCAAACCATCGAGTGCATGTCGGGAGGCCAAGTTTTCCGGGACGCCAACGACCCCTATTCTGGCGCCCACCCTACGTGGCGCACATCATACTGCATGCACATTTCTCTGCGTGACTTACCAGATGATGCTGATGATGACCTTATCTCGGCCATTAAACACGACATCACGAACGTCAAAGGTAGTGCAATGACAGCGCTCGCTCCGGACACTGGCACATATATGAATGAAGGTGGCCGGGAAGACCCAAATTGGAAGGTGAATTTTTATGGCTCTAACTATGACCGTCATTTAAAAACCAAGAAATGCTACGATCCGAAGAGTATTTTCTATTGTCCGACTTGTGTAGGGAGCGATGAGTGGGCAGAAGATGACACGGGTCGGTTGTGCCGGGTGAAATCGAAGGTTTGAGGGTATACGACATGGGGAAACCTCTTCATTTTTCAATTCTATTTGATGCAAGCAGAGCTCAACCTATGCTAAAGCTGTAAGGACTTAATCCTGTATTCAACTACACAGATTGGCATGCCTCCTTTTTAGCGCATAAACAAATTAAAAGAATTTTTCATTTTCACAATCTCTTAAACAGCTCAACGTCGAGAGCTAAGGTCTGGTACCTGTAATTGTATTTAAGATACTTTGAGTAGGAAGTGTGTGTGGTATACTTAACTATATTTGTTTTTTTTTAGCTCTACTCAATATCATCAGATAGATCAAAGCCATACAGTATTCTCAAATAGTAGAGACAAACAATAAGTGCTACATCCAACACCAGAAGAAACCGTAGCTGAACAATAAGTTTGTTGCACACTGATACTTAAGTATATAATAGAATAAAATAGTATTAACAAAAGAGTAGAGTCGAGACAGCACCGACGCAAGCACGAGTCTGAGAACTAGCACCGAAACCAATCGCCCGAAGGCCACTTGCTCAGACGACAGATAGTATATCCCGGGCAGTAGCAGCCTCCTAAGTGGGATCAGTATGAGCATAGGACGAAGATTATTCAACATACAGCAGAATTAGAGGAGGCTTAATATGCTACCTCAGCAGTCACATGCAAAGTAACAGAGCGGACAGCAGCATATTGCAATATCCCTGTGTTTAAAGAATGTCCCTATGAGGATAGTATTCTAAATGCGTTTAGATTAGAACAGTCCTACTCTACTTGAAGGCAAATCCACCGGGGCGAAAGTAGATGTCATGGTATATGAACAGCGGTCTTGGGAGTTTAGAACCTTTTTCAATGTTACTAATGCCCTTTCAACTTTCAGGAGGACTATCAAGCCACCAAAAGCACCCCAGTGAGGTAATAAAAATAGCCAGAGACTCACCTAGTCCAAGTCAACTCTATTCCAGCTTGAATACTGATGTGTTCCAGTTCGGCCGTTCTATCGACGCTCAATTCCCGTAAAGGGAATAGTTGCAGAGTCATGTGTCGAAGAGGAGTTGAAGCCTCTGTCCTTTCTTCTAGCTCTAGCTCTGATTTGAGCGAGCAAAATAAGATCTCGACCTGATCCCACTCAGACTTGTCATCATAAAACAAATCATCCGTCAACGTGAGGAACCTGGTACTCTTAGGAATCGCACCCCCCAAATGCTTGCCCGAGGATGGCGAAAACCCCATGATGAAGATCCAAGGTATTTGGAGCCGCTCTAGCTTGCCAAGACGAGTCATGTCATACAGCGAGCCTTGTATCAACAGGGGAGGGTCGATAAAATTCACAGCCAGGGATTCAGCTGTGATGGTCAAATCCTTCAGTGTTTCGTGAACAGAATACATTGCCGCACCAATTTTGTCGAGGTCAATGACAGGCTCGCAAATTTCTGGGTCAATGTCCTCACGATGAAACCATCGCCATTCTATTTTTTGGACGCTCTTGAGGACGCCGATGAGATCTCCCAGCCATACTTCCCGCCACCTGCCCAAATTCAATGACACAAGCGATGTAGGGGCGGGTGCTTCTGCCGGCCACTCAAATTCGGCCGGGTTATGGATAACGGTAGATAAGTACCGAATGTTTGGTAGATAGAAGAATGAAAGCATATCCATGGTATTTTTGACTTCTTCGGGTCGATAGTCATCTGGCCAGCAATCCAGGTTGACATACCGAAGATTTTGGAATCGGGGTAGTTGATATTCTGATGGGCTGCAAAGGGCGAGCCTAAGCATCATGCCCAAAGCTTGATTATCGATCAGGTAGTTCGGTCTGAGGTGGAGAGAAGTCAAATTGGACAACTGGGCTAATAAAAGAGTGATGATTGCGTCCATCGAGCCACAATATACTTCTTGGATCCAGACATCGTCGTAAGGAGTTTTAGTCCGCCTGATGGCTTCTGAGACTTTCTCCATTTGAAGTGCGTCGACAGATATTTTGGGAGGAGGTTCGTTGTGGTCGAACCCGGCTCCATCAAAGTACAGAGACCGAATGTGGTTAGATAGTTCAGGTCTATCAATGATCTTTTGCAGTAGCAACGTAATGGGCGGGGTTTCCCAAGTTGTCCATTTCATCTTTATCCGGCGATAGAGAAGCGGTTCGGCCATGGCGTTCCATCGTTTGTTGACGAAGAGCAGCGGGAAAAGATGGCCAGGCGGGAGAAATTCGAGTATGGACCGCTGGATTTCGGGTGGGCAGCCTGAAAATGAAGCCATGCTGGGTAAGTCTTGGCAATATTTTATTATCCGTTGCGAGAATCATGAAATGCGGGACTTGAATGCTGTCATTAAAGAATTGAATAGGTGATTCAAGCTGCAGGTCATGGTTAAGAATTCGAGGCATTTAGCCACGTGTCAAGAATCTGCTAGGTGAATACCCTAATAACGGGTATTACTGGAAGTCCGAAGTGCAGTGGAAGGATGAATAATGATGCAAATGATTTGATCGGACTGGTTTATACAATGTAAATAAAAGTTTTGGTAAGTTGATTTATTATAGGTACGTTGCTTGTCTCAAAAAGCAAACTCCGAGGTACGAGCAAGCCCTCCACGAATGTCATTTATGGACTATCATTGCCCCGAATTCAACTTTAATACGATCTGGTAGAACCTCAGCAAATCACTTTGTGCCTATCCGCCGAACCCTCTGCCTCAGCATCGAATCCAAGCACATAACCAAATCCTTCGTCGTGATGCTAAACCTAGCATCATAGCCAACCTCAGTCGGCGGGCTGTCTTCCACCTTCAGATCTTCTGGGTCCCTCCTGTACACTTCAGACACGACGATGCCCGCCAGCGTCTTTATGTCCCGGGCGTTGGACCAATCCGGTGTAAGCGCCAGCTTATGAAACAGAAGCAGTGCATCTTTCTCGTCCTCCTCGTCTTTGTCCCGAATGAATATGCCGTCCTCGTGGATGAGGTTGGTGAGGTACTCCTTACACTGCGGAGGCGTCATCGGGCGGAACATGATATCTGTGGGAAATCGACCCCGTAGCCCCGGGTTGACTCGCATGAGAGCATCCATGCCTTGGTCGTATCCCGCCAGCACAATGACGAGCTTGTTGAAATATTTCGGCTTGGTCATGCAGTCGACGAGTTCACCAATAGCCTCATCTTCATAGCTCCGAGCCCCCGCCGTCCGAGACTTCTTGCCCAGCCGGTAGGCTTCGTCGATGAACAACACCTTGCCCAGGGCGCGATCCAAGAGTTCGAGCACCTTGGGCGCCGTGCCGCCCACCCACTGGCTTATGAGATCGCTTGCCGAACACTCGACGACCTCGCTGGTGGAGAGGAAGCCCATGTCGTAGAAGATGTGCCCGACGATGCGGGCCGTGTGCGTCTTTCCCGTCCCTGATGCTCCGCGGAAGACGAACGTAAAGGGGATTCTGCGCCTCGGGTCTTTTCCGTGCAGGCGCATGTTGGCCGCTATGCGCTGGTAGTCTTGCAGCTCGCTGATGATGGCTTCGAAGCCAATCAACCCTTCGAACAGGCTCTCACACCTCTTACTCGCGCCAGCGCCGCGGTTCCATTCTGGATCGAAATCCTCCCGCTCGAGAACTGCGATTCCTGCTTGTTCATCCTCGGATGTTCTCTTTAGAAAGCGAGCTTTGGCTTGGTCAAGCAAATTCTGAGCATCACCGCCATTGCCAAAGTTAGGCCGATCCCTCATCCTGCGCAACACTTCGGCCGCAACGTCCATGGCTGGCTGCTCCGCTGTGACGTCCTCATCAGCCATCTTTTGACGCAGGATTTCGTTGAGCTGCTTGTCACCATAGTCCTCGAAGTTAAACGCGCTATTCAGAGGGAATCGCCTCCGGAGTCCAGGGTTTACACGACGGAACATCTCCTCTATGATGTCGGCGTAGCCCGCAAAGATGATGCACCGATCTTCGCCGGGTCTGTTATGGACCTGGGACACAATCATATCCAAACAGAGCCCGCAAGGGTCCGTATGAGAAGACTTTCGTTCGCTCCCCTGGTAAAAGGTGTGGGCATCGTCGATGATGAGCACTTTACCGAGCGTAGAATTGAGGATGCCCATCATCTTGACCTCGGACTCGCCGACATAGCTACTGACGAGGTCGCTAGGGTTTGTGACCACGACTTTGTTAGTAGACAAGAACCCAAGGTCTGCCACTATTTGTCCGTAGAGCTTGGCAACAGTCGACTTTCCAGTTCCCGGCGGGCCCAGGAACATGCAGTTCAACGAAGGGTAAAGCGGCTCCTTGCCGGCGAGTTCTCGGTGATAGTTGAGCTTCGCACTATCCGCCAGCTCTCCGACCGCCTTTTTGACGTCTTCTAGACCTGCCATTTTCTCGAGCTCCTTCCACGCGTCACTGTGGTTCAGAGCGTCTGTTGGCTCTGGTCCTAGAATATCTTCCATCGTGAGTATGGCGGGAGGTGGACTTTCGGTTTTTTTGTTATGATCCTCTGCCTCTTCCGCATCATCTTCGTCGTCGTCTTCATCGTCGTCATCTTTACCAGCATCTTTGTCGTCATCACTATCGTCATTTTCGTCCACACTTTCATTCTCGTCAGCCTGTTCATTGCTTGTTTCCAGTGCACCATCAATGGTTTCTGGAATTTCGTCTTGAGTGCCGTTGTCGTCCATGTCTTCCTTCTCAACTTTCGGAAACTCCTCCTCCACGACGAGTAAGGGTGTTTCTGGAGCCTTGTCTTCGCTGCCATTGGCATCTGAGTCTTCGATCTTGGGTTCTCCATCCTCGAAATCCTTGTTGTCCTCCTGCTGGACAGCATCATCGGCCTCTGGCTTATCATCTCGAACCATTTCCTCAAAGTCACAGCTCTTATCTTCATGTTCGGAATTTTCCATTGGCGTTTCCTCCTCCTGAATGTCGTCACTTGATCCTAGTGGCTTCGTACGTTCTTTACTTAGTCTAGTCGAGTGTCGGTCGAGAATTCTTTCAAAAGCCACCACCAAGTCGTTAGCGTTGCCAAAGCCCTGAGAGCCTCTGCCACGGCCTACCCGCTTGGCGGCAATGAGAGGGTAGCGACTATCAACCCCGTCTTCAATAGTCAAGGAGTTTCTGCTCACAAGCCTCAAGAAAATGAGCCGGAGCTGCTCGTCAGTGTAGTCCTTCAGTTGTATCCTCCGACAGAAATGCCATCGGCCTTGGGGATGACTCCCGAGAAGCTCCGTCATGCTATCGGCGCTGCCTGCCAGCACAACGACAGCTTTACTGGCATGGGAGTCCAAGACGTCCAATAGTTGTTTGTAATCATTTTGTTCAATCGAGTCAATGTCGTCAATGAAGAGAAACTGTAAGAGCATTACGCCCAAGAGTCAGCTTGTCCGATACGCAACACACGGCGGGTATGCATCGGCAACATACTACTCCACTTCCATGGCGGCCAAACATCCGGTTGAGTTCATGAATATCCAACGAAGAACCCGATATCACCTTGGTGTGCACTTTGCCGTTTTCTATGTTGGGCCAAACGTTGCATTCTGAAAGCAAGGTTCCATATAGCGCTGCAAGAGCTTTCTTGCCTGGGATTCGTAAGTCAGTTTCAGGCACAACGGAGCCAGAGGCGAATAGTCAAGAAGACAAGAATGAAACATACCTGTACCAGGGTTTCCCATGAGAGCCAGATTTAGCCCCTGTCGCCGCAGTCGACCCTTACGCTGGCGGGCGGCTTCGACGGTCGCTTTAACCTTAAAGAATTCAGCCTTAGCTTCCTCCACACCCACCAGTGACATGAGTTGATCAAGCGATTTGAAGTTGAGGTTAAACTCTCGTTTCTGTCGTTCCCACTCCTTTTCGGCGGGTGATGCGGCTTCAGAGTCGCTGGTATCTTCCAATTTCCTCGGGAGGAGATGCATGTTGGGTCGGCTGGGTCTTTTACGTGAAGGTCCCGATGAAGATCCCGATGAAGTGCTGCTTGACCCGTCTGAGTCGTCGGAATCTGATGTGTCTTCAAAAGGATTATGCGGCGGCGCCTTAATGCTCGGCTCAGAGTCCGAATCCGAATCTGATCCGGCCTGGACATTGGTGACAACGCCGCCCAAAGGAGCCCGTCCTGGAGCCCCCCAAGTTCCCCAACTCGGCGGTCTACGCCCTGGAGGGGGGCCCCGGACTGGCGGGCCATGGGACCATGGGGTGGTGGCGGTGGCGGTGGGATCCCATGGAGGAGGATTGTTTTGGTGAGGCCGTTGGAAAGGAGGCTGGCATGACCCCCAGTGCCATGATTCTGAAGGACGTAGCTGCGGCATATGAGAATCCGGTGAGAGCTCAACCCAGTTTCCATCGAGGTAGACGACACCTGAAGGAGGCTGGGATCCATACGCAGCATCTTGTCCCGGAACTGGCCCTGCATAGGGTAGGATACTGGGCGATGAGCTGAATGGCGCGGCTTGTGTCGAGAGCAGATGGCCGAAACGCTTCTGGTGATATTTAGCGAGGACACGGGGAATATGGATCAGCCGTCTGTCCTCGACTGGCGATTCGGCGGCCGTCACTTCATGCTCGCTCGTCGGTTCTGCAAAATGGACTGAGCGTAGGCTGGCCTGGCCTCCTAGCCGTGTTGTAGGCTCCGCCCAGGAAGCCTCACAGTCCATCTTGTACGCTGCCCCCGTCTGGTCGTATGTTGATATCCGTTAGAGATGATACGAACGACGCCTTTGCGGGATTTTCGTCAGCAACGGAATGGTTGGGCGAGTGTTGTAAGAGTCCAATCGTCAGCCGGAGTTAACGCGGGGTAGCTGCAGGTTGAACAAAGACATTCAACCTGAGTCTTATATGCAGTACTCGCAGCGCTGTATCCAGCTATTGATTGGTAGTCGCCGTAACTTATGCAGTCTGGCTGCAGCCCTGTTGCTGCCTGATTTACTTGGACGATAAGCGCCGTACAATCGCTCCGGCATTAACAACATCCCTGCACATTTTATCCTGGACGGTGTGGCGAGCGTATGAGCTACGTTTAGGCAATGGTTACACAGGCAAGGCAGGGAAATGGCTGATCCAAAGATGGGACTCAACAGATAAGTATTGAGCTGTAGGCAGGACCCTATTAGCAACGGCTTGGGCCCGGATTAAACACATCAGGGAAGAGAAAGAAAAGTCAGCCTATTTGGAGGGACCGCAAGCTGATTCCACAATACTGGCAACGCGAATCATCGTGCGATCGACTCTTACACATTCACCATTCCTACTCCACGTACATGTCACAGATCAAGCTACCACATTAAGCGATTCCGGCTTCAATAACTATATATTTTCCCAATGTTGTACATTTTAAATCCTTTTAATTACCTCCCGATTTCCCTTAAAACGTTGGCGCCACTCTCGATTCGCTTTGTTCTGCCAGGCTGCGCAGCTTAAATGACCGTAACCAGCCGGTCGACTGTCCCCGCATGTGCAGCGGAGACTGTCCTCTTGCTACCGCGCTTTCCAGCGTCATTACAGACTTGGCTCGGCCCCCTCCAGCGGCCTGCGAGGGAACCGGGCTGTGAATATGCCCCATGGAATGAGAATCCGGGCGCGTGTTTAACCCAGATAGCTTCTTGTGCAGCGCAATCTGGGCCTCGGTCGGTGGTGTAGGGGGGGCTCCGATGACCGGGTATCCTGCGATACCGCCAGGGCTCGAGCTGCGGCTGAGTGAGCTCTGGCGGGATCGGCTTAGGGACTGAGAGCGGCTTAGAGACTGAGATCGACTCATTGTGCGTTGGTTCAGAGAAGAATACGACATGTGAGGAGATTGACCGCGGCCGGTTACGGACCGACTCCTGTCGCGAGTGTGTGGGAAGGGAGTGGCACTATGCGGCACCGCGTTGTTGAGTTGGGCCATTGCAGCAGCAGGCAATCCTCTGTACGAGTCCATCCCAGCAGGTTCCTGGCGAGATTCAAGACCCAGCTGAGCTGCAGCCTTTTGCAACTCCTCGAGGTTGATTGGGCCGGGTGGAATTCTGCTCAGCCTTCGGATTGCCTTTTTGTTTGTCTCCATGAAGCTGGTCATTGCCTTGAGAGAGCCAACATTTACCCGTGAAGCCATCAAAGAGTTGCTGTTCATGGTCCTGCCTCTTGCTTGCTGCACTGCATTGACCGTAGTAGGTTGCACCACTCTGGCTTCAATGTCCTTCTTTGCCAATCCAATGGTTTCGTTGACCTGGCGCAGAAGCTTGTCGAAATCGATGTTCTGGTTTGGATTCGCCCGGGACATGTAATACGATGAAGGTTGTCCGTTTGCGAGCGCCCCGTCTTCTGCCTTGTGAGAGAGCACAAACAGGGTTCCATCGCGCATGCATCTGCGGACCAGAGCCCAACGTGTTCGAGCTGGGTTGCGCTCGAGATCCGGGCGGTAGACGGAAAGACGGGCGAGCTGAGAGTAGAACATGCTCAGTCGACGGGCCATGCGCTCCAGTGTCTGCAGCAGGAATGCTGAAAGTGCTGAGAGATGGGCCGTGTTTGGTGCGGAATCTAGGTCGCCGTCGGAGGAGCCCATGGTAGCGGCGATGCTATCAAATGCATCCATGCCATTGCATGCCTCCTGGCGGAGATCCTCGAGCAACTCGATATCCAACTCGACACTCTTGGCTGCGTATTCAAAAACACCACGCTCCTGGAATCTAAAGGCAGATTCGGGATCGCACACAAACTCGCCAAGAAGGCTCACCTCCTTGGTGCAGGAAGCTGCGTCCTGGCCAGTCTTGGCACGGGTGATGGTTCCAAGGATATCTGGAAGCTTTGCGTCCGTACTGAGACCGTTGGCGCTGGCAACTGAGAACGACAGCTTGAGAACCAACTCTTGCATCTTGGGTCCAAACAGAGCTGCAAATCCGCCTTGGAGAAGGCGGCTCTGATAGCCGTAGAAAGTACGAACGGCGATGATATTCGGAAGACCCTCTTGCACAAAGATGTTGGCGTTTCCACCTGGGCCTTGAGTAGACGAATGGTCCATGGAAGCGCCCATGATCTCGTACATCTCAAATTGATGGGCCACGAGGGTCTCAACGATTGTCCTCAGATATCCAGCCCACAGATCGTGCAGGGATGACATTTCACTCATTCCGTGGTAGTCAGGCTTCGGGGTAAGATGGCCCACGAAGTAACGGGTCAAAAGACTCGAGACCTCTGGGTTATTGGTGTGCGCGAGAGTGTCAAAGGTTTGAGAGCAGTCGACTCCGGCGTTGGACTTGATGATCAAAGTGCCACCGGGATGCATGGGACAAAAGTCGGTGACGTCGTAAACGCTTCCGTGAACACCAATCCACATTCGTGTTCCAGGTCTGTGGCCCGTATGGAGAGCCAGGAGCGACATGGGAATGGTGGGAAGATTGCAAGGAAGGGGCTTGGGCGTCATGAAAACGTCGAGCATGAAGCGACGTTCTGCGAAGGCCTTGTTCAGAATCATGTCGACATTCTCCATGGTTGCAGTCCGGTAGGTATAGAGAGCCTTCCGAATTCCATTCATGACCGAGTCGAAGACTGAGACAGAGCCGCAGACGTACAGACATCCACCCAGGCCACCCTGCTTCTTTGACATGACAAGGTCACAGATGTTTGCGCCCTGTTCAACAATCAAAGTGTCGATGTAGCGGGGAGTAATCTGCCTCTCCACGAGATCCCGCGTCGAAGGATCGTAGACCAGACCTCGAGAGTCTCGAGAGAAAGCCACATGAACTTGCATAAAATCGGCTTTGACTAGCTCTCTAAGCTCCTCCTCGAAACAGAACCTCTCCCGGGATTGAACTCCCAAGTATAGGAAGTTCTTACCTCCAGACAGGCCCGAGGTTGTGAGCCGATATTGCCAGAACCCTCGGAATGGCGCGATGCCACTGCCTCCGGCAAAGTAGGCACAAGGAGCCATGCTATCGATGGGCAGCTGAAACGCGACTGGTCGAGATATACCAATCAATAGTTCTTCGGCTGGTGGAAGCTCATCGGGTGTCGGGTAAGGGTTCAAGAAGCCACTGGAAACACCAGCTCGTGAGATCTCATGATCTCTGGCGAAGGTGGAGCACAGTTTGTACTCGGCACGGGAGACAGCGAGATCGACGGTGCTTGGAAGAAGGTCGTCCGAGTAACTGGCGATGGAGTATGTGCGAGGGACTTCCAGGTTGACCAGATCCACCAGCCAGGACAGATTATCCAGACTGAAGGCCTTATCCCAGATTTGCATTGGTGTGTCAGTGAGCGCATCTTGAAGCAAATCACCCAACGAGCCAGAAACCGGCCACTCTTGGGTGGCTAGGATCTGCAGCACAGTGTTGGAGGAAGCATGGAGGAGCTCGTGGACTTTCAGCGCGAGCTCCTTGGTGATGGGGGCAAGGTGACCCCGGCGGAGGATATCGGTGACTGTCAGCTTCTGGACAGGCGTTCTCCTCACAGAAGCGAGATGTTGCTCAAATCGCTTCCAGGTTCCGGTCGCCTCGACGGGGTCATCGATGTGATGCTCCAGACCAAGCGCAGCAACCATCTTGGCGCATTCATCCCAACCGTTGAGTGGCATCACAGCCATTCGATCGCCGGGTTGGAAAGTAATGCCAGTGTCTTCAATGTCGAGAGTGACAAGAGCAATGGAACGCTTCGGGTCGGAATCGACATAGTTGCAGGTAGCAACTCTTGTGGCGTAGCGACATTCCTCAAAAGTGCCGCGCATTTGATGAGGTTCCACGGCCAGTTCTCCGCGGTAGGGCTCAAGACGCTCCTTCATTGCATCAGAGAATTGGCGGTGAGTTTCCTCCCATGGCCTTGAAGCATCAGCAGCTCCAGAGGCACCGTTGGTCTCCGTTCTGCCCGTCTTTGCCGCAATTTCCAGGATGCCGAACACCTTGTATCGGTGCACGCCCATAAAACCACGCTCGCCGGTGTAAGCTTCAACAACACCATCGAGAACGCCCATGAGGCGAGGGTCGCCAGATTTGGCCACAAACTCAGGGATGCGGTAGTGATATTCAATGGCGGCAATGAATGCTCGGAGGTTGGACGGAAGCCACGCTCGGAGATGCACGCCCTCGACGCCAAGGAACGAGTCATACCTGGATACATATGATTAACATTTCTTCCGATTTGAAACGTGACAGTGTCGATCTAACCTTTTGCGTCCCAAAAAGGCATCCATGACCAGATATGGCGGGAACTGGAGCCCAGAAGATGCTGGACATCGTTTTGAAAGCGGTGCCGAAAACAGTGCCCATCGTACCCATCGGTCGGCAGAGACATAGTTTTCACCGGCATTTGGGTTGGGAGAGATGGTGTGAAACGCATTGGGCATGCGTTCGAGAATCTCCTTGAGTCGGATCATTTCTCGAAGAAGGCCCTCGACGTTGTTCGTCATGACATACTCCTGGCAAGCGGCAATAGCATCCGGGCCGTGCTGAAAAGATGCTGAACGAATAGTCAGTAAAGAAAATGTGAGCACTTGTCTAGTTCATACCGGATGTATCGGCGCAGCCTTTAAGGAATGCCACCTCGGCCTTCTCTCCAAACATGGGCCATCGCAGATCAATGTTGTCAAAGCGAGCAACATACGGATAAGTTGAGGTTGCGTCCTTGATCTTGATGTTGTAGGATGACTGATCTGGGAATGTCAAATGTGGCAGCGTGCGTCCCATTCGACGGGAAACCTGGTAGAACGGCAGCGCAATGGCGAGAGGAATGCCTTGCAGCTCCTCGCCCAAGTCGTCGCCCATGGGGCAGTTCGGCCGCCATTTTGTCTTTTTGTTGGAAGACACACCCTCGGTTCCGTCGTATTTTCCTTCGAAGCGATAGATGGAGCAAAGCATGCCAAGGGCCACGAGAGCAGCCCAGAGTGCTTGGTCTGGAATGACTTCCTCTGTGCCTTCGACCATTGGAAGTGCAGCGATGGCCTCTCTCACCCGACCTCGGGCACTGCAACCCGGCATCCGTTCGCAAATATCGGACCAAATGCGTCCTGGTGATCTTGAGAGAGCACCTGCGGCTTCTTCGTAGTCCGGGGGACAGAAGCCGTGCTCCATGCTGAGGTATCCATCGCGCCATCCAGTTTGCGGGCCAACCTCTTCGGCTCTCCGCATAACCTGTCGAGCAGGAGCTCCCAGGGCGACGGCAAGTAGGTCGTGTTCATTTGCATTCATAGCATCCAGCTCTTTCTGACTTTTGACGGCGTCGATGGCATCTCGGGAGGGGTAATTGGAGTATAGAAGCTGGTTGATCGACTTTCTTTCCCTACAAAGCATCACGTTTAGTGGTGTTCTTTTTATCGTCCAATTCTCCAGGCTTACCTCATACGAAGCCATTCTTCAGCATCAACTCCACGTGGGATCTGTACTCGTCAACACTGTAAATGAATCTAGCTTCAAGTATCAAACTCACATCAAATGCGGCATGTATATCTCCAGGTTGAGCAACACCAGAAAACGAGCATCCTCGAGGACCTCGGCTGGTTGCTGTACCAGATCTGGTGCGGTTGGAGGCTCCTGCGCCAACTGGGCACATTCCGCCCATGGAGCCGGAAACGGGGCAAGAGGCAACAGACATTTTGAAACCTCAAAAAGGTAAATTATATACTAGTGAAAATGAATCGCTGATGGCCACCAGGGCAATAGAGTTAAGGACAGACGCCACCAGGGCAAGATAGCTGTGAGTGCTTGACGGAATATTTGTAAGACTGACCTAAGGCGCTGCAGGGAACTTTTGCAAGAAACAGAATTATTTAAGAGAATTTCGTATACGCGGACGATGACCCGACAATAGGGTCCCATTGGATGACCCCTGAGTCAATTGCCGCTGTCGTGACAGGGGCATTTGTAACCGAGTTTGAAGCTATGAAACCGTGCACCAAGGCTGGTTTTGACGCGGGAATATCCAGCCAATTGGAAGGGGGACATGATCCGCGAGATTTCCAAAACATGCCAAGACCACCCTTGACAGCTCGACGTTACCCAGCAGCGTGGTGTTGACGCGCGGTGTGGCTTGCCAAGCCCGGAGCGAGCTTCGTGAGACGAGCGATGAGACGGTCATCGCATCTTTGGCTTCTCTAATCGTCTGCATCTCCGATCCCTGTGATCGCTGTTATTAATGTTATGACACTGGACTAAGGAATTGCATGACCGGCCTGTCCGCTAGGCTGGAATTCCCCTGGAGATCATTGCTTATTGTGCTCAATTGCCAAACTTGACGCTGCGGCTTATGCCAAGAAATCACATGTACGATCTTCGCCATGACTGTGAAACATAAGGCTGAAGGATGCTGCAAGAGGGCGTCGAATAATGCCTAAAAAGCGGGATGTGCAGATGAGGGTTGCGAAAATTCATTAATATCCTCAAAATTAACCTTATTTATTCCACGGGCCTCGATCGCGGCATTTGGGAGGGTTGTCCCAAATACAGGATAGCAGGCGTCTTATGAAACATCACCTCCGATCTTCACGACAATCTCCACGACAATCTCTGGCTCCCTGGGCTTCCCCGGCGAGACTACCTGGCATGGCATAGCTAAAACTCGAACTCCCCTGTTCCAGATGTGAAAGAAGTCTAGCAGGGCCGTGTCTTAAGCCTCTTCCATCATAGTGCTGTCGGCATGTGGGAGTGCACAGGGTTGTGGGGGATGGAAATGGGCTAGGGTCTGCACATCGGGATTGTGGGGGAGTTTCAGCCATCCGCTTCTATTCGTCTTCTGTCACGGGATGGTGGATCTTATGCAATTTGAGACTTATATTTAACCATCTCAATGGACGCACAGTCAGTCTCATGACACCAGTTTTCGTTTTTGCCGTTTGACGTAGCGCTGGCTTAAATGACCCTGCAAGGCGTGGCCTGTTCCGCGGACCTGCTTGGTTGACCTCCTCGCTTCTGCCCCCTTTTCGATTCGCCTTCAACAAAGGGGTCACCGCCCATCGCCAGTCGTCTAGCTTTCCGAAATGAATATAGACACTATTGAGAAGAGACCGTCGAGGTTGTATTCAGCTTAGACACGGCCCACATCTCATTACTCTTGCAAGATGCTTACCTTCTCCTTCCCCTGCACCGCAATGGAACTATTTCGACTAGCCTGGCCATTAACCTTAAATCGGCCTTTAAACGGCGGAAGAATTCTGTGCTCAAGCCCTGCCGACTCCCTGATTTCCACGACAATTTTTCCGTTGGCGTTGCGTGTAGTACCCATGCCGTGGACGCGCGTCTAGAAGTCTAGAAGGCGTCGGGGCCCTACCCACTTAGTTTTGAACCCTGGCAACGGCAAAAATAGAACTTCACGTTATACTCTTACTATCGGACGAATTCCGAGCGCGTATTCTTAAAAACATAGTTAGGTAACTACCCCAGAAGTGACTATTCTCTGTGAAAAGATCAAGGCCTGGATACTGGCCATCTGGATGCTGTCCAGGGCGTGGTTTAGTATCCAAGGAACAGCCCCTGTCTCAGTGAATGAGTGGCTGGCACACCGTCTAGCTTAGTATTTAGGACATATTCCTAGTATCCACCTGTGTAGTTTATGTCGCGTCGCACCATTGGACCCCAAGTATCGTCTAGCAGCTCTTGCGCGAGCGCTACTTGGATCTCCATTGCTAGAACTTCGAGTAAGAAACTCAAGCAGTCTGGATTAACTACGTGGGGAGTATCCGTAAAGCGGGTGCCGTTCATGTCGCCGGTCAAGGCCCGTGGCGCCAAGAGCTTCTCCATACAATCCACGCGTCATTCTTCGTCCGAATCTTGCCAAGAAACGCTTGAGCAATGTCCATCAGATCTTACCCCGGCTCGCCCATGGTGGATGCATAGTACGTTGAGCTCCACAGGAGTCGATCGACGCCCTGGCGGGTTAAGAAAGCCTGCTGTCGATACGCGATGGCCGACGATACATAACCGAGATAATCTGCCATATCGGCAACATGTTCGAGCCCGAGGATGAGGGACACGGTGTTTGCGGCACCCGGCGCCCCCCTTTTCGCCGGAAATTAGAATACCGAAGACTCCGCTGGTGCTCCGTGAGCTGGGTTACGGGGTCAAGACTTCGGTCGATGGCATAGCTATTGATGACCATCGAGCTCCAGTGCTGTTGTAAAAGGGTACCATTACCCGACCTTCCTTTAAAAAGGTAAGAAGCTATTACATAACGGAATATTTGTGAATGAGGACTTACCGAAGCCAATATTCATATACCTTGAATGAGGTCAAATCCGTAATCGACATTGAGCAGGTTGACATTTAACGGTCCTTATTGAGAGACTCTCAGTATCTAGAGGGGAGAACAGTGTGTTGATAGGATCCTACCCGGTTGTTGTCTGTCTGAACAGGGCTTGTTCTGCAGGACCCCGGACAAACTCATTCTCTGCAGTGGACACCATTGTTGCTCTGGAAGAAATGAGATGATCTACGACCCAAGAGCAGCGATCCTGCTTCCCAGTGTTCAAGCATGTGTATTCTTCGTTAGTCATATCCTATTCTAATGTTTTGGCATTGGCATAAACCGTCTCTCTAGTGTTTAGGGTAAGTTTGAAGTTTCAGACCCAGGCTGCTTGGTTCAGCCACGGACGGAATGCAATGCTCTTGCTGGCGCCACCTAGGATACATAAGTTAGGATTACCTACGTCATGTCAGCTAATTTCGAAGTGCGCGATTTCTTGGTCGTCCAATGTGATTGTGTGTGATCATCACTGTGCGACAACGGTTTGATGGTGTGACATTCCTTGTCTGTCACGTTCTACGTAGAATATGGATTTCTGTGCATGGCATTATCCGTGATAGAAGGTACTGAAAATTAGGAACTTTTCTAACACACAACCAGAAAACTCGTTTGGTTTTAAAGTGACCAGGCTCGGCCTAAAACCGAGGTATTTGTTGGGACTAGGTTTCGGTCAATATTCGCGAAGGACACTTCAGGTTATGCGCTAGTGAGGACGATCAAAGGTAAAAAAAATTGACAAAAGGAATCTTAGCCTGACCGATGGCATTGGCCCGGTTGCTTGGATGGCTGAAACACAGGAGAAGGTGAAGTACCGGAGTTTCATCTATGGTAGAGACAAGGCCAGCCCTCTCGCTGGCCAAGCCGGATCTTTACACATGTCGTGTTGACTCGCATCTTTGTGAATCTCGAAAACAAAAAAAACCATCAAGTTCGCCATCATGAGTTATGTTGAAGGTTCTCAACTCGAAAAAATGGCGGCCGGACTGTTGGCAAAGGTGAAAGGGCCGTCCCCTTGAGGCTTTTCCAAGCCGCTCTAAGTCCGCATAAGTCAAAGCGCTGTTTCATCTCCATCAATGCGACGCAGTGACATGTAGGCTTCGCTATGCTTGACCTCAATTTGGGCGAAACAGGTGACAGAGGTGATTGTGAACTTAGGCTTGCCCGTGACAGCTCTCCTGTAGTCGACATGTTCAATAACAGATAGCCAGCACGCTCGGGACATGTTTCGCACTGAGTAGTAACCTCGCCCACTTGTATAGATATTATTGATGAGATTGAACGACCATAGGGTAGGTAAAAACCTCGAGATGTTCTGAGCGGCTTTATCCGGGATCTGCAATTCCAAGATACTTGCAAGCTGGCTCACTTTACACAAACTAAGTATCACCTAGTAGCTGTGTGCTAATAACAAAGGGAGTGTAGTTATCATCTTGAGCATCTCGTAGGGTTCTACGCAAAGGTTCTTTCAGAGTCCAGCTCTTAGAATATTCTCGATCGGAGCATAGACCAATAAGTAGTGATGTTTCTCGGGATTTTCAAGTAAATTGATTCACTATCGCCTGCCCGAAACTAACCTCGGACGTCATAGACGAGCTGAACATTATATCCAAGTTGTTCGTAGACCAACTAGACGTTCTTCGAATTCTGCGGCAGGTGACACCTCTACTGCGGCTCACGCTCCCAGACCTGGCTCTTGAAAAGATACGGAACATGATCTCACTTTCCGAGAAGGTCACCAAAGACGTCTGTTGGCCACAACCTTCCCCTTGTTGCATATCTAATGTCGTCTTGGCTGGCTCAGTAGCTAATATTCATGCATAGTTGCAAGTACTCATGGACCTGAAGCAGAAGCACAGTACGATGATGGATGCTCGAGCTACCGCGAGGCAGGGAAAAACGCTTATGGTCTTCACCGTTGTCACCATTGTTTTTGTATGATGTCGACCCCCCTATCCCTAAATAATGGACCACTTGCCACACCAGGGGAGACAGCTAACAACATTTGCAGCTACCACTATCATTCACGGCCGCGTTCTTCGCTCTCAACATCACGCAGTTCCGACGCGATAAGGGGGGAACTTTGGATTTGGCCTACGTCTCGCAAATCATGTGTACGCAAAACATCTATCGTCTCATTTCACTGCCGTCGCGCTCGACTGACACTGGCCTCGCAGTTCCCATCTCGGCCGCCATTACTGCCATTCTCATCTACTTTGCGTTCAAGGTCGAGGATCTCGAGATCGGGTTGCAGAAAATCGGGTTGAAGAAGGCCGATGGTGGTGGTTCCAAAGCTGTGTGCGATGACCCCAAGGAAAAATCTGGTGCCGCGAGATGGACCAAGCGGGAGTCTCGGCACTTGACGGAGCAGTTCGCGCCGAGGCGGAGGAAGAAGACCACGACTAGGGAAGACACAGTCGTGTCAAAGGGAAAAGAAGCGTCGGATGGGGACGTGGAGGCACAGCGGGACGCCGCGGATTCGAATTGATGCGGTCTGGTCCAACGTAACGTCCGGTCTTAGAACTTGGCCTGGGGGCAATCGGATCACCGTTATCTAATCGAGAAGATCAGGCTCTTATCTTATGTTGAAAGGACAGTGAGGGGCGCTTGTATGTCGTCGATTTGCTTTTTTAAATTCTGGATTGCGTTTCTATTCCGGGCGATCTGCTCTTTTAAATTTTGGATTGTGTTTCTATTCTGGAGGACCTACTCTTTGATAAGTCGAACATCCTGGGCGATACTCTGAGCGTCATAGACAGCTGAGCTGGCACGGCATTGAGACGTTCAAATTCGACAGTAAGGCCTCGGTGATAAACACCCACATGCGTGAAGCACGTAGTCAGGGCTGTGTTCCCCATTATAGGTAGTTAGAGAGTACTGGTATGTAGGACTGAACTGTTCGTCGAGGGAATATGGCTGGGGGCACAGTAGTGGCTGAAAACAACATGTGATAGCTGCTGAGGAGCGGGTCTGGAACCCGTAGACATAACGACGTACCTAGACAAGCCCACCTGTTGATACAAATAATATTTCAACTGCCAGGGTCGAGCTGCGATGATGGTGGCGAAGAGAAGTGAGGTGGCTTCTGACGGGTTGGCATCTGAGTCGGCTCATTGCAGCCCTAGCTTCCCTCTAAAATAATTGCAGAGAGATTTGGCTTTTAAAAATTACGGTCACTGTTGTCCTTTCATGGTATAGAAATGGACAGGAAATAAATCGTTTGTTAATAAATCAAACCATTTATCTCACCTCACACTAATTTATTCTACCGATTGAGTGGAAATTTCTAACAGTACAGACACCAACACCAACCCACCCTCCTTCAAACTCATCTTCCACTAATCCAGTCTCAATTTTAGATCAAGATCATCCTCCTCTCATTCCACTTTTCATTACACGGCCTGCCTACCTCATTCGTCGTTCCATGACAATTCAAGCCTTTCTCTGCTAACCTGGTATTCTCTCAACTTTCCCAGAGCCTCTGAGACTTTGCTTGTATCGACCATGATACCGGCGTTGCTCTCGGAGAGAAACCCTTCCTTGACTGCCTTTTGGATCCAAGCAGAAATAGCATCCCAGTAGCCGTTGATATTCAACAGAACGATTCCCACGCGGTGAATGCCAAGTTGATTCCAAGTCGTCATCTCCATAACCTCCTCCAATGTGCCGAATCCGCCGGGCAGAGCAATGAATCCAGACCCCGGGCCGCCTTCAAGCACCTTTGTAGCCATGAGGCGCTTGCGAGTGTGCATATCCGGGACGATGGTAATCATGCCAAATTCGAAAGAAGCTGATTCAGACCCGTTTTCGACAATGCGTTCCACCTTCTTCTCGCCTTTGGGACCATCGGCAGCTGTTTGCGTCTCCTTTCCTTCGTAGCCCTCCTCAACCCTGACGAGAGCTCGGGGAATCACGCCATGAACAGCGTCGGGTCCCGAGAGCGAAACCAGGGTTTTGGCAAGCTCGCCCATCAGGCCGACGGTGCCTCCACCATACACAAGGTGGACGTTGTTCTTGTGGAATTCCACTGCCAAAGCCCGTGCAGCTTCCATGTGAACTGCATCGTAACCTGCACAGGCACCACAGCTGTCGTCCAGTTAGTAAGGAGGAATCGCGTGGGTCGATGATAGATAATACTAACAATACGCAGACAACTGCAGGCTTTGTACTCCCTTTCGTATTGGATTCTGCCATGATGTCTGAAAATTGGTGATGTTACAGAAAATGAGGCAAACCTAATGACGCAGAGCGAACTCGACCCGGAATTTCTCGTTATATGTCATGTCTACTTACATAAGCCGCCTGGGTCCATGCTTCATGCCTGCACACTCTAGCGTGCACTCTAGCACAGCTTGTATTAAGGCCTGATCGGCCAGAGGATGATGATAATTCGAAGTTGCAAAATCAAGACCTTTCCTCTTTAAAATGCTACTTCCGGCGCTAAGTGACCAAAACGCCGGGGTCCTGATGAGAGGATTATGATAATTCGGATTAAATGTAGATGGAGTCCATAAATACATTCGTCATGCACAGTGAGGCCGTGCTGTCTTGATCCCTTGTGCATTACATAGCATACCGCCTTCTTGCCTCGAATTTTGCCTAATCCTATTCCAGATCATCATAATCCAGCTTGAAGTGGGATTATCTCGTTGCTCGGATTATGATAATTCGGGCTTATATTTCGGCTTGAAGAAGGAAGGTTGCCAAGGCGCAACAAGGCACGAAGACAGTACTGGTTTAACCCCAAAAGATACATCCGGACGCTTGTATAACTCCGAGCCCTAGTATTTTGGTCATTTAGCGCCGGAAGTAGCAGTTTAAATAGGAAAAGTCTTGATTTTGCCATTTCGAATTATCGTCGTATTCGTATTACGCATGGGTATAGACGAACCACAACGATAGAACGGTACAATACATCAATCCCATAAGAGGTTCGGGTAAGAGATCGACGGCATCGGACGGGGCCGGCCGAACCGTAAGCCGTGGATTTTTATTTACTTTCGACGTCGGTGGAACTCAGAGCAAAGGGCCAAGGTACACTTAAGCACTGAACATTCAAACTACCAGACTGAACTACATATTCCTTTCTAGAGATATTAAATCTTACACCAGTAGCCGCGTGAGGTGATTCATGTAGGATAACGTCAAACTCGTGCGATCTAGGAGCTGATTCAACACACAGAGTCGAGCGGCCGGCGAGTTCCGCTTACCGTCATGTACTAGTAAGCCCTAGCAAGTAGGCATCTGGGGCCTCCCTCCTGTGAGTCAGACCGATGTGACGCAAGTTTCGCAGTCGAGAATAGTAACAGCCTCGGGTTTCTATGAGCGATTGATTTTGCTGTGCATTGCATCGCTACCAACTGTGTGCTGTAAGCATATCGCAGTTCGTTTCTTCTAAATTTGTAGGCCAATTTCTTCTTATTCCGTGATCTACATTGTTGTCAAAGATCTAAAGTTCATATCTTTGACACTGTTTCAGCAGAATCTCCCAATTTGTACTCGGCTTAGTCCTAAATACAGCTACCGGTGACCAAGTATGGCATATAGTATAGAAGCCTAGGTAATTCGTATTCGGGTTGAATCGTAATGTAGTAATAATAGAGGGGACCTCATAAATAATTTCTTTACTTAGACTCATTAGTCGCCTGGCTGACAAAAAGCTGCCAAGGGCAGCTAAAACACGGTTGATGCCTGTTGGCCTCCCTGGCTAGCATTTATCCAGTGTTTTCTACCCCATTTATCTCGTAATTCTCTTTCATGTTAGTATTCAGATGCCGCTCTAGGGCATGCTGGTGCGGCTGCAGGGAGAGGGCGGTCTACAAGTTGGCAACGACATGGTTCGGCCGCCTCTAGTGACTCCACCCTTGGCGAAAAGTAATGGACATCTTCCAACTTCCTTCGTCTCAGGACGGAACAATCCAACATTGGAATGAAGACTGCGTTTAGGACTGCATAAACGATGAAAGTACGCCACCCAATGTTCGCAGTCGCCATAGCTAGCAGTGTTTATTCGGGGGCAGAAAAACAGAACCCGCCAAAAGAGATCGGTGTGATCTTGACCACCGCAAATATAGCCATCCAATTCTAGCGGGAAGAAATGGATTACATGCGGGTAGGGGTGCGAGTGGTATTATTTTCTGGAAGATAGAACCAAGGCACCGGCAGCCATCCAACGCTGCCAAACAGCGGGAAGATGAAGATGAAGGCCATTGTTCCATGTGCAGCATTTTCGGATCAGATGGATAGGAGAATCGTTACCATGATGAAGCAAAAGCACAGACTAGCTGAGCAAATCTTGAGAATCGACCGTCCTTAAAAGCGATTCATGAGTAAAACGGGAATAGCAGAGCCGACCAGGTATGTGCAGATCGATGTTTGCTGCAAACCAATTGCCCCTAACCACGCCTGTGCCGGTCTCAGATCTGACCGGGCCGTAATAACAAGTGGTGTGCGGCTCGCTGGATCGCGTCTTTAATGTTCGAGAATGATTGCGCAAATGTAGATGAAGATAACATTCCCGTCTGAACTTGCTCTGGAGAAATCTCCTCTGCGCATCTTTTCAACCCCAGAATTCACGACCAAGTCTAAGACGGAAGATGTCTCCTCTTCTACACTCCCAAACGTGGTGCAAGGGATTGACTACCTATCCGGGTATCTAACTGTCACTCTCGAAACAGTCCGGCTCAGTCAATATCTTGCCTACGAACTGATCATACCTGTGTTGGACCAGCTTCACAGCATGTTATGGATATTCAGTATCAAGTCTGAACACAGCGTCGATCCTATCCATCGACAGCGCATCAAAGGCCGGGAAATCGTGCCAACTCAGGAGGCCAAACTTCATCTTGTCGAGCCCATGACAAGATTTACATCAAGACCATGCCGATATGCCTGCTCAATCATACTGCATGGGAAGCGTTTCTACAACCCGAGAAACAAAGTCCAGTTGTCACAGTGCCCGGCTCAACTTTTGACCGACGAGTTGCCCTAGGATTCTTTCGCTAGTACACCTTCCTCATCCAATCCCCGCTCGATCTCACGTCTGCCAAAGAGGCTCACCCAGTCCTGGACGACTTTAAGATGGACTGGATTAGCTGGGCCAAGTTCATCGCTCAATTCCGTCGCATGAGGTCGATCAGATCTCGAAACGATATCATTTTAGATAGCTGCGTCTCGGTAGGCTCAACTGGGCCACACGACTCGTACAACCCCCCTCGGGAAGAGGTTGAGACCATCAGCGACAAAATTGGTCTTTTGGCGAGCTAATCAGCAGGTCTTAGTTGTAGTGTCCTCTTTATCTAAAATTCAAGTGTCGCCCATTGGCTTTTAATATTTTCTTGAAGTTCTTAGGGGTAATTCTTCTTGACAGAAGCTTCTGTCCACTCCAACTCATGCAAAAAGCCCTCTGGAAATGGACAGGATCGTACGGCTTTGCGATGATGCTGGTCAACGTTCTCCCCATGAGAGACATATGGAATGAGTCCAATATTAGGGTATTGATCGAAGAAAATTCCATTTGGTTGCAGTTGACTGTGCGTAGGGTCGGCTTAAATCGCATCCTTATGATTAGTTGGGATGATGCTATCTGGCACTAACACATCTTGGGGATGTAGAGTCTTAGGTTCGAACTCAAGACAGCGTGAGCGACCTTCAAGCTGAAATCTTCCATACTCGTGCTGAAAGCTCGTAGTTTCTGTATTTCAACTTGTAAATGAACCAGAGACGGCGCGGTTTGAATAGATTCCGGACCAGTTTGATGGAGAGTCCCGCATCTTGGTAGATGGCCGACAACTTAGCCGCTAGTGTGAGTCCCCGTATAGTCTGGCCCTCATATGGAGCCCTTACCGTCACACACATAAGTAAAGCGGGTATTTCTGGTCCGTTTCCGTATTGATGTGAAACATGGGCGTTGGTTGGATTCTCCGGGAAAGATGAGGCTTTGGTATTCTGCTCTTGGGCCTTCGCTCGCTGTTTCAGAATTCGAGACAATGCCTTCAAAGACAACTTTTACCTCGGCAGGTACGCACATAAATTTCCTTTCGTATTTGTTAGCCTCACCGAGGATTTTAGTCAATACGCCAATGCGGCCTGTCTCGCTGAAGCATTCTGGAATCGGTATTCCGCTAATAGCAGGAGAGATCTCAAATCATAAAGCAGACAGTATATTGCCCTTTCACATCTGCATAATGACGCCATTGTCTTGCCTGGGCATCACTGGTCCAATTGATCTATTACTCCAGGTGATAAACCATTTTACCCAGGATCTACCTTTTGAACAACGACATTCCGAAAATATGTGGAAACTTTGCTCCATCATCTTAGGGAAAAAGCCGGAGCAAAAACTGGTTAAATCTATTTCACCTCTTATAAATTTAATTCCTTCCTTAGACCTGAAGCGACTTCCTTTGGTTATGCACTGGGCAGTTGCTTTGTCCTATTGGGTTTGTGAATAACATTATGCTTGGTGGTAGTAGATGGTACACCTAACGGTTTTGCGAGCCGAATAAATCTTCGCCACTCCAGAATGAGCGGCGAAGGATTTCGGCAGTAGATTTCCTCTTGTGTGGCAATACGGCTACATCCAGAGTGAATTTGGATGAATGAGTGGTCGCTCCGAGTAGATTGTCATTACGATCTGCAAAAGAGAACAGCCTTGGAAGTGTCTCGCAGCGTCGCATTTTTCAAGAAGCGAACCGCTTTAGTATCCACTGTTATCTCCGACAAGGATGCAAATCCTCCTAGTTTAGACCGCTCCACCCTAAAGAGCCAATCAGTATATGTTATCTCCGAAACCTCTGCCTCTGCAGCCAAGTCAAGTCGGATACACGAGCCGAACCCTCGGTGCGCGAACCCGGTGGCACGTGAAATGAGATCATGTGGAACGATCAGGCGGGCGGGTATTTCTCATCGAAATGTTCTTGTCGGGTCCTAAAGGAGGTGCTCTGCCAATGCCGAGACACACGTCATGATGAGCATATGGGCAGAGCAGACGTGAGATAACGAACCGGACTACACCACCTCTAATATTCGCGTTGTACCTGTTCGTGTCTACAGCAACCACAACATGGTGGCGCCAATCGCTAGTGGCTCATTCCAAGCGGATGGAATGGTGGCTGTGCCCTACAGTATGAAGAACCGCCTCTCCGCCATCAGTTCAGGCTAATGCGACGATGTTACATTCCGAGCTGGGGCTAGATTTTGCTCTACAGAGTGCAATCATGTATGGCCAAATCAAACGAAAACAAATGGATGATATCTGTCAAATTTCATGATTTTCTTGTGGTGATTACTTGCACCTTTCCTACCACCAATTCTGAGGTCCCATCTCCTCGAGGAACTGGACGTTGTAGCAATCTTCCAGTTCATTAGCCAATGCTGTGATAAAATCCAAGCATCTTCAATTAATCCAGATTGAACGAGTAAATCCAACAAGATGCAACAGAGCGCACCAGACTCTCTCTGTGCTCCCCAACGCGGCATCGCCTCAGCTGATAGACGTGTAATTTCGGGGATAACAAGCTAATCTCGGAGAAAACGCGTCCGATCCGCCCCACATGGCCCGGAGAAAATATCTCAGCGCGCAGCCTTCTCTCCATTCCCTCTGAATAACTCCGGTCCATGCCCTGGACGAGGCAACCAGGGCCATGCCAGCACCCGGGAGAGTCATACCGGGCACTGGGACGCTCCGGCCCATCAGACCCGTGATCCGAAGACGATTCCGCAAGACCGTCAGCTGCCATCCGTGCCGCCGCTCGAAGCTGGGCTGCGATCGCCAGACGCCGTGCGGTGCTTGCTTGCGCCGCAGTTGCGAGGCCGACTGCCAGTATCCCGGCCCGGACGGACGCGTCCCGCCGTCACCGTCCTCGCGTTCATCGGAGGCTTCGCTCGGGGACCCGGCAAACAGTTCGAATGCCGCGTCGATGGCGTTGGCTGAGGTTGAGCGGGGCAGCCGGGAGTATCACTGGGATACAATCCTTCGGCGTCCAATTAATCACATCAGCCATCCGCTGTTTGATGCACAAGATCCTCTCTGCCAACCAGGCAATTTCTTCCCCTTCCACTTCGGCTCCAATCTCTCCAGGACTGAGCTGCTGGCGGCTTTGCCGACTCCCGAATCGTGCGAGTACCTTGTAACACAATATTTCGTCCGCATCTCTCATTTCTTCCATGTTTTACACGGCCCGACATTTCAGCGCCAGTTTTTAGACTTCTCCAAGGATCGCTTTAGCTGTGACCTCTCATGGCTCGCGCTCCTTTTCCTAATTTGTTCTGCTTCCGTCAACACCATGGAGGAGGGCGATTCCATCTTGACCAACATTTCAGAAACCCTACCCGGCGCTCGGGATGCCGCCGCCATCTCATACCGCTATCGCGTCATGGCCATGATCTGTCTCTGCCAGGATAACTTTCTCATACGCCATCGTCTGAGTACACTTGAGGCGTTGCTTATTCTGATATGGACCATCGGTCACAATGAAGGTGCTGAGCGTAGTTGGGTATTGCTAGGTAAGATTTATCATTCATTATTCGGAGATATGGGCTTACTCATGGTCAAGGTATGGCTCTCAACACTGGGATTGTGCTGAAATGCAATGCATCAGAACCATCCACGGAACTGAACTGTATCGATATCGAACGTCGACGTCGTTGCTGGGCCGGTATACTCATGCTTCATACGTACCAAGCCATTTTAAATAAAGATGTCGACATGTCTTTTCTTCTAAACATTCAGGCACCTATGCCTGCAGACGTCAACGACGACGATATTTTAGAGGATAAAATCCTCCCGCCATCAACACAACCAACGCAGGTTTCTGACATGAAGTTCAAAATACGGCTGTTTCAATTGTCTGGTCGTATCTGCAACGTCTTGTCCAATGACTCGCAATTTAATGAAGAATGCCTAGAGCGTCTAGATGCCGAGATCGCCAAGGAACAGAAGCAATGGGATTCAGCCCTTCTTATTGACGGATCACCAAGCCTTCTAGACACCTCAAGTTATCCTCACTGGTGTGTCCTGCAGCTCTACGCGCACCAGCTTTACCTTCTCCTCCATCGGCCTTTCGCGCTTCAGGCGAATCAAGCACGCTACCGGTCTTTTTCCAGAATGAAATGCATTACTTCAAGCGCAGCGCTGTTGGATATCCATCGACAATTAATTGAACTTCCTCGAATGCGCAACTATCGATGGTTTGCCCACGGCGTGTCTGGCTTTTTCGCTGTCCATGCAGTAATTACGCTGGCTTCGTGTTTATTGGAGCAGGACGACAATGAAGCCGATTCATCAACCTACCGATCCGCTTTTGATGCAGCTATCGTACGACTCAGCGTTGTACAAAATCGGAGTCCACCTTATATGAAGGCGTATCCAGTTCTTCGTCATTTGCAGTACGCTCCTCCACCCTCGTCGAGGACAATTAAGTAACATTTGACAATAGGACCATGCTTTCTGCAGATCAATTCCAATGGGCCCCGTCGGTAGGCCAGGAATTTAGGAGCAGCTTTGACAACTGGATCGATACAGTTCAGTGGCTCAACCCCGAATCCGTAAATTGGGTGGGTAGCTACAATCACTCCTTGAGTCTCCAACTAACGATTGTAGGATTTCTGGGATGATCTTTTAAAACCCAGCTCAAGTTAGCGCTAGTGTGACTGATTTAAGCCATTGAAAAATATAAGGGAGTTCGTCTATCCAACATCAGGATAAGAGGTTAGTACTCCTTGCTTCTCAATGTAATATGAAGGGAATACCCATCCAGGGCCACACAGTACACAACATATTCAGCCGCAGAAGAACACCAGAATCCGAGACCCTTTCGTCAAAATTTATGTCAAGCTGTTTGAGTTAATGCAACCCAGATTTGGGTGGAGACGACCGCATCCATAGTGTTTACTCCTGAGACGATGGGAACTACCTCTTGGCATGAGCCAACGATACGGACGAGCGTTCATGCGCTAGGCTCATGCAATGGGATTAATAGACCCGCCTTAGCTTTAGCGTCCGGGTACGATTCGGAGGATCTGCGTCTATGGTAGGCCGGAAGAGTTGGTTCGGCGGCGCTTGTCATGCAGCAGCCATCTGGGAACTAACTCCGTGCCTGGGAATTGTAGCACCTGTGGGTTAGCGGGTTCAAGAAATCTTCGACGGGGCACGGGTTAGAGACAAAGGGAACCCTAGAGCTCAGATTCCCACATAGCCATGGGCCGATTGTTTAAGGCTGCAGCAAATGCGGCGGCCAAAGCAGCGCTTGTTGCTTGAACGTGGCAAAATCCTCATTCAGAGATTGCCTAATATACCTTGAACAAATTTGTGAAAACCACTACACGATACTTCACGGCTAGGAGTGCTGCATTTATGTCATGTCTGATATTTTTCGTCATCTTCCTCGTTGATTTAGCCACCCATTCTGCCGCCACACGTTCTCCAGTATATTACATCAATTTGTATTCCAGGTATCTTTCTGCTTTTCTACAACTTGGAGGCAATGTTAACGTGCACCGCCTTGATATTTGAGTAGGCAGCCAAGCCAGCCTCGCCAAGTTCCCGTCCTATTCCGCTCTGCTTGACACCGCCAAAGGGAATGCGCCAGTCGCTATCGTTGCTAGAGTTGATCCAAACCATTCCAGCCTCGATTCGCTTGGCCACACGGTGGGCTCGGGTGAGGTTCGTGGTGAAGATGGCGCTTCCCAGTCCGTATTGGGTATCGTTGGCCAAGGCGATGGCCTCGTCTTGGGTGCTGAACTTGGTAATCACAACAAAGGGGCCAAAGACCTCCTCCTGGAACACTCGCATTTGAGGAGTGACTCCAGTAAATACTGTGGGCTCAATGAAGTAGCCCTTTCCATCGCCACCCTTCTTGAACGGCTGTCCGCCGACCTCGAGCTTGGCACCCTCGCTCTTGCCGACCTCCACAAATGACATGATGCGGTCGTATTGTGCCTTTGTGATCTGAGGACCCTGGAAAGTCTTCTCGTCGAAGGGGTCGCCGAGCTTGGAGATCTCCTTGACTTGCGATCGGAAAGCCGCGAGGAACTTGTCGTAGACGGTGTCTTGGACCAAGATACGGGAAGTGGCTGTGCAGATTTGGCCTTGGTTCGACATGATGCCGGCGTGGGCCCAGTACACGGCGAGGTCGAGGTCGGCATCCTCGAAGACAATCAGAGGACTTTTACCACCCGTCTCAAGCGTAATGTTCTTCAGGTTGCTGCTGGCCATCTTCATAATGTGCTTCGCGGTGGGGGTAGATCCGGTAAAGGCGATCTTGTCGACATCGGTGTGGGATGCAATAGCGGCTCCAGCGACGGCGCCGAGTCCGTTGAGGACATTTACAACGCCGGGAGGGAATCCGGCCTTGGCGACGAGGTTGGCGAGGAAAAGGATAGAGAGGGGCGTTTGCTCGGCCGGCTTCAGGATGACGGCGTTGCCGCAAGCCAGCGCGGGACCCAGCTTCCAGGCGGCCATGGCCAAGGGATAGTTCCAGCTATCAAGGAACTGTTAATCTCTGCAAGGAAACAGGTTGCGAGGCGGGACAACTTACGGAATGATCTGGCCGCAGACACCTACGGGCTCCCGGACTGTGTACGCAAACTTGTCTGAAGAGGTCTCGATGACCTGGCCAAACACCTTGTCGGCAAAGCCGGCATAGTAGCGGAGAGTCTCGGCAACCTCGACCAGATCCTCGTTTAGAGCGACCTGGTACGGCTTGCCGTTGTCCCAAGTCTCAATAGTGGCAAGAGTCTCGCGGTTCTCGTCAACCAAATCAGCGAGGCGGCTCAACAGCTTTCCACGGTCGGTGGCAGGCAGATCGCGCCACTCAGGATTGCGCAGGGCATTGCGCGCCGCGACGACGGCTCTGTCGACATCCTCGCTGGTGGCAGCATAAACTGAGACGATTTCTTTCTCGTTTCTAGCCGGGTCAGCTCAGTTGCAAGCACGAGGGTGAGGGAATCAACATACGTGGGGTTGATGCTGGTGATCTTGCCGCCGTCAGACGACTTCACCCACCTGTTGTTGATGAACAGGCCGGTGGGCTGGGCGTACTTGCGGCCGTTGGGGGCCGTCAGCTGGATGTCTAAGCTCATTTTCAAACGATTTCAAGGATACGATGGGTATGATGGGCCTGATGGATCTGGATCTGAACGGTAGCGGCATCTAATATGTTGGGTCGCTCGGGTGTGATTGTCACGATGAACACGACACCAACCGAAAACGGGCAATATGCAGCAACTGCGGGGAATGCATAAGGTTTCAGCCTCTCAGACGCTACACAGGCTGAAAGATACGCCAACTCGCAGCTCGCCAAGTAGCTCGGCATGGCCCAGCCGGACCGGGGCGAAGTGTTAGTAATGGAATAGAGACCGGTCCGGCGGAGATAAGCCACACGGGAATCTAGTGCATCGTGCATGCTTGTCTGCATCTGGCAGTTCATGTGCATTCATCTCAGATGAATCCATCGGAATGCTAGATTTGTCGTCACTCGGCATGGCTGGGATGTTGGACCAGGTTGAATCCCTGACGTGCACCGGTCTCGGAGCCGTTGTGATTGAGCGTTTACGATCGGTAATAGGTATTAGATGTTTTGTTCAAGGTTCGACTAAGCTAGCACATTTCAGGGCGTTGGATGCGCAAGGTATCATCGACTCTGCGATCATCTCCACTTGGATCTGGGCCGCCACGCTACGTATGCACAATAGGGTACACCCATCGCATGGGAAATATATGCCCCAGATCATTTATGCCGATTCATCCTTACGATTTGCATGGATTAGGATTTACAGGGAGTGGCAAAGTGAACGTCTCGTCAGTCAACTGTCATGGTAAAATATCTCACAGTCAGAACCGGCTGTTGAAAATTGCGATTAAGGTAAAAAAGGAAGGTCGGAATTTGATTATTTCCAAGTGATCCCAAAGGGAAGTTGACTAGTATACAAGAAAAGCCTCAAAAATGGCTAGAGATCCTCTAGGACGCTAGTGATCCTTGCTCTCCGTCTCCTTCTCAGTAGGAGCAGGCACGTCGCTGTTCTCGGCGTAGATGACACGGCCTTCAGACTCCTCGGACTGGAGGTAGGTGATACGGCCCTTGATGACCCAGAAGCTGAGGGTAACAACCATCATGACGCCAAAGACGGCGATGGCGTAGTTCATGTCGGTGCCAGTAGGGTTAGGCGAGCCGGGGAAGAAGAAAAATACGGTGGTGATGGCGCAGTAGACAACCGAGACCCAGTTGCAGACGGGACCAAGGCGGCCAAGAGAAAACTCGCCAGGGGGCAGCTTGTCGCGGCCTGTGAGGAGGAGCACCAGGATAGGCATGCCGTAGGACATGGTGAGGGCGATGGTGCTCACGCTGAGAATAGCCTCGAGGACAGTGGAGGCAAAGGTGTAGAGAACGCCAACCAGAGCAATGATGGCGCCCTGGAGCCACAAAGCGCGGATGGGAACCTTCCATGTCTCGTCGACCTTGGAAAAGTAGTTGCTCCACGGAATACCGCCATCACGGGCGAAACCCCAAGTCAGACGGGAGGATGTAGTGACGATGCTGATACCCTGACCCACGCCGTTCATGATGAACAGAGAGAGGAGAACGGTTCCACCCTTGAGGCCAACGGTTTCTTGCAGGAGTTCCATGAACGGGAGACCGGTTGGGGGGTCCAGAATGACGTCGAGATCCTGGATGCAAAAGAGGCAGACGACCATGAAAATGAAGCCAGAAATGGCACCCATGCCGACCGAGGAGTAGATGACTCGTGGGATATTCTTTCGGGGGGCCGGAATCTCTTCGACAAGGTGGATGGCCGAGTCAAAGGCAGTCAGACCATAGGCAGCCTGGAGGAGGCCCATGAACCAAGTAACACCATTGGGCCAGGTGGTCTGGTTGATCCAGGTTCCAAAGACAAACGAGGCGGGCTGGAAAGAGAGACCCGACTTGGTGCCGACGGAAATGAGCAACGCCAGGCTGATGATGAAGAAGAGGCCGGCGAAGCAGATGCCCACAAAGTTGTTGAACATGGGGAGGATCAGGTCTCGGCGACAGGCAACCATGTTGAAGCCCGTCATGAAGAAGGTAGTGCCGATATAGACGAGGAACAAGACCCAACCCTTGCTGGCGCCGGTCCACTCCACGTCGAAGAGGACCTTCATGCCGAGCATGAACTCGGTCATGAAGGCGAGTTGCGAGGCAGCCAGCGTCCACCAGCCAAAGGTGTTGATCCAGGCGCACAGGTACGAGCAGAAGCGGCCGGCAGGCGTAGGCCACAGGCGCGAGATCCAATACGCCTGGCCCAGCGCGGTGGGCATGCTGCTGACGAGCTCGCCCAGCGACACGGCGACGCACATGTTGCAGATGGTGACGAGGACGAGGCCCCAGAGGATGGCGATGGGCCCGCCGCTGGTCAGGCCGCTGCTGAGGCCCTGGGCAAAGGTCGACCAGGTGCCCAGCACGGAGAAGGCCAGGGCCAGCATGCTCCAGATGCTGAACTTGCGGGTGAGGGCCTGCGAGTGGCCAAACTCGGCGAGGTCCCGCGCATCTTGCAGGGCCTGGTCGGTCGGCTCAGGGTGCTTGAGCGAGGCGGTTGTCTCGACGTCCATAACAGCGGGTGGTATATGTTCGGGGCGATGGGGGAGGTTTCTCAGGGAGGTGGCAGCAAGCGGGACTGCTTTCGCAAGTAGGTGAGGCGGGAAGGCGACGACGGGGCTGTCATTCGCAAAGGGACAAGAAGAGAGGGCGAGAACGCGGAGGTCATTCGCAAATTGAATGAGAAGGACGTTCTCTGCAAAGGTGAAGAAAAGAGCTTGCGCGCTGGGAGGGGCGAGGGGAATTGGGCGGGCTTGCGACGAGGCGTTGCGGGTTTAAGTATGCTATAGACAATCCCCAAGCTCAGGCTCAGCTTCAGGGTGCGTACGGGCCAAGGCTCCCCGTCAGGAGACTACACATGCGGTGTTTACTCTGAGTGGCATCGTGTGACGGAGACGGAGCACGGAGTACGGAGTGGACGGGCTACGGGCTGCCTTCGCGGAGATGGGAGCTGGCACACGAGAGGGATGGGTGGACACATTGAATTCATTAGACAAATGCTTATCCGTACAACTTGGGCCGTTATCTCTGCTGCCCTTAGCCACCCCTAGCCAGCCCTAGTACCATGTGCGTAGCGAGTACATAGTTAGTGTGGCCATGGCAGGCCGAGTTGTGGGAGGCCACACCACCAGCGTCGTGGGCGGCGAGGCCGAATGATGGAGAAGATGGCATTTTCCCGCTACCATCGCAAAGCTGCGCTCGATGAAGCCATTGAGTAGCACTTTGCGATGCCGCCGCCGCACCGCTGCAGGGGACGCAGCCCATCCCCATGGGGTATTGTGTCACACGCAAGCCCGGCGGCGATGGCATTACGTGATAGCTCAGAAAGAAGCAAAAGTCTTGGGTACGCACGGCGGCCTTCCCCACGGGGTACCAAACGCCAGGAGGCCAGCCAAGGCCGGGCCGGAATTGAGGCGGCGAGAAGTTGCGACAGAGGCGTATGGCACATGGCAAATGGGAACAGCAGCCGGGCGCAACAGCGAGCAGTCAGAACACCGGCCCATCGGTTATCTCGGACGGCGAAGCCCCTTATCGACAAGCTCGGTTCGCGAGGCAATGTGGAGAAGGAAAATGCAATCGATTGCCCCGATTCGGCGTGGTGGCATCGCCGCCGGATGCCCGGGGGACGCGTGAGGATTAGCTGCCCCATGTGGTTAAGTCGCGGTGACAATGATGGGGAGTGACAAAGGACGGAGAGTAACACTCACCAGATGGAAATGCAATCGAATGGCCAGAGACGGCGTGACGTAGGTGGGCCTCTTGGTCTGCATTGTGAAGCCTGTTACTCGCAGACTCGTTCTCTCAACAGCATTACACTACTGCGCAACGAGTTACAGCACTCAATCGCGCATGGAACGACGCCATCCCACTCGTCGTCACGACCTTGGCGCGCTGTATCTTTGGCGCCTGACTTGACACGGCAGTTGGCACGCATTTCCCTTCTCCCTGCGGCCGCGAGAAGACTCCACCGGGCACTTGTTTGCTTTTGCCTCTCCACGCGCCCTTGACGCCCGCGATGGCAGAGTTGCACGCTTATCCTGTTATCCTCTTTCTCCGCTTCTCCTCGTACGCAGCGTCCGGACCATTGTGGAGCTCGCAGCGTGCGGTGTTCCGGTCTGACGCCGGCAGTCACCGACGACGATGCCGCCTGCCGACTCGTCTATAAGAAGCCGGCGTCCTAAGTGCGAAGCGTAAAGTCCTGTAGAGTTTCAAGATCATCATCATCACATAGTTTCACTCACAGTTTGTGTCCTCACACTCACAGCCCCCAACTCCTGCTTCACATCGACAATCGTCGTCGTCCTTTGACACAACCGTATGGCACAGTCCCTCAGCCCCGACAAAAATGATTCAAGACACCTCATCGATTGCCGGCTACACCGTTTATCGGGAAGAGCCCAGCGACGCCGCTCCCGATCTGTCCAAGAACCACTCAGTTCATCCGCTCGGTATGCCATCTCAACGCTGTAGACTCCTTCACTCATGCTCACAACAACCCCTCAGATCCGCTATCGATTGATGAGATCCGCTTCGCTACCAAGCTCATCCGTGATTATGCCAACCCCAAGACCCTCAAGTTCAACTGCCTCACTCTCCGCGAGCCCAAGAAGGCCGAGTATGGCGCCTTCCGCGCTCGCCGCGCCCCGCGCCCCGACCGCCGTGCCTTTGCCATCGTCATCGAGCGAGGCACCTCGCAGGTCACTGAGGTCATCGCCAACTTGACCTCGGCGCAGGTCGAGGAGTGGAAGCCCGTCTCCAACGTCGGCCCCACGCTGACCCTCGAGGATCTCGACGTCTGCGAGCGCGTCTGCCGCGTCAACCCGCAGGTCATTGAGGCCTGCCGCGGCCTCGGCATCACCGACATGTCCAAGGTGTTCCTCGACGCCTGGGCCATTGGTGTTGACAACCGCTGGGGCTTCGAGCGTCGCCTCCAGCAGGGCATCGCCTACTACCGCAACTCGGCCTTCGACAACCAGTACGCGCACCCGCTCGACTTCTCCGTCGTCGTCGACACCGAGACCGAAGAGGTCCTGGCCGTCGACATCCGCCTCGTCAACGGCGAGCGCACCAAGGTGCCCCTGGAGGAGCACAACTACATGCCCGAGTTCATTGGTGAAAACTATGTCGACGGCCTGCTCAAGCCCATCAACATCACCCAGCCCGAGGGCGTGTCCTTCCGCATGCGCGGCAACGAGATCGCCTGGGCCGGCTACAAGATGCACATCGGCTTCAACTACCGCGAGGGCATCGTGCTGTCCGACGTCCGCATCGAGGACCACCACGAGCAGCGCGAGCGCACCCTCTTCAACCGCATCAGCGTTGTCGAGATGGTCGTGCCCTACGGCAACCCCGACCCGCCTCACCACAAGAAGCACGCCTTCGACGTTGGTGAGTACGGCACTGGTCTGATGACCAACTCCCTCAAGCTGGGATGCGACTGCAAGGGCGCCATCCACTACCTCGACGCCGTCATGGCCACCGGAAACGGTGACCCGGCCGTCATCAAGAATGCCATCTGCATCCACGAGGAGGACAACGGCCTTCTCTACAAGCACACCGACTACCGTGACGGCACCGTCATCTCGGCCCGCGACCGCAAGCTCATCATCTCCCAAATCATCACCGCCGCCAACTACGAGTACGGTTTCTACCACACCTTTACTCTCGACGGCACCTACAAGCTTGAGATCAAGCTGACCGGCATGCTCAACACCTACTGCATGCACCCCACCGAGACGGCCGCTCCCTACGGAACCGAGGTCGCCCACCGCATCAACGCCCACAACCACCAGCACATCTTCTCCCTCCGCGTGGACCCCGAGGTCGACGGCCCCGACAACTCCATCCTCCAGAGCGACGCCCTGCCCTCAGAGGAGCCCGTGGGATCGCCCGAGAACCCCTACGGCAACGGCTTCTACTGCAAGAAGACGCCCCTGCGCACCTCCAAGGAGGCCGCCGCCAGCTACTGCCACGAGACCAGCCGCTCCTGGGACATCATCAACCCCAACAGCATGAACCACGCCGCCAAGAAGCCCGTCGCCTACAAGATCCTCAACAGCAGCTGCCCCGCCGTCCTCGCCAAGCCCGGCAGCGTCGTCAACGAACGCGCCGCCTTTGCGCGCAAGAGCCTGTGGGTGACGCCCTACAAGGACTACGAGATCTTCCCCGCCGGTGACTACGTGTGCCAGTCGACGGGCGAGCTGAACCACCCGCACAACTCCAACATCATCGACTGGGTCGAGCGCGACGAGCCCATCGTCAACACCGACATCGTCTGCTACATCCAGTTCGGCCTCACCCACTTCCCGCGAACCGAGGACTTCCCCATCATGCCCGCCGAGCCCGTCAGCGTCATGCTGCGCGCCTCCAACTTCTTCCAGAAGAACCCCGGCCTGTGGGTGCCCCCCTCGGCCATCTGCGTCGACAGCGTCTCGGCGAATGCCTTCAGCTCCAAGGACGAGCCCGCCGCTGCTCCCTCGTGCTGCGCGGCCCCCAACCCGCCTGCCCGCCTGTGAATTTGAGAGAGTTCGCAGGGCCCTCGCACTCTTTTCCAGAGGCGAGAAGCGTCTAGGCTTTAAAGCTTCACAAAGCGCTGTGTGGAACCATCGTGTCTAGATTTATGGAGTAACGAGTTGTTGAAGGCGACCAAAATGTATTCCACTCTGTCGTTTGTTTGTTCGGAAAGCATAGCCATTGATATAGTAACTTACCTGTGTTTAACTCAATTCCTCCTTGTCTCTGTATTTTCCTTCGTGCTGTAACATGTGACTTCAAAGTGTAGTTCTAATGCCTGACTCCGCCCGCCGATACGAGTTGTCTTGCTTCCAATCTGATACATACGACCACAGGCGCTAGAAAATACGGGATCCCGTCAAGTATTGTCTGCAGACCATGTGCCTCCATTTTCTGACTCTTGTGCATGTGTATGTTGTACCTATAAAAACAAACCCGCCTGTAGGCCAGGCTACTTTAATATATAGGTCTTTTACGGTGCCGATATAAAAGACTAGCTGATTGAGGCAGCAGGTATGTTGCGGCCTCAATCACATGCGTACGAGCGGTAGGCTTGAAAGCCCATATCACCCCAATGCCAGGTAATGGGATTCAGGGGAGTTAGGAGGAAAAGAGAAAATGCGAGCAGTGGTGTTTCCTCAGCGTTAATCCGACTAGGTGACCTACCCTATAGGTACCTAAGGATTCTGGAAATTGCCTTACCCTATACTTTGAGCGAGCTCAATAAAACAATAACAATCTACCATCTTCTTATTTAGTTAGCATGCTTTTTGAGGGGTTGGGACTCTGTTCAGCATTAATCTAACCAGTCTTACGCGATCCTTCAAGATATTAATACAATCTGTGATCTTCGTGAAGGGAGCCACTTTATTGATGGGGACACAGCATTAATTGATTCGACATTTTTGTGTAATTCCGTCCAGGTTGTTCCTATCACGACTCGCCAAACAGAGATGCCGTCGTTACGAATGAAAAGTGGTCAGTTTGCGACTATAACAGTCAGAATAGATCCGAAGAGAATAGTATTGTTTTCGCTCTCTTTCGAGACTATAGCGAAGTCCACGCAGACCGTGTGTGACGCGACAAGCTCACGGTGGTATCAAACCCATAAGCGTATCAAGCCTAGGGCCGAACTAGCAATGAGGCTTGAGAAGAGGCGTCGATGCGGGGTTCATGAGCGAATCTTTGCAGATCACATGTAGCGTATGTAATCAAGTCTGCCTAATGCTGTAATATTTAGATCAGGCGCCCATCAAAGCCAGCCTCGTCCTAATAATCATTTAATCCTTTCAAAGAATCAACCAGGGACAAAATCCGGATAAGGTCCTGGCCCCACAAGCATAGTCCTCCCTATCACAGCAAAGCCATGTCTGGCTTCGAGATTTTCGGCACCATCGCCGGGGTACTTGGGGGCTTCAAAGGCGTAGTGGATGGCTACAATCTACTCGTCGACATGTTCGCCTCCGACACGGAGATAGACTCCGTGGCGACTGCTTATAACGTCGAAAGCATCCGATTCAAAATCTGGGGCGAGGGTGTCAAGCTCGAGGATGCAAGTGCATGTCTTTTGAAGGATAAGGATCCATATCTCTTGAGCGCCGTCGCGAAAATCATGGCTGAGATCCTGAACATTCAGGAGAAAGTCCTCAAGCACTTCAATGACAAATATCAGCTACCCCCGCTCCCAGATACCCCGAAGAATCCGGTGTTTGGTCTTCAGAGTGCTTGGATCGCCCAATTGCGGGCGGAGCGCACGAAAATGAAAGTCAGACATCGTTGGAGCTGGGTGACGAGAGAGAAGACGGAGTTGAAGGACTTGGTGGATCGCCTCCACACCCAAAACAATATTCTACAAAGTCTCGCGCCCTCCGTTTCAGAGGAGAGTCGTATTGTCAAGGCAATTATGACTGAGCTGGACGAACGTCTCTCCCTAGCATCCGTGCATGGTCTGGACGGAACAGCACAGGAGCTCATCGTGCTGGGCAGGCAAATCAAGGAAATCCAGGAACAGGACATGAGCACGGTGAAGCAGCAGGTAAAACAGATCGATAAATCCGAACTCGACGTCTTATGTCCTCCTGACGCGGTGAGCGGCCGCTACACTGGCTCTTACGAGGTTGGTGGGAGGCCCCTAGAGCGGGTGTTGGTGGAGTGGAAAAGAATTGATGCCGGCAATGCCTTTGCGAAGGATATTGTGGCACGGATCCAGGTCCTTGGTGCTCTCCTGTCTACCAAAAATGCCCATGAGTTTCATCGTCTCACATTCCTCGGGCTGTTCGACGACAAAGACTTCGAGCATCGCAAACAAGGCCTCCGCCGAATCGGGCTCGTCTACAGCATCCCAACGCGGCCCAGCAACCCAAATCCGCCTCCAAATCTACTGGAATTGATCAAGCAAGATGCAAAGAACCACACTCGGCCGGCTCTAGGCGACAGATTCCACCTAGCGCGCAAACTGGCATCAGCTATGTCACTATTCCACGTAGCCAACTGGTTGCACAAGTCATTCCGCAGCGACAACATCCTGTTTGGCTACGACGAGGACATTACGAAGCCCTACATCTCCGGCTTTCAGTATGGCCGCCCGGCGGCAGATGCTTCTATAGAGACACGACCAGTTGGCGATCCGAGCCTTGATCTGTACTACCATCCCGACGTGATGAATGGATGGACCACGATCAAGGAGATATACAGTTTGGGCATTGTGCTTCTTGAAGTAGCCTACTGGAGGCCCATGTTCGAAAAGAGCTTCCAGAACATGACCATGCAGCAAGTGTCAAATGAAATCGTCACATCTCTAAACGGAAAGTTTGGACGCGACTTGGCGGGTATGGTTGGCACGGCCTACGTTGATGTAGTCAAGTGCTGCCTAACTGGGTCTCTGGGAGTACAAAGGGGTGACTCGCGCGAGGAAGCGAGAATTCTCAGTAAACAATTTTCTCTTTCGGTTATTCAACCATTGACTTCCTGTAAGGCTTAGCAAGATATAATTGGCAAGTTGATGATATTACTATGCACCGTGGAATTTTCATCTACCACCGAATAAAATGCAACCAACGACCTGTTCCTAACCATGGGTTGTACTTACATGGTATCCCTCCAAGCTTTTTTCATCTTCTCCACCTCACATTCCAAATCATCCATATAACCCCGAGGCGGACGGGGCTTGCTAAAATATTCCATCTGTACCTCTCCATGTTTCACATAAATACCAAGTTGCAACTCTATGAGAGGCCTGATCGCAGAGAGGCCATTCTCTTGGAGGTATTCCTTACCGTTGGGACTTTGTGGCGAGACGCCCTCCCCCTCCCAGGGCATTCTTGCCGGCCATTTGTCGTCATTCTTTCGTTGACTTGATGATTCGCCTTCAAGAAAGTATTTGTCAGCTAAGAGCCCAAACCTTTATCGACAGTTCTGGTTTCTTACCACTATCTTGTCGGTGAAAGTTTAGGATGCCACGTAACTTCGGATTGACGGCGACCTGAAACCTGCCACATGTGACCTGATCCGCTCCATGGCCAGGTGTCTGAGAACCCGCTTTGATAAGCAGGGCAACAATCCTCTTCAAATTTCTCCTAAAGAGCCGAACTTCTCTTTGACCACCTTCCGAAATCCAGGCTGGAATATAATTCTCCCGGTGAATAGCAAGGCCGACGGCTGTGTGCCCTCCAAGTGGGTGCCCTTTATCAGTTGACTTCGTTTCTACGTCAAGATACGCCCCTTTATCTACCAACAACTCCACAGCTGAAAAAAGCCCAAATAGGGCGGCCATATGCAGCGGGGACAAGGGTGTATTCTCCACTAAGCCATCTGTCGCGTTGATCTTGTCGGGAAACTTTTCAAGTAGGAGTTCAAGCACTGATGTCCTTCGGGAGTCGGCAGCCCGGTCACTTGGTAAATGGTGACTTCCGAGTAGGAGTGAGAAAGCAGAATGATTGGCATCAACATTTGTGTAGTACCCGGGGTTGTATTTCTCCATAAAGTTTCGTATTCTGTCCACCCTTAAGCCGCCGTTGTGGAGTAGCCTGCCAAACACATTGAGTCCTGTATGTAGGCCTAGGATTTTCTCCTTGTCGTCAGCATGGTTGTATATGAGGTCTGAATTTGCCTCTGCTGCTTCTGTGTCTCGACCATATATGAGTGACATGGCGAAGGGACCCAGGTCGTTATCAGCCATTATATATGGGCAGGCACCGTGCTGGAGCAACTCCTGCGTGTATGAGGGGCAGACATGTAAACTCGCCTGATGCAGAGGTGTGCGGCCTGTGTTATCCGGTGCGTTGATCACGCTCGGACATGTCTTGAGTAACAGAAAGAAGATACCTCGAGCTCCAAACGCAATCGCTAGCTGAAGAGCTGTGCAACCAAGAAACAAGTTCGTGTTGCTCATGACAGCGTTTACACTATCAGGCTTGACATGATCGATGAGAATTTGAAAAGCTTCAGTGTCTTGCCCTTCTATTGAAGTGTATAAGGCATTATGGTGAGGCTTTCTGGACTCAAGATATGATGTTGGATCCGCCCCAAGAGCAAGAAGAAACTTGACCGTCGCTCTCTTGGCTTCACGGAAAGCCTTCTTGTGAAAACGACGGCTCACAAGCTGGATCGTAACACTTCGATGTAGACTCATTACAAGTGCGTACGAGTATTCGCGGGGGCCAAGTGTACGAAATTCGAGTACTGGTAGAAAGTTGTTCCGAATGTCTTCTAAACCTGGCCCCCCAAGCCTAGAACAAACATGACAAAAAGTTTGCGTCTCCATGAGACAATGGGATTTGTCAACGATGATTGACTCAGATTTGACTGCTAACACAAGTATGTCGTGGTGATGAAATGCTGACAAGATGAGAATCAGCGCATAGTAGTCCGCTGCGTTAAGTTGCTGACCAGGGCTCGCATGCGAGTTCAGAAGCGCCGCGAAAAGAAGAGGGCGGCATTTGAGGGCAGCCCAGAACAGTGGAAGTCCTAATGCGATCGTGGAAATTTCAATCCCGTCATCGACACACGGCCGTTCCTGCGCGGCACAGCCGAGTCTCGCTCCGCGGCTTATCATCAGAGGCGCAATCTCTGCAGCTTCCTCGTCGTCCATCGATGAGAGAAGATGCAAAATTGTGCATCCATCAGTGTTGATGTGGTTGGTTTCAGCACCGTGGTTGTAAAGGTACTTCGTAATCTCCAGCTGTTGACCACGTACAGCGTAGAAGATTGGTGTTTCATTTTGAACCGTTGTGGCATTGACATCGGCATTTGCCTCTAGTAGCAGGTAAGCCACTGACTTCTTGTCCCCAGCAGCGGCACATACGTGCAGGGCGGTTTTCTGAGCATCCCCGTAAACTCTGAGAGGGTCCATTGCTGTGCCGACAATGAGGTCGTCATTGTGAGTCAGTCCAATTAAAGCTGACACATACTCTCGGTTGAGCGTTCTCCAACTATGTCGCCTGGAAGCGTGGTCGACCATCTTGTAGAGAGAGGGGTGCGTGTCTCTTAGATACTCGCCAGCTAGTTCGTACCCCCTGAGCATAGAGAGAGCATACCACAGCTTCCGTGGGACTTGTAGCGCCACTTGACTCTCCGCTGTGTGCTCCAACATGCAGAAAATGCTCTGGACCACCCCACCGCTTATCAGCGCAGCGATTGAGAGCCACCGGAGTCCTTCTTGTTCATCAATCTCAGTTCCCGCGCCAAATAAATACGCAAAAGATATAGAGAGTGTAACGGATACCCATGCCTGTCGGGCGTGAGACGCTCTGAGTTGCTTGAGAGCAACATCATCATGGAGTAACACATGCCTGTGCAGTTCGTAATCGGTAGAATATTCCTTCTCTTCAAGATCGGGTTGGCCCCGGAATTTGAAGGATTTCATGCCCTCCTTACCGACTTTCAGTAGTTCTTGGAAAAAGCTAGCTTGGAACCGCATTGTTCGTTTTAGAAAAGGCGTGGACATTGTCTCGCACATTGTCAGAACCACTCCACAGGAAAGACTTGAAGAGCCTTCGTCACTCACCAAAATGTATTCCATAAGTTCGTCTTTCCCATAAGAAGAGTTAGTGTCAGGATCGAGTCTGTGCCGTTCGTAAGTGATGAGAGCTGATCAGCGCCATTTCAGGCCAACTGCTTACGACATGTCCCTGCGAAAAGCCTGGGCCCACGGAACGAAGAACCGATCTACTACCCCAGCTAGTGTCATCCTTCTTTTTGGTCGAGACGAAAGGGTCGAGTCGATGATGTCCCTCAAAGGTAGCTGATCGGGTCCAATCACAGATACGGCCCGGCACGCCATCTGTATCATGCTGCCATCTCTCTCGTCCGGTATCAACTTGAAACGTTCAAGGGTTTTGACCTTTTGGTACGGTTCGAGCTCGAAAGCTATACTGGTATCGAGAAAGCTGCCACCAGGAGGTATGAATCCATCGACGGACCACATGGTAGCGATCACCATGCCCAATGAGTAGACATCCGCGAGCTGCCAGTCGACGTCGGATTCGCCGAGACTGGCCTCGGGCGGTTGCCAGGCGGGCGTCCCGACTGCAAATTGACTCTGGCTGTACGTTGAAGCTGGCGCGACACCAGTAAGATCTGAAATCATGGCTACAACCCCTCTGGTGGGATGGCGGGAGACCAGGATGTTTGTCGGCTTCAAGTCTCCGTGCACAAGGTTAGATGAGTGGATGGCTGATAGCCCCAAGACAATGTCGAGGCTGAGGTGAGACTTTCTTGTGCTGGAGCTGTATGATCGCACATCCTGTAAACAGTCGTCGAGTGTTCCTGGCATTCCAGTAGTCAGCACATGTAAAAGTAACAGTAGAGGTCAAGATTGTACCAAAGTGAGCAATCTCCAGCCCCAGAGCAGGCACAATAGTCGTATCCTCCCACACAACACACTTCAACTTGCAAATGTTTTCGTGGTTAATGAGGCTGGGATGGCATAACGCCTTGATCTCTCGCGATAGCCATTGGTATACCTTCTTAGTAGTCTCTGCGCCAATTTCGATCGTGTACCGTTTGAGAGCGATCCAGGTTCCTGCTCCTATCTATTCTATTAGTCACCGAGTATTCAATAGAAAGTCGTATCACCACCCACATACCATTCGGTGACTCTTTGTTAGCTTTGTCGGGCATAGGCAGCATAACCACAGTGCTGGAAATCCCATCCCCGAGGCTGTATTCCTTTGTGAAGTTGGATAAAAACGGCCCTGTATCACTTATATCGTCCAGGGAAGCAGTCTCTTTGCCGAACGCATACTGCTTCTTTATATACGCAAGGTCTTGATGATCGATGTCGAATCTCTTGGTCAACACGAACAGAAACAAGATCTCCGGTACGACAGGGAATTCGATTTCCTCAGTTCTATCAAGAACAGCAACATCGTCATCGGTGCGATCTTTGTCTTTTGGTCGACGTACTAGGGATGATATTGCGGGCATGACTGTTGGTCGAGATCTCGCGTGTTGGGAAGAATAATGATAAAGAAAAGCCGCATGGCCCAGAATTGGCAATCGGGCTGCAATATGGCGGGCAGCCTGAAAAACGTAAGCCTCGCGGTAAATTATTCGGCCGGATCCGTTTTATCAATTCTTGGGTTGCGCAACACCTTGACCTCTTACCAAGTCGCATTTAGTCGCGGGCGCTATGCAGGAGGGTAGTCAGACGGTAGAATCGTCAGAGCAAGGCCGCCCCAACACCATACAAAGCTCTCTGCGTAACAGACAATCTGGGTACGGACTTGGCCCACCAACCTGCTGTAAGTTCTCTAAAGAATGGTCAAGTGAAAATTCCCATAAAACATGTCTTTCCTTGATCAATCTGCCTGATGACACACGCGACGGCCATGTCGCCAGGAGATAGGGCGGGCCGCAACCGATTTCACGAAAGCAAAGTCGAGACACTAGCGAGACGCGGCTTGGCAAAATGGAGTTGAACGATGTCATAGGAATCCACCAGGCCTAAATAAACAAATAAAAGGGCCGAGCCGACTGCGACGACATGTCATCTTATATAGATATTATATATCTTTCCTGTCTCAGTCATCCTCTACACAGTTATGGTTGGGGTTGTGGTGACAGATTGCTATATTTGCCCAGCGTACAGGCTATCGGTGGTATTATAGCCATAGATTTCTTCGATCTGAACGGTATCACTACTGGTTTAGGGTTAGATAGCTCAAGAAAGATAAGGAGACAGATGATAGTTAGTATGCAAATTTATATACACGCTCATTTAAGATTTACTCAAGCTCCTCGGATTGATCAAGGGCATATGGCAGGCGCAAACTATAGGCGCACACACTTATGACTAAACATAGTCCTAAAAGATGCACTATTTAGATTAATTAGGTTGTCCACATTTACTTTTCCTTTAGCACCACTTAGCTGAACCTGCCCGCGGCCTTACCGCACGTAGCAAATTATGTATATTTGGTGAAGAATGGGAGAAATACTGGCACTGGGTCTCACTTTAGCTCAAAGCGGAATGCCGCTGCAACCCTATTATAATGCCTGTTTACAAGGGAAAAGAGACTCTCCACGAACTCGCTCAACGCATCAGAATTACTGATAGAAGGACTACCGCGTGCTGGGACAGATGAAAACGAACATGGGCATTGGAGAAACGTGGAAGTTATCTCGACGTCGTAGAGTTCATCAGAAATTTATGATTGAGTAAATACTGGCCATCTTCTCCAGTAATCTTCCCCGGCATTGGTTCCCATCATGTGCTGAGGTACCTGCGCCGTTCGAGCCTATGTAAACGCAGCAAGCAACAAAGCATTTGGTAACCAGCGAACAAACAACGGCGTCCAAGAAAGAGGTTGTAGCGTGTTAGTGGGTTGGAGGATCCTGGCCACTCACCCCGTATACTTCATCTGGAATAAGTCTTGAGACTATGGCAACGCTTTCCGAGGAATAGGCTTAGAATTTTACACCATAAAAGCCCTGCCTAATTTGATACTTCCTCCCATCCTATGTATTCAGCATCATGCTACGGAATTGTGTGTGCTTACAGCTCTGGTACTGTAGATAATAATAGAAGAGGCTTTTGACTACGCAGAATAGTGACCGAAGATCTGACCTGTGTAGGTATAGTTTGAAAGTCAAATTGACGGATAGAGACGGATGAAACAAAGGAACGACCTGGCAGCATAGAGTCCAATTATCCGAAGCGATGCGGGCCGCAAAGAGCAGGGTGTCCTTGAACGGCCCGTTAACTAGCCCAGGCAACTAGGATTCTAGGGGTTGGTGCTAAGCTTTAGTGGACCCGAGTAGTAAGGGGGCGCTGTGGGTCGGGAACCTCAGGAGCCTGTGAGCGTTGAAGGCTCAGGGCCAGGATCAAGATTTGACAAGCTGTCTTCCGCGCCCAGTTGGCATGTAGCCTTGCATCTCGGTTGGCTTGGCCTGGTACCTAAGAGTTTGCATGGGAGTAAAAATGATCGCTCGCTTTCGAAGTCAATCGAACAAGCCAGTGAACAAGGCTGCCGCCCTGGGCCTGCTTCCCTACACCGACAGCCCCAAACCAGACAAGGCCTTGTCTTCTGATTCTTAGTCTCTCTCAAGACGCAAGCATGGTCGGCGTTTACAATCAGCGGGCCGTTAGTAAATAACACTAGTCGGATAGTACTCCGTAGTATCCTGGAAGAAATCCCGCAGGACACTAGCAACCTTGTACTTAGGGTGCAGGGGAAAGTCAAGTAGTCGTAACTCTCTGGTCAGGCACAGCAAGGGTCTACATGAGTTCATTAGTCCAAACACTGGAAGTGGTGCACCCTATCGTGAGCCTCTCCGAGTCCGAAGAGGAAACCTACGCTGGGATACACATGAAACAGGAAGAAGACCCTCAGCGAAACCACTCAACGACGTTACTGGCTAGTACGGAGTAAACACCGCTGGAATGGTCTGACTTGAGCGGGTTATTTTGGCCTAAGCGGTCTGCGCCAACCCTTGCTTCCTCGCGTCCGCTTTCGGTTACACTAATCCATGGCGATCGACATACGCTAACGCCCGCTGAAGTCTAGACCAAGCACACACGCAAGTTACGACGTAGTATCTCTTTGAGATAGATCAGGCGGTTCTCGTCGTGGAATGCTCCTTCGAGTCCAATGCGTAAATTCATGGTGGTATCTACTTCTCAGGCTACCCCTACGCTTCAGCCTTGGCAGCCTTAGCCTCAGCAGCCAACCTGGCCTCCGTTAGGCGCCGGAGGACGTCATCCTCGCTAGGGAAGTCTGGACCCTTGATAGACACGAATGCTGGGAGAAGCACAGCTTCGTCGATCTCCTGGTACTTGCCGTCTTGCACGTGGATCACGTGTCCGTTTCGAGATGTGTCGGCCATCAGTACAGCTGCGGCGCGGGCCACAGCTGAGGCAGGCTGCACCACAATGCCGATGCTTTCCATCATGGCCTTGAGGTTGGGGAGCACGCTGCTATCCGTCCAGGTGGGAGCCAGGGTGTTGACTCGAATGGGCACCTTTGCGGCGTCGAGGAGCGGAACGAGACCTCGACCAAAGCCAAGCACGGCGTGTTTGGCCGTGGCTGAGAGGTATTAGTTATCGGAAGCTCACCCCGAAGAGAGGGCAGTATTTCTGAACTCACCATAGTCCACAGCGCGGAGGCGTTGCAAGCCAGTCGATGAGCCGTTGATAACAATGCTTCCACCTTCAGGCTGGTCTCGCATGTAGTGAATAGCGAGGGTTGCCGTGTTAATAACACCCTTGAGGCTGACATCCAAAAGCTGGTGCGAGGGCTCCTTGAGATCTCCGTTCTCATCTACTTCGGTAGCAAGATAGTCGGTGCGAGGTCCGACACCGGCATTAGCAAAGACGTGATCGACGCGGCCGTAGATCTCTTTGGTGGTCTTGAACAGCACGACCAGGTCTGCCCAAATGGCTACATTGGCTTGCACGAATGTGTAAGCACCCTCGGGCTGCTGAGCGGGGGCCTGAAGGTCGGCATTGACAACAGAGGCTCCCTGCGAGAGGAGCGTGGCGACAGTGGCGAGACCGATGCCAGATGAGCCTCCTACACAAACACCGATGGTTAGCATGCGTTCCCAAGCCCTTGGACATGCCGGCAGGACTTGGCAGGGCATAATCAATCGCACATACCGGTAACGATGACAACCTTGCCCTTGAGACCGGCTAGGTCCTTGTCTTCAATGACGAATGCGGCCATGGTTTCTTAGGGATATAATGGGGTGATGTGATGGGGTTGAAACAACAATACCAATGAGCTGCGAGAAAATGTTGGTGCCGCTGAATAAATAATAAAGTTCATATTGAACTAAACACATCTGCTCCTCGCCGTTGGTTCTTTTCTCCTTAATTTCCAAGCTAGGGTTTCTCATGTGCACTAGATGGTTGCACCCGGAGCGGAGTTGACACTTACGCGGGGAACTATGTATCCATGTCTAGCAATGATGGGCAACAGACAGCAAGGGTCTGCGTCGTGTCGGCAAGGTCGGCAGACTCGTACCAGGAAACTGGAAAGCGTCCCAAGGAGTCTTGGTAGCAGCATGTGATGGCACAAGCATGTAGTAATAGATATTCATTATGGCGAATTCTCGCAGCTCCCTTGTGGTTTGCATGAACGACCGTGAGGTTGGAATTTCAGTCCGTACGATATGATATGAGCTTCCTTCTCCCTGCCCTCTTCTTCTCTAGCGCCCTGCCACGCGGTCTTGACAGCTATGTGGCCCCATGAGCGATGCACCATCGGCAGTGCGCTCCCAGCGGCCCACTAGACCAGGAAGTACGGCACACAACGTTCATTGAATTGTGCTACGGCGTATGTATGGAAGGATATACCTTGTCCGTAACGAACGATGCCCCGTTCGCCGATCAGTTAGCCGATGCTGTAACGGTCAACAAACGTTCTCTCCACTGCTGTCACTTTAGAGCCATGGTTGATGGGAGGGAGGACTCCAACTTGCGTCACAGACAATACCGTTTTGAACGCCTCCTTGTCTCCCCCTTTCCCTCTAGTGTCCCTCAACGCTCGGGAGTCAGAAGCATAATGTTGTGGATAAAACCGGGCTTGGTCGAGTGGGGGTACGGAACCAGGATACCGGTAATTCGGAGCAAAGGAGAAAAAAGCAAGATCATGTACGTACAAGAAAGCCTTGGTTCACCCTTGCAGAGATCGATCCTCTTTGAAACGCCAACCGAGGGTTTGAAATTGCCAGCTACGCACAAGATGCAGATCTTTCGGTTTACGGGTTTTCAGGGACGCGTTCATAGCAGGAATTGTCCCCCATAAACCCACCACTCGGTCGGTAGCTGTTTATAGCTTCCTTCCGTCCCGACCGTGTGGTAAATGTGCGTCCTTCCTCTCAACCAACAGTCCGATCTATTCCAAACTTCAACGTTCTGGAATAACGCCACCTACAGTTGTTCTCAGCATGGCCCCGGTGGCCGCTGAGGGTGTACCCCTTCTCTATGTCACCATAATAATGCTCTCGTTCTCCTGGGTGGCCCTCGTTGCACGCCTGGGAGTGCGGAAATGGAAGAAGAATCTCGGCTTGGATGACTGGCTTATGTCCGCAGGTCTCGTATGTGCAACCGACTTCCTATCGACGCAACGAGCCAACAACTGACACAAAGGTGTGGTAGATTCTCTACTCGGTGACGGCGGCTTTAGTCATTGTATGCTGCTTTTACGGTGCGGGACAGCATTCAAAAGTGCTTGATAGGCCTACCATCCAGAAAGGGACCAAGGTAATTCCCCATTTCCTAGAGTTGACCGCGCCGCAAAGCTAACCATGCATGACAAGCTCTTTTTCATCGCCGAGTTCTTCTACGCGGCTTGCACAGTCCCCATCAAATGCAGTATTTGCGTGACGCTTCTCCGTATAGCCGACGCCCGCCGCCGATTCGTGTGGACTATTTGGGGCATGATGGTCCTGATGTCCCTTGCGGCTGTCATTTTTATCATCGTCATCGCAAACATCTGCCATCCGATCATGACACTCTGGGGCGAGGCGAATGGTGTTTGCAACCTCGAGCTGAACAGTAGCGTCAGCTTCTTCTTCTCGGCCGTTTCTATCGTGACCGACTGGACTCTCGCCATCCTCCCGGGAGTTTTGCTTTGGAGAATCCAGATGAAATCTCGGGTCAAATTCTCGGTGACCATCATGCTTGGCCTGGCTGCTTTGTGAGTAGCTAGCAATGACCCTCTCACAGTCATTTCCATCATACAACTGACACTTTCTAGTGCGAGCTGTGCGACCATCGTCCGACTGCGATACCTTACATTATACAACGATCCGAACGAATTCATGTACAGCACGGGAGCGATTGGCCTGTGGTCCATCATCGAAGAAGGCATCGGAATCATCGCTGGGTCTATGCCAGCCCTACGACCTCTACTCAGCCTGCCTATCTTCGGCGGCAGCACTTATGCTAGCGGTGCTGGCTCCGGAAATCCCTCTGCCCAGCTCAAGTCCGGCGCATCTGCACACGATCACGGCCACAGCAACTCGCGAAATCGGTTTGGAGACAACGTCAAGATGGACACGTTCGATCCTTCGGCAGCGGCCGAAACTGGCTACCACAAGAAGGCCAGATCCCACGGGAGCGTAGACGACGATGGAGACAGCCAGAAGTACATCCTGAAGCAAACACAGGTCACAGTAGAAGCAGCTCCGACCACCGCGGCTGAAGACTGGGGGAGACAACAGGTACTTGGATGGCAACCACAGAAATATTGAAAGAGATGAAGAAAAGTATTTAGTGCTGGTACTGTATACTTGTCAAACAGGCAGAGTTGCAACGGCGGCGACGGCGACAGCGAATGGTTACTCAATAGTACGTGCTGCAGGCATGTCAAATTGTGCATTGCCACGCGATGCGCACCAACGTCTATGCACGCAAATCGAGTATCAATTTTTGCTCATATCTCAGTATTGAATCCTATTTGATATCAAGTATCAAGACGTCAAAGATACGCATAGTGATAACATCACGAGCTAGCTGGGGCGGCGAAATTGAGGCCGGTATGAAGTCTCGGCAGTTAGAGGCTACAGCCGTCGGTCGTGCAAGTATTCAGTGTCAGTCTGTCAGTCATTATAGTACAGCAATTATCTGTGCATATGAATGTGCACACAAAAGAACGTCAGATCCAAGGAAATTGTACACTGGTGACAAAGATCACCCAACCAAAGTGCTTCTGACATGGCTCGTGACGGGTACGCAGGAATCACCAAATACTACGTAGTAGAGTGATGAGGTGCTCCGCAAACACCCCAGGCACATGACTATGAATTATTGCCGAGCACGGCTGGGCCACTAATGTTGAAGGAGATTTCCACCAAGCCCCGTCGAAGTCTTACAAAGGTGTCAGCCGTGGGATCGTGATACAGTCGTTTGCTTTCTTATTGGGCTTCATCCATCTGCCGACATGAGAGCTGAAAGGAGAAGACTTTGTGAAATGCGAAGCAGTTTCCTTCCGCTTGTGCGTCATGCCTCTTGACACCGCCTGCTGTGGTATCCTGAGACGAAACTCAAGTGAGATCTTAGTCAGCGTGCGTGGCCGCTTTTAGGGCCTCCTCGCTCCCCGGCTCAATCTCGGCTCAGTGGTGCCTCAGCCCGCCTCAGCAATCTGTAGCTTTCTCACGTCTATGTAGTGATACCTTTCCCCTTTCTATTCGCTCTAAGGCTTCTCTCTGGTATTTAGACTCGAATTCCTCCACAAAGATGCTAAACTTCTATTCCCCATCTATCCACTCCCAGACCTCGCTGTAGTATTAAGACTTAAATCCCTTCACAAAAACTCCAACTTATACGATACTTCTATTACTACGTTATTAGAAAACCTATCAATCGATTCATTAATCCGCCAAGTAGAGGAGTTCGAGAGAATAGGTCAGCTAGATACAATTGAGAGACTGAGGCAAGAAAACTCCCTTCTCAACACCCTAGTCGTAGCCTACCAAAAGAATTAGTATCGGACAATAAACGTACTAGAGCGGATTTAGAGAATACTGAGGAACCTCCAACGAGCACTCAAATATTACACTAGTGGGGAGATAGCGGCGGAGAGGGACTGGCTAGCATTCTGGGGAATACGAAGAGATAGTACCGGCTTGCAAAGAAACTCCCCCGGAGGTTGGGTGTAGTTCTAAATCATATAGGGAGTCTGATATGAAAACAAACCCAATACAAAGCCTAAGCTATTTATTTAAATACGCTGCTTTACTTAGGCTGAGATATGAGTTGCCAGTATGAAATTCATAACAGAAAAGCGTAGCAGGAATTACATTCATCGCCAGGGTTCTTTAGCAGATTGCGAACATTCTCCTCCTCGCAAATGCAGCCTCGTCTAGCACTTCCCCGCTCATCCACCCATCGACAAAACACTCCCCCACGAGCCTGAAGCTCTGCTGCCCTCCATCGTCATCAGTCGGCCGCAGAAGAACAGGGACACTGCACCCAAACAGTATGCAGACCAAGTCCCCCTTCACAGTCCTCTCCGGTGCCATGCCGACGCGTCCGTCCTTTGTGACCATCATCCGTAGTGACATCCTCACGACCGTGTCGAAGAACCGCCCAAAGATGGTGTCGTGGTAGTATTCGTCCTCATTCGGGGCGGGGTCCGTGAGAGCAGTGTCGGCCAGTGGGCAGCCTTGGAGCATACTTTCCAAGGTGCGGCCCTGGATCTCGAAGAGCTTATTGTCTTCATACCACTGACGGAGTGTTCTGCAACTCGGGAGGTCGATCCCGTTTACTATGCGCACGAGGAGGCGGACAAAGTCCAGAGAGAAGGCCTCGGTGGGCATTGCGAAACGCATGTACCTGTCCTTGCGGTCCAGTGCCAGGCTCCGACAGACGCTGGTAAGTATCTCAGTGGCCGAAAAGGAGGAGGCGGAGGCGCCCCATCCCGAGCTCCGGACCATGGGTGAGTGAGCCGACCCGGCCAGCCCGTCCACTGTATCAACGATGGTACCTTGTGCGTTCAGCGTCGCCTTGTCGAAGCTGTATACGGGCGGTATGTTGCCGGATGCTGAGAAGCAGACTCCGGGATCCACCTCGAGAGAAAGGGACGGGCGGAGGTTGCCAATGTGGGTTTTGCAGCTTTGACTGACCATGGCTGGAATCACGATCGTTACTCTCTTCTGCCAGTCCGGCACCCATGAGGGACGCGTCGACGCGAGTGCTGGTGGTCCGCTGTATATCGAGGCCAGACAGATGATGTCCAGCGAGTTGTACGCCTCGATGAACCGCTGGGCGAAGAGCCTGTAGACTTCCTGCGCGGTCATGGCGTAGCTGACGGGCATGAGGTCCTGGTCTGTGGCGAGACCGCGGAGACCGTATATCCGATCCCGGTCGTCGGTCGCGTCCATGCAGCAGAAGTAGGCGGACAAGGCCGCGAGCGGTAGGCGCGCCTCGGCCCCGGGCTTGCCGGGCTTTTTGGACGCTTTGTACACCATCAGCGCCCTCCTGCGATGATTCGCGTGGGTAAAGCATGGCTTTTCCTTGATGCCGACCGAGGTGCAGACGTCGGCCATGAGGATGCTCAGGCAAACGGCGACCCTGGAGGCGGTGCGCATACCGCACCAGAACGAGACACGCGGGGACAGTACAAACTCTTGGACGCTCCACATCCTCGTCCACCACTTTCTCGAAAGGAAATTCTCGAATGCTTTCCAGTGAGGGCGGTAGGAGTCCGTCTCCAGCAAGGCGCGAGCCTCGGAGGCGCTCAGGTGGCGGCGAGAGGTCTTCTCGAGAAACTTGACGAAGTCCACGGCGAGATCGCTGTCGCTCGACTGTATCCCAAGCCACACGACGGTAATTTCAGCTTGGCTGTAGATGAGGTTGATGCGCTGCACCTGTTCCGCTCTCTCCTCGAGGTTTGCCTGGTCGATGCAAATCGAGTCGATCCACCACCAACTGCCGTCAAGCAGCTGGTCCTTCTCGCGGAGTGTTTGTATGAAGGGGCCAAGCGACCCGAGCACCGGAAGCGTTTCCTCGTCTATCTCGAGCGCGAAGGTTCTCGCGGTTCCGGTCTCATCAATCGCCCATGTATAGCTAATGCACCGGTAGGCGGGGAGTGGTTCGTCGAGAGCGAAGGCCTGGAGGACGGCAGACGTACGGCGGCCATGGTCGGAAACAAACTTGAGAAGTCGTATTTGATTGGGGCGAAGTGGCTGGTACTTGTATAAAGCTGTCGCGACCATGTTGGCTTAACGATGAAGGACTCGCGCTGGCCGCAGAGTAGTTGGCTTAACGAGGTAGAAGCGGATGATAAGTACGACGAGATAGAGAGATTTATAGGCACCCAAAGACATGTATACCATCGCTTCCAGGCTGCCTCAGAGGCCACTCTCTCTGCCTTCTGGGAAGGCTTGGCTGAGGCTGCATGACCCCGCCGCACCATGATCCAATGGGACAGCAAGGTGACCGGGTCCCAAGCTGCAGAGCGCCTGGAAGATGATTGGCGAAGTTCTCAAAAGAGGCCAGTTAAATGGGGGACGGAAGAATTTTCAACAGAAAGTGGAAAAAGGCACAGGCGGCGGACCGGATGAAGTTGGTCCGCCACACGGCCGCATCCCTTCGTGATGAGCACTGCCTACCGCCCAGTCGATCCTCATGAGCACCGACAGACCGCACCTAGTTTATTAGCCCTCTACTACCTAGTACTAGTAAGTAGGTAGCTAGCCTTGTCGCTTCGCGGGATATTGTCTGGCTCATCCCTGTCACCCCCCCCCCCCAAGTGTCGTCTATATAGCACTTGGATACATGAAAATGCCCTCTAGGTTCAATGAAAAGTGAAGAGCACCAGGTGTTGTACGTCAAACCTGTTCATCATTTTTGGCCCCCAATACTTCCACAGGCTGAGCGGCCTAGCGTTATGCAGGTCTCACTGTCTCAGCCGCTCGTCACCCGACCCAGCCCGAGGCTTCAAAGTCGCAAAATGCTCGAGGTTCCTCCGCATACATTTCCAAGACCCAAGGATCAAGCCCTGAACGCCTAGGGCTCACATCAAAACAAAGCGTCATTCAATTTGGTCCATGCCCTCGCTTCATACGGCCGGACAACTTCATTGAACAAATACCAGCGCGAGCAAAGACAAAGACCCAGAAGTGCAGTCATGGCCGCCAATAGGCTCTCCTTCATCTATCCCAGAGAGTATCCAGCGCTTCCCGATGGGTATGACTGGGAGACGCAGAAGGAACTATACTGCCCGAAAGACCTACTCACTTATCATCTCCCCGGTCACCCTACGCTGAGCACCAGGCTGGGGTATGTCTTCTGCCATCGTGGGTTGTACGAACGCTCTTCGGCCATTGTCGATAACTCGCCCGGAGCCATCGCCAACGGTATTCGCGAGGGTTTCCACCTCCATGAAGTCGACGCTTTTATCTGGGACAAGCTGGAGAGGTCATTTATATCCCACGACAAGAACCCCAGACGCTTCACGAGCAAGACGGAGCCATGGACGAACTACAGCCTCGACGACATTCTCCACACGTTCCTGGTGACGAGGAGGTTCAACCGGGAGACTTTGGATGTCGCTAGTTCCTACTTAGGAACCGAGGACACCGTCCCCGGCCTGCTCGGTTCTTTGTGGAACGAGCTGCTCAAGCCCAAGGGCCGCACCATGCAGATCGACCTGAGAGAAGAAGACTTTGCCATGGCCATCCCATATCTGTGTTTTCACATCAGGAAGTGGCGCTCAATGCAGAGCAGGCCAACCAGCGTCGAGAACGGCCTATTTTGGTCCCTGACCAAGACGACGATGTTGAAGGGCTACAACTTCAACTTCACGTCTTTTGGCCACCTCCACCAGAAAATAAGGGAATACTCAATTGCCGTATATGGCGAAATCCACTTCGGGATAACGTATCTTCCCCTGCTTCCGCCACTTATAATGGTGTTCTACCCAGGCCCGCTAGTCAAGCTCGCGGAAGAAACACCCCCTTCCGACGGTGACTCAGCTACAAGCAGGAGAAGCTACGATCATCTCTACCGCACGCTCATGAACCAGGTCATGTCCTATGTTGACATCGGGAAAGACAAATACAACTTCATCCTCGAGATTGTCCATAGCGGCCTCGGCCTCGGCTACAACAAAGAGACAAAGAAGGCCACGGACCCGCGGAACGGCAAGCCTCTAGACGACGACGGGGTCATCTTCGATAGCCTCCTCGACCGGGTCATGATCGACGTCAGCGTAGACCTCCGAGCACGGTACCCGGAATTGATCTTCTCGTCGTGCACGCGGCTGGCCGATGTCATTACGCCCAATGACGGGGATTTCAAGGCGAGCTGGATCACGTCCAAGCTCATACCAATCGAGACGGGCGAGAAAGGCCTGGCAGCCAAGCTGGCGGCCATCCACGGGGGCCTGTACCCCCAGAGCCACCTTGTCGTGGCGGATGATCCCGCTGCAGAGATCGCGGCTCGGACGTGGATCGACCAGAAATCAGACCTTGATCGGAGCCACTTGCTGCACACTACGTACGACAAGTGGCTGGCCGGGGCAGAGGATAGTGTCGTGGCCGCCATAACGGCACTCAATAACCGACCGTTTGCCGCCAACATGGTTGGCGACCCTGAACAGGCGGAACCTTGGATACCTAGCTTCCCAAACGCTGGGTCGAGCGCAGAGACTGCGAAGGCGACAGAAAGCAGCAACGAAGGCACTGGTGGCGTTGACGACGGCGACAGACCTGTTTTTCGCGATTCCGACAGCGAAGCAGCCGCAGAGGATGATGAATGGGACAACGACTCGACGGAAAATGAAACTCCGGTTGCTCTCAGCTTGGGAGGCAGATTCTATAAGCTCATGAGCGAGGCCCAAGCAAAGCATCTGCCCAGTACCCTAGTGGCACAAGCGCACAAGGCCGCCCGATTTGGAGACATAACGCTGCTCCTGGATCTCCTTCCTAACATCCCCGTGGACGACGAGACCGGACCGTACGGCACCATGCTGGCAGCAGCCTGCGCCGAAGGCCATACCGAGATTGCCGCGTTGCTGCTGGATGCAGAAGCCAACATCAACACCGCAGGCCATAGTGGCCAACCTTTGTACCTTGCAGCTAAGTGCGGGCAGCTCGACGTCTTTAAGCTGCTCGTCCAACGAGGGGCGAAGCCCTTCAGGGGCCTCGAGAAGAGTCGACTGTGGGTACCCGTACTCCCTGCCGCGTGCGAGGGCGAAGGCGAAGATCACCTCGAGATGATTCGGATCCTGCTCGAGATGGGGGCTGATGTCCAAGAAGAAGGGAACTATGGCACCGCCATAGAAGCAGCTAGTCTATGGGGCTCAGTGGACAATGTCGATCTGATTCTCCGCTACTACACTGTGGAAGAGATTGGGGCTGGAAAGTGCAAGGCTGCACTGAAGGAGGCGTGTATGGAAGGCCACAAGGACGTCGTCAAGCGACTGCTGAAGGAGGGAATTCGGCCAGGTCCACTGTTAGGCGAACCCGAGGCCGCGGCAGTTTTAGCAGAGGCAGAGTTAGAGATGAAGGGGCCATCAGTCGGAGATCAACGCCAAGCAGGCATGACACAACTGACGACTGGATTAAGGAACATCAATATCTCTGGGGTCGATGACGCACAGGAGAGGATGAGAGTGGCAGAGCAGAGTCGGATACAGAGGGAATTAAACTTCAGGAGGCGCAGGGAGGCGCGGAGGAGAGACGACGGAGATCGTCGTCGAGTGCTGATGGCTGAAAGGAGGCGACGTCGAACCGGGCTTGAGGAGCTGATACTGGATCAGGCCATCACACCTTGCAGCGAAATCGAAAGGAAGCGTTGGATGAGCGATATGAGGAGAAACATGACACGGGATACGAACAGGCGCATTGCTTCAGAAGGACAGGAGGATTCCATTAGCTGTAGTTGTCTGCTGTGTCGGATCGAACAAGTCATCCAAACCAGCGTGTCGCCAGAGACAGCAAAGGAGATACGGCGTAATACGGGACAGAGAGACACTTGGCCTAACAACCCCACGGGACAACCGCTGATAAAGGTGGTGAAGGATTCTGACTTTCAAGAGCTACGTAAGTCTAAATAAGTCCTTGCAACGCCTTGAAAATGAGACTGACTTGTTTCGTAGTAGGAGGAGAGCCAAGATATAGCGATAACTAGCCAAGTAGAGTTATAGGCCTTTCTTCCCCTTCTAGGGATCCGATATCAGATTTAAATACTAAGAATAACTATTCCATTTTAAAGTAGTACTCTACTTAAGTCCTAAGACGGAAGTGGAATTCTGCAAAGTAAGGTTTTATTAGGAACTTTCTAGGGTATTTATATCTTATACACTCTAGTTACTAATTCTATATAGATCTAATAGAAAGTCTATTCGCTTAACATAGAATTTATAAAGAGGCTTATCTACACTAAATAAACTTTTATTAATACTACTATTAATTATAAAGTTTCTCTTATTTATAATCCCACCTCTATATATATCTTCTAAGCTAGAGCTATTATACTAATTAATCTCAGCTTTAATAAAAGAAGTAAGCTTAATCTAATCACTATCTACAATCTAGAAAATAAAACTAATAAGAACCTTAAAAATACTAATATTAATTAAGATAGTTAGAATCTATATAATTTTTAATTCTCTATTATCTAAATATTAATAGCCCTTAAATCTAAAAAGGAGTATCTTAATAATAGTTAAAGTAACAATACTTATTGCTATACAGCTAGCAAGTAATACTTCTGCTATCTAGATTATATTAGTCTTCTAGTGATTTTAAAATCCGCTAAGTATTATAACTACTAAGGCGATAATTGCTAATAAAGCTACAGTTATATTGATATTTTAATAGAAATACAGTAGGCGGTTAAATATAGAGGCTTTTTATATACTAATAGCTTTATCTACTATTTGAGAAGATGTTAGGATTAAATATAATATAATATTAAGCGGTGTAGTATTTTAGCTTTAGAGTTTAGAATAGGCTAATTAAGTTGTTAGTTTTATAGGGAGATTAATCTACTAGTTTGTATAATATTTTCAGCCCTGGAAGAGCTGGAACTCAATTTATAACCTCGGTATACAGTATTTACTATACTGTGGAAGCTTGTTTTAGGATGAGGAACTATCCTAGGCCCAGAGCTATCTTTTGGCTATTACTTAAACCTAAGACCTTCTTCTAGGCCGACCTGACCCTCCAGCGAGATTTCGCCAGCTGGCGCCTATAAGTTTAAAAATAACTATATGTATTATATAAAGTAATATCTTCTAAAATTAGAATTAACTCTACTATTAATCTTCCCGCGGCCTAGTCTCGCAACAGGCCTCCTTAGCTGCTATTTTAATCAGAGTGCCTTATGCCTCTATTATTATACAGGGGCTGTTTCTAGGACTAATTTTTAGCATACATTATCAGACCCAGAAGTGGGCTATTACAGCGCTTAAAATTAGGATCAGGCTAATACAGCTATAGTTGCTGATCTTTTATAGACTGTAACTAGATCCCAGTAGGCTAACTTAAGCTAATTAATATGCTGATTTATATTTAGATAGAAATAGGGCAAAATCGAACTGCAGCTGAGGGTATTTTCCAGGCAAGATACCAATATAAACATCGAGGTATTGTTGAAATTACTGTTCTGACTACTGTTTTAAATACTGTATAGTTACATGCTTGTATAAGTGTTAACAAGGGACTTAGTTTATTAATCTTAAACCTAAGTATAGTTATTTACCTCTTCTATTAAAACCTCCTCTATAATATCCCTTTATAGGTTCCCTTAGGCTCTTATATTAATCCTTTAACTACAAGTTAATTAATACTACCTTATTTATAAGTTTCAAGGTCTATAATATATAATTATAATATAATTTTCTAAGAAACTTACTTTCTATCTGAGGGATTCTATTTTTTTAGTAATTTTTAAGAAAGATCTTAAAATAGTATAACTTTTTATTAACTTAGTATTTTAAAGCTAGATTTATATTAGCTAGCTTTTATATTATATAGTAACTAAAGATAAGTAATTATACTAGATATTTATTATTAGGGCTATATATTTAGATTTTTATATTATAATTTATAGTTGTATTATAAAAGCTAGATTAATTTTTATTAAATTTATTAAATTAAATTAGAAGCTATAAAGATACTGATAATTTAGATATAGCTTATCGGTCTATATTATAAGGCAGAAAGAATAAGTAGATATTCTTAGTTAGGTTATTAAATAGGTTATTAATTAAGTTAGTTAAGGTATAAGAATAGAAGGGTAACTGGAATAGAAGAGGGATTATAGAGTGTTTATATCTATTAGGATTTTGCCTTTTTTAAGATCTAGCTTTTTTAGCAAATCTAGCTTTTCTAAGATCTAGCTTTTTTAGTAAATCTAGCTTTTCTAATATATAGCTATTACCTGCAGCTTATAAAGATATTAGAAAAGGTAATTAATTAGATTAGAAATCTTAGTCTGTCTAAGTATATTATTAACCTTTAAATAGACTGGGTATATAGTCTGTATTATTAATATAATTATGAGTATTTTTTTATTATTAAGCTTCTAGTCCCCCCTCTAGGTATATATATACTAGGGCACTCTACCTCTTAATAAATATCAAGGATAATTTCTAGTTATAATTTGCTTAATCTTTCTTATAATTAAGTTTCTATTAATCTCTTTTTAGTAATAATAATTAGAGATAAAGTATATTATAAATCTCTATTAGTCTTCCTACTTAAGGTAAGAGTAAAGATACTATTTAGCTTTAGCTATATACTCCCAGTTTATTAAAATTCTATAGCTAAAAATACCTTATTCTTAATTTTTATTAAGAAAGATAATATTATACCTGAGAACTTCTATACTAATACTATATATATAAATATTAAGTTCTAAGAGGCTTATACTATTAATTACTCTATAAATATAAATTTATATAGTAGCTGCTATATTACAGCCTGGCTGTAACTTATATCAGGCCTCGAATAGTACCCCACTTTCCTTAGCCCTATAAAACAGAATATAATTTAGCTATTTATAATTACTCTGTAATTACTTCTAATTACTAGTAATTATAATTACTTATATAGTAATTATACTTAATTACCTTAATATATAGATAATAGAGTAGTATATATTTACTATAGGCAGCTACTTAGCTTTTAATATAATTTAGTTATCTTAATTACCTTAATTTGCTATATATTACTATATTTAACTATTACTAGATATAATATTTATCCAGTAAGTAACGCCCTAATCTATCTGCTAATATAAATCTACAGTTTATCTACTAGTAATTACTCTCTTACCTACTCTATACTATATATATAGCAGATTAGAAGTATAACTATTATATATTAAAAGCTCTTATTTAGAAAGATTACTTATATTAACTATTAAGTAATATCTTATATTATTAAGATATCCAGAACTAATTAAATTCCTACTACCCCTAGTAATATATCTGCGCTACTAGCTTATATAGCTCCGGCTAATAATACTAATATAGCTACTAAAGTTAAGCAGCTATATAATCTAGTCTATATTCTATAGTAATAAGTATAGAATATACTAGTAGCAGTTACTGCAAATACTAAATATAATCCAGGGGAAGTAATAAAATTACTGCTACTAGAGAAGTTTAATAGAATATTTAATAATATTATACCCTTTATTACTAGAATAAAAGAATACTTCTAGTAGTATTTATAATAATTAGTATCTATAGAATTATAACTGCTATTTACTAGTAATTTAATAATTAGTAATATTAAAGATTAATTTAAATCTATTTTTAAAGATTTTCTTAATAATAATAAGACTAAATAAGATTAAGATATAGTTAATTTATTTATAGATTAGGAAAATTTTAAAATAGCTCTTAAAAATATATTTAGAATAGTTAATAAAAAAAAGCAGGTAGCTATAAAAATTTATATACTTAAGTAATTCTATTTTACTGCTATCTATACTATTATACTCTAATAAGTTACCTCTAAATTAAACTGAAAGAATAAGATACTTATAGAAATATTCTACTAGAAACTAAAAAATAAGATTAAAAATAAGCTTTATAAAGCTAACTGACCTGATATTCTTATAGAATATATTACTATAGCTATTAAAATTAATAAATAATAGTATAAAAAATATAGAAAGAAAGCTATAATATGCTAAAAAGGTTAAGATATTCTATATAACCCCTATTATTCTAACTGATAAGGGAATAGTAGAGGCTAAAGAGGTAGCTAATAGTATTACAGCTCAGGTTAGAACTAGGCGGTTATAACCGGCAGAATCCTAACGCACCTACTTTTTCCAGCTAACTATATATAGAGTGTTACACTAAGGATTATACCTATAATCCTGGATTATTACAATCCCAGGATTACTATAATTTAATACTCTATACAATCTATAAATTATTATCTAGTATATAGATATTTATTTAGTACTTTTATAGATAGATAGCCTTACTAGCTATTAATATATTTAGTTATATTAAATCTACTATTCTACTATTACTAGACTGTAACCTATATTACTTACTATAACATCCTGATCTACTTAATTATATATCTTATACCTCAGACCTACTTTATATTCTTAGGCTAGACCCGACTGTTATATATTAATAGCTCTTATTTAGTATATTACTATGTCGACCTGAGTAATACCCTAATTTAGTTATTATAGCTCTAATAACTCTATTAGCTTCTGACTCCTCTAAGGGGAAAGGTATTATATACCTAAAGATCCTAAAGAATTATAATAGAGATAATACTATAAATAATAAGAAATCCTTTTTAAATAAAGAAAAAATAATTAAAAAATTAAAAAACTTTATAAGAAAAATCTTTAATTTTACTAAAGAGTAGATACTTTAACTGATATAGCTAAAATTAATAAGGTATAAAATAATAAGAAGTTTTAAATTCTATATAATAAGATATAGAATCTTAATATAATATATATATCTATCCCAGACCTAATACTGCTAGCAACTATTATAATACTGAAAGGATATATTATTAACCTTACTAATAAGCAACTTAATATTTATACTAAATAAGCCCGGTATATAGAATAATTTAATAGCTTTACTATTACCCTGAGTGTTTTGAGATCTTATGATATTAGTAAAATTATTAAGCTACTCTAGCTGAGAAAGTTTAATAGTATACTTAAAAAGCTTAGGGAGTATCTTACTGAGCTTAAATCCTACTATATATATTACTTAATAGTATTTATTAGTAAATTTCTAAAAATTTAATATACTATAAAACTACTAGAAGAAAAGGCCCAGTAAGAAATAGGCCTAATACTAAGAGACTTTATAGAGAACTTATCTAACTAGTATAAACTAGAAATTACTATATTATTTAACAGTTTTAATATATATAAATAACTGCTTATAAATACCTATAGAAAATAGGATAAGAAATATAAAATACTTATCTAAATCTGAAAGTTAAAATAGATAAAGGTAATATTAGAGTATCTTATAGAATACTAATATCTATCTATAAAGCTTAATTAGAATAATAAAAATATAGTAGATAGATTCTACTAAGAATTAAAAAATAAGATAAAAGATAAAATCTATAAGATTCTTAACCTTTTAATAAAATTTAATATCTATATACCTCTATATTACTATTAATAACTAACTATTTAAATAATATATTAAGAAGTAAAAAGGGAATCCTAAGGGATGGAAAAATAAGAAATACCCTTCTAATTAAGAAAAGAGACGCCAGGGTAATACCTCCTATAAAATAGCCCCAGGACTTATAGAATTAGAAGCTATATAAAAGGACTACTTAAAGATTATATACTAAAACTATAAAAAGAAAGGCTACTTTAAAAGTAAATACCGCACTCTAAAAACTAACTAAAAGCACAAGCTAATACCAGAAGGTAAGAATATATAATTTACTAATTACCAGTATAATAATAACAAACCTTAAACTGCTATCTAATTTAAAAATATTACTATAACCTAGAGCGGCTATAAAAAAGGATTTAATAGAACTCAGAAGAATAGTAAAAACTGGAAAACTGAGTATTTTAATAATATAGTAATCCTCAAATCCCAGATACAGAGAATAATAAAGCAGATTAAGGATAATACTAATAAGAAGGTATAGAAAAGAGCTATATAGTATAAAAAAATAAATCTTAAGATTAAGAATAAATAGAAAATCAGACTAAAAAGAAAGAAATAAAACTATAAGAAAAATACTTAGAAACCAGTTCCAGAGGGCAATAATATTATTACCGCTACAGATACTATAAATAAGATACCCCGCACTATTACTATAGTATAAAGAGAGAATAATATCCCCAATAGATAATCTTAACTAGAAATCCTACTACTAATTTAAAAGAAATAAAAGTTAAAGAAAACTAAGAAGTATAAAAAGAAAGAAGAGCTCTAATAATACTTCTATACTAAAGAAAATAACTAACTCTAGATATACCTCAGAAGAGAAATATACCTAGTTAGGAAACTAGAACTTTTAGTAGCTAACTAGGATATTATCGCCTCTACTAATAAGTACTTAGAAATAGAGGATAATAAAACTCTAAATCCAGCTATAAAAAATATTAGTTATATAATATTCTTGGAAACTAAATATAAAAAAACTAATAGAATATATAATAACCTTATAAATAAATAATAAATACCAGGTAAAAATAACCCTATTTATATTTATACCTATAATATATAACTAGACTGTAACCTATATTATATAACTCTAAAAGAATAAGAGAATAATAACCTAAAAATAGAGGTAATTTACCCTAACTATAAGAAAATCTTATAGATATTATATATTATCTATATATATTCAAAATATAAGAAAGATAAAATCTACTATAATTATTACCTGGTATAAACTACTAGTAAAGTAATTTA